>OX637576.1:9623626-10927266 GCA_951800085.1 Comarum palustre
GAGAGGACAGACACGCCTGAGATGTCAGGTGGATATTCTAAGGGTTGTCCATCACCATATACCCAGAGCTCTTAGCTCCGACCCTGGTCTGAGAGGACAGACACGCCTGAGATGTCAGGTGGATATTCTAAGGGTTGTCCATCACCATATACCCAGAGCTCTTAGCTCCGACCCTGGTCTGAGAGGACAGACACGCCTGAGATGTCAGGTGGATATTCTAAGGGTTGTCCATCACCATATACCCAGAGCTCTTAGCTCCGACCCTGGTCTGAGAGGACAGACACGCCTGAGATGTCAGGTGGATATTCTAAGGGTTGTCCATCACCATATACCCAGAGCTCTTAGCTCCGACCCTGGTCTGAGAGGACAGACACGCCTGAGATGTCAGGTGGATATATTAAGGGTTGTCCATTACCGTTTCTTTTTATAGCTAGCATAGCGTGAAGGCGCAACCCGAGCTCTTAGCTCCGACCCTAGGCTGATAGGTCAGATTTATTGTGTGTGAGTATTACTCTTCCCATAATCCTTATTGGTTTATATTTTCATGCATTTGTGGAAATTTAGTAATTTTGGGCATGCATAAATTTTATTTAAATCCTTAAATCTTTGGGAGAGCATGAAACATTGGTTTTAAGTATTGTGGTGAATTTTAGTGGTTCATGGATATGTTTTTTCGTCCACTCACTCTAACATTTTCCATGTTTCTCCCCTGGGCCTTTGTTTTTCTTAAAATGCCCAGACTGCAGAGTTCGGCCAGCTAATTAGGAGGCGCATAGTGGTTACCTCTCCACACAGTTTTCACTAGTAGGTTTCTGAAAACCTACAAGTGTACTTTTCTTCCTTTATATTAGAGCTCTGATAACCTGGGTGTAATTTACTCTGTTTCGGGGTAGAGTACGGAACTTATTCGATATTATTCCAGAAATTTCTGAATATTATTTATGTTGAAGATTAATTAGTTTCAAATGTTTTGTTGTTGAGATTGTATTTTGTGGAGATGGTTATGTGTTGATGTGAGCAGGATGGCTCAAGTAGAAAAGGGGATGGAATTAGAAGTGTGTTTACCGTGTTTTTAGGTGAAGGGTTACCCACTATTAGGGGACATTATGCCGAAATTTCGGTAACTACCCTTCTAGGTGGGTCCCGCAGGAGTCATTTTGGGATTTACTGGGAAATCTCGGGATGGGTCCTGTCACAAAGACGTTTGCATCCACCAATGTTGAAGCTTGTAAAGGACGAGGTGATCAAGTTATTAGATTGTGGTGTCATATACCCAATCTCGGATAGTCAGTGGATTTCACCCGTTCAGGTTGTGCCCAAGAAGAGTGGCGTGACTGTGGTAGAAAATGACAAGAACGAATTAGTGCCACAACGTTTGGTGACGGGACATCGCATGTGCATCGATTATTGAAGACTTAATGCAACAACACGCAAGGATCACATGCCATTGCCTTTCATGGACCAAATGTTGGAGAGACTTGCCGGTCATGAGTTCTACTGCTTCTTAGATGGCTACAGCGGTTACAACCAGATCATGATACATCCGGACGATCAAGAAAAGGCAACGTTTACATGTCCCTTTGGTACGTTTGCTTATCGCCGAATGCCTTTTGGATTATGCAACGCTCCAGGTACGTTCCAACGTTGTATGTATTCTATTTTCTCCGATTACATCGAAAATATCATTGAAGTTTTTATGGATGATTTTAGTGTTTATGGCAAAGATTTCGATGCATGTCTTGAGAATTTAGAAAAGATTTTAAACCGGTGTGTTGAAACTAACCTTGTACTCAATTGGGAAAAATGTCATTTTATGGTAAATCAAGGTATAGTTTTAGGCCATATTGTCTCTGCTAAAGGAATAGAAGTTGATAAAGCCAAGATTGATATTATGCATCACTTACCCTCACCTTCAACGGTGAGAGAGGTACGTTCTTTTCTTGGCCATGCAGGTTTTTATAGTACATTCATCAAGGACTTTTCTTTGGTGGCAAAACTGACAGGACCCACCCCGGGTTAAACCCCTTTAACCCGAAGTAAATCCTGCGGGGACCACCTCAAGGGAACTTCTTACCGAAACCCCCTTGAAATGGCCAACCCTTCCTACAAACTAACTAAACCGGGTTAGTCAGAGCAGTCTACAGAGATGATTACCCCAAAGAATTTCGAGCAGCAACGGAATGATCGACTATGCCTCGACTCTCGTACGCGCTCGACCTCCTCTCAAGAACCCTGCATCACTGGGCATTTAAAAACAAAAGGCCCAGGGGAGAAACATTTAAAAACTGTTAGAGTGAGTGGACGAAAATCAATTATAAAACTCTATTTCTTTTAATGCTCTCCCAAAAATGTTTTGATTTAAACATCATTTATGCATGCCCACAATTACTAAATTTCCGCAAATGCATGATAAGGTAAACCAGCAAGGAATATGGGAAGAGAAATGTTCACCAAACATAATAAGCCTGACCTCTCAGACTAGGGTCGGAGCTAAGAGCTCTAGTAGCGCCCTCACGCTACGCTATGCTAGCTAGATAAAATAATACGGTCAACCCTTATAATATCAACCTGACCTCTCAGGCTTGTCTGACCTCTCAGACCAGGGTCGGAGCTAAGAGCTCTGGATAAAGTGGAAATGGTCAACCCTCATAGTGCACTACGTAGTTTGCCTGACCTCTCAGGCTAGGGTCGGAGCTAAGAGCTCTAGTAGCGCCCTCACGCTACTCTAACTAGCATATTTATTGGTCAACCCTTAAAATAAAAAAATTCATAACAATACATTAATCAAATTCTCTTCCCAAAACCATTAATTAAAACAATTCCTTGTCATATATGCATAAAACCAATTTCCAACGAAGTCTCGGGTTCAATTCCATTCGAAGGACGGCCCTCACCGTCTATAACCATTTTCGGAAGAAATAGAAAATTGAGTAATAATGTAAATACGTTCAAGAACCCGAGAAGGATATAATTTTCGGAAACAATCATAAACACCATGCAATTAACTCAATAATTAAGGCATGCATTTATTTAAAATAATATGTCCACTCACAGTACTATTGCGACATTTCCGCTCGGAAAGCTCCTCGAGCGAAACCCTCGAACTACCCGCGTAGTCGAGCCCGTCTCACGTCCGACCAGAGACTGTACAACAAATCATCACATTAGTCATACCACAGTTGACTTGGTCTTTTCCTAGTTTGACCAGGAAATCCTATTTGACCCACACGTTGACCAAGTTCCTTTCTTATGACATTTTACCCTTTTTGACTTTCTTTCCCGGTTATCGACTCTTAACTCAACTTACCGGAAGTCCGACTCAGTTTCCGAACTTTCATTATCACTTTAACCTTACATTAGAGTGTCACGTATTAATCAATATAACCTCGAGTCGATAAACCGATTTAACATTTTCTCATTCATTCCAGTTATCTATTTCCGATAACAGTTTAACACTTTACCCATTTAACCAAAAGGTGTCACATTCATTGGACTTCAATCCTTTAACCATTTTCCTGAAAATGCAACCTTCCCAAAGTGGAAACTTTCCCTTAATGGAAACTTTCCAAAAGTGGAAAGTTTCCCAAATTAACAGGTTTCCAAACTTGGAAGGGTTCCCAAAATAGAAACTTCCTAATTACGTCCATTTTCTCCGTAAATGTCTCAATTACGAATTAACCGTACTTTTTGACTAATAGCTTAACCAGGATTCGATTCCTACCTCTTCGGCATTGTGCCGGTTTACGGCGTCACCGGAATCTTCGCCGGATCCCGATAACTTGCCGGAATTTCGCCAGAGTTTCCCCGTTTCCTTCGTCACCAAGTTATCGACCACACAACAAAACCATATCAGAATAATCTCCAACAAATCCAACAACACAAACAGCAGCAACCAAATAGAATTTAGAGGGAGACATCCTTACCCTCTGTCTGCCACTGTCCCAAACCGAACTCAGTAATTCCTCCCTGCCCAAACCCACTGTAGGTTCCTCCAGAACCTCACCATCCGCCTCCAAGCTCTCCCCAAGCTCCACGAAGGTGTCCAAGTCTCGCCAGAACACCAGGAACCGGCTGCCGGAGCTGCTAGCCTCGAAACCCAGGAAACCCGAAACAGTAACACAGTGAATTAAGGCTTTCCAATTTGGTGATCAAATCAAGCAATACGAAGCAAGGGAAGGAAGAAGAAGTGGAGAGGAACACGAAGACACCTACCATGCGCCGGATCGTCGCCGGAGCTCGCCAAAAACCGGTGAACACCGACGCATCTCCTCTCGGCCAATCCACCTCCACAGTGGATACCGGGAAGAATTGGTAAGGGGGTTTTGGAGAGGAGAGTGAGGGGAGTATTTCGAGGGTGGTGCGCCGGCGCGGGTTGGCCGGACGCGGCTGGGATGGGCGGCGGAGCTGGGGACCGAAACGGAGAGAGAGAGAGAGAGTTTGGCTCGGGTCAACGCCCGAGTTGGGTTTGACTCGGGTCAACCCTCTCTTCCTCTATTTATAGAAAGATCAACGGCTTAGATCAGATCTTGGAAAGATCTGACGGTCCAGATTAAAAGAAGGTAAAAGTAAAAGGGTAAATGGTAAAACTGATTTACCGGATTAATAATTTAAAAGTTACCGAAACCTTCGAAAATCCGTAGAAAATGAACCGAAGCTCCGAAAAATAATCCGAAAATACCGGGAGACTCGTGTCGACACGTACTACAACATCGAGTCGTCAATTCAGGTATTTGGAGTACTTTTAAAAACTCGAAAATTAACTCGAGCGATAACTTATCGAATTACCGATCGCAATTAAAAATCCTCGGTAACTCGTGAATTTCTGTGAAAGGTAACTTTTATTAACTTCACAAGATTCGGGGTGTGACAATTCTCCCCACCTTATAAAAATTTCGTCCTCGAAATTTCTATACTCAAAGTCCAATACTGTGGGGGATAGTACCACTTAAAATAATAATATTGTTCTCCAATATCACTTCCTTCTGAGAACTCATTTGAAACGCCTCACGAATAGCATTGTCAAAACTCTAAACACATGCCCTTTACGATCAACATAATAACTTCGACCAGTAACCAACCTCCTATCCCTTCTGGTTTAGCCAACTAAACACAACCCAATATTCTTACTAACCACAAGTGACGTCGTCACAATACTACTAATACTCATCTGATCCAATAACACCTCGCTTGTCGCGAGTAAAATTTCTTCAAGAACACTCGTATTCTTTCGTTGAATTTAGATATCAACTCAACACATTCCCTCTGCAGGAAATGACTACCACGCCCGAGGAGTAGGGTCCGATGTCACTAATGGATTTAAATCCTCTGGTAACACAATACCACGTGGAGCCAAATCTACTGACAACAAGTCCACGAGAAAACCATGATCACATTGTGTTACACAAACCATCACCTCATTTGAACCGGGCTCCCTGATTTGGTTTACGCTTTCTAGAAACTATTCTGTCATGTTGTAGAGTAATTGTCTTCCCTTACTCTATCATTACTCAAACCATAGTACACCCAGGACACGAGTTGCCATGAATTTTAGCGTAAATCCAAAATCATAGCCTTTTAATCAGGGAGATACAAATCTCCAGACATCGAGATCCAACAATACTTACTCCTCGCATGAAGACAATGGTCAGACTACGTACCACTCACGTAACTATTCTGACACACAAATCCTGACTTTTACTCACAATCCAAACATTAGAGTCACCAACTCAATTATCACTTGGTGATGTCATAGCGTACTTTACAACTGGTAATACATACCCGTACTACTCTTAGGTGAGGTGCCACTGCCCTCCCTATCTCTTACCTTAACCTGGGATGACGCATAGTGCAGAACTTGCACTTCAACCAACCGTGCGTCTATTAAACAATATCCGCATCACAATCTGGGATTTACTTACCATTTAAAAGAATTTCAGAGCCTTACCCGCTCAACAAGTATATTCCATTCCCAGATGCCTCCATTACCGCATCGTCCGGTAATAACCGACAAATCTGGACATTTAACCAGACCGGACATCTACATAAAATTTAGTGTCACCAGTGCACACCTAAGGTAACCCCTGATCAAAGCACTGGAAATTAATTTCACGCCGAACTTAGCCACGCTAATCACCAAGCATCAAATCTTTAAGGCACAACTCAACAAATGCCATCACCGCACGGGGCGAGTACACACCACAGAGTCAACTCGTACAACTGGACAGTTTCTAACAAAACTGTCCCCCAAGCGCTGCGCGTTTACCATCCACCGCAACCTCTATTCGGTAAGATTCAAAATTCTCAATCGCTTACCACTCTAGATCTTAAATCACAAGATCCACTGCCACACGTTAACATCCTCTCAGATCATAACTTAATCTGGACGTGGCATAATCACTCCACGGTTTCCGATGGAGTGTTGCACAACTTAGCAACATACTTTACTACTCTTGTAACAATTTGGTTTCCAAAACCTTGACTCGTAACACCTTTGAGTCATCAAAGAAACTCTTTCCTCAGTTTCACCGCTTTCACACTCACCGAAAATGTTGACAATTTTGAGGGTCACCTCCAATGACCTTTCTTGCTACCACTCTACACTCGTGGCGCCAAGAACTGCCGTTAGGTCAAAAATTCCTAACAAGTAGGGTCACTACTCAAATGACCAATGACCATAGCAACGCCAACTAAACTTTAATCCTCTTAGGATTTCCTTAAATTAACCTCAATAATTGATCTCCCAGATCTTAATCCTTATTCCCCATATCAAGATTGAGAATATTTCCTGTCACTGCAGTGAGTGTAACTTATGAACCCCAAACACGACTAAGTACACATTCGGTTACAATAATTGATTAGACCACAGCCAGTGAGTGCACAAATTCCCATGCCATCAAGCTCAGTTAATCGCCCTCGAAGAAACCAAGTGTCATAACGGACGACTTTGGTTGCAGGTTGAAGCTTGACCATCTACAACATTCTCACTCCTATTCAACGATTCAGTAAACCTTGCCTCACTGCTGTCCCTTCACCTTTTCCGTGCATTTATCTCAGAAAACATCCTTCCACCTACTAACGACATTAAACCATTTAATTGACGTTTTACACAGAATCTTCTAACCAAACGTCTTTAATCTCCGTTTTCAATAAATGGAACTCTCATGACACATTCTTAAGATGATGTCATCATCAGCCTTAGTCACTTACCTGATGTCATTTTTGACCACACACAGCTGTACACCATAATTATGCCTTACCAGCATGTGCTACCCAAATTTCAACTTTACCACTTCCCTAAACAGGAGGTTACACATGCTCATGTGGGGTATACCCATGTACAACTTCGGCCGTCGAAACAATACTGTTTGCACAATGACCGGTTCCTACACCATAATAATATAAAGTCAATCAAGACTCGTATCACTATCTCCGGTACCTCAAGCACTCTTGGTCTGAGACCCGGTGGCTTGTTGCCACTTCCAACATGTTCCTTAAAATTCCAGAACCACTTAACTTTAATTACCACAAGTAACGCTTTCTCGATCTGAAAATCGATCTCTAATACAGCCAACCTGGAGACTCCTCCACTGGTGTACTAATTACAACACTTTGACCGCAGGTGGATAACTCACCTTGAGGTTGCCATGAGTCCCAAGATCTGGTGACACGATTAAATTCTTGCCTCCACGATAAATGGCCAAATGACCATTGTCACCTATAATTCAAATCACGCTTGGACTCACTAACGATTCGAATATTTCTAGTACCCCAAACATGGGTGGCTGGAGCTAAGAAGATCTAGTCGTAGCTGTCGACAACAATGTCAGCACCAAAGCTGACCCACGCCATTAGTTCTAGTGGCTGTCCCATAAAGCATCAAGTGACCAAAACAGCCTTTACTTCCTTAACATTCTTCAATAGTGTCACATCATGGACTCGTCACTAGAAAAAGTCCATTGATCACAAAATAACCCCACTCAACTTTCCTTGAGTCATTCCACTTTCATATGTCCGTTGGTTTCTCTGAAACCACACTAATGACGAACCTCAACAAAATCGTGGCAATCGTCAAATCTTAATATTCATCCCCTCAGAATAATCGCGCTAGGCGACTTCAGCTCCTTTTTCCATCACAGGATGCAACATCTTTCAGTAACTCGTACGACTCTTCACTGCTAAGAGCCTCATAACACGAACACCCAAGCCTTGTCTTAGGCTTCTACAGCATCCCTGTCAACGACCATGACAGCCTCCCAGGTGTGAATTAATCGTTTCACCACCGAGTACTCACACGTAAAGCTCAAACGTTAAACAACGTGAGTTTACAGCTCGATCCCCAACTCAAATCTCATAAATCAATGGGGAATACAAAAACATAAATACGTAACGAGCTTACCTTGTTCCTTACAGGAACTCTCTATGAGGTCGCGCGTACTGAGGCATAGTCTTGAAGATTCGATCGTTTATAGGACCACTCGGTCCATATCTCAATCAGGAAGTACTAACTCATATCCTCAATAAACACTAAGCGTCCAAGCATAAAATGCCGATGGATCCGCCGCGGTCGGACCATCACTCTATAGACACTAAGTGATACCAAGTATATGAGGTAGTAACAGGAACGATAACCTAATGCTCTGATACCATTGACAGGACCCACCCCGGGTTAAACCCCTTTAACCCGAAGTAAATCCTGCGGGGACCACCTCAAGGGAACTTCTTACCGAAACCCCCTTGAAATGGCCAACCCTTCCTACAAACTAACTAAACCGGGTTAGTCAGAGCAGTCTACAGAGATGATTACCCCAAAGAATTTCGAGCAGCAACGGAATGATCGACTATGCCTCGACTCTCGTACGCGCTCGACCTCCTCTCAAGAACCCTGCATCACTGGGCATTTAAAAACAAAAGGCCCAGGGGAGAAACATTTAAAAACTGTTAGAGTGAGTGGACGAAAATCAATTATAAAACTCTATTTCTTTTAATGCTCTCCCAAAAATGTTTTGATTTAAACATCATTTATGCATGCCCACAATTACTAAATTTCCGCAAATGCATGATAAGGTAAACCAGCAAGGAATATGGGAAGAGAAATGTTCACCAAACATAATAAGCCTGACCTCTCAGACTAGGGTCGGAGCTAAGAGCTCTAGTAGCGCCCTCACGCTACGCTATGCTAGCTAGATAAAATAATACGGTCAACCCTTATAATATCAACCTGACCTCTCAGGCTTGTCTGACCTCTCAGACCAGGGTCGGAGCTAAGAGCTCTGGATAAAGTGGAAATGGTCAACCCTCATAGTGCACTACGTAGTTTGCCTGACCTCTCAGGCTAGGGTCGGAGCTAAGAGCTCTAGTAGCGCCCTCACGCTACTCTAACTAGCATATTTATTGGTCAACCCTTAAAATAAAAAAATTCATAACAATACATTAATCAAATTCTCTTCCCAAAACCATTAATTAAAACAATTCCTTGTCATATATGCATAAAACCAATTTCCAACGAAGTCTCGGGTTCAATTCCATTCGAAGGACGGCCCTCACCGTCTATAACCATTTTCGGAAGAAATAGAAAATTGAGTAATAATGTAAATACGTTCAAGAACCCGAGAAGGATATAATTTTCGGAAACAATCATAAACACCATGCAATTAACTCAATAATTAAGGCATGCATTTATTTAAAATAATATGTCCACTCACAGTACTATTGCGACATTTCCGCTCGGAAAGCTCCTCGAGCGAAACCCTCGAACTACCCGCGTAGTCGAGCCCGTCTCACGTCCGACCAGAGACTGTACAACAAATCATCACATTAGTCATACCACAGTTGACTTGGTCTTTTCCTAGTTTGACCAGGAAATCCTATTTGACCCACACGTTGACCAAGTTCCTTTCTTATGACATTTTACCCTTTTTGACTTTCTTTCCCGGTTATCGACTCTTAACTCAACTTACCGGAAGTCCGACTCAGTTTCCGAACTTTCATTATCACTTTAACCTTACATTAGAGTGTCACGTATTAATCAATATAACCTCGAGTCGATAAACCGATTTAACATTTTCTCATTCATTCCAGTTATCTATTTCCGATAACAGTTTAACACTTTACCCATTTAACCAAAAGGTGTCACATTCATTGGACTTCAATCCTTTAACCATTTTCCTGAAAATGCAACCTTCCCAAAGTGGAAACTTTCCCTTAATGGAAACTTTCCAAAAGTGGAAAGTTTCCCAAATTAACAGGTTTCCAAACTTGGAAGGGTTCCCAAAATAGAAACTTCCTAATTACGTCCATTTTCTCCGTAAATGTCTCAATTACGAATTAACCGTACTTTTTGACTAATAGCTTAACCAGGATTCGATTCCTACCTCTTCGGCATTGTGCCGGTTTACGGCGTCACCGGAATCTTCGCCGGATCCCGATAACTTGCCGGAATTTCGCCAGAGTTTCCCCGTTTCCTTCGTCACCAAGTTATCGACCACACAACAAAACCATATCAGAATAATCTCCAACAAATCCAACAACACAAACAGCAGCAACCAAATAGAATTTAGAGGGAGACATCCTTACCCTCTGTCTGCCACTGTCCCAAACCGAACTCAGTAATTCCTCCCTGCCCAAACCCACTGTAGGTTCCTCCAGAACCTCACCATCCGCCTCCAAGCTCTCCCCAAGCTCCACGAAGGTGTCCAAGTCTCGCCAGAACACCAGGAACCGGCTGCCGGAGCTGCTAGCCTCGAAACCCAGGAAACCCGAAACAGTAACACAGTGAATTAAAGCTTTCCAATTTGGTGATCAAATCAAGCAATACGAAGCAAGGGAAGGAAGAAGAAGTGGAGAGGAACACGAAGACACCTACCATGCGCCGGATCGTCGCCGGAGCTCGCCAAAAACCGGTGAACACCGACGCATCTCCTCTCGGCCAATCCACCTCCACAGTGGATACCGGGAAGAATTGGTAAGGGGGTTTTGGAGAGGAGAGTGAGGGGAGTATTTCGAGGGTGGTGCGCCGGCGCGGGTTGGCCGGACGCGGCTGGGATGGGCGGCGGAGCTGGGGACCGAAACGGAGAGAGAGAGAGAGAGTTTGGCTCGGGTCAACGCCCGAGTTGGGTTTGACTCGGGTCAACCCTCTCTTCCTCTATTTATAGAAAGATCAACGGCTTAGATCAGATCTTGGAAAGATCTGACGGTCCAGATTAAAAGAAGGTAAAAGTAAAAGGGTAAATGGTAAAACTGATTTACCGGATTAATAATTTAAAAGTTACCGAAACCTTCGAAAATCCGTAGAAAATGAACCGAAGCTCCGAAAAATAATCCAAAAATACCGGGAGACTCGTGTCGACACGTACTACAACATCGAGTCGTCAATTCAGGTATTTGGAGTACTTTTAAAAACTCGAAAATTAACTCGAGCGATAACTTATCGAATTACCGATCGCAATTAAAAATCCTCGGTAACTCGTGAATTTCTGTGAAAGGTAACTTTTATTAACTTCACAAGATTCGGGGTGTGACAAAAACCACTTACCTCCTTGTTGCAGAAAGATGTGCCATTTTCATGGTCTCAAGAATGCGAGGATGCGTTCGTGCGATTGAAGGAATTGTTGACAACTGCACCTATCATGACGCCACCAGATTGGGATTTGCCATTTGAGTTGATGTGCGATGCTTCTGACTATGCCATCGGTGCCGTGCTAGGTCAAAGAAGGGAGAAGAAGCCATGTGCTATTTACTATGCATCACGGACACTCAATGATGCTCAGCTGAATTATACTACCACTGAAAAAGAACTCTTAGCTGTTATTTTTGCTTTAGAAAAATTTCGATCTTATCTTTTGAATTCTAAAGTTGTTTATTCTGATCATGCAGCTTTGAGATATTTAATGACAAAGAAGGATGCTAAGCCAAGGCTCATTCGATGGATCTTGCTACTCCAGGAGTTCGACATTGAGATAAAGGATAAGAAAGGATGCGAGAATGTTGTAGCAGACCATCTTAGCCGAATTGTGCATGAGGAGGATACCATTCTTATGTCCGAATCGTTCCCGGATGAACAACTGTTTCGAATGGAAGTTAAGGAACCATGGTATGCCGATTTGGTGAATTACATTGTGACAAGGAATTTTCCTTCATCTATGCCGAACCATACAAGGATCAAAATCAAGAAGGAAGCTCGACATTACGTATGGGATGCGCCATATTTGTGGAGACAATGTGGGGACCTGTGCCAGAAGAAGAGCATCAATCCATCTTGAATTTTTGCCACAAGGAGGCATGTGGAGGACACTTTGGACCGAAAAGAACAGCTAGAAAGGTGTTGGAAGCCGGTTTCTATTGGCCAACGTTATTCAAAGACGCTTATACAACATGTGCTTCATGTGATCGTTGCCAAAGAACAGGTAATTTAGGTAAGAGAGATCAAATGCCCTTAAACCCTATCATAGTTGTCGAAATTTTTGATGTTTGGGGCATTGATTTCATGGGTTCTTTTCCTTCATCTAAAGGTTTTCTTTATATTTCATTGGCGGTTGATTATGTGTCGAAATGGGTGGAAGCAAAAGCCACCAGGACTAATGATTCTAAAGTTGTTGCAGAGTATGTCAAAACTAACATTTTTGCTAGGTTAGGAACGCCAAGAGTTTTGATAAGCGATGGTGGATCACATTTCTGCAATCGAACTATTGAGGCTTTGCTCAAGAAATATGGAGTCACCCACAAAGTATCAACGCCATATCATCCTCAAACAAGTGTGACGAGGCCGTAGTTCAACAACCTGCAATTTAAAACCCTATCGTGTAGTATTAGTAAGTAGGGATCGTTCTAGCCGGGGACACTAGGGAAGGACTTATATTCTGCAAAAACAAATCATTAGTAATATTCACACATTTTATACAAAATACACAAATACATAGCATATACAATTATCTGTCACATAATATACAAGTATACACAAATGCAAAAGTATTAACATATTTACGATTTTAAATGGGGGATATATAAGGTGTTCGAAACATAAAGAAAAGAAAACAGAAATATTTACATACATCGGTCAATCAATACTCAAGCACACAACATAACAAACACCGAAATAAGCATATAACAAATTCATGTAAGATTAAATAGTGATGCTCGCACTATCATATGTTTTCATTGATTTCAACCTCTTATGACTTCTCATGTGTTTTTAGGAACTTCAAATATGCCTGAACCTAAAACATATGTGTCACCTTGTTTAAACTATCAAATATGCCTAACCTAAACAAGATACACTTACGAACTGGAGTCGGTTGAAGACATGGTCCTAGGTATGGCGTCACTCATCCTATTCAACATGCAAATCACTCACCCTAAAAACCCTTTGCAGCAAATAGAATCAAACTATCAAATATGCCTAACTTGATCCTAGATTACTACGGCTTATTAAACTCCCCCCTTAGAAACGTCTTGGCCTAGACTATCTTTAGGTTTGATTACATGATCAGGTGATGATTAATCAATTAACACATACTACACACAAGAACATACAGCAACTTTATCTAAATCATGAAACTAAAATATACTTAGAACGTTATACATCACACATGGTTTCAAGAAAATCACAAAGAAGAACTTAAGAACACATGCAACATATAAAACCGAAAACCATAGAATAATCTATAATAAAAATTGATAAAACACAGTAGATTTTTACACACAACCTTGATGAACTTCATACCTAGGCTACCTATATAGATCGGCTAGGGAAGAAGGTGAAATCGGCGGCGGATGGAAGCAATTGGTTGGTGCGGCGGCGGCGGCAGCAGCTTGTGTGTTTAGGGTTTTTGGTAGAGCTTGGCTATACTAAGGCTTGAGCAATTGAAAGACCCTTTTTCTACTGTGTTACATGTGTATTTATAGAGACAAAACCCTAAAGAAACCTAATGAAAATCGGCAGCCCCTTGTGTTCCAAACCGGGTAGGTTTCTCTCCTTTCCTTGTTGGATTTGTCTTCCTTCTCTTTAATTTGCTGACTTGGAAAATAGTTTAAAAACTTCTTTTTCTGAATTCATGGACTCTTCTTCATGTGTGTGGATCGGCATTGGGCTCTCTTTCATGCTCATGGACTCCTAGGACAGCCGAAAGGCTTCCATAATCTCGGTAGACCAAGTTATCCTGTTTTGACCGGGATAACTTTCGTAGTTGTTATTTTCGGCTTCTCCTTGGTGATTTCTTCGATTCTTCTTGACAGGACCCACCCCGGGTTAAACCCTTTTAACCCGAAGTAAATCCTGCGGGGACCACCTCAAGGGAACTTCTTACCGAAACCCCCTTGAAATGGCCAACCCTTACTACTAAACTAACTAAACCGGGTTAGTCAGAGCAGTCTACAGAGATGATTACCCGAAAGAATTTTACGCAGCAACGGAATGATCGACTATGCCTCGACTCTCGTACGCGCTCGACCTCCTCTCAAGAACCCTGCATCACTGGGCATTTAAAAACGAAAGGCCCAGGGGAGAAACATTTAAAAACTGTTAGAGTGAGTGGACGAAAATCAAATATAAAACTCTATTTCTTTTAACGCTCTCCCAAAAAATGTTTTGATTTAAACATTATTTATGCATGCCCACAAATACCAAATATTCCACAATTGCATGATAAGATAAACAAGGATTATGGGAAGAGAAATGTTCTCAAACATAATCAGTCTGACCTCTCAGACTAGGGTCGGAGCTAAGAGCTCTAGTAGCGCCCTCACGCTACTCTATGCTAGCTATATAAAATAATACGGTCAACCCTTGAAATATCAACCTGACCTCTCAGGCTTGTCTGTCCTCTCAGACCAGGGTCAGAGCTAAGAGCTCTAAATAGAATGATAACGGTCAACCCTTATAATATCAACCTGACCTCTCAGGCTTGTCTGTCCACTCAGACCAGGGTCGGAGCTAAGAGCTCTAAATAAAATGATACGGTCAACCCTCATAGTGCACTACGTAGTTTGCCTGACCTCTCAGGCTAGGGTCGGAGCTAAGAGCTCTAGTAGCGCCCTCACGCTACTCTAGCTAGCATATTTATTGGTCAACCCTTAAAATAAACATTCAACAATACATTAATCAAATTCTCTTCCCAAAACAATTAATTAAAACAATTCCTTGTCATATATGCATAAAACCAATTTCCAACGAAGTCTCGGGTTCAATTCCATTCGAAGGACGGCCCTCTCCGTCTATACCCATTTTCGGAAGAAATAGAAAATCGAGTAATAATGTAAATACGTTCAAGAACCCGAGAAGGATATAATTTTCGGAAACAATCATAAACACCATGCAATTAACTCAATAATTAAGGCATGCATTTATTTAAAATAATATGTCCACTCACAGTACTATTTCGACCTTCTTCCCGCTCGGAAAGCTCCTCGAGCGAAACTCTCGAACTACCCGCGTAGTCGAGCCCGTCTCACGTCCGACCAGAGACTGTACAACAAATCATCACATTAGTCATACCACAGTTGACTTGGTCTTTTCCTAGTTTGACCAGGAAATCCTATTTGACCACATGTTGACCAAGTTCCTTTCTTATAGCACTTTAACCTTTATAACTTTCTTTCCCGGTTATCGACTCTTAACTCAATTTACCGGAAGTCCGACTCAGCTTCCGAACTTTCATTTATTACTTAAACTTGACGTTAGGGTGTCACGTATTTATTCGTTGAAGTACTATGGACACCCAACGTCTCACATTAATCAGTACAATTAACCTTGAGTCGATTTACCGACTTAACCTTTCCTCATAACTAGTAACCTTCCATAAAGGGAAAGTTTTCCAAAATGGAAAGTTTTCCTAATTTGGTAAGTCTTCCTTAAAATGGGAAGTTTCCCAAAATGGAAACTTCCTAATTATGTCTAATTTTCCGTACATGTCTCAATTACGAATTAACCGTACTTTTTGACTCGAGTAACGAAGATTCGATTTCTACCTCTTCGGCATTCTGCCGGTTTACGGTATCACCGGAATCTTCGTCGGATTCCGGTAACTTGCCGGAATTTCGCCATAACCTCCTCGTTTCTCCGACTACCAAGTTACGACAACACATGCGTAGGGGAAACAACCAACAACATCATCAGCAACAGATCAACACAACAACAGCAACTACAAATTCACAGTAACTAAAGAAACCAGTAGATCGACTGCCTCTCACCTCCCAAAATCGATCTGAGGCATACAACAGCCTCCTCTACTCCTGTCCTTCCCTCTGTACACCACTCCTCCTCAGCTCACCGAGACCTGGCCTCGGGTCCATGCAGCTGCTCCAGAACCACTGCAGCTTTTCCAAGACCTCACCAACTGTCTCCATACTCCTCCTCGGTCCTAAATCGTTTCTTCCTGCTCCACCTGAGCTTGAGAAGCTCACCAGAACTCCAAAAGAGCACGGTCGCCGGAGCCAAGCCTTGAACCCAGAAAACAGTGAAACACACAGTGAAAAGGGAGTTTCCGATTCAAGCTCCAAATCGAACGTTCCAAGACATGGAGAAGGAAGAGGAAGTGCAGAGGAGAAGAACCTTACCCTCCACGCGCCCTAACTCCGCCTGAAACGGCCGGAATCCGGCGAAGACCGCCGAGTGCAGAGGCGCTAGATCTCCTAGCACGGTGGTTGTCTAGGTGAGCCAAGGGTAGGGATGAGTAGAGGAGGAAGAGAGAAGAAGAATGGAGCTGGTCCGCCGCCCTGGGGTGGCCGGAATCGCCGGCGCCGGGTGAGCACAGTGGAGGCCGAGAGAGAGCTCGGGAGGAAGAAAGAGGAGAGAGAAAGGGAAAAGGGGAAGACTTTGACCAAGTCTGACCCGTGCCCCTATTTATAAGAGGACGGACGGCCCAGATCTTCCCTCTTAAGATCTGACGGCTCAAATCAAACTTCATTCTTTTACCATTTACTGTTTACTGAATTACCAAAGGTAATTTCCTTATTACCGAAACTCCCAAAATTCGTAGAAAATAAACCGAAGCTCCGAAAAATAATCCGAAAATACCAGGAGACTCGTGTCGACACGTACTACCACATCGAGTCATCAATTCAGGTATTTGGAGTACTTTTAAAAACTCGAAAATTAACTCGAGCGATAACTTATCGAATTACCGATCGCCATTAAAAGTCCTCGGTAACTCGTGAGTTTCGGTGAAAGGTGACTTTTAGTAACTTCAAAAGATTCGGGGTGTGACAATTCTCCCCACCTTATAAAAATTTCGTCCTCGAAATTTCAATACTCAAAGTCCAATACAGTGGGGGATAGTACCACTTAAAAACAATAATAATAATATCCTCCAATATCAACTTCCTTCATTTTCTGACACCCGACCACACTTCTCGGGTCAAAACTAAAACATCTAAAGTCTTACCGTGGGTCACAATGATTTTCTCTTGAATCATTGATTAACTGATTCACCGAATTCTTACTGTACTCCATCTCATTTATGAGGTGGAATACTACTTTGCCTATCACTGATCCACCAACAATTGTCCTTACCGACTACATGTGACGTCGTCACAATAGCGCTAATACTCATCTGATCCAAGCTTGCCGTGAGTAAAATCTCTTCAAGAACATTTGTATTCTTTCGTTGAACTCAGTTATCAACTCCACACATTCCCTCTACAGGAAATGATTTCCACGCCTGAGGAGTAGGGTTCGATGTCACTAATGGATCTCAATCCTCCGATATCAATACACAATGTGGGGTCAAACCCCATGACAACATGCCCACGAGAAAACCATGACGACTTGTGTTACACAAACCATCATCTCTTCTGAACTAGGCTTCCTGATCTGGTTTACGCTTTCTAAAAACCATTCTGTCAAGTTGTCCTGTTGTAGAGTAATTGTCTTCCCTTACTCTAACCACTGACACACACAGGACACGAACTGCCATGAATTCTTTTGCGTAAATCCAAAACCATAGCCTTTAAATCAGGGAGACCCACAAGCTCCTGACATCGAGATCCAACAATATTTACTCCTCGCATGAAGACAAATTGTCAGGCTACACACTGCTCACGTAACTATTCTGACAACACAAATCCGGACCTTTTTACTTTTTTTTTTTTTTTTTTTTTTTTACAAGCCAAACATTAGAGTCACCCACTCAATTATTTCTTTGTGAGGTCACAGCGTACTTACAACTGGTAATACATCTCTGTACTACACATAGGTGAGGTGCCACTGACCTCCCTAACTCTTACCTTAACCTGGAATGACGCATAGTGCAGAACTTGCACTTCAACCATAACTGAGCGTCTATTAAACATTATCCGCATCACAACTGAAATAGACTTACCATTAAAAGAATTTCAGAGCCTTACCCGCTCAACAAGGATGGTTCAATTACAGATGTCTCCGTTACCAAATCGTCTGGCCATAACCGACAAATCTGAACATTTAACCAGACCGGACATCTACATAAAATTCAGTGCCACTGGTGCACGCCCAAAGGAACATCTGATCAATGCATCGGGAATTAATTTCACCAGACACAACCATGTTGATCACCGAGCATCCAGTTAACGATGCACAAGATAACAAATACCATTACCGCACTGAGCACGTATACATCACAGAGTCAACTCGTACAACTAAACAGTTTCTAACAAAACTGTCCCCCAGGCGCTGCGGGTTTACCATCCACCGCAACCTCTATTCGGTAAGATTCAAAATTCTCAATCGCTTACCACTCTAGATCTTAATTCACAAGATCCACTGCCACACGTTAACATCCTCTCAGATCATAACTTAATCTGAACGTAGCTTAATCACTCCACGGTTTCCGATGGAGTGTTGCCAACTTAGCAACATACTTTACTACCCTTGTAACAATTTGGTTTCCAAAACCTTGACTCGTAACACCTTTGAGTCATCAAAGAAACTCTTTCCTCAGTTTCACTGCATTTCATACTCGCCGAAATGTTGACAATTTCGCAAGTCATCTCCAATGATCTTTCTTGCTACCACTTTACACTCGTGGCGCCAAGAATTGTCGTTAGGTCAATCATTCCTAACAAGTAGGGTCACTACTCAAATGACCAATGACCATAGCAATGCCTACAATAGTTTAATCCTCTCAGGATTTCTTTAAATTATCCTCAATAATTGATCTCCCAGACCTTAATCCTTATTCCCCATATCAAGATTGAGGATATTTCCTGTCGCTGCAGTGAAGGTAGCTTATGAACCCTAAATACGACTAAGTACACTTCCGGTTACAATACTAGATTAGACCACAGCCAGTGAATGCACAAATTCCCATGCCATCAAGCTCAGTTAATCGTCCTCAAAGAAACCAAGTGTCATAACGGACGACTGGGACTGCAGGTTCAAGATTGAGCAACTACAAACATTCTTGCTCAAATTAATGACCCAGTAAACCTTGCCTCACTGCTGTCCCTTCACCATTTCCGTGCATCTAACTCAACATGCACTCCGCCACCTACTAACGACATGTAATAATCTCGCTAACCATCATAAAAGTCGGAGCCACTAACAATAACCCACTTCCGACATATACTTAAATGGTTAGGCCATCTTCTGGACGTTTTGTACAGAAACTACCAACCAAACGTCTCTAATCTCCGTTCTCACTAAATGGAACTCTCATGAGAAATTCTTAAGATGATGTCATCACTAGTCTTAATCACCTACCTGGTGTCATTTTGACCACACACAGCTGCACCTAATAATTATATTTTGTCAGCATGTGCTACCCAAATTTCAACTTTACCACTTCCCTACACAGGAGGGTACACGTGCTCGTGTGGGGTATACCCATGTACAGCTTCAACCGTCAAAACAATGCCGTTTGTACAACGACCGGTTCCTAAACCATAATAATACAAAGTCCATCAAGGCTCGAATCACTATCTCCGGTACCCCAAGCACCCTTGGTCCGAGACCCGGTGGCTTGTTGCCACTTCCAACAATTCCTTTAGATTCCGAAACCCATTACCTTTAATTACCACTAGTAACGCTTTCACGATCTGAAAATCGATCACTAACACAGCCAACCTGGAGACTCCTCCATAGGTGTACTAACTGACATACTTTGACCACAGGTGGATAACTCCCATTATGGTCGACATGAGTCCCAAGATCTGGTGACACGATATAATTTCTGCCTCCATGACAAATGGCCCAACGACCATTGTCACCAACAATTCAAATCACGATTGGACTCACTAACAAATCAAATCTTTCTAGTACCCTAAACATGGGTGGCTGGAACGAAGAGGATCTCGTCGCAACTGACGACAACAATGTCAGCACCAAAGCTGACCCAAGCCATTATTTTCAGTGGCTGTCCCATAAACATCAAGTGACCAAACTTGCCTTTACTTTCTTAACATTCTCCAGTAGTGTCACATCATGGACTCGTCACTAGAAACAAGTCCATTGATCACAAATAACCCCACTCAACTTTCCTTGAGTCATTCCACTTTCATACGTCCGTTGGTTTCTCTGAAACCACACTAATGACGAACCTCAACAAAATCGTGGCAATCGTCAAAACTTAATATTCATCCTCTCAGAATAATCGCGCTAGGCGACTTCAGCTCCTTTTTCCATCACAGGATGCAACATCTTCCAGTAACTCGTACGACTCTTCACTGCTAAGAGCCTCATAACACGAACACCCAAGCCTCGTCTTAGGCTTCCACAGCATCCCTGTCAACAACCATGACAGCCTTCCAGGTGTGAATTAACTGTTTCACCACCGAGGATTCACACAAATGCTCAAGCTCGTTAAAAAAAACGTGAGTTTACAGCTCGATCCCCAACTCAAATCTCATAAATCAATGGGGAATACAAAAACATCAATACGTAACGAGCTTACCTGGTTCCTTACAGGAACTCTCTATGAGGTCGCGCGTACTGAGGCATAGTCTTGAAGATTCGATCGTTTATAGGACCACTCGGTCCATATCTCAATCAGGATGTACTAACTCATATCCTCAATAAACACTAAGCGTCCAAGCATAAAATGCCGATGGATCCGCCGCGGTCGGACCATCACTCTATAGACACTAAGTGATACTAAGTACATGAGGTAGTAACAGAAAACGATAACCTAATGCTCTGATACCATTGACAGGACCCACCCCGGGTTAAACCCTTTTAACCCGAAGTAAATCCTGCGGGGACCACCTCAAGGGAACTTCTTACCGAAACCCCCTTGAAATGGCCAACCCTTACTACTAAACTAACTAAACCGGGTTAGTCAGAGCAGTCTACAGAGATGATTACCCGAAAGAATTTTACGCAGCAACGGAATGATCGACTATGCCTCGACTCTCGTACGCGCTCGACCTCCTCTCAAGAACCCTGCATCACTGGGCATTTAAAAACGAAAGGCCCAGGGGAGAAACATTTAAAAACTGTTAGAGTGAGTGGACGAAAATCAAATATAAAACTCTATTTCTTTTAACGCTCTCCCAAAAAATGTTTTGATTTAAACATCATTTATGCATGCCCACAAATACCAAATATTCCACAATTGCATGATAAGATAAACAAGGATTATGGGAAGAGAAATGTTCTCAAACATAATCAGTCTGACCTCTCAGACTAGGGTCGGAGCTAAGAGCTCTAGTAGCGCCCTCACGCTACTCTATGCTAGCTATATAAAATAATACGGTCAACCCTTGAAATATCAACCTGACCTCTCAGGCTTGTCTGTCCTCTCAGACCAGGGTCAGAGCTAAGAGCTCTAAATAGAATGATAACGGTCAACCCTTATAATATCAACCTGACCTCTCAGGCTTGTCTGTCCACTCAGACCAGGGTCGGAGCTAAGAGCTCTAAATAAAATGATACGGTCAACCCTCATAGTGCACTACGTAGTTTGCCTGACCTCTCAGGCTAGGGTCGGAGCTAAGAGCTCTAGTAGCGCCCTCACGCTACTCTAGCTAGCATATTTATTGGTCAACCCTTAAAATAAACATTCAACAATACATTAATCAAATTCTCTTCCCAAAACAATTAATTAAAACAATTCCTTGTCATATATGCATAAAACCAATTTCCAACGAAGTCTCGGGTTCAATTCCATTCGAAGGACGGCCCTCTCCGTCTATACCCATTTTCGGAAGAAATAGAAAATCGAGTAATAATGTAAATACGTTCAAGAACCCGAGAAGGATATAATTTTCGGAAACAATCATAAACACCATGCAATTAACTCAATAATTAAGGCATGCATTTATTTAAAATAATATGTCCACTCACAGTACTATTTCGACCTTCTTCCCGCTCGGAAAGCTCCTCGAGCGAAACTCTCGAACTACCCGCGTAGTCGAGCCCGTCTCACGTCCGACCAGAGACTGTACAACAAATCATCACATTAGTCATACCACAGTTGACTTGGTCTTTTCCTAGTTTGACCAGGAAATCCTATTTGACCACATGTTGACCAAGTTCCTTTCTTATAGCACTTTAACCTTTATAACTTTCTTTCCCGGTTATCGACTCTTAACTCAATTTACCGGAAGTCCGACTCAGCTTCCGAACTTTCATTTATTACTTAAACTTGACGTTAGGGTGTCACGTATTTATTCGTTGAAGTACTATGGACACCCAACGTCTCACATTAATCAGTACAATTAACCTTGAGTCGATTTACCGACTTAACCTTTCCTCATAACTAGTAACCTTCCATAAAGGGAAAGTTTTCCAAAATGGAAAGTTTTCCTAATTTGGTAAGTCTTCCTTAAAATGGGAAGTTTCCCAAAATGGAAACTTCCTAATTATGTCTAATTTTCCGTACATGTCTCAATTACGAATTAACCGTACTTTTTGACTCGAGTAACGAAGATTCGATTTCTACCTCTTCGGCATTCTGCCGGTTTACGGTATCACCGGAATCTTCGTCGGATTCCGGTAACTTGCCGGAATTTCGCCATAACCTCCTCGTTTCTCCGACTACCAAGTTACGACAACACATGCGTAGGGGAAACAACCAACAACATCATCAGCAACAGATCAACACAACAACAGCAACTACAAATTCACAGTAACTAAAGAAACCAGTAGATCGACTGCCTCTCACCTCCCAAAATCGATCTGAGGCATACAACAGCCTCCTCTACTCCTGTCCTTCCCTCTGTACACCACTCCTCCTCAGCTCACCGAGACCTGGCCTCGGGTCCATGCAGCTGCTCCAGAACCACTGCAGCTTTTCCAAGACCTCACCAACTGTCTCCATACTCCTCCTCGGTCCTAAATCGTTTCTTCCTGCTCCACCTGAGCTTGAGAAGCTCACCAGAACTCCAAAAGAGCACGGTCGCCGGAGCCAAGCCTTGAACCCAGAAAACAGTGAAACACACAGTGAAAAGGGAGTTTCCGATTCAAGCTCCAAATCGAACGTTCCAAGACATGGAGAAGGAAGAGGAAGTGCAGAGGAGAAGAACCTTACCCTCCACGCGCCCTAACTCCGCCTGAAACGGCCGGAATCCGGCGAAGACCGCCGAGTGCAGAGGCGCTAGATCTCCTAGCACGGTGGTTGTCTAGGTGAGCCAAGGGTAGGGATGAGTAGAGGAGGAAGAGAGAAGAAGAATGGAGCTGGTCCGCCGCCCTGGGGTGGCCGGAATCGCCGGCGCCGGGTGAGCACAGTGGAGGCCGAGAGAGAGCTCGGGAGGAAGAAAGAGGAGAGAGAAAGGGAAAAGGGGAAGACTTTGACCAAGTCTGACCCGTGCCCCTATTTATAAGAGGACGGACGGCCCAGATCTTCCCTCTTAAGATCTGACGGCTCAAATCAAACTTCATTCTTTTACCATTTACTGTTTACTGAATTACCAAAGGTAATTTCCTTATTACCGAAACTCCCAAAATTCGTAGAAAATAAACCGAAGCTCCGAAAAATAATCCGAAAATACCAGGAGACTCGTGTCGACACGTACTACCACATCGAGTCATCAATTCAGGTATTTGGAGTACTTTTAAAAACTCGAAAATTAACTCGAGCGATAACTTATCGAATTACCGATCGCCATTAAAAGTCCTCGGTAACTCGTGAGTTTCGGTGAAAGGTGACTTTTAGTAACTTCAAAAGATTCGGGGTGTGACACTTCTTCTTCTAAACAACTTCCCATATCATCATTAAGCTCTTCATCAATCATTTGGCATGCTTGGGAAGGATTTTGGTGAAGAAACACACTCACGAACTCGGTAGACAACTTCAGCAAATTCTGTCCTGTTTCCAGCAGACTGACCTCCGGCCATTGTTTCCGACATAACTCCTTCCTCAGACCTTGGATTTCTACGATTCCAAAAGATTTAGAAACTAGACATCCACAGCTTTCCATCCATATATGGCACGTTCCCTAGTTCCTCCTGGATCGTCCTAGGGAAATCTTTGAAGTTGAGTTATGGTTTCTGGAAATCCTCTGTTTTTGTTCCGAATTCATGCTTTTGGCCTCTTGTCTTTCCATGCTTCTTTTGCTACCTTCCATAAGTCCGATCCTCACGATTCTTGTTTTGTTATGTCCACATACATGTGACCTACACATTCAAAAGATACCACAAAGAAAGACAAGCAAACGTGTTCATAACACAAAACCATAAACCCAAACACCAAAATATATAAATCATCGAATAAAATACAGTAAAATTACACAAAAGCTTGGAGGAATCCATGCCAAATCCTACCTAAAGGGTCGGATAGGGCAAGGTGGTTGGCGGCTGCAACGGGTGATCGGCGGCGGCAGCTTTGTGCTTCGGCTGTATTGAGGAGTTTTGGTAGAGTTGGCTAGCTAAGGTTTTCACAAAATTGAGGACCCTTTTTCTACTGTGTTACATGTGTATTTATGGAGACAAAACCCTAAAGAAACCTAATGAAAATCGGCAGCCCCTTGTGTTCCAAACCGGGTAGGTTTCTCTCCTTTCCTTGTTGGATTTGTCTTCCTTCTCTTTAATTTGCTGACTTGGAAAATAGTTTAAAAACTTCTTTTTCTGAATTCATGGACTCTTCTTCATGTGTGTGGATCGGCATTGGGCTCTCTTTCATGCTCATGGACTCCTAGGACAGCCGAAAGGCTTCCATAATCTCGGTAGACCAAGTTATCCTGTTTTGACCGGGATAACTTTCGTAGTTGTTATTTTCGGCTTCTCCTTGGTGATTTCTTCGATTCTTCTTCTTCTAAACAACTTCCCATATCATCATTAAGCTCTTCATCAATCATTTGGCATGCTTGGGAAGGATTTTGGTGAAGAAACACACTCACGAACTCGGTAGACAACTTCAGCAAATTCTGTCCTGTTTCCAGCAGACTGACCTCCGGCCATTGTTTCCGGCATAACTCCTTCCTCAGACCTTGGATTTCTGCGATTCCAAAAGATTTAGAAACTAGACATCCACAGCTTTCCATCCATATATGGCACGTTCCCTAGTTCCTCCTGGATCGTCCTAGGGAAATCTTTGAAGTTGAGTTATGGTTTCTGGAAATCCTCTGTTTTTGTTCCGAATTCATGCTTTTGGCCTCTTGTCTTTCCATCTTCTTTTGCTACCTTCCATAAGTCCGATCCTCACGATTCTTGTTTTGTTATGTCCACATACATGTCACCTACACATTCAAAAGATATAATCAAGTAGTGACAATGTATCGGTTTACAGAAACTTAAGAAAATCACGAACACTTCCAATTTCAGCTTTTAACGATATTGCACATACTTTATCTATTTTACACATGTTTTAGCCAATGTTCTACAAATAACCCCTTATGCTAAATAACTACTAATACTAATCAAATAATGGATAAACAAAGCATAAATGAGGGTAAAAACATGTTAAGAACGTAGCGTAAAATGCTCCTATCAAAGTGGCATGGCTGAGACATCTAATAGGGAGATCAAGCAGATTTTGGAGAAAACTGTAAGACCTACAAGGAAGGATTGGAGCGATCGATTAGACGATGCATTATGGGCCTATAGGACTGCGTTCAAGACGCCGATAGGAACTTCTCCATTTCGGCTAGTGTATGGCAAAGCATGCCATCTTCCTGTGGAGTTGGAGCATAGAGCATGGTGGGCGGTAAAGAAGTTCAACATGGACAAGGATGAGGCTGGATTGCATAGGAAGCTACAAATTTGTGAACTTGAAGAAATAAGGAATGATGCCTATGAATCCGCCATGACATATAAGGCAAGGACAAAGGCGTATCATGACAGGATGATACGAGGGAAGCAGTTTGAAATTGGACAACAAGTTCTACTGTTTAATGCAAGGCTTCGACTCTTTCCAGGTAAGCTTCGTTCTCGTTGGCAAGGACCTTTTGTTATTACTAATGTGTTTCCTTATGGTACAGTGGAGATTCAAAGCGCTACTTCAGGAAATAAGTTTACGGTGAATGGTCATCGACTTAAACCTTATTACGACACATTCAAGGAACACGTTACAGAGGAGATTTGTGTGACCGAACCATCGGCACAAGAGCATAAGTGACGCCATCAAAGCAAGAAGAGAAGAGTCTAGGCTGATAGACTATAAACATTAAGCGCTGCATGAGAGGCAACTCATTTCAACCGTAGCTGTGAAGGAGCCATCAACGAGAGTTTGCATTTTCTTATCCCTTCACTTTTATGGTTGATATTTTGATTATTATGTGACTTATATGCTTGCTTGGAAAATTATGACATTACTTTTGTTTTACATTGAGGACAATGTAATTTTCTAAGTGTGGGGTAAAGGTTACATAGTAAATTGTTGTCGAAATTTTCTTCCAATTTTTAAATTTTCCGTAATTTTTATGAAAAAAAAAACTTTTGTTTATTTTTGTTTCGAAATGTGTTTTTAATTTTTAAATTTTTGTTTTAAATATTTTTATTTTGTTTTTGAGTCTTAGGATATACCCTTAAAAGTCTATGATGAACTATATCTTTGAATGCATGATTGACGGTTTAACATTTATCTTAAGAAATTGCAAGTTTCATGGATATTGTGAATTAGTATGAATATTTGAGACTTGATTGATAATGAAGTATGCATGTTTGATTAGATTGTTCCAACATAACCTATGTGAGCTTTTGAGCCTAAAAACTTTCTTTCATGAGTGATATGCCGATTTTTGCTTAAATTTTTCGAAAATTTCACCATCTTTTGAAACCTCATCATTCTTTGCATATTCAATGACTATGTGCTATAGCTTTTTAATGGACTCTAGAATTTACTAGAACTTGCTTATGTGATTGTCAAAGTTTTATAATCATAACTTGTCTTGATTTTGAATATGATTGAATTTAATCTCATTAGGACCACCACCAAAGCCAAATAAAGTCTGTGCCTATTTTGTGCCCGTCGTGGGGCTCCTTAGTTAACCCCTTTGAGCCTACATTAAGCTTTTTCTTTCATCACCCTTAAACAGAATTCCTTAGCTTAGAATAGTTCATCCTTGACCTTGTTATCAAGACTTGGCCAAACATTTTCGATAGAGCTGTGATGTGATGTAAAAGAAACAAGTGTGGGGTAACGTTGAAGTGTGGGGTTAAACACCAATATTTTGTATTGTACATGTGTCGAAAAAAATTGTATGTCCGAAAAAAAAAGTGTTTAAGTAAAAATGTCACATCCCAGTTCTAGAATCCATTTACGGTCGGTTACTACCCAAGTTACTTTGATCTTTAACCGTATCGTAGTAACTGTTTTACCGAGAAAGGGTCAAAAAGTTGACTTTTCGTTAGGTCTTGAATTTGGGGAAACTTCCTTCATGAAAGTTGTAGAGGGCGTCGTTACGAGTCCGTGGACACGTAGCACGCTTAAATCGGAGATCGTATGAAGAAGTTATGGTCAAAAAACAAAAGTTACTATTTGGGTGAAAAGCCTATATATAGTGAGTTACTGGGGTAATTCGGTGAAAAGGTGAAAATTGGAAAAGTTACTGTTCACCTCGAAAAATCCCTCCGAAACCCGATTTTTTTCGCCGGATTTCATCACCGGATTTCTCCTCCGTCCGGCGGAGTTAGGGCGCGTGCTAGGTACCAAATTGAAGCCTGCAGCGCCACCTTCAAGTTGGTGGTGGCCATCGGAGCTGAGCCGCCGCCGTTTGAGAGAAATCACGGCGAGAAGGGGGGACCTGTGCACTGTTCATTGACGCCGGATTTCTCCCTCCTCCGGCCACCTCCCAGTGAGTTCTTTATATGGTTTTGATGGGTTTGAGGTGTACATTAAGCCCCTAGAATTTGGTAGCTAGATTTGAAGTGTGTAGGAAGAATTATGGATTTGAAGTTTGGGTTGACTTTTGGATTCGGGTTGTGTATTTCTTGTCGATTGACCTAGTTAGGGGCCGAGTTGGCCTTCGAGTTGAACTAGAAAGTTGTCCCAAATGTTGAGACGAAGCTGCTGGTAAAATTTGGTGGCGATCCGAGGTCGCCGGAATTTTGGCCGGATTTTCCTGCCGGCGGCCGCCGCTTTTGGGCAGTTTTCTTGCCCATTTAAATTGTAAAAATTAAGGGAAATCCATTAGGGGCAGTTGCTGATTTTTTAGGAATTTATTTGAGGCGTTAAGTATGTTTGGAAGGTTTGGGATTATTATTTGTGTAATTAAAGGATTATCGGTCGTTTAGGGAGAACCGGCTAGGCGTGAGAGCGTGTTTAAGAGTTTGTACGCTATTTGGAGGGTTAGAGGCCGACACCCACACTTTTGATAGATGGTTAAGGTCGAACGCTATGGGTAGAGCGTGTTATTATTGCCCTCACTATGATTATGGGTTTAAGACCTGTTTATATGTTTTTGTACAGGACGTGGGGGAGCTCTAGCTGAGCAGCCATCTAGTAGCCGGCAGACCTAGCGGCATCTGTGAGTGGACATTTGTTTTAAATTAAATTGCATGCTTTATACTTTAATTGATTTCTCCTGCATATATGATTTCCTCCATTTATTATGTTTTACGGTTATTTGGGAAAATGGGATTTAAGGATTTAAAGGCAAACAAACCGGGAAAGCGGTTCATACCCTTCCCGTGATTTTAAAGGATTTTCCCGGGATATGTTATTCTTGATTATCACCGTTTTGGGATTATGGAGGGGGATAATTTAAAAGGAGAAATTTGGCTCACGGATTTAAAGGGGTTTTCGATTTATTATTTCCACGAGATTTTACAGGTTTACAGGTTTTAAAGGGACTTTGGAAAGGGAAAAGGATAAAGGGAAAAGGATTGTATGCTAGCATGGACCCTCTCCGGTTGAGCTGGTCAGTAGACCTTCCCGGATAGAGCAGGTCGGGGACCCTCTTCGGTTGAGCTGGTCATTAGACCTTCCCGAATAGAGCAGGTCGGGGACCCTCTCTGGTGGAGCCGGTCACTAGACCTTCCCAGATAGAGCAGGTCGGGGACCCTCTCCGGTGGAGCCGGTCATTTGACCTTCCCGGATAGAGCAGGTCGGGATTTCTCGTGGATAAGGTTAACACCCCACATAAATGTTTATAAATGAGCCAAGGCATTATTTAAGTTTTATTTGCATGCGGAGTTTCTTAGAATTTCTAAGAGGGAGGACATTAAAGCAATTTAGAGCTTTTAAATGTTATTATTTTCGTCCACTCACTCTAACGTTTTCAATGTTTCTCCCCTGGGCCTTTCGTTTTTAAATGCCCAGATTGCAGTGCTCGACCTATCTAGACCACTTGGAGGCCAAGCATAGTTACCGCCGTTTTCCACACTAACAGTAGGTTCCGGGTTAACCTACTTGTAATATCTCTATGTTTATGCTTTTATCCTAGACGCTCTGATACACATCGGGTAGTTTGTTTGTTGGAGAACTCTTAGGGACTTGGAATGTTATGTATCATTTACATTTGGGATGTTGAATTAATTGTTGGATTTTATTAGATGTGTATCATGTGGAGTTGTTGGTTATTGGGGAGCAGGATGGCTCCAGGAGTTTCGGTTGGGTATTGGTATTAGAAGTGTACTGTGGGTTATTGCAGGTTAAGGGTTGTCCACTTTTCAAGGGAGACTATGTCGATTTTTCGGCAGAATCTTCTTTGGGAGGTGGTCCCCGCAGGATTTACTTCGAGTTAAAGGGGTTTAACTCGGGGTGGGTCCTGACAATTGGTATCAGAGCATTAGGTTATCCGATTCCTTCATACTACTATTTGTACTTAGGAGTATCTAGTATCTATAGAGTGATGGTTTGACCATGGCAGACCATTAGCATTTATGCATGAGATACTGGGTATTCCTTGAGTATTTGTAGTAGTTAATCCAGTGCTGATGTTATACATGGTACTAAATGTTTTCTTCCTCAGGTAACTATGCGTCGTGGTCGTAGTCGAGCCCGTAGGGGAAATCCTCCTAGTCCTCCCAATCCTCCAGAAGGAGGGGATGCGGGAGCGCCAGCTGATGGTCAATTGGAACAATTCTTCAGGCGACTCACTACCTTTGCCTCAGATATTAATTATGAGAAGGCTCGTAGGAATGGAGCCCGGGTTTTCTCCCATGCCAATGAGCCGTTAGATGCTCTCAGCTGGTTGGAGTGTATGGAAAAGATGTTTGTGCAGGCTGAGTGTCCTGAGAGCAAGATGGTGACCATAGCTGTTCAGTTTCTGGAAAGGGAAGCTTGGCATTGGTGGGTGGATTTGAGCAGAGGTTTGGGCGATGGAGCTCAGAATATGACTTGGGGTCAGTTTACCGTTCATTTTAAGGAGCGTTATATCAATCCAGCCCACATCAACCGTATGAGGTTGGAATTTCTGAATCTGAGGAAAAGTAACAATGTGACAGTGACAGCCTTTGAGCAGCGCTTCAGGGAGTTGGCATTCTATGTACCTGACTTGGTTAAGACAGATGAGGAGAAGATTTACTACTTTGTCCAGGGACTTGGCGGTATATATGCCAGTCAGATGACAGCCGTACCTTACCAGACTTTCCAGCAGGCCTTGATGTTTGCTATGCATATTGAGGCGCAGGAGTTAGCAGTTGGTCCCCTACAGAGTTTTGGTGATTCTAGCCGAGTTCCTCCTAGGCGGGGGACATCTACCTCGGGTTCAGGATCCTCTGCTGGCAGTGGATATAGTAGTCATTCGAGTTCTGGTTCCGGAGTTCGAGGAAAGTTCAAGAGGTTTGGCAGGAGACATCCTAGGAACCGGTCTGGTGGACGCTTTTCTGGACAGTTTAGTGGTGGATCTAGTAGCCAGAGTGCGGCCTCAGGTGGCCAGTCATTTCAGGTGGGGCAGAGTCAGCAGCAGACTGTGGGTTGTTATCATTGTGGTCAGCTAGATCACTATAAGAGAGAGTGCCCTATCCTGATTCAGAGATCCATGTTTGATCCTACTCAGTCATCGGGTCAGTTTCCAGCGAGTGCTTCTGGCAGCGGTGCTCTCATGTGGGGTCCAGATAGAGGCAGTGCTCAGCAGAACAGAGGCGGCAGAGGACGTCCCACCACTACTCATGCTAGAGTGCATGCCATGACTCAGCAGGAGGGTCGTACTTCTCCAGAGGTCATTATTGGTACGTTATTAATCTTTGGTCAGCCTGCTTTTACTTTGATTGATCCGGGTGCTACGCATTCCTTTATGTCGAGTAGATTTTCACTCCATGCCAATGTGCCAACCTCCCCACTCCCAGGTGAGTGGCGTGTATCTCTGCCTTCTGGAGATACAATGGAGATTAACTGGGTGTGTAGTGGGTGTGAGGTGTTAGTAAATGGACTTGTATTCGAAGCTGACCTAATTCCTCTGGATATGATAGAGTTCGATGTAATCCTGGGTATGGATTTTCTGGAAGCCCATAGGGCCATGGTAGATTGTTTCCAGAAAGAAGTGGTATTTCGTAGTCCAGGATTGCCGGAGGTTATATTTCAAGGAGAAAGAGAGATTCTCCCAAAGTGTTTAATTTCAGCTGTGGCCGCTAGGAAATTGCTGAGTAAGGGTTGTCAAGCCTACCTAGCACATGTGGTGGATACTAGTATGGGGGAAGTAGGTTTGAATGACATACCTATAGTTAAGGAGTTTCCAGAAGTTTTTCCAGATGAATTGCCTGGATTGCCACCCGAAAGAGAGATCGATTTTACGATTGAATTACTTCCTGGAACCGCACCTATTTCTCAAGCACCATATAGAATGGCCCCTGCCGAATTGAAGGAGTTGAGAACTCAATTGCAGGAGTTGTTGGATAAGGGATTTATTCGGCCAAGTTCCTCTCCTTGGGGTGCCCCGGTGTTGTTTGTTAAGAAGAAGGACGGTACGCTGAGACTTTGTGTGGATTACAGGAAGCTGAATCAAGTTACTGTAAAGAACAAGTATCCCTTGCCCCGTATTGATGACCTGTTTGATCAATTAAAGGGGGCAGCAGTCTTTTCGAAGATTGATTTGAGGTCGGGGTATCAACAATTGCGGATTCGGGAGAATGATATAGCCAAGACTGCTTTTCGGTCACGTTATGGCCATTATGAGTTTGTGGTGATGGCTTTTGGGCTTACCAATGCACCTGCAGCCTTTATGGACCTCATGAATAGGGTGTTTAGCCCATACCTTGACCGGTTTGTTATCGTGTTCATAGATGACATTTTGGTTTATTCCAAGAACGCAAAGGAACATGCAAGGCACTTAAGGTTGGTCTTATGGACTTTGAAAGAGGCTCAGCTGTACGCAAAGCTCAGCAAGTGTGAGTTTTGGCTTGATAAAGTGGGGTTCTTGGGCCACATTGTGACGGCCGAAGGTGTTAGTGTGGACCCCCAGAAAATAGAGGCAGTTGTGAGTTGGAGGAGACCCACTAATGTAAAGGAGATACGGAGTTTCTTGGGTCTAGCTGGGTATTACCGCCGTTTCGTGGAAGGCTTTTCCAAGATTGCGGCTCCTCTTACTAGATTGACAAGGAAAGGTGTAAAGTTTGAATGGTGTGAAAACTGTGAGCAGAGTTTTCAAGAATTAAAGAATCGTTTGGTGAGTGCTCCAGTTTTGGCATTACCTGATGATAGTGGTGAATTCGTGGTGTATAGTGATGCATCTGGACAAGGGTTGGGTGGTGTGTTAATGCAACATGGGAGAGTCATTGCCTATGCTTCTAGACAATTGAAGTTGCATGAAGGAAATTATCCCACCCATGATCTAGAGCTTGCAGCGATAGTTTTCGCGTTAAAGTTATGGAGACACTATCTTTACGGAGCTAAGTGTCAGATTTTCACTGATCACAAGAGCCTCCGTTATGTGTTTACACAGAGGGATTTAAATCTGAGGCAGAGGAGATGGATGGAACTACTGGCAGATTATGATATTTCCATTGAGTATCATCCAGGAAGGGCCAACTTAGTGGCCGATGCACTTAGCCGCAACCCTTCCGTCTCTTTGGCTCATATGAGAGCGGTTCGGGTTCCGCTTCTCTATGAGTTGCGGGCTACTGGTGTTGAACTTTGGGAAGATGAAGTAGAAGCCTTGGTGGCTAGTTTCCAAGTGAGGCCAGTTTTAATTGATAAGGTGCGAGAGGCACAGTATAATGATCAGTCAATAGTACGGTTGATTGAGCGGACACTTGATGGGACAACAGTTGACTTCTCGGTTAGAAAGGATGGAACTTTAATGTTCAAGAACCGACTTTGTGTTCCAAAAAGGAATGAGGAGCTTAAGTTGGAAATTTTAGAGGAAGCTCACAGTTCCGCATATGCAGCTCATCCTGGAAGTACAAAAATGTACAAGACCTTGAAGAATCATTATTGGTGGCCGAATATGAAGAGAGAGATTGCGGGATTTGTGAGTAGGTGCTTGATTTGTCAACAAGTAAAGATTGAGAGACAGAAACCTGCTGGTTTGCTTCAGCCTTTGCCTATCCCCGTGTGGAAGTGGGATGACATTGCTATGGATTTTGTCTTTAGTCTACCACGTACTCGAGATGGGCATGATGGTATTTGGGTGATCGTTGATCGATTGACCAAATCAGCACACTTTCTGCCGGTGAACAAGAAGTATACTGTGGAAAGATTGGCGGAATTGTATGTCAATGAAATTGTGAGACTACATGGGGTGCCAGAGACTATAGTGTCAGATCGGGATCCTAGGTTTGCCTCCCGATTTTGGAAAGCTTTACAGGCAGCTTTGGGCACCCGATTGCAATTCAGCACAGCCTTTCATCCTCAGACCGACGGGCAGTCCGAAAGGACTATCCAGACTTTAGAGGACATGTTGAGGTCGTGTGCCATGCAGTTCTCAAGAAGCTGGGACAAGAATGTAGCTTTAATGGAGTTTGCTTACAACAACAGCTACCATTCCACCATTGGTATGTCTCCGTTTGAGGCACTTTATGGACGACAATGTCGTACACCTTTGTGTTGGAATGAAATTGGCGAAAGAGAGTTGTGTAGCCCTGACTTGATTCATGAAACGAATGAGAAGATCAAGGTTGTTAGGGACAAGTTAAAGACAGCTCAGAGTAGACATAAGAGTTATGCAGACAACCGAAGGAGAGACCTTGAGTTCCAAGTGGGTGATTGGGTATTTCTGAAACTATCACCTTGGAAGGGAGTAGTACGTTTCGGCAAGCGGGGAAAGCTTAGCCCAAGGTACGTAGGCCCTTATGAGGTCATTGAGAGGGTTGGTCCACTTGCTTATCGGTTGGACCTACCTCCTGAGTTGGCGAAGATACATAATGTCTTCCATGTGTCTATGCTTCGTAAGTATGTTGCCGATCCATCCCATGTGTTGCAAGAGCAACCGGTTAATTTGAAAAGAGATTTGACTTATGAAGAATTGCCGGTGAAGATCCTTGATAGGAAGGAGCAGATACTCAGGAACAAAACCATTCCTCTAGTGAAGGTACTTTGGAGGAGCCATGAGTTAGAAGAAGCAACATGGGAACCAGAGGCTCGGATGAGGCAGCAGTACCCCCATCTCTTCGAATGACAGGTATGTAATTTCGAGGACGAAATTTTTATATGGGGGGGAGAATTGTCACATCCCAGTTCTAGAATCCATTTACGGTCGGTTACTACCCAAGTTACTTTGATCTTTAACCGTATCGTAGTAACTGTTTTACCGAGAAAGGGTCAAAAAGTTGACTTTTCGTTAGGTCTTGAATTTGGGGAAACTTCCTTCATGAAAGTTGTAGAGGGCGTTGTTACGAGTCCGTGGACACGTAGCACGCTTAAATCGGAGATCGTATGAGGAAGTTATGGTCAAAAAACAAAAGTTACTATTTGGGTGAAAAGCCTATATATAGTGAGTTACTGGGGTAATTCGGTGAAAAGGTGAAAATTGGAAAAGTTACTGTTCACCTCGAAAAATCCCTCCGAAACCCGATTTTTTTCGCCGGATTTCATCACCGGATTTCTCCTCCGTCCGGCGGAGTTAGGGCGCGTGCTAGGTACCAAATTGAAGCCTGCAGCGCCACCTTCAAGTTGGTGGTGGCCATCGGAGCTGAGCCGCCGCCGTTTGAGAGAAATCACGGCGAGAAGGGGGGACCTGTGCACTGTTCATTGACGCCGGATTTCTCCCTCCTCCGGCCACCTCCCGGTGAGTTCTTTATATGGTTTTGATGGGTTTGAGGTGTACATTAAGCCCCTAGAATTTGGTAGCTAGATTTGAAGTGTGTAGGAAGAATTATGGATTTGAAGTTTGGGTTGACTTTTGGATTCGGGTTGTGTATTTCTTGTCGATTGACCTAGTTAGGGGCCGAGTTGGCCTTCGAGTTGAACTAGAAAGTTGTCTCAAATGTTGAGACGAAGCTCCTGGTAAAATTTGGTGGCGATCCGAGGTCGCCGGAATTTTGGCCGGATTTTCCAGCCGGCGGCGGAGCCGCCGCTTTTGGGCAGTTTTCTTGCCCATTTAAATTGTAAAAATTAAGGGAAATCCATTAGGGGCAGTTGCTGATTTTTTAGGAATTTATTTGAGGCGTTAAGTATGTTTGGAAGGTTTGGGATTATTATTTGTGTAATTAAAGGATTATCGGTCGTTTAGGGAGAACCGGCTAGGCGTGAGAGCGTGTTTAAGAGTTTGTACGCTATTTGGAGGGTTAGAGGCCGACACCCACACTTTTGATAGATGGTTAAGGTCGAACGCTATGGGTAGAGCGTGTTATTATTGCCCTCACTATGATTATGGGTTTAAGACCTGTTTATATGTTTTTGTACAGGACGTGGGGGAGCTCTAGCTGAGCAGCCATCTAGTAGCCGGCAGACCTAGCGGCATCTGTGAGTGGACATTTGTTTTAAATTAAATTGCATGCTTTATACTTTAATTGATTTCTCCTGCATATATGATTTCCTCCATTTATTATGTTTTACGGTTATTTGGGAAAATGGGATTTAAGGATTTAAAGGCAAACAAACCGGGAAAGCGGTTCATACCCTTCCCGTGATTTTAAAGGATTTTCCCGGGATATGTTATTCTTGATTATCACCGTTTTGGGATTATGGAGGGGGATAATTTAAAAGGAGAAATTTGGCTCACGGATTTAAAGGGGTTTTCGATTTATTATTTCCACGAGATTTTACAGGTTTACAGGTTTTAAAGGGACTTTGGAAAGGGAAAAGGATAAAGGGAAAAGGATTGTATGCTAGCATGGACCCTCTCCGGTTGAGCTGGTCAGTAGACCTTCCCGGATAGAGCAGGTCGGGGACCCTCTTCGGTTGAGCTGGTCATTAGACCTTCCCGAATAGAGCAGGTCGGGGACCCTCTCTGGTGGAGCCGGTCACTAGACCTTCCCAGATAGAGCAGGTCGGGGACCCTCTCCGGTGGAGCCGGTCATTTGACCTTCCCGGATAGAGCAGGTCGGGATTTCTCGTGGATAAGGTTAACACCCCACATAAATGTTTATAAATGAGCCAAGGCATTATTTAAGTTTTATTTGCATGCGGAGTTTCTTAGAATTTCTAAGAGGGAGGACATTAAAGCAATTTAGAGCTTTTAAATGTTATTATTTTCGTCCACTCACTCTAACGTTTTCAATGTTTCTCCCCTGGGCCTTTCGTTTTTAAATGCCCAGATTGCAGTGCTCGACCTATCTAGACCACTTGGAGGCCAAGCATAGTTACCGCCGTTTTCCACACTAACAGTAGGTTCCGGGTTAACCTACTTGTAATATCTCTATGTTTATGCTTTTATCCTAGACGCTCTGATACACATCGGGTAGTTTGTTTGTTGGAGAACTCTTAGGGACTTGGAATGTTATGTATCATTTACATTTGGGATGTTGAATTAATTGTTGGATTTTATTAGATGTGTATCATGTGGAGTTGTTGGTTATTGGGGAGCAGGATGGCTCCAGGAGTTTCGGTTGGGTATTGGTATTAGAAGTGTACTGTGGGTTATTGCAGGTTAAGGGTTGTCCACTTTTCAAGGGAGACTATGTCGATTTTTCGGCAGAATCTTCTTTGGGAGGTGGTCCCCGCAGGATTTACTTCGAGTTAAAGGGGTTTAACTCGGGGTGGGTCCTGACAATTGGTATCAGAGCATTAGGTTATCCGATTCCTTCATACTACTATTTGTACTTAGGAGTATCTAGTATCTATAGAGTGATGGTTTGACCATGGCAGACCATTAGCATTTATGCATGAGATACTGGGTATTCCTTGAGTATTTGTAGTAGTTAATCCAGTGCTGATGTTATACATGGTACTAAATGTTTTCTTCCTCAGGTAACTATGCGTCGTGGTCGTAGTCGAGCCCGTAGGGGAAATCCTCCTAGTCCTCCCAATCCTCCAGAAGGAGGGGATGCGGGAGCGCCAGCTGATGGTCAATTGGAACAATTCTTCAGGCGACTCACTACCTTTGCCTCAGATATTAATTATGAGAAGGCTCGTAGGAATGGAGCCCGGGTTTTCTCCCATGCCAATGAGCCGTTAGATGCTCTCAGCTGGTTGGAGTGTATGGAAAAGATGTTTGTGCAGGCTGAGTGTCCTGAGAGCAAGATGGTGACCATAGCTGTTCAGTTTCTGGAAAGGGAAGCTTGGCATTGGTGGGTGGATTTGAGCAGAGGTTTGGGCGATGGAGCTCAGAATATGACTTGGGGTCAGTTTACCGTTCATTTTAAGGAGCGTTATATCAATCCAGCCCACATCAACCGTATGAGGTTGGAATTTCTGAATCTGAGGAAAAGTAACAATGTGACAGTGACAGCCTTTGAGCAGCGCTTCAGGGAGTTGGCATTCTATGTACCTGACTTGGTTAAGACAGATGAGGTTTTTCTGTAGAGCAATGGCTAAAACATGTATTTATACAGAAATTTGTGCTTAAGTGTTGTAAAACCGATTTTGGATAAGACTTGGTTATTTCTCTTATGATTCACTGTACCTTTACATTGTCATTTTTTGATGAATTTGGTTTAATGTGTAGATGACATGTAAATGAGCATATGAGAACAAGAATCATGAAGATTGGATTCACGGAGGACAACAAAAGAAGTCATGGAAAAGAAGTACTCCGAAACATAAAATTTTGATCCGAGCAGAAATTTCCAGAAACACTACATCAACTTCGGAAAATCATATCTAAAGATCCAGGAGGAATCTGAGGACGAGCCGCATATCAATAGAAAGCTGTATGTGTCTAGTTTTCATATCTTCTGGAATCTCATCAATTGGAGTTCAGACGAAGGAGTTTTGATCAAAACAATGGACGGAGCTCAAGCTGCAAAACTGGGCAGTTTCTGCCTAAGTTGTTACACAAGTTTGGGAGGATGTTTCTTCACCAAAATTCTTTCCAAGTATGTCAAAGGACTTAAGAGAAGCTTAATGAAGTCATGGGAAGCTGCATAGAAGAAGAAGATTCGAAGAAGTCATCATGGCAGCCGAAACAACCAAGTATGGAGCTTTTCCGGTCAAACCGGGAAAGTCTGTCCTTGCCGAGTTTGTCCATGATTTCGGCTGCCTATGAGCCCAAGAACTTGTGTATAAGGCCTACATGGATCCAATAACATGTAGAGAAGTCCAAGAAATCAGAAATCCAAGGTCCAAGTCGAAATCTTTGTCCAAAGATAAAAGGAGGAAACCAAGCTTAACAAGGAAGGTGTCTCCTTGAAGCTCCTGAATTCTCTAGGGTTTCTCTTCGAAATTTTCTGTATAAATAGGACCTATGTACATCAAATTTCGTGTCTCTCAATTGCTCTAAGCCTTAGTATAGCCAAACTCTACCCAAAAACCCTTTAACGCAGAAAACAACACAAGCTGCCGCCGCCGTTCCCCTTCGCTGCCGACTGCCTTTCTTCAACCGATTCCCTTCTCATCTTTGCCGAACCTTATAGGTAGGTTAAGGATGAATGATTTCATGGTTTGTGTATGTATTTTCTGTGTAAAGACAGTTGTTATTGATTTATATACGATTTGGTTTTTGGTTTTGCATAATAAGCATGTTTATGAACTCTTCTTGGTGATTTGCACATGAATATGTTATTTGTGTAACGGTTTAGATTGCATGTTAGGATTATGATTTAGTTTAAGTTGTTTATGTTTGTGTTTAGTAGATGTCAAATTGATTAATTGCTTACCTGATCAAGTAATCGAACCTGAGGGTAGTCTAGACGTCAGATGTTCCTAAGGGGGGAGTTTAACATGCCGTAGTAATCTAGGGTTGAGTTCACCGCGTCGGGTTCTCAATTGTAGTTGCTGCATAGGGTTGCTAGGGTAAGTGATTTACATGCTAATAGGATGAGTGACGACATACCTAGGATCATGTCTCCAACGACTCATGAACGGTAAGTGTATTTTGTGTTAATGTGATGCGCGTCGTAAGCATTGAACAAGATGACACATAAACTTAGGATGATGCGCGTCGTAAGTTCTAAGTTACTTGAGAAGTCATAAAAAGTTGAAATTAATTTGCATCTATGATAAGATAAACGCAATAACTTGATCTTTCATGAAACTCATGTGTTCTCTAATCGGTGTTTGCTATATCTTGTGCTTGAGTATTGATTGACAAACCTTGTAGATATTTCTGTTTGTTTTCTTTATATTTCGAACCAACTCTCAACTATCAGGACCCACCCCGGGTTAAACCCCTTTAACCTGAAGTAAATCCTGCGGGGACCACCTCAAGGGAACTTCTTACCGAAACCCCCCTTGAAATGGCCAACCCTTCCTACAAAACTAGCTAAACCGAGTTGTCAGAGCAGTCTACAGAGATGGTTACCCCAAAGAATTTCAAGCAGCAACGGAAAGATCGACTATGCCTCGACTCTCGTACGCGCTCGACCTCCTCTCAAGAACCCTGCATCACTGGGCATTTAAAACGAAAGGCCCAGGGGAGAAACATTGGAAAACTGTTAGAGTGAGTGGACGAAAATCAAATATAAAACTCTATTACCTTTAATGCTCTCCCAGAAATTTAATGATTTAAATAACATTTATGCATGCCCACAATTACTAAATATCCACAAATGCCTGATAAGATAAGCAAGTAAGGAATATGGGAAGAGAAATGTTCACAAACATAATAAGTCTGACCTCTCAGACTAGGGTCGGAGCTAAGAGCTCTGGTTGCGCCCTCACGCTATGCTAGCTATATAAAATGGTAATGGACAACCCTCATAATATCCACCTGACCACTCAGGCGTGTCTGTCCTCTCAGACCAGGGTCGGAGCTAAGAGCTCTAGGTGACATGGTAATGGACAACCCTTATAATATCCACCTGACCTCTCAGGTGTGTCTGTCCACTCAGACCAGGGTCGGAGCTAAGAGCTCTAGGTGACATGGTAATGGACAACCCTTATAATATCCACCTGACCTCTCAGGTGTGTCTGTCCACTCAGACCAGGGTCGGAGCTAAGAGCTCTAGGTAAGATGATGGTGGACAACCCTCATAGTGCACTAGGTAATTTGCCTGACCTCTCAGGCTAGGGTCGGAGCTAAGAGCTCTAGTAGCGCCTTCACGCTACTCTAGCTAGCATATTTATTTGACAACCCTTAATAAAAATTCATAACAACACTTTACTCAAATACTCTTCCCAAAACAAATAAGTAAAACCATTCCTCGTCATATATGCATAAATCCAAATAAAACATTCAAGAACCCGAGGAAAATATAATTCTAGAAACCATCATAAAACCCTGCAATAAAATCGATATTTAAGGCATGCATTCATTTAAAAATAAACTGTCCACTCATAGTACTATTGCGACCTTCCCGCTCGGAAAGCTCCTCGAGCGAAACCCTCGAACTACCCGCGTATTCGAGCCCGTCTCACGTTCAACCAGAGACTGTACAAACAACCCAATACATTAGTCATTTCATCGTTGACTTGGTCTTTTCCTAGTTTGACCAGGAAATCCTATTTGACCACGTGTTGACCAAATTCCTTTCTTTTTAACAGCTTTTCAAACATCACACTTATTTCCGATTATCGACTCGAAGTTTGGTTTCCGTTTACGCCACCTTAGCCTAAGTATTTTTCTCTTTACTTATTGTGAGTCGATACGTCGATAATGAAATTATCCGATTGTTTTTCCACGATTAACTTGACAATTCCGTTAATAGGAGTCAACATCTCCCTCAACCACTAGAGTGGTCATCATAATATAATTCCCATATTTCACTAATTAACTTCAAACCTTTAACTTGAATTCTACATTTTCTTTAACCTTTTCAACCCGATTTAACATCTTCCCATAAATGGAAACCTTCCAAAAAGGGAAAGTTTCCTAAATTGGTAAGTCTTCCTTAAAATGGGAAGTTTCCCAAAATGGAAACTTCCTACTTACGTCTAATTTTCCGTAAATGTCTCAATTACGAATTAACCGTACTTTTTGACTCGAGTAACGAGGATTCGATTTCTACCTCTTCGGCATTCTGCCGGTTTACGGTATCACCGGAAACTTCGCCGGATTCCGGTAACTTGCCGGAATTTCGCCATAACCTCCCCGTTTTCTTCGTCACCAAGTCATCGACAACAAGACAACAAAACCACATCAAATCAGCAATCAACAACAACACATCAGCAACAATTCCAACAAAATCACAGTAGCTCAAAACCAGGAGATCTGTCTCACCTCTGACCTTCACCGAAACTCTAACTCTGCTCAGCTGCCTCACCTCTATATCTCTGCTCCAAAACCAGTGCAACTGCCTCGGTCACCACCTCCATCAGCTGCCTCCAAGCTCCTGTTAGTCTGAACGGCGGCTTGGCTCCTTCCTCCTCAGGCATGCAAGCCACCGTGACCGGGAAGACATTCGAAACCGAGAGGGGAGGGCTCTCGGAGGAGCAGAACCCAGAAAAGAAAAAAAAGAACACGAGGTCGAGTTTAAAACTAGACAACAAGGCCTCAGAGGAAATGAAATCGAAGGAAAGGATCAGATTTACCTTGGAAAAGCCAGAACAACACTGGAGACAGAAGAATCGACCAAGATACCGATTTGGGCTAAAGGGTTGACTTTTGAAAACCAAGGAGAGAGTGAGTGAATGGGGAAACGGTGACCATGGATAGAGAGAGAAGACAGAGGCGACACCGGTGGTGGTGGCGCGACGGCCAGGCGTGGCCGGATGATGGCGGTGGCACGGCTGATGGGAGAGCGGCGCGTCTGCTCTCCTTTCTCTCTGCTTCTTCTCTTCTCGACAGAATCAGGTGAGAAGAGATAGATTGGTTTTTTATATATGTTGATCCAAGGGCTCACAATAAAGGAGGAAGATCAAGGGCCCAGATTAAAGGTTGGTTTTAAAATCAGAAAAATTGAAATTTGGAAATTACCATAGACTTCCGAAATTTACAGAAATTAGCCGGAAGCTCCGAAAAATATTCCGAAAATACCGAGAGACTCATGTTGACATGTACTACCACATCGAGTCATTGAATCAGGTATTTGGGAGAACTTTTAAAAACTCGAAAATTAACTCGAGCGATATCTTATCGAATTACCGACCGCAATTAAAAGTCCTCGGTAACTCGTGAATCTCTGTGAAAGGTAACTTTGATTAACTTTAAAAGATTCGGGGTGTGACATCAACTCCCATATATTTCGATGTAAATATGTTTATATTTGTGAATGTTACTAACGATTTGTTTTGCAGAATATAAGTCATTCCCTAGTGTCCCCGGTTAGAACGATCCCTACTTACTAAAGTTACACGATAGGGTTTTTTAAATTGCACAGGTCATACTTTTGACACGTCAGAATTTCCAGAATTTATTTTCAATTATTGTTTAACATGTGGGACATGGGGTAAATTCATAATAATTTTGGAAAATTATGGTTTATGATTTTTATATTATGAGTACGGTCGGGGAACTATACCTGATGCATGGGATGCACTATTTTATTGATGGGAAAGAGTCTTTTATGAATTTCGGTTTTGTTTTGTTTCATTTCACCATAAAAGGTTGTCATATATATTATTGCTAACGAGCCCTTATTAGCGTTGGACGCTACAGAGCCTATTAGGTGGACTGATATGGAGGTAGTAGTATGGTTCCGACCCTATCCTGGGAGGCTCCTCGTATGGTGAAACCTCGTCCCCCACTTTTGTCGTATTTTCTTTAACCAATGAGAATGATTTACGACTTTGCTTCATATTTCCCCCTTCTCTAATATATCGATTTTTGAGCCATGAGATTGGCGTTATTATTTTATTTTAAACTATCGTTTGGAAATTGTTATTACCGGAAATATAAACTCCTCGAAAATATGATTTGCGATGATCCCGAGTTTTATTACATTCTTTAGACAAGGGAGGCCGGGAAAGAGAGTTTTACCGAATTTCCAGAATTTATTTTCAATTATTGTTTAACATGTGGGACATGGGGTAAATTCATAATAATTTTGGAAAATTATGGTTTATGAATTTTATATTATGAGTACGGTTGGGGAACTGTATCTGATGCATTGAATGCACTATTTTATTGATGCGGAAGAGTCTTTTATGGATTTAGGTTTTGTTTTATTTTATTTCACCATAAAGGGTTGTCATATATATTATTGCTAGCTATCCCTTATTAGCGTTGGACGCTACAGAGCCTGTTAGGTGGACTGATATGAAGGAAGTAGTAAGGTTCTGATCCCAGCTTGAAGGCTCCTCGTATGGTGAAACCTCGTCCTCCACTTTTGTCGTATTTTCTTTAACCAATGAGATTGGTTTATGACTTTACTTCTTATTTTCCCCCTTCTCTATTTATATATCGATTTTTGAGCCATGAGATTGACGTTATTATTTTATTTTAAACTATCGTTTGGAAATTGTTATACGATGCATGCATTTAAGGTTTTTAATGCACATACTTTTGGAAAGGTATAATGATACATTTCAATTACCTAAATCAGTTATTTTGTCTACTCACTTTAACGTGTTTTAAAATACTTTTTCATGAGCCCTTCGTACTAGAGAAGAAGCATAGTCATCAATATATTTATGTTTCTGTTGTTCATTTAGTTTTTCTTTACTCCTCTAGAAATGTTCTGAACATGGTTAGAGATATTGAGAACAGTCTTGAGAGCAGGGTGGCTCCAAGTGTTAAGGGTGGTATATTAAAGTTAGAGGAGTGTGGTTTTGCTTGCTCTAGAAATAATATATGAAATACTAGATACTAAAGAATATTACTCCAGATATGTATTCAGAATCTCAACCAACATTTTGCTCGAGAATCCCGATATATCCAGAAGAGTAACTTACGATTAACACTGTCATTAAGAAGCCTATTTGAATACCAATTTTGAATATTGAAATTCTTTGTTGAAATTCTCTAGATTCTCATCCTGTATCCGCCCCTTTGGTCTAACTTTTTTATTTTTTTCTATTAAATAAAAACAAACTCGTTGATGTGTCTACATATTAGATCTAAGAAATACAATAATCTATGAATGTGTGAAAGAGAAAGAACTAGGGTGATTGGTGAAATCTAAACGAGTTGAAGAAAGAACAAGAGATGAAGATTATGAGAATCAATTTCATGTTGGCATGAGTAAGAGGTTCGATTGGGAGTTACCTGGAGTTTATGTCTTGTGTCTTCTATCTTCGGAGTTTAGACTTCAGGAGTTGGTGGTGGTAGTCTAGCTCCAACTACCACCACCAACTTCTAGACAACACTTTTGGCTTCAAATAGACACTAAGAACTCGGCCTGACGGTGGATAAATCCGGCGACAAAGATCGGGTTCCGAAATCCCAAATCTGGGTGCTACAATAACTTTTTCTGGTATTTTGACATTTTAGCGTTCCATCTCCAGTAAATTCCTATATATAGTCTTTTTACCGCACAATAACTTTACCTTTTTACACATAACTTTCACATTTTAACTCTAATTAAAACTCATAGCATGCCCACGGGTTCGTATTAATGTCCCCTACAACTTTCATGAAGGAAGTTTCCCGAAATAACGATCATATGAAAAAGTCAACTCTGAGATCTTTTACTGTAAACCGGTTACTATGAATGGTAAAAGAACAAAATAACAAAAACTAACTAACCGTTATTAATTTAAGAACCGGGATTTGACAATATATATATATGACTGCATTTCCACATCTTAATCCAAAATATGTCACCATTAGCATGTATTAGGTCTCAACCAAAATATGTATATCTCTGAATCAAGATCCCCATAGAGATATGCTATAACCACGTCCATGAGCTGCATGTCCAGTTTTTCAGATACTACTAAACTGACAAGGTAGTGGAAAATGATTATGTCCATTTCGGGAGAATATGTGTCCTCGTAGTCTATCCCAGGGCATTATGAGAAACCTTGCACCACAAGGCGAGCTTTATACCTTAGTTGTTTTTTATGTCGTTAGTGTTAGTAGAGTCTTATATTTAGTTTGCTAGGGACTAGCAAAGGGTAAGTGTGGGGTAGTTGATAGGAGCATTTTACGCTACGTTCTTAACATGTTTTTACCCTCATTTATGCTTTGTTTATCCATTATTTGATTAGTATTAGTAGTTATTTAGCATAAGGGGTTATTTGTAGAACATTGGCTAAAACATGTGTAAAATAGATAAAGTATGTGCAATATCGTTAAAAGCTGAAATTGGAAGTGTTCGTGAGTTTTCTTAAGTTTCTGTAAACCAATACATTGTCACTACTTGATTATATCCTTTGAATGTGTAGGTGACATGTATGTGGACATAACAAAACAAGAATCGTGAGGATCGGACTTATGGAAGGTCGCAAAAGAAGCATGGAAAGACAAGAGGCCAAAAGCATGAATTCGGAACAAAAACAGAGGATTTCCAGAAACCATAACTCAACTTCAAAGATTTCCCTAGGACGATCCAGGAGAAACTAGGGAACGTGCCATATATGGATGGAAAGCTGTGGATGTCTAGTTTCTAAATCTTTTGGAATTGCAGCAATCCAAGTTTTGAGGAAGGAGTTATGCCGGAAACAATGGCCGGAGGTCAGTCTGCTGGAAACAGGACAGAATTTGCTGAAGTTGTCTACCGAGTTCGTGAGTGTGTTTCTTCACCAAAATCCTTCCCAAGCATGCCAAATGATTGATGAAGAGCTTAATGATGATATGGGAAGTTGTTTAGAAGAAGAAGAATCGAAGAAGTCACCAAGGAGAAGCCGAAAATAACAACTACGAAAGTTATCCCGGTCAAAACAGGATAACTTGTTCTACCGAGATTATGGAAGCCTTTCGGCTGTCCTAGGAGTCCATGAGCATGAAAGAGAGCCCAATGCTGACCCACACACATGAGGAAGAGTCCATGAATTCAGAAAAAGAAGTTTTTAAACTATTTTCCAAGTCAGCAAATTAAAGAGAAGGAAGACAAATCCAACAAGGAAAGAAGAGAAACCTACCCGGTTTGGAACACAAGGGGCTGCCGATTTTCATTAGGTTTCTTTAGGGTTTTGTCTCTATAAATACACATGTAACACAGTAGAAAAAGTGTCTTTCAATTGCTCAAAACATAGTATAGCCAAACTCTACCAAAAACCCTCCTTACACAGAAAAACACCAAGCCGCCGCCGCCAACCCTTGCTGCCAACTGCCCATCTTCCGCCGATCATCTTTTCACCCTTTGCCGATCTATATAGGTAGGTTAAGGATGAATAATTCCATGGTTTGTGTATGTATTTTCTGTGTAAAAACAGTTGGTTCTTTATATATATGTTTGTTTTGGTTTTTGGTTTTACGTTATAAACATGTTTGCTTGTTCTTCTTGGTGATTTTCATGTGATTGTGTTTATGATTGTAACGTGTAGAATTGCATGTTAGGATGACGATTTAGATTAAGTTGTTTGTGTTCATGTAAGTAATAACTTGAATTGATTAATCCTCACCTGTACACGTAATCGAACTCTAGGTTAGCTTGAATCATGACAAGTTAGCTATTAGGGGGGAGTTTCATATGCCGTAGTGTCTAAGGGTTGAGATCAGGCGATTGTAGGTCTTGATTCTTAGTCACTACCAAGGGTTGCTAGGGTGAGAGATTTGCATGATGAATAGGATGAGTGACGCCATACCTAGGACCATGTTTCCAATGACTCTCGTTCGATCAGTGTATTTTGTCTCAATGTCAGGCAATTGTAGGCATTGAACAGGATGACACATATACAAATTTAGTGTCAGGCGATTGTAGGCACTAAGTTTACATGAGAAGTCTAAATAGTTGGAATTAATTACAAGTTATGAAAACATAAATACAACTTCTTAAGATTTTGATCCGAGCAGAAATTTCCAGAAACCCTACATCAACTTCGGAAAATCATATCTAAAGATCCAGAAGGAATCTGAGGACAAGCCATATATCATTAGAAATCTACGGAAGTCTAGTTTTCAGATCTTTTGGAATCGCGTCAATTGGAGTTCAGATGAAGGAGTTATGATCAAAACAATGGACGGAGGTCAAGCTGCAAAACTGGGCAGTTTCTGCCAAGTTGTCACACGAGTTTGGGAGGATGTTTCTTCACCAAAATTCTTCCCAAGCATGTCAAAGGACTTAAGAAGAGCTTAATGGAGTCATGGGAAGCTGCATTGAAGAAGGATATTCGAAGAAGTCATCATGGCAGCCGAAACAACTAAGTATGGAGCTTTCCCGGTCAAACCGGGAAAGTCTGTCCCTACCGAGTTCTTGCAATGGATTCGGCTGCCTAGAAGCCCAAAACTTGTGCAATGAGGCCTACATTGATCCATTAACATTTAGGAGAGCCCAAGAAGTCAGAAATCCAAGTCCAAAGTCGAAATCCTTGTCAAAGAAGAAAGAAGAAACCAAGTCCAAAAAGGATTACAAGTTCAACAAGGAATAGGATTCCTTGAAGTGGCCGAATTTCCCTAGGGTTTTGTTCGAAATTTTCTGTATAAATAGACATGTATAGCTCTTAGTTTTAGGGTCTTCAACCTTTGTAATATTTAGAGAGCCAAGCTCTACCCAAAAACCCTAAACACTTAGAGATACAAAAGCTGCCGCATCCATTGTTCACCGGAGAGTTCAGCCATTCTTTCGCCAATTTCACCCTACCTTTGCCGATTTTCTCTAGGAGGTTTTAGGTATGGATCTATGTAAGCTTTTGAGTACTCTATGTGTTTGTCGAAATTCATTGATAATATATATTGTTTTTGCGGTTTTATGTTTCAAGCATGATCATGTGATTCTTCTTTGTGATTTCTTATATGTGATTGTTTGAACATAACGATTAGATTGCATGTTTAGGTTGTGAATAAAAGACTTAACTTGCTGTGTTTATATGATTAGAGAACTTTAATTGATTAATCATCACCTGAGCACGTAATCGAACTCTAGGTTAGCTTGAATCTAGACAAGTTAGCTATTAGGGGGGAGTTTAATCTGCCGTGGTAATCTAGGATCAAGTTAGGCATATTTGATGGCTTGGTTCTAGTTGCTGCATAGGGTGGTAGGGTGAGAAATTTGCATGCTATTAGGATGAGTGACGCCATACCTATGACCATGTCTTCAACCGACTCGTGAACGGTAAGTGTATCTTGTTTAGATTAGGCATATTTGATGGTTTAAACAAGGTGACACATATATGTTTTAGGTTCAGGCATATTTGAAGTTCCTAAAAACACATGAGAAGTCATTAAAGGTTGAAATTAATTGAAGTGTTCGAAATTATAAATGTTGCTTGTTAATCCGATTCATAACCTTGCATGTTAACGAATCGGTGTTTTGTGCTGTTCTAAATGTTGAAAGGATTGAATGATCACTTGTATATATGTTTGTTTACTCTTGTTTATTTCTTTATATGTTTCGATCCATCTTTAAACTCCCATCCATTTTGATGTAAATATGTTTATATTTGTGAATATTATCATGTGTGTTATACTTGTATAGTTGTGACAGAATTGTACTTGTATGTTTTATTTGTGAATATTACTAACAATTTGTTTTGCAGAATATAAGTCCTTCCCTAGTGTCCCCGGCTAGAACGATCCCTACTTACAGTTACTACAATGATAGGGTTTTAAATTGCAGGTCAATTCATGACACGTCATTGACCATGTTTTGTAAATAAGTGTCTTTATTTTCTTTATATGTTTCAAACCATTCCATAAATCCCCGATAATATTTTGTATATATGTTTATACTTGTAATCTTTTGAAAGTACTAACGATTTGTTTTGCAGAATATAAGTCCTTCCCTAGTGTCCCCGGCTAGAACGATACCCTACTTACTAATACTACACGATAGGGTTTTCAATTGCAGGTTGTTTAGGCGACGGCCTCGTCAGTTTTTGGCGCCGTTGCCGGGGATGCTAAAAAGGATTTTTGTGTTGTATATGTATATGTTTGTGAATTAACCTTGTTTTCTTTTGTAGGTGCCGAATTATGTGTGTAAAACACGTATGTTTCGAATGTATTTGTGTGTATTGTCGATTTATACATTGTAGATTTGTGTATGTGCCGAATTCTTTGGTATGAAAGTTGTATATTTTGTGCCATAATTTTTGACTAACAATTTCTTTCTTATATTTTTGTGTAGGTGCCGAATTTATATGTGTATATTTTCGTGTCATATGTGTTGTAACTTAGTAAATATTTAGGAGGTTGATTGTTTCATATGTGTTTGAAGTTTATTGTGGTTTTTAAAGTGTAACATGTAGGGAGAAGCCGCATTTGTTAATCTTAGCCTAAACCCTTCATGTTATTTGCGGATTTCATGAGGTTGAGGGCGGCTTTGATTAACACTTGTCGAGTGGTCTAGTGACCCGAGTTTGTTCCTAGCTGAGTAAGGGGCCGTTCTGTCATAGATATGGAATTCAGGTTTGTCCAATTGGATCTCAAGATCATGACTGACCACTCTTCTCGGTGAAGGGGTCGATAGGGGTCCGCCTCCTTGATCACAAAACGAGTCCTGCCTGGTTCTTGTAGGGGGTTCGCCCCCCGTGACATTGACACTTGCCTTCTGAAACCACGGAATCCGCTCGAACTAGCCAAATGCTTGGGCCGAAGCATCACCACACTTTAAACGCTAGAATTTACTTAGACATGTATGACGCCATGAACTTCAAATTAACTTGGCTTTAATTTTTGAGGTATATCGGACGAAGCATAACACTACCTTGGGCTGTATCAGTCCATTGCACAGTGGTCTTCCCTGCTCCACGTACCTTGAAAATTAGGGGTTAATATAATCAAGTAGAAACATTTTAGGGCGAGACGTCATCACATTATGTTTTTGTCATGATTTTTGTCTATATGTAACTATGAATGCCGTGTGTGTTCTAACTTATACTTATGCCTTATTGATAAATGTCAGTGTTTGCCGTATGTATGTGTGGATGCCGAGCTCAATATATTGTTTGCCGTGTGTGTGAATATGTTTTTGTCCAATTTTCATGTTCGTTACAGTTTTGTGTGATGCCATGGTTAGTTTATATGTTAGGTGTTTCTAATATGTCATGTTTGTGTGTGTGTTATTTAAGTATGTTAATTTTATCTTAGATGCCGAAACCTATTCATAATTCTTAGTTAGTTTTGTTTTTCAAATTCCTTATGACTTACTAACTTGGTCTTGGCCAACTGTGCCATCCTGTTTTGTAGGTGAATGAGCGGTTCTGACATTTGGACACGAGACATCAACAACCGACTTATACGTGTCCAAGAGGAGCTTGCCATCAACATACCATCAACATCTCATCACTCAACACCGAATTCATCACCACCACACTCAGTTGAATTGAGAATGACTTCACTCAGGGAAGAAAATGGGCAAGTTAATGGAACAGGAGTCAGGCCAGCCAATGTCACCTATCCAGCTGTAGCAGCAGGAAAAACAGCTGACTTCGAATTAAGAGGTGGTTTCTTCCATCAACTGTCGAGATTTCATGGGTTAAGTGGAGAAGATCCGAACCGACACTTACAACAATTTGAGTTTAGTTGCGACATCATGTGCCCTAGAGGAGCTGACTTGCAACTTGTGAAAATGAAATCATTTCCGTTTTCACTAGAGGATAAAGCTAGGGAGTGGTTCTTTGCAGTGCCAGCTGGACGGATCACGTCATGGGCTACTATGATGAATGAGTTTCTCCTTAAGTATTTTCCATCGTCAAGGGTGACACAAATTTGAAAGGAGATCACTTCAATTAAGCAGGATGTGGATGAGTCTTTTGATGCATATTATGAGAGGTACAAGGCACTTGTGGCGTCATGCCCCAATCATGGCATCCGTGAAGGCCTGCTGCTTCAGTATTTTTATGAGGGTCTGCGCCCTATGGAAAGACAATTCTTGGATTCAGCAGCTGGTGGCTCACTTATGGAGAAAAGCAGAGAAGAGGCCAGCAACTTGTTGGAGATGAGAGCAACCAACAATCAACAATTCGGCTCATTTGCAACAAGACGTGCCAACAAGATAAGTGATCATGACGAGTCAAGTGCCATACATGAGTTGAAGGAAGACTTGAACAAGTTAACATTGATGGTGTCGAAATTAGCAAAGGAGAAGAATGTGTCAGTTTGTGGTGTGTGCAGCTTAGAAGGACATACATCAGAGCAATGCAATCAGGTGAACTCATACATTGAAGATGTGAATGCCGTGGGTTACCAAGGAGGGTTCGGCAATGTCCAAGGTTCAGGAGGTCAGACACGTTTTCAAAACTTCAATCTAAGAGCCAACGATCCAAACTTTCGTTGGAATAACAATAACAACGTGCTCAATCCTCAACCAAGTGCACCTCAAGGACAACAACCCTATGTAGCAAGGCCACAAGGACAATTCATGCCTAGGCCATTCCAACCTTACAACCAACAAGGAGGCCAAGTAAGTGGAGGGAACAACTATGATGAAATTTTCAAGAACATAGCCACTTCGACACAATCTTTGTTGGCCACAACTCAAACCAACACTAGGGACATTGCCTTGATGTCTAAAGACATTGTGGAGCTGAAGAATCAAATGGGACAAGTTGTGGATTTTATGGAGAAGTTCAACGAACAGGGTAGATTGCCAGGAGGTGTCATCAAGAATCCCAAGAACGAGCAAGCACAAGCAGTTGTCACAAGAAGTGGGAGAACATTGCTGCCACCACCTAGGACACAACATAGGCACGGTTATGATGCCAAGCACCATGCTGCCGAGACAAGCAATGCTGAGCATAAGGATGCCGAGCAGCAGCTGGGTACCGAGAAGGATGCTGCTGAGAGAGAGACTGCCACACATGATGCAGCCGAGCATCCTGCCAATACAAGCCATGCCGAGCAAGAAGAAGGCACAAGCCAAGGTCAAGTGAAGTATAGAAGAAGAAAAGAAGCTGAGCCAAGCAAGGGAGACTTGGAAGCAATGAAGAAAAAGGATCTTGAGAAAGATCCAGCTGCATTACAGAAGGAGAATGTGCCGAATTCTGAGGCACACAAAGGTAAAGACTCTAACACAAGTGAATTAGTTTCGACTAATCAATCTTCTTGTTTGCCTTTTCCTTCTAGGTTCACGAAGAACAAAAAGGATAAATCCGACGAATAAGTGTTGGAGGTTTTTAGGAAGGTAAATGTGAACCTTCCCTTGTTGGAGTGCATTCGACAAATCCCAAAGTATGCTAAGTTCTTGAAGGAGCTTTGCACAACAAGAAGGCACACAAGGGAGACACAAGTTGTCAAGATGAGTGAGACGGTGTCTGCCGTTCTCCAAAGGAAAATGCCGCCAAAAATGAAGGATCCAGGGAGTTTTTCTATCCCTTGTGTTATTGGTTCAACACGTTTTGATAATGTCATGCTAGATCTAGGAGCTTCGATTAATGTCATGTCCCATAATGTTTATGCATCTTTAGATCTAGGACCTTTGAAAACTGATAACGTTGTGATCCAATTGGCGGATCATTCTAATAAATACCCTATGGGGTATGTTGAAGATATTCTTGTGCAGGTGAATCAACTAATCTTTCCTGCGGATTTCTACGTTTTGGAAATGGAGGAGTCACTTTCTAACTCAACACAACTGTTGTTGGGACGACCCTTCATGCGCACTGCAAGAACAAATATCGACGTTGCTGGAGGCAACCTAACAATGGAATTTGATGGCGAGATGATCAGGTTCAATATTTTTAATTCCATGAAGCACCCTAGTGCCGAACTCAACTATGGAGAAAGCAACAATGCCGAAGCATATGGGGAAGGATTCGGCAGTGAATGGAGGTATGGTGGTGTTGCACCGTGTGCAATGACCACCCATCAAGCATAGCAATTAACCATCGAGCGAGGGGTCGGATTTGACAAGTTTGGAGAACGGGATGAGGAGGCTTTGAATGATTTGGAGCCGTCCATACTTGAAGTTGTGAAGGAGCTTGAGTCACAACCAATCTATGAAAGGTATTCTCATTTGTCAATTCCAATTTCTACTAATAAGTTGTTACCATCTGTGAAACAGGCCCCTAAGTTAGAGCTCAAAGCTCTTCCCCCACATTTGAAGTACGTTTATCTTGGAAACGATGACACTCTACCAGTTATTGTGTCATCAACGTTGACAAAGCAACAAGAAGACAAGCTAGTTACGGTTTTGAAAAGGAACACAGCTGCCATTGGCTGGACTTTGGCAGACATCAAGGGAATTAGCCCGACAAAATGTGTTCATCGAATTCTGCTGGAGGATGGCGCCAAGCCTACAAGGGAGGCTCAAAGACGTTTGCATCCACCAATGATGAAGGTTGTAAAGGACGAAGTGATCAAGTTATTAGATTGCGGTGTCATATACCCAATCTCGGATAGTCAGTGGATATCACCAGTTCAAGTTGTGCCAAAGAAGAGTGAAGTAACGGTGGTAGAAAATGACAAGAACGAATTAGTGCCACAACGTTTGGTAACAGGACATCACATGTGCATCGATTATAGAAGACTTAATGCAACAACACGCAAGGATCACATGCCATTGCCTTTCATGGACCAAATGTTGGAGAGACTTGCCGGTCATGAGTTCTATTGTTTCTTAGATGGCTACAGCGGTTACAACCAGATCATGATACATCCGGATGATCAAGAAAAGACAACATTTACATGTCCCTTTGGTACGTTTGCTTATCGCCGAATGCCTTTTGGATTATGCAACGCTCCAGGTACGTTCCAACGTTGTATGTATTCTATTTTCTCTGATTACATCGAAAATATCATTGAAGTTTTTATGGATGATTTTAGTGTTTATGGCAAAGATTTCGATGCATGTCTTGAGAATTTAGAAAAGATTTTAAACCGGTGTGTAGAAACTAACCTTGTACTCAATTGGGAAAAATGTCATTTTATGGTAAATCAAGGTATAGTTTTAGGCCATATTGTCTCTGCTAAAGGAATAGAAGTTGATAAAGCCAAGATTGATATCATGCATCACTTACCCTCACCTTCAACGGTGAGAGAGGTTCGTTCTTTTCTTGGCCATGCAGGTTTTTACAGGCGGTTCATCAAGGACTTTTCTTTGGTGGCAAAACCACTTACTTCCTTGTTACAGAAAGATGTGCCATTTTCATGGTCTCAAGAGTGTGAGGATGCGTTCGTGCACTTGAAGACTTTGCTTATTTCTGCGCCAATAATGACGCCACCAGACTGGAATTTGCCATTTGAGTTGATGTGTGACGCTTCAGACTATGCCATGGGAGCCGTGCTCGGCCAACGCAAGGACAAGAAGCCCTGCGTCATTTACTATGCGTCACAGACACTCAATGATGCTCAGCTGAATTATACTACCACTGAAAAAGAACTTTTAGCTATTATTTTTGCTTTAGAAAAATTTCGATCTTATCTTTTGAATTCTAAAGTTGTTGTTTATTCTGATCATGCAGCTTTAAGGTATTTGATGACAAAGAAGGATGCTAAGCCAAGGCTCATTCGATGGATCTTGCTACTCCAGGAGTTCGACATTGAGATAAAGGATAAGAAAGGATGCGAGAATGTTGTAGCAGACCATCTTAGCCGAATTGTGCATGAGGAGGATACCATTCCTATGTCCGAATCGTTCCCGGATGAACAACTGTTTCGAATGGAAGTTAAGGAACCATGGTATGCCGATTTGGTGAATTACATTGTGACAAGGAATTTTCCTTTATCTATGCCGAACCATACAAGGATCAAAATCAAGAAGGAAGCTCGACATTACGTATGGGATGCGCCATATTTGTGGAGACAATGTGGGGACCAAGTCATTCGACGTTGTGTGCCAGAAGAAGAGCATCAATCCATCTTGAATTTTTGCCACAAGGAGGCATGTGGAGGACACTTTGGACCGAAAAGAACAGCTAGAAAGGTGTTGGAAGCCGGTTTCTATTGGCCAACGTTATTCAAAGACGCTTATACAACATGTGCTTCATGTGATCGTTGCCAAAGAACAGGTAATTTAGGTAAGAGAGATCAAATGCCCTTAAACCCTATCATAGTTGTCGAAATTTTTGATGTTTGGGGCATTGATTTCATGGGTCCTTTTCCTTCATCTAAAGGTTTTCTTTATATTTTATTGGCGGTTGATTATGTGTCGAAATGGGTGGAAGCAAAAGCCACTAGGACTAATGATTCTAAAGTTGTTGCAGAGTTTGTCAAAACTAACATTTTTGCTAGGTTTGGAACGCCAAGATTTTGATAAGCGATGGTGGATCACATTTCTGCAATCGAACTATTGAGGCTTTGCTCAAGAAATATGGAGTCACCCACAAAATATCAACGCCATATCATCCTCAAACAAGTGGCATGGCCGAAACATCCAATAGAGAAATTAAGCAGATTTTGGAGAAGACTGTAGGACCAACAAGGAAAGATTAGAGTGGTCGATTAGATGATGCACTATGGGCCTACAGGACTGCGTTCAAGACGCCGATAGGAACTTCACCATTTCGGCTAGTATATGGAAAAGCATGCCATCTTCCGGTGGAGTTGGAGCATAGAGCATGGTGGGCAGTCAAGAAGTTTAACATGGACCAAGATGAGGCTGGATTGCATAGGAAGTTGCAGATTTGTGAGCTTGAAGAAATAAGGAATGACGCTTATGAATCTGCCATGATCTACAAAGCGAAAACGAAAGCATATCATGATAAGATGCTAAGAGGGAAGAACTTTCAGATAGGGCACCAAGTCCTTTTGTTCAACTCCAGACTTAAATTCTTCCCAGGTAAACTTCGTTCTCGTTGGACAGGTCCATTTGTTATTACTAATATATTTCCTTATGGAACAGTAGAGATTCAGAGCTTATCAGGAAATAGGTTTAAGGTGAATGGTCATCGACTTAAACCTTATTACACACCATTTCAAGAGCGCGACGAGGACGAGCAAGTTTTGAATGAGCCACCACTAATGGTTCATGGATGACGCCATCAAAGCAAAAGGAGAAGAGTCTAGGCTGATAGACTATAAACATTAAGCGCTGCATGAGAGGCAACTCATTCCAACCGTAGCAGTGGAGGAGCCATCAACGAGAGTTTGCATTTTTCTAATCCCTTCACTTTTATGGTTGATTTATTTATGTGTTTATTATGTGACTTAGACACATGCTTAGGAAGTTATGACATGATTCTGGGTTTACATTGAGGACAATGTAATTTTCTAAGTGTGGGGTAGAGGTTACATAGTAATTTGGTGTGTTTTTAAATTTTTCCGAAATTTTTATTTAATTTTTGTCGAAATTTTTCAAATTTGTTTTTGTTTTGTTTTGAGTCTTAGGATATACCCTTAAAAGTCTATGATGAACTATATCTGTGAATGCATGATTGATAGTTTGACATTTATTTTAAGAAATTGCGAGTTTCATGGATATTGTGAATTAGTATGAATATTTGAGACTTGATTGATAATGAAGTATGCATGTTTGATTAAATAGTTCCAAATAACCTATGTGAGCTTTTGAGCCCAAAAACTTTCTTTCATGAGTGAATTATGTGCCGATTTTTGCTTAAATTTTTTCAAAATTTTCACTAAATTTTCACTATCTTTCGAAACCTCATCATTCTTTGCAAATTCAATGACTATGTGCTATAACTTTTTAATGGACTCTAGAATTTACTAGAACTTGCTTATGTGATTTTCGAAGCTTTATAATCATAACATGTCTTGATTTTGAATATGATTGAATTTAATCTTTTTAGGATTACCACCATAGCCAAATAAAGCATATGCCTATTTTGTGCCCGTCGTGGGACTCCTTAGTTAACCCCTTTGAGCCTACATTAAGCCTTTTCTTTCATCACCTTTAAACAGAATTCCTCAGCTTAGAATAGTTAATCCTTGACCTTGTTATCAAGACTTGGCCAAACATTTTTCGATGGAGCTGTAATGTGATGTCAAAGAACAAGTGTGGGGTGGAGTTGAAGTGTGGGGTTAAACACCATTGTTTTGTATTGTATATGTGCCGAAAAAAATTGTATGTCCGAAAAAAAAATGTGTTTAAGAAAAAAAAAATTCAGAAAAAGAAAGAAAAAAAAAGAGAAGAAATCGGAAAATAAAAGAGTTTCGGATCAAAAGTTCAAGGCATAAAGTTTTGGTGTTTTTTGTAATGTTTTATGAATTTGGAGTTAGTAATTATTTGAAGGTCTAAAAGTGTTTATATGACCTTTGTCCTGTTCACAATATGGAGAGAAGTCAAGAATGACGTATGGGTCCAACATGAAGAAATTCGACCCGTGAAGTGAAGACATGAGGAGGAGCGAGATTTGCTAAAGTCTTGGTGATTTCTTATAGCACCACTTATCTAAAAGTTCATACCTTATAAAACCAAGCCCCATTACAACCATTTTTATTGAGATTAATTCATGATTCTTAAGAGAGCTAAATTTGATTTGTGGAGATTTTCTCATAAGTTAAGCATATGGTTTTGGTCCATTATTGCACATCGTTGTCATATGAGGTTTTTCCAGGAATTTCTATTCACAAAGTGCTTTTATTTGTTGAAATATGCAAGTTACTTGTTATCTTATCATCTTTTCTCTTGCATATACGATTGAGTGAATACCATGGATGAGTGAAAAGAAGAGAGTATGCCATTGTGAGGTGGAACGGTTATCATACATGTTCGTGCTATATGATCTCATATCTTAAGTGTTCATGCTATGATACATGTTTATGAAGCTTTGCAATTACGCTTTTCATTCAAATGTTCAAACTTGAAAGTTATGCATGCTAAAGAATCTGAGACAAATCATTTAAGGGTATTAATTGTTTAAGTGTTAGTTGTTTTTTATGTCGTTAGTGTTAGTAGAGTCTTATATTTAGTTTGCTAGGGACTAGCAAAGGGTAAGTGTGGGGTAGTTGATAGGAGCATTTTACGCTACGTTCTTAACATGTTTTTACCCTCATTTATGCTTTGTTTATCCATTATTTGATTAGTATTAGTAGTTATTTAGCATAAGGGGTTATTTGTAGAACATTGGCTAAAACATGTGTAAAATAGATAAAGTATGTGCAATATCGTTAAAAGCTGAAATTGGAAGTGTTCGTGAGTTTTCTTAAGTTTCTGTAAACCAATACATTGTCACTACTTGATTATATCCTTTGAATGTGTAGGTGACATGTATGTGGACATAACAAAACAAGAATCGTGAGGATCGGACTTATGGAAGGTCGCAAAAGAAGCATGGAAAGACAAGAGGCCAAAAGCATGAATTCGGAACAAAAACAGAGGATTTCCAGAAACCATAACTCAACTTCAAAGATTTCCCTAGGACGATCCAGGAGGAACTAGGGAACGTGCCATATATGGATGGAAAGCTGTGGATGTCTAGTTTCTAAATCTTTTGGAATCGCAGCAATCCAAGTTTTGAGGGTTATGCTGGAAACAATGGCCGGAGGTCAGTCTGCTGGAAACAGGACAGAATTTGCTGAAGTTGTCTACCGAGTTCGTGAGTGTGTTTCTTCACCAAAATCCTTCCCAAGCATGCCAAATGATTGATGAAGAGCTTAATGATGATATGGGAAGTTGTTTAGAAGAAGAAGAATCGAAGAAGTCACCAAGGAGAAGCCGAAAATAACAACTACGAAAGTTATCCCGGTCAAAACAGGATAACTTGTTCTACCGAGATTATGGAAGCCTTTCGGCTGTCCTAGGAGTCCATGAGCATGAAGGAGAGCCCAATGCCGATCCACACACATGAAGAAGAGTCTATGAATTCAGAAAAAGAAGTTTATAAGCTATTTTCCAAGTCAGCAAATTAAAGAGAAGGAAGACAAATCCAACAAGGAAAGAAGAGAAACCTACCCGGTTTGGAACACAAGGGGGCTGCCGATTTTCATTAGGTTTCTTTAGGGTTTTATCTCTATAAATACACATGTAATACAGTTGAAAAAGTGTCTCTCAATTGCTCTAAGCCTTAGTATAGCCAAGCTCTACCAAAAACCCTAAACACACAAGCTGCTGCCGCCGCCGCCGCACCAACCAATTGCTTTCATCCGCAGCCGATTCCACCTTCTACCCTAGCCAATCTATATAGGTAGTCTAGGTATGAAGTTCATCGAGGTTGTGTGTAAAAATCTACTGTGTTTTATCATGCTTTATTATAAATTATTTTATGGTTTTCGGTTTTATACATTGCATGTGTTCTTAAGTTCTTCTTTGTGATTTTTTTGAAACCATGTGTGATGTATAACATTCTAAGTATATTTTAGTTTCATGATTTAGATTAAGTTGCTGTATGTTCTTGTGTGTAGTATGTGTTAATTGATTAATCATCACCTGATCATGTAATCAAACCTAAAGATAGTCTAGGCCAAGACGTTTCTAAGGGGGGAGTTTAATCTGCCGTAGTAATCTAGGATCAAGTTAGGCATATTTGATAGTTTTATTCTAGTTGCTGCAAAGGGTTGCTAGGGTGAGTGATTTGCATGTTGAATAGGATGAGTGACGCCATACCTAGGATCATGTCTTCAACCGACTCCAGTTCGTAAGTGTATCTTGTTTAGATTAGGCATATTTGATAGTTTAAACAAGGTGACACATATGTTTTAGGTTCAGGCATATTTGAAGTTCCTAAAAACACATGAGAAGTCATAAAAGGTTGAAATCAATGAAAACATATGATAGTGCGAGCATCACTATTTAATCATGCATGAAATTGTTGTATGCTTATTTCGGTGTTTGTTATGTTGTGTGCTTGAGTATTGATTTACCGATGTATGTAAATATTTTACTTCTTTTCTTTATGTTTCGAACCACCTTATAAATCCCCCATTTAAAATCGTAAATATGTTTATACTTTTGCATTTGTGTATACTTGTATATTATGTGACAGATAATTGTATATGCTATGTATATGTGTATTTTGTATAAAATGTGTGAATATTACTAACGATTTGTTTTGCAGAATATAAGTCCTTCCCTAGTGTCCCCGGCTTGAACGATCCCTACTTACAGTTACTACACGATAGGGTTTTAAATTGCAGGTTGTTAACTAATGGCCTCGTCAGTTTTTGGCGCCGTTGCCGGGGACGCTAAAAAGGATTTTTGTGTTGTATATGTATATGTGTGTGAATTAACCTTGTTTTCTTTTGTAGGTGCCGAAGCATGTGTGTGCCATAACACATATGTTTCGAATGTATTTGTGTGTATTGTCGATTTGTAGATTGTATATTTGTATGTGCCGAATTCCTTTGTGTGAAAACTGTATAATTTGTGCCATAATTTTTGACTAACAATTTTTCTCTTATATTTTAGTGTAAGTGTTGAATTTGTATGTATAATATTTGTATATTTTCGTGCCATATGTGTTGTAATCATTGTAACTTAGTAAATATTTAGGAGGTTTATTGTTTCATATGTGTTTGGAGTTTATTGTGGTTTTTAAAGTGTAACATGTAGGGAGAAGCCGCATTTGTTAATCTTAGCCTAAACTCTTCATGTTATTTGCGGATTTCATGAGGTTGAGGGCGGCTTTGATTAACACTTGTCGAGTGGTCTAGTGACCCGAGTTTGTTCCTAGCTGAGTAAGGGGCCGTTCTGTCATAGATATGGAATTCAGGTTTGTTCAATTGGATCTCAAGATCATGACTGACCACTCTTCTCGGTGAAGGGGTCGATAGGGGTCCGCCTCCTTGATCACAAACGAGTCCTGCCTGGTTCTTGTAAGGGGTTCGCCCCCCGTGACATTGACACTTGCCTTCTGAAACCACGGAATCCGCTCGAACTAGCTAAATGCTTGGGCCGAAGCATCACCACACTTTAAACGCTAGAATTTACTTAGACATGTATGACGCCATGAACTTCAAATTAATTTGAATTTAATGTTTGAGGTATATCGGACGAAGCATAACACTACCTTGGGCTGTATCAGTCCATTGCACAGTGGTCTTCCCTGCTCCACGTACCTTGAAAGTTAAAGTGTAATAAAATCAAGTAGAAACATTTTAGGGTGAGACGTCATCACATTATGTTTTTGTCATGATTTTTGTCTATATGTAACTATGAATGTCGTGTGTGTTTTAACTTATACTTTGTTGATAAATGGAATTGTTTGCCGTGTGTGTGTGCCGAGTTTGTTGTTCTTTATAAATTTGTGTGATGCCATGGTTAGTTTATATGTCATGTGTGTTAGTAAGGTTATGTTACTTTTATCTTAGTTGCCGAACCTATTTATATTTCTTAGTTAAGTTTTGTTTTGTTTTCGTTCTTAATTACGACGATGCTAACTTGATCTTTGGTCAAATGTGCCAATTGGTTTTTGTAGGAGTCCATGAATGTCCGGATCTGAAGCGTGGAGAAGAGATAATCAAAACAGATTGAGGCGTGTAGAACCAACATCTTCAGCCTTAGTCATTCACACAGAGTCAGAACCACATTCACCTGAGTCAACACCTACATCGCCATCCATCATCACATCACCGTGTGAGACTTCACCAAGAGGATTTGCCGATTTTTGTAACATTCCTCAAGTGCCAAACGTCAGGATGCCATCATTAAGAGAAGAGAACGGGCAAGTTAATGGAGCTAATGGGGTCACCAGACCAATTAACATTACCTATCCGGATCCTGTGGATGGGAAAACAGCAGATTTTGAGATGAGAGGTGGATTCTTCCACCAACTGCCCAAGTTCCATGGACTTAGTGGAGAAGATCCTAACCGACACTTGCAACAGTTTGAATTTTGTTGTAACACCATGTGCCCTAGAGGAGCTGATTTGCAACTGGTCAAAATGAAAGCATTTCCATTTTCACTTGAAGACAGAGCTAGGGGATGGTTCTTTGCAGTGCCAGCTGGTAGAATCACATCATGGGCGACAATGATCAACGAGTTTCTCCTCAAGTACTTTCCATCGTCAAGGGTGACGCAAATCAGAAAGGAGATAACTTCCATCAAACAGGATGTGGATGAAGCCTTTGATGTATATTATGAAAGGTATAGGGCATTGGTTGCTTCGTGTCCAAATCATGGGATACATGAGGGACTCTTGCTTCAATACTTCTATGAGGGATTACGCCCAATGGAGAGGCAATTCCTTGATTCAGCAGCTGGAGGATCATTGATGGAGAAGAGCAGAGAGGAAGCAAGCAACTTGTTGGAAATGCGTGCCACCAACAATCAACAATTTAGTTCGATTTCCACAAGGCGTGTGAATGAGGCAAGCACTCATGGAGAATCCAGTGCCATAATTGAGCTTAAGGAAGATTTGAGCAAGTTGACACTCATGGTGTCGAATTTGTCCAAGAATAGAGGAATGCAAGTCTGTGGTGTGTGCAGTTTAGAAGGACATACATCGGAGCAATGCAATCAGGTGAACTCATACATTGAAGATGTGAATGCCGTGGGTTACCAAGGAGGATTCGGCAATGTCCAAGGTTCAGGAGGTCAGACACGTTTTCAGAACTTCAATCCAAGAGCCAACGATCCAAACTTTCGTTGGAATAACAACAATAACGTGCTCAATCCTCAACCAAGTGCACCTCAAGGACAACAACCCTATGTAGCAAGGCCACAAGGACAATTCATGCCTAGGCCATTCCAACCTTACAACCAACAAGGAGGCCAAGTAAGTGGAGGGAGCAACTATGATGAAATTTTCAAGAACATAGCCACTTCAACACAATCTTTGTTGGCCACAACTCAAACCAACACTAGGGACATTGCCTTGATGTCTAAAGACATTGTGGAGCTGAAGAATCAAATGGGACAAGTTGTGGATTTCATGGGGAAATTCAACGAACAAGGTAGATTGCCAGGAGGTGTTATCAAGAATCCTAAGAACGAGCAAGCACAAGCAGTTGTCACAAGAAGTGGGAGAACACTGCTGCCACCACCTAGGACACAACATAGGCACGGGTATGATGCCGAGCACCATGCTGCCGAGACAAGCAATGCTGAGCAGCTGGATGCCGAGCTACATTATGCAGCCGAGCATCCTGCCAAAACAAGCAATGCCGAGCAAGATGAAGGCACAAGCCAAGGTCATGTGAAGTATGGAAGAAGAAAAGAAGCTGAGCCAAGCAAGGGAGACTTGGAAGCAATGAAGAAAAAGGATCTTGAGAAAGATCCAGCTGTATTACAGAAGGAGAATGTGCCGAATTCTGAGGCACACAAAGGTAAAGACTCTAACACAAGTGAATTAGTTTCGACTAATCAATCTTCTTGTTTGCCTTTTCCTTCTAGGTTCACGAAGAACAAAAAGGATAAATCCGACGAATAAGTGTTGGAGGTTTTTAGGAAGGTAAATGTGAACCTTCCCTTGTTGGAGTGCATTCGACAAATCCCAAAGTATGCTAAGTTCTTGAAGGAGCTTTGCACAACAAGAAGGCACACAAGGGAGACACAAGTTGTCAAGATGAGTGAGACGGTGTCTGCCGTTCTCCAAAGGAAAATGCCGCCAAAAATGAAGGATCCAGGGAGTTTTTCTATCCCTTGTGTTATTGGTTCAACACGTTTTGATAATGTCATGCTAGATCTAGGAGCTTCGATTAATGTCATGTCCCATAATGTTTATGCATCTTTAGATCTAGGACCTTTGAAAACTGATAACGTTGTGATCCAATTGGCGGATCATTCTAATAAATACCCTATGGGGTATGTTGAAGATGTTCTTGTGCAGGTGAATCAACTAATCTTTCCTGCGGATTTCTACGTTTTGGAAATGGAGGAGTCACTTTCTATGTCACACCCCGAATCTTTTAAAGTTACCAAAAGTTACTTTTCACCGAGGTTTACGAGTTACCGAGGATTTTTAACTACGATCGGTAATTCGATAAGTTATCGCTCGAGTTAATTTTCGAGTTTTTAAAAGTATACCAAATACCTGAATTGATGACTCGATGTTGTAGTACGTGTCAACACGAGTCTCCCGGTATTTCCGGAATATTTTTCGGAGCTTCCGGCTAATTTCTGTGAATTTCAGAAGTTTATGGTAATTTTTAATTATCCATCCGGTAAAAAGAGAGTTTTACCATTTAACCTTTTTACTTTTCACTCTCTTTAAATCTGGACCATCAGATCATTTGGAGAATGAATCTGGACCGTCCATTCAAGTATAAAAAGAGGAGTGATGGGTTGACTTGGTCAAAGTTTAAAATCGGGTCAAACCCGAGTTGCTTTCTCCCTTCGACACCACCGGCGCCCTTTTCACTCCGATCGACACCACCGGCGCGTCCGGCCAACCCACGCCGGCGCACCACCACCAATATCTTCCTCTCCTCCTCCTCTTCAAAACACCCTTATCAATTTGTTCCAGCGTCCATTGTGGAAGGAGCTTAGCCGAGGGGAGACGCGACTGTGCTCACCGGTTTTTGGGCGAACTCAGGCGACGGCGAGGGCAGCATGAGGTAGAGCTCTTCTTTCTTCTTCTCCCTCCTCCTTCCCTTACCAGTTTCCTGGTCGAATCGAGCCTAATCGAGAAATCCCCGTCTCACTGTTTCAACAGTTTTTGGGTTTCTCCTGGGTGCCTCTTCTTCCTCCTCCGGCGGTCTTTTCAAGTGAGCTTTCAAGCTCAGGCGAGCTGCAGGGCAGCAGCTGGTGCTTGGGCGGAGGCGGAGGCAGAGGTCTGGTGTTCTGCCTCGGATTGAGGTGAAGGTGAGCGGTTAATCTGGAGCTACTGTGTGGTACAACTTGTGCTGTATTGTATGTTGTTAAAGTGATGCTGATTTGTGTGGTTTTTGTTGTTGTGTCGATAACTTGGTGAACCGAAGAAACGGGGAGGTTATGGCGAAATTCCAGCAAGTTACCGGGATCCGGTGACGGTTCCGGTGTTACTGTAAACCGGCTGAAAGCCGAAGAGGTAGAAATCGAACCTTGTTAAGCTTTTAGTCAAAAAGTACGGTTATTTTGAAATTGAGACATTTACGGAGAAATTGGACGTAAATAGGAAGTTTCCATTTTGGGAAACTTTCTAAGTTTGGAAACCTGTTAATTAGGGAAACTCTCCATTTTGGGAAAGTTTCCATTAAAGGAAAGTTTTCACTTTGGGGAAGTTGCATTTTCAGAAAAATGGTTAATTTGGTAAAATGTTAAATTGTTATCAGAAATTGATAACTGGAATTTATGAGGAAAGGTTAAATCGGTAAATCGACTCAAGGTTAACTGTACTGATTAATGAGACACGTTGGGTGTCCATAGTAATTCAACGAATTAATACGTAACACCCTAACGTCAAGTTAAAGTAATAAAGGAAAGTTCGAAAGCTGAGTCGGACTTTCGGTAAATTGAAAAAGAGTCGATGACCGGGAAAGAAAGTTAAAAAGGTTAAAGTGCCATAAAACGGAACTTGGTCAACATGTGGTCAAATAGGAATTTCCTGGTCAAACTAGGAAAAGACCAAGTCAAATGTGATTGATTAATTTGATGATTTGTTGTACAGTCTCTAGTCGGACGTGAGACGGGCTCGACTACGTGGGTAGTTCGAGGGTTTCGCCCGAGGAGCTTTCCGAGCGGGAAGGTCACAATAGTACTGTGAGTGGACATATTATTTTAAATAAATGCATGCCTTAATGTTTGATTTAATTGCATGGTTTTTATGATCGTTTTCGAGAATTATATTTTCTCGGGTTCTTGGAGGTGTTATTTGGATAAAGTTTAGCGGGAACCTCGGTTAAAGGTTGTCTTGATTTTTATGCTTAAACGTATTTACCATTATTCCTCCAATTTGCTATTTCTTCCTGAAAATGGTTATAAACGGGGATGGCCCGTCATTTGAATGGAATTGAACCCGAGATTTCGTTGGAAAGTGGATTTATGCATATAGGACGAGGAATGGTTTTATTTATTTGTTTTGGGAAGAGAATTTGATTAATGCATTGTTATGAGTATTTATTTTTAAGGGTTGACCAATAAATATGCTAGCTAGAGTAGCGTGAGGGCGCTACTAGAGCTCTTAGCTCCGACCCTAGCCTGAGAGGTCAGGCAAACTACGTAGTGCACTATGAGGGTTGACCGTATCATTTTATTTAGAGCTCTTAGCTCCGACCCTGGTCTGAGTGGACAGACAAACCTGAGAGGTCAGGTTGATATTATAAGGGTTGACCGTTATCCTTTTATTTAGAGCTCTTAGCTCCGACCCTGGTCTGAGAGGACAGACAAGCCTGAGAGGTCAGGTTGATATTTCAAGGGTTGACCGTATTATTTTATATAGCTAGCATAGAGTAGCGTGAGGGCGCTACTAGAGCTCTTAGCTCCGACCCTAGTCTGAGAGGTCAGACTTATTATGTTTGAGAACATTTCTCTTCCCATAATCCTTGTTTATCTTATCTTGCAATTGTGGAATATTTGGTATTTGTGGGCATGCATAAATGATGTTTAAATCAAAACATTTTTGGGAGAACAGTAAGAGAAATAGAGTTTTACATTTGATTTTCGTCCACTCACTCTAACAGTTTTTAAATGTTTCTCCCCTGGGCCTTTCGTTTTTAAATGCCCAGTGATGCAGGGTTCTTGAGAGGAGGTCGAGCGCGTACGAGAGTCGAGGCATAGTCGATCATTTCCGTTGCTGCTTGAAATTCTTTGGGTAATCAGCTCTATAGACTGCTCTGACTAACCCGGTTTAGTTAGTCATGTAGGAAGGGTTGGCCATTTCAAGGGAGTTGCGGTAAGAAGTTCCCTTGAGGTGGTCCCCGTAGGATTTACTTCGGGTTAAAGGGGTTTAACCCGGGGTGGGTCCTGTCAATGGTATCAGAGCATTAGGTTATCGTTTCCTGTTACTATCTCATGTACTTAATATCACTTAGTGTCTATAGAGTGATGGTCCGACCGCGGCGGATCTATCGGCATTTTATGCTTGGACGCTTAGTGTTTATTGAGGATATGAGTTAGTACTTCCTGATTGAGATATGGACCGAGTGGTCCTATAAACGATCGAATCTTCAAGACTATGCCTCAGTACGCGCGACCTCATAGAGAGTTCCTGTAAGGAACAAGGTAAGCTCGTTACGTATTTATGTTTTTGTATTCCCCATTGATTTATGAGATTTGAGTTGGGGATTGAGCTGTAAATGACAAGACCCACCCCAGGTTAAACCCTTTTAACCCGAAGTAAATCCTGCGGGGACCACCTCAAGGGAACTTCTTACCGAAACCCCCTTGAAATGGCCAACCCTTCCTACTAAACTAACTAAATCGGGTTAGTCAGAGCAGTCTACAGAGATAATTACCCCAAAGAATTTTACGCAGCAACAGAATGATCGACTATGCCTCGACTCTCGTACGCGCTCGACCTCCTCTCAAGAACCCTGCATCACTGGGCATTTAAAAACGAAAGGCCCAGGGGAGAAACATTTAAAAACTGTTAGAGTGAGTGGACGAAAATCAAATATAAAAACTCCATTTCCTGTAATGCTCTCCCAAAAGTATATCAATTTAAAAATCATTTATGCATGCCCACGATTACTAAATTTCCGCAAATGCATGATAAGATAAACAAGGTTTATGGGAAGAGAAATGTTCTCAAACATAATCAGTCTGACCTCTCAGACTAGGGTCGGAGCTAAGAGCTCTAGTAGCGCCCTCACGCTACGCTATGCTAGCTAGATAAATAATACGGTCAACCCTTATAATATCAACCTGACCTCTCAGGCTTGTCTGACCTCTCAGACCAGGGTCGGAGCTAAGAGCTCTAGAATATGTGATAACGGTCAACCCTTATGATATCAACCTGACCTCTCAGGCTTGTCTGACCTCTCAGACCAGGGTCGGAGCTAAGAGCTCTAGATAAAGTGGAAATGGTCAACCCTCATAGTGCACTACGTAGTTTGCCTGACCTCTCAGGCTAGGGTCGGAGCTAAGAGCTCTAGTAGCGCCCTCACGCTACTCTAACTAGCATATTTATTGGTCAACCCTTAAAATAAAAATTCATAACAAAACAATAATCAAATTCTCTTCCCAAAACAAATAATAAAACAATTCCTTGTCATATATGCATAAAACCAACTTCCAACGAAGTCTCGGGTTCAAATCCATTCGAAGGACGGCCATCACCGTCTATAACCATTTTCGGGAGAAATAGAAAATTGAGTAATAATGTAAATACTTCACGCATACGTGTCAAAATCTCAAACCATAGTAAAAATCTTTAACCGAGGCTCCCGCTAAACTTTAACCAAATAAAATCGTTCAAGAACCCGAGAAAGATATAACTCTCGAAAACCATCAAAGACCATGCAATTAACTCAATAATTAAAGCATGCATTTATTTAAAATAGTAAGTCCACTCACAGTACTATTGCGACCTTCCCGCTCGGAAAACTCCTCGAGCGAAACTCTCGAACTACTCGCGTAGTCGAGCCCGTCTCACGTCCGACCAGAGACTGTACAACAAACCACTATATTAGTCATTTCATCGTTGACTTGGTCTTTTCCTAGTTTGACCAGGAACTCCTATTTGACCACAAGTTGACCGAGTTCCTTTTTATGACATTTTACCCTTTTTGACTTTCTTTCCCGGTTATCGACTCTTAATTCAATTCACCGGAAGTCCGACTCAGTTTCCGAACTTTCCTTTATTACTTTAACTTGACGTTAGGGTGTCACGTATTAATTCGTTGAATTACTATGGACACCCAACGTGTCACATTAACCAATATATTTAACCTCGAGTCGATTTACCGATTTATCATTTTCTCATAAATGGAAACATTCTAAAAAGGGAAAGTTTCCCAAAAATAGAAAGTTTCCTAAATTGGTAAGTCTTCTTTAGAATGGCAAGTTTCCCAAAATGGAAACTTCCTACTTACGTCCAATTAACCGTAAATAATCCAATTCTTTATTTTACGGAAACTTTACGACAATTAGGTTATTGAAAGAATCAACTCCTACCTCTTCGGCATTCAGCCGGTTTTATCGTATCACCGGAATCTTCTCCGGTTTCCGGTGACTTGCCGGAATTTCGCCATCACCTCCCCGTTTCCTTCGTCACCAAGTTATCGACCACATGCACAAAACAACACAACTCCAATTCAGTAATCAACAACAACACATCAGCTACAAATCCAACAAAATCACAGTAGCTCAAAACCAGGAGATCTGTCTCACCTCTGACCTTCACCGAAACTCCAACTCTGCTCAGCTGCCTCACCTCTATATCTCTGCTCCAAAACCAGTGCAACTGCCTCGGTCACCACCTCCATCAGCTGCCCCCAAGCTCCTGTTAGTCTGAACGGCGGCTTGGCTCCTTCCTCCTCAGGCATGCAAGCCACCGTGACCGGGAAGACATTCGAAACCGAGAGGGGAGGGCTCTCGGAGGAGCAGAACCCAGAAAAGAAAAAAAACACGAGGTCGAGTTTAAAACTAGACAACAAGGCCTCAGAGGAAAAGAAATCGAAGGAAAGGATCGGATTTACCTTGGAAAAGCCAGAACAACACCGGAGACAGAAGAATCGGCCAAGATACCGATTTGGGCTAAAGGGTTGACTTTTGAAAACCAAGGAGAGAGTGAGTGAATGGGGAAACTGTGACCATGGATAGAGAGAGAAGACAGAGGCGACTCCGGTGGTGGTGGCGCGACGGCCAGGCGTGGCCGGATGATGGCGGTGGCACGGCTGAAGGGAGAGCGGCGCGTCTGCTCTCCTTTCTCTCTGCTTCTTCTCTTCTCGACAGAATTAGGTGAGAAGAGATAGATTGGTTTTTTATATATGTTGATCCAAGGGCTCACAATAAAGGAGGAAGATCAAGGGCCCAGATTAAAGGTTGGGTTTTAAAATCAGAAAAATTGAAATTTGGAAATTACCATAGACTTCCGAAATTTACAGAAATTAGCCGGAAGCTCCGAAAAAATATTCCGAAAATACCGGGAGACTCGTGTCGACACGTACTACAACATCGAGTCGTCAATTCAGGTATTTGGGAGAACTTTTAAAAACTCGAAAATTAACTCGAGCGATAACTTATCGAATTACCGATCGCAATTAAAATCCTCGGTAACTCGTGAATTTCTGTGAAAGGTAACTTTTATTAACTTGACAAGATTCGGGGTGTGACAATTCTCCCCACCTTATAAAAATTTCGTCCTCGAAATTTCTATACTCAAAGTCCAATACTGTGGGGGATAGTACCACTTAAAATAATAATATTGTTCTCCAATATCACTTCCTTCTGAGAGCTCATTTGAAACGCCTCACGAATAGCATTGTCAAAACTCTAAACACATGCCCTTTACGCTCAACATAATAACTTCGACCAGTAACCAACCTCCTATCCCTTCTGGTTTAGCCAACTAAACACAACCCAATATTCTTACTAACCACAAGTGACGTCGTCACAATACTACTAATACTCATCTGATCCAATAACACCTCGCTTGTCGCGAGTAAAATTTCTTCAAGAACACTCGTATTCTTTCGTTGAATTTAGATATCCACTCAACACATTCCCTCTGCAGGAAATGACTATCACGCCCAAGGAGTAGGGTCCGATGTCACTAATGGATTTAATTCCTCTGGTAACACAATACCACGTGGAGCCAAATCTACTGACAACAAGTCCACGAGAAAACCATGATCACATTGTGTTACACAAACCATCACCTCATTTGAACCGGGCTCCCTGATTTGGTTTACGCTTTCTAGAAACTATTCTGTCATGTTGTAGAGTAATTGTCTTCCCTTACTCTATCATTACTCAAACCATAGTACACCCAGTACACGAGTTGCCATGAATTTTAGCGTAAATCCATAATCATAGCCTTTTAATCAGGGAGATACAAATCTCCAGACATCGAGATCCAACAATACTTACTCCTCGCATGAAGACAATGGTTAGACTACGTACCGCACACGTAACTATTCTGACAACCCAAATCCTGACTTACTCACAAGCCAAACATTAGAATCGCTAACCCAATAATCACTTAATGGGGTTACAGCGTACTTACAACTGGTAATACATATCCGTACAACTCATAGGTGAGGTGCCACTGACCTCCCTCTCTTACCTTAACCTGGAATGACGCATAGTGCAGAACTTGCACTCCAACCATAACTGTGCGTCTATTAAACATTATCCGTATCGCAAGCAGGGATAGGCTTACCATTAAAAGAATCCCAGAGCCTTACCTGCTCAACCAGGATATTTCATTCCCAGATGCCTCCATTACCACATCGTCTGGTAATAACCGACAACTTTGGACATTTAACCAGATCAGACATCTACATAAAATTTAGTGCCACTAGTGCACACCAAAAGTAACCCTCGATCAAAGCATCGGGAATCAATTTCACCAGACACAACCATGTTGATCACCGAGCATCCAGTTAACGAGGCACAAGATAACAAATACCATTACCGCACTGGGCACGTATACATTACAGAGTCAACTCGTACAACTAGACAGTTCCTAACAAAACTGTTCCCCATGCTCTGCAAGTACACCATCCACCGTATCCTCTATTTGGTAGGATTCAGGATTCTCAATCGCTTACCACTCTAGATCTTAAATCACAAGATCCACTGCCACACGTTAACATCCTCTCAGATCATAACTTAATCTGAACGTAGCTTAATCACTCCACGGTTTCCGATGGAGTGTTGCACAACTTAGCAACATACTTTACTACCCTTGTAACAATTTGGTTTCCAAAACCATGACTCGTAACACCTTTGAGTCATCAAAGAAACTCTTTCCTCAGTTTCACTGCATTTCAAACTCGCCGAAATGTTGACAATTTCGCAAGTCACCTCCAATGATCTTTCTTGCTACCACTCTACACTCGTGGCGCCAAGAACTGTCGTTAGGTTAATAATTCCTAACCAGTAGGGTCACTACTCAAATGACCAATGACCATAGCAACGCCAACTAAACTTTAATCCCCTCAGGAGTTCATTATATACACCAGAACTCAATTTCCCAGATCAAATCCGCATTTCACGGATCGAATTGAGAATATTTCATGTCACTGCAGTGGATGTGACTTATAATTCCCAAACACGCCTATGTACATCTTCGGTTACAATACTTGTTTAGACCACAGCCAGTGGGTGCACAAATTTCCATGCCATCAAGCTTAGTTAATCACCCTCGTGAAACTAAGTGTCATAACAAATGACTTGGTTGCAGGTTCAAGCTTGACCATCTACTAACATTCTCACTCATATTCAAAGATTCAGTAGACCTTGCCCAACTGCTGTCACTTCACCTTTTCCGTGCATTTAACTCAGCAGGCAATCAACCACTTACTGACCACATAGAATAATCTCGCTAACCATCATAAGAGTCGGAACGACTATGAATGACCCACCTCCGACATATACCTAAATGGTTAGGCCATCTACTGGACGTTTGCACAGAAACTTCTACCCGAATATCCTTAATCTCCGTTCTCAATAAATGGAACTCTTATGACACATTCTTAAAATGATGTCATCACCAGCCTTAGTCACTTATCTGGTGTCATTTTGACCACACACAACTGCACACATTAATTATGCCTTCCAGCATGTGCTACCCAAATTTCAACTTTACCACTTCCCTACACAGGTGGGTACACGTGCTCATGTGGGGTATACCCATGTACATCTTCAGCCGTCAAACAGTGCCGTTTGCACAACTACCGGTTCCTACACCACAACAATACCAAGTCCATCAAGGCTCGTATCACTATCTCCGGTACCCCAAGCACCCTTGGTCCGAGACCCGGTGGCTTGTTGCCACTTCCAACATGTTCCTTAACATTCCGGAACCACTTAACTTTAATTACCACAAGTAACGCTTTCTCGATCTGAAAATCGATCTCTAATACAGCCAACCTGGAGACTCCTCCACTGGTGTACTAATTACAACACTTTGACCACAGGTGGATAACTCACCTTATGGTCGACATGAGTCCCAAGATCTGGTGACACGATATAATTTCTGCCTCCATGAAACATAGCCCAATGACCCTTGTCACCAACAATTCAAATCACGCTTGGACTCACTAACAAATCAAACCTTCTAATACCCCAATCATGGGTGGCTGGAGCGAAGAGATTCTAGTCGTAGCTGACGACAACAATGTCAGCACCAAAGCTGACCCACGCCATTAGTTTCAGTGGATGTCCCATAAAGCATCGGGGGACCAAACCAGCCTGTACTTCCTTAACATTTCAAGCAGTGTCACATCATGGACTCGTCACCCGAAACAAGTCCATTGATCCCAAAATGACTACACTCATTTTCCCCGAGTCATTCCACTTTCATGAGTCTGTTGGTTTCTCTGAAACTACACTAATGACGAACCTCAACAAAATCGTGGCAATCGTCAAATCTTAATATTCATCCTCTCAGAATAATCGCGCTAGGCGACTTCAGCTCCTTTTTCCATCACAGGATGCAACATCCTCCAGTAACTCGTACGACTCTTTACTGCTAAGAGCCTCATAACACGAACACCCAAGCCTTGTCTTAGGCTTCTACAGCATCCCTGTCAACAATCATGACAGCCTTCCAGGTGTGAATTAACTGTTTCACCACCGAGTACTTACACATAATGCTCAACGTTAAACAACGTGAGTTTACAGCTCGATCCCCAACTCAAATCTCAATAAATCGATGGGGAACACATAAACATATATATGTAACGAGCTTACCTTGTTCCTTACAGGAGTTCATAGTGAGGTCGGCGTACTGAGGCATAGTCTTGAAGATTCGATCGTTTATAGGACCACTCGGTCCATATCTCAATCAGGAAGTACTAACTCATATCCTCAATAAACACTAAGCGTCCAAGCATAAAATGCCGATGGATCCGCCGCGGTCGGACCATCACTCTATAGACACTAAGTGATACCAAGTATATGAGGTAGTAACAAGAAACGATAACCTAATGCTCTGATACCATTGACAAGACCCACCCCAGGTTAAACCCTTTTAACCCGAAGTAAATCCTGCGGGGACCACCTCAAGGGAACTTCTTACCGAAACCCCCTTGAAATGGCCAACCCTTCCTACTAAACTAACTAAATCGGGTTAGTCAGAGCAGTCTACAGAGATAATTACCCCAAAGAATTTTACGCAGCAACGGAATGATCGACTATGCCTCGACTCTCGTACGCGCTCGACCTCCTCTCAAGAACCCTGCATCACTGGGCATTTAAAAACGAAAGGCCCAGGGGAGAAACATTTAAAAACTGTTAGAGTGAGTGGACGAAAATCAAATATAAAAACTCCATTTCCTGTAATGCTCTCCCAAAAGTATATCAATTTAAAAATCATTTATGCATGCCCACGATTACTAAATTTCCGCAAATGCATGATAAGATAAACAAGGTTTATGGGAAGAGAAATGTTCTCAAACATAATCAGTCTGACCTCTCAGACTAGGGTCGGAGCTAAGAGCTCTAGTAGCGCCCTCACGCTACGCTATGCTAGCTAGATAAATAATACGGTCAACCCTTATAATATCAACCTGACCTCTCAGGCTTGTCTGACCTCTCAGACCAGGGTCGGAGCTAAGAGCTCTAGAATATGTGATAACGGTCAACCCTTATGATATCAACCTGACCTCTCAGGCTTGTCTGACCTCTCAGACCAGGGTCGGAGCTAAGAGCTCTAGATAAAGTGGAAATGGTCAACCCTCATAGTGCACTACGTAGTTTGCCTGACCTCTCAGGCTAGGGTCGGAGCTAAGAGCTCTAGTAGCGCCCTCACGCTACTCTAACTAGCATATTTATTGGTCAACCCTTAAAATAAAAATTCATAACAAAACAATAATCAAATTCTCTTCCCAAAACAAATAATAAAACAATTCCTTGTCATATATGCATAAAACCAACTTCCAACGAAGTCTCGGGTTCAAATCCATTCGAAGGACGGCCATCACCGTCTATAACCATTTTCGGGAGAAATAGAAAATTGAGTAATAATGTAAATACTTCACGCATACGTGTCAAAATCTCAAACCATAGTAAAAATCTTTAACCGAGGCTCCCGCTAAACTTTAACCAAATAAAATCGTTCAAGAACCCGAGAAAGATATAACTCTCGAAAACCATCAAAGACCATGCAATTAACTCAATAATTAAAGCATGCATTTATTTAAAATAGTAAGTCCACTCACAGTACTATTGCGACCTTCCCGCTCGGAAAACTCCTCGAGCGAAACTCTCGAACTACTCGCGTAGTCGAGCCCGTCTCACGTCCGACCAGAGACTGTACAACAAACCACTATATTAGTCATTTCATCGTTGACTTGGTCTTTTCCTAGTTTGACCAGGAACTCCTATTTGACCACAAGTTGACCGAGTTCCTTTTTATGACATTTTACCCTTTTTGACTTTCTTTCCCGGTTATCGACTCTTAATTCAATTCACCGGAAGTCCGACTCAGTTTCCGAACTTTCCTTTATTACTTTAACTTGACGTTAGGGTGTCACGTATTAATTCGTTGAATTACTATGGACACCCAACGTGTCACATTAACCAATATATTTAACCTCGAGTCGATTTACCGATTTATCATTTTCTCATAAATGGAAACATTCTAAAAAGGGAAAGTTTCCCAAAAATAGAAAGTTTCCTAAATTGGTAAGTCTTCTTTAGAATGGCAAGTTTCCCAAAATGGAAACTTCCTACTTACGTCCAATTAACCGTAAATAATCCAATTCTTTATTTTACGGAAACTTTACGACAATTAGGTTATTGAAAGAATCAACTCCTACCTCTTCGGCATTCAGCCGGTTTTATCGTATCACCGGAATCTTCTCCGGTTTCCGGTGACTTGCCGGAATTTCGCCATCACCTCCCCGTTTCCTTCGTCACCAAGTTATCGACCACATGCACAAAACAACACAACTCCAATTCAGTAATCAACAACAACACATCAGCTACAAATCCAACAAAATCACAGTAGCTCAAAACCAGGAGATCTGTCTCACCTCTGACCTTCACCGAAACTCCAACTCTGCTCAGCTGCCTCACCTCTATATCTCTGCTCCAAAACCAGTGCAACTGCCTCGGTCACCACCTCCATCAGCTGCCCCCAAGCTCCTGTTAGTCTGAACGGCGGCTTGGCTCCTTCCTCCTCAGGCATGCAAGCCACCGTGACCGGGAAGACATTCGAAACCGAGAGGGGAGGGCTCTCGGAGGAGCAGAACCCAGAAAAGAAAAAAAACACGAGGTCGAGTTTAAAACTAGACAACAAGGCCTCAGAGGAAAAGAAATCGAAGGAAAGGATCGGATTTACCTTGGAAAAGCCAGAACAACACCGGAGACAGAAGAATCGGCCAAGATACCGATTTGGGCTAAAGGGTTGACTTTTGAAAACCAAGGAGAGAGTGAGTGAATGGGGAAACTGTGACCATGGATAGAGAGAGAAGACAGAGGCGACTCCGGTGGTGGTGGCGCGACGGCCAGGCGTGGCCGGATGATGGCGGTGGCACGGCTGAAGGGAGAGCGGCGCGTCTGCTCTCCTTTCTCTCTGCTTCTTCTCTTCTCGACAGAATTAGGTGAGAAGAGATAGATTGGTTTTTTATATATGTTGATCCAAGGGCTCACAATAAAGGAGGAAGATCAAGGGCCCAGATTAAAGGTTGGGTTTTAAAATCAGAAAAATTGAAATTTGGAAATTACCAAAGACTTCCGAAATTTACAGAAATTAGCCGGAAGCTCCGAAAAAATATTCCGAAAATACCGGGAGACTCGTGTCGACACGTACTACAACATCGAGTCGTCAATTCAGGTATTTGGGAGAACTTTTAAAAACTCGAAAATTAACTCGAGCGATAACTTATCGAATTACCGATCGCAATTAAAATCCTCGGTAACTCGTGAATTTCTGTGAAAGGTAACTTTTATTAACTTGACAAGATTCGGGGTGTGACAATTCTCCCCACCTTATAAAAATTTCGTCCTCGAAATTTCTATACTCAAAGTCCAATACTGTAGAGCAATTCCAGGATGGGTGACCCCCTGGGAAGTTGCTCTGAGAGCTCCTGGAAACAAAACCGTGAGGGCCGGCAGGCCCAAAGCGGACAATATCGTGCTACGGCGGAGATGGTCCGGGATGTGACAGATTGGTATCAGAGCCACTCTGCCGAGGGGTGCGAGTGTGCCGACGAGGACGTCGGGCCTCTAAGGGGGGTGGATGTAACATCCCACATCGACCAACGGAGAGGGTGATGTACCATATATGTACATCGGTGACACCCATCTAGCACGAGGCCTTTTGGGAGCATGGGAACTCCGAAGTTAAGCTTGCTAAGCTTAGAGCAATTCCAGGATGGGTGACCCCCTGGGAAGTTGCTCTGAGAGCTCCTGGAAACAAAACCGTGAGGGCCGGCAGGCCCAAAGCGGACAATATCGTGCTACGGCGGAGATGGTCCGGGATGTGACAGTAAACTCACGTTGTTTAACGTTTGAGCTTTACGTGTGAGTACTCGGTGGTGAAACGATTAACTCACACCTGGGAGGCTGTCATGGTCGTTGACAGGGATGCTGTAGAAGCCTAAGACAAGGCTTGGGTGTTCGTGTTATGAGGCTCTTAGCAGTGAAGAGTCGTACGAGTTACTGAAAGATGTTGCATCCTGTGATGGAAAAAAAGAGCTGAAGTCGCCTAGCGCGATTATTCTGAGGGGATGAATAATAAGATTTGACGATTGCCACGATTTTGTTGAGGTTCGTCATTAGTGTGGTTTCAGAGAAACCAACGGACATGTGAAAGTGGAATGACTCAAGGAAAGTTGAGTGGGGTTATTTGTGATCAATGGACTTTTTCTAGTGACGAGTCCATGATGTGACACTATTGAAGAATGTTAAGGAAGTAAAGGCTGTTTTGGTCACTTGATGCTTTATGGGACAGCCACTAGAACTAATGGCGTGGGTCAGCTTTGGTGCTGACATTGTTGTCGACAGCTACGACTAGATCTTCTTAGCTCCAGCCACCCATGTTTGTGGTACTAGAAATATTCGAATCGTTAGTGAGTCCAAGCGTGACGTGAATTATAGGTGACAATGGTCATTAGGCCATTTATCGTGGAGGCAAGAATTTAATCGTGTCACCAGATCTTGGGACTCATGTCAACCATAAGGTGAGTTATCCACCTGCGGTCAAAGTGTTGTAATTAGTACACCAGTGGAGGAGTCTCCAGGTTGGCTGTATTAGAGATCGATTTTCAGATCGAGGAAGCGTTACTAGTGGTAATTAAAGGTAATTGGTTTCGGAATTTAAAGGAACGTGTTGGAAGTGGCAACAAGCCACCGGGTCTCGGACCAAGGGTGCTTGGGGTACCAGAGATAGTGATACGAGCCTTGATGGACTTGGTATTATTGTGGTGTAGGAACCGGTAGTTGTGCAAACGGCACTGTTTGACGGCTGAAGATGTACATGTGTATACCCCACATGAGCACGTGTACCCTCCTGTGTAGGGAAGTGGTGAAGTTGAAATTTGGGTAGCACATGCTGGTAAGGCATAATTATTGTGTGCAGTTATGTGTGGTCAAAATGACACCAGGTAGGTGACTAAGACTAGTGATGACATCATCTTAAGAATTTCTCATGAGAGTTCCATTTAGTGAGAACGGAGATTAGAGACGTTTGGTTGGTAGTTTCTGTACAAAACGTCCAGAAGATGACCTAACCATTTAAGTATATGTCGGAAGTGGGTTATTGTTAGTGGCTCCGACTTTTATGATGGTTAGCGAGATTATTACATGTAGTTAGTAGGTGGAAGGATGTTTTCTGAGATAAATGCACGGAAAAGGTGAAGGGACAGCAGTGAGGCAAGGTTTACTGAATCGTTGAATAGGAGTGAGAATGTTGTAGATGGTCAAGCTTCAACCTGCAACCAAAGTCGTCCGTTATGACACTTGGTTTCTTCGAGGGCGATTAACTGAGCTTGATGGCATGGGAATTTGTGCACTCACTGGCTGTGGTCTAATCAATTATTGTAACCGAATGTGTACTTAGTCGTGTTTGGGGTTCATAAGTTACACTCACTGCAGTGACAGGAAATATTCTCAATCTTGATATGGGGAATAAGGATTAAGATCTGGGAGATCAATTATTGAGGTTAATTTAAGGAAATCCTAAGAGGATTAAAGTTTAGTTGGCGTTGCTATGGTCATTGGTCATTTGAGTAGTGACCCTACTTGTTAGGAATTTTTGACCTAACGGCAGTTCTTGGCGCCACGAGTGTAGAGTGGTAGCAAGAAAGGTCATTGGAGGTGACCCTCAAAATTGTCAACATTTTCGGTGAGTGTGAAAGCGGTGAAACTGAGGAAAGAGTTTCTTTGATGACTCAAAGGTGTTACGAGTCAAGGTTTTGGAAACCAAATTGTTACAAGGGTAGTAAAGTATGTCGTTTAGTTGTGCAACACTCCATCGGAAACCGTGGAGTGATTAAGCTACGTTCAGATTAAGTTATGATCTGAGAGGATGTTAACGTGTGGCAGTGGACCTTGTGATTTAAGATCTAGAGTGGTAAGCGATTGAGAATTTTGAATCTTACCGAATAGAGGTTGCGGTGGATGGTAAACCCGCAGCGCCTGGGGGACAGTTTTGTTAGAAACTGTCTAGTTGTACGAGTTGACTCTGTGATGTATACGTGCCCAGTGCGGTAATGGTATTTGTTATCTTGTGCCTCGTTAACTGGATGCTCGGTGATCAACATGGTTGTGTCTGGTGAAATTAATTCCCGATGCTTTGATCAGAGGTTCCTTTGGTTGTGCACCAGTGGCACTAAATTTCATGTAGATGTCTGATCTGATTAAATGTCCAAGTTGCTGGTTATTACCGGACGATGTGGTAATGAAGGCATCTGGGAATGGAATATACTTGTTGAGCGGGTAAGGCTCTGGAATCCTTTTAATGGTAAATCTATCCCAGATTGTGATGCAGATAAAGTTTATTGGACGCACAGTTATGGTTGAAGTGCAAGTTCTGCACTATGCGTCATTCCAGGCTAAGGTAAGAGATAGGGAGGTCAGTGGCACCTCACCTATGAGTAGTACGGAGATGTGTTACCAGTGGTAAGGTACGCCGTAGTTCCACGAGGTGATAATTAAGTTAGTGATTGTATGCTTGGCTTGTGAGTAAAAAGGGTCCGGATTTGTTGTTGTCAGAATAGTTTTTAGAAAGCGTAAACCAGATCAGGGAGCCTAGTTTAAATGAGGTGACGGCTTGTGTAAAACAAGTCGTCATGGTTTTCTCACGGGCTTGTTGTCATGGGTGTTGACCCCACGTTGTATATTGATATCGGGGGACTACAGATGGCGGATCAGTGATAGTCAGTGTCGTATTCCACCTCATAAATGAGATATAGTACAGTGAGAATTCGGTGAATCAGCTAATCATTGATTCAAGAGAAAATCATTGTGATCCACGGTAAGACTTCAGAAGGTTTAGTTTTGACCCGAGAAAAGTGGTCGGGTGTCAGAAAAAGAGTAAGTATTGGAGGTTATCATCCACGTAGGAAGGACTGCTACGTTAACTAGATGTGACAGGTGACAAGGTTACATGAGTTTGAGGAATGTGTTGGGTATCCTGGGGTTTTTAATGGATGCCTAGTGTCACGTATGTCCATGTTGCATAAATAAGTTTATTTCCTTACACTCTATAAGAATAGCCTTCTGGTTAGTACTGGAAATTGACTTATAAGGAGGATCAGTAAGGATGTCGATCGTAAAAGACATGTGTTTAGAGTTTTAACAATACTATTCGTGAGGCGTCTCAGATGAGTTCTCAGAAGGAAATTGATATTGGAGAACAATATTATTGTTTTAAGTGGTAATATCCCCCACAGTGTTGGACCTCGAGTATAGAAATTTCGAGGACGAAATTTTTATAAGGTGGGGAGAATTGTCACACCCCGAATCTTTTAAAGTTACCAAAAGTTACTTTTCACCGAGGTTTACGAGTTACCGAGGATTTTTAACTACGATCGGTAATTCGATAAGTTATCGCTCGAGTTAATTTTCGAGTTTTTAAAAGTATACCAAATACCTGAATTGATGACTCGATGTTGTAGTACGTGTCAACACGAGTCTCCCGGTATTTCCGGAATATTTTTCGGAGCTTCCGGCTAATTTCTGTGAATTTCAGAAGTTTATGGTAATTTTTAATTATCCATCCGGTAAAAAGGGAGTTTTACCATTTAACCTTTTTACTTTTCACTCTCTTTAAATCTGGACCATCAGATCATTTGGAGAATGAATCTGGACCGTCCATTCAAGTATAAAAAGAGGAGTGATGGGTTGACTTGGTCAAAGTTTAAAATCGGGTCAAACCCGAGTTGCTTTCTCCCTTCGACACCACCGGCGCCCTTTTCACTCCGATCGACACCACCGGCGCGTCCGGCCAACCCACGCCGGCGCACCACCACCAATATCTTCCTCTCCTCCTCCTCTTCAAAACACCCTTATCAATTTGTTCCAGCGTCCATTGTGGAAGGAGCTTAGCCGAGGGGAGACGCGACTGTGCTCACCGGTTTTTGGGCGAACTCAGGCGACGGCGAGGGCAGCATGAGGTAGAGCTCTTCTTTCTTCTTCTCCCTCCTCCTTCCCTTACCAGTTTCCTGGTCGAATCGAGCCTAATCGAGAAATCCCCGTCTCACTGTTTCAACAGTTTTTGGGTTTCTCCTGGGTGCCTCTTCTTCCTCCTCCGGCGGTCTTTTCAAGTGAGCTTTCAAGCTCAGGCGAGCTGCAGGGCAGCAGCTGGTGCTTGGGCGGAGGCGGAGGCAGAGGTCTGGTGTTCTGCCTCGGATTGAGGTGAAGGTGAGCGGTTAATCTGGAGCTACTGTGTGGTACAACTTGTGCTGTATTGTATGTTGTTAAAGTGATGCTGATTTGTGTGGTTTTTGTTGTTGTGTCGATAACTTGGTGAACCGAAGAAACGGGGAGGTTATGGCGAAATTCCAGCAAGTTACCGGGATCCGGTGACGGTTCCGGTGTTACTGTAAACCGGCTGAAAGCCGAAGAGGTAGAAATCGAACCTTGTTAAGCTTTTAGTCAAAAAGTACGGTTATTTCGAAATTGAGACATTTACGGAGAAATTGGACGTAAATAGGAAGTTTCCATTTTGGGAAACTTTCTAAGTTTGGAAACCTGTTAATTAGGGAAACTCTCCATTTTGGGAAAGTTTCCATTAAAGGAAAGTTTTCACTTTGGGGAAGTTGCATTTTCAGAAAAATGGTTAATTTGGTAAAATGTTAAATTGTTATCAGAAATTGATAACTGGAATTTATGAGGAAAGGTTAAATCGGTAAATCGACTCAAGGTTAACTGTACTGATTAATGAGACACGTTGGGTGTCCATAGTAATTCAACGAATTAATACGTAACACCCTAACGTCAAGTTAAAGTAATAAAGGAAAGTTCGAAAGCTGAGTCGGACTTTCGGTAAATTGAAAAAGAGTCGATGACCGGGAAAGAAAGTTAAAAAGGTTAAAGTGCCATAAAACGGAACTTGGTCAACATGTGGTCAAATAGGAATTTCCTGGTCAAACTAGGAAAAGACCAAGTCAAATGTGATTGATTAATTTGATGATTTGTTGTACAGTCTCTAGTCGGACGTGAGACGGGCTCGACTACGTGGGTAGTTCGAGGGTTTCGCCCGAGGAGCTTTCCGAGCGGGAAGGTCACAATAGTACTGTGAGTGGACATATTATTTTAAATAAATGCATGCCTTAATGTTTGATTTAATTGCATGGTTTTTATGATCGTTTTCGAGAATTATATTTTCTCGGGTTCTTGGAGGTGTTATTTGGATAAAGTTTAGCGGGAACCTCGGTTAAAGGTTTTCTTGATTTTTATGCTTAAACGTATTTACCATTATTCCTCCAATTTGCTATTTCTTCCTGAAAATGGTTATAAACGGGGATGGCCCGTCATTTGAATGGAATTGAACCCGAGATTTCGTTGGAAAGTGGATTTATGCATATAGGACGAGGAATGGTTTTATTTATTTGTTTTGGGAAGAGAATTTGATTAATGCATTGTTATGAGTATTTATTTTTAAGGGTTGACCAATAAATATGCTAGCTAGAGTAGCGTGAGGGCGCTACTAGAGCTCTTAGCTCCGACCCTAGCCTGAGAGGTCAGGCAAACTACGTAGTGCACTATGAGGGTTGACCGTATCATTTTATTTAGAGCTCTTAGCTCCGACCCTGGTCTGAGTGGACAGACAAACCTGAGAGGTCAGGTTGATATTATAAGGGTTGACCGTTATCCTTTTATTTAGAGCTCTTAGCTCCGACCCTGGTCTGAGAGGACAGACAAGCCTGAGAGGTCAGGTTGATATTTCAAGGGTTGACCGTATTATTTTATATAGCTAGCATAGAGTAGCGTGAGGGCGCTACTAGAGCTCTTAGCTCCGACCCTAGTCTGAGAGGTCAGACTTATTATGTTTGAGAACATTTCTCTTCCCATAATCCTTGTTTATCTTATCTTGCAATTGTGGAATATTTGGTATTTGTGGGCATGCATAAATGATGTTTAAATCAAAACATTTTTGGGAGAACAGTAAGAGAAATAGAGTTTTACATTTGATTTTCGTCCACTCACTCTAACAGTTTTTAAATGTTTCTCCCCTGGGCCTTTCGTTTTTAAATGCCCAGTGATGCAGGGTTCTTGAGAGGAGGTCGAGCGCGTACGAGAGTCGAGGCATAGTCGATCATTTCCGTTGCTGCTTGAAATTCTTTGGGTAATCAGCTCTATAGACTGCTCTGACTAACCCGGTTTAGTTAGTCATGTAGGAAGGGTTGGCCATTTCAAGGGAGTTGCGGTAAGAAGTTCCCTTGAGGTGGTCCCCGCAGGATTTACTTCGGGTTAAAGGGGTTTAACCCGGGGTGGGTCCTGTCATTCTAACTCAACACAACTGTTGTTGGGACGACCCTTCATGCGCACTGCAAGAACAAATATCGACGTTGCTGGAGGCAACCTAACAATGGAATTTGATGGCGAGATGATCAGGTTCAATATTTTTAATTCCATGAAGTTTCCAAGAGCTGAAATTGAGGATGAACTTGTTGGGGGCAGCAGGAATGTCGACATGCTTGGTGATGCTAGGTACGGATCTGAACATAGATTCGGCATTGCACCATGTGCAATGACCACCCACCAAGCATAGCAATTAGCCATCGAGCAAGGGGCCGGATTTGACAAGTTTGGAGAATGGGATGAGGAGGCTTTGAAAAATTTAGAGCCGTCCATACTTGAAGTTGTGAAGGAGCTTGAGTCACAACCAATCTATGAAAGGTATTCTCCTTTGTCAATTCCAATTTCTACTAATAAGTTGTTACCATCTGTGAAACAGGCCCCTAAGTTAGAGCTAAAAGCTTTACCCCCACATTTGAAGTACGTTTTTCTTGGAAAAGATGACACTCTACCAGTTATTGTGTCATCAACGTTGACAAAGCAACAAGAGGACAAGCTAGTTGCAGTTTTAAAGAAGAACACAGCTGCCATTGGCTGGACTTTGGCAGACATCAAGGGAATAAGCCCTACAAAATGTGTTCACAGAATCTTACTTGAGGATGGCGCCAAGCCTACCAGAGAGGCACAGAGACGTTTGCATCCTCCAATGATAAAAGTTGTAAAGGACGAGGTGATTAAGTTGTTAGATTGTGGAGTAATCTATCCTATTTCGGATAGTCAGTGGATTTCACCCGTTCAGGTTATGCCCAAGAAGAGTGGCGTGACTGTTGTAGAGAATGAGAAGAATGAGCTAGTGCCACAACGGTTGGTAACAGGTTATCGCATGTGTATTGATTACAGAAGGCTAAACGCCACAACCAGGAAGGATCACATGCCTTTGCCGTTCATGGACCAGATGTTGGAAAGATTAGCAGGTCACGAGTTCTACTGCTTCTTGGATGGATATAGTGGATATAACAAGATCATGATACACCCGGAAGATCAAGAGAAAACAACGTTTACATGTCCCTTTGGTACATTTGCTTATCGACGAATGCCTTTTGGATTGTGCAACGCCCCAGGTACATTTCAACGTTGTATGTATTCTATTTTCTCTGATTATATTGAAAATATCATTGAAGTTTTTATGGATGATTTTAGTGTATATGGCAAAGATTTCGATGCATGCTTAGAGAATTTAGAAAAGATTTTAAACCGGTGTGTTGAAACTAACCTTGTATTAAATTGGGAAAAATGTCATTTCATGGTAAATCAAGGTATAGTTTTAGGTCATTTTGTTTCTGCTAAAGGATTAGAAGTTGATAAAGCCAAGATAGATATTATGCATCACTTACCCTCACCTTCAACAGTGAGAGAGGTTCGTTCGTTTCTTGGCCATGCAGGTTTTTACAGGAGGTTCATCAAGGACTTTTCTTTGGTGGCAAAACCACTTACTTCCTTGTTGCAGAAAGATGTGCCGTTTTCATGGTCTAGGGAATGCGAGGATGCGTTCGTGCGATTGAAGGAATTGTTGACAACTGCACCTATCATGACGCCACCAGATTGGGATTTGCCATTTGAGTTAATGTGCGATGCTTCTGACTATGCCATCGGTGCCGTGCTAGGTCAAAGAAGGGAGAAGAAGCCGTGTGCTATATACTACGCTTCTCGGACATTGAACGATGCTCAGCTGAACTACTCGACAACAGAAAAAGAATTCCTTGCAGTAATCTTTGCTTTAGAAAAATTTCGATCTTATCTGTTGAATTCTAAAGTTGTTGTGTTTTCTGATCATGCAGCATTAAGGTACTTAATGACAAAGAAGGAGGCAAAGTGATAGGAGCATTTTACGCTACGTTCTTAACATGTTTTTACCCTCATTTATGCTTTGTTTATCCATTATTTGATTAGTATTAGTAGATATTTAGCATAAGGGATTATTTGTAGAACATTGGCTAAAACATGTGTAAAATAGATAAAGTATGTGCAGTATCGTTAAAAGCTGAAATTGGAAGTGTTCGTGATTTTCTTAAGTTTCTGTAAACCGATACATTGTCACTACGTGATTATATCTTTTGAATGTGTAGGTGACATGTATTTGGACATAACAAAACAAGAATCGTGAGGATCGGACTTATGGAAGGTAGCAAAAGAAGCATGGAAAGACAAGAGGCCAAAAGCATGAATTCGGAACAAAAACAGAGGATTTCCAGAAACCATAACTCAACTTCAAAGATTCCCTAGGACGATCCAGGAGGAACTAGAGAACGTGCCATATATGGATGGAAAGCTGTGGATGTCTAGTTTCTAAATCTTTTGGAATCGCAGCAATCCAAGTTCTGAGGAAGGAGTTATGCCGGAAACAATGGCCGGAGGTCAGTCTGCTGGAAACAGGACAGAATTTGCTGAAGTTGTCTACCGAGTTCGTGAGTGTGTTTCTTCACCAAAATCCTTCCCAAGCATGCCAAATGATTGATGAAGAGCTTAATGATGATATGGGAAGTTGTTTAGAAGAAGAAGAGTCGAAGAAATCACCAAGGAGAAGCCGAAAATAACAACTACGAAAGTTATCCCGGTCAAAACAGGATAACTTGGTCTACCGAGATTATGGAAGCCTTTCGGCTGTCCTAGGAGTCCATGAGCATGAAAGAGAGCCCAATGCCGACCCACACACATGAGGAAGAGTCCATGAATTCAGAAAAAGAAGTTTTTAAACTATTTTCCAAGTCAGCAAATTAAAGAGAAGGAAGACAAATCCAACAAGGAAAGAAGAGAAACCTACCCGGCTTGGAACACAAGGGGCTGCCGATTTTCATTAGGTTTCTTTAGGGTTTTGTCTCTATAAATACACATGTAACACAGTAGAAAAAGTGTCTCTCAATTGCTCTAAGCCTTAGAATAGCCTAGCTCTACTTAAAAACCCTCCTTACACAGAAACTGCATAGCCTTGCCGCCGCCGCCGCACCCTTGCTGCCGACTGCATAGCCTTGCCGCCACCAATCCCTTCTTCAATCCTTGCCGACTCTTAGGGTAGGTTTAGGTATGAATTCATTCAAGGTTTATGTGTGTATCTACTGTATGGATGATGGTTATTTATATATATGTTTGTGTTGGTTTTCGGTTTTACGTTATAAACATGTTTACTTGTTCTTCTTTGTGATTTTCATGTGATTGTGTTTATAATTGTAACGTGTTGAATTGCATGTTAGGATGACGATTTAGATTAAGTTGTTTGTGTTCACGTAATTAATAACTTGAATTGATTAATCCTCACCTGAACACGTAATCGAACTCTAGGTTAGCTTGAATCCAGACAAGTTAGCTATTAGGGGGGAGTTTCATATACCGTAGTGTCTAAGGGTTGAGATCAGGCGATTGTAGGTCTTGATTCTTAGTCACTACCAAGGGTTGCTAGGGTGAGAGATTTGCATGTTGAATAGGATGAGTGACGCCATACCTAGGACCATGTTTCCAATGACTCTCGTTCGGTCAGTGTATTTTTTCTCAATGTCAGGCGATTGTAGGCATTGAACAGGATTGTACTTGTATGTTTTATTTGTGAATGTTACTAACTTGTTTTGATGCAGAAGATATAATCCTTCCCTAGTGTCCCCGGCTTGAACGATCCATACTTACATTTACTACAATGATAGGGTTTTTTAAATTGCACAGGTCAACTTTTGGCATGTCAGTTTTTGGCGCCGTTGCCGGGGATGCTAAAAAGGATTTATGTGTATATTTTGTGCTAACGGTTTTTCTCTTATATTTGTGTGTATTGTTGATTTGTACATTGTAGATTTGTGTATGTGCCGAATTCTTTTGTGGGAAGTTGTATATTTTGTGCCATAATTTTTGACTAACAATTTCTTTCTTATATTTTTGTGTAGGTGCCGAATTTATATGTGTATATTTTCGTGTCATATGTGTTGTAACTTAGTAAATATTTAGGAGGTTCATTGTTTCATATGTGATTGAAGTTTATTGTGGTTTTTAAAGTGTAACATGTAGGGAGAAGCCGCATTTGTTAATCTTAGCCTAAACCCTTCATGTTATTTGCGGATTTCATGAGGTTGAGGGCGGCTTTGATTAACACTTGTCGAGTGGTCTAGTGACCCGAGTTTGTTCCTAGCTGAGTAAGGGGCCGTTCTGTCATAGATATGGAATTCATGTTTGTTCAATTGGATCTCAAGATCATGACTGACCACTCTTCTCGGTGAAGGGGTCGATAGGGGTCCGCCTCCTTGATCACAAAACGAGTCCTGCCTGGTTCTTGTAGGGGGTTCGCCCCCCCGTGACATTGACACTTGCCTTCTGAAACCACGGAATCCGCTCGAACTAGCCAAATGCTTGGGCCAAAGCATCACCACACTTTAAACGCTAGAATTTACTTAGACATGTATGACGCCATGAACTTCAAATTAACTTGGCTTTAATTTTTGAGGTATATCGGACGAAGCATAACACTACCTTGGGCTGTATCAGTCCATTGCACAGTGGTCTTCCCTGCTCCACGTACCTTGAAAATTAGGGGTTAATAAAATCAAGTAGAAACATTTTAGGGTGAGACGTCATCACATTATGTTTTTGTCATGATTTTTGTCTATATGTAACTATGAATGCCGTGTGTGTTTCTAACTTATACTTATGCTTTATTGATAAATGTCAGTGTTTGCCGTATGTATGTGTGGATGCCGAGCTCAATATATTGTTTGCCGTGTGTGTGAATATGTTTTTGTCCAATTTTCATGTTCGTTACAGTTTTGTGTGATGCCATGGTTAGTTTATATGTTAGGTGTTTCTAATATGTCATGTTTGTGTGTGTGTTATTTAAGTATGTTAATTTTATCTTAGATGCCGAAACCTATTCATAATTCTTAGTTAGTTTTGTTTTTCAAATTCCTTATGACTTACTAACTTGGTCTTGGCCAACTGTGCCATCCTGTTTTGTAGGTGAATGAGCGGTTATGACATTTGGACACGAGACATCAACAACCGACTTATACGTGTCCAAGAGGAGCTTGCCATCAACATACCATCAACATCTCATCACTCAACACCAAATTCATCACCACCACAATCAGTTGAATTGAGAATGACTTCACTCAGGGAAGAAAATGGGCAAGTTAATTGATTGATGAAGAGCTTAATGATGATATGGGAAGTTGTTTAGAAGAAGAAGAAGAATCGAAGAAGTCACCAAGGAGAAGCCGAAAATAACAACTACGAAAGTTATCCCGGTCAAAACAGGATAACTTGTTCTACCGAGATTATGGAAGCCTTTCGGCTGTCCTAGGAGTCCATGAGCATGAAAGAGAGCCCAATGCTGACCCACACACATGAGGAAGAGTCCATGAATTCAGAAAAAGAAGTTTTTAAACTATTTTCCAAGTCAGCAAATTAAAGAGAAGGAAGACAAATCCAACAAGGAAAGAAGAGAAACCTACCCGGTTTGGAACACAAGGGGCTGCCGATTTTCATTAGGTTTCTTTAGGGTTTTGTCTCTATAAATACACATGTAACACAGTAGAAAAAGTGTCTTTCAATTGCTCAAAACATAGTATAGCCAAACTCTACCAAAAACCCTCCTTACACAGAAAAACACCAAGCCGCCGCCGCCAACCCTTGCTGCCAACTGCCCATCTTCCGCCGATCATCTTTTCACCCTTTGCCGATCTATATAGGTAGGTTAAGGATGAATAATTCCATGGTTTGTGTATGTATTTTCTGTGTAAAAACAGTTGGTTCTTTATATATATGTTTGTTTTGGTTTTTGGTTTTACGTTATAAACATGTTTGCTTGTTCTTCTTGGTGATTTTCATGTGATTGTGTTTATGATTGTAACGTGTAGAATTGCATGTTAGGATGACGATTTAGATTAAGTTGTTTGTGTTCATGTAAGTAATAACTTGAATTGATTAATCCTCACCTGTACACGTAATCGAACTCTAGGTTAGCTTGAATCATGACAAGTTAGCTATTAGGGGGGAGTTTCATATGCCGTAGTGTCTAAGGGTTGAGATCAGGCGATTGTAGGTCTTGATTCTTAGTCACTACCAAGGGTTGCTAGGGTGAGAGATTTGCATGATGAATAGGATGAGTGACGCCATACCTAGGACCATGTTTCCAATGACTCTCGTTCGATCAGTGTATTTTGTCTCAATGTCAGGCAATTGTAGGCATTGAACAGGATGACACATATACAAATTTAGTGTCAGGCGATTGTAGGCACTAAGTTTACATGAGAAGTCTAAATAGTTGGAATTAATTACAAGTTATGAAAACGTAAATACAACTTCTTAAACTTGCGAAATTTGCGACATGTCTTTCTTCACGGTGCTTCGTTGTTTTATGCTTGAGTATTGATTGACCATGTTTTGTAAATAAGTGTCTTTATTTTCTTTATATGTTTCAAACCATTCCATAAATCCCCGATAATATTTTGTATATATGTTTATACTTGTAATCTTTTGAAAGTACTAACGATTTGTTTTGCAGAATATAAGTCTTTCCCTAGTGTCCCCGGCTAGAACGATACCCTACTTACTAATACTACACGATAGGGTTTTCAATTGCAGGTTGTTTAGGCGACGGCCTCGTCAGTTTTTGGCGCCGTTGCCGGGGATGCTAAAAAGGATTTTTGTGTTGTATATGTATATGTTTGTGAATTAACCTTGTTTTCTTTTGTAGGTGCCGAATTATGTGTGTAAAACACGTATGTTTCGAATGTATTTGTGTGTATTGTCGATTTATACATTGTAGATTTGTGTATGTGCCGAATTCTTTGGTATGAAAGTTGTATATTTTGTGCCATAATTTTTGACTAACAATTTCTGTCACACCCCGATCCTAGGATTATTTTACGGTTGGTTACTTTGGTCTTTTACCATTTAAAGTGACCGTTTAACCGTACAATGATCGTGAAATTGACTTTTCGTTAAGTCAAGAATTTGGGAAAACTTCCTTCTTGAAAGTTGTAGAGGGCGTCGTTACGAGTCCGTGGACACGTAGCACGCTTAAATCGGAGATCGTATGAGGAAGTTATGGTCAAAAAACAAAAGTTACTATTTGGGTGAAAAGCCTATATATAGTGAGTTACTGGGGTAATTCGGTGAAAGGGTAAAAATCGAAAAAGTTACTGTTCACTTCGATTTTTCCTCCGAAACCCGACAGATTTTCCGCCGGATTTCATCACCGGATTTCTCCTCCGTCCGGCGGAGTTAGGGCGCGTGCTAGGTACCGAATTGAAGCCTGCAGCGCCACCTTCAAGTTGGTGGTGGCCATCGGAGCTGGGTCGCCGCCGTTTGAGAGAAATCACGGCAAGAAGGGGGGACCTGTGCACTGTTCATTGACACCGGATTTCTCCCTCCTCCGGCCACCTCCCGGTGAGTTCTTTATATGGTTTTGATGGGTTTGAGGTGTACATTAAGCCCCTAGAATTTGGTAGCTAGATTTGAAGTGTGTAGGAAGAATTATGGATTTGAAGTTTGGGTTGACTTTTGGATTCGGGTTGTGTATTTCTTGTCGATTGACCTAGTTAGAGGCCGAATTGGCCTTCGAGTTGAACTAGAAAGTTGTCCCAATTGACGAGACGAAGCTACTGGTAAAATTTGGTGGCGATCCGAGGTCGCCTGAATTTTTGCCGGAATTTCTGCCGGCGGCGGAGCTGGCGGCGGTGCCGCCACTTTTTGGGCAGTTTTTCATGCTCATTAATTAGTACATATTGTGAGGAGTCTATGGTTAAAATTTGGTAATTTTTGGAGGAGTTTTGGTTAGGTTTTGGAATTTTTCTAGTTTAGTATTATTGGCGGATAATTAAATATTATTCCGACCATCGATTATTGCCGGTTAAGGTTTAAGGATTATTTTAAGGACTCCTAAGGTATTGGTGAAGTGGTTGAATGGGTGTCCATAGTAATTCCACGAATTATTATGGGTGAACCTATTGTCAAGTGAATTATTAAAGAAAGTCGGATTGTTACGGTTGGATAATCGGAAGTAAGCGTAGTGTTGAAAAGTTGTTAAAAAGAAAGGAACTTGGTCAACACGTGGTCAAATAGGATTTCCTGGTCAAACTAGGAAAAGACCAAGTCAACTGTAAAGACTAATATAATGGTTTGTTTGTACAGTCTCTGATTGAACGTGAGACGGACTCGACTACGCGGTTAGTCCGAGGGTTACGCTCGAGGAGCTTTCCGAGCAGGAAGAAGGTCGCGATGAGTACTGTGAGTGGACATTTGTTTCAATTTAAATTGCATGCTTTATACTTTAATTGATTTCTCCTGCATATATGATTTCCTCCATTTATTTGTTTTACGGTGATTTGGGAAAATGGGATTTAAGGATTTAAAGGCAAACAAACCGGGAAAGAGGTTCATACCTTTCCCGTGATTTTAAAGGATTTTCCCGGGGTATGTTATTCTTGATTATCACCGTTTTGGGATTATGGAGGGGGATGATTTTAAAAGGAGAAATTTGGCTCACGGATTTAAAGGGGTTTTCGATTTATTATTCCCACGAGGTTTACAGGTTTTAAAGGGGTTTTGGAAAGGGAAAAGGATAAAGGGAAAAGGAGTGTATGCTAGCATGGACCCTCTCCGGTTGAGCTGGTCAGTAGACCTTCCCGGATAGAGCAGGTCGGGGACCCTCTTCGGTTGAGCTGGTCATTAGACCTTCCCGAATAGAGCAGGTCGGGGACCCTCTCTGGTGGAGCCGGTCACTAGACCTTCCCAGATAGAGCAGGTCGGGGACCCTCTCCGGTGGAGCCGGTCATTTGACCTTCCCGGATAGAGCAGGTCGGGATTTCTCGTGGATGAGGTTAACACCCCACATTTTAATTATTTATGTGTGAGCCAAGGCATCATTGATGATTTACTTGCATGCGGATTTTCTTAGAGAAACTAGAGGGAGAGCATTAAAAGGAAAGTAGAGTTTTTATTTGTTATTTTTCGTCCACTCACTCTAACGTCGTTTTTCAATGTTTCTTCCCTGGGCCCTTCGTTTTCAAATGCCCAGTGGTGCAGGGTTCTTGAGAGGAGGTCGTGCGCGTACAAGAGTCGAGGCATAGTCGATCATTCTGCTGTTGCCGCAATTCTTTAGGGTAATCATCTTAGTAGACTGCTCTGACTAACCCAGTATAGCTAATTTAGTAGGTTAGGGAGCAGGATGCCTTCATGAGTTAGGGTTTGTTGTAGATACTCATGGAAGTGCTGAGTTGGATTGTAGGAAGGGTTGGCCATTTCAAGGGGGTTTCGGTAAGAAGTTCCCTTGGGGTGGTCCCCGCAGGACTTACTTCGAGTTAAAGGGATTTAACTTGGGGTGGGTCCTGACAATTGGTATCAGAGCATTAGGTTATCGTTTCCTGTTACTACCTCATATACTTGGTATCACTTAGTGTCTATAGAGTGATGGTCCGACCGCGGCGGATCCATCGGCATTTTATGCTTTGGACGCTCAGTGTTTATCAAGGATATGAGTAGTACTTCCTGGTTGAGTTATGGACCGAGTGGTCCTATAAACATTGGAATCTTCAAGACTATGCCTCAGTACGCGCGACCTCACAGAGAGTTCTTGTAAGGAACAAGGTAAGCTCGTTACGTATTTATTTTATGAGTTCCCCAAGGATTAATTGAGATTTGAGTTGGGGATCGAGCTGGAAACTCACGTTGTTTAACGTTTGAGCATTATGTGTAAGTACTCGGTGGTGAAACAGTTAATTCACACCTGGAAGGCTGTCATGGTTGTTGACAGGGATGTTGTAGAAACCTAAGGCTAGGCCTTGGTGTTCGAGTTATGAGACTCTTAGCAGTGGAGAGTCGTACGAGTTAATGAAAGAGATTGCATCCTTCCATGGAAAAAGGAGCTGAAGTCGCCTAGCGCGATTAGTCAGTGAGGATGAATATTTAGTTTTGACGATTGCCACGACTTTGTTGAGGTTCATCATTAGTGTGGTTTTGAAGAAACCAACGGACATATGAAAGTGGAATGACTTAAGGAATATGAGTGTAGTCATTTTGGGATCAGTGGACTTGTTTCTGGTGACGAATCCATGATGTGACACTACTGGAGGATGTTAAGGAAGTGAAGGCTGGTTCAGTCACTTGATGTTGTTGGGACAACCACGAAGACTAATAGTTGGGACTACCCTAGATGCTTGCAGTGCTGCTATTAGCTACGAGTGGTTTCTTAACGCTTCAGCCACCCATGATTGGAGTACTAGAAAGATTTGGATTGTTAGTGAGTTTAAGCATGATTTGACTTGTTGGTGACAATGGTCATTGGGCCATATATCGTGAAGGTTGAAATTATATCGTGTCACCAGATCTTGGGGCTCATGTCAACCATAAGGTGAGTTATCCACCTGTGGTCAAAGTATTTTAATTAGTACACTTGTGAAAAAGTCTTTAGGTTGGCTGTGTTGAAGTTCAGTGACAGATCAAGTGAGCGGTTGATTTGTAGCTAAAGGTTTATGGTTTCGAAATTTAAGGAGATGATAGAAGTGACAACAAGCTACCGGGTCATGGACTAAGAATGCTTGGGGTACCGGAGATAGTGATATGAGTCTTGATCGACTTTGTATTATTGTGGTGTAGGTACCGGTCGTTGTGCAAACGGTATTGTTTCGACGGCCGAAGATGTACATGGGAATACCCCACAGGAGCACGTGTACCCACCTTTGTAGGGAAGTGGTGAGTTAAAATCTAGGTAACACATGCTGGTATGGCATAATTATTTTGTGCAGCTGTGTGGTTAAAAATGATACATTCATATATTTTAAGAATGTATTGTGAGAGTCCCATACTGTGAAGACAGAGGTGAAGGACGTTTGCCAATAGTTTTGTGCAAAACGTCAATTAAATGGTCTAACTGTTTAAGAACGGGTCGGAAGTGGGTTATTGGTAGACGCTTCGACTTTCAAGATGGTTAGTTAAATTGATAAAAGTTGTTAGTAGGTAGTTGTTTGCGTGCTGAGTTAATTGCACGGAAGTGGTGAAGTGACAGCAGTGGGGCAAGGGTTACTAGAGCAGTGAATTTGAGTGAGAATGTTTGTAGATGGTCAAGCTTCAACCTGCAACCAAAGTTGTCTGTTATGACACTTGGTTTCCTCGAGGGTGATTAACTGAGCTTGATGGCATGGGAATGTGTACACTCACTGGCTGTGGTCTAATCAAGTGTTGTAATCGAAGGTGTACTTAGTCGTGTTTGGGGTTCATAAGTTACACCTACTGCAGTGACATGAAATATTCTCAATTTGATCTGGGGAATAAGGATTAAGATCTGGGAGATCAATTATTGAGGTTAATTTAAGGAAATCCTAAGAGGATTAAAGTTTTGTTGGCGTTGCTATGGTCATTGGTCATTTGGGTAGTGACCCCACTTGTTAGGAATTATTGACCTAGCGGCAGTTCTTGGCGCCACAAGTGTAGAGTAGTAGCAAGAAGGGTCATTGGAGGTGACCCTCAAAATTGTCAACTTTTTCGGTGAGTGTGAATTGCGGTGGAACTAGGAAAGGTTTTCCTTGATGACTCGAAGGTGTTACGAGTCTATGTGTGGTGATATTTGTTACTAAGAGCAGTAAGGTATGTTGCTAAGTGGAGTGACATCTTATTAGAAATCGTGGAGTAATTAAGCCACGTTCAGATTAAGTTATGATCTGAGGGGATGTTAACGTGTGGCGGTGGATCTTGTAATGTAGGATCTGGAGTGGTAATGTGATTTCCTGTGTACGCAGTTATATTCCTCTTCAATTAGAATGGTAAGTGATTGGGAATCATGAATCCTACCAAATAGAGGATGCGGTGGTTGGTGTACTTGCAGAGCATGGGGGACAGATTTTGTTAGAAACTGTCTAGTTATGCGAGTTGACTCTGTGAAGTTGACGTGCCCAGTGCGGTGATGGCATACGATGAATTGTGCCTTGACAACTGGATGCTCGGTGATCAGTGTGGCTTAGTTCGGTGTGGAATTAATTTCCGATGCTTTGATCAGGGGTTACTTTGGGTGTACACCAGTGGCACTAAATTTCATATAGATGTCCGATCTGGTTAAATGTCCAGAGTTGTCAGTTATTGCCGGATGATGTTTTAATGGAGGCATCTGGGAATGGAATGTCCTTGTTGAGCGGGTAAGGCTCTGGAATTCTTTTAATGGTAAGTCTATTCCAGTTGGTAATGCGGATAAAGTTTATTAGACGCACAGTTATGGTTAAAGTGCAAGTTCTGCACTATGCGTCATTCCAAGTTAAGGAAAGCGATAGGTAGGTCAGTGGCACCTCACCTAAGAGTAGTACAAGTATGTATTGTCAGTTGTAAAGTACGCTGTAACCCCACAAGTGATAATGGAGTTAGCGACTCTAATGTTTGGGGTTGTTGGTAAAAATCAAGATTTATCCGATCAGAATAGCTTTGTAAGCAGTGTGAAGCCTGACAATTTATCTTCATGCGGGGAGTAAGTATTGTGGATCTCGATGTCAGGAGCGTTTGGATATCCCTGATCTAAAGGCTATGATTTTGGATTTACGCTAAAATTCATGGCAGTTCATGTACTGCGTGTACTAGTGGTTTGAGTAATGATAGAGTAAGGGAAGACAATTGCTCTACAACAGGACAACTTGACAGAATGGTTTCTAGGAAGTGTAAACCAGATCAGGGGGCCTGGTTCAAATGAGGTGATGGGTCGTGTAACACAAGTCGTCATGGTTTTCTTGTGGACTTGATGTCATTGGTGTTGACTCCACGTGTATTGTGTTACCAGAGGATTTAAATCCATTAGTGACATCGAACCCTACTCCTCAGGTGTGGTAATCATTACCTGCATAGGGAATGTGGGAGCTGATATCTAAAGTTCAACAAAAGAATACGAGTATTTTTGAAGAAATTATACTCACGACAAGCGAGTGGTTATTGGAATCAGAATGATTATTAGCGGCATTGTGACAACGTCACATGCGGTTGGTAAGGACAGTTGTTGGTGTTTGTTTGGCTAAACGAGTAGCGATAGGAGGTTGGTTACTGGTCGAAGTTGTTGTGTTGTGCAGTTGGATTTTCAAGGATATAGTTATGATCCGGATTAGGCAACAGGGAATTGTTGCCAAGGGATGTTTTCAGCGCAAAAACAATAGTGATTTTTTTCGCGAGGATTACGGACGGTGGATCAGTGGTAGGCAGTGTCGTATTCCACCTCATAAATGAGATGGAGTACAGTAAGAATTCGGTGATTCAGTTAATCAATGATTCAAGAGGAAATCATTGTGATCCACGGTAAGACCGTATGCTTTAGTTTTGACCCGAGAAGAGTGGTCAGGTGTCAGAAAATGAGGAAGTATTGGAGGTTATCATCCACGTAGGAAGGAGTGCTACGTTGGCTAGATGTGACACGTGACAAGGTTACATGAGTTTGAGGAATATGTTGGGTATCCTTAGAGTTAATGGATACCTAGTGTCACGTATGTCCATGTTACGTAAATAAGTTTACTACCTTACATCCTATGTCAATAGACTTCTGGTTGGTACTGGAAATCGGCTTTCAAGGAGGAACAGTAAGGATGTTGATCGTAAAGAGCAGGTGTTTAGGTTTTGACAATGCTTTTCGTGAGGCGTCTCAGAAGAGTTCGCTGAAAGAAGTTGATTTTGGATAACAATATTATTTTAAGTGGTACTATCCCCCACTGTGTTGGACTTGAGTATAGAAATTTCGAGGACGAAATTTTTATAAGGTGGGGAGAATTGTCACACCCCGATCCTAGGATTATTTTACGGTTGGTTACTTTGGTCTTTTACCATTTAAAGTGACCGTTTAACCGTACAATGATCGTGAAGTTGACTTTTCGTTAAGTCAAGAATTTGGGAAAACTTCCTTCTTGAAAGTTGTAGAGGGCGTCGTTACGAGTCCGTGGACACGTAGCACGCTTAAATCGGAGATCGTATGAGGAAGTTATGGTCAAAAAACAAAAGTTACTATTTGGGTGAAAAGCCTATATATAGTGAGTTACTGGGGTAATTCGGTGAAAGGGTAAAAATCGAAAAAGTTACTGTTCACTTCGATTTTTCCTCCGAAACCCGACAGATTTTCCGCCGGATTTCATCACCGGATTTCTCCTCCGTCCGGCGGAGTTAGGGCGCGTGCTAGGTACCGAATTGAAGCCTGCAGCGCCACCTTCAAGTTGGTGGTGGCCATCGGAGCTGGGTCGCCGCCGTTTGAGAGAAATCACGGCGAGAAGGGGGGACCTGTGCACTGTTCATTGACACCGGATTTCTCCCTCCTCCGGCCACCTCCCGGTGAGTTCTTTATATGGTTTTGATGGGTTTGAGGTGTACATTAAGCCCCTAGAATTTGGTAGCTAGATTTGAAGTGTGTAGGAAGAATTATGGATTTGAAGTTTGGGTTGACTTTTGGATTCGGGTTGTGTATTTCTTGTCGATTGACCTAGTTAGAGGCCGAATTGGCCTTCGAGTTGAACTAGAAAGTTGTCCCAATTGACGAGACGAAGCTACTGGTAAAATTTGGTGGCGATCCGAGGTCGCCTGAATTTTTGCCGGAATTTCTGCCGGCGGCGGAGCTGGCGGCGGTGCCGCCACTTTTTGGGCAGTTTTTCATGCTCATTAATTAGTACATATTGTGAGGAGTCTATGGTTAAAATTTGGTAATTTTTGGAGGAGTTTTGGTTAGGTTTTGGAATTTTTCTAGTTTAGTATTATTGGCGGATAATTAAATATTATTCCGACCATCGATTATTGCCGGTTAAGGTTTAAGGATTATTTTAAGGACTCCTAAGGTATTGGTGAAGTGGTTGAATGGGTGTCCATAGTAATTCCACGAATTATTATGGGTGAACCTATTGTCAAGTGAATTATTAAAGAAAGTCGGATTGTTACGGTTGGATAATCGGAAGTAAGCGTAGTGTTGAAAAGTTGTTAAAAAGAAAGGAACTTGGTCAACACGTGGTCAAATAGGATTTCCTGGTCAAACTAGGAAAAGACCAAGTCAACTGTAAAGACTAATATAATGGTTTGTTTGTACAGTCTCTGATTGAACGTGAGACGGACTCGACTACGCGGTTAGTCCGAGGGTTACGCTCGAGGAGCTTTCCGAGCAGGAAGAAGGTCGCGATGAGTACTGTGAGTGGACATTTGTTTCAATTTAAATTGCATGCTTTATACTTTAATTGATTTCTCCTGCATATATGATTTCCTCCATTTATTTGTTTTACGGTGATTTGGGAAAATGGGATTTAAGGATTTAAAGGCAAACAAACCGGGAAAGAGGTTCATACCTTTCCCGTGATTTTAAAGGATTTTCCCGGGGTATGTTATTCTTGATTATCACCGTTTTGGGATTATGGAGGGGGATGATTTTAAAAGGAGAAATTTGGCTCACGGATTTAAAGGGGTTTTCGATTTATTATTCCCACGAGGTTTACAGGTTTTAAAGGGGTTTTGGAAAGGGAAAAGGATAAAGGGAAAAGGAGTGTATGCTAGCATGGACCCTCTCCGGTTGAGCTGGTCAGTAGACCTTCCCGGATAGAGCAGGTCGGGGACCCTCTTCGGTTGAGCTGGTCATTAGACCTTCCCGAATAGAGCAGGTCGGGGACCCTCTCTGGTGGAGCCGGTCACTAGACCTTCCCAGATAGAGCAGGTCGGGGACCCTCTCCGGTGGAGCCGGTCATTTGACCTTCCCGGATAGAGCAGGTCGGGATTTCTCGTGGATGAGGTTAACACCCCACATTTTAATTATTTATGTGTGAGCCAAGGCATCATTGATGATTTACTTGCATGCGGATTTTCTTAGAGAAACTAGAGGGAGAGCATTAAAAGGAAAGTAGAGTTTTTATTTGTTATTTTTCGTCCACTCACTCTAACGTCGTTTTTCAATGTTTCTTCCCTGAGCCCTTCGTTTTCAAATGCCCAGTGGTGCAGGGTTCTTGAGAGGAGGTCGTGCGCGTACAAGAGTCGAGGCATAGTCGATCATTCTGCTGTTGCCGCAATTCTTTAGGGTAATCATCTTAGTAGACTGCTCTGACTAACCCAGTATAGCTAATTTAGTAGGTTAGGGAGCAGGATGCCTTCATGAGTTAGGGTTTGTTGTAGATACTCATGGAAGTGCTGAGTTGGATTGTAGGAAGGGTTGGCCATTTCAAGGGGGTTTCGGTAAGAAGTTCCCTTGGGGTGGTCCCCGCAGGACTTACTTCGAGTTAAAGGGATTTAACTTGGGGTGGGTCCTGACAATTTCTTTCTTATATTTTTGTGTAGGTGCCGAATTTATATGTGTATATTTTCGTGTCATATGTGTTGTAACTTAGTAAATATTTAGGAGGTTGATTGTTTCATATGTGTTTGAAGTTTATTGTGGTTTTTAAAGTGTAACATGTAGGGAGAAGCCGCATTTGTTAATCTTAGCCTAAACCCTTCATGTTATTTGCGGATTTCATGAGGTTGAGGGCGGCTTTGATTAACACTTGTCGAGTGGTCTAGTGACCCGAGTTTGTTCCTAGCTGAGTAAGGGGCCGTTCTGTCATAGATATGGAATTCAGGTTTGTCCAATTGGATCTCAAGATCATGACTGACCACTCTTCTCGGTGAAGGGGTCGATAGGGGTCCGCCTCCTTGATCACAAAACGAGTCCTGCCTGGTTCTTGTAGGGGGTTCGCCCCCCGTGACATTGACACTTGCCTTCTGAAACCACGGAATCCGCTCGAACTAGCCAAATGCTTGGGCCGAAGCATCACCACACTTTAAACGCTAGAATTTACTTAGACATGTATGACGCCATGAACTTCAAATTAACTTGGCTTTAATTTTTGAGGTATATCGGACGAAGCATAACACTACCTTGGGCTGTATCAGTCCATTGCACAGTGGTCTTCCCTGCTCCACGTACCTTGAAAATTAGGGGTTAATATAATCAAGTAGAAACATTTTAGGGTGAGACGTCATCACATTATGTTTTTGTCATGATTTTTGTCTATATGTAACTATGAATGCCGTGTGTGTTCTAACTTATACTTATGCCTTATTGATAAATGTCAGTGTTTGCCGTATGTATGTGTGGATGCCGAGCTCAATATATTGTTTGCCGTGTGTGTGAATATGTTTTTGTCCAATTTTCATGTTCGTTACAGTTTTGTGTGATGCCATGGTTAGTTTATATGTTAGGTGTTTCTAATATGTCATGTTTGTGTGTGTGTTATTTAAGTATGTTAATTTTATCTTAGATGCCGAAACCTATTCATAATTCTTAGTTAGTTTTGTTTTTCAAATTCCTTATGACTTACTAACTTGGTCTTGGCCAACTGTGCCATCCTGTTTTGTAGGTGAATGAGCGGTTCTGACATTTGGACACGAGACATCAACAACTGACTTATACGTGTCCAAGAGGAGCTTGCCATCAACATACCATCAACATCTCATCACTCAACACCGAATTCATCACCACCACACTCAGTTGAATTGAGAATGACTTCACTCAGGGAAGAAAATGGGCAAGTTAATGGAACAGGAGTCAGGCCAGCCAATGTCACCTATCCAGCTGTAGCAGCAGGAAAAACAGCTGACTTCGAATTAAGAGGTGGTTTCTTCCATCAACTGCCGAGATTTCATGGGTTAAGTGGAGAAGATCCGAACCGACACTTACAACAATTTGAGTTTAGTTGCGACATCATGTGCCCTAGAGGAGCTGACTTGCAACTTGTGAAAATGAAATCATTTCCGTTTTCACTAGAGGATAAAGCTAGGGAGTGGTTCTTTGCAGTGCCAGCTGGACGGATCACGTCATGGGCTACTATGATGAATGAGTTTCTCCTTAAGTATTTTCCATCGTCAAGGGTGACACAAATTTGAAAGGAGATCACTTCAATTAAGCAGGATGTGGATGAGTCTTTTGATGCATATTATGAGAGGTACAAGGCACTTGTGGCGTCATGCCCCAATCATGGCATCCGTGAAGGCCTGCTGCTTCAGTATTTTTATGAGGGTCTGCGCCCTATGGAAAGACAATTCTTGGATTCAGCAGCTGGTGGCTCACTTATGGAGAAAAGCAGAGAAGAGGCCAGCAACTTGTTGGAGATGAGAGCAACCAACAATCAACAATTCGGCTCATTTGCAACAAGACGTGCCAACAAGATAAGTGATCATGACGAGTCAAGTGCCATACATGAGTTGAAGGAAGACTTGAACAAGTTAACATTGATGGTGTCGAAATTAGCAAAGGAGAAGAATGTGTCAGTTTGTGGTGTGTGCAGCTTAGAAGGACATACATCAGAGCAATGCAATCAGGTGAACTCATACATTGAAGATGTGAATGCCGTGGGTTACCAAGGAGGGTTCGGCAATGTCCAAGGTTCAGGAGGTCAGACACGTTTTCAAAACTTCAATCTAAGAGCCAACGATCCAAACTTTCGTTGGAATAACAATAACAACGTGCTCAATCCTCAACCAAGTGCACCTCAAGGACAACAACCCTATGTAGCAAGGCCACAAGGACAATTCATGCCTAGGCCATTCCAACCTTACAACCAACAAGGAGGCCAAGTAAGTGGAGGGAACAACTATGATGAAATTTTCAAGAACATAGCCACTTCGACACAATCTTTGTTGGCCACAACTCAAACCAACACTAGGGACATTGCCTTGATGTCTAAAGACATTGTGGAGCTGAAGAATCAAATGGGACAAGTTGTGGATTTTATGGAGAAGTTCAACGAACAGGGTAGATTGCCAGGAGGTGTCATCAAGAATCCCAAGAACGAGCAAGCACAAGCAGTTGTCACAAGAAGTGGGAGAACATTGCTGCCACCACCTAGGACACAACATAGGCACGGTTATGATGCCAAGCACCATGCTGCCGAGACAAGCAATGCTGAGCATAAGGATGCCGAGCAGCAGCTGGGTACCGAGAAGGATGCTGCTGAGAGAGAGACTGCCACACATGATGCAGCCGAGCATCCTGCCAATACAAGCCATGCCGAGCAAGAAGAAGGCACAAGCCAAGGTCAAGTGAAGTATAGAAGAAGAAAAGAAGCTGAGCCAAGCAAGGGAGACTTGGAAGCAATGAAGAAAAAGGATCTTGAGAAAGATCCAGCTGCATTACAGAAGGAGAATGTGCCGAATTCTGAGGCACACAAAGGTAAAGACTCTAACACAAGTGAATTAGTTTCGACTAATCAATCTTCTTGTTTGCCTTTTCCTTCTAGGTTCACGAAGAACAAAAAGGATAAATCCGACGAATAAGTGTTGGAGGTTTTTAGGAAGGTAAATGTGAACCTTCCCTTGTTGGAGTGCATTCGACAAATCCCAAAGTATGCTAAGTTCTTGAAGGAGCTTTGCACAACAAGAAGGCACACAAGGGAGACACAAGTTGTCAAGATGAGTGAGACGGTGTCTGCCGTTCTCCAAAGGAAAATGCCGCCAAAAATGAAGGATCCAGGGAGTTTTTCTATCCCTTGTGTTATTGGTTCAACACGTTTTGATAATGTCATGCTAGATCTAGGAGCTTCGATTAATGTCATGTCCCATAATGTTTATGCATCTTTAGATCTAGGACCTTTGAAAACTGATAACGTTGTGATCCAATTGGCGGATCATTCTAATAAATACCCTATGGGGTATGTTGAAGATGTTCTTGTGCAGGTGAATCAACTAATCTTTCCTGCGGATTTCTACGTTTTGGAAATGGAGGAGTCACTTTCTAACTCAACACAACTGTTGTTGGGACGACCCTTCATGCGCACTGCAAGAACAAATATCGACGTTGCTGGAGGCAACCTAACAATGGAATTTGATGGCGAGATGATCAGGTTCAATATTTTTAATTCCATGAAGCACCCTAGTGCCGAACTCAACTATGGAGAAAGCAACAATGCCGAAGCATATGGGGAAGGATTCGGCAGTGAATGGAGGTATGGTGGTGTTGCACCGTGTGCAATGACCACCCATCAAGCATAGCAATTAACCATCGAGCGAGGGGTCGGATTTGACAAGTTTGGAGAACGGGATGAGGAGGCTTTGAATGATTTGGAGCCGTCCATACTTGAAGTTGTGAAGGAGCTTGAGTCACAACCAATCTATGAAAGGTATTCTCATTTGTCAATTCCAATTTCTACTAATAAGTTGTTACCATCTGTGAAACAGGCCCCTAAGTTAGAGCTCAAAGCTCTTCCCCCACATTTGAAGTACGTTTATCTTGGAAACGATGACACTCTACCAGTTATTGTGTCATCAACGTTGACAAAGCAACAAGAAGACAAGCTAGTTACGGTTTTGAAAAGGAACACAGCTGCCATTGGCTGGACTTTGGCAGACATCAAGGGAATTAGCCCGACAAAATGTGTTCATCGAATTCTGCTGGAGGATGGCGCCAAGCCTACAAGGGAGGCTCAAAGACGTTTGCATCCACCAATGATGAAGGTTGTAAAGGACGAAGTGATCAAGTTATTAGATTGCGGTGTCATATACCCAATCTCGGATAGTCAGTGGATATCACCAGTTCAAGTTGTGCCAAAGAAGAGTGAAGTAACGGTGGTAGAAAATGACAAGAACGAATTAGTGCCACAACGTTTGGTAACAGGACATCGCATGTGCATCGATTATAGAAGACTTAATGCAACAACACGCAAGGATCACATGCCATTGCCTTTCATGGACCAAATGTTGGAGAGACTTGCCGGTCATGAGTTCTATTGTTTCTTAGATGGCTACAGCGGTTACAACCAGATCATGATACATCCGGATGATCAAGAAAAGACAACATTTACATGTCCCTTTGGTACGTTTGCTTATCGCCGAATGCCTTTTGGATTATGCAACGCTCCAGGTACGTTCCAACGTTGTATGTATTCTATTTTCTCCGATTACATCGAAAATATCATTGAAGTTTTTATGGATGATTTTAGTGTTTATGGCAAAGATTTCGATGCATGTCTTGAGAATTTAGAAAAGATTTTAAACCGGTGTGTAGAAACTAACCTTGTACTCAATTGGGAAAAATGTCATTTTATGGTAAATCAAGGTATAGTTTTAGGCCATATTGTCTCTGCTAAAGGAATAGAAGTTGATAAAGCCAAGATTGATATCATGCATCACTTACCCTCACCTTCAACGGTGAGAGAGGTTCGTTCTTTTCTTGGCCATGCAGGTTTTTACAGGCGGTTCATCAAGGACTTTTCTTTGGTGGCAAAACCACTTACTTCCTTGTTACAGAAAGATGTGCCATTTTCATGGTCTCAAGAGTGTGAGGATGCGTTCGTGCACTTGAAGACTTTGCTTATTTCTGCGCCAATAATGACGCCACCAGACTGGAATTTGCCATTTGAGTTGATGTGTGACGCTTCAGACTATGCCATGGGAGCCGTGCTCGGCCAACGCAAGGACAAGAAGCCCTGCGTCATTTACTATGCGTCACAGACACTCAATGATGCTCAGCTGAATTATACTACCACTGAAAAAGAACTTTTAGCTGTTATTTTTGCTTTAGAAAAATTTCGATCTTATCTTTTGAATTCTAAAGTTGTTGTTTATTCTGATCATGCAGCTTTAAGGTATTTGATGACAAAGAAGGATGCTAAGCCAAGGCTCATTCGATGGATCTTGCTACTCCAGGAGTTCGACATTGAGATAAAGGATAAGAAAGGATGCGAGAATGTTGTAGCAGACCATCTTAGCCGAATTGTGCATGAGGAGGATACCATTCCTATGTCCGAATCGTTCCCGGATGAACAACTGTTTCGAATGGAAGTTAAGGAACCATGGTATGCCGATTTGGTGAATTACATTGTGACAAGGAATTTTCCTTTATCTATGCCGAACCATACAAGGATCAAAATCAAGAAGGAAGCTCGACATTACGTATGGGATGCGCCATATTTGTGGAGACAATGTGGGGACCAAGTCATTCGACGTTGTGTGCCAGAAGAAGAGCATCAATCCATCTTGAATTTTTGCCACAAGGAGGCATGTGGAGGACACTTTGGACCGAAAAGAACAGCTAGAAAGGTGTTGGAAGCCGGTTTCTATTGGCCAACGTTATTCAAAGACGCTTATACAACATGTGCTTCATGTGATCGTTGCCAAAGAACAGGTAATTTAGGTAAGAGAGATCAAATGCCCTTAAACCCTATCATAGTTGTCGAAATTTTTGATGTTTGGGGCATTGATTTCATGGGTCCTTTTCCTTCATCTAAAGGTTTTCTTTATATTTTATTGGCGGTTGATTATGTGTCGAAATGGGTGGAAGCAAAAGCCACTAGGACTAATGATTCTAAAGTTGTTGCAGAGTTTGTCAAAACTAACATTTTTGCTAGGTTTGGAACGCCAAGATTTTGATAAGCGATGGTGGATCACATTTCTGCAATCGAACTATTGAGGCTTTGCTCAAGAAATATGGAGTCACCCACAAAATATCAACGCCATATCATCCTCAAACAAGTGGCATGGCCGAAACATCCAATAGAGAAATTAAGCAGATTTTGGAGAAGACTGTAGGACCAACAAGGAAAGATTAGAGTGGTCGATTAGATGATGCACTATGGGCCTACAGGACTGCGTTCAAGACGCCGATAGGAACTTCACCATTTCGGCTAGTATATGGAAAAGCATGCCATCTTCCGGTGGAGTTGGAGCATAGAGCATGGTGGGCAGTCAAGAAGTTTAACATGGACCAAGATGAGGCTGGATTGCATAGGAAGTTGCAGATTTGTGAGCTTGAAGAAATAAGGAATGACGCTTATGAATCTGCCATGATCTACAAAGCGAAAACGAAAGCATATCATGATAAGATGCTAAGAGGGAAGAACTTTCAGATAGGGCACCAAGTCCTTTTGTTCAACTCCAGACTTAAATTCTTCCCAGGTAAACTTCGTTCTCGTTGGACAGGTCCATTTGTTATTACTAATATATTTCCTTATGGAACAGTAGAGATTCAGAGCTTATCAGGAAATAGGTTTAAGGTGAATGGTCATCGACTTAAACCTTATTACACACCATTTCAAGAGCGCGACGAGGACGAGCAAGTTTTGAATGAGCCACCACTAATGGTTCATGGATGACGCCATCAAAGCAAAAGGAGAAGAGTCTAGGCTGATAGACTATAAACATTAAGCGCTGCATGAGAGGCAACTCATTCCAACCGTAGCAGTGGAGGAGCCATCAACGAGAGTTTGCATTTTTCTAATCCCTTCACTTTTATGGTTGATTTATTTATGTGTTTATTATGTGACTTAGACACATGCTTAGGAAGTTATGACATGATTCTGGGTTTACATTGAGGACAATGTAATTTTCTAAGTGTGGGGTAGAGGTTACATAGTAATTTGGTGTGTTTTTAAATTTTTCCGAAATTTTTATTTAATTTTTGTCGAAATTTTTCAAATTTGTTTTTGTTTTGTTTTGAGTCTTAGGATATACCCTTAAAAGTCTATGATGAACTATATCTGTGAATGCATGATTGATAGTTTGACATTTATTTTAAGAAATTGCGAGTTTCATGGATATTGTGAATTAGTATGAATATTTGAGACTTGATTGATAATGAAGTATGCATGTTTGATTAAATAGTTCCAAATAACCTATGTGAGCTTTTGAGCCCAAAAACTTTCTTTCATGAGTGAATTATGTGCCGATTTTTGCTTAAATTTTTTCAAAATTTTCACTAAATTTTCACTATCTTTCGAAACCTCATCATTCTTTGCAAATTCAATGACTATGTGCTATAACTTTTTAATGGACTCTAGAATTTACTAGAACTTGCTTATGTGATTTTCGAAGCTTTATAATCATAACATGTCTTGATTTTGAATATGATTGAATTTAATCTTTTTAGGATTACCACCATAGCCAAATAAAGCATATGCCTATTTTGTGCCCGTCGTGGGACTCCTTAGTTAACCCCTTTGAGCCTACATTAAGCCTTTTCTTTCATCACCTTTAAACAGAATTCCTCAGCTTAGAATAGTTAATCCTTGACCTTGTTATCAAGACTTGGCCAAACATTTTTCGATGGAGCTGTAATGTGATGTCAAAGAACAAGTGTGGGGTGGAGTTGAAGTGTGGGGTTAAACACCATTGTTTTGTATTGTATATGTGCCGAAAAAAATTGTATGTCCGAAAAAAAAATGTGTTTAAGAAAAAAAAACTCAGAAAAAGAAAGAAAAAAAAAGAGAAGAAATCGGAAAATAAAAGAGTTTTGGATCAAAAGTTCAAGGCATAAAGTTTTGGTGTTTTTTGTAATGTTTTGTGAATTTGGAGTTAGTAATTATTTGAAGGTCTAAAAGTGTTTATATGACCTTTGTCCTGTTCACAATATGGAGAGAAGTCAAGAATGACGTATGGGTCCAACATGAAGAAATTCGACCCGTGAAGTGAAGACATGAGGAGGAGCGAGATTTGCTAAAGTCTTGGTGATTTCTTATAGCACCACTTATCTAAAAGTTCCTACCTTATAAAACCAAGCCCCATTACAACCATTTTTATTGAGATTAATTCATGATTCTTAAGAGAGCTAAATTTGATTTGTGGAGATTTTCTCATAAGTTAAGCATATGGTTTTGGTCCATTATTGCACATCGTTGTCATATGAGGTTTTTCCAGGAATTTCTATTCACAAAGTGCTTTTATTTGTTGAAATATGCAAGTTACTTGTTATCTTATCATCTTTTCTCTTGCATATACGATTGAGTGAATACCATGGATGAGTGAAAAGAAGAGAGTTTGCCATTGTGAGGTGGAACGGTTATCATACATGTTTGTGCTATATGATCTCATATCTTAAGTGTTCATGCTATGATACATGTTTATGAAGCTTTGCAATTACGCTTTTCATTCAAATGTTCAAACTTGAAAGTTATGCATGCTAAAGAATCTGAGACAAATCATTTAAGGGTATTAATTGTTTAAGTGTTAGTTGTTTTTTATGTCGTTAGTGTTAGTAGAGTCTTATATTTAGTTTGCTAGGGACTAGCAAAGGGTAAGTGTGGGGTAGTTGATAGGAGCATTTTACGCTACGTTCTTAACATGTTTTTACCCTCATTTATGCTTTGTTTATCCATTATTTGATTAGTATTAGTAGTTATTTAGCATAAGGGGTTATTTGTAGAACATTGGCTAAAACATGTGTAAAATAGATAAAGTATGTGCAATATCGTTAAAAGCTGAAATTGGAAGTGTTCGTGAGTTTTCTTAAGTTTCTGTAAACCAATACATTGTCACTACTTGATTATATCCTTTGAATGTGTAGGTGACATGTATGTGGACATAACAAAACAAGAATCGTGAGGATCGGACTTATGGAAGGTCGCAAAAGAAGCATGGAAAGACAAGAGGCCAAAAGCATGAATTCGGAACAAAAACAGAGGATTTCCAGAAACCATAACTCAACTTCAAAGATTTCCCTAGGACGATCCAGGAGGAACTAGGGAACGTGCCATATATGGATGGAAAGCTGTGGATGTCTAGTTTCTAAATCTTTTGAAATCGCAGCAATCCAAGTTTTGAGGAAGGAGTTATGCCGGAAACAATGGCCGGAGGTCAGTCTGCTGGAAACAGGACAGAATTTGCTGAAGTTGTCTACCGAGTTCGTGAGTGTGTTTCTTCACCAAAATCCTTCCCAAGCATGCCAAATGATTGATGAAGAGCTTAATGATGATATGGGAAGTTGTTTAGAAGAAGAAGAATCGAAGAAGTCACCAAGGAGAAGCCGAAAATAACAACTACGAAAGTTATCCCGGTCAAAACAGGATAACTTGTTCTACCGAGATTATGGAAGCCTTTCGGCTGTCCTAGGAGTCCATGAGCATGAAAGAGAGCCCAATGCCGACCCACACACATGAGGAAGAGTCCATGAATTCAGAAAAAGAAGTTTTTAAACTATTTTCCAAGTCAGCAAATTAAAGAGAAGGAAGACAAATCCAACAAGGAAAGAAGAGAAACCTACCCGGTTTGGAACACAAGGGGCTGCCGATTTTCATTAAGTTTCTTTAGGGTTTTGTCTCTATAAATACACATGTAACACAGTAGAAAAAGTGTCTTTCAATTGCTCAAAACATAGTATAGCCAAACTCTACCAAAAACCCTCCTTACACAGAAAAACACCAAGCCGCCGCCGCCAACCCTTGCTGCCAACTGCCCATCTTCCGCCGATCATCTTTTCACCCTTTGCCGATCTATATAGGTAGGTTAAGGATGAATAATTCCATGGTTTGTGTATGTATTTTCTGTGTAAAAACAGTTGGTTCTTTATATATATGTTTGTTTTGGTTTTTGGTTTTACGTTATAAGCATGTTTGCTTGTTCTTCTTGGTGATTTTCATGTGATTGTGTTTATGATTGTAACGTGTAGAATTGCATGTTAGGATGACGATTTAGATTAAGTTGTTTGTGTTCATGTAAGTAATAACTTGAATTGATTAATCCTCACCTGTACACGTAATCGAACTCTAGGTTAGCTTGAATCATGACAAGTTAGCTATTAGGGGGGAGTTTCATATGCCGTAGTGTCTAAGGGTTGAGATCAGGCGATTGTAGGTCTTGATTCTTAGTCACTACCAAGGGTTGCTAGGGTGAGAGATTTGCATGATGAATAGGATGAGTGACGCCATACCTAGGACCATGTTTCCAATGACTCTCGTTCGATCAGTGTATTTTGTCTCAATGTCAGGCAATTGTAGGCATTGAACAGGATGACACATATACAAATTTAGTGTCAGGCGATTGTAGGCACTAAGTTTACATGAGAAGTCTAAATAGTTGGAATTAATTACAAGTTATGAAAACGTAAATACAACTTCTTAAACTTGCGAAATTTGCGACATGTCTTTCTTCACGGTGCTTCGTTGTTTTATGCTTGAGTATTGATTGACCATGTTTTGTAAATAAGTGTCTTTATTTTCTTTATATGTTTCAAACCATTCCATAAATCCCCGATAATATTTTGTATATATGTTTATACTTGTAATCTTTTGAAAGTACTAACGATTTGTTTTGCAGAATATAAGTCTTTCCCAAGGAGAAGTTGTTTAGAAGAAGAAGAATCGAAGAAATCACCAAGGAGAAGCCGAAAATAACAACTACGAAAGTTATCCCGGTCAAAACAGGATAACTTGGTCTACCGAGATTATGGAAGCCTTTCGGCTGTCCTAGGAGTCCATGAGCATGAAAGAGAGCCCAATGCCGACCCACACACATGAGGAAGAGTCCATGAATTCAGAAAAAGAAGTTTTTAAACTATTTTCCAAGTCAGCAAATTAAAGAGAAGGAAGACAAATCCAACAAGGAAAGAAGAGAAACCTACCCGGCTTGGAACACAAGGGGCTGCCGATTTTCATTAGGTTTCTTTAGGGTTTTGTCTCTATAAATACACATGTAACACAGTAGAAAAGTGTCTCTCAATTGCTCTAAGCCTTAGAATAGCCTAGCTCTACTTAAAAACCCTCCTTACACAGAAACTGCATAGCCTTGCCGCCACCGCCGCACCCTTGCTGCCGACTGCATCTTGCTGCCGACTGCATAGCCTTGCCGCCACCAATCCCTTCTTCAATCCTTGCCGACTCTTAGGGTAGGTTTAGGTATGAATTCATTCAAGGTTTATGTGTGTATCTACTGTATGGATGATGGTTATTTATATATATGTTTGTGTTGGTTTTCGGTTTTACGTTATAAACATGTTTACTTGTTCTTCTTTGTGATTTTCATGTGATTGTGTTTATAATTGTAACGTGTTGAATTGCATGTTAGGATGACAATTTAGATTAAGTTGTTTGTGTTCACGTAATTAATAACTTGAATTGATTAATCCTCACCTGAACACGTAATCGAACTCTAGGTTAGCTTGAATCCAGACAAGTTAGCTATTAGGGGGGAGTTTCATATGCCGTAGTGTCTAAGGGTTGAGATCAGGCGATTGTAGGTCTTGATTCTTAGTCACTACCAAGGGTTGCTAGGGTGAGAGATTTGCATGTTGAATAGGATGAGTGACGCCATACCTAGGACCATGTTTCCAATGACTCTCGTTCGGTCAGTGTATTTTGTCTCAATGTCAGGCGATTGTAGGCATTGAACAGGATGACACATATACAAACTTAGTGTCAGGCGATTGTAGGCACTAAGTTTACATAAGAAGTCTAAATAGTTGGAATTAATTACAAGTTGTGAAAACGTGAATATGACCTCTTAAACTTGCGAAATCTGTGACATGTCTTTCTTCACGGTGCTATGTTGTTTTATGCTTGAGTATTGATTGACCATGTTTTGTAAATAAGTGTCTTTATTTTCTTTATATGTTTCGAACCATCTTTAAATCCCCCATAATATTTTGTATATATGTTTATACTTGTATAGTTGTGACAGAATTGTACTTGTATGTTTTATTTGTGAATGTTACTAACTTGTTTTGATGCAGAAGATATAATCCTTCCCTAGTGTCCCCGGCTTGAACGATCCCTACTTACATTTACTACAATGATAGGGTTTTTTAAATTGCACAGGTCAACTTTTGGCATGTCACAAAGCCAAGGCTCATCAGATGGATTTTGTTACTTCAAGAGTTTGATATCGAAATCAAGGACAAGAAAGGAAGCGAAAACGTTGTAGCAGACCATCTTAGCAGAATCATACATGCAGAGGACGAAATCCCTATGTCAGAAATGTTCCTAGACGAACAATTGTTTCAGTTGGAGGCCAAAGAACCTTGGTATGCCGATTTGGTTAACAACATGGTGTCAAGGTCATTTCCAACATCAATGCCGCACCATACCAAGGTCAAGATCAAGAAGGATGCTCGCAATTACATATGGGATGCGCCATACTTGTGGAGGCAATGTGGGGACCAAGTCATTCGACGTTGTGTTCCAGAAGAAGAGCATATATCCATCTTGGATTTTTGTCACAAACAGGCATGTGGAGGCCATTTTGGATCGAACAAGACAGCTAGAAAGGTGTTGGAAGCCGGATTCTATTGGCCAACGTTGTTCAAAGACGCTTATGCAACATGTGCTTCATGTGATCGTTGCCAAAGAACAGGTAATTTAGGTAAACGAGATCAAATGCCCTTAACTCCTATTATTGTTGTTGAAATTTTTGATGTTTGGGGTATTGATTTCATGGGACCTTTTCCTTCATCTAAAGGTTTTATTTATATATTATTGGCTGTTGATTATGTTTCAAAGTGGGTGGAAGCAAAAGCCACCAGGACTAATGATTCTAAAGTTGTTGCAGAGTTTTTTAGAACTAACATTTATTCTAGGTATGGAGTGCCAAGAGTTCTGATAAGCGATGGTGAATCTCACTTCTGCAATCGAACTATTGAGGCTTTGCTCAAGAAATATGGAGTCACCCACAAGGTGTCAACGCCATATCACCCTCAGACAAGTGGCATGGCCGAAACTTCCAACAGAGAAATCAAGTAGATATTGGAGAAGACTGTAGGACCTACAAGGAAAGATTGGAGTGATCGATTAAACGATGCACTGTGGGCCTATAGAACTGCGTTCAAGACGCCAATAGGGACGTCTCCCTTTAGGCTTGTGTATGGTAAAGCTTGCCATTTGCCAGTTGAGTTGGAGCACAGAGCCTGGTGGGCAGTGAAGAAGTTTAACATGGACCAAGATGAGGCTGGAGTGCATAGGAAGTTGCAGATTTGTGAGCTTGAAGAAATAAGGAATGACGCTTATGAATCCGTCATGATCTACAAAGCGAAAACGAAAGCATATCATGATAAGATGTTAAGAGGGAAGAACTTTCAGATAGGGCACCAAGTCCTTTTGTTCAATTCAAGACTTAGACTCTTTCCAGGTAAGCTTCGTTCACGTTGGGAAGGTCCATTTGTTATCACTAATGTATTGCCTTATGGTACAGTGGAAATTCAAAGCACAACCTCAGGAAATAGTTTTAAGGTAAATGGTCATCGACTTAAGCCTTATTATCCTATGTTCCCTAAATGTGACGTCGACATCCAATCATTTGAGGAGCCATCGCCACAACCATAGTGACGCCATCAAAGCAAGAAGAGAAGAGTCTAGGCTGATAGACTATAAACATTAAGCGCTGCATGAGAGGCAACTCATTCCAACCGTAGCTGTGGAGGAGCCATCAACGAGAGTTTGCATTTTTCTAATCCCTTCGCCTTTATGGTTGATATTTTGATTTATTTATGTGTTTATTATGTGACTTAGACACATGCTTAGGAAGTTATGACATGATTTTGGGTTTACATTGAGGACAATGTAATTTTCTAAGTGTGGGGTAGAGGTTACATAGTAACATATTTTTATTTGTGTGTTTTCAATTTATGTCGAAATTTTCTTCCAATTTTTAAAATTTTCCGTAATTTTTAGTTTTTTATTATTTTTTTGAGTCTTAGGATATACCCTTAAAAGTCTATGATGAACTATATCTTTGAATGCATGATTGACGGTTTAACATTTATCTTAAGAAATTACGAGTTTCATGGATATTGTGAATTAGTATGAATATTTGAGACTTGATTGATAATGAAATATGCATGTTTGATTAATTTGTTTCTATAAAAACCTATGTGAGAATTTGAGCCTAAATACTTTCTTTTTTAGTGATAAATTCCATATCTTTCGAAATTTCACTATCTTTTGAAACCTCATTATTCTTTGCATATTCAATGACTATGTGTTGTAGTTTTTTTTAATGGACTCTAGAATTTACTAGAACTTGCTTATGTGATTGTCAAAACTTTATAATCATAACATGTCTTGATTTTGAATATGATTGAATTTAATCTCATTAGGATCACCACCATTGCCAAATAAAACTTATGCCTATTTTGTGCCCGTCGTGGGACTCCTTAGTTAACCCCTTTGAGCCTACATTGAGCCTTTTATTTTATCACCTTTTAACAGAATTCCTTTGCTTAGAATAGCTAAACCTTTACCTTGTTATCAAGACTTGGAGTGCGTGATGCTGAAGAGCAAGTGTGGGGTGGACAAGGTAATAAAAAGCAAGTGTGGGGTTAAACACCAATGTTTTGTATTGTATATGTGCCGAAATGTGTATATCCGAAAGAAAAAAAAAATTATTATGAAAAAAATTCCGAAAAAAAAAAAAAGAAGAAGAAATCGGAAAATAAAAGAATTTCGGATCAAAAGTAAAAGGCACAAAGTTTTGGTGTTTTTTGTAATGTTTTGTGAATTTGGAGTTACTAATTATTTGAAGGTCTAAAAGTGTTTATATGACCTTTGTCCTGTTCACAATATGGGGAGAAGTCAAGATTGACGTATGGGTCCAACATGAAGAAATTCGACCCGTGAAGTGAAGACATGAGGAGGATCGAAATTTGCTAAAGTCTTGGTGATTTCTTATAGCACCACTTATCCAAAAATTCCTACCTTATGAAACCAAGCCCCATTACAACCATATTATTGAGATTAATTCATGATTCTTAAGATAGCTAAATTTGATTTGTGGAGATTTTCTCATGAGTTAAGCATATATTTTTGGTCCATTATTGCACATAGTTGTTATATGAGGTTTTTCCATGAATTTCTATTCACAAAGTGCTTTTATTTGTTGAAATATGCAAGTTATTTGTTATCTTATCATCTTTTCTCTTGCATATACTATTGAGTGAATACCATGGATGAGTGAAAAGAAGAAAGTATGCCATTGTGAGGTGGAACGGTTATCATACATGTTTGTGCTATATGATCTCATATCTTACTTGTTCATGCTATGATACATGCTTATGAAACTTTGCAATTACGTTTTTCATTCAAATGTTCAAACTTGAAAGTAATGCATGCTAAAGAATCTGAGACAAATCATTTAAGGGTATTAGTTGTTTAAGTGTCAGTTGTTTTTGTGTCGTTAGTGTTAGTAGAGTCTTATATTTAGTTTGCTAGGGACTAGCAAAGGGTAAGTGTGGGGTAGTTGATAGGAGCATTTTATGCTATGTTCTTAATATGTTTTTACCCTCATTTATGCTTTGTTTATCCATTATTAGGTTAGTATTAGTAGTTATTTAGCATAAGGGATTATTTGTAGAACATTGGCTAAAACATGTGTAAAATAGGTAAAGTATGTGCAATATCGTTAAAAGCTGAGATTGGAAGTGTTCGTGAGTTTTTTTAAGTTTCTGTAAACCAATACATTGTCACTACTTTATTATATCTTTTGAATGTTTAGGTGACATGTATATGGACATAACAAAACAAGAATCGTGAGGATCGGACTTATGGAAGATAGCAAAAGAAGCATGGAAAGACAAGAGGCCAAAAGCATGAATTCGGAACAAAAACAGAGGATTTCCAGAAACCATAACTCAACTTCAAAGATTTCCCTAGGACGATCCAGGAGGAACCAGGGAACGTGCCATATATGGATGGAAAGCTGTGGATGTCTAGTTTCTAAATCTTTTGGAATCGCAACAATCCAAGTTCTGAGGAAGGAGTTATGCCGGAAACAATGGCCGGAGGTCAGTCTGCTGGAAACAGGGCAGATCATGCTGAAACTTCTGTCCGAATGTGTGAGTGTACTTCTTCACCAAAATCCTTCCCAAGCATGCCAAATGATTGATGAAGAGCTTAATGATGATATGGGAAGATGTTTAGAAAAAGAAGAATCGAAGAAATCACCAAGGAGAAGCCGAAAATAACAACTACGAAAGTTATCCCGGTCAAAACAGGATAACTTGTTCTACCGAGATTATGGAAGCCTTTCGGCTGTCCTAGGAGTCCATGAGCATGAAGGAGAGCCCAATGCCGATCCACACACATGAAGAAGAGTCCATGAATTCAGAAAAAGAAGTTTATAAGCTATTTTCCAAGTCTGCAAATTAAAGAGAAGGAAGACAAATCCAACAAGGAAAGAAGAGAAACCTACCCGGTTTGGAACACAAGGGGGCTGCCGATTTTCATTAGGTTTCTTTAGGGTTTTATCTCTATAAATACACATGTAATACAGTTGAAAAAGTGTCTCTCAATTGCTCTAATCCTTAGTATAGCCAAGCTCTACCAAAAACCCTAAACACACAAGCTGCTGCCGCCGCCGCCGCACCAACCAATTGCTTTCATCCGCCGCCGATTCCACCTTCTACCCTAGCCGATCTATATAGGTAGTCTAGGTATGAAGTTCATCGAGGTTGTGTGTAAAAATCTACTGTGTTTTATCATGCTTTATTATAAATTATTTTATGGTTTTCGGTTTTATACATTGCATGTGTTCTTAAGTTCTTCTTTGTGATTTTCTTGAAACCATGTGTGATGTATAACGTTCTAAGTATATTTTAGTTTCATGATTTTGATTAAGTTGTTGTATGTTCTTGTGTGCAGTATGTGTTAATTGATTAATCATCACCTGATCATGTAATCAAACCTAAAGATAGTCTAGGCCAAGACGTTTCTAAGGGGGGAGTTTAATCTGCCGTAGTAATCTAGGATCAAGTTAGGCATATTTGATAGTTTGATTCTAGTTGCTGCAAAGGGTTGCTAGGGTGAGTGATTTGCATGTTGAATAGGATGAGTGACGCCATACCTAGGATCATGTCTTCAACCGACTCCAGTTCGTAAGTGTATCTTGTTTAGATTAGGCATATTTGATAGTTTAAACACGGTGACACATATGTTTTAGGTTCAGGCATATTTGAAGTTCCTAAAAACACATGAGAAGTCATAAAAGGTTGAAATCAATGAAAACATATGATAGTGCGAGCATCACTATTTAATCTTGCATGAAATTGTTGTATGCTTATTTTGGTGTTTGTTATGTTTTGTGCTTGAGTATTGATTGACCGATGTATGTAAATATTTTACTTCTTTTCTTTATGTTTCGAACCACCTTATAAATCCCCCATTTAAAATCGTAAATATGTTTATACTTTTGCATTTGTGTATACTTGTATATTATGTGACAGATAATTGTATATGCTATGTATATGTGTATTTTGTATAAAATGTGTGAATATTACTAACGATTTGTTTTGCAGAATATAAGTCCTTCCCTAGTGTCCCCGGCTTGAACGATCCCTACTTACAGTTACTACACGATAGGGTTTTAAATTGCAGGTTGTTAACTAATGGCCTCGTCAGTGCATGTGCCAAGGCATGACCTCGGTAGCAGTGCTCGGCAGGTGCACGTGCAGTGCCCGACAAAAGCGTGCGGGCGCACAGGGCAATCCCTGACAGCAACACTTGGTTGCAGCCTAGCAGGTGCACGTATGGTGTCTGGCAGCAGTGCACACGCACACAGGGACAGGCCCCGACAACAGCGCACAGCAGGTGCACATGCAGCGCCGACAGCAGCGTGTGCGCACGCACAGGGGAAGGCCCAGCAGCGCACATCGGCAGCATGACAACCATATGAAATCATTCCATCTAGGGTTTTTATTCAACAAATTAACCTGCAAAGACAAACGTCCCAAGCATAGAATGAAGATGGAGAAGGGAGGAACATATTTTATCCTCCCCGAGTTTAGTGAACTTTGAACGAGTTTAGGGTTCCAAAGTACATACCTTTGTCGATTAAATCTTCAAAGAAGCTTGAAATATCAGCTTTTGATGCTTGGGGCAGTGACTGTGAGCAGCAAATATGCAGCGGCAGCTCGGTGTGAGCGGTGGTGCGCAGTGGTGCACAGGGGTGCGTGCGGCAGTGCACAAGTAGTGGCTGTAGTGATCCATGGAAGGATAGGCCGAAAAAAAAATTGGATTTTAGGGTTTTTTCGGTGGTGGTCGGCGGCTAATATTAGGTCGGGTTCCTAGAGCTAGAGTGACTGATAACGTCTCGTAGAATAATGTGGAGAATGAATAGAATCAATATTATTATGAATAGGGAGGAGCTCTTTATATAGAAACTCACTCTAAGTGCAATGGGTCAATCCTTTATGGATTGAGTTAAGTCCATCATGTAAACATATTTCAACTAGAGCACACGCATAAAGTCCATAAGCTAAGCCCATATACACGACATAAGACCAAGTGCACATACGCACATGTCATATTTCCTACAACAACCGTAAAATAATTCTAAGATCGGGATGTGACAATCCTGCCAATAACTTCATGTTTAGGATCAAAATCAGGACGTCATTTTTGGACAAGGGTTTGTCTCCAAGGGCCTCCACAGAGAGCAAAGTTCATATCCTCCTCCAAACTAAACTTCAAAATGAAATAATCATTAAGTTTCCAACCACTAACCTATCATTTCCTTCTCAAACCCCTTAGCATAAAAGTCGAAATAATTAGTAGAGTTAGGCTTTCCCATCAATTTCACAATTACAACATATTACCACTTAAAATCCAATTTATTATGAACCTTCTCACAGACATTGAGTCCCTAAGTCCATGCTTACCCATAGAATAAGATTGAAATTTGTAATTGTTGATACTTCTGTCCAGGGAAACAAGAAATTTGGCGAAAAGGTTCACCTTAGAGGGAAAAAGGTGAGAGAAGGGTATTTTTGGAAGAGAAATATTTCAGCTCCAAAAAATATGAAATAAATTAGTGAACGCTGTTGCTCCACAGGATCGAACTGAGGACCTTTTTGCTTCGTGATAACCACTACACCACAGACACCGCATACCGACACACTGCCAATCAATGATATATAAAAACGAAAAATCCGGTGCAGGGATAGAAGTTAAAACCCTTGAAGTGTGTTCACCATGATCTATTGAATATTCTTGAGAAACCCAAAGAGGTCGGGAATAATGGAAGAATCCGAAACCCAAGCAGCGATGAGTCGGAAGGAGAAGAGGAAGGCCATCAAGAAGATGAAGCGGAAGCAGACCCGGAAAGAAATCGCTCTCAAACAGAAGCGCCAGGAAGAAGAAGATCCTCAACAGCTTATCCTCATCGAGCAAGAGGAAGCCAAGAGGTCCGACGCTGTCAGGCTCATCTTTGAGGAGCGGGAGAGAGCTTGGCTTGAAGCCATGGAGATTCGAAAGCAGAAACAACAAGAGGAACGTAGAATTAAGGCTCTCGAAGAAGAAGAACAACTCTCTCTCAACCACCAGGTGGTTGTTAACTTGTTATTTCCGGCTAGAAATCTGTTCCCTATACAAATATATTGTTCTTTGATTCTTAATTACTGTTTAATTGAAACTGCTATCATGTTTGACATAGCCATTATTTGCAAGAACAAGAGAGAAATGCAGGGATCATCGAAACAAATAGTCTGGAGGATAGTTTTTCATGTTCTTTTCCTTGTGGTATTTGTGGCAGATCGAAAATGCAAATGAAGACGGTGACGATGATGACTGGGAGTATGTAGAAGAGGGACCTGCCGAAATCATATACAAGGGAAATGAAATTACTATCAAGAAGAAAAGAGTCAAAGTTCCAAAGAAAAACAAACAACTGCAAACTATAAAGGAGGTGTGTAACACCATCAATTTGGAACTTGGATTAGATACTCTATATGTTACTGTGTGCTTGGTTTGTCCATAAGGTATTTAAGGACAGTTGTCATTTTCTTGACAGGATTGTGATCGACCTACGTCAAATCCTCTCCTTCCACAATCTGAAGCATTTGATGATTACAAACATTCGTCCTTATCTGCACAGCAGCTGATTGAGACTGTGGCTGAACAAGTACCGCATTTTGGAACTGAACAGGTTTCCTTCGTTCTTCTTCTTCTTTGAAATACTATTCATGTTTATATATCTACCCATTTATATTTAGTTATTTGATATGCTGTTATTTTTTCATCATTGATGATCCTCATCTATAATCTTTGAGATTATGTTTTTCATCACTCAGGATAAAGATCATTGTCCTTTCCATTTGAAAACTGGAGCTTGTCGGTTTGGTCAACATTGCAGCAGAGTCCATTTCTATCCTTATAAATCATCCACATTGCTTATCAAGAACATGTACAATGGTCCTGGCCTTACTTGGGAGCAGGATGAGGGGCTCGAGGTCTGTTAATGCTTCCATGCCTTCATGTTATTCTTGTATCCTGATAATAACTCTGGAGATCTTCTGCACTTTTTCATTGAAACTCTTTATTTTTCTGGTGTCAGTGCTAATGACCGAAAGATGTTCATTGAGTTGCATATATATATATATGTATATATATGTATATTATATGTATATATATGTGTCGGATGTGACATCTTGCATGTGTTTTTCTTGCTAGCTTTAAACTTTCTCTGGTGTATCGGTTAGTTTCCTTAGTCTTATTACACTTGTCCTTGTAAGCTTGACTTCCTTGTTTATTTCTTTATTTTAATTTAAATGGGTCTCCCAAACAATTGATTAGAAATTCCTCAACTAGTCTGCATTAAGGTGTTCCTTATTAGAAGGGTCACACACACAATCATATCTTGTACAGCTCAAGAGTTCTACTTTTGAAGGATATTACTGATTTGAAAAAAAATAGTTAATTGAAGGAATTTTTTATAACATTAAATTTCATCAATTATAAGGAGCTGAGGTACAATAATGATGTATTGTAAAAGGGATGGAAGAAATTTCAGTTTACCCCCTAATCTTTTGTGCCAAAATCAGTTCAGTAACTTTTTTTAAAATCAGTTTGCCCCTTAACTTTCGTAAATACATCAGTTGGTTTCAATTTTTGAATTTCCCTAGAACGTGACGTCACCAAAGCTGACAAAAGACTTATAATTCAGTTTTATCTCTCCTCAAAATGGTAAAATAGTCAATTTGACAAAATATCATTAAAGATAAAAAAATGCATCTATTTGGCAAAATTACATCTTCTAATCCTAACAACAAAATCGACCCTAAAATAGGTTTGTAACATCAAAAATCTCTAAAAAAATTATGTGAAAATTGGAACAAAATTTATGACAACACAAATTGTACAAAATAACCATCAATTTTGACGTCACATTCGAGGAAATTATGGGTCCTTCGTCAGCTTTGGTGACGTCACGTTCTAGAGAAATTCAAAAATTGAAACCAACTGATGTATTTACGAAAGTTAAGAGGGCAAACTTATTTTGGCACAAAAGATTAGGGGGGTAAACTGAAATTTTCTCAACGGGATATATAGTTTATCCTGATCGATTGTTTGTCATTAAGATATAATTTGCTCCTAATTGAGTATTTGTATTTGCGATTTATTTTTGTTTGAGTTTTCAATGTTTCGTAAGTGTATGAGTTTACTGTATTACAAATTTTGCTCCTTAACTGCTACTAGTTGGTACGCAAAATATCTGTTCTGGGTAATTGATATCGATTCTGCCCACAGTTTGCAATTTGGCGGCAACTTTAAGCAGTATGCAACTCCAATTTGCTCTTCCTCGACTTTACTGATGCTCAATGAAAAGGGAAATTGAAGTCAAAAGATCAAGACACTATCTGAAAGAATGCAGAAAACCTCTTTAACCTAATCAAGAAATCAATCATAAGAAAATTTGGATTTTTTATACATTTCTACACATTTTTTTCTATGATTATTAAGAACTCAACGTGATCCCCCTCGAATCAAACAAGGAAGGAGGGCTTAGGTCCCATTGAGTTCCTATGCTGTCATGTCTATAACCAATTCATCTGGTTATTACTGAGGTATCACGGTTTTGTTTTTCATGTCAGATTGTGAAGAATAACTTAAATACTTTATATCACATGAAGTTATATTTAACCATTATAAGAAGTGGAATCAGTTATCTTGCGTATAATTTAAAAAAATATATATTTCTAAACTTATATAGTTGAGTCTAAATATGTGGATCAACTGCAAATTATGTCATGGTTTGGATAAACTACTTTAGTTTAACACGTTTGGATAAGCTATGTAAGTTCACCGGAAGTTATGGTCTTTATTATTTTCAAAAGACTGGAGTTGATAAATCTTTTGTTTAGTGCATATGACAAATATTTATTATGTGGAGGAACTGTGGATTTTATCAGCTTTGTATTCAGCATACCTATTGATTCCAATTACTTCCATGATAATGCATATCAAGTTAGCTGTCGAACTTTTACTTGTAAAATTGTATTTTAAAATGTCAGTTAGAACCATAAGGGATGAAGGGAACTTTAGCTTTGTCCCATGTGGTTCTTTAATTCCAAGTGTATGAATGAATTTATATTTGCTTTGTTTAATAGATATAATTTAGTAAGTCATTTGAATTTCACTTGCATCTTTTCATATTGCAAAGTTGAAATACTTATCAAAAAACTAAAAACTAAAATTGAAGTCATTCTTTATGTCTGCAGACACGACCAGTTTCTTCCTTGATGTTTGTGTTGATGTCGGATGTATGGTTAGCCTATATACATTTTGATAAAATTCAGTAGGGTAAATTGTTTTTCTCTTTTCAGTACACTGATGAAGAAATTGAGCGCTGTTATGAAGACTTTTATGAGGATGTTCATACAGAGTTCTTGAAGTTTGGAGAAATCATAAATTTCAAGGTTCCTGACAGCTTCCCTTAGTTTTGATCACGTTTGTTACCCCACCCACCCTCTTTTCCATCATAGGCTGCCAAGTTGTCATTTACACATCCCACAGCTTAGGAAGATTCCTTATCTGTTCATGTGTATCTCAGGTGTGCATAAATGGTGCATCTCACTTGCGGGGAAATGTGTACGTACAGTACAGTGCACTGGAGTCGGCACTGGTTGCACATCAATCTATCAATGGTCGCTACTTTGCTGGGAAGCAGGTATTACAATTCTTTTGGTACCCAGTAAACACCCTAGACTTTATGAACATACTCAAATTAAATTAAATTCAAAACAATGCTATGGTGCTGTGATGACTGAACAGAAACCAAATTCTGTGTTTCACATATCGGTGATCTGTTGGTATTAATGATAAAACACCTACAGAAAATGTTCAAAACCTCGCTGTGTACTTGTGACTATCAGCTTAATCAATTATGTCCCATCTCCTTCCCACATGGTTGTGGTTTTTTCGGTAGGCTGTTTCAGTTGGTTTGGTCGTTAGTGCATGCATCTCTCAATTGCTCATCAGTAATTAAGTGTGTTCTTAGTTGCATCGTGAAGCTGGTCTTTTTGTTATTGAGATTTTGGAAGGAAGCCTCATGTCTAAGCTATTTGCTAGATGCATCGTTGTTTTGCTTCCATACAGCGGATACCAGGCTGAATTTTAGGTTCAGTTATTGTGGAAGTTGCCATTTTAGGATTTCTAAATTTCAAGGTTGTTTGTAATTTGGGTTTTACTGCAAGGATAAAACTAGGTTGAGCACATGGAGACCATGGAACGGGGGCAATGTTTGCATGTCAAAAACCTTATGAATGGTTTATTTCTGATTTAGAGACACAAGGAAGCGTCTTTCCTCAGGTTTATGTATATCTATTGTTATTTAAAAAAAATGTATATCTATTGTTTGGGGGAATAGATTGCTGTAGCCTGTTATCAGTTTTTTAGAGAGGAGGATTCGGTATATTTTTCAGGGCAGAGGAGATGCCCTCACACCAGCAAGCATGGAAGGGGATTTGTATCCTCTGTTTGATCTAAGATGGTGGCTGTAGCATGTGTTCTACATATTGGATTGGTTTCTTTCTCCTATTAAAGAATCTATTTACCACGTTATAAGGATCTAGTTAGTGATTGGGATTGCAAGGGTTTAATTGCACCAGCAGCCTTGAATTTGAAGATATTTTCACAAGTTTGCACTTCTACAGTTAACAGTATGGTTACCTGAGGATAAGATGGTTGCATACAACAATTGAAAGCATTGAAGTCCCCAGATTGTTTCAAAGTGCTCAGCTTTGCTATAGGACATGGTACAAAACTATATGCCAACTTTTAAGATCAGGTCAGGCTGGCGAGTTCAGCTTTATCCATAAAATGTTCAACAGTGGCAACCATAATCCTGGCTGGTTCAAGTGATGATGTTCCAGGATCTCTTTTCAGTACCTACAAATTAACATATATGAAAATCACACTGTTTGATTCATTTGATATTATCTAAAATTCAATCAATTTGTATTTTATTATGTTGTCAGGTTGTGCATATGTAATACAATATTGTGTTTGTCTTGTCTGCTTTTATTTAAACAAATGATTCTGTAATGGGATTTGGTTAAGTTTAACTGAACCAGTTATGTTATTTGACAGATAAGTTGTGACTTCATCAATGTGACCAGATGGAAGGTTGCCATATGTGGGGAATATGTGAAGTCGAGGTACAAGGTACAGCTGGTCCCTTTCATGTTACTCTTTTGCTGTTAAATTTGTTTGTGCTTGTTAGATTGAATAAGAATTTACAGGACTTGTTTCTGATCATTACTGATTCATCTATCATTCCTCACCGCTATCCTGTGGATAATATTTTTTGTCACATCTTGCAGACATGTTCCCGTGGTACGGCATGCAATTTTATCCACTGTTTCCACAATCCTGGTGGAGACTATGAATGGGCTGATAGCGATAGACCACCCCCAAAATATTGGGTGGAAAAGATGGTCGCATTATTTGGTTATTCTGATGCATATCAGAAACAGATGATGGAGGATAACACTAGACAGCTGAGGAACTCTAGAATGTCAATGACGGATTCATGGAGGTATGATTTACTTTCAACATTCTTATTGACTGGGTAGTTAAGTGTGTGAAATCAAGTTTATAGTCATTAGAGTACAAACAATAGTTGGCCCATATACTACCAGCTGGCCAGCTTAATGCCATGAAGACTTGTTAGGTATGATGAACAATCAATAGCTTGCTTGTAACTTCCTGTCGCTGACAACCAGCATATCAGTTGGGGAGTGTTTTTATCTGTGCTAGCTTGTATTTATTCCTCTTGCTATAGGTTCTCACAGGTTCCATCTCGTGGCAGGTATGTTGCTCAGAGATCCAGTTCTAGGGACAGGAGTTACTCAAGTTCTACTGGTTCTGGTAGAAGATATGATAATGAATATTATGCTCCGAAAGGCACCGGCTACCAGAGACTTTCAGATGAAGATAACGCTTACTTGGAGGACTGTAATGACAGGAAGAATAGAAAGTATGGAGATACGGATGGAGATACTGATAGAGATGTATACCATGGTCACAAAAGGAAAAGCTCAAGACGAGGAAACAGGGACCAGAAGAACAAAACCTATGAAACTGAATCTGATGGCCATTTATTGGAGAGGGGACGGAACAGACTTACAGAGCACTGTAGCACTAGGAAAAGTTCAAGCCAACACGGAAAAGGAGGGTTGCATCATGATTGTGGTGATTGTGAGAAAATAGTTCATGAAGTTAGTGGAGATCGGTCAACTAGAGACAAAGACAGGGAGTCGTACCATGACAGCAGGAGAAGTTCTGGACACAAGAGGAAAGAGGGATATGATCACAAAGACCACAAGAGTAAAGCTCAAGATTCCAATGGAGAATGGTCAGACAGCATCAAGAAAGATGATGAGCACCATTCGATAAGGAAAAGCTTAGTGCATATTGGCAATGCTTCTGAAGGCTCAAAAGAACAAGACAGTTCTGGCAGGGTCTGTACAGCTGAATTGAGTGAAGACTTCTTGGACAAAGGTGCTGAAAAACACTGTGGTCATGCTAACAAACGATCAAAACACTGTAATAATGTGGCAGCACAAGATGTGAAACACACTAGGGGGCATTTGGGTTTAAAGACAAAGGAAGCAGACTCTCCTGTTAAAATTTCGAAATCATATGGAACCCCTGAGCCCTGCATTTTGGATCAGGATAATATTGGTGTGCAGATTGATAAACAGGATCGCTGGGAACCTGAACGGAACTCTGAAGGAAGGGCAGGAAGCTTGGAAAGCCATGAATCGAGCGATTTTGTTTCTAAATTGTACTGTGATGATAAAGTTGGCAAGCTGGAACATCGTTATGATGCTGGAGAGGTAACCTGCTCGAAACACCAAAAGTCCAGGAGACTGCAAAGAGCAATGGTGAACGTGACAATGGAAAAAGATCAAGAGGTAGCAGCAAATCAGGCAATAGGAGACGCTCAAATAGCGCTGACGATGTGACGGATTCTTTGATGATAACAAAGAATCAAGGATACTCAATAAGCACCATGCGAACCATAGGTCGGGTGATCAGAAACGGCATCATAAGAAAACTCGTATGACAGAGAATATATGTGCATAACATTCACCTCTAAAGCATCTTGGACCACATGGCAGGCTCTCATTTGATTTCTCCCTTTTGCTTGTAACTGGATTCAATCCATTTAAGCTTGTAGTTATTAATTCTTGTCCATGGATATCTATAATCATCTACTTGGTAGCAACATCTAGTATGAATTTGGTCGCGACATATAATATGAAATTTAGTGGCAACAAGGAACATACTAGCTTAAACTTGCTAAAAGCCAAACAATTAAACAGCAGTTGAAAAAAAAAACAAAACTGGTTAAAATTTTGGGGGCCGATTTTGGTTTTTTTGCCTCAAACAGATCTAAAATTTACTCAAATGGGGAATGTGTTGAGAGAAAACCAAATTTCTCATAGTAAACTCTAGTTTTAGGGAAGGATTTGGGAATGATCATGAACTCTCCAAAATATGAAATCCGTTGGAGTTGGAGAAGAAAAATAGCTTGAAGCATTGATTTTTGTTTCCTTTGCTTCAGGCAACCACTCAATTATTATTCTTTTTTTAAGAAAGTCATAGGCGACTTTATTAATCAATTTGAATGAAAGTCAAACGGGCGATTTCATTACTCAAGCTAGAATAGCAACCGCTCAAGTGAATGCTTGTGTTGAGTGATATACATGATAGGCACACCAGGGACCTGCACTTAAAACAAGGTACAGACTAAATTCATAATGTTACAGAACATGGTTCCGAAATGTAATCAATTAGATATGGTGGTACCTTCCGGATCCACCGTTTCAAATCTCGAGCCGCAATGGAAGTTAGTCATATTCATCATGGAACTCGGATAAAGCTGCACTAAAAATCAATGAAAAATAATAATCTGGCAATTTATAACATATTATATATGTTAATAGTGAGAGAAATTACCAATCAAAACCAGATAACAGTCTCAATTGCTTCAGGAAGGAAACAATATCCATTTATTGTTTCAAAAGTTTACTTGCACTGCTGTTCATCAGACACACCTCTCAAGTCAACACAATGAACACATAATGCAGTAGCTAGTGGCAAATAGCTTCTGTACAAAAGTAACATCCCATAACTGTCATTACTTAGAATTCAGCAGCAGTCCTAAAATAGCACGTATAGTGATTTCGTGTTAAGTAGCTTTCTAAAGGCTCATTTCATTCATACTTCCTTAAACACATTTGGGATTTGCAGAATGAGAAGTGAGCAGAATATTGTTCTTCAGAAATTCACAATATTTGGCAGGATGTGAACAAATCTAGTGCACTTCATCTAGTACTTGCGGTAGCAACGCAGAAAAAATTATCAGAAAATAAACCCTACAGAAGATAAACATAGCAAATTGATAGCATTTTGTCAAGCCAGTGCTGTGTGCGTACACCCCTTTCTCAGTTTGCCAACATCTATTGTGGCTTTGCCAGTTTGCGAACAAGTTTAATTTTTCTAGAATCTCTTGGTTGGCTTTCTGATTGACTACCCTCAGTGGCTCAGTGCATGAGGATGATGTATTTCAATGCAGATATTGTTTCAGGAATTAAGAAGAGCATTGGTGCTGTAAGGTTTGCTTCTTCAACTTACGCTTTGACTGTAGCAACAGTGGTTGTTGAAATGATTGAACAGAGTATTGAGATCTTACAACAATGCTTGGGAAGATTTAATAATTTTGCCAAAAACAGGCTTAATGATTTGCTAAACAAAACCTTAGTTCAAATGAATAGCTGTGTAAATGTATGTGCTGAACAATGGCTATTATTAAAACAAACTAGGGCTACTCAAAACAAAATATAACAGGCATTTCTGGCACTGGTCTCCGCAAGTTTTTGTTCCAACAGTACATCAATGATCATCAGGCAGTGTCTTGATAATATCGGAATCACCTGAACATCGAAAGTCAGCCAAATCAGTTCATATGAATGAGGGCAGACAAAATAAGACCTAAAAAGAACAACAGATTAAATGTACCTGGATCACACGACACTTGAAATTGTTGAAAATATTTGCCACATGCTGTACCCAGTTCAACATTGTCTGAAATCACAAATGTCAATGAGAAGAAAGGTACAATTACATAAATTGACAAACTTAATAAATTATCTATAAAAGTAATGTTGCTGCAACACATACGAATCTTTATCATGTCATCAAAATATACAATGTGGCATAAAGAGAGCATCCTATACAAACACTCTACTAGCACTTGCACGATACTAAAGAGAGTATTGTACATATGAGAATCAACGAACTACACTAGTTAGACCTAAGAGCATCACATAGTAAAAGCAAGCAGAGAAGGCCTATATAGAACTCTTAAGTTTCTAATTCTCAGAGGATAACGAAGCCAAACAAGAACACGACTTTGTAGGTTTCGGAGAACTAAGTTCACTCCTCTAAACAAAAGGGACAAACAGATGCAGGGAAGCACCATAAGTACAAATGTAAATCCAACGAATAACAATTACAACAGATGCATAATTGTTAAACCAACACAGCAAAACAAATTCTCCATACACTGTTAGTTTGGGGACTTGTAACCTGCACTAAATAGTTGGGAAGAGGCTAATGAGACTAGAGTATAAGTATCTGACTCATTGACAACAGTATATTATTGAGCTAGCAAGTCTATCTATAGACTAGTTGATCCACCATTCAAAATCAACTAAAATACATCCTTCCAAATCACAAAACCTTCACAACAATTCTCAAAATAAAATGCACAGAGCCGACAATAATGAAGTTGATGAAAAGACGCTTACTTCCATTGTAGTGATGAACTCCAACCTTGGCAAGCATGGCGTAATACTCGATCTCGGACTTCCTCAGAGGAGGGCAATTGTTGGAGATGATAATCTGCGAATAATTCAAACACATGAGAAACTCAAAAAATGAAAACCCAATTGAAACTTTGGGGGTCAAATTAATACCTTTGGAGCTACGGAGAGTGTCGATGACGGTCTTGTAACCCAGTGTACTTGCCACTCTTCATCACAAGAGCGAGTCTGTTGTTGATAGACTCGTGGGTCTTCTTCGTTTTCTTCACGGCCACCATGGTCACCCTTCTTCTTCCTTCTTGTCCCGCCGCCGATCCCAGAAACAAGGAGAGGCAACAGTTCGGGTTTTGGTATTTACTATGTTAAATGCCCGCGCCAGCGGGTCGAAATCGTGTAGTTATCAATAAATGATGTAAATAATGGCCTAATAAGTTCCTCAAACTGTATGACGTAGTAAAGATTTTTGAAAATTAGATATCTTCGAAAGGAGCATAATACATAGACAGAGAGAAGGGAGACACTTTTTCTCCAAGTCTACCCTAGCTACTTAGTCCAGGTTCTTACTTAAACTACTCTTTATTTGTCATATATATAGTTAAACACAAATGGATACAACCATAACACTAAAAACGTTACATGTCCCACTTGATAAATCACAAAGATTTCAGTATCCAAGCACAATACTAAAAATGATCCTAACCTCAATACTTCCTAGCCTTTACACAGAGGCCGACCACTCATGTAGTCTTAATAAATCAAAGAAAAAACAGATACCCAGAATTATCCAAAATAGTCTAATAGTAAACTTTTATTTTGAAAAAGAACTATATAGGCCTAGCATTCAAATCCATAACCATATACTTTTGAAAATCACACACATTGAGTGAAATAAGTCTTTCGATCTCATTTTGGTGCTTGTTTAGTTGGTTAATGGTGATTGAGCTTCTTCCTTGCCTGTTTTTCAAGTGACAGCAAGTGTATTTATATCACCGAAAGCAAAGCACTCAACCATAAATATTGTTGTTCAGGTTTTGGAGAATGTCATACTTGTCTGTCACGTTAGTAATTAATGTAAAGGAAAACACAGTTAAAGCATCATGTTTTTACCAGAGAATACTTGATTATCACATACGAAAAAAATGTTGAAATGTAACAAACTGAGCAAATACACAATTCAATATCAACACTAAGCGTTAGATATATAATGTTCTCTTTCAAACAGAACTAAAGACGGGACAGTTTAGAAACATGACGTATTGCTAAAATGGATACCAAAACAGACTGAGCATGAAGGTAGGTCAACAATTTGTTGTCAAGGCAACTAATGAACTTTTAAGTGGTCAGAGAATTAATTCGTGTGAACATTTGTCGGTGAGGATGAGATTTATTGCCTAGACCTCAAATTATCATTGATAAATAGTATTGATACCATGCCTTTTGAAAACTACAAAACTATGGATACAAATATTAATGCTTTGTGACCATGAAAAGAAGCAAGATTTCATATTTTGTGTTTTTCATGTAGCTGGTTGTGTAGGAAAAGAGCTAAAACAATATTTTGGGCCTCAAACAATAATTAAGAGATGTAATATTTTAGTCTTGCTTGAAATTCAATTCAAAAGTTGTATGGATGGAGGATATCAAATTCAGAATAATAATTAAGAGAGAAAAGTCATAACTTTTAACAATTGAAACAGATGTGAGGAGAACTTATAGGTTTTCTCTCGCTCCAAACAAAACTATGACTTCTAACAATAGGGTCTGGCTCTTTCTCAGAGTTCATTAAGGGAGAGGATCATGTTCAATGATGATGAATTTTGAGCTATACAGAATAAGAAGTAAACATCTAAAACAAATAGAGATACATATATTTTGAACGGGAAGAAAATAAACCAAAGTAAATACAGAGGTAAAATGGTAGTTAAACTTAACGAAAAGGTAGTCGGACTGTGGTTTTGATGACAGTGTATAAGATCCTATAGCAGGTGTTTTTTTTTTCAGAAATAAAAGTCTTACCTTTTACTAGTAACTACCTTAAATATATATGTTCTAAAGCCGGTACTTATTTTAAGTAGGGCTGGCATGGTACGGGTACCAACTTTTTTTTTACCATTATCAATTACCAACCAACTATAATCGGTAAACAAAATCCTATTACCATTACCAACCACCAAAGTCGGTATACCGACATGTTGGTACGGTACGGTACATGTTGGTACAGTACATGTTGGTACGGTACATGTTGGTACGGTACGGTTGGGTCTTGTACCAACATTAAAATGGGCCAATTTTTTTCATGAAAAATAAGACCTGGCCCAAATTTTTTGGAGTTCTCCTGCTATGAACTGGTGCATAATTTCAAAATGTAATATGAAATAATCAACAAAGAGTTATAACTTATAAACCAACTTAACAAGGTTCATACAAATGAATCATATAACCACAAAGTCACAAACACAGTTCAAAACTTCAAATTGTTCAATATTCATCAATTCATCAATGCTGCACTAGTAAATGAAAATAAGTTTCCCTTCAATTCATCAAACAACTGAAAAACAAACCTCAATGACAGACACTGTTTTGCCCAGAACTTCCAGTAAGTATAGGATAATGTTAAGGATAGGATAGACGGCTAGGATTAATATGTATTGTAATTATTAATACGTATTAGCCACTAGGTTAATAATATGACATAATATCCTTTCTATTACATCCTGTTTTGCGCTAGGTTAGTATAGGATAGACGGCTAGGATTAAAAGATCTTTATTCAACGGCTAGGATTAAAGGATTTAATATAATTTTAATTATATATATAAATAACAGTCGGTACGGTAATTACCACGGTAATTAAAATCTGTTACCGTACGGTACCGCCAGAATGAAGTTGGTACGGTAACCGTACCGTAGAAGTTGGTAACCAACTATGTCGATTACCAACTTTATTGGCTCGGTTGGTTTTGCGGTAATCGCGGTAAATTACCATACCATGCCAGCCCTAATTTTAAGATTCCAATATCATCATATTACCCCACTTTTAGATTTTCAGAACCTATTAGAATCTGTGAGATGAAACATAGAAGATCAATGGTCATTAACATGGAAAAAAAATCTTTTACTCACAGTAGAAGTAAAACGATTAGTCAGTATTGCTTTTACCCAGAAAAATGAAAGATAACAAAGGATAAGTGGCAAAAAAACATATAAACTGCAATAGTTCCCATCATTGCATCTTCAGCTTTCCCTATGTACCAATATAGAGTCTCATTCAATCAAAATTCAAAAATTGTTGACATCAAAGAAACCATTAACGCATTCCAACAGTATCATTATCTGAATAGTTCTACAGAACCACTTAGTCAATCAAAACGAATAGAACGATAAGGAATGAAGTAAACCTGTAAAAGATGCAAAATTAGTGGTTTGATTCAATACCTATGAGCATGGAGGAAAGGAGCAACAAATGGAATGAAAAAAGATGTGATCATGTTGATCACAGAGATAACAACACAAAATAATATATGAAGAAAAATGATACATACCAACACATATGCATATGAACGGTCAGTTGAAGCTCATCTCCATATCAGGTATTTTATTGATATGTATGATGTTCAGACACAAAACAGAGACAAAAAGAAGGGGTATTACACTGTAAACCATAGAAAAATGCATATGCAAATTAAAACCAAAACAGAGGCAAAACGACACTGAAATCCTAGCAAAAAGCAGAAACCCAGAAAATTAGCAACAGAAATATGAAGAGCAGGGTGGAAATCATAACAATGGTGTGATGCAACAGCGGAATCTCTCGCTACCAAAGCTTTCATTGCCTCCAGGTTAGAGAAATAAACATTCACCTAAGTAAACACTTCAACAGCTCGAAGTCACTCCCAAAAAATCTACAACCTGAAGCACCAGGGAAAATCGAAAGAAATCAATTCAACAATGAAAATTCAACAACTGCTACATTAAATTAAATAATCACAACAACTAATCATAATATCTTGAATAAAATACATGAACCAACCATTACGTTAACACACAGACAAAACATTACAAATCCCCTTCACATATGCACCATTTGTATAATAAGCCCCCATCACAAAATTGATGTACTATTGTATTCACCGACTTTTTTGACGAAAAAAGGTCGACTTTTTAGTAACACTGCTTTATCTATTGGAAAGTAGGATAAGTTATTTATAGCTACATTAACATGTTAATCTAAATTACTCTTCTGCTCTATTGATTTATATTAGTCTAGTTGTGACCCAAGTGAAAACTGAAAATAACTTCATGATTGACGCATTTTATGCTATATTATTAACGTATTTCATACCCTATTTAGTTATATTATTCTCTTAACAATGTCATTTCTAACTTATTTTGTGATTGTAGAGGTAAAAGAGCGGAAAAGCAGAAATGGAAGCTAAAACCGGCAAATTAAGAAGGATAAGTCGTTTAGGAAACTTGAAAGTTGCCTATTTCATTTTAAGAAACTTTCTTATTTTGATTTAGGAAACTTTCTACTTGTGAAACTTTCCTATTCTGACTTTCCTAATCTATTTTGAGAAACCTTCGATTCTTAAATTCAGAAAATTGCCAAAGAATGAATGAGGATTAAATGGAGAAGATGATGCACATATGGAAATCAGAAATTATCAAGGGATTTGGCCGAAATTATGCGAAGATTAAGGCAACAAATTTTGAGAGAATTATTTCTTGAAGATTGAAGATAATGTCTGATTTGTAATCAAGCAAATTAAGGGAGATTCATACCTTTTATTTCTCCATTTAAATGCTTAATTTTCCAAGATTAAATCTGATTTTTCTTCTTCCTTTTCAGGAATATTAATTAGCAATACATATGGAATGAATTATAAGTATGAATTCGAAAATAATCAATAAAGGAAACAAGATTCAAATAGGCAACAATCATGCCTTTTTTTATTTTTTTTCTCTGAATGTTTTAAGCAATAGCACATTTAGCTGTGGCAAATTTTACATTACCTACATATTTTTGTTATGGTTTTACTACATTTGACAACAACAAATTTTACAATAGCTACAGATTTAAGCAGTAGCACATTTGACAGTATCAAATTTTATAGAATATTATTGGTCATTGTTGAACTTATGTTATTGCTTTGCTACACATATTTTTAAATTTTACCGAAAAATCACATTTTTCGGCTACTTTATTTTTTGTGCTAGCATATAGAGTACTGCTACTTTTTTCTCTTTTACTTTTGAGATCAGTAGCATGTTCTTCGCGCGGGGCAGCGACACGTTGCTTGTGTACGATATTTTTCTAGAATTTAGTTTAATTCCAAACACATTAATCTGTCTCATAATTTTGACAAACATTCAAATTATGATATACCAGAAACTCCATGACCCAATCGAACCGGTAGAAACGCTCGGCTCTTAAAAAATGTAACAGTATGCAGTAGCAGTCATACTCAACAGTAGACATAAGACAGTAGGTAGTAACAGTTAAAATGTAATGAATGGTAGTTCAAGGCAGCTTAAGCATTTGTATTAATTTGTAACATGCCATAACAAATAAGCTTCACAGTTCATCTAAAAAGACAATGAAAGTTGATAACTAGAGTCATGATTAAACAGACACCTAAATTGTTATATTATGATAAAGAAGTAGCAGCATTAGGATCCTCAAAAAAAATCCATCTTTTGTTTCTTTGAGAGTTTCTGCACCTTAAAATTTTCCATTTTCTTCTCTTTCATGTCCTTCCGTTCTTTGATCCTCTTGACTATTGAACGCGTCCTTGGGAAAGTAGCAACTTCAACTTCATATTGAACTTTGCTCTTTCCTGTGGTTTTCTTGTGGTAGTTTCAGCTAATTTTTCATCTTTTGCAGCTGCACCCTTCTCATCTTCTTGTGCAGTGCCGCATTTGGAACGACAAAATTTCTTCTGAGCAAGAGCAAGAAAATTGCATACTCATTAGACTAATAGAACTACATCAAAAAAATTTTAAATTCTCAATGTACATATAACAAAAGAAATCAAGACAATGTATTTCACCTCAGTAGCAAACTTGGCCACACTCTCTTCAGCTTCTAGAGTGACAATTTCTTCTCTCAGCTCCACCTTTTTCACCCTTGTCTGACTGACTTCCTGCCCCACTAAACCCTTGTTCAGTAGTCATAATTGTATTCGCTTTATCCGCAACTTTTTAATATGTTCAGCTCTTCTTTCAACTTCTGCAACTTTTTAATATAACCTTCCTTTTTCTTCAGCTTTGTCTTCAACATGTATTTTATTATCACTTCCTCTTTTTCTGCCAGTAGTTGTTCCATGTAATCAGAATTCCTTTTTCAGGTGCCTCTTGCAGACCCATCCTCCACAATATTAGTTTTCATCTACACTGGTTTGATATCCAATTCCGTTTTCTATTAGGGCCAGCTTTTTCGATTGCTTTACCCATTGTTCGAGTTCTTCTTGAGTACTCATTTTCTCATAATCCATTTTCCTGATCTGTGCTATGACATCATTCACTATTCTTTCCACAATTTTCTTGGTTGTTCCAACTCCATTATTTTTCAGAGCCTCTTCATTCTGATCATCCTTAACTTCTTCATTCTTCCCTTCCTCGGTATTCATCTACAAAGATAGTAGCATAACACATAGGATACTATTATACAAATAAAAATAGAAACTCATAAGACAATACTTTTGAATAATAAATACCAAACTTCTTTCAGGCATAATAAATACAAATTTAACATTTGATAAATAAACTATATGGAAATACCTCATTTTTTCCAGCACTAGCCTGAATGAAAAACTTCTTCAAGATTCTTTCTGTCTCTGCAGTACTTTCTTCATCTAGTTGTTGTTGTCCTTCAGCTACATGCTCAACCTCATCAACATTTCCTTCAGGTCTCTCAAAGTTAATTTTGACATTTTCCTCGTCATTGTTGAAGTTAAATCCATCCATTTCCTCAAGAATTACCCAATCTTCTAGTTTCTCCTAAATTTGTTCAGTAGCACCCTCCTAAACTTGTGTTAGACGAGCGGTTTGTCACTCTTTCTAATCGATACTTGTGTTAGACGAGCAGAGCTTCACTGGTGGAGAGATGTAAGCTGCGTACCGAGAATGGTTTCGGGGAACCGAGTTGACGAATGCCAAGGTGTAAGGCTTTAGCGGTAGGTTGCAATCGATGAGGTCAGATTTGCTTGTAGCTGTATAGCTATTGCTTTGTTTGTTTGTATGTTGAATGATTCTGTGTTTTGTTTGATCCCCGAGCCCTCTATATATGTTGACCCGAAATATAGTTGATAAGGATACAAACTGTTCAATCTAAGTAGGTTTTCATCACCACAATTGCATAAGGATTCGTTTACTTGGCAATGAAGTAACTGAGATGACGCAATCCCAATCACAATCGGCTTCGCCTAGGCTACTAGTACTGACCTAGTAGTTATCAAAACTTATCAGTTTCCCATGTGGACTTTATTTCTTAGTGTACATGCATGCGAGGCGTTTTGCCATCTGGATTCTGCCTTGCCTGCCTTTCTAGGCCGAAGCTAAAAAGGCTCATTGTTGGGCCAGTGGTATTGGCCCAAATGTTATTCAAAATTAACTAATTCCAGACCCAATATTAATTGGGATCAATCACCACCATTGGATCTGGACCTCAATTGTCCTCACGTCACCGATGTTGTCATGGATGACCTTCACCATCACAGCTCTTGTCCCACACCAATCGCTAAACAGCAACTCCCCTTCTAGATTCGAGGCTGACTTCCGATCGTTTCCATCACCCAAGCTAATTAATCCTCTACCAACCCATCACCTGCAACCGTCGAATCTACCGCAGTCATCGCCACCAAGACTTGACGACACCATAAATCCACCTCCGATTCAGTTCCCAGCCCCGTCAATCTCCAAACACCACCCACCACCACGACTCAGTTGCTCTTGTAAACCGAAAATGAAGTCCCAAAAAACCCTGATCTCATCCTCTTGATCCATGAACTGCCATTTACATAGTCTTCTTGTCCGGTCGCCTTCCTCAAGAACCGGCTCAGCCAAACACCATAACCAGCATAGAGGTGCAGCCGGACTGGATCGGTCTTCCGCAACGGCGTACTCTAGGCTAGGTTCAATAGCGTGTGGAGCGCGTTAATATTAGATGGTATATTGTTGTTATGTTGTGGATGCATTTTTGTTTCCTTTTTTTAAATAGTCAAGAAGCTGTTTATACATGAAAGTCACACAATAAATACATAATAATTATTCAAACCTACGAAAACCACACTTCGTATCATGACCCAAATTTTCGGATAACCAAAAATTCAAAACTCGAGACATGATACCTTCACAAACAATGCTAAAAATAAGAAATCAAACAAGGTCGCGCTCTCAAGAGCTTGCTACAAATCAATGATAGCAACAAGCAGAGTTTCTAACCTCCAACAAGTAAGCTCCTAAGCCTATACTGGCGTGAATCCGAAATCGGGGTACAATAACAAAAACACGAGAAAACTAATTTAGAACCCTTTGTTGTCATTTATAGCATTGGTAAATAGAGTTCTGTAAATCTGGGGACTTAAGAGCGTTCCTGCAATAAGAGTTATTGACGTTTTACACAACAAACATAATTACACATTTACAATTTATAAACATTTAAGGGGTGTTTTGAAGATTTTTCTAAAAATCTATGGCTGAAAATTAAATCCTAAATTAAATATATACATGTAGCTCATATTTTAGTTAACGTTCTAACTGGGTGAATCTTTCTTTTCTATTTATCGGTCGATAAACCATTATGGATAACATATCCTTAGAGCAAATCCAGAGTTTAATCTCTCTGCTGAGGTATTCACCGACCAGCTATCTATCGGAAATATCTCGAACAATCCATCATACATATCTATCACATCCATACACACATAAACAGAATATAGTGGCAACCACATAGTTATATAAAACCACTATGGATATAATAGTCAATTTATCTCTAATGACACTCTTGTAAATACCTAGAACTGCCAGGGCAATATTATCAATTCAGCGTCAATGACAGTTTGGTAAATAAGCTAAACTGTCAGGAGTATTTTATAAATTTCAGCCTCAATGACAGCCCCTGTAAATAGACAAAACAGCCAGGGGTAGTATGATCTTTTTAACCTCAATGGTAGCCCTATAAATATACGAATTTGTAAGGGATATTTATGGAATTTCAGCCTCAGTGGTAGCCTTGTAATTAAACAAGACTGCTAGGGGTATTTCTAGGATTTCAGCTTTAATGGCATCCCTGTAATTAACTCAAAATGCCAAGGGCAGTATTGACTTTTCACACTCACGATAAATGGTAAAATACCAAATCTACCGCAATAAAAACCCAGGGATTTACCCTAGACTATTCCGATCAACTAGTTTGGCTGGAAATCTAGAAATTCTCGGCCAAACTGGGCTCCTCCACCTGCACCCTACGATCTACACCATCCCAAACACCCTAGAAGGTCTAAAAATAGAGAATGGAAGAGGTGGAAGAGTTACCCAGACAAGCCCGAAGCTCGACGGCGGCACGCATGGCGTCTAGCCTTTCCTCCCCATCCTCGATGTCGTGGCTCTCCTAGAGCTGCTTCCTACCTCTATGGAGCTGCTGCAGCTGGTATGGGCCGTTGGAACAGCTCGGTGGAGCTCCGGCACCCACTTCTCCTCTTCCTTGGCCAAGCCTTTGGCGTGGCTTCACCGGGCCGTTGAGGGTCCGGGCTTGCTAACGGGGATGAGGTGAGACTGCTGGTGGTGACGGTGAGGCACCACTCGCAGCAGTGTGGCACCGCCGAAGAAGGGGGCAGAGAGAGGAGAAATGAGGAGAGAGAGAGAGAGAAAAAAAAAGAGAGAGAGAGAGAGACCGTCCCCCCGGTCAAACCCCCTCCTCCATATATATACCCAAAATTCAACGGCCCAGATCAATCTTTATTTAAAGTTACGGTATACAGTAAATAAATATTTTTCTATTTACTATTTACCGTACAGTAACAACACATTATTCTTAATAACTTCCGCATATGAACTCTGATTAATATATTATTTACCAGTGGACTTGTATTAAAATATTCTACACCCTCGGGACAATTATTCTATTTTCTCTCAATATCGAGAATATCTCGATATTAAACTCGGATATTAATTCAGGAAAAACTAACAGCGCGGTTACAACCCTCTGTAACATGCTTGGTCCCAGTAAAAGAGTAAATTTTTGGGACGGGGTGTTACAATAAACATCATCATTGAATCCGAAAAATGTTCATTGTATAAAACCAAAAATTCATTACAAAATCGTAAACTATATGAAAAGTACAAAGCCATGATAGAGTCACACTTTAAAAACCTTGGAAGAGTTTCGGCAAAGGTGATGAAATCAGATGTAAGATGGAAGAAGATTTTTAGAGTTTCGGTGGTGTTGTGGCTATGTATTTCTTGAAAGTACTTGGGCAGAGTTTCGGCAAAGCTTGTATGTATGGTGAGATGATGAAATTTTGTCCTGGAAGTCATGTTTTATATAGAGAAAAACCATAAAGAGGCCGGCCGCAAAGTTTAAACCAAGTTGGTTTAGGTTTCCCTAGCTTTTCTGAATTCGGCAAAATGACATCTGTCTGATGATTACGTTGATTTTGGCGATTTCAATTGATTTGGAAACTATACTCCTGTAGCTCTCTATGCATATATGACACGTTTTCTGATTCATTATGAGCTGTCTTGGAGAGTCCGTTGAAGTTGAGGACGTGCACATTAATTTTTCCGAAATTAATCAGGGTTTTCAAGACTTGGATATTCCTTGGATATTCTGCCGAATTTTGATCTTCTTCTCCTTATTGGACTTGGTTTGGACCTCTCCTTTATATATATATGGTGATTTGGATCAGTCAAATTACTTCCCTAGGTCCATTAGGAACACTTCTCCTTCTCGACAGGCAGTAGGTTACTTTCTAGCAGTTTGACCTTACGACACTAATTCAGGCATAACTCCCTTCAGGAAATAGATATGGATGCGATTCAAAATGTTTTGGAAACTACACTCACACAGCTTTCAGTGTATTTATGGTACATCTTCTAATCTTCCTGGAGAAATTATTGAAGTTGGGTGATGTGCCCAGGAAATTTTGCATGCTTTCGGCCTCTTGATGTTGGTGCGTGTTTTATTGCCTTCCATAGCTCCGATTCTCTTGATTCTTTCTCCCATGAACTCTTCTATATGTCACCTAAGTATCAGAGAAGTTAAATCAATTTATGACAACACAAAAGCTTTACAGAATCATTAAAACCTGTCAAGACCCCAAACTAAACCGGTTTCTTGTTATTACATATAGTGCTTAGTAAAATTCTGTATAAATCCTCTATGTTTAGCACATTTTTATACTTATACAACCAAAGACTCTTGACTCAATAATATGACTCGATTCTACATAAATAAGGTATAAACAAAGTACAAATGGAGACATAAACATGTTAAGAACGTAGCACTTTGTGCTCCTATCAAACTACCCTACACTTATCCTTTGCTAGTCCATTAGCAAACTAAATACAAGACTCTACTATTACTGCCCCTAAAACACTTTGTGTCAGAATCTTTATCATGCATAGCTTTCAGGTTTAAGCATTTGAATGTAAGCACAAAAATTTCAAGCGTCATAAATATGCTTCAAGTTCTGAATAAGTAAGAAGTGAGAATAATAAGCATGAAACACATCAAGTAGATTTGATTCTCCTCACTAGGCATTCTCTCTTCTTTTCACTCAATCATGGTATTCACTCAATAGTACACAAGAGAAAAGATAGTAAGATGACAAATAGCTTGCATATTTCATCAAACAAAAGTACTTTGTGAATTTTCTTTTGAGAAAAACCTCATGTAACAACTATATGAACCAATGGACCAAAACCATATGCTCAACTCTTGAGAAAATCTCCACAAATCAAAGTTTGTCATCTTAAGAATCATGAATCCATCTCAACAAGGGTTATAATGCGGCTCGGCTAAGGTATTCTGAGATTAAAAACGTCACCAAGACTTAGTAAGCTCCAAACTCCTTATGACTTCAAAATAAAGGGTCAAATTTCATTTTGTTGGACCCAAACATCATTCTTAATCCTCAAAGCATCATGAACATGATCAAAGGTCACATATTACAATTTTTGACCTTCAAATACACACAAACTCTAAATTCTAAACACTTTCTTTTGTAGTGTGCCGTCTCTTTCTTTTATTTAGTTTTGATCCAATTTTCATTCTCTTTTTTTATGTAGGTTTTGGCATACACAATTTTACATAAGTTCACCCACACTTGTTTATAACATCACACAAACATAACTCCACAGTGAATGTAAGCTTTGCCAAGTCTTGATAACAAGGTAAAAGATATAACTATTCTAAGCAAAGAAATTTTGTGAAGGTGATGAAAGAAAATGCTCAATGTAGGCTCAAAGGGGTTAGCTAAGGAGTCTCACGTCGAGCACAAATATGGCACATGCTTTCGTTGGCTTTGGTGGTAATCCTAATGAGATCTTTTCAATCATTTTCAAAATCAAGGCATGTTATGATATAAAAGTTTCAAAAATCATACAAGAGCAAGTTCTAGTAAATTCTTGAGTCCATTAAAAAGCTATAGCACATAGTCATTGAATATGAAAAGAATGATGAGGTTTTAGAGTAAGAAATTGAAAAATTTTCAATTAATCACTCATGAAGAAAGCATTAAGGCATAAAAGCTCACATATGTTGTTATGAACACAAATCAAACAAGACATGCATACTTCATAATCAATCAAATCTCAAATGTTCATACAAATCCACATTATTCATGAAACTCACAATTTCTTTAAGTAAATGCAAAATCATAATCTATGCATCAAAAACATAATCATCCTAGACTTTTAAGGGCATCCTAAGACTCAAAACAAAAACAAAACACATCTTTTTGTAGATTGGTTTTCTGATTTTCTAAATTTTTTTCTTTGGTTTTCTTTGCATAGGCGAAATTTAAATATGACTCAAAACACAAACATGTTAACATTTACCCCACACATAGAAAATTACATTGTCTTCAATGTAGCACAAGATATAATCATGCAATATAAAGTCCAAGCATGAAGAAGAATTCACGAAAATAACAAGCAAAAACAAGCTAAACTAAAGGTAGATAAATGAGTTTAGAAAGCTCCCTCTTGTCGACTGCCATACTCACGACCTTCGGGTAAGATTGAAATTTAGGTACCATCCTCAAGACCTTGACCTTCAAATGAAAGTTCATTGCAATCAATACTTCAAATTAGATGCAGGGTGTCCAAAGAGTTGATGAAGACTTAGTAATTTCCGTGCAAAATTTCAGACTCGACCATGCTGCATTCGAACGTTGATTCAGAGAGCATCTGAACTCCAAATCTGGTTCTGTAAAAAGTTTCAAAAAGTAGATTAAGAGATATTTCCTTGCATATATGGCACGTCTCACCATTCCTAGGGATCTGGGAGTTGTCTTCTTTCAAATTCTGTTGACTATACTTTCACAAACAAAACATCATCAAAACTTTCAAAAACTCATTATATTCGACTAAACTAACAATAAAATGACTAAAACTAACCAAAACTAATAATTGAAATTGTCAAAGTTGCAAATTAAAAAGGGTTGCATCCCACAAAGTGCTTAATTTTGACATCTTTCAGCCAAACGTGTACCACCGTTTTAGTTCTGTGTGAATGACATATCTTGGAAGGGTATGTCCTCCACCAAATGTTCCGCAAATGTCTCATTTTAAAAGCTTCACTTTGTGGCCATTCACCTTATGTATATATTCACTTCCAGATTTTTCTTCGTATCTGCAAAGCACCATGGGAGAAGAATTTGTGACAATGAACGGTCAAACTCATTAGCACAAAGTTTACCTGGAAAAATTTTAAACTTGCAACTAAAACAAACAAGTTCCCGATGGATCATTTTATCATTAAAAGCTTAAGTGTTCTCTTCGTGGATCCATGCATATAGGCTTCATTTCTGTTGTCATCAAACTCGTTGGTAAGATAAATGCATAATGAATAAGATGCAGAATGTATGAGGATGATGCAACATGTATGAGAACGATACAAAATGATAAGATGCAATGTAATAATGCAAGGAAATTAAGAATGCAACGAAAGTGATGATTTTTTTTCTTAAAATAAAATTTGGATCTGAAATACCTTTCTTAGTTTAAAAAAAATCGATTCTACGGTTTTATAAATTTTCAAAATCATATTTTGAACAATAAATCGAATTGGAGTACGACCTAGGTATTAACGTCTAGACACAAACTTCTGGTCCTATCTGTTGGGCAACCTTACTAACATGGCCAAGTTGGGAGCACATCCACGAGGGGCAGAACTCATTCAGCACGAGCTTGGCTCGTTTAAAGCATTTTTAAAATTCAAATCATGTCGCAATGTTGTCCCTTACTTGACATATTACATAGGCTATACTTACTAAGATAAAAAGTTCCATAATTGTGTTAGACGGCTCTACAAGAGTTAATACGGCCGCCCTCAACCTCAAGTGACCTTAACAAGGTACAAATGAAGGGTTAAGGCCAATATTAACTAAAGCGACCTTATCTATCTGTCGATTTAATATACAAAATATGGAACTGAAAATAAATAAAACAAAAATCGTTAGTTAAAACATATATACATTTATAAGTTAAAAACTAACAAAAATTGCAGAAAGCTTTTTAAGTCCCCGACAACGGCGTCAAAAATTGGCATGAATCCGAAACTGGGGTACAATAACGAAAACATGAGAAAACCAATTTAGAACCCTTTGTTGTCAATATAGCATTGGTAAATATTGTTCGGTCAATCCAAGGACTTAAGGGCGTTCCTGCAATAAGAGTTAGTGATGTTTTACACAACAAACATAATTACACATTTATAATTAACCATTTTAAGGGGGGTTTTGAAGATTTTTCTAAAAATTAAATCCCAAATAAAATATATACAATTGAACATCATCCACACACATAACCAAGCACGAAAAACCATCAAGAATAAGTAACAAAATTGTAAAACAATTTGGGACAACATGCAAGACTTGACATACTCATATACTTATCTTAATTCTAATTCTAATTAGAGACCACCAGCGATTCATCTAATCGTTAAGACTTATAATATATTTAGAATCAACTCCAGCGTATAACCCTAAATTATGCTAATCGGTTTAAAGATACATCAGCGTAGAAATTAAACACAAAGAAGCACAAGTATAGTAAGTCGAATTGAAAACATGCAAACATGTAATGGCGTCACTCATCATATTAGAATCATGCATATTTCAGAACTATGGTAACTCTAATTAGACAATATAGACCGAACCAACTTAGTGTATGATGCAATCTAGATTCTCATGGCAAGTGAAACCAATACACAAGGAGAAGCCATGGCCATGGGCAGCCCTCATGCATCGATTCGATAATTACAAGATCATGAAAATAAATCAAGAAAAACATATAAAAATATTCGAACCTACTGCCCTAAATCATTCAACAAATTGAAACATGTACAAGATCATACAACACAACAGAAACATCATCATTGAATCTGAAACATGTTCATTGTATAAAACCAAAAATTCATTACAAAATCGTAAACTATATGAAAAGTATAAAGCCATATAGAGCCACACTTTAAAAACCTTGGAAAAGGTTCGACAAAGGTGATGAAATCAGATGGAAGAAAATTTTTAGGGTTTCGGTGGTGGTGGGGCTATGTATTTCTTGGAAGTACTTGGGCTGAGTTTCGGAAAATAAGCTTGTATGTATGGTGAGATGATGATCTTTTGTCCTTGAAGTCATGCTTTATATAGAGAAAAACCCAACAGAGACCGGCCACAAAGTTGAAACCAATTTGGTTTAGGTTTCCTTAGTTTTTCTCAATTCGTTAGAATGGTCTTTGTCTGATGATTGATAAGTGCGTTTTACGCTATGTTTTTAATGTGTTTTTACCCTCATTTGTACCTTGTTTATTCCTTAGTAATGTTGTTTTTACTTATATTGAGTCAAAAGGGTTTTTCTGTAGAGTAATGGTTAATATGTGTCTTTATACAGAAATTTGTGCTTAAGTGTTGTAAATTCGATTTGGAACAAACACTTGGTAATTTTCTCATGATTCACCGTACCTTTACATTGTCAATTTTGATGAATTTGGTTTAATGTGTAGATGACATGTAAATGAGCATATGAGAACAAGAATCATGAAGATTGGACTCATGGAGGACAACAAAAGAAGCCATGAAAAAGAAGAAACTCCGAAACATAAGGTTTTGATCCGAGCAGAAATTTCCAGAAACCATAACTCAACTTCAAAGATTTCCTGAGGACGATCCAGGAGGAACCAGGGAACGTGCCATATATGGATAGAAAGCTGTGGATGTCTAGTTTCTAAATCTTTTGGAATCGCAGCAATCCGAGTTCTGAGGAAGAAGTTATGCCGGAGACAATGGCCGGAGGTCAGTCTCGCGAATGAAACTCTCCCGCGAATGAAAACTTACTCGCGAGCAGAAATCTCTCCCGCGAACAGAAATCCTACATCAACTTCGGAAAATCATATCTAAATATCCAGGAGGAATCTGAGGACGAGCCATATATCATTGGAAAGCTACGGAAGTCTAGTTTTCAGATCTTCTTGAATCACAGCATTTGGAGTTGAGATGAAGGAGTTATGATCAAAACAATGGACGGAGGTCAAGCTGCAAAACTGGGCAGTTTCTGCCTAAGTTGTCACACGAGTTTGGGAGGATGTTTCTTCACCAAAATTCTTCCCAAGCATGTCAAAGGACTTAAGAGAAGCTTAATGAAGTCATGGGAAGCTGCATTGAAGAAGAAGATTCGAAGAATGCATCATGGCAGCCGAAACAACCAAGTATGGAGCTTTTCCGGTCAAACCGGGAAAGTCTGTCCTTGCCGAGTTTGTCCATGATTTCGGCTGCCTATGAGCCCAAGAACTTGTGTATAAGGCTTACATGGATCAAATAACATGTAGAGGAGTCCAAGAAATCAGAAATCCAAGGTCCAAGTCGAAATCTTTGTCCAAAGATAAAAGGAGGAAACCAAGCTCAACAAGGAAGGTGTCTCCTTGAAGCTCCTGAATTCTCTAGGGTTTCTCTTCGAAATTTTCTGTATAAATAGGACCTATGTACATCAAATTTCGTGTCTCTCAATTGCTCTAAGCCTTAGAATAGCCTAGCTCTACTTAAAAACCCTCCCTACACAGAAACACAAAGCCTTGCCGCCGCCGCCAACCCCTTGCTGTCGACTGCATCTTCTGCTGCCGATTGCATAGCCTTACCGCCACCAATCCCTTCTTCAATCCTTGCCGACTCTTAGGGTAGGTTTAGGTATGAATTCATTCAAGGTTTTTGTGTGTATCTACTGTATGGATGATGGTTCTTTATATATATGTTTGTTTTGGTTTTCGGTTTTACGTTATAAGCATGTTTTCATGTTCTTCTTTGTGATTTTCATGTGATTATGTTTATAATTGTAACGTGTAGAATTGCATGTTAGGATGACGATTTAGATTAAGTTGTTTGTGTTTACGTAATTAATAACTTGAATTGATTAATCCTTACCTGAGCACGTAATCGAACTCTAGGTTAGCTTGAATCTAGACAAGTTAGCTATTAGGGGGGAGTTTCATATGCCGTAGTGTCTAAGGGTTAAGATCAGGCGATTGTAGGTCTTGATTCTTAGTCACTACCAAGGGTGGTAGGGTGAGAGATTTGCATGTTGAATAGGATGAGTGACGCCATACCTAGGACCATGTTTCCAATGACTCTCGTTCGATCAGTGTATTTTGTCTCAATGTCAGGCGATTGTAGGCATTGAACAGGATGACACATATACAAACTTAGTGTCAGGCGATTGTAGGCACTAAGTTTACATGAGAAGTCTAAATAGTTGGAATTAATTACAAGTTGTGAAACGTAAATACAACTTCTTAAACTTGCGAAATTTGTGACATGTCTTTCTTCACGGTGCTAAGTTGTTTTATGCTTGAGTATTGATTGACCATGTTTTGTAAATAAGTGTCTTTTATTTTCAAATCACTTCATATAATCCCCATCATAATTCGGTAAATATGTGAATAGTTTGTAAATAATTTAATTCTTTTTGTTCATAAATTTCGTTGTCATGCCTATGTTTTATGGATTGTATGTGTGTATGTGTTTTATACTTGTATAGTTGTGACAGAATTATACTTGTATGTTTATATTATGTTTGTGAATGTTACTAACTTGTTTTGATGCAGAATATAAATCTTTCCCTAGTGTCCCCGGCTTGAACGATCCCTACTTACAGTTACTACACGATAGGGTTTTTTAAATTGCACAGGTCAACTAACGGCCTCGTCAGTTTTTGGCGCCGTTGCTGGGGATGCTAAAAAGGATTTTTGTTTTGTGTATATATATGTTTGTGAATTAACCTTGTTTTCTTGTAGGTGCCGAAGCATGTGTGTGCCAAAACACATATGTTTTGAATGTATATTGTGTATTGCCAATTTGTACATTGTATATTTTTGTGCCGAATTTGTAAATTTTTGTGCCATATGTGTTTTGTTGTAACTATTGTAACTTAGTAAATATTTAGGTGGTTTATTGTTTCATATGTGTTTGGAGTTTATTGTGGTTTTTAAAGTGTAACATGTAGGGAGAAGCCGCATTTGTTAATCTTAGCCTAAACCCTTCATGTTATTTGCGGATTTCATGAGGTTGAGGGCGGCTTTGATTAACACTTGTCGAGTGGTCTAGTGACCCGAGTTTGTTCCTAGCTGAGTAAGGGGCCGTTCTGTCATAGATATGGAATTCAGGTTTGTTCAATTGGATCTCAAGATCATGACTGACCACTCTTCTCGGTGAAGGGGTCGATAGGGGTCCGCCTCCTTGATCACAAACGAGTCCTGCCTGGTTCTTGTAGGGGGTTCGCCCCCCGTGACATTGACACTTGCCTTCTGAAACCACGGAATCCGCTCGAACTAGCCAAATGCTTGGGCCGAAGCATCACCACACTTTAAACGCTAGAATTTACTTGGACATGTATGACGCCATGAACTTCGAATTAATTTGACTTTAATGTTTAAGGTATATCGGACAAAGCATAACACTACCTTGGGCTGTATCAGTCCATTGCACAGTGGTCTTCCCTGCTCCACGTACCTCGAAAATTAAAGTTTAATAAAATCAAGTAGAAAACATTTTAGGGTGAGAAGTCATCACATTATGTTTTTGTCATGATTTTTGTCTACATGTAACTATGAATGTCGTGTGTGTTTCTAACTTTAACTTTGTTGATAAATGTATGTGTTTGCCGTGTGTGTGTGTGCCGAGCTCGTTGTTCTTTATAAATTTGTGTGATGCCATGGTTAGTTTATATGTCATGTGTGTTTCTGCTATGTCATGTTTTTGTGTGTGTTACTTAAGTATGTTAATTTTATCTTATTCATAATTCTTAGTTAGTGTCGTTTTGTTTTTCGAAACTTCTTATGACTTACTAACTTGGTCTTGGCCAATTGTGCCATCCTGTTTTGTAGGTGAATGAGCGGTTCTGACACTTGGACACGAGACATCAACAACCGACTTATACGTGTCCGAGAGGAGCTTGCCATCAACATACCATCAACATCTCATCACTCAACACCAAATTCATCACCACCACACTCATTTGAATTGAGAATGACTTCACTCAGGGAAGAAAACGGCCAAGTTAATGGAACAGGGGTCAGGCCAGCAAATGTCACTTATCCTGCTGTGGAAACAGGGAAAACGGCTGACTTTGAACTCAGAGGTGGTTTCTTCCACCAACTGCCGAAATTTCATGGACTGAGTGGAGAGGATCCGAACCGACACTTGCAACAGTTTGAATATTGTTGTGACATTATGTGCCCTAGAGGAGCTGATATGCAACTTGTCAAAATGAAAGCATTTCCGTTTTCATTAGAGGATAAAGCTAGGGAATGGTTCTTTGCAGTGCCAGCTGGACGAATTGTGTCATGGGCCACTATGATGAAAGAGTTTCTCCTCAAGTATTTTCCTTCGTCGAGGGTGACGCAAATTAGAAAGGAGATAACTTCTATCAAGCAAGACATTGATGAGTCTTTCGAAGTGTATTATGAGAGATATAAGGCATTGGTTGCTTCGTGTCCAAACCATGGAATACGTGAGGGACTTTTGCTACAGTACTTTTATGAGGGACTTCGGCCTATGGAAAGACAGTTTCTAGATTCAGCAGCTGGAGGTTCTTTGATGGAGAAAAGTAGAGAAGAGGCCAGTAACTTGTTGGAAATGCGAGCTACAAACAATCAGCAATTTGGTTCATTTTCATCAAGGCGTGTGAATGAGACAAACATTCATGGGGAGTCTAGTACCATTGCCGAGCTAAAAGATGACTTGAGTAAGTTGACTCTCATGGTTTCGAATCTGGCCAAGAATAGAGGGATACAAGTCTGTGGAGTGTGTAGCATGGAAGGACATACATCCGATCAGTGCACTCAAGTAAATCCGAACTTTGAGGATGTCAATGTCGTCGGTTTTCAAGGACAATTCGGAAACTTCCAAGGTCAAGGGGCTCAAACACGTTTTCAGAATTTCAATCCAAGGGCCAACAATCCGAACTTTCGTTGGAACAACAATAGTAACGTGTTGAATCCACAACCAAGCGCACAAGGGCAGCAACCAAGTACTTACATGGCACGGCCTCAAGGCAATTTTGTGCCAAGGCCATACCAACCCTACCAACAGGGAGGACAGCCAAGTGGGCAGCAAAATTATGATGAAATCTTCAAGAACATTGCCACTTCGACACAATCTTTGTTGGCCACAACTCAAACCAACACCAAGGACATTGCTTTGATGTCGAAAGACATTATGGAATTAAAGAATCAAATGGGGCAAGTTGTGGACTTCATGGGGAAATTTAATGAACAAGGGAGGTTGCCAGGAGGTGTCATCAAGAATCCCAAGAATGAGCAAGCACAAGTTGTTGTCACAAGAAGTGGGAAAACCTTGTTGTCGCCACCTTCAAAGCCTAAAACCACAAAAGGACTTGGAGTGTTGGACATGAGTGATGATGAAGGAGATGCCGAGCCTATGAATGCCGAGCATGGGATGAATGCCGAGCACAATGCCAATGCCGAAACACATGGACAAGATCAAGGAAAGACCGGGCGAAACAAAGAAGCTGAGCCAAGCAAGGAAGACTTGGAAGCAATGAAAAAGAGGGATCTTGAAAAAGATCCGGCAACTTCAAAGAAGGAAGGTATGATTTCGAACCCTAGTGATTTAGTTAATACTAATCAATCTTCTTCTCTACCTTTTCCTTCTAGGTTCACTCAGAGCAAAAAGGATAAATCCGACGAAGAAGTGTTGGATGTTTTTCGAAAAGTGAACGTCAATCTACCCTTGTTGGAGTGCATTCGACAAATCCCAAAGTACGCTAAGTTCTTGAAGGAGCTTTGCACAACAAGAAGGCACACAAGGGAGAAACAAGTTGTCAAGATGAGTGAGACGGTCTCTGCCGTCATTCAACAAAAGATGCCGCCAAAAATGAAGGATCCAGGGAGTTTTTCTATCCCGTGTGTTATTGGTTCTACTCGTTTTGAGAATGTCATGCTAGATCTAGGAGCTTCAATTAATGTTATGTCACTAAATCTTTATAAGTCTCTAGATCTAGGACCTCTTAAAACTAACAATGTTGTGATCCAATTGGCGGATCATTCTAACAAGTACCCTGAGGGGTATGTTGAAGATGTTCTTGTGCAGGTTAATCAACTGATATTCCCTGCTGACTTTTACGTGCTAGAAATGGAGGAGTCATCTACAAACTCTACACAGTTGTTGTTGGGACGACCCTTCATGCGAACAGCAAGAACGAATATCGACGTTGCTAGAGGTAATTTGACAATGGAGTTCGATGGTGAGATCATCAAATTCAACATTTTCGATGCCATGAAGCACCCTAGTGCCGAACTCAACTATGAAGAAAGCAACAATGCCGAAACTTATGGGGAAGAATTCGGCAGTGAATGGAGGTATGGTGGTGTTGCACCGTGTGCAATGACCACCCATCAAGCATAGCAATTAGCCATCGAGCGAGGGGTCGGATTTGACAAGTTTGGAGAACGGGATGAGGAGGCTTTGAAAGATTTGGAGCCGTCCATACTTGAAGTTGTGAAGGAGCTTGATTCACAACCACTTTACGATAAGTATTCTCCTTTGTCAATTCCAATTTCTACTAATAAGTTGTTACCATCTGTGAAACAGGCCCCTAAGTTAGAGCTCAAAGCTCTACCCCCACATTTGAAGTACGTTTTTCTTGGAAAAGATGACACTCTACCAGTTATTGTGTCATCAACGTTGAAAAAGCAACAAGAAGACAAGCTAGTTGCGGTTTTGCAAAGGAACACAGCTGCCATTGGCTGGACTTTGGCAGACATCAAGGGAATTAGCCCGACAAAATGTGTTCATCGAATTCTACTTGAGGATGGCGCCAAGCCTACAAGGGAGGCTCAAAGACGTTTGCATCCACCAATGATGAAGGTTGTAAAGGACGAGGTGATCAAGTTATTAGATTGTGGTGTCATATACCCAATTTCGGATAGTCAGTGGATATCACCAGTTCAAGTTGTGCCAAAGAAGAGTGGAGTGACGGTGGTAGAAAATGACAAGAACGAATTAGTGCCACAACGTTTGGTGACAGGACATCGCATGTGCATCGATTATAGAAGACTTAATGCAACAACACGCAAGGATCACATGCCATTGCCTTTCATGGACCAAATGTTGGAGAGACTTGCCGGTCATGAGTTCTACTGCTTCTTAGATGGCTACAGCGGTTACAACCAGATCATGATACACCCGGATGATCAAGAAAAGACAACGTTTACATGTCCCTTTGGTACGTTTGCTTATCGCCGAATGCCTTTTGGATTATGCAACGCTCCAGGTACGTTCCAACGTTGTATGTATTCTATTTTCTCCGATTACATCGAAAATATCATTGAAGTTTTCATGGATGATTTTAGTGTTTATGGCAAAGATTTCGATGCATGCTTAGAGAATCTAGAAAAGATTTTAAACCGGTGTGTAGAAACTAACCTTGTACTCAATTGGGAAAAATGTCATTTCATGGTAAATCAAGGTATAGTTTTAGGCCATATTGTCTCTGCTCAAGGAATAGAAGTTGATAAAGCTAAGATTGATATTATGCATCACTTACCCTCACCTTCAACGGTGAGAGATGTTCGTTCTTTTCTTGGCCATGCAGGTTTTTATAGGAGGTTCATCAAGGACTTTTCTTTGGTGGCAAAACCACTTACTTCCTTGTTGCAGAAAGATGTGCCATTTTCATGGTCTCAAGAGTGTGAGGATGCGTTTGTGCACTTGAAGAATTTGCTGATTTCTGCGCCAATAATGACGCCACCAGACTGGAATTTGCCATTTGAGTTGATGTGTGACGCTTCGGACTATGCCATGGGAGCCGTGCTCGGCCAACGCAAGGACAAGAAGCCCTGCGTCATTTACTATGCATCACGGACACTCAATGATGCTCAGCTGAATTATACTACCACTGAAAAAGAACTTTTAGCTGTTATTTTTGCTTTAGAAAAATTTCGATCTTATCTTTTGAATTCTAAAGTTGTTGTTTATTCTGATCATGCAGCTTTAAGGTACTTGATGACAAAGAAGGATGCTAAGCCAAGGCTCATTCGATGGATCTTGCTACTCCAGGAGTTCGATATTGAGATAAAGGATAAGAAAGGATGCGAGAATGTTGTAGCAGACCATCTTAGCCGAATTGTGCACGAGGAGGATGCCATTCCTATGTCTGAATCGTTCCCGGATGAACAACTGTTTCGAATGGAAGTTAAGGAACCATGGTATGCCGATTTGGTGAACTACATTGTGACAAGGATTTTTCCTTCATCTATGACGAACCATACCAGGATCAAAATCAAGAAGGAAGCTCGACATTACATATGGGATGCGCCATATTTGTGGAGACAATGTGGGGACCAAGTCATTCGACGTTGTGTGCCAGAAGAAGAGCATCAATCCATCTTGAATTTTTGCCACAAGGAGGCATGTGGAGGACACTTTGGACCGAAAAGAACAGCTAGAAAGGTGTTGGAAGCCGGTTTCTATTGGCCAACGATATTCAAAGACGCTTATACAACATGTGCTTCATGTGATCGTTGCCAAAGAACAGGTAATTTAGGTAAGAGAGATCAAATGCCCTTAAACCCTATCATAGTTGTCGAAATTTTTGATGTTTGGGGCATTGATTTCATGGGTCCTTTTCCTTCATCTAAAGGCTTTCTTTATATCTTATTGGCGGTTGATTATGTGTCGAAATGGGTGGAAGCAAAAGCCACCAGGACTAATGATTCTAAAGTTGTTGCAAAGTTTGTCAAAACTAACATTTTTGCTAGGTTTGGAACGCCAAGAGTTTTGATAAGCGATGGTGGATCACATTTCTGCAATCGAACTATTGAGGCTTTGCTCAAGAAATATGGAGTCACCCACAGAGTATCAACGCCATATCATCCTCAAACAAGTGGCATGGCCGAAACATCCAATAGAGAAATTAAGCAAATTTTGGAGAGGACTGTAGGACCAACAAGGAAAGATTGGAGTGATCGATTAGATGATGCACTATGGGCCTACAGGACTGCGTTCAAGACGCCGATAGGAACTTCACCATTTCGGCTAGTATATGGAAAAGCATGTCATCTTCCGGTGGAGTTGGAGCATAGAGCATGGTGGGCAGTCAAGAAGTTTAACATGGACCAAGATGAGGCTGGATTGCATAGGAAGTTGCAGATTTGTGAGCTTGAAGAAATAAGGAATGACGCTTATGAATCCGCCATGATCTACAAAACGAAAACGAAAGCATATCATGATAAGATGCTAGGAGGGAAGAACTTTCAGATAGGGCACCAAGTCCTTTTGTTCAACTCCAGACTTAAACTCTTCCCAGGTAAACTTCGTTCTCGTTGGACAGGTCCATTTGTTATTACTAATATATTTCCTTATGGTACAGTAGAGATTCAGAGCTTATCAGGAAATAGGTTTAAGGTGAATGGTCATCGACTTAAACCTTATTACACACCATTTCAAGAGCGCGACGAGGACGAGCAAGTTTTGAATGAGCCACCACTAATGGTTCATGGATGACGCCATCAAAGCAAAAGGAGAAGAGTCTAGGCTGATAGACTATAAACATTAAGCGCTGCATGAGAGGCAACTCATTTCAACCGTAGCTGTGGAGGAGCCATCAACGAGAGTTTGCATTTTTCTAATCCCTTCACTTTTATGGTTGACTTATTTATGTGTTTATTATGTGACTTAGACACATGCTTAGGAAATTATGACATTATTTTGGGTTTACATTGAGGACAATGTAATTTTCTAAGTGTGGGGTAGAGGTTACATAGTAACATATTTTTATTTGTGTGTTTTTCAACTTTCCGTAATTTAAAAAAAAAAATTGTTTCGAAATTTAATTTTTGTTTTTGTTTTTAAAAAAATGTTTTATTTGTTTTCGAGTCTTAGGATATACCCTTAAAAGTCTATGATGAATTATATCTATGAATGCATGATTGACGGTTTAACATTTATCCTAAGAAATTACAAGTTTCATATAATTGTGAATTAGTATGAATATTTGAGACTTGATTGATAATGAAGTATGCATGTTTGATTAATTTGTTTCCATAAAAACCTATGTGAGAATTTGAGCCAATATACTTTCTTTTTGAGTGATTAAAATTCTAAATTCTTTGAAATTTCACTATCTTTTAAAACCTCATTATTCTTTGCATATTCAATGACTATGTGTTATAGCTTTTTAATGGACTCTAGAATTTACTAGAACTTGCTTATGTGATTTTCGAAACTTTATAATCATAACATGTCTTGATTTTGAATATGATTGAATTAAATCTCATTAGGATCACCACCATTGCCAAATAAAACTTATGCCTATTTTGTGCCCGTCGTAGGGACTCCTTAGTTAACCCCTTTGAGCTTACATTGAGCCTTTTATTTCATCACCTTTAAAACAGAATTCCGTTGCTTAGAATAGCTAAACCTTTACCTTGTTATCAAGACTTGGCAAAGTACTTCTGATGGAGCTGTATGGCGTGATGCTGTGAAGCAAGTGTGGGGTGAACAATGTAATAAAGAGCAAGTGTGGGGTAAAACACCATATGATTATAAATGTATGTGCCATGTAAGAACGAAAAGAAAGAAATATGTCCGAAAAAAAAAAACGAAAAAAAATCGGATAGAATTGAAGTTCAAGGCACAAATTCTTTCATGGTGTGTTGTAATGTTTTGTGAATTTGGAGTTAGTGATTATTTGAAGGTCTAAAAGTGTGTATATGACCTTTGTCCTGTTCACAATATGGGGAGAAGTCAAGATTGACGTATGGGTCCAACATGAAGAAATTCGACCCTTGAAGTGAAGACATGAGGAGGAGCGAGATTTGCTAAGTCTTGGTGACGTCTTAAAATCACCATTTATCCCAAAAATTCCTACCTTATGAAACCAAGCCCCATTACAACCATATTATTGAGATTAATTCATGATTCTTAAGATAGCTAAATTTGATTTGTGGAGATTTTCTCATGAGTCAAGCATATGGTTTTGGTCCATTATTGCACATAGTTGTTATATGAGGTTTTTCCAGGAAATTTTATTCACAAAGAGCTTTCATTTGTTGAAATATGCAAGTTATTTGTTATCTTCTTTTCTCTTGCATATACTATTGAGTGAATACCATGGATGAGTGAAAAAAAAAAGTATGTCATTGTGAGGTGGAACGGTTATCATACATGTTTGTGCTATATGATCTCATGTCTTACTTGTTCATGCTATGATACATGCTTATGAAGCTTTGCAATTACACTTTTCATTCAAATGTTCAAACTTGAAAATTATGCATGCTAAAGAATCTGAGACAAATCATTTAAGGGTATTAGTTGTTTAAGTATTATAAGTTTTTGAGTCATTTGGTTTTGTTTTTTTGTTTTAGAGTCAGTTTGCTAAGGGACTAGCAAAGGGTAAGTGTGGGGTAGTTTGATAAGTGCGTTTTACGCTATGTTTTTAATGTGTTTTTACCCTCATTTGTACCTTGTTTATTCCTTAGTAATGTTGTTTTTACTTATATTGAGTCAAAAGGGTTTTTCTGTAGAGTAAAGGTTAATATGTGTCTTTATACAGAAATTTGTGCTTAAGTGTTGTAAATTCGATTTGGAACAAACACTTGGTAATTTTCTCATGATTCACCGTACCTTTACATTGTCAATTTTGATGAATTTGGTTTAATGTGTAGATGGCATGTAAATGAGCATATGAGAACAAGAATCATGAAGATTGGACTCATGGAGGACAACAAAAGAAGCCATGAAAAAGAAAAACTCTGAAACATAAGGTTTTGATCCGAGCAGAAATTTCCAGAAACCATAACTCAACTTCAAAGATTTCCTGAGGACGATCCAGAAGGAACCAGGGAACGTGCCATATATGGATGGAAAGCTGTGGATGTCTAGTTTCTAAATCTTTTGGAATCGCAGCAATCCGAGTTCTGAGGAAGAAGTTATGCCGGAGACAATGGCCGGAGGTCAGTCTCGCGAATGAAACTCTCCCGCGAATGAAAACTTACTCGCGAGCAGAAATCTCTCCCGCGAACAGAAATCCTACATCAACTTCGGAAAATCATATCTAAATATCCAGGAGGAATCTGAGGACGAGCCATATATCATTGGAAAGCTACGGAAGTCTAGTTTTCAGATCTTCTTGAATCACAGCATTTGAAGTTGAGATGAAGGAGTTATGATCAAAACAATGGACGGAGGTCAAGCTGCAAAACTGGGCAGTTTCTGCCTAAGTTGTCACACGAGTTTGGGAGGATGTTTCTTCACCAAAATTCTTCCCAAGCATGTCAAAGGACTTAAGAGAAGCTTAATGAAGTCATGGGAAGCTGCATTGAAGAAGAAGATTCGAAGAATGCATCATGGCAGCCGAAACAACCAAGTATGGAGCTTTTCCGGTCAAACCGGGAAAGTCTGTCCTTGCCGAGTTTGTCCATGATTTCGGCTGCCTATGAGCCCAAGAACTTGTGTATAATGCTTACATGGATCAAATAACATGTAGAGGAGTCCAAGAAATCAGAAATCCAAGGTCCAAGTCGAAATCTTTGTCCAAAGATAAAAGGAGGAAACCAAGCTCAACAAGGAAGGTGTCTCCTTGAAGCTCCTGAATTCTCTAGGGTTTCTCTTCGAAATTTTCTGTATAAATAGGACCTATGTACATCAAATTTCGTGTCTCTCAATTGCTCTAAGCCTTAGAATAGCCTAGCTCTACTTAAAAACCCTCCCTACACAGAAACACAAAGCCTTGCCGCCGCCGCCAACCCCTTGCTGTCGACTGCATCTTCTGCTGCCGATTGCATAGCCTTGCCGCCACCAATCCCTTCTTCAATCCTTGCCGACTCTTAGGGTAGGTTTAGGTATGAATTCATTCAAGGTTTTTGTGTGTATCTACTGTATGGATGATGGTTCTTTATATATATGTTTGTTTTGGTTTTCGGTTTTACGTTATAAGCATGTTTTCATGTTCTTCTTTGTGATTTTCATGTGATTATGTTTATAATTGTAACGTGTAGAATTGCATGTTAGGATGACGATTTAGATTAAGTTGTTTGTGTTTACGTAATTAATAACTTGAATTGATTAATCCTTACCTGAGCACGTAATCGAACTCTAGGTTAGCTTGAATCTAGACAAGTTAGCTATTAGGGGGGAGTTTCATATGCCGTAGTGTCTAAGGGTTAAGATCAGGCGATTGTAGGTCTTGATTCTTAGTCACTACCAAGGGTGGTAGGGTGAGAGATTTGCATGTTGAATAGGATGAGTGACGCCATACCTAGGACCATGTTTCCAATGACTCTCGTTCGATCAGTGTATTTTGTCTCAATGTCAGGCGATTGTAGGCATTGAACAGGATGACACATATACAAACTTAGTGTCAGGCGATTGTAGGCACTAAGTTTACATGAGAAGTCTAAATAGTTGGAATTAATTACAAGTTGTGAAACGTAAATACAACTTCTTAAACTTGCGAAATTTGTGACATGTCTTTCTTCACGGTGCTAAGTTGTTTTATGCTTGAGTATTGATTGACCATGTTTTGTAAATAAGTGTCTTTTATTTTCAAATCACTTCATATAATCCCCATCATAATTCGGTAAATATGTGAATAGTTTGTAAATAATTTAATTCTTTTTGTTCATAAATTTCGTTGTCATGTCTATGTTTTATGGATTGTATGTGTGTATGTGTTTTATACTTGTATAGTTGTGACAGAATTATACTTGTATGTTTATATTATGTTTGTGAATGTTACTAACTTGTTTTGATGCAGAATATAAATCCTTCCCTAGTGTCCCCGGCTTGAACGATCCCTACTTACAGTTACTACACGATAGGGTTTTTTAAATTGCACAGGTCAACTAACGGCCTCGTCAATGATTACGTTATAACTTCCTCTAGAAAATATCTATTTAGGTGATTCCAATTGCTTTGGAAACTAGACTACCGTAGCTCTCTATCCATACATGGAAAGCTTTCTGATTCATTATGAGCTATCTTGGAGAGTCCGTTGAAGTTGAGAGATGTGCACAGGAATTTTTCTGAAATTAATCAGGGTTTTCAAGACTTGGATAATCTGTCGAATTTTGATCTTCTTCTTCTTCTCCTTATTGGACTCGGTTTGGACCTCTCCTTTATGTATATGGTGATTTGGATCAATTAAATTGCTTTCATAGGTCCATTGGGAACACTTTTCCCTCTCGGCAAGCAGTAGGTTACTTTCTGACAGTCTGACCTTCAGGCATAACTCTCTCTAGAAAATAGATATGGATGTGATTCAAAATATTCTGAAAACTACACTCACACAGCTCTTCGTGCATTTATGGTATATCTTCTAATTACTTATGAGTCGTCTTGGAGAATAGTAGCTGGGTGATGTGCCCAGGAAATTCTACATGCTTTCGGCCTCTTGATGTTGCTGCTTGTTTTATTGCCTTCCATAGCTCCGATTTTCTTGATTCTTTCTCCCATGATCTCTTCTATATGTCACCAAAGTATCAGAAAATTTAAATCAATTTATGACAATACAAAAGCTTTACATAATCATCAAAACATGTCAAGACTCCAAACTGAACCGATTTCTTGTTATTTCATGTAATACTTAGTAAAATTCAGTATAAATCTTCTATGTTTAGCACGTTTTCATCCTTACACAATCAAAAACTCTTGACTCAATAATATGACTCGATTCTACATAAATAAGGGTTAAACAAAATACAAATGGAGACATAAACATGCTAAGAACGTAGCACTTTGTGCTCTTATCATATACTCTGAAATATTTGATGTTCCCATCATGTAAGATTAAACCCTACACCATAGATTGGTGCACCAGGTTGTAAAAAAACAAACCTAATAAGCTTTACAGCTTGTATGAGTAAATCTAAAACAATTACAGACTCGTACCCCAAAGATACGAGAGCTCCCAAAGAAAGAAATTTAATAATAAATATAACAATTAAATAAAACAAGCATTTAGTGATATCAAAATAAATATAACGATAAAATTGTACATTTCCTGCATAAAGATTAGTTTAGGAAAATTATATTTCAAAACAGAGAAATTCTGGCAATTAAGGGTAGTTTCGGAATTATAAAAAACCACAGAAATCAAGGCACAAACCGAGAAAACAATATTAAAAGCATAAATAAATTAAACTTCTAATTAATCCATAAAATAAACATGCTCCACTTGAGCCAAAACGTCACACCAGAAAATATGTCTGTACGCCACTAAGGAGGACATAACCTACCACACCAGAATTGATCTCTTCACCACTAAAGAGATATAGACTGCAACACCTGAATAGATCCATTTGCCACACAAGAGGTTCTAAACCCTACACAAACACAATAGATCCCTTCACCACACAGGAGGATATAATCCTCACACAAACACAATAGATCACTTCTCCACATAGGAGAATCTGACCACCACACAGGAAACAGTAGGTCCATTCACCACACAGGAGAGTATAGACGTCACACAAGAGGATCTAGACGGCACACAGGAAACAATAGATCCCTTCACCACACAGGAGGATCTAGACGTTACACAAGTAACATAGATCCCTTCACCATACAAGAGGATCTAGATGCGACATAGGTAAACATATGGGTCACTCTCCCGCAGCTAAATCACGCAGTTCACCACTAAGACACAAGACCTCTGACTAATCACGAGGCACAGACTACTTGACCTCAAAACCGCATAAATCTGATATGCATTACGAGTCATCTATCTTCTCACCTGACACATATACCGTGAATTAACATCAACATCTCAACTAGTCCAATACTTTAGCTCCATCTGATATCTCACTCATTAGAGCGTCAGCGTCAACGTCAACATAAGACGACTGACGAACATACCCTTTTAATCTTAAATATTGTCTAAGGACATGAAGGAACTCGCGGGCCAATGAAACGGGCTCCGATTCGGTTAGAGGAGTGGCTTAGGCTCTGAGGTGAGCAGTCCGGTCTACCAAAGTGTCGTGAGAAGGGGTTGACTCCTCCGAGCACGGTAACAATATTATCTGAAGCATAACAGGCTCAATGATTGGAGACTGAGGTGTAACCTCCATTGTCTTCTACACACGATGAAAAATACTCTAAGTACCCATGATGTTAATGCGGCAAAGTATGGGACTACAAAGGAAACATACCGGCACACTGCTGATCACAAGCGAGCTGGCCTCAACGACCTCTTTCGAGGTTGCACGGCCTTTAGTGGCTTTCTCCTCGACATCCTACTTTGATAGAGGCAGCGTTAGAGAAGATGCCGCTTCCAACAGAGGTGACAATGGTGAGGTCTCCATAGGCAGCACAGCCTCAATGGTAGGCACTCTTTTGCCACAGGCTCTAGGGTTGGCGAGGCTGCCGATGAGGAAAGGGGAATGGTTGTCACCTCTGAAAGTACTTCGCTCGAAGCAAGCAGGGCAACCGTCTTTGTCATGGGGGATTCATTCTCTGGCGAATCAGGAGTAGCCGCCACAGGAAGCAGCTCACTAGGCAATGATGCGGTGGAAGGTCCAAAGCGGGGTCGAGTGTGCCGAACCTACGTGAGGAGAGTTATCGAAGCGGTGTGATAATTCAAGGGGCGTCTAAGGTAGCAAGGGACTTACCAGTCCAAATTGCTGTTGGAAGGCGGGGTCCTCTTCCACATCCACGACATCTTCATCAGGCAAGGGCCGCTTGCAGCAACTTTCCCCACTAGAGGCCTGCAAAGTCGAAATAAACAAGATGAGTCCAAACCTTAAAGGAATTGGTACAATAAAGTAAGGACCAGTGGAAGAATGCTTACTATCGGGAGCCTAGCTTGAATAGTCTCCTCATCAGCCGAGCCCTCCGAGGGGTTCGCTCAATTCTTCTCTTTTGCTTGGCTAGCTGGCGGTACACCTTGCCGTAAGCACGGGGGATTGACCTAAACGTCAGCGGTTAACAAAGTTATAAAAGTAAAGCAAAAGCAATGCCGAGTCGACGGGGAAGTTACCTCTGTCGGATTGCTCTCCCTGATAACAATGCCGGTCGGGCAGCGCGGTGCTTCGTGGTGAGAGACAGGAGGGGTAGCAACAGCTTCTCTTTCCAGTCGCCGGTGGCGGATGATGTTTTGCTCTGCCTATCTCAAGGAAGCAGAGAGGCTTTAGAACACGGCAGCAAAGACGATTTCGTTTGAGGTCTGCCAGGCATTGTTAAAGAGTAAGCGTCACTAGGCGAGGTACTCGGGGTCAGTGCCGAAAGAAGATTCGATCTCCAGAAAAGTTGACGTAAGCGAGAAGAGGTTGTTCATCAGGGTGACCCGCTCCAAATCGCTGGTACAACGCCAGGATGTATATTTGCTAACTGAATAAGTTAGGGGGTACAAAATACCTTGACTAAACCTGAGTTGGCGAGCGAAGTGGTGTGGCGATTAGACTTCAAACCCTTCTTCTAGATCCGGTAGTCAAAGTTCGATGCAGAAAACCGCCCTAGAAAAAGCGTCTAAACTAGATCCGGTAGTCGAAGGTCGATGCAGAAAACCGCCCTAGAAAAGCGTCTAAAGGAGTCATGGCCGGACTGGGGCAAGGGAGAAACCTGCGGTGAATAATCACGAGATGGTGGAGCAGCGCCACGAGATTGATGGTAGGTGGAGGCTCGAGTTGGTTGTACAGTATGCTGGTGTAGAAGGAAGGAGGTGCCCGGCCTAGCGCATTCTAGTTCCCATTAATATTCTAGCAGGGCCAGCTCCGCTTGAATCATAGGCGGCGAGCGAGGAAACTATGGGAAGTAAATTTGCAGCCACAGGTCTACCCACAACGGGCCTGGCAGAATCTAGAACGGGTTCAGAGACAGAGTCCGAAGAGCCCGATACAGCGCCGCAAGGATAGGTTGCCCTATTCCAACCTCCACGCCATAAGAAAACGCTTCGGCTAGTTTAGTCAACTTGTCTGTAGGCTTATGTGCCCTACCACAAAATACAAACTTATTAAACCAGTATTCAAGGAAAACGATACCTCTTTTGTACTGGGGCAGTTTGAATGAAGTATCTCTCCCATGCTTGAATGAGGACTTCAGGGGTTGAGGATTCCAGGATTGTTGTGGTGCTCGAAGACAGTATCGGTGAAGTCCCCAGGGGAGTAAGGCCGAGCATGGATGGGAAGTCTGGTGATGGCCAGGATGTCGAGAAGCGTGATGCTCATCTACCCAAAGGGGAAGTCAAGTGTGTTGGTGGTGTTGTTCCATCGGCAGGTCGTGGCGGAGAAAGGCACTCGATCCGTAGTCGGGGCAGGGAAAAGCTAAGGGTGATGACCTCTGCAATGCCGACCGCCTCCTAGATAGGCTGGTCGGTGAGGAGTCGAGCCTCGTACCAAGCACGATCCTCGTCAGTGGTGTCGGACCACTCGCTGATCCGGATGTTGGTGTGAGATCGCGATGAAGCCTAGGAAGTAAAAGTGTCGGCGTTGAGGCGATGTGCGAGGATCGGGCAGCACACCGAATCAGTTTAGTTGTTCAGCACGGAAGGCGACAGCGGACGGGTAGGGGTCGATCCGAGCATAACTCGTCGTTTTCCAAGAAAATGATGTATCCTGGGCGCGATGGGTTGTCGGACTGAAGGCGCTCGAACCTGGTAGCCCAGCTAATGGCAGCGGCGATATTAAGGTTCGAATTGCTAACTGGGTTCTTCGGAGGAGCCATGACGGTGTAAGCTTCAGAGAGAGAGAAGTGATGGAGGTAGGATAAGGAGAGAAGAGAAAGTTTGAAGTGATAATGACAAGTCTTGTCGCTTTTTATAAACTCAAGACGTGCCTTTTCTTAGAGAAGCGTCACCCTAGTTATTAAGGATATGATGTCTGAAACGTCAGCCTGTTCAAATTCGTAATCAGAAAAACATATCAATTAAGCCTTTTCGTTTGGCTTTTTGATTTGAAATGGCGCTCTGACGTGCCCGTTACCGGACGCGTTACAATTTAAGAACCCTTTTTGACAATCGTAGTATAAGGCAAATAAGGTTCGATCAATCCAGGGACTAAGGGTGCTCATGTCACAATGGTCAAACAAGTTAGTAAATAACAAAATAAGTATGTACAAGTATTATTTACAAAACAATTATTTACAACGTACAAATACAAATATTTACGGACATTTATTTACAAATTTACACATGGTACAAGGTTATAAGGGGGGATTGGTTTGGTTTCTAACATCCTAAAAACATAAAATAAAAAACTAACCTAATATGTACAAGTGATCGGTTCATTCAACACTTCCACATAGAGAGAGAGAGAGACTCAAATCCTAACCACACATTATGATTACATTTCAATCTTAACAATCTGATTATTATACCAACTCTAAGTAAAAGAAATAATCTCGAAACACAAGCCAAAGAGGTCATGCATCTCTTAAATTCTACTTACTTTATCATCTAGGCACAGAGAAATCTAGAACCTAGGATATTTGTGCAAAGGCTGCGATCGATACTCAGCGTCGACTCAAAGTACCCGTCCACACAAAACATGAATCATTAAGTGTAAAAGAATTGAGATTAAACAACAACACACATCCGAGAAGTCGTAACAACAACACACATCTAGAGCTCATTAAATCTATGGTGAAAATTAGTTTTATTAAGAACGAACAATGAGAATTCAATGATTATAACCAAGAAAACGAATTAAGATTTTCAATAAGCACTCGGAAACAAAGGCACAATAGGCTCAACATCTCATGTTAGGTTCAATTGAATCATAACTTATCATAACATGCACATTTCTGTACCAATGATTCAGATTACATCCACTACAATTCATACGATTTCCATTCAAGTTAATTAACCTTAGAACAACAGTTGGATAAAGTTCTCAATTTCATGATCTTTTCTTAACCATAATTTCAGAGATATAATTCTTCATTGATTATTAAGGGCTCCTAAGACACAAAAACAAAACAAAATTCTCAAAAGCAACAAAAACTGTTTTTGGATTTTTAAATTTTTTTGATTTTTCAATAAAGATTCAAGAAACATGTAAGTCCCTCCCCCACACTTAAATTCTACATTGTCCTCAATGTCCACAAAATAATGTGTAGAATCGAAGTGTGAAGTAGGAAATAAACAAACAAACAAAACAAACAAAAAGTAAATGAGAAGAAGGGAGGGGAAAACAAATCTGCGTTGATGGCTCCTCCACAGTTTCGGTTGATTTGGGTTGCCTCCCAAGCAGTGCTTAATGTTTAGTCTTTCAGCCTAGACTTTATACCTCCATTTTAGTTCTGTGTGAGTGGCGCCTCTTGGAGGGGTACTTCCTTCGCTAATTTGTTCCTCTAAAACCTTGTAGCAAGGCCTAATTTGTTCCTCTAAAACCTTGTAGCAAGGCTTCAACTGTGGCCATTCACCTTATACGCCTTTTGATGAGTTGAAAAATGACCGCCAATCATCTTTAACTCATCGCTGGTCACTTCATTTCTCAACGACTAACTTCCTTTAGATATAACCTGAAATTCAAAACGGGTGTTAGTAGGTGAAAAGTGAATAAAATGCAAAATGAATGATATGCAAAAATGTATGAGAATGATAATGACATGCAACGTAATGAATGAGAATGCAATAAGATAATGATGATTTTTTTTTGTTTTTGTTTTTTTAGGTGGCACCAGACTCGACATTTACAAAGTTCATTTTATTTACTCTCAAACTCATATCTTAAGAAGTAAACCATAGTGGCGTACGACCTAGGTATTACGTCTAGACATAAATACATTCAGTGGTTTCAGAAGGCTTGGATGGTCAGGTCAAGATGAAGCTAGTAGGACTCGTTTTAGTGGACTACGGAGGTCGAAACCCCTATCGCGCTTACGCATAGTCTATAGTCCTTTGAGATCCAATTTTGGTCCCAGTCATTCAACTCGGCTTAGACACCACCTAATGTGCCCTTTACTTAGCTAGGAAGCATTCATGTGTTAGACAGCTCTACAAGAGTTAATAAGAACTGTCCTCAACCTCAAGAGAACTTTAATAAGGTACTAATGAAGGGTTTAGGTCCCTATTAACTAAAGTGACCTTACTCTATTCCGATGATTTACAACCTATGATATAAACTTGAAAATACATAAAACAAACAACCGTTAGTTAAAATTAATTATGTAAAAATATGACCTGTGCAATTAAAAAACCCTATCATTGTAGCATTAGTAAGTAGGGTATCGTTCTAACCGGGGACACTAGGGAAGGACTTTATATACTGCAAAAAAGAATGTTAGTAATTTCAAAAGAATACAAGTATAAACATATATACAAAATATTATGGGGGATTTATAGGGTGGTTCGAAACATATAAAGAAAATAAAGACACTTATTTACAAAACATGGTCAATCAATACTCAAGCATAAAACAACAAAGCACCGTGAAGAAAGACATGTCACAGATTTCGCAAGTTTAAGAGGTCATATTTGCGTTTTCACAACTTGTAATTAATTCCAACTATTTAGACTTCTCATGTAAACTTAGTGCCTACAATCGCCTGACACTAAGTTTGTATATGTGTCATCCTGTTTAATGCCTACAATCGCCTGACATTAAGACAAAATACACTGATCGAACGAGAGTCATTGGAAACATGGTCCTAGGTATGGCGTCACTCATCCTATTCATCATGTAAATCTCTCACCCTAGCAACCCTTGGTAGTGACTAAGAATCAAGACCTACAATCGCCTGATCTCAACCCTTAAAACACTACGGCATATGAAACTCCCCCCTAATAGCTAACTTGTCTAGATTCAAGCTAACCTAGAGTTCGATTACGTGTACAGGTGAGGATTAATCAATTCAAGTTATTAATTACGTGAACACAAACAACTTAATCTAAATCGTCATCCTAACATGCAGTTCTACACGTTACAATTATAAACACAATCACATGAAAATCACAAAGAAGAACAAGTAAACATGTTTATAATCGTAAAACCGAAAACCAAAACAAACATATATATAAATAACCATCATCCATACAGTAGATACACACATAAACCTTGAATGTATTCATACCTAAACCTACCCTAAGAGTCGGCAAGGATTGAAGAAGGGATTGGTGGCGGCAAAGGGAGCAGTCGACAGCAAGAGTGCAGCGGCGGCGGCAAGGCTATGGTATTTCTGTGTAGGGAGGGTTTTTAAGTAGAGCTAGGCTATTCTAAGGCTTAGAGCAATTGAGAGACATGAAAATTGATGTACATAGGTCCTATTTATACAGAAAATTTAAGGGAAACCCCTAGAGAAACTCGGCAGCTTCAAGGAGACATCATCTTTGTTGGGCTTGGTTTCCTCCTTTTATCTTTGGACAAGGATTTCGACTTGGACCTTGGATTTCTGATTTCTTGGACTCCTCTACATGTTATTGGATCCATGTAGGCCTTATACACAAGTTCTTGGGTTCATAGGCAGCGAAAATCCATGCAAGAACTCGGCAAGGACAGACTGGCAGAAACTGTCCAGTTTTGCAGCTTGACAGGTCCATTTTTTTGATCATAACTCCTTCATCTGAACTCCAAATGCTGCGATTCAAGAAGATCTGAAAACTAGACACATACAGCTTTCCAATGATATACTTTGAAGATCAGAAATTTCTGCTCGGATCAAAATCTTATGTTTCGGAGTTTCTTCTTTTCCATGGCCTCTCTTGTTGTCTTCCATGAGTCCAATCTTCATAATTCTTGTTCTCATATGCTCATTTACATGTCATCTACACATTAAACCAAATTCATCAAAATTGACAATGTAAAGGTATAACGAATCATAAGAGAAAATAACCAAGTCTTTGTTCCAAATCGAATTTTCAACACTTAAGCACAATTTTTTGTATAAATGCACGTTTTAGCCATTGCTCTACAGAAAAACCATTTTGACTCAAAATAAGTAAAAACGACATTACTAAGGAATAAACAAGGTACAAATGAGGGTAAAAACATATTAAAAACATAGCGTAAAACGCACTTATCAAAATAAATAAACAAAATTAACCTGGCACATTATAAACAAGAGACTTTATAGCCCCCGGCAACGGCGGTAAAAACTGACGTGCCCGTTACCGGACGCGTTACAATTTAAGAACCCTTTTTGACAATCGTAGTATAAGGCAAATAAGGTTCGATCAATCCGGGGACTAAGGGTGCTCCTGTCACAATGGTCAAACAAGTTAGTAAATAACAAAATAAGTATGTACAAGTATTATTTACAAAACAATTATTTATAAAGTACAAATACAAATATTTACAGACATTTATTTATAAATTTACACATGGTACAAGGTTATAAGGGGGGATTGGTTTGGTTTCTAACATCTTAAAAACAGAAAATAAAAAACTAAACTAATATGTACAAGTGATCGGTTCATTCAACACTTCCACATAGAGAGAGAGAGACTCAAATCCTAACCACACATTATGATTACATTTCAATCTTAACAATCTGATTATCATGCCAACTCTAAGTAAAAGAAATAATCTCAAAATACAAGCCAAAGAGGTCATGCATCTCTTAAATTTTTCTACTTACTTTATCACCTAGGCACAGAGAAGTCTAGAACCTAGGATATTTCATGCAAAGGCTGCGATCGATACTCAGCGTCAACTCAAAGTACCCGTCCACACAAAACATGAATCATTAAGTGTAAAAGAATTGAGATTAAACAACAACACACATCCGAGAAGTCGTAACATGTAATTGATGTAGTCTACGTCCTCAACTATTTTCATAGCTTCCACCACTTTAAGAATCATACTCACTTGAAGAAGATAAGCACGAATCATGGCAAACGTTAACGACTTAACGTATACTTTAACGTATGTGTTTAAACAAAAACGCAGACTTCCTAACACAAAGAATTGGCAAGATTAGATTGCTAAAATATCATAAACAAAACCATAACATGCTTAAATAAAATTATGAATCTACTAATACCATAACAATCGCAATGAACAACCAAATCCAATCTCATAAACGAAAATCATATTCTGAAATTTATAACTGAAGAGTATACAAACTAACACAAGAGGCAAAGATCACACATTTTCATCTTCAAGGAAACTTGAGATGATGATGGAGATCGGTGCTCCTATGCTCTAAAGTTTCTGCCGATGTGGAGAAGTCCTTCACGGCTTCACAAAGGAGAGAAAAGACTTCGGCTTGGAGAGAGGAAAGCTGCTCGGCAAAGGCTTGATATTTCTCTAAGTTTCTGCGTAAATGAACGACCTCTTTTTCTGATGTAGAGAACCTCCTTATATAGTGGTGGAGTCTTCCTCTCCACCATTGATTTAAATTTGTTCTTCAAATGGAATCGGCTGATTATTGCTTGATAGTTGCCGATTTGAATCTTGTTTCCTTTCTTGATAATTTTCGAATTCATGCTTATAATCTCTTCCATATGTATTGCCAATTAATATTCCTAAAAATGAAGAAGAAAAATCAGATTTAATCTTGGAAAATTAGGCATTTAAATGGAGAAACAAAATGTAGGAATCTCCCTTAATTTGCTTGATTACAAATCAACATTATCTTCAATCTTCAAGGAATAATTCTCTCAAAATTTGATGCCATAATCTTCACATAATTTCGGTCAAATCCCTGGAAAATTTTTGATTTCCGTATGTGCATCATCTTCTCCATTTAATTCTCATTCAAAAAATAGAATGTTTCTCAAAATGGATTAGGAAAGTTTCACAAGTAGTAAGTTTTCTAAATCAAAATAAGAAAGTTTCTTAAAATGAAATAGGCAACTTTCAAGTTTCCTAAACGACTTATCCTTCTTAATTTGCTGGTTTTAGCTTCAATTTCTGATTTTCCGCTCTTTTACCTCTACAATCATAAAACAAGTTAGAAATGACATTGTTAAGAGAATAACATAGCTAAATAGGGTAGGAAATACGTTAATAACATAGCATAAAATGCGTCTATCACGCTCAAGGCCTATGGGCAATGTTTGAGCCCAATTTGCATTGGGTCAGAGGTTAAATAATTTTGGATAACATTTGAGCGCTACACTAGTGGCCCAATGAGAAACCTTTCCAGCTTCGGCCCAAGAAGGTAGGCGAAGCGAGATCCAAGGGCAAGCCGTCTCGCTTGACTCTAGAAATGAAGTCCGCATGGGTCTCTACAGTCCTAGTAGGTCAACACTAGTGACCTAGGTGAAGCCGGTTGTAATTGGGATTGCGTCACTCCAATTACTTTATTGCCAAGTAAAACGAATTCTTGTGCAATTTTGGTATCAGAAACCTACTTAGATTGATCAAGGTCTGCATCCTTATCAGTTAAACTTTGGGTCAGTATAAATAGAGGGCTTGGGCATTATATTAAGAAACAACTCTCAAACAATCAATCAATCAACAAAATTTTTACAAACAACAGCTCTGCAGCTACAACAAGATCCGACCTCGTCGATCACAACTTGACGCTAAAGCACCTCACCTTAGCATCCAACAGCTTGGTTCCCTGAAACCATCCTCGGCGCCGCGACTCACATCTCTCCAGAGACGTCCCCGTCCTGATTTCCTGTGAAAGCTCTGCTCGTCCAACAAGATTTGACCTCGTTGATCACAACTTGACGTTAAAGCAGCTCACCTTAGTATCCAACAGCTTGGTTCCTCAGAACCATCCTCGACGCCGCGACTCACATCTCTCTAAAGACATCCCTGCCCCGATTTCCTGTGAAAGCTCTGCTCGACCAGCACGAGTATCGATTAGAAAGAATAAAACTGCTCGTAAATTATTCATCTAAGGTGACGCCTGGAGCCTACAGTCTTCTGAAACGAAGTCAGGTGGTGCGCAACCTCCTCATTCTTCCACATCCGTGTGGTGGCATGTCCGCAACTCATTTATTTTCCTGTAATTTAAGTTTCAGTATTTGTACTACTACCCAACCAACTGGTAGCGAGGCCAAAACAAGTAGTAGTTATGATAATAAAGATTCTAAGAACTCCAACTATGAGGGTTGTAACTCAAAAATTAGTGAATCTCCGAGATGTAAGTAAACCGAACACCTATTATGCAATCTCAGTCTTATATTCAATCATGTCATCCACGTGACACTCATGTATATTTGCTAACGTTGTTAACAAAAATTTAAGCCCAAAAAACTAGTCTGAGTGTTTCAAAACATGAGGTGAGGACCGGAGGCCGAATAAGTTATGAGCTCTTAGTTTGATCAGATTAAAAATGCAAAGACCAGAGGAAGGAATTGAAGGTTTTCAGTCTTCATCCAATCTTCGCATCTCCAATCGGGTGACTTGCATATTGATGAAGTGTATATTGGTGAGTGGAACCAGGTGTAAGACACAAATTTATCAAAATTTTCAAAAATCACTAGAGGAATGGCACTTGTATTTTGAACGACTCTCAAAAATCTGAATTTGATTCCGAAACTAGTCTTGGGTGACACTTGCAAGGATGGATTAGGACTCGAGGACTCGGGGTTTTATTTCAATTATTCGGCAGCAACGACGGAATAGGCAGATCTTATTTGTCAGTTTTGAAGTACGTTGCTAACAGTTTCTGCTAAGAAACCAAACTTCCTACCCCAAGTTGTTGCTAAGCTGTGGGTGACTGTATGGCATCTTGGGAGAACTCATCGAGACTGGAGATGCTCATGTTTTATGAAAGTTTATGAAATGTGCTCTTGAAAGACTAAAACCGACTTGCCAAGACTTTTAAATCATCAATAAGAGTGGAGCATTTTCATTAGACATGTATAACTGAGTCCCGAGGTTTTTAAAGCATCTCTAACAGCTTATGTAAAACTAGAATAATCTTTATTTTTAGAGAAAACATCATTTTTTGCTTCAATAGCTCATGTAAAAGATTATCTATAATACAAAAAGTGAGAAGAGAGTAATATATCCTCTAAATCTATAGATTTTTTACAAATTTGTATCTTCATGTAAACTTTATTGCTTACCTTTTTGAATTCATTTTCTTTCCTAAAGAAATAACAAAACGTCATTAAGTTAAAACAATTAACCAAATAATTAAGGTTTGATTTGAATGAATTTATATATTTCTATAAATTTATTAAATTATACGGAAAATATTTAAATTTCTATATAAAAATAAAAGAGCTATTGGAGTTTAGCTCATTTTCTTATAGAGATTTTGTGATTTTCTCCTTTATAATAGAGAACTAATACAAGAACTATCGGAGATGCTCTTAGAATGACACATTCATGTATTTCAGGATTGCGAAACTGAGCCAAACACTCGTAAGATCGAAAATCTGGTCTGATGCAGTTTAACGTCCAAATGAAATTAGTTTAACTAATTCAAGACTTTCCTCCATAGTCCATCACAGCTGGTAACATTGCGAGTGATTTTTTTTTCAGGTCTATTTGGACAGAATCTCGTTTTTTAGACTCTTACACAGGAGGTATGACGGGTCTATTTGGGCATATCAGGTGCTCCATAGGTTCACTTGCAAAGGTCTACTAGACTCACTAATAATTATAACCCAGTTAGAAAGAAAGAAATCTTGAAAGCTCCAAACCCCGAAGGCAGAGACATCATCCGAACCAGATCTAAAAAAGTGACCTTGAACACATGATTCTGAGGTGTACACACTTCTGAAAGCATTATGAATTTAAATCACTCCTAATTAACATGAACACGTTACCATACACTTTATTCGATTAACAATAAAAAATCAGTCACTCCGCACCTCCGACTCCATTCCATTCCCTAACCAGTTCCAATCCCAGCTCTTCCCCTCCATTCTCTAACCAATTCCCCAATCTTCTGGAGTGCTATTACAGGTTCAGTTACCAAATGTACTGACATTCAGCGTTGATCCCTTCCTGGGACCATTACCAACACATGATCTCAGCATGAGAACCAGCTGCTCAATCTAAGCCCCTAGAAAATCACTCCTCTGGTCATAGGAAACCATTCATCAACACAGCAAAGAGAATCTCGATAGGAGAAGCAAAATGGAACCCATAAATACAGGTTTTAATACAGCAATAGTAATAAGAACATTACAGGTTTTAATACTACCACAGGTTTGGAGCTAAGACTGGACCTTTTGACTAAGGAAGAAGATAGATTTGGAGCTAAGAAGCCTCATCATCATTCTCAGCTGCGCCCCCTTTGAGATGCAAATGCTTTTCCCTCTTTTGAAAGTCTGTCAAACCTTTACCACTACCAGTCACCCCTACCTTTCCGAAAGGATCGTCTGGAGACTTGAAGATGCTCTCTCGCTTGCGTCCAGATAAATAACCACTCTGAAAATATAACAAGTTACAAATTTTTTTTTTGAATAACAAGCTACAAAACTAGAATGGGCATGATGCTACAAATCTAGAATCTGCATAAGGGTATTCTTTTTGCCTTGTATTCTTTTTATTGTTCATCAAAATAGAGTATAAGCACTGTCTTGATAGCTAAAGCAAAGGTCTCTAACAGTTAAAGTTAAGAATCAAAGGTTTAGGTTTATTTCAGATATATACTAAACCGGAGATTTGAAACAACAGACTTGCCAAATACAATAGTAAACAAGCAAACTTGTGTTTCTTTACCTTTTTATTTTAAAATTAGTGGAATCAGACATGTGCATGATGAAATGGTAACTGTAGATTAATGTACTTCTGAAGATTGGAGCAATATTGCAAGCAAAATGGAACCCATAAGTACATGCATACCTTCTTAGTCTTGCCTTTGGTAGTTTGGAACTGCTGCCAAGCATTTTGACGCTTGTTCTGAGATACTTCCAGCTGTTCCATCCTCATCTTCGACTTAAAAGCATGTATCTTCTTGCGTTTGGCAATTTTCTGCAGATTTTGGCAAAGTATCAGTACAAAAAACTGAGGAAGATGATGTTACCAAAACTATAATCACCCTACAAACTAGTTTGATGATTCAACCCGCCAGAAACTTTCTGAATTGCCAAACCACACCCCCCCCCCAAAAAACACAAACACACTTTTTAGTTTACTATTATATATGATAGTGATGGACATATTACCACATCCTCAGGATCATCTGGTTCTATACGAAGTTTCGGCGGTAGGGTTCGTGATTGTAAGTCAACAGAAGCAGCTTGTGCAATTTTCCTTTTAATTGCTTGTTTTGTAGCTTCAGCAACTTTTTCAGCTTCCAACAATGCATTCACAGCCCCTTCTTGAATTGGCCTGACATTAGCTGGATCCACCTGAGGAGAATCATCAGTGATGAATAAGATTTACAAAATGTAATAAAACTAAGGGCTGTAGGTGATATGAAAAGGTATGAAAAGTAGTAAGGGACCCACAACTTCTTTCATTTGAGGACACGGATCCACAACTTTGGAATAATAGATAGACAAACTCTTAAGAGGAATACATGTCACATAAATAGATTGACTTTGAAGAACCAATTAACAAATCATACGCTTTTTAGTCGCAACTCGTTATAGGGCCATATGCAAATTTACTACATAAATAATATGAACTTCAGGCAAACAGGTAAGAGGTTAAAATAAACAAAACTATGTAATCATAGGTCACAATATCATAATCTAAAAATAGCTGATTCAATCAACCATGTTAAAGGTGGGCCTCTTCGTCATTGGGTCTTTGTACCACAGGACACTTACGAACTGTTCCGTACACCCAAGATGAACACAGAGCTTAGCTGCTATCACTCTTCAGAATTTTTTTTCTTAACTTGTAATTATAAAGAAGCACTTCAAAATGCAAGTCATTCAGTAAGACAATGCTAAATTTATTTCTAATAAGGAAATCATGAAGTTCAGTAAACCTGATACTGCATAAGCAGACAAGGATGAAGATGCAGTAGCTAGGTGGCATGGCAGCCCACATAAATGGATGTCAAATATATATTGAATGCCAACAGACTATCAACATTTTGTAATGCGATCAGCAGCACAGTAGCAGTCATAAGAGGGTTCTGCCAATCTGTGACAGTAGTGGACGTTTTTGGCCTATCTGCTATTTGCCTCACTAATTTGGCTGATTCTGTCAATATGCCATTCCCATGATAATAAGTCCATGCCTTAAACCCAGTTAATGATTCAAACATAGCTTTAAGGGAAGGATGTGTTGCTCACAATAGTATATAAAAATGTGGCCTAAAATGAATATAACTAGGACAAGGATGCCATGCTAACTTAAAAGCACTTAATGGTTCAGTTATCTATGTAAACATACCTCTTCTTTATTCCCCCAGCTATCATATGTAACATAGTACCCATTTGGTGTAAGAGAATCGATTGTTGCATCATACCTGTACATTCAACTAGTCAAACACGGACAACAAAAAGGAAAGGTGAAACAAATGTAGAAAGTTGTAAAGTCTAATAACAAAATGTGAAATTGGAGATCTTTTCTCACATACCACTCTCCATCTTCACTATAAATAGCTTGAACTTTTGTACCAGGAGCAAATTTGTCATGATAATCAGAAATACTCCCCGTATCCTGCATAAGAATATAATATAAAGTGACTATAACAGAACAAGAGTGGAAGATCCAGCCGCAGTAAGGAGGTAATACAATACAACTACTGTACCTAAAATATTACTAAAAACACTGTTGGAACAAAATTCATTTTTCTACAAGAAAATACTCTCAAAATATTTTTATGTCCCGAACACAACCAACTAGCATGCAAATTGGTGTTACTTGTATATAGAAACCAATAAACCCTAAGAATAGATAAATCAAAATTAACCATAAACTTTGCCAAAACGGAAAAAAAAAAGAATTAGAAGAGCTTACATTCTCATTCTTCTGAGACTGAGGAAAACTAGGAGATGCACTACCGCTTGTTCCAATTTCTAATCCTAACTTTTGATTTTCCTTGGCAGTTGCAAGTAGGTCTTCTATCATGGTTATGGCCTGCATTTTCAAAAATTTAGACCAGACCAGAATTTGAACAACTATCATATAATTGTCAAGATCGTAAAAAACTTAAATAACACATCGATGACAAATTCAAACTTCTCAGCGTGAACATTTGAAACCAGGTGACAAAGGAGAATCTAACCTAATGCCACACATAGCATACTGCAGATGAATGAAAGAGAAGTAGCATTCATCTTGATTAAGCTAAAAAAGAAATCCTTTTTTCTTGTTCTAAAATATCTACAAGTTTCAATTTCTCAACTGTATAAACCATCCTCACCTTATTCAACCCTTTAATGAAAACAAACCTCAAGAGGTGCCATAGCAGTTATTTGGTGTTGCTCGTTTGAGCAACACATTGATTCCTTCAAAAGAGAGAAGGAAGAAATAAAAGAAGAATGATATTGCAATAAAACCTATCCATATAATAGTAACTTCACTTGAGAATCATCTCGGCCAGAGAAGATGTTGACTCTGTTTTCGTAAGAACACTTAATCAAGACCTCTATGCAACAAACTCAAATATACATATAGTAGCTTTTTAATGCGAAAATAGATAGAACTATATGACACAATGTACACACAAGATTACACACAGAAGTTAAAGAAGACTACTCACACAAAATTTACCTCAAGTAACTCTTTTTCCAGGTCAGCATACTCAGAGTTTCCAGGGTCATGAGCTAAAACATCCTTGATCTGAACAGATGAAGGAAGAAATTATTACAAAGGCATAATAGATTGACTTTGCAGCCTATAGCATATAATTTTGAGTTATGATTATGAAATGGCCAAAACATATAACAGAAATTCACTTTAACACAAGAATAACAAAAGAATAAGACACAGCGTGTTCAATGTATGACCACAGCATTATACTCCAGGATACTGATCGATTGAAGTCAAAATATCCAACCACAAGACTATTATAATATCAATGGACGGCTAAGTGCAAGGACATAATGCCTACAGTTTACTCTTTATTTTTAAAGTTTACAGAACAAAATGAACCACAAAAAGAAAAATCTTTCTTTTTGTGAAATAAATCCATTACTAAGTAATGGAGCTCTACCCAGGTTGTGAATTGTCAGTGAATCCAGTGGAGTGAATAAGGATTTTTCTGAGGAAGAAAAGCACAACCTTTCTAGCACCATACAGGTTAATTCCCAACTAGCAGCTCACTTAGCTCAACTGAATCTTTATTCCTACAAATCATCATCTTTATCTTTTGCATGCACACTTAACCGATGATGCAGTTCAGTCAGGTTAAAGACTAAACAAAGCAATTGGGGCTGAACTTCCCCAATCCCAATATGCAATGTAATTTGTAAAACTTATGAGTGCCAATTTCAACCCCTAAATAATTGAACGCTAATGCAAAGTCCATCAGTTAACACTATAGACTATAAACAATTTTCAAAAAATATCATTAGGCGCTACTCCAGTGGTGGCCAACTGGCCATATATTACAGCAATGTAGTTCATTATAAATCCAGTTATGAACAAACGATTCAAATGCACAGTACTCTACTGCCCTCTCTACACAAATCACAATTCAAAGAATTCCCCTACGACAGCGGCACTACTAATGGCCATGTACTTGAATAAAGAAACAAAAAGTTCAAAAGTATCCTGAACAGGATGATAACACAAACCATCAAAATTAGAATGTTTAAATCAAATGCTTTAAACCTTGAAAGCATTATCTAATTGTTAAATAGTGCATTAGGAAAAACCCTAACTGAATTGCAACAAAACCCTAATCATAGAAATCGAAGAGAAGCAGAAGGAGGCTACCTGGCGAAGCTGACTGTTGTACAAGGAGAGATTCGAGGACAGCTCTTGTATGGTGGTAAGCTGGTCTCCTCCTTCCCCTTCCATATTTTTTCTGATTTTCAGAGATTGAAATCGATCGAGAGAGTCTGAGCAGACGCAGAAAGAAGAAGACGAAAAAAAACGAATTGGGGACCTAAATCTTAAAAGGAAACGGCAAATTTAAGGGTACAATATTGTTTTCCGGAATATGGGTTTTTATTTATAGAAATTTTATATACACTAATAACTTAATATACACCTCTTACTCAATACAACACATTTTAAATTTTTTATTATGTTATTTTACTCAATACATAAAATGAAAAACCTAAAATACCTTTAATCTAAAAATTCATGAAATATCATATTAATTGACTATATTTTTTTGAACAATTATTACAAACTGGTGAGTCGAGCTCACAACCTCCCACTTATTAACAAGAGACTATGTCTCTAGACCAAATGGTACTTGACATATTAATTGACTATATTGTTAAGACTATTATTATATGATTAGTATCTATTAATAATGATTTTTTAAAATTTTCATATTTATACATGTGTAACGTTCTGAAGAAATTCTTAAAGATTTAATATTCTTTTCAAATCCTTAAACATTCTGATCAACAAAAAAATTCGTAAACATGTAAATGATAAAAAGATGATGAATACATATAACAACAGGGTGAAAAAGAAGAAAATGAAAGAATATATTGAAATTCTTATAAAATTTCTAAGATGTTAGAATATATAAAATTTTTATAAATTTACACATTCTAAAATCTGAACTTAGAAATTATAAACCTTTTAAGATAAAAAAGAATTAACTATTCAAACTTCCTTCCAAAATTTGTATTTACTTCCTTAGATTTCAATTTTGATAATTTAATTTTGTATTATAACTTTATTAGTTTCTAAAATGAACATGTTCACCTTTTAAGTTTCCAAAAGTAACATTTTAGTTTTAATATCTAATTTATTTTATACTTTTACATTATTAATTTCCAAATATTTGTCCAACGTTTAATATTTTAATTTGTTTCCAAATGTATTACACATATCTCTTTTGGTCATTTAATATACCAATAAACTATGATTTGAAATGTCGAACAATAGGGGTGTGTATTAAGTAATTGAGGTGTGTATTTAAAATCACTCTTTTTTGTTGTTTTATTTTGAGAATGTAATGTGTGGGGTTAAAAGTAAATTGCATGATTCACATGGCGATTTTTTATTCTTTTCTTACCGGATTTTAGCTCACTTACCCGCTTGTATAACAATTTTGAATCAAAACTGTGTCATATTCTCCAAAAAAAATCAAAATCAAAGTTGTGTCATTTGTCATGTTGGCTAGTAAATATTCTAAATTTCAAAACTTGGTTACTAGATCTCCACACTTGTGTTATGGGGTAAAAACAGGGCTAGGAGATAAAGTGGATCTACACGGTACTAACTCGTGCAGGATGTGATTTATCCGCTAAAAACCTATCTGCTAAGGTAGAGTTGTTTGTTTCCTAGGAATTATCGATGTCCGAATTGCTCCGGACAATTACCCTCCGATGCTTAAGTCAGACATGGGAGCGGATAGGTTTTAGACTTAAAGTGGGGAAATGAGTTTGTTATCTCTGTTTTTGAGGCTAGGTGCCTATTTATAGAGTTAGAGCGGGGCTGGATTGTCTTTAGTGAGAAGATTTCTAAAGCGTGCATCAGATCGAGTCGTCCATATGTTCGGTTGAGATGCCCTCCGGCTTAAGCTTTGGGTGTTGAGGAGGCATGCGTAAGGTTAATTAGAACGCTTGGCATTAGTTCCCACAACAAGTCCCCAAGTAAGGATAATAACTTGGTTGGGGAGTTTATGTAAAGTGCTTGTATATTAGGCAATAGAATGTGTTCAAACGAGTCTGAGCGCATGAACTCTTATGGAGTCCCTGAACTCCCCGAGTGAAGAATTGTACTTTCTTGGCAATACGCGCCGTGAGGGTCAAGGAGCAGTTGTATTATGCGGACCATTTCGTGTCTGTTCGAGGAGATTGTTCTGCACAAACTTTTTATGCGTCCGGATACTATGCGGACTTTATGTTTGTATGAATGAGAGATGAGGAGCGAACTAATCAGGACTCGATCGTTATGGGCATAATCTTTTACCCGCAGGTGTCATGTTTATGACATTGTGTGCGATCAAATGTATTATGTGCTAGCAATGGTATTATGGGCATGCAAGTCGGGAGGTGATCTTTTGACCCGAATGTGCCACCTTTATCCCTTGCGTAGTTGTGCCACTAGACTGTTTGTAGCTGGGCTGTGTATAGCCTATCAATCTCGAGATTTTGTGTGCATGGTCGTTCGCTACTATGTTAAGAGTTAGTCTCTGGAATAATGATGGTTTGCGGATTTCAAAACCTTTCATTACTGAGAATCGCACGTCATTAAAGCTTGGTGCATTGTATTTATGACGTAAGGCGAACGATTCATTTTTCAAAGCAAACGGAACCGTCAATTGGCCACGTGTCTATGTCAAGACCCACTCTGAATTTTTCCACTAAAACCCGATGTAAGTCTCACGAGGTCCACCTCAAGAGAGAGTTACTTTGAAAATTTCAGCATAATCTTCCTTCAAAATGGACAACCCTTACCTACAAACCAAGTCACACATTTCTATAATCAACACAACCATTCTCAACTTCCAGGGTCATCCTGCCCTTAATTATAGCATCCGCCTCAAACTAAATAAACATTTTAAGAATACTTCCGATAAATTAAATCAGTCATACGAATTATGAGCATCAATTCTCAAGAAACGAAGTTGGAGTTTAAGCCCTTAACTCACAACCGCCTATATTACAAAAAAACCCATAGTTGTTAGAGCTCTAAAATAATATAAGGAAGTGAGAAAAAAATACACAAGTAGGAGTATAAGAACCTACTATAGAAAAATGGAGATGTGCTAACTATGCCTTGTCTCCTAGCTATGGTCGAGCCAATCACTGCAGTCTGGGCATTTTAAAACGAAGAGCCCAGGAAAGAAACATTTAAAACGTTAGCGTGAGTGGACAAAAATAATAAATATGTGAGAATAAATAATCCAATAGTGTTAATGCATGCCACAATGAGAAAAATCCTCAAATAATCATTTAGAAATCAAAATATATCTTGCCAATCTCATTGGTTTAAAAATCAATATCTAGAAATATAGGGGAAGAAGTTTCACTATGACAATGAGTTTTCCAGACTAAGGTCGGAGCCTCTTAAGACTTCTAGGTATGCCCCACGACACTTCCTTAGTGAGGGATCCGCCCCACTCCACTTTAATTAAATGGAGGTCATTAATCTATGTACATCCCGCTCCACTTTCTTAAGTGGGGGTCCGCCCCGCTCCACTTTAATTAAGTGAGGGCCATTTTGGCTAACTATCATTTATAATAAATATATGAACGACCTTTCATGGTAAAGAAAAAGCAAACAAATCTAAAAAGTCACAAATACTCTTCCCCCAATAATAGAATCATGCATCAAGTACGGTTCCCCGACCTTCTTCATAATAATGACCATAAACAAGGATTTCTCAATAAAGTAAATATATCTCAAATTCCAGCCGATATAAACAATGGAGCTACGGGAGGGGAGCAACCCACCTTCCCAGCCCATCGGCTCAACAAAAAGGATAGAATCATGTTACTTATATTTTTTGTAAATACTTTAGGACATACATAGCTTTAAATCAAACGTCCATTCACCGTACTGCTAAGTCTGTCGTCGATATCTAAACCTCTCAACAAAAGTCTCTTCACGTCTTATTTCAAACTCTAAAAATTGTAATTAAATAAGTGAGTCGAAACTAAGATGAACGTACTACTTGCTCATCTAAGCCCAACTTCCCAAACTTAACAAACTCATTCTCGGCCTTCAATTCTAGTTTAGGAATTCCCACGTCAACTTCTTAAAGTGTTCCGACAACGAAACTGAAGGCCAAATATTTATTTAATCTCCGCACAATTATTAAATCTTGAAAATTCCAAAACTAGCCTAAAACTTTTCCAAAAAAATATAAACTTCGTACCAATAAACCCCTCTTATTTTATACAATTTTTTAGCATGAAAACTATCCAAAAAGTGGCCGCTCTGCCACCGGCAGAAACTTTTGGCTACCACCAATGTCACGCCCCGACCCAAGTTTACATTCCTAAACCCGAGTTAGGACGTGCAGGACCGATCCTAAGAGAGATTTACTCGTAATCCCCCTCGAGAAGGGGTAACCCTGTTTCCAAACCAATTGCAAACAATACAAACGTTACCGGAATAGACCTCACAGCCGGAGGTTATCCTGATATCTGTATTTGGATCTCAAACCAATCATTTAGAGAACCTAGGGTTCTAATAATATTTGTGACTGCACCCGAATAATGGTTAGGATCAAGCCACACGTAGCTCTTATTTTAGTTAACATTCTAACCGGGAAATTCCCGTTTTACTACTTATTGGTCGATTTAACAATGGATTGCAAACTCCCAAAGTATACCCGTAGTTTAACCCCTCCGTTGAGGTAATCACCGACCCACTAACCATCGGGATTATCCCGAACATTCCACCACAATCAAACACAACACTCACACATAAAAAATATAACATCCACACATAAATAGTAAATCCTCTAGGGGTAATATGGTCAATTTATCTCTAATGACACTCTTGCAAATACCTAGTACTGCCAAGGGCAATAATGTAAAAATCAGTCTGAATTGGCAGCTTGGTAAATATGCTAAGCTGCTAGGGGTATTTTAAAAATTTCAGCCCCAATGGTAGCCCTTGTAAATAGACAAGACAGATAAGGGCAGTATGATCTTTTTAACCTCAATGGCAGGCTTGTAAATAAACAAATCTGCTAAGGGTATTTCTAAAATTTCAACCTCAATGACACCCCTATAATTATATAAAATAGTCAGCGGTATTTATGGAATTTCTAACGTAGTGGCAGCCTTGTAAATATACAAAACCATCAGGGGTATTTTCGAGATTTCAGCCCTAGTAGCACCCTTGTAATTACCCCAAACTACCAGGGGCATTTATGGGATTTCAGCTCAACCACCCAGAACCGGCAGCGCCGTCGCTGGTGGCTGCCGGCCGGCCACTGGAGTCTGGCCAACCCATAAACTGTCACACCCCGAATCTTTTGAAGTTAATAAAGGTTACCTTTCACAGAGATTCACGAGTTACCGAGGACTGTTAATCGCGATCGGTAATTCGATAAGTTATCGCTCGAGTTAATTTTCGAGTTTTTAAAAGTATTCCAAATACCTGAATTGATGACTCGATGTTGTAGTACGTGTCAACACGAGTCTCCCGGTATTTCCGGAATATTTTTCGGAGCTTCCGGCTAATTTCTGTGAATTTCAGAAGTTTATGGTAATTTTTAATTATCCATCCGGTAAAAAGGGAGAATTACCATTTAATCTTTTCACTTTTTACCTTCTTTAAATCTGGACCGTCAGATCATTTGGAGAATGAATCTGGACCGTTGATTCAAGTATAAATAGGGTGGAGGAAGGTTGACTTCGGTCAAAACTGAAATGGAGAGTTGACCAACTCTCTCTCTCTCTCCTTTCGCTCGTCCTCCGTCGCGGCAGTCGCTCCGCCGTGCGCTCCACAGCTAGGCCACCCTAGCTCACGAGACCACCGCCAATCTTCTCCTTTACTTCTCTTCTTACAAGCCCAGTCAACTTCTCCGACTTTCAACCATCGACGGTGAGGATTGGAGGAGGAGGACGGCGACTGTCCTTGGAGATCTCCGACAATCCAGGCGGCGAACCAGCAATCTGAGGTTGGATTCTTGCTCCTCTTTTCTTCCTCTTTACTCCCCTACTCTTGAAATCTCGATTTAGGCAAAAATCGGAGAATTTCTATCTCACTGTTCATGTATCTGATTTTCACCTCCTCCCTCCGGTGACAGGTTCTGATGTCTTTCCTTCCCCTCGACAGCGACTCGATCTTCTCTTTGCCAACTTGAGCATGAAGGGAAGCTTGGAGCGCCATTGTAGTGTCCCCTGGCAGAGGCAGTGGTTCGGTGCCTTGCCAAGGAGGAGCAGGGCAAAGCTGTTGTTGACTGGAGTAGTTAGGGATGTTGGAGGTTGAAGAGCTGTGGGTAGAATCTTGGGGGAGACTACTGGGTTGCAGTCTCAGTTTGAATGTGTAGGTGAGCTGATTTTGGAGCTACTGAGTTGTGCTATTTGTGTTGTTTGTGTGTTGTTGAAGTAATGCTAAATTGTGTTGTTTTTGTTGTTGTCTTGTTGTCGTAACTTGGTGACGAAGAAAACGGGGAAACTCTGGCGAAATTCCGGCAAGTTACCGGAATCCGGCGAAGATTCCGGTGATGCCGTAAACCGGCAGAATGCCGAAGAGGTAGAAATCGAATCCTTATTAAGCTTTTAGTCAAAACGTACGGTTATTTCGTAATTGAGACATTTACGGAGAAATTGGACGTAATTAGGAAGTTTCCATTTTGGGAAAACCTTCTAAGTTTGGAAACCTGTTAATTTGGGAAAGTTTCCATTAAAGGAAAGCTTTCACTTTGGGGAAGTTGCATTTTCAGAAAGATGGTTAAAGGGTTGAAGTTCAATGAAGTTGGACACTAGTTGGTTAATTCGGTAAAATGTTAAATTGTTATCGGAAATTGATAACTGGAATTTATGAGGAAAGGTTAAATCGGTAAATCGACTCAAGGTTAAATGTACTGATTAATGTGACACGTTGGGTGTCCATAGTAATTCAACGAATTAATACGTGACACCCTAACGTCAAGTTAAAGTAATAAATGAAGGTTCGGAAACTGAGTCGGACTTCCGGTAAGTTGAGTTAAGAGTCGATAACCGGGAAAGAAAGTCAAAAAGGGTAAAATGTCATAAAAGGGAACTCGGTCAACTTGTGGTCAAATAGGAGTTCCTGGTCAAACTAGGAAAAGACCAAGTCAACGATGAGATGACTAATATAGTGGTTTGTTTGTACAGTCTCTGATTGAACGTGAGACGGGCTCGACTACGCGGGTAGTTCGAGGGTGTCGCTCGAGGAGCTTTCCGAGCGGAAACGTCGCAATAGTACAGTGAGTGGACATATTATTTTAAATAAATGCATGCTTTAATTATTGAGTTAATTGCATGGTTTTATGATGGTTTTCGAGAATTATATCTTTCTCGGGTTCTTGAACGATTTTATTTGGTTAAAGTTTAGCGGGAGCCTCGGTTAAAGATTTTTACTATGGTTTGAGATTTTGACACTTATGCGTGAAGTATTTACATTATTACTCAATTTTCTATTTCTCCCGAAAATGGTTATAGACGGTGATGGCCGTCCTTCGAATGGATTTGAACCCGAGACTTCGTTGGAAATTGGTTTTATGCATATATGACAAGGAATGGTTTTAATTAATTGTTTTGGGAAGAGAATTTGATTAAGGTATTGTTATGAATGTTTATCTTAAGGGTTGACCAATAAATATGCTAGTTAGAGTAGCGTGAGGGCGCTACTAGAGCTCTTAGCTCCGACCCTAGCCTGAGAGGTCAGGCAAACTACGTAGTGCACTATGAGGGTTGACCATTTCCACTTTATCTAGAGCTCTTAGCTCCGACCCTGGTCTGAGAGGTCAGACAAGCCTGAGAGGTCAGGTTGATATTATAAGGGTTGACCGTTATCACATATTCTAGAGCTCTTAGCTCCGACCCTGGTCTGAGAGGTCAGACAAGCCTGAGAGGTCAGGTTGATATTATAAGGGTTGACCGTATTATTTTATCTAGCTAGCATAGCGTAGCGTGAGGGCGCTACTAGAGCTCCTAGCTCCGACCCTAGTCTGAGAGGTCAGACTTATTATGTTTGGTGAACATTTCTCTTCCCATATTCCTTGTTGGTTTATCTTATTATGCACTTGCGGAAATTTAGTAATTGTGGGCATGCATAAATGATTTGTTTAAATTGATATACTTTTGGGAGAACATTACAGGAAATGAAGTTTTCATATTTGATTTTCGTCCACTCACTCTAACAGTTTTTAAATGTTTCTCCCCTGGGCCTTTCGTTTTTAAATGCCCAGTGATGCAGGGTTCTTGAGAGGAGGTCGAGCGCGTACGAGAGTCGAGGCATAGTCGATAATTCCGTTGCTGCTTGAAATTCTTTGGGGTAATCCTCTCTGTAGACTGCTCTGACTAACCCGGTTTAGTTAGTTTAGTAGGAAGGGTTGGCCATTTCAAGGGGGTTTCGGTAAGAAGTTCCCTTGAGGTGGTCCCCGCAGGATTTACTTCGGGTAAAAGGGGTTTAACCCGGGGTGGGTCCTGTCAATGGTATCAGAGCATCAGGTTATCGTTTCCAGTTACTACCTCATATACTTGGTATCACTTAGTGTCTATAGAGTGATGGTCCGACCGCGGCGGATCCATCGGCATTTTATGCTTGGACGCTTAGTGTTTATTGAGGATATGAGTTAGTACTTCCTGATTGAGATATGGACCGAGTGGTCCTATAAACGATCGAATCTTCAAGACTATGCCTCAGTACGCGCGACCTCATAGAGAGTTCCTGTAAGAAACAAGGTAAGCTCGTTACGTATTTATGTTTTTGTATTCCCCATTGATTTATGAGATTTGAGTTGGGGATCGAGCTGTAAACTCACGTTGTTTAACGTTTGAGCATTATGTGTAAGTACTCGGTGGTGAAACAGTTAATTCACACCTGGGAGGCTGCCATAGTTGTTGACAGGGATGCTGTAGAAGCCTAAGACAAGGCTTGGGTGTTCGTGTATGAGGCTCTTAAAAGTGAAGAGTCGTACGAGTTACTGCAAGAGGTTGCATCCTGCCATGGAAAAAGGAGCTGAAGTCGCCTAGCGCGATTATTCAGTGAGGAGATAAATATTAAGATTTGACGATTGCCACGACTTTGTTGAGGTTCGTCATTAGTGTGGTTTCAGAGAAACCAACGGACACTTGAAAGTGGAATGACTCAAGGAAGTTGAGTGTTGTTATTTTTGTGGTTTGGATCTAGTGACTAGTCCATGATGTGGCACTATTGGAGAATGTTAAGGAAGTAAAGGCTAGTTTGGTCACTTGATGCTTTATGGGACAACCACTGAGACTAATGGCGTGGGTCAGTCTTGGTGCTGACATCGTTGTCATCAGCTACGACCAGATTCTCTTCGCTCCAGCCACCCATGATTGGGGTACTAGAAAGATTTGAATTGTTAGTGAGTCCAAGCGTGATTTGAATTGTTGGTGACAGTGGTTATTAGGCCATTTATCGTGGAGGCAGGAATTAAATCGTGTCACCAGGTCTTGGGACTCATGTCAACCATAAGGTGAGTTATCCACCTGCGGTCAAAGTGTTGTAATTAGTACACCAGTGGAGGAGTCTCCAGGTTGGCTGTATTAGAGATCAATTTTCAGATCGAGAAAGCGTTACTTGTGGTAATTAAAGTTAAGTGGTTCCGGAATTTTAAGGAACATGTTGGAAGTGGCAACAAGCCACCGGGTCTCGGACCAAGGGTGCTTGGGGTACCGGAGATAGTGATACGAGCCTTGATGGACTTGGTATTATTGTGGTGTAGGAACCAGTCGTGCAAACGACACTGTTTCGACGGCTGAAGACGTACATGGGTATACCTCACAGGAGCACGTGTACCCTCTGTTGGGAAGTGGTATAGTTGAAATTTGGGTAGCACATGCTGGTAAGGCGTAATTATTGTGTGCAACTGTGTGTGGTCAAAAATGACACCAGGTAAGTGACGAAGGCTGATGATGACATCATATCAAGAATGTATTGTGAGAGTTCCATAATTTGAGAACGGAGATTAAAGACGTTTGTCAGTAGTTTTGTGCAAAACGTCAAGTAAATGGTCTAACCGATTAAGTACAGGTCGGAAGTGGGTCATTAATAGTCGCTCCGACTCCTATGATGGTTAGCGAGATTATTATATGTTGTCAGTAAGTGGTTGATTGCCTACTGAGTTAAATGCACGGAAAAGGTGAAGAGACAGCAGTGGGGCAAGGTTTACTGAATCTTTGAATTTGAGTGAGAATACTTGTAGATGGTCAAGCTTCAACCTGCAACCAAAGTCGTCCGTTATGACACGTGGTTTCCTTGAGGGTGATTAACTGAGCTTGATGACATGGAAAATTGTGCACCCACTGGCTGTGGTCTAATCAAGCATTGTAACCGAAGGTGTACTTAGACGTGTTTGGGAATCTTGAGTCATATCCCCTGCAGTGACAGGAAATATTCTCAATTCGATCTGGGAAATCGAGTTCTGGTGTATATAATGAAATTCTGAAAGGATTAAAGTATTGTTGGTATTGTTATGGTCATTGGTCATTTGGGTAGTGACCCTACTTGTTAGGAATTTTTGACCTAACGGCAGTTCTTGGCGCCACGAGTGTAGAGTGGTAGCAAGAAAGGTCATTGGAGGTGACCCTCAAAATTGTCAACATTTTCGGTGAGTGTGAAAGCGGTGAAACTGAGGAAAGAGTTTCTTTGATGACTCAAAGGTGTTACGAGTCATGGTTTTGGAAACCAAATTGTTACAAGGGTAGTAAAGTATGTTGCTAAGTTGTGCAACACTCCATCGGAAACCGTGGAGTGATTAAGCTACGTTCAGATTAAGTATGATCTGAGAGGATGTTAACGTGTGGCAGTGGATCTTGTGATTTAAGATCTAGAGTGGTAAGCGATTGAGAATCCTGAATCCTACTGAATAGAGGTTGCGGTGGATGGTAAACGCGCAGCGCCTGGGGGACAGTTTTGTTAGAAACTGACCAGTTGTACGAGTTGACTCTGTGGTGTGTACTCACCCAGTGCGGTGATAACTGGATGCTTGGTGATCAATGTGGCTAAGTTCAGGCGGAATTAATTTCCCGATGCTTTGATCAAGGGTTCCTTTGGGTGTGCACCAGTGACACTAAATTTCATGTAGATGTCTGATCTAGTTAAATGTCCAAAGTTGCTGGTTATTACCGGACGATGTGGTAATGGAGGCATCTGGGAATGGAATAACCTTGTTGAGCGGGTAAGGCTCTGGGAGTCATTTAATGGTAAGTTTATCCCAGATTGTGATGCGGTATTGTTTACTAGACGCACAGTTATGGTTGAAGTGCAAGTTCTGCACTATGCGTCATCCCAGGTTAAAGTAAGAGATGGGGAGGTCAGTGGTACCTCACCTATGAGTTGTACGGTGAGGTATTACCGTGGTAAAGTACGTTGTAGTTCCACGAGGTGACAATTGAGCAAGCGATTTTATGGTTGGCTTGTGAGTAAAAAGGTCCGGATTTGGGTTGTCAGAATAGTTACGTGTGCGGTACGTAGCCTGACAATTTGTCATCATGCGAGGAGAAGTATTGTTGGATCTCGATGTCTGGAGCTTTTGGATCTCCCTGATTTAAAGGCTATGGTTGTGGATTTACGCTAAAAATTCATGGCAGTTCATGTCCTATGTGTGCAAGTGGTTTGAGAGAGTAAGGGAAGACAATTACTCAACAGCAAGACAACTTGACAGGATAATTAATAGAAAGCGTAAACCAGATCAGGGAGTCTGATTCAATGAGGTGATGGTTCGGGTAACACAAGTCGTCATGGTTCTCTCGTAGGCATGTTATTGTGGGTTGACCCCACGTTGTACTGTGTTCCAGAGGATTTAAATCCATTAGTAACATCAGACCCTACTCCTCAGGTGTGGTAATCATTTCTTGTGTAGGGAATGTGTGAGCTGATATTTAGGGTTCCACGAAAGAATACGAGTATCTTTGAAGAAATTTTTACCCGCGATAAGCGAGAGGTGATGGGATCAGAATGAGTATTAGCAGTTTTGTGACGACGTCACTTGTGGTTGATAAGAATATGTGGTTGTGTTTAGTAGACATTGGAGAGCAATATTAGTATTTTAAGTGGTACTATTCCTCACGGTATTGGACTTGGAGTATAGAAATTTCGAGGACGAAATTTTTATAAGGTGGGGAGAATTGTCACAACCCGAATCTTTTGAAGTTAATAAAGGTTACCTTTCACAGAGATTCACGAGTTACCGAGGACTGTTAATCGCGATCGGTAATTCGATAAGTTATCGCTCGAGTTAATTTTCGAGTTTTTAAAAGTATTCCAAATACCTGAATTGATGACTCGATGTTGTAGTACGTGTCAACACGAGTCTCCCGGTATTTCCGGAATATTTTTCGGAGCTTCCGGCTAATTTCTGTGAATTTCAGAAGTTTATGGTAATTTTTAATTATCCATCCGGTAAAAAGGGAGAATTACCATTTAATCTTTTCACTTTTTACCTTCTTTAAATCTGGACCGTCAGATCATTTGGAGAATGAATCTGGACCGTTGATTCAAGTATAAATAGGGTGGAGGAAGGTTGACTTCGGTCAAAACTGAAATGGAGAGTTGACCAACTCTCTCTCTCTCTCCTTTCGCTCGTCCTCCGTCGCGGCAGTCGCTCCGCCGTGCGCTCCACAGCTAGGCCACCCTAGCTCACGAGACCACCGCCAATCTTCTCCTTTACTTCTCTTCTTACAAGCCCAGTCAACTTCTCCGACTTTCAACCATCGACGGTGAGGATTGGAGGAGGAGGACGGCGACTGTCCTTGGAGATCTCCGACAATCCAGGCGGCGAACCAGCAATCTGAGGTTGGATTCTTGCTCCTCTTTTCTTCCTCTTTACTCCCCTACTCTTGAAATCTCGATTTAGGCAAAAATCGGAGAATTTCTATCTCACTGTTCATGTATCTGATTTTCACCTCCTCCCTCCGGTGACAGGTTCTGATGTCTTTCCTTCCCCTCGACAGCGACTCGATCTTCTCTTTGCCAACTTGAGCATGAAGGGAAGCTTGGAGCGCCATTGTAGTGTCCCCTGGCAGAGGCAGTGGTTCGGTGCCTTGCCAAGGAGGAGCAGGGCAAAGCTGTTGTTGACTGGAGTAGTTAGGGATGTTGGAGGTTGAAGAGCTGTGGGTAGAATCTTGGGGGAGACTACTGGGTTGCAGTCTCAGTTTGAATGTGTAGGTGAGCTGATTTTGGAGCTACTGAGTTGTGCTATTTGTGTTGTTTGTGTGTTGTTGAAGTAATGCTAAATTGTGTTGTTTTTGTTGTTGTCTTGTTGTCGTAACTTGGTGACGAAGAAAACGGGGAAACTCTGGCGAAATTCCGGCAAGTTACCGGAATCCGGCGAAGATTCCGGTGATGCCGTAAACCGGCAGAATGCCGAAGAGGTAGAAATCGAATCCTTATTAAGCTTTTAGTCAAAACGTACGGTTATTTCGTAATTGAGACATTTACGGAGAAATTGGACGTAATTAGGAAGTTTCCATTTTGGGAAAACCTTCTAAGTTTGGAAACCTGTTAATTTGGGAAACTTTCCATTTTGGGAAAGTTTCCATTAAAGGAAAGCTTTCACTTTGGGGAAGTTGCATTTTCAGAAAGATGGTTAAAGGGTTGAAGTTCAATGAAGTTGGACACTAGTTGGTTAATTCGGTAAAATGTTAAATTGTTATCGGAAATTGATAACTGGAATTTATGAGGAAAGGTTAAATCGGTAAATCGACTCAAGGTTAAATGTACTGATTAATGTGACACGTTGGGTGTCCATAGTAATTCAACGAATTAATACGTGACACCCTAACGTCAAGTTAAAGTAATAAATGAAGGTTCAGAAACTGAGTCGGACTTCCGGTAAGTTGAGTTAAGAGTCGATAACCGGGAAAGAAAGTCAAAAAGGGTAAAATGTCATAAAAGGGAACTCGGTCAACTTGTGGTCAAATAGGAGTTCCTGGTCAAACTAGGAAAAGACCAAGTCAACGATGAGATGACTAATATAGTGGTTTGTTTGTACAGTCTCTGATTGAACGTGAGACGGGCTCGACTACGCGGGTAGTTCGAGGGTGTCGCTCGAGGAGCTTTCCGAGCGGAAACGTCGCAATAGTACAGTGAGTGGACATATTATTTTAAATAAATGCATGCTTTAATTATTGAGTTAATTGCATGGTTTTATGATGGTTTTCGAGAATTATATCTTTCTCGGGTTCTTGAACGATTTTATTTGGTTAAAGTTTAGCGGGAGCCTCGGTTAAAGATTTTTACTATGGTTTGAGATTTTGACACTTATGCGTGAAGTATTTACATTATTACTCAATTTTCTATTTCTCCCGAAAATGGTTATAGACGGTGATGGCCGTCCTTCGAATGGATTTGAACCCGAGACTTCGTTGGAAATTGGTTTTATGCATATATGACAAGGAATGGTTTTAATTAATTGTTTTGGGAAGAGAATTTGATTAAGGTATTGTTATGAATGTTTATCTTAAGGGTTGACCAATAAATATGCTAGTTAGAGTAGCGTGAGGGCGCTACTAGAGCTCTTAGCTCCGACCCTAGCCTGAGAGGTCAGGCAAACTACGTAGTGCACTATGAGGGTTGACCATTTCCACTTTATCTAGAGCTCTTAGCTCCGACCCTGGTCTGAGAGGTCAGACAAGCCTGAGAGGTCAGGTTGATATTATAAGGGTTGACCGTTATCACATATTCTAGAGCTCTTAGCTCCGACCCTGGTCTGAGAGGTCAGACAAGCCTGAGAGGTCAGGTTGATATTATAAGGGTTGACCGTATTATTTTATCTAGCTAGCATAGCGTAGCGTGAGAGCGCTACTAGAGCTCTTAGCTCCGACCCTAGTCTGAGAGGTCAGACTTATTATGTTTGGTGAACATTTCTCTTCCCATATTCCTTGTTGGTTTATCTTATTATGCACTTGCGGAAATTTAGTAATTGTGGGCATGCATAAATGATTTGTTTAAATTGATATACTTTTGGGAGAACATTACAGGAAATGAAGTTTTCATATTTGATTTTCGTCCACTCACTCTAACAGTTTTTAAATGTTTCTCCCCTGGGCCTTTCGTTTTTAAATGCCCAGTGATGCAGGGTTCTTGAGAGGAGGTCGAGCGCGTACGAGAGTCGAAGCATAGTCGATAATTCCGTTGCTGCTTGAAATTCTTTGGGGTAATCCTCTCTGTAGACTGCTCTGACTAACCCGGTTTAGTTAGTTTAGTAGGAAGGGTTGGCCATTTCAAGGGGGTTTCGGTAAGAAGTTCCCTTGAGGTGGTCCCCGCAGGATTTACTTCGGGTAAAAGGGGTTTAACCCGGGGTGGGTCCTGTCATAAACAGTCCAAAGTTTCACAATTTGATCGTCTCAACAATCCAAACATCTTTCGAGTTCAACACTAAGCCTAATTTCAGCTCTAAAATGTCAATTACACAAGAACATGTCGAACCCGATTTGGGGCTAAAAAACCCTAAAATTTCAAATCCAGAATTCATCACACACATCAAGAATTGAGCTACAAGATTCTAGAGGATTGTCCTACTCCTCAAGAGGATCAAAACCATACCTGAATTGCTCGAGATGGCGGCCTGAGGAGGGAGAATTCAGGCGAAACTCGACACTGTGCATTCTGCTCTTCTTGCCTTGATAACTCTTCACTGGCGGCGAGTCGTGCTTCACCTTCTACCCAGAATGAAAGGTGAGGCTATGGGGCGTCGAACAAGACCGGTGCGATGGGCTGTGGAGGTCCAACGGCAGAGCATTGGCTCGCGCAAAATCCGGCAGAGGAGGAGAGAGAGAGACGGGGTGAAATTCTAATTTTTCACCCCGGTAAAAACCCTTTTTAAAACCATTTACCATGAATAGTAACTTTAATTCTTAGGCCATAACTTTTTCATACGAATGTCGATTAAAACGCACGACATGTCTATGTGTTCGTATTCAAGTCCTCTATAACTTCCTCGAAAAGAGTTTCCTCAAATTCTCGACTTATCTCAAAGTCATCTTTTTACAGTAAAGTAAATAACATTTCTTACTTTTGTAAATTGGATAAATTCATAACAAACAGCTCGTAGCTCCGGAAAATCTTCCGGACATACCAGAGGACTAGTATTAACATAATCCACCCCTCGGCCGAGAATATCTCGATAGTTAATCTCGAATAGTAGTTTCAGGAAAAGTTAAAAGTGCGGGGTGTTACAACCAATCGCCACCAAAGTTTCACAGAATGATCCTCTCCACATTCCGAACAACTTTCTAGTTCAACTCGAAGGCTAATTCTTATTATAACTAGGTCAATTGAACAAAAATGCAAATATCCCAATTTTCAAACCCTAAAAACTTCAAATTTTCAATTCTCCCTCTACACTCCAAATCGATCTACCATATTCTAGGGGTGAGTAATTCTCCTCAAACTCATCTTATCCATATATAGAACTCACCGGATTGTGCCCTGAGGAGGGAGATATTTGATCAAAACTCTCTACTGTACACTCGATAGTCAAACCGGAATATTGGCCGAAATACGACAAGACAGACCGAAAAAACTTATCTAGAAAGGAAGTAGAGACAGAGACGCTCCTTTTAGGACCAGTGCGGTGGTCTCCGGTGGCCTGATGGCGGCGCTGAACCTTTTGGCGGAAAAGCCAATCGGGGAAGAGGAGACAGAAAGTGTCGGTAAATTCTGATTTTTTACTCTTCCTTTGGTATGTTTCCCATTTTACACACTTTCCCGGTACAATAACTTCCTGTTTTTAGACCATAACTTCCTCATATGATCTTCGATTAAGACACATATCATGTCTATGGATTCGTATTAAAGTCCTCTACAACTTTCCTGGAGGATGTTTCTTGAAATAACGATCCTAAAAAAAGTTAACTTTATGACCCTCTACGATAAAACGATTACTATTAATGGTAAAAGACCAAAGTAACAAAAAGTAACCGACCGTAATTTAAGAACTGGGATGTGACAGTCTATTTGATCATGAATTTGTCAGTCCCGTATGGTGATCGAAATAAAAGAATTCATCCGGTGACTCAAAGAGAATAAGAAGAACGAGCTTGTACCAAATGTACCTGGCGCATTGCATAAACCGAATGGCATGCGTCTATATACAAACGTGTCAAAGGGACATGTGAACATCGTCTTCTCTTGATTGTCCGGGTGTATCATGATCTGATTGTAGCCGCTATAACCATCAAGAAAGCAATAAAATTCATGGCCGGCTAACCTCTCGAGCATTTGGTCCATGAATGGTAACAGCATGTGATATTTCCTCGTTGTTACATTGAGTCTTCGATAGTCGATGCACATCCGAAACCCCGTCACTAACCTTTGTGGTACAAGCTCGTTCTTCTTATTCTCTATGACGGAGACTCATAGAGAATAAATTATTTCGACCAACTCCCCAACTCTCCCTTCTACTCCCCAACTTATACCTCATATAATCTTCTGTTCCTCTCCAACCAAAGAACCTAAGAATTCACTTATACCTTAAATACTCTTCTGTTCCTCTCCAGCCGAAAGACCAAAGAAGATATTGGTCACTACCTTACATTAAATACCCTACTCTCACGTTGTGTTCTCTATCCTTTTTTTTGGTTTTGGCTAAGCAGGGGGTAGCAAGAAGTTAGTTGCTCCCTTTAGTATTGCATGCGGTGCTTATTGTTTAGGTATGAAGAGTATGACTTATGTGTGTCTTCTCTTAGCACCTGTGTCTATCCGTAATCAAATGTGTAACAAGTTCGTTTTTAATTGTATATTTTATTATTTGCTCTTTACTCTGACGAGCATTAAATAAATAGTTTTAACTTGGTTACTTTCTGTTTCAGTTGTGTTCATTTCTATGAAATTACATTTCCATCAAGTGTTGATCTATTTATACATTCTTTTTTCCAGGTCCAATGGGATGAACCCTCATCAATACCGCGGCCAGATAGAGTCTCACCTTGGGAGTTGGAGCCACTGGTAGCGACTACTCCACTAAACTCGCAACCTGCATTGAGAAACAAGCGGGCACGAGTTCCCCGTCTTACCTTCTTCATCCCCAGATCTCTTGTCACTGGGTCTGATTGTTTTCTTAATATATATATATATATATATATATATATATATATATATATACACACACACACACATAGTCCTTGGCTAAGAACTTTGGTGCGGATTTGACTCACTTTTCTATCAAATTTTCTCATCTTAACCATTAGAATCTAGATATATATATATATATGTATAGATCATCTCTATTAAATTTCAGCCGATTTGTTAATCGTTAATGTCTCAAAAAAGTATAAATACAATGAACGAACTGAACTGTTCAGCCTGAACCGTTCGCGTTCTTCTCTGTAAATCTCAGTTTTGAATGCCTTAACGATCATCAAATTAGCTGAATTTTGTAGAGATGAACAGTTAAGATGAGAAAATATGACCTAAAAGTTGCTCAATTCAAGAAATCCGCACCAAAATCAAGGTAAGGACGGCCTTACGTGAGAAAATGTGTATATATATACATACACACTTACATTCTGTCCTAATGTTGACTTCAGATTCAAAATTAATTCTGTATGATCTTTGGGTATTAGGTGAGTGGAAATCCCAAGCAGAATCTCATTCGGCATTCTCATATAATGACCCACAGCGTGGCCGAGACCTCTATCTGTCACCCAAGTATAGTTCTGCTTCAAAAGCTAATTCACTTTGTTTTACGGGCAATAATTCTCTAGCTACTGTTTCTGGGAACACAATGCTTTGGTCCAATCTAGTTGAAGCTGTAACGGAGTCTTTGTCACCTGTTATGAAAGACTCAGTGGAAAGGAGACAAATCACTGGGAATGGCTATAGGCTCTTTGGATTTCAGTTGCTTGACAACTCTAATGTTGGAAGAGACTTCACCCATGGAGGTTTTCAATCAATTTCTTCATTTGATGTTGAATCTGACCAACACTCAGAACCGTCAAATGTCAACCGATCTGATCTTCCTTCAGGAAGTTGTGATGCTGAGAAATCTTCCCTCAGAACACCTCAGGAATCACAAAGCAGGCAAATTCGGAGTTGCACAAAGGTATTTCATCTCTCCTTTGCCCTCAACGTTTTATAATATTTGTTGTTTTACTGTTGTTGGTAATCGTTTGGTTTCATATGCTATAATTGTGTGTACTTGTGAGAGTGCTTTTGACATAATGTAATCCTATTAGAAGTAGTTGATCCTGTTCTGTGACTTCTATCCTTTTTAGAAGTAATTTGACATTATTGGTTATTATTTGACGTTATTGTTTCTGTCTTCCTCTTAGGTTCATATGCTAGGGATTACAGTAGGACGAGCTGTAGATTTGTCACGGTTTGAGGGATATGAGGAACTACTTAACAAACTGGAAGAGATGTTTGATATTGAAGGTGAGCTGAGTGGATCTACCAAGAAATGGCAAGTTGTCTACACTGATGATGAGGATGACATGATGATGGTTGGGGATGACCCATGGCAGTAAGTGATCTAAGCAACCCCCCTTAATTCTTCATTTCAGTCTCACCAGAAAATGAATTCTCAAGTACTTCAAATATTCAATTATAACCACTAGTAATTTTATAGTTTGCAACTGATTAGATGGTATCTAATCCGATCTGTTACACTCCTCGCCAGTGATTTGATGGTTACTGAATCTGTATTAAAAAATATCGACTTTGTCTGCCCTCTGCTTGTTAAAATGAATCTAATTGTTGCAATGTGGTAATCCTGTAAAATCTGTGTTTTTGTAGTGAGTTCTGCAGCATGGTAAGGAAGATTTTCATCTATACGGCGGAGGAAGTGAAGATGTTGTCACCCAAGATAAAACTTTCAGTAGGTGGAGAGGCTAAACAAGGCAAGCAAGATTCTGAAGCAGCTACTAACATGGATGACGAGTCATCTATCGTGGGGCTGGAATATTGATATGCCAGCACGGACTAGCTAGCTATATGAAGAGATTGGAAAGAAAAATATCGGAAGAAAGTGAATTTGATAGTTCAAAACATGATTCCCTGAGAATGTCTGCTAGGATGATGATATGTATGGATGGACAATGTAGCCGTGCCAGAATAACTGGTACAGTTTTCCAACATGTTGGAATGGAGGGAGTGCAACTTGGAGTCGCACAGCATACGGTTGTTTTGTTTGTGATTAGTCTAGTTTAGTGTATCCACGAGGATCTCATCCAAGTTCTTCCTGCTTATATGAAAATGAGGGGTATATGCTCTTCATCCTTTGCTGTTGTATTTTTGTTTGTTATCAGACATGGTGTACCAAGCTTTTGTACATAAATGGCCTCTTCTGTTTCTTGCTTAAACGCCACTCGGTAGTCTCTTGATAATGCTATGCAGTGCTTTCTTCATTTGACGGTTGGCTGCGGTCAGATTAAGAAAATAACTCCAGAGAATATTGACCATTGTCGACTCGTGTGGGATTAGATGCCATGAGTGAACTGGTTGAGAATCTATTGGCTCCAATTTAGGGCCAGTTGAGCAAACACTCTTATACTCCGCATAGTACCACCTCTAAATCTATTGCTCCAAGTTAGTTCCTGCTTGATTTCCGGAGTGTTTGATAGCACATTGGTCCTAGACCTTATTTGTCATGAACTTACCACCACATAACAGGAGAACTCTGCATATCGGAGACCAGCAACATATCACAGTGGTGGTTTGGAGTTCAAACTTAGTAGATGCAGCCTAGTTGGTTATCGTTGCCGCATCCTGTAGACTTAAATAGTTACGCAATCAAGAGTGGGAGAAGTCTCATAACTGACTGATGGACTGGAGAAAAGCTCAGGTTTTTAAATCAAGTTTCATTTCGTTATCTTTCAAAAGCTAGTGTCTCATAATAAGGAAATTTCTCATTCAAGAACACGTCATATTGACCCAAAGATAAAATGCTTTGAAAGAGGGAACATTGTCTTTTAGAGAGAGGGAGAGGAATTTTGACCTCATATCATCTATATTGCAATATAATTGTTACCAAGCATGGTCATAGGGTCATCTTGAAATGCTCTAACAAGAACATACTGATTTCAATTACCCATATAACAAGTTCTCTCACGCTTGATATAAGATCAAATGCTGGCATGTTAGGTGGAAGCACAACGCATTAGTGGCATGACTGCAGGAACATATGTTGGATGCTTTGTAAGCCATGTCTCAAAACAATAAGACTATACACGCAAACCAAGTGATGCAAAAAAGAAGAAAAGAATTAGATGAGATGGAAACAAATCAAACAATGCAGTAAATTAGAGATATTCTGCGTTATTTGTAATGCTCATTCCAGTATTGGCGTCAAAATTTGTATTTTGCCAGTTCCAAATGCAGGAGTTGATGCTGAAGTGTGAGCGTCGAAATCGTAGAATTTTAATCAGAGTGATTGACTGATTGAGCCTCGGTTAGAAATGTTCTTGACTAAGCTAGCTAGACCTCGGCTAGTCAAATAACAGGCAACTAATATTTCTAATAATACTACCAAAACAAAAACAGAACACACATGAGACATCAATGATGTAGAAAACTTTGACATGTAAAGCAGCTGAATCTGAAAACCGTACTCAAGAAATATGGCTAGGTTCACTTCATTTATATGATTCAAGTGCATAATACTTGACACAATACTAGTTTTTTGAGAAGCAAACTCTGTCTTTGGATTTCCCCCATGTACACAACACACATCACAGACTTTGTTGCTTTGCAATGTTCCAAAAACCGTTTTCAAAATTATTCAAAGGGGCCTGGTAACTACTTTTCACCCATCTAGATTCTCCTATTCATTTTTACCTTAGGCTATTTTACAACAAGATTTTCTCCTCATTTTTGCCTTCCAATGGAACTAACTGTACATCCAAGACTGTAGAGATGCCCACCCCACCTTTTCTGCATCACTCAAAAACCATGGTAGTGTCCTATTACATTTAAGCTCTTTTGCACATTTTGCCAAATCTCTCTGATTTAAGTAGAGCCTACTCCAAGGAAATCAATGAATGGCATCAGGCTCATCTTGTCATTTTGATCTTCTCCTGACATGGAAGAAACATTATTGTTGTTGGTTCTATAGGTGGTAAGAACCGATTCTTCTCCAGAAACTTCAGAGTTTGAATCTGATGACTGACCATTCCCACTGCCCTTGATCCTGCCAGAGTCTGCGACTACAATATAGAATAAGTAACAAAGTTTTGATTAAAACAAAGAACAAAGAAACCAAGTAAAAAGTTAAAGAACATTTAGTAATTCATTGGACTTGATGACTCGGAGTTGAAAAGAGAAAAGTACCCATCAGTGATCCAAAGGTTGTCTGTTGCTGAAATGGATTTTTGATGTTGTTGATAAAGCTGGGAAGCAGTGATGGCCTGTTTGAGGGAGTGATGGAGAGATTAGTACATGTTGAGGCAGAGGCTGCAGAGCCAGATTCATCATTGCTGGTGTTGATTGAGATCGTTGAACGATCACCGGAGGCATTGTTCTTAGTCGTCCCATCTTGTTGATCATCATGATCATGTTGAGGCTGATGAGAATTAGAAGAGGGCTTCCTTCTCTTGTAAACATTGGATTCCTCTCTGTGCTTTCTAGCCATGATGACATGCCAATGATTCTTGACAGCATTATCAGTCCTTCCGGGGAAAAGCCTTGCAATCATGGCCCATTTGTTGCCATAGAGTCTGTGAGCAGATAAAAGCCTCTCTTCTTCTTCCTCACTGAAAGCCCTTCTGTTGATCCTTGGATCTAGCTGGTTAAACCACCTCAGTCTGCAACTTTTCCCTACACACATTAAACAACACAGTCAGTCTCATTCCAGAGTACATTATTTCCGAACATGAAACTTGTTTGAGTACTCCTATATATTACCTGATCTGCCATCAAGATGCTCAGCAATCAAGTTCCAGTTTTGAGGACCAAACTGGGCCACAAGTTGTTTGAGTTTGGAGTCTTCAGCTGGCCTCCAATGACCTCTCACACAAAGCTTAGCTTTTCCAGCAGCAGAATGGGTCTGTATAACATCTTCATGATCAGAATCGTCAAGATTCAGAGACATGGTGTTCTTTCTCTTTCTGTCATGGACACCGTAAGCCATTTCAGAACTAGCCACGACTCCAAAGGTGGTGTTTGAGAGAGAAAGATGAGATGGGAAAAAGTTCAAATCTTGACGGTAACTAGAGTCACTCCTCATCAGGGACTGTTGTCGAGAACCCGTTAATGGACACACGCGCGCACTCACACCAGAAAAACCAAACCCCCTAAAACCAACATGAACAAGCAAGCAGGATCAGAAACTAGCTAAACTGGGTACTTGCCGACACAACTAGTGCAATGGCAACAATTAACAAGGAAGGGGGTGTCGGTTTTTCTGTCAGACTAGTAAGCTAGCTACACAGAAGCACAGAAAGAGCTGAGGAATGGGGTTTGTTGAGGCCGAGAGAAATGGAAGAGCACGAAAGAAATGTGAAGATGGGAAAGAGGGAGAGGGGGTCTTATAGAAAATGAGAAGGGATTGAGAGAGAGGGCGCACTCGTGTGGGTGGCGGGGACTTGAATCAAAACAAAACATATGCCTTGGGGGGTTGGTCTTGCCTTGTTGTGTGTGAAGAGCTTGTCCTCATTCTCCCTCGGGCTTTGGGGAGAACCAGAATCTGTTTGTCTATTCCGAAACGTTCTTTGTTTTTCAAATAACGGAAATTTTCAAGGACCTGAGACTCTTGCTTCCCCTAACTGATTATCGCTTTTATATTATTTTCTTTCCCTTTAAACCCAATTCAAATGCGTACCACTTCTGTTTTTCAATTTCAATCCCTACTTATTATCTTCACTATTTTCTTCTCATGTAATTTTATTTGCACATTCCTCACTCCTTTACGTTTAGCTGAATGGAAGGGCTTTGGCGAGTTGGTCTTATATGTTTGATAAGGAAGTGGTGTTCTGTTGTTACTGCAAATTGTTTTTGAGGTGTGATTCTACCAAAGATTGCATTTGCTAGAGATTCTCTCGCTGATCGGTGAACACTCCGTGTTCTTCAGAGCTACAAATAAACAAGACTAGAAGAGGTAGTAGTTATAAGGAAAGTTACTACGACTACTTCATTCCGACTATCAAGTAGCTCTACTCATTTACAGGGGCGGAGTCAGGATTTAAAACTAACAGGGGCCGGCCAACCAAAGTCATGTAATAGGGGTGCCATCACTATACATTCTTCACAAGTTGAAGTGAATTAACCAAGTTCAAATGATAAAACACATGTAAATCAAAGAGCTTGAGGGGTGCCATGGCCACCCTTGGCATGTGAATAGCTCCGTCACTGCTCATTTTGCTCAGATTTGATTACAAAAAACTAACATATATATTCTTAAGGCTTTTTAGCCAATCTGCTATCCAACCTTATTTTGTCATTTTACTACCCTAACTTTCATAAATTTGTTAAATTGCTACCCAACTGTCATATATGCATTTTTCTGTTAGGTGTTCTGTCAATTTTTTCCCATTAGGTGTACCTTTCACGTCAGAGAATTTTCATAATTTTGAATTCAAATTGGGTTTTTTTAACAATTGAATTTGTCTCTTTAAATTCTGAACTGCATTCAAAAAAAATAAAATAAAGTAATATATGGATTTTGATCAAAAAAATACATCCATGAGACGAGAAAAAAACAAATTAAGAACTGGGTATCAATTCAATCCCATGGATGTGTTTTTTTGTCCTATGGATGTGTTTTTCTTTTTTTATGGGAATCCATGTATTATTTTATTTTTCCTCAATGAAGTTCAGAATTTAAAAAGACAAATTCAATTGTTAAAAAAACCCAATTTGAAATTAAAATTCTGAAAATCCCCTCACGTGAAAGACACACCTTACAAAACTATTTGAATTCATGGATGCGTTTTTCTGTTTTAATCAGAATCCATGTATTATTTTTTTTTTTCTGAATAAAATTCAGAATTTAAAGAGACAATTTCAATTGTTAAAAAAATTCAATTTGAATTCAAAATTATAAAAATTCTCTCACATGAAAGGTACATTTAACAGGAAAAAATTGACGGAACATCTAACAGAAAAATACATATATGACGGTTGGGTTGCAATTTGGTAAATTTATGAAAGTTAGAATAGAAAAATGACAGAAAAAATGTATGGTATCAAATTAACAATATAATAAAAGCTAGGGTAATAAATTGACTAAAAAGCCTATTCTTAAATTATTAAATACACTTTTAATTCAAATCAACAAAATAATTACTATACAAATCAAATAAGCAACTGTTGGTTGCATGTGTACTTTTCCACCGCCTCATGGACGGTTAAAAAAGAGAGAAAGTTTGTATTGCCAATTTACAAAAATACCTAGCCATAATTACATGACCAATGATCAAAAAGAAAAGATATCAAATCTCTTAAGTTAACAGATAAACAGTTTGAAAAAAAGCAGCAAACCCGCAATGCAAATGTTTTCAAAGAAATGATTCAAGGCACACATAGGTTTGGTTTGATGGTTGAAGTGGGACATGTCTGTTTAGGAAGACGAATGTATACAGTGGCACTCTCAATGTGACAGGTCACTGATTCTATTCCTTGTTAAGTGAAAGACGTCCGTTGAGTAGCGGGTTAGACCTTAACCTGCTCGAACCCTCAGAGTGATAGTCCATCCCGTCTACCATTATTGTAACAAAAAAAATGATTCAACGCTCTCCAACATGACTAAACTGTTACATTGCATTTATTATACTATTTGATAATATAAATAGTAGTTAGTTATAAATATTGGTTGAGATTGTATAACAAATGCTGAGTCATACACTTGCATTTTGATGTATTAAGAATTTTTTGACGATGCTGCTCCCAATCTCGACTCAGATAGTGTCATTGTTTGTAGATCCTTTGGGCGGTGGTAGGCGACTGGTGCACGGAGGTCAGTTGTGGTTAGACATATATTTATACATTGAGGACTTGTGCTAAGTACACTTTTGGTTTCAACAGAAGATTTGATGTATGTGCATTCTCACTTTTGTTTTTAAGAATGGAATAATTGCATTACGTAAACTAGATAGTTACATCAGCTATTTTCTTTTTAATAAATTTTTTTTACCATATGCAGGAGATATGCAGTAGTAGGGTGAAAGATGTTTAGATGTATCTAATTTCTTTTATTTTTATTTTTATTTTATCTAAAATCTATTATATATCGACAGTATTGTTGTTGTTAACTACCAAACCGTTGATTACAAGACCTTTTACAAATCTAGGATACATGATTACATGGTACTAATTAAGACTGTTAAATAGAGTTGAAATTGGTTAATCCCACATTTGGTCATGACAATACTAAAATAAATGGTCTTAACTTAAGCCAATTTTTCCATTTGTCCTCTGTAGGCGGTCTTAGTGTGGGTTCTCCTTTTACACGCCCTTAACTAAGACTGCCTCCATTCACTCTCTTTGTTTCACTATTAGTCTTGCTCGCTATCTTCTTCTCACTCTCTGCTTCACTATCGGTCTCACCAACTATCTTTTTCTCAACGTTCGGATCTCTTCGGTCACTTCGCCGCTATCTTCTTCTCAACTTCGTCAGTAGGTGAAGTTCATCAATTTTGTTCGTTGTCTCTTTCATTCTTGAATCATTAATTTAGCAATAATAAATTATTAAAATTAATAATTAAATTAATAATGAATAAGGAGAAAGAAATAAGAAAAAAGGGAAAAAAATATTATTGTCTCTCTTTTTGTCCTATTCAAACATAGCATACACAAAAATGATGATCGAGGTACAAAATGTCGGAGGATGTTGAAATATAATTTGATTTGGTAAGTTATTGAATAAAGAGTTTGAATATATATATATATATATATATGTATATGTATATATATCTGTGGGTATTGAATAAGGAAACCTAGAGTGAGAAAGCTATGGATTGAGACAAGCAGCGAAGTCTTTTTTTGAAGAATAAGAGCGTTCGATAAAACCAAACCCGGTAACCTACAAATACAACGAATAGTAAAGAAAGAAACCAGATCATGAGAAATCAACAATTTTTTTAAGAATATGGTCTCATTAATATGAGTTTACAAGATTAAAAATGTACATAAATAGAAAAAAGAATACAAAATATAAAGAAAGAGAGAATGAAAAAAAAAACCGAAACTGTCATTTAAAAAATGAGAAATTACATAGAGTTGAAGTTGTTATTTACGACATGTGCTAAATATGTGCCGGCTTTAAAGCGTCATGTACCATTTTGATTGTTTTAAAACTTGAAACACCAAAATTTAGAGTGAACCGTTTGTCACATACTGTTCTTAAAATTTTCTCTTGGAGAAATTATTTAAAGAATCCGGAAAGAGGATGCAAATGGTAACTGAAGCCATATTGAAGGGTAATGAAGATCCATTGCCAAAGAATTGAAGAACATGAGATTATCTGTTGATGATCAAATTTGAAGACATGATTGTGCTTTTGAAGAATCGAAGAACTTGTTTGTTGTTGTATAATGGAGATACGATTGTTCTTTTGTGTATTAGCGTTGATTCCCAGTTTAACATCAAACTTTGGTGGCTGTAGAGAATTATGTCTATTTTTTTCTAATTCCATTCAATACCAAACATGTCTTAATATTAGTATAATTTAAGACAGTTCACACATGACAATTTTAAGAATTAAGGAGGTGTTAATGCACTACTAGGTACCAAACGTGCATACATAGTATTATTTACTTGGTATAGTTATTAATCAACACTTGCATGCTCAATTATTGTTTCGAGGTAATGAGCCTCACAATAGACTTGTTGTATCTCAATTTTGTATTTGATTAAAAAAAACTATGGCTTCGGCTAGGTAAATACTATGTTTTTGTTTGTTAAGAAAACATGGCAAGGCGAGTAAATACAAGATATTATGAGAAAATAGTTTTGGATTTGTAACGGAAAACACAACTAATTTAGTGTATACAATTTGCCGTTTTGTCTTATTGTTCCCCAAAACCGTTTTCTTTGGTGTGTTGGCCTCGTGTCGTGGGGTTGGGTGAGTTGCACGTGCGGGTGGAGTTACACGTGAAGGGTAACGAAATCTAGGCGGGTCCCGCTCTGCAGACGGAGTTGCTGAGAGAAACGGGATGGACGATAATGCCCTTCTACTCAAATGCGTTTAATTCCTCGTGCGTGCATCCGTGCGCCCTCGACGACCGGACCCTAATTGAATATTAATCAACTTTAGAGGTGGTTACGAACGTGACACATTTAAAAACGGCATGATACAGACCAAACACCTTAACGGTCTAGTACAGCTCAAATAAGTTATTTTAATAGGTTGAGTAGAGTCTAAAAATGAGCCTATAGGCCTGACTTGAATCTGTTATAGGTGTGACCCGGTTTAAGAACGATAAATTTAGATTCACGACCCAATCTGTTCTAAAATATATTATTTTTTCATTATAATATGAAGATATCTTATTTATAAATAATAAAACTAGTCTCAAGTGTGAACAATAAATTTATATATACTAATATTTATTTATTTTGATTCTCCCAGACTCATAAATTTTTTTGCTAAAACATTAATAAATATACAGACAAAAAAACATCAATAAGTATAAACCAGACATGGATCTATGTAGGAGGGTGGTTGGGCTTAAGCCCAACCGAGTTTTCTTGAATAAATACACTAATACATGTTAAATCTGCATGAAAGTTGGAATTGCTACCCCTTTCTAGTTCCCAGCCCTCCCAACCTATGAGGATTCATATTGTTTGTACAAGTGTATACAGGGTATCTGGGTAGCGGTATCTGTATGCTCTTGTTATACTGTCAGTAAGAATACAAGACGTCACTGACAGGTCAGAGACCATCGAAGGGCGGTCTTCGACTCTCCGATGTATAAGTCAGTATTGATGTTGACATAATAGCAGTAGATGGGTATTGAACGCCTAGTTAATGGGGTGAGAGAGAGTTACCATTTATAGGTTGTTGGTGAGAACGCTTCATCTTGCCTCTTAATGTGGGACTAGTGTGATTCTGGCTGCTACAATACTGTCCCAAGAGGTGATATTGGGGCAGTGCGTGTGAGCGCGTTCCAGCTCCGTTTAGGTAGCGGTTTGCAGCTATCTGCAACTGATGCTGCCGTCTCGTTGCTGCATGTCTTAGCGGTGGCGTGCTTGATGGTTATGGTCAGTCTAGATGCTGTCAAAGTGCGCCAGTTAGGCATGTATGTCAACAAGTCTCCCAAGTCCACAGTCTAAGAGGGGCTTCTTGGCTGGGGAGTTAACCATCTAGCGCTGACCAAAAGCATCAGACCTATCATCAGGTCCCACCGGAGTCTCCTAACTCTCTTGACAAGAAGGCTCCCAGCATCTGCTGCTGTCCTTTTTGTGCAACATATGGCTTTCTTTGATCACATCCCCTTTAGCAGTATAAAGCCGTGGTTGAGAAAATGCGTTGTTCTCTTACGGCTATGAGAGAGTGCTGGTCTTAGATAGCGGTAAGGCTCTTGTCGTTCTCTTATGGCTACTAGAGAGCGGCTGTCTCAGGTAGCGGTAAGGCTCTTGTCGTTCTCTTAAGGCTACGAGAGAGCGTTGGTCTCAGGTAGTGGTAAGGCAAAAGTCTTTGTTACATGGTTTTCCTCTCCCCACGTGTCCCGCATGCAACGACCGACTGGGCGGTTGACGGTTTTTATGACATGCGCGTCTGCTCGTAATTATGGTTGTTGCAATCGATGCGCCTCCTCGGTTTCTGCATCCATAATTACGGAGGGATGGACGCGTGGCATACATCCGACGGTTGTTGTGAAAACACGGAACGACTGTCATTCCTCGCTGCTCGTTATATAAGGGTAGCGAGGGTTAGGTTTCGACTTTGTTTCCCACCCTTCTTCATTTCGAACTCTTCCTCTGCAACCTTTTTTTTCTTTAGTCTCTCAAGAGTTAAGAATTGTGCGACTTGTAGTTTCGTTGGATCTATTCAGCTCATCCTCTTCGTCCTTCGAATCAAGGTTGGATTTTTCTCCTTTTCCTTTGATTGTGTGCTCTGTCTTTGATTTGAGGGCTTGTCTTGGTGTTGTTTTGTTTCGAGTTTTGAGTTTTTCTGGGTTTGGGGTTGAAGATTTGGGTTTTGTTCTTGAGTGTTCTTTGCTAGATTTGGGTCAACGAGAGGCTAGATCTAACTGGTTGCTGACTTTTTGGGTTAAGGTGTTTGTGGCAAATGTTTGGAGAGCGCAATGTGGTGCCTTCCAGAGGCCAAAGTGTGTCTAATTCACCATCTAATTTGGTAACGGAGTTTATTGCTAACTTTGAACCGTCTGCCGCTGCTCGCACATTTCAGGAGAGATTGGAGCTCTTTGTTTACGGGGAATTAACGAGGCGTGTGCAAGTATTTGAACAGCCAGCGCCATTAAAAATTATTGCTCCCATGGAAAGTTACTTGGAGCGTCCTGATGGTCACGAGCTCTCCAAGCGGCGACAAGGGAGTGAAGCTAGTAAGCACGTATCGAGCGGTAGTGCTGCTAGCTAGACTGGTCGTGTGGCGTCTGAAGGTTCCAATGAAGATCAGGGGCGGTTCCCCTGCACTGGAGGCTGGCGGATGATGTCCTTGTTGATGAGCCCGTTGCTCGGTTAGATCATAGGAAGATTGATAAGAACCGCGCTATTTACAAGCCGCCTGGCTCTCTAAAACTGCGCTCCCTGAGGGAGAAGTTGGGATCTCAGCTTACGGATGGTGAAGCGCGAATTTGTGATATTCTGCTGCTTCACAGTTTGAAGCTGCCTCTCGACCCTTGGTTGCACTACGTGCTCATGGAGTTTGACATCGCTATAGGGCAGATGAGCCTTAATATGTTTAAGATTTTGATGGCGATGAGCGTCATTTGAGACTTATGTGGGTGTCAACGGCCCTCTGTGGCGGAAATCACTCATTTCTATGATTTGCAGTACTCTGCTCGCAAAGGGAAGCGTGGCATGGCTACCCTTGTTCTCCGTGCTGACCATAGGAAGAGACACACAAAGCCCTGTATTGAGGGTATGCCGGAGTCGGAGAATGAATGATACATAAATGCCAGTGTCGCCACCAAGGGTTGGGAATTTGGGGAAATTTGTGGCAGTGTGCGCTCGTCGCCTTATAGAATAAAATCTGTCTTCTAACCGATTGAGGGTGGGGGTTGTTGTTTTTTTTGTTCGTTTTTTGTTTCACTTTTTTCATTCCGCTGCCTGGCTTAATGTCCTTGCTCTTTTTTTTGTCAAAGGACAGGCGATTCCCGCTCCTTGAGGTTAAGAAAAAACGCCTTCAGAGAGTGAGAGTTCTGTGGTTGGAGTGGAGGACTACTGACCAGCGTATCCTCATATCCTGGCCGTGCCTTATTGATTGCAAGGTGTCGCGAGCCCCAGGTTTGGTTTCTCGCTTCGTTCTCTGTGTTTGATATATATATATATATATATATATATATATATATATATATATATATATTTATTTGTTGTCGGAGCACCCAATACAATCATCACCGAAAACGGAGCACAATTCAACAATGACGAACTGATCTAGTGGGCAGCGATAAAGGGCCTTCAAATTAAATTTGAATCGGTAACACACCCGCAGACCAATGGCCATGTAGAAGCAACCAACAAGAAAATAAAGACGCTACTTAAAAAGAAACTAGATGACCACAAAGGATTGTGGGCAGAGAAGCTACATGAGGCACTCTGAGCACTAAGGATAACTCCAACCAAGGCAACATGGGAGATGCCATTCTGCCTCACTTATGGTAAAAAAGTCGTCTTACCGGTCGAGATCCTATGCTGAACCGTCAGGGTAGCGTTGTTCGATAGCGCCACCAACAATAAAGGACTCCTCCTCGACAAAGACGTGGTGGAGGAAAAGCGCATAAAGGCGCACCTCCATAACTTGTAGAACAAGCGAAGAGAAGTGAGCTACTACAACAAGCGAGCCATGAATAGAAGCTTCCAGATGGGAGAATGAGTGGTGAAAGAAGTCATCCCAAAGGCAAAAGGGCTAAGTCCAACCTGGGATGGGCCGTATCAGATCGTAGAAGCAGTCAACCCAGGTACGTTCTACATCAAAGATAAGAGTGAAAAGATCTCTACTCACCCATAGAACACACAACACTTAAGACGGTGTTATTCGAAGCATGCCTAGATCGCTACTTTTATTCGAACTCTGCCTAGATCGTTACTTCTATTAAGTCTTCCAATATCAGCCGCTGTTACAACACTGTTTATTTGTCAAGTTGGAACACGCCACTTATGAATGAAACGGGTATTATCCAAGCTATTGTTCTTATATATGTTGTGTCTGTAACTTGTCTGTTGCTTTGATACGTTTAGTTGGTGGCGCTCAGCTTGGTCGTTTCGCGAAGCTGGCGCTTCTCAAGGTTTTTCAGCAATATCTTGTTGCTTGGAAGGTGTCAAACGCCAAAGAGATGTCTTTCGACGTAGCGATGAAGGCGGTGGCAGAGCGAGTGTTGAGAGAGCGCTTACGGTTGGCCGGAGTGGCGGTAACTGATAGCGGAGCAGCTGAGAAGTCCATAGAGCCTGTGCAGGTCCCTACTATTTCCCCTGCATAATCATTAGAAGGGTCCTGACGGCAAAACTCTTCCTCCTCATCTCTCGGTGGTCCATGTGGTAGTGGAAGACTCAACGGATGAGGGGCTTGTCCTTGAGGCGGTTGATGAGGTGAAGCGCGGTAAACGCAAGACATAGGATTTCGCTTCAAGAGTCCAAGAGAAGAAGAAACAGCGTAAAGAAGGTGTTGACGCGGGTCCGCTACAAGCCGAGACATTGACTGCTCCAACATTTGTTCTTGTGTCCGTTGCCCCTGCCGTGGTGAAATCGTTGGTCGGTCCTTCCTAGTGATCGATACGCTTTTACGGGCGTCGCCCTCTGAGCAGCTGCTTGTGCAGCCCTTCTGTCAGTTTGCTGGGGTGGCGGGCTTGGAGCGCCCTGCGCAGCGGGAGGATTCATTTGTCGCCTCCGATAAGGAGGGCTTGATGGAAGTCCTCGCCCAGTCCTTTAAAAGTATTCATAGCAGGGTGGAGCGGAACAACTGAAAGAGGCTAAGGAGGGCTAGGCCTCGACGAACAAGAAGCTTAGGGCGCTTCAGGTACGCTATGACTGAGTGACAGCCGACTTGGCGGATTGGTAGGCCAAGATACTGAATGTCGCTACAAAGTCCCTTGAGGATGAGTCCAACATGGCGTCTATGCAAACAGAGATGGAGCTGGTGACCCGGCTCTGGCTTCCCACAACCACAAGGTGGAGTCCCTTTCAGCAGGGTCTTGCTGCAAAGGAAGAGGTTGTGGATTCCCTACAGCACACTCTCTGCAAAGAACAACGAGGTGAAAGAGATGAAGGCCGCCTTTACGGCGAAGAAGGAAGCCCTGGTAAGAAAGGCTAGAGAGGAGGTCGTCGCTGCTAACATGAATTAGTTGGCTGACCTGGGCTGTATTGACTTTCAGAAGTATGCGGCGCACTTATCGGCCAAGGCTCGAGAAGAATGTGCGCCTGTGACAACGCCCCCTCCAAGAAGCGGAATCCTCGAAGCATCAGGTAAAGATTATTACTCTTCGTATGGTTTTCCTGGTGATAGCGATAGGTTTGATTCTAATCCTGAAACTCCTCCTACTCCACAGGAAGTGATCAGGCAGAGGCTCCGGCAACGGAGGAGGAGGGTCCGGAGAAATGAAGTGCTCCTTGGGTAAAAGTGTGCAGACGGTGGGACAAATGGGTGTGAGGGGTGGTAGATGTCTGAGTAGTCAGATATTTCTACGTAAACCCTCCTTTTTGTAACGCGCCTTTAGCAGCGTATTTATGAAACTTTGTGTTATTATTCTTTAGAATATCAATAACCGTTTTCGCTTTATGACTTGTCTTGCTTTTCGCTTTATGGTTGCCTTTGTTTATATTTTTGTGTGCAGAATGAAATCGTTTAGGGGTATTATTTTGTTCTTAAGTGTGCGAACGCGTTTAGCTAGGTTAAACACTGCATAAGAACAATAGCTTGGATAATACCCGTTTCATTCATAAGTGGCGTGTGCCAACTTGACAAATAAACAGTGTTGTAACAGCGGCTGATATTGGAAGACTTAATAGAAGTAACGATCTAGGCAGAGTTCGAATAAAAGTAGCGATCTAGGCATGCTTCGAATAACACCGTCTTAAGTGTTGTGTGTTCTATGGGTGAGTAGAGATCTTTTCGCTCTTATCTTTGATGTAGAACGTACCTGGGTTGACTGCTTCTACGATCTGATACGGCCCATCCCAGGTTGGACTTAGCCCTTTTGCCTTTGGGATGACTTCTTTCACCACTCATTCTCCCATCTGGAAGCTTCTATTCATGGCTCGCTTGTTGTAGTAGCTCACTTCTCTTCGCTTGTTCTACAAGTTATGGAGGTGCGCCTTTATGCGCTTTTCCTCCACCACGTCTTTGTCGAGGAGGAGTCCTTTATTGTTGGTGGCGCTATCGAACAACGCTACCCTGACGGTTCGGCATAGGATCTCGACCGGTAAGACGACTTTTTTACCATAAGTGAGGCAGAATGACATCTCCCATGTTGCCTTGGTTGGAGTTATCCTTAGTGCTCAGAGTGCCTCAGGTAGCTTCTCTGCCCACAATCCTTTGTGGTCATCTAGTTTCTTTTTAAGTAGCGTCTTTATTTTCTTGTTGGTTGCTTCTACATGGGTCTGCGGGTGTGTTACCGATTCAAATTTAATTTGAAGGCCCTTTATCGCTGCCCACTAGATCAGTTCGTCATTGTTGAATTGTGCTCCGTTTTCGGTGATGATTGTATTGGGTACTCCAAATCTGCAACAAATGTTCTTCTAGATGAAGCCCTTCACCCTACTAGTCGTTATCTTGACCAGCGGTGCTGCCTCTATCCAATTGGTGGTGTAGTCGAATCCTACTATGATATTTGTATTGGCCTTTTGCTGTGGGTAGCGGCCCTACCAGGTCCAATCCCCAAGTGGCTCATAGCCATGCTCCTACTATCATTGATAACGGCTCTGCTGGTGCCCTCGACATTGTGACGAACTGGTGGCATCTGAAGCAGCCCTTTGCTATTTCCTCTACATCTCCTACCATTGTTGGCCAGTAGTACCCGTAGCACATTGCCTTGTTAGCCATAGAACGGTATCCTAAATGGTCCCCGCTTTCCTCGTTGTGGAGTTCTTCAGGACTCTTTTCCCTTCCTCCGGCTCCACACACTTTAAAAGGGGAAACTTTAGGCTTCTTCGGTACAGCTTGGCATGCATCAAACTGTATCTTGTCGCTCTTCGTACTACTGTATGTGCTGATTTTCTAGTAGCGTTCCATTCTGCTTATACACAACGATCTCATCCAGGAAGGCCCTATCATGATATGAAAGATCTCTGCAAGGGTCTTACTGATGGATGGCTTTTTCAGAATTTTCACCCTTGTGTCTTCTCTGTTCTGGTGGGGTTGTGATGTCACCATCCATGCTAGGGAATCTGCCTTTATGTTCTCCGCTCTTGGGATTTGCTTCTTGTTGAAGAATTTGAACTTCCCTAGTAGCGTTTTAACGTATTCCAAATATGCTGTCAGCTGAGTATCATTTGTCTATAACGATCCAATGATCTGGTTGAAAACAAGCTGTGAATCGCTGTAGACATTGATTTCCTTGTCTCCGGAGTCAATTGCTAGTATAAGGCTGCTATAAAGGCTTCATACTCCGCTGCATTGTTAGTTGCTTTGAAGTTGAATTTTAAAGCATATTCTACCTCCAGTCCCCCTGGCCTTGTGAGAATGATTCCAGCTTTGCTAGCTTCTACGCAAGAGGAGTCGCCAACATGTAGGCTCCACTCCGACTATTGTCGTTACTCTGCATTCGCAGTCGCAGGATCCTCCACATACTCCACTGGATCTTATTCTTCTAAGGCGTCTTCGTCTTCTGTGTACTCAGCTATAAAGTCAGCTACTGCCTGCCCTTTTGTAGCGGTCTTGGGCCTGAACTCAATGTCGAACTCGCTGAGTTTTAAAGCCCACTTGCTGAGCCGTCCACTGTATTCTGGGTTCTGCAACACCTATTTTAGTGGTTAACTTGTGAGTACATGAATTGGATGTGCCTAAAAGTAATGGCGGGATCTTCTGGCGGTGTTGATTAGTGCTAGAGCCATCTTCTCAAGTGGCGGGTATCTTATTTCTGCCATATTCATTCCTCACCTGGCGTAGAATACTGGCAGCTCTTCTTTCTCCTCCTTCCTTAACAGCGCCACACTCAGCGGTGTCTTGGACACTGCTAAGTAGAGGTAGAGCGTTTCTCTCGTAAGGGGGATGGACAGCAGAGGGATTGAAGAGAGGTAGTCTTTGATGTCTTGAAATGCCGTGACACAATTAAGGGACCAATCGACCTCCTTTCCTGTTGGGCGTCTGAGGGCTTTAAAGAACGGGATGCATTTATCTGTCAGTCTGCCAATGAATCTTGACAAAGATGTCAGCCTGCCTTGAAGCACCTCCACTTCCTTCTTCTTCGTGGGGACTTGCATGTCCATGATCGCTTTAACCTTCTCAAGGTTAGCTTCAATTCCCCTTTGACTGACCATATAGCCTAAGAACTTGCTTTCTTTAACCCTGAAGTAGCACTTCTCGGGGTTCAGCCTCATGTCATATTCGAGGATGATGGCGATGATGAACCTCAGGTTGCCTATATGATCCCCCACTTTCTTGCTCTTTACCAACATGTCTTCCATATATACCTCGATTATTTTTCCCAGATGCTCCCAGAACATTTTCATGCACAGCCTCATCCAGGTTGTCCCGACATTTTTAAGGCCAAAAGGCATGTTATAGCAGTAGATTTCTTTGTCTGTTGTAAAGCTTGTGGCCTATTGATCTGACTCCTTCATCAGGATCTAGTTGTAGCATGCAAAAGCGTCCATCAAAGTCAGGACCTCGTGGCGCGCTGTGGAATCTATCATCTGATCTATTCTAGGTAGTGGGAAGCAATCTTTCGGGCATGCTTTGTTTAAGTCCTTGTAGTCAACACACATCCGCCACTTCCCATTTAATTTGTGGACCATCACTACGTTCGCCCGCCATGATGGATAATGGACTTGACGCACAAACCTCCGCTCCTACAGCTGAGTAACTTCCAACTTCATAACGGCGTACTTCTCGTCATCAAACACCCTTCTCTTCTGCTTCACCGGGTGGGCTGATGGCTTGATGGAAAGTTCGTGCTTTATGACATCCCTTGTTATACCAATCATGTCGGCGTAAGTCTAGGCAAACACCTTGGCATTATCCTTGAGGAATTGGATCAGTTCCTTGGCTATGGCGGGATCCAATTGGGTTTTAATCTTGAATGTCCTCTCAAGGAACTCGTCAGAAATGCTCATTGCCCTTACTGATGTCTCTGGATTTGCTGGGTTCTTGAGAGCGTACTTCTCATCCTGCTCCCTTGGGTCATCCAGCTTATCGGTGAGTTCCATCCCGCTGTTACAGGCAAGATCTCCCTCCGCTTCCTAGTTTGTAGTACCGATGTCATGTAGCACTCCCTAGCTACTATGTGGCTTCCTCTCACCATCCCTGTCCATTGGGGGGTTGGGAACTTCATTAGCAGCATATATCTCGTCACTATGCATTTCATCCTTTTCAGCGTCGGGCGTCTGAGGATGGCGTTATAAGAACTATAGCAGTCTACGATAATGAACTGGCAATTCATCTTTGTCGTGTAAGGAGCAGTTCCAATTTAGACCGCCATCATGTCTGACCCCAAGGGTTGGACTATGTCCCCTGAGAAGCTAAGTAGCTGCTCGTGGTCTTATACCAATTTCTTCTCTGATCGCGCCAACTTCCCCGTGGACGAACCTTGCAGAGGAACCCTTAGGTTTTCAGAGCATTGGATTCTCACCAATGTTTGCGTTACTCAAGCCGACATTCTTGCTTCCGCTTCGTCCACCGCTGCTCGCGCGGCTGCTTCTTTCTAGGCGGAACACTCCCCTACCGATGCATTTTTACATCCCACAACTTCGGCAGATCGCTTAGCCCCGTTCATCTTCGGACTGAACATAATGTTCACCGCTGACCCGCTGTCTATTAGAACGCTTCCTAGGCTAAACTCCCCTACTATGATTGTCGCACAAGAAAGGGCCGTCACATGGTCTGTTTACTCCATGCTCCCTCTCCTCCGTGAATTCAATAGGCCCATACCCTTGCTTCGTGATTTTGATCGCTCTGTGGTATGAAATGTGATTTACGCTCCTCGGGTGATTTTTCTTGCATACCACTTCTTGCTCCTATTAGACATGTTCGTTAGTGGTACCCCGTCGTCAATCATGTTGATTCTCCTAAGCTCGACGTTAGCCACCACTGGCGCCTGCTGTTGCCTTGTCTCCGCCCGTTGCAGCTTTCTGTCTCGCTGCATCTTGTCTATGACCCTCTTCAAATGACGGCAGTCATTTGTGTCGTGGCTGGCGTCTTCATTGTGATTGCACCATTACGCCCCCCTTCTATCTCTCTTTGGGAATCGAACCGGTGGTGGTCGCGGGATATGATCCTTGTATCTATCGAACATTTCCTCATATGTTCATATGGTGACCGTGTTGACTTGGGTTTCTTCTCCCCATCTTAGGCGCTGCTTAGCTTGCCAATGGTTATCCTTGTAGCACTTTTCTCTTTCTGCTCCTCCCTTGTGCCATTCTTTTTTACTGTCCCTTCGTCCCGCTCCGGATGGCGCTGCTGGGGCGTAGAATTTGTGGCACTGCTCGTGCCTTTGTAATCTGCATGAGGGGCGCGGTCTTACTCTTTTTCTCCCCATGTAGCGTACTCCGTCTAAGTTGTGCCGATCGTATCCGCCAGCACTTCATTGTAAGTGGCGTTCTTGAACTTTATGTTCAACCGATAGAGGTATTTCCCCTTAAGAAGTCCTTCTTCAAATGCTATCAGCCTGACAGTTTTGCTGAAGTCTCTACACTTCAACGTTGCTTCTTGCCACTAGATTACGAAAGAGCGCGGTGTCTCTCCTTAGATTTGCTTGACTTTGAATAGGCGATCAGTGTTGTGCTCCCCCATAGCGTTTAAGATGAACTTGGTGAAAAGGGCGTGTATCATGTCATTAAAGGAATCCACTGAGCTGAAGGGCTGCTCGAAGAACCAGCTCATTGCCTTCTCTTCCAGTGTTTCGCTGAATAACTGACACATGGTTGCGTCATCATACTCCCTTCATCTGGTGAGCTTCTGGAAGCCATCCATATGGGCAGAGGGACAACTTTTTCCCGTATAGACTGCCATTTTGGGACTCTTGAAATTCGCTGGTCAATTTGAATGGCGGATCCTGCGAGTGAATGGGCCTACCCTTGTCGTGAAAAGAGGGCTGCTCTGTTTGGCAGTGCATGTTGTGCCAATTGTCGCTCTATTTCCACCAATCTCCATACCCACTGCATTCCAGCTTCCGCTTCTCGTCATTCTCTAACTTCTCTTGGAGGGCTGTCTTGCTCCCTCAACCTTACTGGGGATAGCGGTATCCGCCCTCTGAGCTCCTTCGGCTCCAGATGGTACTCAATATGTACTATTCTTGGGTGTCTTCTATTGCCTGTCTCTGCGCTTCCTCCTAGACGGGAATTGATTGTGGCGGACTCGCTCTCGTCATTCCTTCTCCATCCTTTCTCTTCCTTACTCTCTCTGATAGTAAGTGAAGGCTCTTTTCGGCTGCTAGCCTCGCTTTTCTTTCTTCTTGGAGATCCTTCATGACTAATGCCAATTTTGCGACGTCATCACTGACTGGGGTCCTCCCATTGTCTCATGGCCTCAGTAGTGGCAGCCCTAGAGCTTGTTCTCCAGGCAACGGTGTCTTGAAACTTAACGTTCTCACCACATTGCTTCCGTCTTGTGGCGGCTCGTTTGCTTGATTGCCTTCGTCGCTAGCCATGATGATGTGATATGAGAAACCTTTTATTCAGAGAATTCTCACAGACGACGTCAATGTTTGTACAAGTGTATACATGGTATCTAGGTAGCGGTATATGTATGCTCTTGTTATGCTGTCAGTAAGAACACAAGACGTCACTCGCAGGTCAGAGACGACCAAAGGGCGGTCTTCGACTCTTTGATGCATAAGTCAGTATTGATGTTGACATAATAGCAGTAAATGGGTATTGAACGCCTAGTTAATGGGGTGAGAGTGAGTTACAATTTATAGGCTGTTGGTGGGAACGCTTCACCTTGCCTCTCGATGTGGGACTAGTGTGGTTCTGGCTACTACAATACAGTCCCAAGAGGCGATATTGGGGCCGCGCGTGTGAGCGTGTCCCAGCTCCGTTTAGATAGCGGCTTACGGCTATTTGCAGCTGCTGCATGTCTTAACAGTGACGTGTTTGATGGTTATGGTCAGTCTAGGTGCTGTCAAACACATATGAATCATATCTCTTTTATAGTTTCACCTATTTCATTTTTCTTTTATAGTTTCACCTATTATTTTCTTATTTCTTTATTTTTTTCTTCTAATTCTCTCCCAATACATACTGGGCTCATAGTGGGCGATGGTTCTTCTTTGTGTGTGATTTTGAATACTTCATTTCACTGTAATAATATATCTAATCTCTTTATATTTTGGCTGGTAGAAATCTATTTTGTATGTGTGATTTTAATTGAAATATTTTATCAAACTCTTTTATAATAAATGGTTCAAAGAATTTTTTTTTTCTTTCTTTCTGGTTGTAGTTTTAGATACCTAATGTATTTTAGTTAAATATTTGCTTCAGTCCATTAGAAGAAAAATATTTTCAAGCTCACCCACGTCTCAATTCTGGATTCGTCACTAGTATAAACAATGTTCATATAATTCATATATAACATATTTCTTTAGTTTGTTGATGAAGAAAAAAATGATCGATGAAAAATATGAATTAGTTTTTATTTGTTATTGTTTTGGCCTAATATGATATTAACTCTCAACTTATTTCAATTTTTGACAAGAAACGGACCCAACATGACCGATACAGATAATGGACCCGACCCGTTTTCCACCTCTATTCAACTCCATCATTATATTCCGTTTTACTAGTTTTCATATGCTTTTTATTTTCTATACGATATTTTTATTAACCCTAGATTATACAATGCTAGCTATTCTCACCAAGTTGATGCCATATTCTATGGTTTTACAAGTACAAGTTCCCATAACGTGTTTTGGAACATCAACTTTATGAACAATTTGACCGCAATCGTTTGCACTTTAAACAATAAGTTAGCGAAAAATTATAGCATACATATCCTCTAACATCACATAATAGATTGGTCTTCATGAGACGAATCCAGTGTAAAGCAAGAAGATGATCAACAAGGATGCGTAAAGTACACTTAACTCGACGTTAATACCCGTTCAAACATGTTAAATTTGAAATACTCTGTATAAAAGATTTGTAAATATTTAGTTTTAGATCATCGGATGTGCACTTTTGCTGCTTTATAGTGCAATGTGTAAATGACTAGTGATCTGTTATTTTCTACTTTGGACACAAAGAGCAGCCTTTGTTGAGAAAATAGTGGATCTCGCTCTCCACTTACCACCTTATTTGACAAAAACTTTTCCTAATACAACAAAGAAACTTTGCCTAATACAACAAGAAAAACATCATTTACTAAGAGAGCACGTACAATAACAAGAAGACTATAGCACAAGTATTCATGTGTGCTTTGGTTCGTTAGTTATACTCATATAGAATATGTTAAAAGTAGTTATTGTATCCAAATACTAGGCTCGAAAACATCGAATCGTCAACAACAATATCACCACGTCACTCTTAATTTCCAAAATTCGTTAGGAATGCCACCATCATTTGGTTAGTTAATATAACAGAAAAATTCGTTGGTAGAGTACCTAACTAACTAAGCTAAATTATTTTATTGTCTCCTGTATTTAGTTATCAACGAGTTTTGTTTAGTCAGGTCGATCACCATCCATCTTAGTGCATATATGCGACGATGCAATATAATTAGTTTTGATCATATCATCATGTCCCTCTCGATCCCTCTACACGTACAAAGTGACCCCCCCTATTTGAAAACAAAACCAAGTTCGTTATATTCTAAGTCAGTCCCCATCAAACACATGTACATCTAGGTCGTTGTTTTCGATGATCTCGTACTCTCAAACTGGTACGCAAGTCATGGTAATACAAAGCTAGCTAGAATATATATGAACCTAAACGGCTAAACATACTTAAATGCGCGCAGCCACACTTCTCAAAACCAACCGGAAAAGCACCACTTAAGGCTAACTCAAATTCGTCGCCTAAGTAAATTTTAGACGGACGAAACCTGGTAATCATAGTTCAAAATGAGAGCAGAGAGTGGGAATTGAATAACAAGGAGAATTGAAATTGAATCTAAAATTAAGATGATTATAATATTATGGGGAATGAAAACAATAAACAAGTGAGACGACCTTGTTCCTTGAAAATTTCCGTTATTTGAAAACAGCAGATCGAGAAACATTTCGTTCGCAACAGATTCTGGTTTTCGTCAAAGACCGAGAGGGAGAATGAGGACAAGCTCTTCATTCAGAACGATCGAACAAAGACCAACCCAAACCAAAAGCATCTGTCTTGCTCATCATCAAATCTTCCACCTCTCTCTTCCTAAACAAAACCCATTAAGCTCTCTCTGTGCTCTGCATACCAGACGACGCACGCTCTCGTGTAGCGCTATAGCTAGTCTAACTGAAAAGCCAACCTTGTCAGTTGTTAATTGTTGCCATTGGGCCGGTTGTGTTGGCAAGTGACTGGGTTTAGTTAGTTTAATTTTCTGAGGCTTATCAACAACAATTCCAGATGAGTAGTGCCGTAGTGGCTGAACAAAATTTTCAGCTTTTATATATGTTCATAATTTCCTGTTAAATATATATATATATATATATATACATATATATGTTCATAATATATACATATATATGTTCATAATTTAGTGGTGGTACAGACCTTACACTTTACAGTAATACTGCTACTCGATGAAAATGAAACCATCGATAATGACTTCCATAATTACTATGAATAATACTACGATTAAACCCTACCCAGTATTGTTATGTAAATTACATAATATTTAGCTTAATTTTCTATTTCTGATTGTGAAGTATAGGTTTCGGCCAAGTTAAGGCTAAACTCTTAAACCTAGTGCAGACTATAAATTCATGGAAACTATGATAACTTTTTTGAGTTTTTCGTTAGCTGGATGAGTGGAAATATACGGTGATCGATTGTAAGTGTCAATTACGGTCTTCTTCTTTTTTCTTTTTCTTTTTTTTGTTTAAATTACGGTCTTCTCTCCACTCAAATGAAATTAGGGTTTTCTCGTTTTGAACCATATGTTTTTTCCCAAGCCATCGCTCTTGTGCGCCTCAGATGTACGCAATTTCTTTTTATTTTTTTATTTTGAAATCAAAACATAACAAAGTTTTATTGTGCTTGATGGAGTCGACTTATATATGTAGATGCGAGATTTCTCTTTGTCGTTTTTTGACACTAACGACAATAAATGAAACACGAGAAATTTAAAGGAAGAGCTCATGACCATTTACATAAAAAATAAATAAAAGTCAAACCTTATTCTAATGAAAATAAGATTTTGAAACCTATTGAATTAGAAAAAATTTTAGGTAGCTAATGACCATTTACATAAAAATAAATCAAAATCAAACCTTATTCTAATGAAAATAAGATTTTAAAACCTATTGAATTAGAAAAATTCTTAGGTACCTTAAGGTATAGATACCTAAATTTGTTTTATGCATGTGATTGATCCACATAGGATTAATGAAGACTTGCTACATGTTTCACTGGTCATCAAATTTAAATATTTAACGTACTATTTCTCACTAATGACGTTAGTTTCGTCTCTTTTGTTAATTTTGAATTTTCGTCAACAACACCGATTTAAACTCTGGTCTCTCTAACAATTTGAACACTCTTTGCTCATCTCTCAATCTCTCTCTCTCTCTCTCTCTCTCTCTCTCTCTCTCTCTCTCTTTCTTTAACTCAAACAATTTGAACACTTTTATATCGTCAATCTCTCTCGCATCTTATTGATATGCCTTTTCTCTTATCAAAATCATTCTATTTGCAAGAAACTAACTCATCTTGCGCTAATTGTTCTCTCATATATTTCAATTCAATTCAGTTCGAAGTCTACTAGTAACATAAGCTCACTGACATAGTGACATACAAAAGTAGACTTTCTGGAAAATTATTCTTCTTACGATACAAAGTCTACCAGTAACATGAGCTAACTAACATATAAAAGTAGATTTTTTGAATTTTTTTTTTTGAGATTGTTCTTCAAAGTTGGACCAAGTACTCTACGATGCAAAGTCTACTAGTAACATGAGTTAAATCTGCTAATAACATGAGTTTGATGTACTAGTAATATAAACTAACATGAAACGACCCAAATCTAATAGGTACCTATTTATCAGGTTATAAATGTTACCGATAATTTTTGACATCTTTCATAAATATCATAAGTTATCGCTCGAGCTTATTTTTGAGTTTTTCTGGAATAGGTACATAGTGGATTTAATGTCTCGAAGCCTTAGTACTTGTTAATACGAACTCACCAGTATATCTGGATTATTTTCCGGAGCAACAAGCTATTTTTTATGAATTTATGAAGATTACGGTAGTTTTCCATTACTGCTTGTTTTACCATAAGAGGCCCTAAAATATGACTTTTCGTTAAATCGATATTTTGGGAAAGTTTCCTTCAGGAAAGTCGTAGATAACGTTAATACGAACTCGTGGACATGTTGTGCATCTTAATCGGAGTTCGTATGTGAATGTTATTCGTAAAAAATGTAAAGTTACTATAGGGTAAAATGGTTATAAATAGGGGTTTACCGGGGTGAAAAATCAGAATTCACCCGGTCTCTCTCCTCATTCTGATTTCTCTCTCCTTCCTCTGCCTGATTTCGCGCACGCCAGTGCTCCTCCGTCACGACACTAGAGGCCGTCGATCTGGTCTTGAAAGAACCATCGATGTCTCTACTCCATACCAGGGCGGCAGTTCGGTTGAGATGCGCCACCATCAAAGAGAAACCACAACAAGAATGCTGATTGTATAGTATGGGGTTTTGGCTGGATTTCTCTCTCCTCAGGCCACCAGCCGTTGAGTTCTTTATATGTTTAGATTTGGTTTGAGTAGTACTACATTCATTATTTAGAAGCTTATAGATCGATTTGTAGTGTGTAGAGAGAAATTGGAATTCAAAATTTTTAGGGTTTTTAGCCCAAATCAGGTTTTACTGTTCATGGATGATTTGGACTGTTTAGAGACTTAATTTAGCTTAGGGTTTAACATGTAATTCGGTGGCCGACGACAGCTGTTGCGGGCGCCGCTACCCCTTTTTAGGCAGTTTTTCATATTGAATAAATAGTACAAAATTAGAGGAGTCTAATGGTATGCGATTGGTATTCTTTGGAGAAGTGTTGGTTAGGTTTCAGATTTATCCAAAGATTAATGATATTACCGGTTAAAATTTGATAACTGGGTATAGGAATACACTGTTAGACAGTTGTTGGATTGTGATTATGCATTTGAGTGTATATTGGAGTGCATATATGGATTGAGATTGGTTTTAGTTGAAATGAGTGTCCTTAGTATATCTAATGGGTGTCCATAGTAAATCTAAGGGATTTACTAAGGTTAGATGATTTAGTAAAGTTGAATTACGAGTGGTTTGATCCCTTTCAGAGGGCACTTAGGCAGCCTGATCATTTATGCTGGTGTAGTCACAAATATTAGAAATAATATAAATGTTCAGGGTATGCTGGTTAAAAGTAGGTAAAGGGTTATTTATTTTAACAGAGGTTGCGGTAACATCTCCCTTGAAATGGACCCCCGAAGGATTTATCTCAGATTAAAGAGGGACTAATCCAGGGTGGGTCAATTCAGTTGGTATTAGAGCGGGGATATGATACCTTGGCAGTTAACCTCTAAAGGAGAATGAAGTTACTTAACCCACTTGAATGAGAAGTTGATGTCTAGGATACAATAATTCTTGGAAACAAGTTTTCCCTGACGGCAAGAAAAGGTTTAAGGTCTAAGGATCATAAATCTGCATTCTTCGAGAGGGAATATCAAATTATATGGTTGATTTGGAGTAGGAAAAACAAAATGGCCTTAAGGTCATGTTTCTGGGTTCATGAGAGGCAACCTATACTTTTTATCATTTATCTGAGATGATCTAGGACATATGACTTGCACCATTCTTGAGCGTTTGTGGAAACATATATAGAGTGCAACCAGTTCAGATCCACTTATACTCAAAATAGTAAACCTCTTGTCGAATATTATGCAAAGTTAATGGCTATCTGGCAAGAATTGGATGAAAAGGATCTTAACCCTATGGTATGTGATTTGGATGTTGCTACACACAACAGGTGTCAAGACAAGATGCGAGCCCATATCTTCTTGAATGGGTTGGATTCAAAATTTGCTACTACTAAGTGAGAGTTACTATGACAAACCACACAACTAAATCTAGAAAAAGCTTATGCTTATGTTCATAAAGATGAGTCAAATTAGTCTAGTGCAAAGGAGTTGCACACTGAAGTGTCCATCCTCATTGTCCAATCTAAGCCTCAACACGGTTGGAATCCCAAGAACCAAGACAGTCACCTTTGAATTCAGCCTTATCGTGGATCATATATGAGTAAGGTGCAGTGCTTCTATTGTAAGGAGTTTGGACACTACAAGAACTCGTGTCCTCAGAAAGCAAATCAGAGATGAGGACAAGAGCCGCGGTAGCAAGGCACAATTCAGTTGGTTCAAGAACCTGATTTTATGGAGTATGAGGACAAGATCTCACTACAAGTATTTGTTCTCAGGAGAAAAAAGGTAAAATTGGTATTGCATTAAAAGTTTCTTGCTTTATTGGTGGTGATACATGGATCATTGATTATGGTGCTATTAACCATATGACATGTGATAAATCCTTGTTTTCGACTCTGTCTTTATCTCCCATACCTAAAGTGGCTAATGCAAATGGTGTGTCTTCTTGGTCTTAGGTATAAGGTCAATCCAATTTACTCCAACTATTATGTTACATAATGTCCTTTATGTTTCTTCTCTATCTCATCACTTCTTATCTATTACTGAGCTGAATTCACAAAACAAATGCTCTATAGCCTTTTTTTCCTATATATGTGATATTTTCAGAATGTCAGGACCTACCTCGGGTTAATCCTTTTTACCTGAAGTAAATTCTTCAGGGTCCACCTCAAGGGAAATATTTACTTAAAACCCCTTTGGAATGGACAACACTTCCTGCAAACCAACTAAACACTTCCATGAACATTAATAATTCAACCCCAACACCTGGAGCCATCATGCTCCCCAAATCTCATCTACGCTTCACAATCAAATTTAAACTAACTAAACTGGAGTAATAAGAGCAATCTAAACAGATAAATACCTAATCAAATATTAGCGTCAGCGGATTTAATCGACTATGTCTCGTCTCTTGTATGCGAGACCTCCTCGAGCATAATCTGCAAATCTGGACATTTAAAAACGAATGGCTTAGGGAAAAGCATTTAAAACATAAAATGTTAGAGTGAGTGAAAAAATAACTAATTTACTTACAAAAACACAACTTAATACTTTCCCAGCATTTCGTTCATTTAAAACCTCTTATGCATGCAACATTGTGATAAATCCCAAATAATAATTTTGAAAAACAAAAAATATATATCTTGCCAAACTCATTGGCATAAAAATCAATATAAAAAAATATGAGAAGAGGTTTCACCATGACAATGAACATTAAAAGTTAGGGTCAGAGCCTTTTAAGGCTTCTAAGTATGCCCCGCGCCACTTCCTTAAGTGGGGGGAGGGTCCACCCCGCTCCACCATATTTAGGTAGGAGGTCTGGTGTAGTGAGCTAGGCGCTGGTGTTAGCGGCCCTCACGGTGTAGTGAGGTAGGCATTGGATATAGCTGCCCTCAAGATAGGGTGAGATAGGCGCAAGAGTTGGAAGCTTTTATTTACATTGACCCTCACCACTAGGTGAGTAGGGCGCGGGCGGCTCTCACCACTAGGTGAGCTGGTCGTCAAGATTATGGACCTTCTCCTGGAATTAAGTCGGTCATGGGATCTTCTCCCAAGATTGAGTTGGTAGGGATATAAGGATTTATTAATTAGTAGCCTAAGAGGCTTATCATTATCGTGATATTTCTTCCCTATATTTATGTGTTACCAGCGCCGTTGAGATTGACAGGACTTATCATATGTATTGCTAGCGTTGATGTGATTGGCGGGATTTTTATGTATTGTTAGAGCCGATAAGATTGGCGGGGTTCCATATTTTAATTATTGCATATGAGATTGATGTGATATTCATATTTATATTGGAACCAAATGAATAGAGTTGGTCGGGATTATTAGTAGCCTTGTGAGTGCCATATGGTTATGACGATTTTTAGAGGAGATTTATTTCTATATATGTTATGTGCAGTTTATGAAATTAATGATCTTACGTGTAGTAAGTGGGATAATTTGGCACCCCTATTATAGATCTGTGGGAGGGTGGTTATGGAATGATGAGTGTCAATATCCAGAGGTTGATTTGAGTGGATGAGGTTATAGTTTCATACTGTGAATTTATGATCATTGAGAAGTTCGTTTGAAATTTCGAGGGCGAAATTTTTATAAGGTGGGGAGATTGTAACGATCCGAACCTAATAGTTACTTATTTACCGGATTGTAAATGTTACTAAGGATTTTGACAGCGTTCATAAATATTATAAGTTATCGTTCGAGTTTATTTTTGAGTTAATCTGGAATCGGTAAATAATGGATTTAAAACTCTGAAGTTATACTACGTGTTAATACGAGCTTACTGGTATGTCGAGATTATTTTTCAGAGCAATGAGCTACTTTCTAGGAATTTTTGAAGTCCACAGTAATTTTCAATCACTGCTTCTGGTAACTTTTAGTTACAGTTTGGGTAACTTATATTTACTATTTTGGTAAATAAGTTTGACCCTCTTTAAATCTGGACCGCCAGATCAATTCGGGATCTGATTTAGGCCGTCCGTTTAACTATAAAAGGGGAAGATATGTTGACCCGAGTCAACAGCCCAACTCGGGCCTCAACTCGAGTAAACCCTCCTTGTCAGGACCCACCCCGAGTTAAACCCCTTTAACCCGAAGTAAATCATGCGGGGACCACCTCAAGGGAACTTCTTACCGAAACCCCCTTGAAATGGACAACCCTTCCTATATACCAACTCAGCACTTCCTTGAGTATTTAAAAAAAACAATCCCTAACTCGTGAAGGCATCCTGCTCCCTAACCTACTTAACTAGCTAACTGGGTTAGTCAGAGCAGTCTACAAAGAAGATTACCCTAATGAATTTGCAAGCAGCAACGGATTGATCGACTATGCCCCGACTCTTATACGTGTGCGACCTCCGCTCTAGAACCCTGCACCACTGGGCATTTGAAAACGAAGGGCCCAGGGGAGAAACATTGAAAACTGTCAAGGTGAGTGGACAAAAATAAAATATAAAAGCTCTATTACCGTTAATGCTCTCCCTCAGAGTTTTCCTAATAAAATACGCATGCAAAAAAATCATGGACAATAAATAATTAAATCATAAATAATGTCTTGGCTCAAACATAAATAATTTAAATGTGGGGTGTTAACCTCATCCACGAGAAAACCGACCGGCTCTACCACGAGAGGGTCCATTGACCAGCTCATCGGAGAGGGTCCCATGACCCGCTCTATTCGGGAGGGTCCAACCGACCAGCTACCACCGAAGAGGGTCCTGACGTGCTCTATCCGGGAGGGTCATACTGACCAGCTACCACCGAAGAGGGTCAGACCAGCTACTATCCAGAGATGGTACCCGCTCCATCTGGAGAGGGTCCATGATAGCATGCAATATATATATCCTTATCCTTTAAAATCCTTTTAAAACCTCGTGGGAAAAATAAATCGAAAACCAAGTCAAATCTCCCTGACTTTACCCCAAATACATTGGATTTAAAAACTTTTCCAGGAACCCAAAACCGGTTCTCTGCCTTTACTTTAAAACCCTTTAAATCCAAGAGCCAAGTTTCCCCTTTTTAAAACATCCCCCTCCATAATCCCAAAACGGTGATAACAATTAAAATCAATAATCTGGGAAAATCCTTTAAAACCCCGGGAAAGGTAGGAACCTCTTTCCCGGCTCATTTATCTTTAAAAGTAAAATCCCCATTTTCCCCAAAATCACCGTAAAACATTAAATGGAGGAAATCACATAAATAAAGGAGAAAACAATTAAAGTCTATGGCATGCAATTTAATTTAAAAACAAGGTCCACTCACATTACTTATTGCGACCTTCTTCCTGCTCGGAAAGCTCCGCGAGCGAAACCCTCGAACTAACCGTGTAGTCGAGCCGTCTCATGTTCGACCAGAGACTGTACAAATAAACCAATATATTAGTCATTCCTTAGTAGACTTGGTCTTTTCTTAGTTTTACCGGGAAATCCTAATTGACCTTGTGTTGACCAATTTCCTTTATTTTTAACAACTTTTTCAACAATATGCTTAATTCCGAATATCGACTCGAAGTTTGGTTTCCGACTTCGTAATCTCAGCGTATCGACTTTCCTTACTATTTATTAACGATAGGTTACCACATAGTAATTTTGTGGAATTACTATGGACACCCAACCACCCATTTTACCAATTTACAGGTTATGAGTCGATATATACGGTATGAAATTATCCGAGATAATTACAGCGCCCAACTCGGTTTCTGACTAAGATTCCTGAGTTGCCTAGAATCTCACTTAAAGATCCGGTTGTCTTAACTTAACCGGTTACTAAGATTAACCTTTCCCTTTTTACTTTTATCAGTCAATCTTCCATAAATAGAAACCTTCCAAAAAGGGAAAGTTTTCCAAAATGGAAAGTTTCCTAAAAAGGTAAGTGTTCTTTAGAATGGGAAGTTTCCCAAAAATGGAAACTTCCTACTTACGTCCAATTTTCCGTAAAAATCCTAAATACGATTCAACTGACACTTTTTGACTCAAGCATAACGAGGATTCGATTCCTACCTCTTCGGCATTCTACCGGTTCTACTGCATCACCGGAACCGTCACCGGATTCCAGTAACTTGCCGGAATTTCGCCATAACCTCCCCGTTTCCTTTGTCTCCAAGTTATCGACATTCATGCAAAACATAACAACTCCAATTCAGCAATAGGGCACAACAACAACACAAACAACAAAACAGCACAACACACAGGAGACAACAACCCAAACTCACCTTAACTCCACCCTCAGGACAAGTTCAGTAGCTCTCCAGTCTCCTCCTCTCTGGACTGTCGACTTGTAAAACCTCCACAAACTCCCTAACAGCTGCCTCAGTCGCCACCAGTCCCTACAACTCCCTCTACCAGCACCACGGTAGCTCCGGCAGTACCTCCACCATTGCTCGTCGCTGACTCGAGTACAGAGGCTCCCCACTGCCCAGAGTCACCAACTAGGGCCTCCTCTGCCTCAGTCCCCAGTCTCCAGCCTCTTTGGAACTCCAACTGCCACCAGAACCCCCAGAACTCCTCGTCGGAGATGAGAACTCAGAAACCCAGAAAGCACAGTGAACACAGAAAAAGGAAGAACTCGTTCAGGCTCAAATCGAATGTTTAACAACATGGAAAAGGAAGAGAAAGTGCAGAGGAGAAGAGCCATACCTTCCACGCGCCCTAACTCCACTTGAAACGGCCAGAATCCGACGAAGACCGCCGCACCCCAACTCGGTCGATCTCCCTCGTCCTTGGCTCTCAGAGTGACTGGTGATAGGGGTTTTGAAGAGGAGGAGGAGAGGAAGATATTGGTGGTGGTGCGCCGGTGTGGGGCGGCGGAGCGGCCGAGAACTCGCCGGAGAGAACTGAGGCAGGGAAGGCGGAGAGAAATCGGGAGGGAGAGAGTTGACCGGGGGAGGAGAGTTTTGACCGAGTCAAAACTCTTCCCTTATTTATAGGGAATTGAACGGTCCAGATTCAATCTGGAACCGATCCAACGACTCAGATTCAAAGAAGGTGTAAAGTAAAAAGGTTAAATGGTTAAACTCCTTTTTACCGGATTGATAATTAAAAGTTACCGGAAACTTTGAAAATTCGTAGAAAATAAACCGAAGCTCCAAAAAATATTCCGAAAATACCGGGAGACTCGTGTCGACACGTACTACAACATCGAGTCATTAAATAAGGTATTTGGAGAGTTTAGAAAAACTTGAAAATTAACTCGAGCGATAACTTAACAAATTACCAATCGCAATTAAAAGTCCTCGGTAACTCGTAAACCTCTGTGAAAAGGTAACTTTTAGGTACGGGGTGTTGCACTCCTCGTCCTCCCACTTCGTCTGATTCCTCTCTGCGGTGGAGTCCCGTCGTCTCGCCATTTCTCAGCGCAATATCGGAGTCTAGAGATTCGTCTCGACGTCCTGGTCATTTTTGTTTTCTGATACGAATTCTAGAGAGATTCGAAGAGGAGGAGAGTTTTCTGGGTTCGTTGGCGAGGTCACGATTAAGGCCACGATGACAGTCATGGATGGTGATAGTAGCTTCGTCTCAACTCCTAGAATATCTCTGTGGTATTGCTTGTCAGGGAGAAGCTCTATGGATGGAGAATTAAAGAGAAGAAGTTCTGGGTTTTGCAGGCATGGATTTGATTTTCTCCGGTGGGTTTCTAGTTTCGATCCAAGTATCAATATTAATCTACTCATCAAGCTCTACGTTTCTGTATAATTGAAATTTTTTATTGTTGAGTTTTGAAGAATTGAGTTTAGACAGTGGAGGACGGCCGTGCTTGCCTTTGTGCACGACGGTGGTGTAGGTGTTTTGATTCAATTCTGGTTTGGATTTCATGTTGTTGAATATAAGAGTGTTCTATGTATAATTGAATTGGAGTTTGGTTGATTTTTAGCCAATTTAGAATTTTGGGCAGAGTGTAGATCGAGGTGTGGTTAGTGCGTTCGGCGAATATAGTAATGGTGTTTGTTTTCAGGTTTTGGGTGAATTGCAAGAACATGATTGACTATGTTGTTGTGTTACTTGAATTACAGAGATGGAAGGAATTGGGTGATAGATAGGATCCAGCTATGCGTTTGGTTCTGTGTTACAGTGTATGGGTAGGTTGCTGCGTTCAGCGTCCACAATGGTGGTGAAGGTGAATGACTGTTCTAGGAGTGAAGAATAATTGTTCAGTTTGAGGTGTTTGGTGTTTTGGCAGATGGGATGTCTATCTTAGGTTCTATTACTAATTAAAGGTATGGAGTTGGTGATTAGAGTGATGGTCAAGGCATAAAGGAATGCAATTGGAGTTGAACTATGAGTGAATTGATCACTTTCAAAGGATATGTAGGCAGCACGATCGAGTGTGCGGGTGTAGTCACAAATTTTAGAAATAACATAAAAGGTCAGGGTATGCTGGTCAAAAGTAAGCAAATGATTATTCATTTCAAGGGAGTTGCGGTAACATCTCTCTTAAGATAGATCCCGCAGGATTTACCTCGGGTTAAGGAGATTAATCCAAGTTGGGTCTTGACAACAGCTCTAGCAGATAGCCTAAGAGCATCTCCAATAAGTATATGCAAGAGAAAAGATTATAAGAAAACAAATAGCTTGCATATTTCATCAAATAAAAACACTTTGTGAATAGAAATTCATGGAAAAACCTCATTTAACAACTATGTGCAATAATGGACCAAAACCATATGCTTTACTTATGAGAAAATCTGCACAAATCAAAGTTAGCTATCTTAAGAATCATGAATTTCATCTCAAAAACATGGTTGTAATGGGGCTTGGTTTCATAAGGTAGGAATTTTTAGGATAAGTGGTGCTATAAGACATCACCAAGACTTAGCAAATCTTGATTCTCCTTATGTCTCCACTCCACGGGTCAAATTTCATCAAGTTGGACCCATACATCATCATCCACTTTTTCACATATTATGAATAGGACAAAGGTCACATATACATTTTTAAACCTTCAAATAATAAAAAACTCCAAATTCACAAACTTTAACAAACACAATCAAAATCCGTATTTGCTTTGATCCGAATTTTTTTTCTTTTCGTTTCTTTTCTTTTTTTCTCTTTTCTTTTGTTTCGGACATATATATATATATATATATATATATATATATTACAATGGTGTTTTACCCCACATTTGTTCAATATTACAATATCACCCCACACTTGCTTCACAGCATCACGCAATACACCTCCATCGAAAGCACTTTGCCAAGTCTTGATAACAAGGTAAAGGTTTAGCTATTCTAAATAGAGGAATTCTGTTTAAAGGTGATGAAATAAAAGGCTCAATGTAGGCTCAAAGGGGTTAACACTAAGGAGTCCCACGACAGGCACAAAATAGGCATACGCTTTATTTGGCTATGGTGGTAATCCTAAAGAAATAAAATTCAATCATATTCGAAATCAAGACATGTTATGATTATCAAGTTTCGAAAATCACATAAGCAAGTTCTAGAATCCATTAAAAAGCTATACACATAGCTATTGAATATGCAAAGAATGATGAGGTTTCAGAAGATAGTGAAAAAGTTGTAAAATTTTCGAAAAATTTAGGCAAAATCGGCACAGAATTCACTTAAGAAAGAAAGTTTTTTAGGCTCAAAAGCTCACATAGGTTATTTTGAAACAATTTAACCAAACATGCATACTTTACAATTAATCAAGTCTTAAATATTCATACCAATTCACAGATCTATGAAACTTGCAATTTCTTAAAATAAATGTCAAACCATCATCTATGCATTCAAAGATAAAATCATCATAGACTTTTAAGGGTATATCCTAAGACACAAAACAAAACATGTTACTTATGTAACTCTACCCCTACATTGTCCTCAATGTAAACCCAAAATCATGTTATAACTTCCTAAGCATGCGTCTAAGTCACACAAATAACCAACACAAAAGAATTCAACAAACAACGGAAATAAAAGAAATCATAAAAAAAACTTAAAATAAACACCGAAAGAAGTGAAGGAGATAGAATGAATGCAAACTCTCGATGATGGCTCTTCCACCGCTACGGTTGAAATGAGTTGCCTCTCATGCAGCGCTTAATGTTTAAGTCTGTTAGCCTAGACTTCTTCTTTTCTCGATAGTGGCGTCATTCATAGCTATGTGGTGGTTCATTCACAAGTTGCTCTTCCACATCGTGTGCTTTGAATGTTTCGTAATAAGGTTTAAGTCTATGACCATTGATCTTAAACTTATTACCTGATAAGCCCTGAATCTCTAAGCAAACACATTAGTAATAACAAATGGACCAGACCAACGAGAACGAAGCTTACCTAGGAAGAGTCTAAGTCTGGAGTTGAACAAAAGGACTTGTTGTCCTATCTCGAAGTCCTTCCCTCGTATCATCTTATCATGATAAGCCTTCGTCTTTGCTTTGTAGATTATGGCTGATTCATAGGCATCGTTCCTTATCTCTTCAAGTTCACAAATTTGTAATTTCCTATGCAATCCAGCCTCATCTTTGTCCATGTTAAACTTCTTGACCACCCACCAGGCTCTGTGCTCCAACTCAACTGGCAGATGGCAAGCTTTACCGTCCCAATTGGCGTCTTATATGCTGTTCTGTAGGCCCACAGTGCATCATCTAATCGTTCACTCCAATCTTTCCTTGTAGGTCCTACAGTCTTCTCCAATATCTGCTTAATCTCTCTGTTGGATGTTTCGGCCATTCCACTTGTCTGAGGGTGATATGGCGTTGAAACCCTATGAGTGACAGCATATTTCTTGAGCGAAGCCTGAATGGTTTGGTTGCAGAAGTGAGATCCACCATCGCTTATCAGAATTCTTGGTACTCCAAACCTAGAATAAATGTTAGTTCTGAAAAACTCTGCAACAACTTTAGAATCATTAGTCCTGGTGGCCTTTGCTTTCACCTATTTTGAAACATAATCAACAGCCAACAATATATAAAGAAAGCCTTTAGATGAAGGAAAAGGTCCTATGAAATCAATACCCCAAACATCAAAAATTTCAACAACAATAATAGGGTTTAAGGGCATTTGATCTCTCTTACCTAAGTTACCTGTTCTTTGGCAATGATCACATGAAGCACATGTCGCATAAGCATCTCTGAATAACGTTGGCCAATAAAATCCGGCTTCCAACACCTTCCTAGCTGTTCTTTTAGGTCCAAAGTGTCCTCCACACGCCTCTTGGTGACAAAAATCTAGGATAGATTTCTGCTCTTCTTCTGGAACACAACGTCGAATGACTTGGTCTCCACATTGCCTCCACATATATGGCGCATCCCATATATAATTTCGAGCATCCTTCTTGATCTTCACCTTGGTATGGTTCGGCATTGATGATGGAAACGTCCTTGACATTATAAAATTAACCAAATCAGCATACCAAGGTTCTCTGGCTTCTAACCGAAACAATTGCTCGTCTGGGAACGTCTCTGACATAGGTAACTCGTCCTCAGTACGTACAATTCTGCTAAGATGGTCCGCTACAACGTTCTCACTTCCTTTCTTGTCCTTGATTTTTACATCAAACTCCTGAAGTAACATAATCCATCTGATGAGCCTCGGCTTTGCATCTTTCTTTGTCATTAGATACCTTAATGCTGGGACATTGCACAATCCAAAAGACATTCGTCAATAAGCAAACGTACTAAAGGGACATGTAAACGTTGTCTTCTCTTGATCATCCGGGTGTATCATGATCTGGTTGTAGCCACTATATCCATCCATGAAGCAGTAGAAGTCGTGACCTGCTAATCTCTCCAACATCTGATTCATCAACGGCAAAGTCATGTGATCCTTCCGATCCTTCCTCGTTATTGCATTCAATCGTCGATAATCGATGCACATGCGATGATCTGTCACCAACCGTTGTGGCACTAGCTCATTCTTCTCATTCTCTAGAACAATCACGCCACTCTTCTTAGGCACAACTTGAACAGGTGAAATCCACTGACTATCCGAAATAGGATAGATTACTCCATAATCTAACAACTTAATCACCTCGTCTTTAACCACTTTCATCATTGGAGGATGCAAACGTGTCTGAGCCTCTCTGGTAGGCTTGGCACCATCCTCAAGTAAGATTCTATGAACACACTTTGTAGGACTTATTCCCTTGATGTCTGCCAAATTCCAGCCAATGGCAGCTGTGTTCTTCGTCAAAACCTCAACTAGCTTGTCCTCATGTTGCTTTGTCAACGTTGAAGACACAATAACTGGTAAAGTGTCATCTTTTTCAAGAAATGCATACCTTAAATGTTTGGAGAGAGATTTTAGCTCTAACTTAGGGGCCTGTTCCACAGATGCTAACAACTTATTAGTGGAAATTGGAATTGACAAGGGAGTATACCTTTTGTAGATTGGTTGTGAATCAAGCTCCTTCACAACTTCAAGTATGGACGGCTCCAAATCTTTCAAAGCCTCCTCATCTCGTTCTTCATACTTGTCATATCCGACCCCTTGCTCGATCACTATGAAAAACAAACAACACAAAAATGCAATATGCACACGATATGCAAGACAATAAAACACAAGTATGATTGAATGCAAAATGGATGTAATGCAAACACAATCAGGATAACATGAAACAAAATGCAATACGGCATGATGCAAACAAAACAAAACAAAAAAAATGCAATATGCAAAATGATCGATCATAAGTATACATGCAACCTGAATGGCACACATAACACACTTAAATAAAAATCTACAAAACAAAAGAATGTTAGCTAAACATGGCACACGACAGGGCAATATAAACACATAGGATACACGACATGACATGGTATTAACAAAGCAAGCAACTAGAACACATAGAGCACACGACATCACATAGGCATATAACACTTTTAAGCACAAGATGTCTACAACCTATAATGTTTCTAGTTGATTTTATTAACCCGTAATTTTCAAGGTACGTGGAGCAGGGAAGACCACTGTGCAATGGATTGATACAGCCCAAGGTAGTGTTATGATTCGTCTGATATACCTCAAAAATTAAAGCCAATTCGTGTGAAGCTTATGGCGTCATATATGTTCAAGTAAATTCTAGCGTTTAAAGTGTGGTGACGCTTCGGCCCAAGCATTTGGCTAGTTCGAGCGGGTTTCGTGGTTTCAGAAGGCAGTGTTGTTAAGATCCACGGAGGACGAACCCCTACTGGAACCAGGCAGGACTCGTTTAGTGATCACAGAGAGCGAACTCTCTATCGACCCCTTCACAGAGAAGAGATATCAGTTTATGACCTTGAGATCCAGTTAAACAAACCTGAGAACCATATCTATGAATAATAACTTACCCCTCACTCAGTTAAGAACAAACTCAGGTCACTAGACCATTCTACAAGTGTTAATCAAAGCCGCCCTAAATCTCATGAGATCCGAAAATAACATGAAGGGTTTATTCTAAGATTAACAAAAGTGGCTTCTCCCTACATGTTACACTTTAAAAACCACAATAAACTTAACTCATAAACAAAACAATAAACCTCCTAAATATTTACTAAGTGATTACAACATGTGTATATCAACAAGTATATGGCACGAAAATATCCAAAATATACAACAAATAATCGGTAAGTATTCACAAGTATAAGAAAGAAAGTGTTAGTTCACATTTATATACAAATTAAAATCCTTTTTAGCATCCCCGGCAACGGCGCCAAAAACTGACGAGTGTCGATCCCCGGCAACGGCGCCAAAAACTGACGAGGTTCGCTGGGCGACCTGCAATTTAAAACCCTATCATTGTAGTAACTGTAAGTAGGGATCGTTCTAGCCAGGGACACTAGGGAAGGATTATATCTGCATTAAAATAAGTTAGTAATATTCACAAATATAAGATAAACATACAAGTACAATTTTGTCACAACTATACAAGTATAAAACACATAAACACATAATCATATGCAATCGACAAGATATAGACATGGCAACGATATATATACAAAAAGAATTAAATTATTTACAAGCTATTCACAAATTTACCGAATTATGATGGGGGTTTTATGGTGATTTCTAGGGTCCTAAATCTAAATCTAATATTTACAATAGGTGGTGGTCAAACATCACTTAAGCATCAAATAACACAATCACCGTTAAGAATGCAAATCAATTTCGTGCAAGGAACAATAGCAACGTTTAGATGATCCTAGACTTTAATTAATTCCAATCTTTTAGACTTCTCATGTGTACTTAGAAACTTTCTTCCGGCCTGATTCTAAGACATATATGTGTCACCCTTGTTTAAGATTTCCTTCCGGCTTAAATTAAACAAAAATACACTTACGTTCTAGAGTCGATTAGAGACATGATCCTACGTATGTCGTCACTCATCGTATTAGCATGCAAATGATTCACCCTAACAACCCTTTGTAGTAACTAAAACCAGGAACTTCCTTCCGGCATGAACTTAATCCTAGGTTACTACGGCTTATTAAACTCCCCCTTTGGAAACATCCGTGCACTAGACTATCCTAGGGTTCGATTACATGATCAGATGATGATTAATCAATTAAAGTTTAACATGTATAAAAACATAAACTATTGCCCTAAATCACAAAACCAACAAACACAACATAACGTTACATACTACACACATCCACATGCAAATCATAAAAAAGAACATGCAATTGAACATAGAATGTAAAACCGATAAAACCAAAAGATGAATAATATAAATAAAACATAATTACACAGTAAAATTACACAAACCTTATGAAGATCCATACCTAACCTACCTAGATTAGATCGGCTAAAGAATGGTTGAGAATTGGTGGAGGATTGGCGGCGATCGACGACGGTGAAGCGGTGGCAGCAGGTTTGGGAATTTTCTGTGTTTAGGGTTTTTGGGTAGAGCTTGGCTATTCTAAGAAAAAGTAAATTGTTTGACACCTAAAACTGAACTAATACATGAGTATTTATAGAGAAAACCCTAAGGTAAAGTCGGCATACACTCCTTGTCTATATCGGATTGGGCTTTTGCTTTTCCTTGTTGCACAAAACTTTGACTCTTGAATTTGCTGACTTGGATAATGATTCATGGACTTCTTTTCTGAATTCTTGGACTCCCCCTACATGTTAAGGGATCAATGAAGGACTTCCTTACACGTTTTGGGCTCCATAGGACAGTCGAATCCCCTCCATAGTCTCGGTAGAACAAGTTATCCTGTTTTGACCGGGATAACTTTCCTAGTTGTTGTTTTCAGCTTCTCCTTGGTGATTTCTTCAATTCTTCTTCTTCTAATCAACTTCCCATATCATCATTAAGCTCTTCATCAATCATTTGGCATGCTTGGGAAGGATTTTGGTGAATAAACACACTCACGAACTCGGTAGACAACTTCAACAAAATCTGTGAGCAGACTGACCTCGAGCCATTGTTTCCATCATAACTCCTTCCTCAGACCTTGTATTGCTGCGATTCCAAAAGATTTAGAAACTAGACATCCACAGCTTTCCATCCATATATGGCACGTTTCTAGAAATCCTAGGGAAATTTTTGAAGTTGAGTTATGGTTTCTAGAAATCCTCTGTTTATGTTCCGAATTCATGCTCTCGGCCTCTTGTCTTTCCATGCTTCTTTTGCTACCTTCCATAAGTCCGATCCTCATGATTCTTGTTTCGTTAAGTCCATATACATGTCATCTAAACATTAAACAAAATTAATCAAGTAATGACAATGTATAAATTTACAGAATCATAAGAAATAACACGATAACTTCATAAGTCAGCTTTTAACAAATTAGTGCACATTTTCTCTACTTTACTCACATTTTAGCCATTGCTCTACAGAAAAACCCGTATGATAAATAACTAACAATACTAACCTAATAATGGATAAACAAAGCATAAATGAGGGTAAAAACATATTAAGAACGTAGCATAAAATGCTCCTATCAAGAGCTTATTATATTATCGATAAATATATAATTTTTTTATTTATCAATAAATTGAATATTTATTACTTTATAGTGTTTTGTTGTGAAGAGTTTCCTTAATTTTTCATAATAGAAGAAAAATATTGCAAAGGACTATATACAAAAATCATGGGAATAACCAAATTGAAAATTAAAATATTTGAGTGTTTTTTTTGTATTATGAACATTATTTACTCTTTATTTTAAGTATTTTATCAATTATTAATGATTTTTGTGATATTTTTAAAATATTAATTAATCAATTATTACTTTATATATTCATTGGGATTTAATTAAAGAGAGTCCAAAAATCTATTATCTTATGTATTTAATGAGATACCTAGTAATATGAACTGTCCTGGGTAGGCCTGATAGAATTGCACATAACACAATAATACGACACGGAAATGAACAAAATTATAAGGCTTTGGTTTGAGGTTTCTAAGTTTGGTTTCATATAGAGTCACCATGATAAAAACACGATTTATAACGGTTTGTTTATAGGGTTAAACCGGTAATACGATTAAAGCAATTAACATAAGGGTAAATTTTATATTTTTTTCTATTTTCTTGTCTACTTTAAGAAACCCTAAGGCAACTATTTTGTTCATCATACTCACTTCCACAGTACGGAAGAAAAAAGGTATGTTTTGGATATATGCATTCAGTTTTATTTGTGTAGTTCTAGGAAATTTATAAAAGAAAAATATTCATGTATTATAAGAGCATCTCCAATAGCTCTTATATTAATTCTCTATTATAGAGGAGAAAATCACAAAATCTCTATAAGAAAATGAGCTAAACACTAACAACTCTTCTATTTTGTATATAAAATTAAATATTTTCTGTATAAATTAATAAATTTATTGAAATATATAAATTTATTTCAAATCGAACCGTAATTATATGGTTAATTGTTTTAACTTTTTAACATTTTGTTCTTTTTTAGGGAAGAGAATGAATTTAAAAAGGTAAGCAATAAAATTTACATGAAGATAAATTTTTTAAAAAATTCTATAGATATATAGGATATGTTTATCTCTCTTCTCAATTTTTATATTATAGAGGATCCTTTATACGAGCTATTGGAGTAAAAAATGATGTTTTCCTCCAAAATTGAGATTATTCTAGTTTGGAGCTATTGGAGATGCTCTAACAGTTTTTCTTTAACGATTTTTAACAGTTAACACGATATTTTATGGTTTAGTTTTGATTTTAGTATCATGCTAACGATACCTTAAAAGTTTATTATCGTAGAACAAAATAAATACCAATGTTCTAAAAAGCGGCGCCTTACCCCACCTAGGCTGTAAGTGGAGGTCTGCCGCCTAGACTTTCACCTAGGCGTTTGAGTTAGGCGGTCAAGGCGCCATCAAAACGAAGCAGGCGTCTGAGGCAGTCATAGATAAGGAGGGACTAGGCGACCAGGTCGCTTCCATAATAAAATCCTGTATCGATCTCCGCCGATGCTCGATCTCCATCGATGCTTCTTTTTTTTGGAGAGAGAGAAAGAGATTGACGAACCAGCATCAATCTACCAATTGTCCGACCTCCGTCATATTCAAACCAGACCCCGTCGGACCAATCTCCAATCGATGACGGTTTGAACTAGACCTTGTCGGAGTGGTGAGTGGTTGGTTATCGTCGAAGGATTCAAAGTTATGGACCACATCTCGTTGGTGGAAGAGAGAGAGAGAGAGAGGAATACGAGTGTTGAGTTTAGTGCTAGTTATTAATGGGCTAGTAATTAGGGCTAGAAATAAATGGGTTAGTTTTTTGGTTTTGGGTTAGTATTGTTATGGTAAACTTTGTTTTATTTGATTCTATTCAAGTAATATATTACATTATATATATTATTTACATAATTAAATATAAAAAACATAAATCACCTAATCTCCGCCTAGGTTGTCAAGGTGTTAGGTTATGGGTCGCCGTCCGTCTAACGCCTAACACCTTTTAGACCATTGATAAATACAGGAAATAAATTTAGTCTGACACGAGCGAACACAACACGAAACAGTGTTTTGTCAAATTTTATTGTACTTCTATGAATGTAAAATTTTAGGGAGAAAATGAGTGTAACAAATATGAATTATATATTATTTAAGTAAAAAAATCATATCCAGATTTACCTTCTTTTGAATAAGCTCATTAAGGGCAAGTGTACCAACCAAAAATGGAATTGAGAGCAGTTGAATTGATTCCGGAATGGGTGAATACCGGCGTTTACTAGCATGTCAAGGTATTAGAATAGATATGGGTCTCACCTACTCATCAGACATCGAATCCTTATAAACCTCCTAATCTGATGCCCAAGAAGGGAGGTGGGTATTAGAATAAAGCTTAAGAAAACAACTTTTTATACCTGAAATATTCTCACATAATTAATATATTTCTAAATTAACCAATCTTTTTCTAGGAAACAAATTAACTAAATATAGAAATATATATTGTATTGTTACCATCATATAACAACAACGACAACAAAGAAGACGACCAACTCCGACGTTAGTAGCTCTCTTCTATGTCGATCGACAAACTTCCTTGTTTTGTTGTTTTTTTTCTTATAGGGTTACTTTAGTAATCAAACCAATTTTAGTTTCGATTTCATATGATACGTAAACAACGTTAATTTTAATTAGGTTTATTCTTATTTTGATTTCTTATGATAAGTAAACGGTATAATGCAATAAAATATTTCTCATACTAATTCTTTTGATATTGATACTAGTTAACTATTCATGATAATTTTGATTCTAATTTAGTAAGAGTGCGGCTATTGGGACCTTTCGAATTTGCTCAATATACCTCTCATTCTCTCCACACCTCCAATTTACTTTTAAATACTAGCATTTGCTCATTAGACCTCCTTTCAAATTTCTAAAATAAACTTGTTTATATATTACTCATTTTACCTCTTATTCACTCATAGACCTCCCATTCTTTATTTTTTTTCTTTATTGACCATCAAAACTCATTATGTGTATAATAAATAAATAAATATTCATCTAATTACGTTTCTCTACATATTTTGATTATAATTTCATTTATGAATTTAGGAACATAAATATGTTAAAAATCAAATAACATGAGGTATCGGGTTCAAAGATCTAATTTTTAATAGATAAAAAAATTTCTTACATTAATTAGATATTTTTTTACTTGTGCTAGATTATAATAGTTATTTAATTTTCATAATTGATTTTTTTCTTCATATTTATTTCTTCTTGTATATGCTTTCACCATGTATTATAATATAAATTTTATGTCACTTGATTGATATTGATCATAGTTTTAGCTCTTATCAAATATATAAATGCTTTAATAATTATATTTAGTAGAATTGAAAAAATGAAAATATATATGAAATATAGTAAAGAACATGATATATTACAGAAATAAAAAATTTAAAGAGAATAAATATGATTTTTTATGTAATTATTATCCTTCATATTTATTATATAAAAAAATATATCTGTCATTTAATAATTCATAATAAAAAATGGTAAAGTGAGCAAATGTGGATGTCCGAATAGCCTCACTCAATTAGTAATCGTGCTCTAAGATAGCAGTCCATCAAACTAGCAACCAGGGATCCATGAAGACGTACCCTCCGACATTTTCAAATGCCCAGCCTAAATATTGGAAAAAAGGATCAAATCAAGAAAAACAGCAAAAATCACAAGCGAATTCTAGAAAAAAAACTAGAGAACCAACACAGATGCTATGCCAGCCAGAGCATATGATCGCATGGCGAATGCTTGTCTTAAATTTATGGGAGTTAAATCGCTGCTCCAGTTATGTCTGTCGGTTCAGCAAACCAAACAAGCCCATGCTCATATCATCGTCTGCGGCCTCACCGCCAACACCCAACTCATGGCTCACCTCCTCTGCTCCCTCTCTCTTTCCTCCTCCCCCCCATTTCCCTACTCTCTCTCTCTTTACCACTCCCTGCCCTCCCCCTCTGTTTTCGCCTCCAACAACATGATCCGCTGCTTCTCCCACTCCCCCTCACCTCCCCACTCCCTCCTCGTCTACTCGTCTATGCTTCTGCGCCACGCCAAACCCAACAACTACACCTTCACTTTCCTACTCCACTCCTGCAGCGTGGCCTCAGCTCTCCGCCAAGGCGCCCAGGTCCATGTTCATGCCATCAGACTTGGTTTCGCTGACTTCGTCTTTGTCAGGAACGCCTTGATTCACTTCTATTCTTCTTGCTCTAGTCTTCCATGCTCCACAAGGGTGTTTGAGGACAATGCAGGCTCCCGAGATGTTGTTACATGGAACTCGATGCTGGCTGCTTTTGTCAGATACGGGCAGATTGATAAGGCGCGCAAGGTGTTTGATGAAATGCCCCAGAGAGATGTCGTCTCGTGGAGTACTGTCATCTCCGGCTACGTGCAAAACGGCATGTTAGAGCAAGGGTTGGAGTGCTTTCAGGAGATGAGAGACAAGGGGGTGAGGTTGAATGAGGCCACATTGGTCTCCGTGCTTTCCGCGTCTGCCCAGATGGGTTTGCTAGAACATGGCAGGCTAGTGCACTCGCTTGCAGACTCGTTGATGTTCCCGTTGACTGTTTCGCTTGGCACCGCATTAATAGACATGTATGCCAAATGCGGATGCATTCAACAGTCTAGACAGTTGTTTACTACTATGCCAGCGAAAGATATATGGACATGGAATGTTATGATCTGTGGGTTGGCCTCTCATGGCCTTGCTAAAGAGGCGCTCCAACACTTTGATAGATTAACTAATGAAGGGCTCCGTCCCGCCAATGTCACCTTCATTGGTGTCTTGGGTGCCTGCAGTAGAGCAGGTCTGGTTAGTGAGGGCAGACATTTTTTTAAATTAATGACCGACAAGTATGGTATTCAGCCAGTGATGGAGCACTATGGGTGCATGGTTGATCTCTTAGGCCGTGCAGGGTTTGTAGATGAAGCTGCCGAGATGATTGATAGGGTGACGGTTCCACCCGATCCTGTTTTATGGGGAACGCTACTTTGTGCTTGCAAGATGCATGGCTCAATAGAATTGGGAGAAAAGGTTGGGAATAAGTTGATTCAAATGGATCCAACCCATGATGGGCATTATGTACAACTAGCCAGTATATACGCAAAAGCAGAGAAATGGGAAGATGTTGTTAGAGTTAGGAGATTGATGGCTGCGAAACACACGAATAAAGCAGCAGGTTGGAGTTTGATTGAAGCACAAGGTAAAGTTCATAAATTTGTTGCAGGGGATAGAGAGCATGAACATTCCCAAGAGATATATAAAATGCTAGAGACAATTGTAACACGAATAGCGGAAGCTGGCTACTCGCCAAATGTTTCATCGGTGTTGCATGATATAGGGGAGGAAGAAAAGGAGCTTGCAATAAAGGAGCATAGTGAGCGGCTTGCAATGGCATTTGGCATGTTGGTAACAGCGAATGGGGATTGCATTCGGATTGTTAAGAATTTGAGAGTTTGTGAGGACTGCCATGAGGTAAGCAAGATAATATCAAAGGTGTTTGGGAGAGAGATTATAGTGAGGGATGGAAGCAGATTTCATCATTTCAAAGAGGGCAAGTGTTCTTGCCTTGATTATTGGTAGATTAGCCTTTGATATTTTTATTTACTGATTCTATCACCTCTCTTCTTTTTCATTGATCCCTTTGTACTGTTAAGAATTAGATCCCTGTCATTCTCATACAACTTGTTTTCTGATGTGTCCCTACTGCCCTATCTTATTCCATGTCTCAATGAATCATATCGCAAATTGCTGGTGTTGAAAGGTTTAAGCACAATATTATACCTTCAATGTATAACCTGCACAAAGTCGACCAAGTTTCTACAAGCTCATTGTCACATTTCACTCACATTGTCACATCTCACTCACATTGTCACATCCTTAGCACTGATCAGGCCAATTAGTTCTGTAGGAGAAGTCCCTCTCCACTTGTGCAGAAACTGAACCTGTGCAGGGACTGCAATTATTATTTTCTCTAGGTCATGAAAACCTTGTTTAAGAATGAAATTTAACCAAGGAAATGGTATGTTCAGCACGTAAGAGGTATGTGCGGATGGAAAATTATCCGTCCGGTAGTGACTATCCTCTAAAGGAAAGTGTCCGCCTAAAGGAAATTGTCCGTCTAGGACATGTGAACAATAGCAAACGAGGTTAGGGTTCCTTCAGACAATTACCCTTCGACGCTCAAGTTAGACATGGGAGCGGACAATGTTCAACTTAAATATTGGGGGAATGAGTTTCTTACCAAGATTGTGAGGGCCGGGTGCCCATTTATAGAGCTTGCGCGGGGCAAGATTGTCATCCCGGGGAAGCTTCTAGACGCACGCATATGATTGAGCCGTGTACATGCGTCCATGTGTATGACTGATATGCGCTACGAATAAGCTTTGCGGTTGATGAGAACGCATGCGCAGGGCTAAGTGTAGCGCTTTGCAGTAGTTCACACAAGTCCCCAAGTAAGGATTACGACTTAGTTGGAGAGTTCAAGTTAAAGTGCTTATGAAAAGAGCTCGTCGATTAGGCATGAGGATGCGTTCGATCGAGTCTATGCCTGTGAACCCTTATGGAGTCCCCCAACTACCCGAGCAAGGAGTAATCTCTCTTTGTTGATTCTCCTGCGGGTTTTGAGGTTGGTTGATATTTATGTCTATGTGCCTGCGGTTGTTTTTAGCTTTTGGGCTTATGGCATTAAGTTTATGTCGATGGGTTTTTCCCTCGCCTGCGGCTCTTAGTAGCAATTGGGCGGATTTGATGTTGTGCGAATTACTTGGTAGACTAGGCTTATTCTACGGACTTTATTTGTCCGGGTGGGTGATGGGGAGCGACCCCAATAGGACCCGATCGTTATGGGCATGATCTTAAACCTGCAGGTGTGTCATGTTTGTCTCATTGTCTTTAATTGAATTATGTGCTAGCAATGGAATTATGAGCGAGCGCGCCAGGAGGTGATCTTTTGAACCGTAGGTGCCACATTTTATCCTTGTTGTTATGTCGCTTTCGCTTTAGAAGCTATGGATGTGTGTAGCCATGGAGATCTCTTTATTTTGTGCGCACAAATGTAACGGTAATTCTGTAATTACTCTTGGACTTTCAACCGGTTAGTGGTCTTGAATTCCAAAACTTTGTGGGACATGTGTGCCAGTTTTATGGTTTTCCAAATGACAACGTGTGTATGTGCTGACACACGTTTCAATTGTGGGTTAAGGCCATTGTTACGGGTTTTGAACTGTTTTATGAGTCGTGTTTTGACGTGGCACCGATCAAGTGGTTCGTGTTTGTGTATAAGATTATCGTTGGGATAATCTCATGTACTAACGAGGTATTGTTGATATTTAGTAGTAAGTAGTAGCGAGACACAAGGTTTATAGTGGTTCAGCTTACCATCAGTGGGCAAGACTACTCCACTAAACATGCACTAGTGAGGTGAGAGTCTTGAATGAGTCCCCACAAGTATTACAAGTGGAGTGTTGTCTACTTGTTGGAAATTGTCTAGATGAGTGGAGTAGAGTCTCCTTTATAGAGGAAGAAGGCTCCTCCATTTATATATTATTCAATGTGGGACTAAGAGTCATCTTCTAGTCTCCAAATATTGCATGAGCACGTGTCAGTGAGGTCAGGAAAGTGACTTGCTGGAAAATTCTCTATGACTACTTCTTGGTACTGACGCGTAACTTGAATGTTGGGCTTCGTGATGCACGTAATGGTCGGGTCCCATCATGTCTTGTGGGGCTCACAAAGAGGGTGTCAATTATGTTTGGTGGTGTAGGCATATTAGCCATAATATTGGCTACACATACATTTCGCACGTTCCGTGATCAATGGTTACGATGTGGTATATAAGCTTCGCTTAGTGAATTTGGCAGAGTTCTTTCGCTTATTGCACTCACTGTCTCGTACCTAGAATCTGATCTTTCACTACTATTGTTTTCCTCGTTTTCAAGCTGTAAGGATCATCTTGCAAGTTTAATCCTTGCTTTCAGTTGTTTTTTGTTGCTCTGATTTTTGCTTGTTGTTTACCAAGATTAATCCTTTTTGTTACTGAGCAATTTGAAGTTGTTCTAGCTTTGCACGTTTCATCTTTCGATTGTGCAATGCTAATGCCTGTATGTGCTTGTTTTGCTGCATCTTTTGCATTGGGCTTTAGTTAGATTTCCATGAAATGCATTCGTTTTGCCAAAATTTGTGCTTTAGGATGTCCTTGGATTCGTCTTGAAGTGGTTGGTGTCCTTGTGTTCTTTGTGTTCTTGATGAACATTTGAACTGGTTGTCTAATATAGACATTTTGATCCATTCTGATAGATATTTGGTTTGCCTATTTTGTTTAAGAAATGGTTGCGGAACCCATTATGTTGTCTACTGATAGTGATGAGAGCAACGTACGAAGTCGCAACCATTTAGGCCTCATAACTTTAGGCCTTAGCCTGACGAAACCCGAATTCTGTTCAAGCGAGGTCTCAACAACACAAGACTCCTCGTATCATGTTGCACAATGAATATTACTTTTCCAGACACAAGAATAATAATTAAGTATCACAACTCGAAACGAAGAAATACTTTTCAAATCAACAAGGAAACTCCTTTCCCAAGACATTATCTCTTACAACCACTCAACACTTGTGGCTCTAACAATGGTCGCTAAATCACGTCTCAGTTTCTAAAGGAAACCTCTTGATTTATTCATAATTCTTGACTAAAGCACAACCACTCATTATTCATTTCGCAGACCAGGCAAACCAACGATTAACTATCACCTTCAAATTATAATCTGCACTTCATAACTTCAATAACTGTGAAGATTTCCCAAAACGGCAGCAAACACTATTTTACACCGTCCAAAACATGCCACTACAAAGACTTTAGCCCCACTTACCTTCAGCAAATAAATGGATGAACAGATCCTCATCTATATATGTCGTAGCTACCCATTACGAATGAATTAATATTATTCGTAACCAACTTCGACCACAATTCCAAGGCTTATATATATATGATGAATTAATAACCTGGTCCGTCATTGAGAGGACCTACAGTCTTATCACCACTCCTATAGCTATCCCAAAGATTCTTCTCCCTTGATTCTAGTCTTCTGTTACTTGGGTTCCGTCCTTCATCCCTGTCATTTCTTTGAAACATTTTCATTTCTCTTGTAAGGGCGTCTGGTAAGAAATTCTTATTACCTGCAACCATTTCAACATCATATTCATATTAAGATAAAAACATTTGTCATCTCAACACTCTTCCCATGTCTGCAGCATCAGTTAATTTGTAGTTTTTTTAATTTTTTTTACTCTTTTATTATCAGTCCTAACTATAAATTTGATTCATAAAAAGGCATCAGACCCCTTAATACTCTTAATAAGAGCAATGACTTATTTGTCTCCTGTAGAATAGTTTAACTCTGCTGCGTTAAACTTTCTTGAGAGAAATTTACAAATCTTCTCATTATTTGTATCTAGGATAATAACCAAGACAACTCCTGCCCATTAATAATCATTTGCATCAGTCTGCAAGATGATCGAATCTCATTCTTCAGGTAACTGTAAATGAGGAAGGTTCTTGGTTAGCTCTTTGATCTTTCTAACAGTATTACTGTCATCTTCTGTGAATGACCATTTCTTTTTGGAGTTTGTTATTGGAGGGAGTTGAGCAGTAAGACCACTAACATGAGAAATAAAATCTCTTACAAAGTTGACAACTCCCAAAAACCTTTGCATCAAGAATATGATCTGGCAATTGACTGATTGTTTTGACAATATAAACTTGGAGACGAATCTCTCCATCTTTAACATGAATGCCTAAGAATCGATTTCTCTGTTTATGAGGTAAATCTTCTTTTATCCAAGGATGATTTCCTTCTGGACAATCAACCTGCATACTTGTTCTAGATGCTTCAGATGTTCGTTCATAGTTCGCGAGAAGACAAAAATGCCATCTATATAAACTAGGGGTGGCCATACGAAACCGAAAACCGAAAAAAACCGAACCGAAACCGAACCGAAACCGAAAAAAACCGAACCGGAAGACAAACCGAACCGAAAAACAAAAACCAGACCGAACCGGGTATGTATGGTCCGGTTTGTGGTTTGGGGTCCGTAGAAACCGGACCGGACCGAAAAACCGAAAAAATAAATAAATAAATAAACTCATGAATTAAAATGACTTTAATTATGTAGTAGGAAGGAAAAAGACTTTAATTATGGAAGAAAAATTATCAAAAATCTCGTAATATAAGATGTGTTAGGAATGGTGAAATACGGCTATGGTTTAAAAATCATGTAATTCGGGCAATGTCTCGGTGCCGATAGTAGCGGTCAACCCTATTTACAATTATTATTCCATTTGAGGAGCCCTATCGTCGGAAAGTAAATGTCCCAAAAATTTTATATGGGTGGTTGCGTCTCATCTACGTGAGTGTTTTTCGTGTAGAAGGTTTGACAAAAATACGTAATATAGAGGTAGATATAAGTGTTTTCGTGTGATAACTGACGATGGATCAGGGTTGACCGTTTCGATCGATCCCTTAACTTTGTCGGATCCAGTTGAATTTTTTTCCACATACATCTTTCGTCATAAAGATCATATCTAATGGTCGAATTTTAATTTTTGACTTTTAGTCATCGGAATCACAATATGCATACTAATGTTGTATAACTTGTTTATTAGGTTTTAAGCAAATGCATAACTTTATGAACCAACTCTACATAGAAGCAAAATTATCAAAAAACTCGTGAAATAAGATGTGTTCGGAATGATGAAATACAGCTCTGGTTAAAAAATCACGTAATTCGGGTAACGTCTCGGTGCCGATTGTAGCGGTCAACCCTATTTACCTTTATTATTCACTAGGGGGAGCCCTATCGTTGGAAGGTAAATGTCCCAAAATTTTTATATGGGCGGTTGCGTCTCATCTACGTGAGTGTTTTTCATGTAGAAGGTTTGACAAAAATACGTAATATAGAGGTAGATATGAGTGTTTCCGTGTGATAAGTGACGATGGATCAGGGTTGACCGTTTCGATCGAGCCCTTAACTTTGTCGGATCCAGTTGAATTTTTTTTCACATACATCTTTCGTCATAATGATCATATCTAACGGTCGAATTTTAATTTTTGACTTTTAGTCATCGGAATCACAATATGCATACTAATGTTGTATAACTTGTTTATTAGGTTTTAAGCAAATGCACAACTTTATGAACCAACTCTACATAGAAGAAAAATTATCAAAAAACTCGTGAAATAAGATGTGTTCGGAATGATGAAATACAGCTCTGGTTAAAAAATCACGTAATTCGAGTAACGTCTCGGTGCCGATTGTAGCGGTCAACCCTATTTACCTTTATTATTCCCTAGGGGAGCCCTATCGTTGGAAGGTAAATGTCCCAAAATTTTTATATGGGCGGTTGCGTCTCATCTACGTGAGTGTTTTTTGTGTAGAAGGTTTGACAAAAATACGTAATATAGAGGTAGATATGAGTGTTTCCGTGTGATAAGTGACGATGGATCAAGGTTGACCGTTTCGATCGAGCCCTTAACTTTGTCGGATCCAGTTGAATTTTTTTCCACATACATCTTTCGTCATAATGATCATATCTGACGGTCGAATTTTAATTTTTGACTTTTAGTCATCGGAATCACAATATGCATACTATTGTTGTATAATTTGTTTATTAGGTTTTAAGCAAATGCACAACTTTATGAACCAACTCTACATAGAAGAAAAATTATCAAAAAACTCGTGAAATAAGATGTGTTCGGAATGATGAAATACAGCTCTGGTTAAAAAATCACGTAATTCGGGTAACGTCTCGGTGCCGATTGTAGCGGTCAACCCTATTTACCTTTATTATTCCCTAGGGGGAGCCCTATCTTTGGAAGGTTAATGTCCCAAATTTTTTATATGGGCGGTTTCGTCTCATCTACGTGAGTGTTTTTCATATATAAGGTTTGACAAAAATACGTAATATAGAGGTAGATATGAGTGTTTCCGTGTGATAAGTGACGATGGATCAAGGTTGACCGTTTCGATCGAGCCCTTAACTTTGTCAGATCCAGTTGAATTTTTTTCCACAGACATCTTTCGTCATATTGATCATATCTGACGGTCGAATTTTAATTTTTTACTTTTAGTCATCGGAATCACAATATGCATACTAATGTTGTATAATTTGTTTATTAGGTTGTAAATAAATGTGCAACTTTGTGAACTATAACCATTTTTCACTATAATGATAATAAGATGAAAAATTATGAATTTGGAAAAAAAAAACCGAACCGCACCGAACCGTAGGTGTGGTTTGGTTTGCGGTTTGGCCTCTTGAATAGTAAAAAACCGAACCGAACCAAACCGAAGTATAACATTGGTTTGGTTCGCGGTTTGAGGTATAAACCGAACCGAAGTGGACCGGAGCCAGCCCTAATATAAACTATACATAAATCTAAGTAAGGTTTGAAAATATTATCCATTTTTCTTTGGAAAATAGACGGGGTCTGGTTAAGGCCAAATAGACGGGGCCTGGTTGAGGCCAAAATAGAGGTGTTCCAAATGATGTTAAAGCAATAGAATTTGGATGCATCTTGACTTTCCAAAATTCTGATTTTGCATCAAATTTGGAGAATATCTTGGCTCCTTTGGTCGATTGATAATCACTCTTACATGGGCTATATAGTAATCGTCTTTGACCGTCTTTTTGTTTACATCTATGTACTCAATTACCATTCTAGTCTTTCCTCTTACTTGTTCTTCAAGATTTTTTACCAAGAAGGCCAAAGCATGATGAGGACTATTGGAAGGTCTGATCAACTTCTTTTCGAGCAACTCTTGAATTTGACTTTTCATCTCTTTTCTGTCATTTTCCCAGTAATGAAGGATTGCTTTAACATTGTAAATAGTATTTGTGTCATGCATTTTGAGCTGACAGTATAATGAAACTCTTTCCCAGTACACGGATCTTCACAGATTATTGGCTTCAGCAAGTTTTCTATTTCTACAATAGTTGACACTCTCTTCTGTTTGATCTTGTTAGCATACACCCTTAGGTTATGCTCTCTAATAAATTCTTCTTCTTCTTCTTCGTTTGAGCTTTCTTGCTCTAATAGGTCTGAATCAGACTAATCTAAAGGGGATTCATACTCTTCCTCTGACTTAGAGTTTCGAATTTATCCATTCATTTACCTGTATTTCACTGTGACCTTTTAAATGGTCTTTTAGCAGCAAAATTGGTTTTAAAACTGGCTTATAATCACCACTTGTTGCTGACGATCTCTTATATTGGTATGTAAATCCTAGACTGGTAACGCTTACAGCGTTGATAAGTTGAGATTCCCAAAAGAATTTGTTATTCTTTTCAAAACCAATTATTTGTGGATTCTGAACTATCGTCTGCTGAAGAAGAAAGTCATTAATTTCTAATTAATACATCTGCTCCTTGACTTTCACTTTGCTAGATAATTTTTATGATAAAAGTTCCTCCTCCCAATGATACTTTAATATCATGAGCCATAGTATTCATGATTATTTCATTCTCTCTCATAGTTATTCCAGTAACTGATCTTGGTGCCTTTTCCCAATATTCCTCAGGTATGACATATCTTTTGGCAAGAGTATACCCTGACTGACTATCTACAAAGGCATGTAGATGGTACTTCCTATATTTGAGAAATTTCAATCTTATAGTGATGTAATTGCTGAATCTGCTTGTCTGCGCCTGTTTTTCTTGTTCTTTATTTTCTGCTGTTTTGACAGGCAGTTCAATGAAAGGATTGATTTCGCTTTTTTCTAGCTCGTTGATGGGATTAAAAGGTTTAGCATGTTGTATAATAGGTTATGTGATAACGTCTTCTCCCTGCCTTATTGCCGAATCATTGACGAAATCAAAGGACTCCTTTAATTCCTTGTTCTGGCTTAATGAAGTTACTAACTTCATTCTCTTCAAATCTTCCTCCAAGTTATGTCCATGTTGCTCTTTAGCTTCGTAGAACTCTTCATATTCTTATTCTAGCATGATGTGTGCTTCATTGTCCTTGGTTTTTCTTCGTAACTCTCTAATAAAGCATTCTCAATGATATATTTCACATGTACTTTTATATTACATGGGAATTGAATTATTATCATTGCAATTGCAGTAATCACATATAAATCTTCCTGAATTGGAGTGGAAGTTACTGATAATATCAGTAGTTTCTTCCTTCCAATTTAGGACGTTTAGGACAAACATAAGACGAGATCCGTCCTCTTCTTCTTCAGAACTTTCTAAAGTGTTTTCTATTTCACTTTCCGATGGGAACTTAAAAGAATATATTGAATCATTCTCTTTATCATATTATGCTATCTCAAAACCTTTCAGGTTTGTATATTCTATTATTGCATCATATTCTTCAATTAAAACCTTCGCAGATCTCTTCTCTTTTTTGGAAATTCATTTGCATAATGTCCTTTTGCGTTGCAAAGCCAACATCTGCACTTCTTCACTTCTTGAAAGGAATTCGAGGAGTTAGTTCTTTTTCTTTTAAAAAATCTCTTCCTATGAGAAGATCTTTCCCCTGCAGAGCTCTTTTTGAAGGAGCTTTTCCTGAATTTATACTTCTTTTAGAAGCAAAATTCTTTCTTTGCTTGTTGCTAGAGAACTTTTCTTGTATTTTTTTCTCTATGTGACATCCCCACTGAGTTGGTGTCTCCAGTATCTTGGGACACATATTTTCAACTCCTCTGAGTTGCTTCTCTGCAGTTTTGGATTTTTTGTTTTCAATGCATTGCTTTCTCATAGATCCCTGACTCGTTTAGCAATTCCTCCTACCGTGGAAAATAGCAAAGGATTTTGTAACTCATAAGTGTACTCTTCAAAGCACCTCAGGTTACAAATACTCAACTTTTGAATATTTGTCATAGCTCTCTCTTTAGACTATTCACTATGCCCAATAACATCTCCACAAAATTGATAGGACATGCAAAATCCAGAAGATTATTGGTCTCAGCCAATTTGACTGCCCAATCAGGCCATTAAGAAATTCGCATGAATGACTGATACCATTTCTAGACTATGCTGGTTAAGGTGGACTCATAATATGCATGTGCTACGTCGTAGGCATATTTAGATAACACCACAGCCTGAGTTAGTCTTAAGCTAGCTACCCAATTTTCTATTGTTTTTCTCTTGTCTCCTACCCTATTTAGATGAAAATAAACTCCTATTTCAGATATTGACTGTCCCCATTTAGGTTTTGTAGGGATGTACTTTTGAGAACTTCGTTCTTCTAGTTTCCCTGTAGTAGCATGTCCTTTAAGAAGTTTAATCTTATTTTCTCGGATGATCTTAGTGGGGTAGTTCGTGATGTTCTGAACTACAGTGCTTCCTTGGGGAATATTTTTGGTTTCTATTATCGAGGAATCACCGGGTTCTTTTGCTGCTTGATAAGGAAGAATCTTCCTTTTGTTCTTTCTCAGTTGAACTTGAGAAATCTTTTTCACGAACTTTTCAAGCTCCTCTATAGATTCATAAATTTCTGTTTGTTCATACAACCTCTTGAGTTCTTTTGACTTTAGCATCATCATAAGTCTTTTAGCATCTTCTTCCTTGAAAAATTCATCAAGACATGAATTTGGCTAAAATCTAGAAGTAGCTTCCTCATAGCTAGCGAATGAATGCCTATGAAATTAAAAGCTTATTTTTCCTCTCATATCTTCATAGGTCAAAGCATTAGTATTTTCTATCTGTCTAGCTGGAGGTGTCAAATTCCATTCTCTTAGGAATGTTACTTCATGTCATTTTGTGACATGCTTTTGTTCAGTATGATTTCTTGGATTTGTGAGGATTGATGTAGTAATCCCGGGACTATGGAGAAATATAGTGTTTAGGGTTACATTCAAGCTCATCAGCTTATAATAGATTCGATAATCTATCACAAGCTTCATCATGTCTTTCTTCATGGAATTCCATCTGTGTTGAACCGCAATCTTAGACAGTATGCTGAATCTCTGAGATATGTGGTGAAGTTTGGGAATACATTGAAATATGTAACTTGGTTGCACAAAGAAGCTTATACTGTTCCTAATAGACTTTTCTTAAAGTCTGTTATTCTATTGTCTTGTAAGATACATAAAACAGAACAGTCTATATCATCTCTAGCCAAAAGCTTTATTCCCACTTGGACTGCTCCAATGTGCATGTAGAAATATTTCTTCTAAGATGTTTCACTTACTTCTTTTGGAGTAATTAACCTGATGTCGGTTTCTCGTCATGTAGCAGGAACTGTCAGTTTAAGAATCTTAAATCTGTGAGAATCCATAAGGAAAAATCCATTGAGTTTGACTCTAGGAACTAATGCTTCTCGCACACTAGATTCAATTTCATTATACTCAAATTCTTAAACATTGATTTGCTGTACAGGCATAGTGCTTCTTTTACTGAGTATTCTACTTTGCATCTTTGTATCTCTTATGGTTGAAGATGTGGATTTGGAATAAGACCATGTAAGGAGTTTAGGTTCACTAAAATTAAACTCACTTTGTCCTTTTGGTAAAGGGGTATGATTATTTTACTAGCTACTCTTTGAGCTTGCTGTTCTTCATTGATCTCTTCTCCTTCTTGTATCTTCATTTTTTATATGCTTGTTTGAAGTCTTGTTATCCTGCTGTTTAATTCCTAGAATTGATTTTCGAGATTAATACTCATCTCTTGGAGATAAGCGATCTTGTAATTCTGCTGATGAATTATAGTCTTGATATTATCATGCACTGTCTCTGTAGAAAGAAAAAAGCTTAGAGCTTTATCATCTTCCTGTTTTACTTTTAATTCAACTTTGTGATTCATTCTAATTGGGTGATCAGAGTTGCTTGCTGACGAATGTTGTCACACCCCGAATCCTTTAAAGTTAATAAAAGTTGTCTTCTGTAACATCCCGTGTCCAAAAGTTACCTTTCACAGAGATTCACGAGTTACCTAGGACTTTTAATTGCGATCGGTGATTCGACAAGTTATCGATCGAGTTAATTTTTGAGTTTTTAAAAGTACTCCAAATACCTGAATTGGTGACTCGATGTTGTAGTACGTGTCGACACGAGTCTCCCGGTATTTCCGGAATATTTTCGGAGCTTCCGGCTAATTTCTGTGGACTCCTGAAGTTTATGGAAATTTTTGGATTTCTATTCCGGTAAAAAGGAGTTTTACCATTCAACCTTTTTACTTTTCACCTTCTTTGAATATGAGCCGTTGGATCGATTTCAGGATGAATCTGGACCGTTCAATTCCCTATAAATAAGGAAAGAGTTTTGACTCGGTCAAAACTCCCCTACCCGGTCAACTCGAGCTCCCCGAGCTCTCCTCCTGCTTCGGTAATCCCTGCTCGACGCCGGCGATTCCGGCCACCGTTCGCCGGCGGACAACCACCAATCTCTTCCTCTTCTCATTCTCTTCAAAACCCCCTTACCAATTTCTTCAAATATCCGTTGTGGGAGAGGATCGGCTGACGAGGAGCTCGACTGTGCTCCGATCGAGTTTTCGGAATTTGGTCATGACAGAGAGCGCGAGTGGTGGTGACAGCTTCGCCTCGTCGTCCACAACCTCTCTGTGGTTTCAGTTTCAAGAGAGGAGCTTTGGTGACAGAGGAAGGGAGGAGAGAAGGTGGCTCTGCTTCCGGTTTGGGGGATTCTGTCTCAGACCCAGTCGAAGTCTCTCCTCGGTGTCAAAGCTTCGTCTTGTCATCCTAGACGTCACTGAGGTGTTGTTTTTCGAAGAAGAGCATTGGGGAGAGATATTCGAGCAGAGGGAGGGGTTTACTGTTCTGTCGAATTCCTAATGCTTCTGGTATCCAGCGGAAACAACTGAGGTAAGGAAGACGATCTACTCATTGTGTTTTACTCCTCTATATAATTGATTTTGAGTTTGGTTGGGAGATGAAGGATTTGTGTTTTGGCAGTGGAGGACCGCCATTCTTGGCATTGTGCACAACGGCGGCGGGGATGATGTGTGGTTCTAAATTAGCTCTTTTGGTTTCGATTGAGGATTCTGAACATGTTTTCTCGGTGAGTTGTGAATGAAGTCTAGATGGGAGGTTATAGTGTGGTTGCTGCATTTTTACTGTTTGGTGTTATTTGAATCGTTGTTGGGTTGCTGATTTAGTGTTATTTACGTTGTTTCATGTCGAGAACTTGGTGATCGAGAAACGGGGAAGCTATGGCAAAATTCCGGCACGTTACCGGAATTCGGCGAAACGTAATAGTTCCGGCAGAAAGCCGAAGAGGTAGAAACCGAATCCCTGTTAGGCTTTTAGTCGAAAAGTACGGTTAATTCCTAAGTTGAGTAATTACGGAGAAAATTGGACGTAATTAGGAAGTTTCCATTTTAGGAAACGTCCCATGCTAAAGAACACTTGCCATGTTAGGAAACTTTACATTTTGGGAAAGTTTCCATTAAGGGAACGTTTCCATTTTGGGAAAGTTACATTTTCAGAAAAAGGGTTAAAGAATTGAAGTTCAGTGAAGGGGACACTTTTTGGTTAAATGGGTAAGGTGTTAAATTGTTATCGGGAATTGATAACTGGAATCTCTGAGAAAACGTTAAATCGGTAAATCGACTCGAGGTTAAATATATTGGTTAATGTGACACGTTGGGTGTCCATAGTAATTCAATGAATTATTACGTGACACCTTAACGTCAAGTTAAAGTGATAGAGGAAGTTCGGAAGCTGAGTCGGAGTTCCGGTAAATTGAGTTAAGAGTCGATAACCGGGAAAGGAAGTCAAAAAGGTTAAAGTGTCATAAAAAGGAACTTGGTCAACTTGTGGTCAAATAAGAGTTCCTGGTCAAACTAGGAATAGACCAAGTCCACGATGGTATGACTAATATATTGGTCCATTTGTACAGTCTCTGGTCGGACGTGAGACGGGCTCGACTACGCGGTTAGTTCGAGGGTTTCGCTCGAGGAGCTTTCCGAGCGAGAATGTCGCTATAGTACTGTGAGTGGACCTTTGTTTTAAATTAAATTGCATGCTATATACTTTAATTGATTTCTCCTGCATTTATGATTTCCTCCATTTATATGTTTTACGGTGATTTGGGAAAATGAGATTTAAGGATTTTAAAGGTAAACAAGCCGGGAAAGAGGTTCATACCCTTCCCGTGATTTTAAAGAATTTTCCCCGGATATGGTTTTATTGATTATCACCGTTTTGGGATTATGGAGGGGGACGATTTTAAAAGGAGAAACTTGGCTCATGGATTTAAAGGGGTTTTCGATTTATTATTCCCACGAGGTTTTACAGGTTTACAGGTTTTAAAGGGATTTTGGAAAGGAAAAAGGATATAAGGATTGTATGCTAGCATGGACCCTCTCCGGTGGAGCTGGTCAGTAGACCTTCCCGGATAGAGCATGTCAGGACCCACCCCGAGTTAAATCCCTTTAACTCGAAGTAAATCCTGCGGGGACCACCCCAAGGGAACTCCTTACCAAAACCCCCTTGAAATGGCCAACCCTTCCTACGATCCAACTCAGCACTTCCATGAGTATCTACAACAAACCCTAACTCATGAAGGCATCCTGCTCCCTAACCTACTTAATTAGCTATACTGGGTTAGTCAGAGCAGTCTACTAAGATGATTACCCTAAAGAATTGCGGCAGCAACAGATTGATTGACTATGCCTCGACTCTTGTACGCGCACGACCTCCTCTCAAGAACCCTGCACCACTGGGCATTTGAAAACGAAGGGCCCAGGGGAGAAACATTGAAAAACGACGTTAGAGTGAGTGGACGAAAAATAACAAATAAAAACTCTACTTTCCTTTAATGCTCTCCCTCTAGTTTCTCTAAGAAAATCCGCATGCAAGTAAATCATCAATGATGCCTTGGCTCACACATAAATAATTAAAATGTGGGGTGTTAACCTCATCCACGAGAAATCCCGACCTGCTCTGTCAGGACCCACCCCAAGTTAAACCACTTTAACTCGAAGTAAATCCTGCGGGGACCACCTCCCAAAGAAGATTCTGCCGAAAAATCGACATAGTCTCCCTTGAAAAGTGGACAACCCTTAACCTGCAATAACCCACAGTACACTTCTAATACCAAAGTCCAACCGAAACTCCTGGAGCCATCCTGCTCCCCAATAACCAACAACTCCACATGATACACATCTAATAACATCCCACAATTAATTCAACATCCCAAATGTAAATGATACATAACATTCCAAGTCCCTAAGAGTTCTCCAACAAATAAACTACCCGATGTGTATCAGAGCGTCTAGGATAAAAGCAGAAACATAGATATATTACAAGTAGGTCAACCCGGAACCTACTGTTAGTGTGGAAAGCGGCGGTAACTATGCTTGGCTTCCAAGTGGTCTAGATAGGTCGAGCTCTGCAATCTGGGCATTTAAAAACGAAAGGCCCAGGGGAGAAACATTGAAAACCGTTAGAGTGAGTGGACGAAAAATAACATATAAAACTCTATTATCTTTAATGCTCTCCCTCTAGTTTCTTTAAGAAAAACCGCATGCAAATAAACCATCAATGATGCCCTGGCTCAAACATAAATAATTTAAATGTGGGGTGTTAACCTCATCCACGAGAAATCCGACCTGCTCTATCCGGGAGGGTCCATTGACCAGCTACTACCGAAGAGGGTCCCGACCTGCTACTATCCGGGAGGGTCCAATGACCAGCTTCTACCGGAGAGGGTCCCGACCTGCTACTATTCGGGAGGGTCCATTGACCAGCTACTACCGAAGAGGGTCCCGACCTGCTACTATTCGGGAGGGTCTATTGACCAGCTACTACCGAAGAGGGTCATGCTAGCATACAATCCTTTTTCTTTTCCCTTTTTAACATTCCTTTAAAACCAGTAAAACATGTAAAACCTCGTGGGAAAATAATAATAATCGAAACCCCTTAAAATCCGTGAGCCAAGTTTCCCCTTTTAAAATCATCCCCCTCCAAATCCCAAAACGGTGATAATCATTAAACCATAACCCGGGAAAATCTTTTAAAAATCACGGGAAGGGTTTGAACCTCTTTCCCGGCTTGTTTGCCTTTGAAATCCGTAAATCTCATTTTCCCAAATCACCGTAAACATATAAATGGAGGAAATCATATATGCAGGAGAAACCAATCAAGTATAAAGCATGCAATTTAATTTAAAACAAAGGTCCACTCACAGATGCCGCTAGGTCTGCCGGCTACTAGATGGCTGCTCAGCTAGAGCTCCCCCACGTCCTGTACAAAACATATAAACAGGTCTTAAACCCATAATCATCGTGAGGGCAATAATAACACGCTCTACCCATAGCGTTCAACCTTAACCATCTATCAAAAGTGTGGGTGTCGGTCTCTAACCCTCCAAATAGCGTACAAACTCTTAAACACGCTCTCACGCCTAGCCGGTTCTCCCTAAACGACCGATTAACCTTTAATTACACAAATAATAATCCCAAACCTTCCAAACGTACTCAACACCTCAAATAAAATCCCAAAAAATAGCAACTGCCCCTAATGGACTTCCCTTAATTTTTACAATTTAAATGGGCAAGAAAACTGCCCAAAAAGTGGCGGCTCCGCCGCCGGCGGCGGCCGCCGGCAGGAAAATTCGGCCAAAATTCCGGCGACCTCGGATCGCCACCAAATTTTACCAGCAGCTTCGTCTCAACATTTGGGACAACTTTCTAGTTCAACTCGAAGGCCAACTCGGCCCCTAACTAGGTCAATCGACAAGAAATACACAACCCGAATCCAAAAGTCAACCCAAACTTCAAATCCAAAATTCTTCCTACACACTTCAAATCTAGCTACCAAATTCTAGGGGCTTAATGTACACCTCAAACCCATCAAATCCATATAAAGAACTCACCAGGAGGTGGCCGGAGGAGGGAGAAATCCGGCGTCAATGAACAGTGCACAGGTCCCCCCTTCTCGCCGTGATTTCTCTCAAACGGCGGCGACTCAGCTCCGATGGCCACCACCAACTTGAAGGTGGCGCTGCAGGCTTCAATTTGGTACCTAGCACGCGCCCTAACTCCGCCGGACGGAGGAGAAATCCGGTGATGAAATCCGGCGAAAAAAATCGGGATTTTCGGAGGTTTTCGATGGTGAACAGTAACTTTTCCAATTTTCACTTTTTCCACCGATTTAACCCAGTAACTCACTATATATAGGCTTTTCATCCAAATAGTAACTTTTGTTTTTTGACCATAACTTCTTCATACGATCTCCGATTTAAGCGTGCTACGTGTCCACGGACTCGTAACGACGCCCTCTACAACATTCATAAAGAAAGTTTCTCCAAATTCCTGACCAAACAAAAAGTCAACTTTTTGACCTTTCTCGGTAAAACGGTTACTACGATACGGTTAAAGACCAAAGTAACTTAGGTAGTAACCGACCGTAAATGGATTCTAGAACCGGGATGTGACATGCTCTATCCGGGAAGGTCAAATGACCGGCTCCACCGGAGAGGGTCCCCGACCTGCTCTATCTGGGAAGGTCTAGTGACCGGCTCCACCAGAGAGGGTCCCCGACCTGCTCTATTCGGGAAGGTCTAATGACCAGCTCAACCGAAGAGGGTCCCCGACCTGCTCTATCCGGGAAGGTCTACTGACCAGCTCCACCGGAGAGGGTCCATGCTAGCATACAATCCTTTTCCCTTTATCCTTTTCCCTTTCCAAAGTCCCTTTAAAACCTGTAAAACCTGTAAACCTCGTGGGAATAATAAATCGAAAACCCCTTTTAAATCCGTGAGCCAAATTTCTCCTTTTAAAATCATCCCCCTCCATAATCCCAAAACGGTGATAATCAAGAATAACATACCCCGGGAAAATCCTTTAAAATCACGGGAAAGGTATGAACCTCTTTCCCGGTTTGTTTGCCTTTAAATCCTTAAATCCCATTTTCCCAAATCACCGTAAAACATATAAATGGAGGAAATCATATATGCAGGAGAAATCAAATAAAGTATATGGCATGCAATTTAATTTAAAACAAAGGTCCACTCACAGTACTCATCGCGACCTTCTTCCTGCTCGGAAAGCTCCTCGAGCGAAACCCTCGGACTAACCGCGTAGTCGAGTCCGTCTCACGTTCAATCAGAGACTGTACAAACAAACCATTATATTAGTCTTTACAGTTGACTTGGTCTTTTCCTAGTTTGACCAGGAAATCCTATTTGACCACGTGTTGACCAAGTTCCTTTCTTTTTAACAACTTTTCAACAAATAGATTTAATTCCGATTACCCAACCGTAACATACCGACTTTCTTTAATAATTCACTTGACATTAGGTTCACCCATAATAATTTGTGGAATTACTATGGACACCCATTCAACCACTTCACCAATACCTCAGGAGTCCTTAAAATAATCCTTAAACCTTAACCGGCAATAATCGATGGTCGGAATAATATTTAATTATCCGCCAATAATACTAAACTAGAACAATTCCAAAACCTAACCAAAACTCCTCCAAAAATTACCAAATTTTAACCATAGACTCCTCACAACATGTACTAATTAATGGGCATGAAAAACTGCCCAAAAAGTGGCGGCACCGCCGCCAGCTCCGCCGCCGACGGCGGCCGCCGGCAGAAATTCCGGCAAAACTTCAGGCGACCTCCGATCGCCACCAAATTTTACCAGTAGCTTCGTCTCATCAATTGGGACAACTTTCTAGTTCAACTCGAAGGCCAATTCGGCCTCTAACTAGGTCAAAAACTCGATGAACAGTAGACCCCGAAAAATTACACTTCCAAACTTCAAATCCTCAATTCTCCCTACACACTTCAAATCGAGCTACCAAATTCTAGGGGATTGTAGTACACCTAAAACCCATCCTAAACATATAAAGAACTCAACAATTGGTGATCTAGGGAGGGAGAAATTCAATCCCGAAAATCTACTGTACACACCAAGAACAAATCGGAATTTCTCCCGATTTACGGCGAGTTAGGTCGGAAAGCTTACCTAGGATTGAAGTAGGCTCGGAGGCCGAACTTTTGGGACCGGTGCGCCGGCGGTTGGTGGCCGGACGGCGGCGCTAGGGCGGCCGGAAGCTCGGCGCAGTGTTTCCCGATCGGAAAGGAGACGCGGGGAGAGAGAAAAAGGGGCTGGGGTGAAAAATCTGATTTTTCACCCCGGTAACTCCTATATATAGCCTTTTACCGCATAGTAACTTTATACTTTTGTTCATAACTTCCTCATACGAACTCCGATTTGAGCGTGCTACGTGTCCACGAACTCGTAACGACGCCCTCTACAACTTTCAAGAAGGAAGTTTTCCCAAATTCTTGACTTACCAAAAAGTCAACTTTACCATCATTGTACGGTTAAACGGTTACTTTAAATGGTAAAAGACCAAGGTAACCAACCGTAAAATAATTCCAAGATCGGGATGTGACAATTCTCCCCACCTTATAAAAATTTCGTCCTCGAAATTTCTATACTCAAAGTCCAACACAGTGGGGGATAGTACCACTTAAAATAATAACATTGTTCTCCAATATCCACTTCCTTCTGAGAACTCTTCTGAGACGCCTCACGAAAAGCATTGTCAAAACCTAAACACCTGCTCTTTACGATCAACATCCTTACTGTTCCTCCTTGAAAGCCAATTTCCAGTACCAACCAGAAGTCTATTGACATAGGATGTAAGGTAGTAAACTTATTTACGTAACATGGACATACGTGACACTAGGTATCCATTACTCTAAGGATACCCAACATATTCCTCAAACTCATGTAACCTTGTCACGTGTCACATCTAGCCAACGTAGCACTCCTTCTTACGTGGATGATAACCTCCGCTACTTCCCCATTTTCTGACACCCGACCACTTTTCTTAGGTCAAAACTAAAGCATAAGGTCTTACCGTGGATCACAATGATTTTCTCTTGAATCATTGATTAACTGAATCACCGAATTCTTACTGTACTTCATCTCATTTATGAGGTGGAATACGACACCGCCTATCACTGATCCACCATCTGTAATCCTCGTGAAAATCACTATTGTTCTTGCGCTGAAAACATCCTTTGGCAACAATTCCCTGTTGCCTATACCGGATTATAACCATATCCTTGAAAATCCAACTGCACAACACAACAACTTCGACCAGTAACCAACCTCCTATCGCTACTCGTTTAGCCAAACAAACACCAACAACTGTCCTTACCAACCGCACGTGACGTTGTCACAATGCCGCTAATAATCATTCTAATTCCAATAACCACTCGCTTGTCGTGAGTATAATTTCTTCAAAAATACTCGTATTCTTTTGTTGAACTTTAGATATCAGCTCCCACATTCCCTATGCAGGTAATGATTACCACACCTGAGGAGTAGGGTTCGATGTCACTAATGGGTTTTAAATCCTCTGATAACACAATACAACGTGGAGTCAACACTAATGACCACAAGTCCACCAGAAAACCATGACGATTTGTGTTACACGAACCATCACCTCATTTGAACCAGGCTCCCTGATCTGGTTTACGCTTTCTATAAATTATCTTGTCAAGTTGTCCTGTTGTAAAGTAATTGTCTTCCCTTGATCTATCCCTACTCAAACCACTTGTACACCCAGGACACGAGTTGCCATGATCTTTAGCGTAAATCCAAAACAATAGCCTTTAAATCAGTGAGATCCAAAAGCTCCCGACATCGAGATCCAACAATACTTACTCCTAGCATGAAGACAAATTGTCAGGCTTCACACTGCCTACAAAGCTATTCTGACCGGATAAATCTTGATTTTACCAACACCCTGATCATTAGAATCGCCAACTCAATTATCACCTCGTGGAACTACAACGCACTTTACCACGGGTAATACATCTCCGTACTATTCATAGGTAAGGTGCCACTAACCTCCCTATCTTTTACCTTAACTTGGAATGACGCATAGTGTAGAACTTGCACTTCAACCGTATCTGAGCGTCCAATACACATTACCCGTATCGCAATCAGGGATAGACTTACCATTAAAAGAATCCCAGAGCCTTACCCGCTTAACAAGGATATTCCATTCCCAGATGCCTCTGTTACCCCATCGTCCGGTAATAACCGACAACTTTGGACATTTAACCAGATCGAACATCTATATAAAATTTAGTGCCACTGGTGCACATCCAAAGTAACCCCTGATTAAAGCATCGGGAATTAATTTCACCGAACTCAGCCATATTGATCACCAAGCATCCGGTTCTCAAGACACAATTCGTCGAATGCCATCACCGCACTAGGCGAGTACACACCACAGAGTCAACTCGTACAACTAGACAGTCTCAAAAAAACTGTCCCCCATGCTCTGCAAGTTTACCATCCACCACATCCTCTATTCGGTAAGATTCAAGATGCACAACCACTTACCATTCCAATTGAAAAGGAAAAATAGCTGCGTGCACCGAAAATCACATTACCACTCCAGATCCTATATTACAAGATCCACCGCCACACGTTAACATCCCCTCAGATCATAACTTAATCTGAACGTGGCTTAATCACTCCACGATTTCCAATGAAGTGTTGTTCAACTTAGCATCATACCTTACCAATCTCAGTAACAAATATCACCACACCTAGACTCGTAAAACCTTCGAGTCATCAAGGAAAACCTTTCCTAGTTCCACCGCATTTCACACTCACCGAAAATGTTGACAATTTTGAGGGTCACCTCCAATGACCCTTCTGATAAATCGTATTTGCACACGCATCAATTAACCCTGTACACAGTCATTGTCATCGTATAAAGCAAGTAAGGGTATCGTTCTAAACCGGGGATCCAACCACAGGGTAGATCCATCTAATCTAATCAAAGTTGTCGAAATAAACATAGAGTTTTAAAGATTTGGATTTTATATTTCGGAAAGATGCAATGAAATAAAGTCCTATATTACTTTTATACATATATACATGTGATCGATCAACAATTACACAAACCAACACCAAACAATAATGCAAGAATATAGGAAACAATTTCTAATCTCATATCAATCTATGCCGAAATACCTAAATCATACTAGAATCGAAACATGCACATTAGGTTCCTACGTGGTTCCTAAGCCATTAGATGCATTCGAAATCGACTACTTGTTTCATTCGAAAACCTTTCACACATCCATGCTCAACGTATCAAACACGAAATCTAACATACTAATTCACTTATGCAATTACGTATCACACAAATAAACTAACATGTTCATTAGCACCATCTAAATCCAATTCTAGCATGTAATTTTCGAACACAACAAAGAACACATCAACCTATCCACTACGTGTATCAAAGTCATGTAATTCTTTGAAGGATTAACTAATGCAACATCAACTACTTGTCTTAATCACACGTTAATATTATGAAGCAAATCGAAAATTAATAAAACCAAACACTAGGAATTCTCGGCATAAACTTCAAATCATTGATTAAAAACTAAAAACTATAATTCTTACATCATTCAAAAGTACTTAATATCTCATAGACAAGAATTAAATCGTACTTAAACAAAAACCTAAATATCAACCATAACAAAGACATACCAATTCGAAAATAGCAGATGAATACACTTTAAAATATTCCTACGTGGTCTATTCTTCAAGTGCACGGAGATCCTCGGCTACGTGCTTCGGATCAAAGGATGGAGTATGGAAATCGGAATTGGGGTCTTTGAATGGTGATGGAATTTTCGACAGCTGCTTTGGCTTGAGTTTGCAATGTTGATGATACCTTTTCTCATGCGATTACAAGGCTTTTTATAGGGAAAAATACTAGGGTTTGGTCGGCACTCAAGCAATCCCAAACCAAGATGGTTTTGGTTATTCCCATGTGCAAGTCATGTGCTTCTCTTTTCTCCCTTCTCTTCGCCAGCCACTTTGATGAATCTTCAGCTTGAAGTTCTTCATTAAACACATATGGACATGTCCATCAAGCCCCAAGGTCCATGATTGTCGAAATTGTCATTAAAAAGTCCAAAGAAACTTTCCTGATGCATCCAGGAAAATACTGCAGTTTTCGACAGCATGACCTTGCCTTAGTAATTCCATCATATCTCCTTCTGTAGTGCTTCAATTGCCGTGATTCCAAGTCCCAGAGAAACTAGACTCGAAGACCTTTCAAATGGTATATGGCACGTTTTCCAGTTCCAAGTATTGCGTCAGATACAGCCCCCGAAAGATCAGACACAGTAGCAGCGAAACTTCTTCAGTCCCTGGAACATTCTCTTCTCGGACTGCCAACTCTGGCATCGTTTGCAAGGTCTTCCCGTGCTCCAATTGACCTGAAATTTTAACACAATGTATTTCAGCAACCAAATATTATATTCCCAAATTTTCATGCACTTCCACCATGTTTAAGTCACTGCGAACGCTCTTACAAAATCCTTGAAATCACACTTTTAACACTTAGCCAATTTTCTCAAACTTTAGCACATTTTACCAAAAATTCTTCCAAAACAACATTAAACTATATTATGACTCAATCTTAACCTAAATAGACTCAACAAAGCATAAACAAGAGTGTTTAGCACATAATAACGTCACCTTTTAGGCTCCTATCAACAACCCCACACTTAAGCTTTGCTAGTCCCTTAGCAAACACTAAACAAAAACATACTACAATGACTCAATCTAAAGCCTTCAACGAAATTGTTTCAGAGATCTTCAACATCATAGTATCAAGAATAGCACAAGAGTCGAAATCGAAAGAATGAATTCACTGGTTAATAAACATAAGATTTCGATGTAACAAGTAAGACATGGTAGAAACAAAGGTGAATTAATCTCGACATGTTCAAAACAAGTTCAAATTCAATTCACAAGGGATATGCACTCCAAATCTTTTCTCTCAAGAACATGGCATATGCTTAAAAGCTTTTCACACACAAGAATTATATAGATAGTGAATTTCAAAATAGACCTCAAGAAAGATACCAATTACATGCACAAATGAACCACAACCATATGCTTATTCATGAAACAAACTCCACAGATCAAAGGCTACTTATCTTAAGAATCATGCGGATCTTTAGAAAAGGGATGGCTCAGGGTTCGAATAAGGTAGGATATAATCAAAGAAAGAGGAATCACAAAGGTCATCCTCAAGGCTAATAAAAACATGGATATCCTCCTTATATCACCAACTAACATCAAGGCCAAATTTCATCATGTTGGACCCATCCTTCAATATAAACATAGTAAAATCGAACAAAGGCTATGTATAACTTTATTGAGCCTTCAGCAAATACCTATCATAATTCCAATTTCACAAAAATAAATCATGCCATGGGTGTCCAAATCAAATCTCCACATCGGAAATCTTCTTTTCTTTCCTTCATTTTTATTTTTCTTTTATTCTTTTTTTTCTTTTTCTTTTTCTTTTATTCACCCAAAATCGGCATCATAGCATTCACAAGTCCACCCCACACTTAGATTTTTCGATCACTCCATATTCATACCACGAAACAACATCTCCATCAAGTTTGCAACCAAGGTAGAGATAACTATTCTAGGCAAGGTAAAAACATGTTGGTAATCAAAGAAAAGGCTTAACGTAGGCTCAAGGGGGTTCATACTAAGGTGTCCCGAACAGGGCTCATATAGGACTCATGGCTATTTAGATAAGGTGGTGATAACCTAATAAAGATCCAACAATCCTTTTCCAAATCAAAGTAAGTTATGATATAAAGCTTTGAATGTTTCACAAACAAGTTCTAGTAAATCTCTAGTTCATTGGTTTATCTCTATGGCATGCACATTGATCAAATAATGTAATATGAGGTCATAGAACCAATAAAACGATAGATTAAACACTCATCAATGAAAAGGCACATATATGGCTCGAAACTCACAAGGTTAAACATGAAATCAAACATTGTAATGAACATGCTCTGTCTGTACCTAGGTTTCAGTTCCTCATCTACTACTTAAGTGCACGATCTCTTCACATCTATTAACCATTCAATAACAATGTAATTCAAGAAATCAAGTCCATGCAATCCAATCAACCATGAGATCAAAGATCAAAAATTCATCATCAACGGTTAAAGGCGACTTTCTAGACTCAAAAACTAAAAATCAAGTTTAAAGATCAAAATAAACTCCAAAAATCATGAAAATTTGCCAGAACACCTAAAACAGTATCACAAATACAAACCTAAACTTAAAAATCAAAAACCGAACCTAAAACAAAAATTCAAAAATCACTGTTCACCGAAATCACTATTCACCGAAACAAAAAAATCACTGTTCACAAAAACACTGTTCACCGAAATCACTTGCAATAAGCCATTCCCCACCCCACACTTGAAACTTACATTGTCCTCAATGTTCAATATCTAAAATAATGAAAGAACGAAGATAAGGGTTAAGAAAAGCAAACGCTCGTAGACGGCTCCTTCTATGGGTTGCCTCCCATGCAGCGCTTAGGTGTTTATAGTCCTTTAGCCTAGACTCATGCATCCTCATGCTCATGCCGTGAGGTCCTGAAGAGGAACCTCCTCGATGGTGTGATCCACCATGCTCTCCAAATACGGTTTCAAGCGATGACCATTAACTTGAAATTCAGATCCTTTGACCATGCTTTTGATCATTACTGCACCAGAAGGAAAAACATTAGTGATAACAAAAGGTCCTATCCACCTAGAGCGTAGTTTGCCCGGAAACAACCTAAGTCTAGAATTAAATAAGAGAACTTTTTGGCCAATAACAAAGTCTTTCTTTCGAATCATCCTGTCATGGAACGCCTTGGTTTTCTCTTTATAGATCACGGCAGAATCGTAGGCCTCATTCCGGATCTCCTCAAGTTCACACAATTGTAGCTTCCTATGCAATCCGGCCGCATCTATGTCCATGTTGAACTGTTGCACCGCCCACCAAGCTTTGTGCTCTAACTCCACAGGCAAGTGACATGCCTTACCATAGACCATTCGAAAAGGGCTCATGCCTAAAGGATTTTTGTATGCCGTCCTATAAGCCCAAAGAGCATCATCCAGTCGTTGGCTCCAATCTTTGCGTGATGGCTTCACACTCTTCTCCAAAATCCGCTTAATCTCCCGGTTACTAAGCTCTACTTGTCCACTTGTTTGAGGGTGATAAGGTGTAGCAACCTTATGCCTTATTCCATACTTTTTCATGAGAGCTTCAATTGTCCGGTTGCAAAAGTGGGTACCTCCATCACTGATGATAGATTTCGGCATGCCGAACCTGGAGAAAATGTTAGAACGTAGAAAATCTGCAACAACTCGAGAATCGTTAGTCCGGGTGGCCTTGGCTTCCACCCATTTCGACACATAATCAACACAAACAAGTATGTACAGAAAACCCTGAGAATTTGGAAAAGGTCCCATGAAATCGATACCCCAACAGTCAAATATTTCAACATGTATAATAGGTTGCATAGGCATTTCATCCCTAGGTCCTAAATTCCTTGTTCTTTGACATCTATCACATGAAGCACAATACATATGAGCATCTCGAAAAATAGTAGGCCAGAAAAATCCACAGTTAAGAATTTTCAATGCAGTTCTACGTGAACCAAAGTGACCTCCACATGCTTGTTCATGGCAAAAGCTAAGAATAGATTTATGCTCAGTTTCAGGAACACACCTCCTAGTAATTTGATCTACACAATGTTTCCACAAATAAGGTTCATCCCACACATAATGTTTAGCTAGTGCCTTGAGTCTTTTTCTAGCATGATATGACATAGAGTTTGGAAAATCCTTGGTAACTAAATAATTAACAATGTCTGCATACCAAGGATCACTTACCTCACTTACCTTGAAGAGCTGCTCATCCGGAAAACATTCTTGGATAGCAATGGTGTCTTCATCACGCACCAAACGTGACAAGTGGTCGGCAACCACATTGTCGGATCCTTTCTTGTCCTTGATCTCCAAGTCGAACTCTTGTAGGAGCAGAATCCATCGAATCAATCTCGGCTTGGCATCCTTCTTTGTCAACAAATACTTCAAAGCAGCATGATCAGTATAAACAATAACTTTAGATTGAAGTAAGTAAGAACGAAACTTATCCAAAGCAAAGATGACTGCGAGAAGTTCTTTCTCGGTGGTGGTGTAGTTTTGCTGCGCATTATCGAGCGTCCTTGAGGCATAATAGATGGCATAGGGCTGCTTGTCTCTCCTTTGTCCTAGCACGGCCCCAACTGCATGATTTGAAGCATCACACATAAGCTCAAATGGCAAACTCCAATCCGGTGGCGCCATGATCGGTGCCGTGCACAATGATTCCTTCAACTTCTCGAATGCGGCCTTGCACTCCTCATCAAAATGGAATGGCACCTCCTTTTGCAGTAGAGAACTCAAGGGTCTTGCTATTTTCGAAAAGTCTTTAATAAACCTGCGATAAAATCCTGCATGTCCAAGAAAGCTTCGAACATCCCTCACACTTGTGGGAATGGGTAAGTGACGCACAAGATCTATCTTTGATTTATCAACTTCAATACCCCTAGAGCTAACAATATGACCTAACACTATACCCTGAGTAACCATGAAGTGACATTTTTCCCAATTAAGCACAAGATTAGTTTCCTCACATCTCTTAAGCACAAGTTCAACATTATGCAAACATGAATCGAAATCTCCACCATAGACAGAAAAATCATCCATAAACACTTCTATCTTAGAACCTATGTACTCAGAGAATATATGATACATGCATCTTTGGAACGTACCTGGAGCATTGCAAAGTCCGAATGGCATGCGTCGATATGCAAATGTACCGAATGGACAAGTAAAAGTGGTCTTCTCTTGGTCCTCCTCCGCAACACTTATTTGATTGTAACCGGAATATCCATCAAGAAAACAATAAAACGAGTGACCGGCTAACCTCTCAAGCATTTGATCAATAAAGGGCAGCGGCATGTGGTCCTTCCTCGTAGTAGCATTAAGCTTCCGGTAATCAATACACACTCTATGACCGGTCACGGTTCGTTGAGGCACCAACTCGTTTTCAGCATTCTTCACAACTGTGATCCCACTCTTCTTTGGCACAACTTGAACCGGCGAAATCCACCTTGAATCCGAGATAGGATAGATGACTCCACAATCAAGTAACTTAGTCACCTCATCCTTCACAACTTGCATCATAGGTGGGTGAAGTCGACGTTGTCCTTCCTTGGTTGGTTTCGCACCATCCTCTAAAAGAATTCGATGGACACACATAGTAGGGCTGATTCCCTTGATGTCGGCTAAAGTCCATCCAATAGCCGTCTTGTGTCGCTTCAACACTGCAATTAATCTCTCCTCTTGGTCCTTCTCTAATGATGATGACATGATAACCGGCAATGTCTCATTCTCTCCCAAGTACACATACTTCAAGTGTTCCGGAAGAACCTTGAGATCTAACTTTGGAGCTTGAACAATGGATGGTAAAAACTTGTTAGATGAAGAGAAAATTGGACTAAAGGGAGAGTAGGTTACCTCAGCAGCGACCTCAAGAGAAGCCGCAGTTTCTATGAGAGCAAGAGGCACGGCCTCTTGCTGCATTGCACAAGTTTTTGATCCAAACTTGTCATATCCGATCCCTTTAGCTAGGGTGAGAGCCAAGATGTCTTGAGTTATCATTTCAACATGTTCTTCTGCAAGAGAATCCACCACATCAATAGAAAAAGAATCACGAAAAATTTCGGGAAGTGGATACCTCATAGCGTCGAACACGTTATAACTAATGATGTCGCCATCAATTTCAAACGTTATCTCTCCGGAATGGACATCAATCTTGGTCCTAGCAGTCCTCATGAATGGCCTTCCCAACAGGATGGGAATTTCCTTGTCATCTGCATCTGTGGGTTCCATGTCAATGACATAGAAATCTGCAGGAAAAGTTAGATTAGCAACCTGCACCAAAACATCCTCAACATATCCCAAAGGGATTGTATTAGAACGGTCAGCTAGTCTAATAATAATATCATCCTTTTTTAATGCACCTAGACCTAAGTCCGCATAAAGATACGAAGGCATGACATTAATAGATGCACCTAGATCTAACATGATCCTGTCAAAACTATGAGTGCCAATAGTGCAAGGAATAGAAAAACTCCCTGGATCCTTAAGCTTTGGTGGTAGTTTCCTTTGAAAAACCGCAGAGATGGTTTCATTCATAATCGCCACATCCTTCTCTCGTGGAAGCCTCTTGTTAGTGCACAACTCTTTCAAGAACTTAGTGTTTATAGGTGGAACCTAATATTTCACCTTTACCGGGTTACAATTAAATGTGAAGCCACTCTGGGCCCTTTGTCTGGGCCCAATTCGCCATAAAGCTAAGTAAAGCAAGGGAAACTACTCCCACATTGGAAAAGGACAGGAATGCTGCCTTCAATGCTACTATAAATACCGGCACATGCCTCCCCATAAAGGGACGATGAAACTTCTTGACTATTCCCGAGTTTTATGCTTAGCTGACAGTGTCTAACTTAAGCATCGGAGTGGCTTCCCTCGGTAAACCCGGGGACGCCTCTTTGACGTGTTTGTTCTTTACACAGGAAAACTCGGAATACAAGGAAGTTCGCTATTTCTGGAGCCGTGCAACCCGCTGAAGGGGCCACGAGCCACCCGGAAACAATTGGTGCTCTCGTTGAGAGTCGAACTCAGGACCTCTCGCTTAATATTTTGAAGAACAATGATGGAATCCTCCGGGTTATGGAAACCCGTGAAATTTTGACAGTGCGTACATCCCAAGTAGGTACAAAAAGTTATCTACAACTGTCCAAGTTTATTATATTTTGATGTTATATATATAAAGCCTTTCAGGCCCACATAAAACCCGGCCGGGTTATGTCTATCAATCAGTTTGTTAAGTGAATGCAGGCGATCTCCACATAACGTGAAATATTGCAAGCCTTAAACGGCCTTGTTTCACTGTCAAGCTCCGATAATCTCCGGTCTACATTACGTGAAATATTGCAAGCCTTAAACGGCCTTGTTTCACTGTCAAGCTCCGATAATCTCCGATAATCTCCGGTCTACATTACGTGAAATATTGCAAGCCTTAAACGGCCTTGTTTCACTGTCAAGCTCCGGTAATCTCCATTTGACATGAAATATTGCAAGCCTTTCACGGCCTTATTTCATGGTCAAAACTCGGCAAGCTCCGATAAATCTCCGATAAATCTCCGATAATCTCCGGTAATCTCCATTTGACCTGAAATATTGCAAGCCTTACACGGCCTTATTTCATGGTCAAAACTCGGCAAGCTCCGATAAATCTCCGATAATCTCCGGTCTACATGACGTGAAATATTGCAAGCCTTAAAGGCCTTATTTCACTGTCAAACTCGGAAATCTCCGATAATCTCTGGTAATCTCCTTAACTTGAAATATTGCAAGCCTTTCAAGGCCTTATTTCAGTCTTTGAGTCCTAGCGGACCCGTACAGCCTTAGCGGCCCTATTTTTATTCACATGCTAAACCGGCATTATGTATAAATTGTCAACATTTGCATATTTTGCATCAGATTACCGTGTTATTTGGCAGAAAGCCCTTGGAAATCCTAACGGGCTCGTGAAAGCCCTAGCGGCCCTTGAAAGTCCTTATGGACCCGTAAAGCCCTAGCGGCACTATCTTTATTTATATGCCAAACCGGCATTATATGTGTGAATTTTGTCAACACTTGCAGGTTGTGCATCGGGTTGAAAGTCCTTATGAACCCGTAAAGCCCTAGCGGCACTATCTTTATTTATATGCCAAACCGGCATTATATATGTGAATTGTCACACTTGCAAATTATGCATCAGTTTAACGTGTTATTTTACAGGGAAAAATACCGTGTTATAGAAAGACATTCCCACCCAAGGCCTTAGCGGCCCATGGAAGTCCTAACGGACCCGTAAAGCCTGAGCGGCCCCATTTTCACTTTATAATGTTAACATGCCAAACCGGCAATATGCGTACATTTTGTCAACACTTGTATATTATGCATCACATTACCGTGTTATTTGACAGGAAGCCCTAACGGACCGGTAAAGCCCTACCGGGCCTATTGTTATTTTAGGACGATAACATGCCAGACCGGCACCATATGTAAATTTTTTTTCTACACTTGCAAGATATGCATCAAGTTAACGTGTTATTTGACAGGAAAAATTATGCCAACAGCTTGAATACTTTTATTCGAAAGTCAGCTACAAGGCAGAAAGCCGCTACAAAAATAAAGGCTAGTCTACAAAAGCAAAGACAAACCCTCCGAGAAGCTCCAGCTCATGGCGCTGCAGACCCGCTACCCCCGCCAGTGCTCGACCCGCCACGTCCTCCCCGGGGCCGTATGATAAACTGTCCCCTACGGAGCGGTGGCCGATTTTGAGGACCACCGACAATCCCACCACGGGAAGTACCTCTCCGGGCTGCTGAAGAATGAACCGCGGGACTCCGAGCCGGGTTTGCAGGAGCCCTAGGGTTTGCGGCCATGGCAAGAGTCGACCGGGAGGTGCCTGCAGCCTCGTCGGGTCTAACGTGACCTTGGTGACCATCATACCCGGCTTTGTCGAGCCACCCTTGGCGAATCCCGGCGCTAACAATTTCGGCACGAGCCTCAGCCCTCGCCGACCGCAGCTTCAGCTCAAACTTGGGACTCGCTAGAAACTCGGAGACAACAGAGTCCCTGGCCCGGGAAACAGCCTGCACCAACTCTCCTTTCTGCTGCTCCACAGAAGTCACTTGTTGCTGCAGCGCTTGATTCTGTTCAGTAAGCTGAGCAATGGCGGCATCTTGAGCACACCGGTCCTCCCGGTGACCCTCGATGACCTTCTCAAGCTCCGAGTTTTTGGCCACTAACTCGGCCATTTGGTCTTCCGCCTTGGACAACTCCTCCCACGACGAGGCCGCTGCTGCACTGGCCTCTTCCCGGAACCGAGCCAGGCATTCTTCGCTCGCAGTCACCTGGTCCCGGGCCGCCCGGAGGTCGTCCCTGAGCACTCTCTCTCTCTCGGGGATGCCTTCGTTGATGAGCCGGTCAGTTGCCAAGTACGACATCCTGACCGCCTGCATGAAACAGATAACGGGTTAGTATTCAAAAAAAAAAAAAAAAAAAAAAGAGGACACGGGTTAGAGAAGAAGAAACACTTACCCGCATCAGTTTCTCCTGTGTCCTCCGGGCTACAATCACCGGGTCCTCATGCTCCAGAGTGAAGGAGTCGGCGGCACAATTCTTCAAGTCCGCTACCATCCTCTGGATGGCCACGTCCGCCATCCCCCCGCTTGCCAACTCCTCCATTATCTCATTAGCGGCCCGGTGCTGCTTCCTCTCCCTCCTCTCCTTCCTTTTCTTCCTCCTCTCGGACCTCGCCGAGCTGGATGCCTCCCGGGTGTGTTTGCGAGAGGGAACGGGCTCTACTTCGTGAACTTCGTCACTCCCGTCACTCCCCTCCGGGTTCTCACTCCCTATCACCCTTTTCAACCCTCCAACCTCTTCACCCCCGTCGTCATCCTCTTCGGTAAACTCCTCCTCACCCGGGAGCATAGATGAGGGAACTGCGCTCATCACCAGTTCTTCAAACTCTACCTCTTCGTCTGCTAAGGGGAATTGAGTCACCGGTTCTTCAATCACCGGGTCTTCCGCCACCTCCGCGGGGCTCCCCACAATCTCTTCATCTAACTCCTGGTACATCTCTGTGCCAAGTACCTCAGCAAGGTACCCGGGGATCTCGTTGAAGTGCAAGGTGTCCACGAGGAATTTCTCAGTATCCCCTTGCTCTGCTTCTGGCCGCAGGAAAGCCGCTTTCGTGGTCAGGTTAATGTCGTATAATTGACCATCCGTTGCTTGTGTCCGGATCCCGGCCCAAACAGTCTTATCTTCAAACCCGTCGTATATTCCCGGGTTCTTCCGCTTCGTAAACTCCATCGGGAGAAGAGCTGCAGAAACACATATAGCCCGTTACACAAGAAGCTTTTGATTATAAAAGTTGAAGGAACACGAGACAAACCTGGGAGCTCCATCAACCGGCACCTGCTGTACACATACAGCCTACAAAGCCGGTATGAACTCCGGTCATCTTGACCCCGGAAGGCCCATAGCATCCTCCGGATCCTCTTCTCCATCACCGGCTCCAGAGGAATGTCGGGGACGTCTGCAACACAAGTAACATGATTATAACCCGGGACGGAGAAAAGAAAGAAACCCTGAGGAAGAAGACTTACTCATCAGTTGTTGGAAATCGACCGGTACTTGGAGTGCGTAGTCCGGGTCTTGAAAGTTTCTTATCAAGAAACTTTTCTCCCTCCAGGTCCGGCTCACGGAGGTTGGCAGGTCCTCGACGATCTTCTTGAAAACCGCTTTGGACTTCAGTTGGATGGTCCCACTGAAACCCGCCTTTCGGGAGTACTCGGCCCGGTACATGGCGTGTAACTCGTGATAGGTTGGCATCTGCTGCTTCAGCACCTTGTACATAACGCACAACCCGAGTAGCTGCCTCCACATGTTCGGTCCAACTTGCCCGATTGCGAAGTTGCTCGCAGCCAAGAGGTACTGCACCTCTACCTTCAGCGGGAGTGACAGGCCGCACCGTAGCTGATACTCGTGACATAGCGTCCACCCATCCCCGGGAGCGAAGAACTGATCCTCGGGTTCTAAAGGCCGAATTTCTACAGACTCGGGGATCTTCCAGTTGCTCCTTAGCTCCACGATCTCCTCCGCTGTCAATGAGTACCCGGGAGGGTCAAGAGCGGTCCCATCAGTGAAGGTTACGGAGGCAAACTCGGGGACGTGAGTGTCCATTGTTTCGTTGGCCATCTGCAAAACAAGAAAACACGGGGACGTCAACAAAACCCAGATAACCCGGCGTCACGAAGCTAAATTCCCAGACGCAGAAACCCAGAAAACGTTCCTGGGAACCCAGAAACAGTACACAAATCGTCCCAAAACGATCAAAAAGGAGGGAAGAAGACACAGTACCTTAGTTTTGAGTGTTTGAAGGGGTTTTTGAGATCGATTTGAGATTGAGAATCAAAAGAAACAGCGACAAAAGAAAGCGACAGCAAAAAGCACGACAAAGTTATCGGGTTTAGAGGTGAGACAAAACTGTCACCTTCAACCCCTATTTATACAGTTAGAGACGTACACTGAAGGGACGTTTCGGTTTTTCGAGAAAATCGACACGTGTCGTGCATGCCGCGTCCCAAAACCGAAAAACTTTTCAGTTTCCCCCACTTCAAACTGAACTTTTCAGTTTCCCCCCACTACAACCCGGAGACGTCGTTTTGAGTTCTCAACGTAAAGAATGTCTGCGGGTTACGCTTGCGTACGGACTTGGGGGACTGGGTACCCCGGGTTTGGTTGCTAACTTTGTAACCCGGCAAAGAAACGATTTTAAGTCCCCACCCAAGCGTACCCCTTGACTGAGGACTTGGGGGACTTGTTTATAGGTGGAACCTAATATTTCACCTTTACCGGGTTACAATTAAATGTGAAGCCACTCTGGGCCCTTTGTCTGGGCCCAATTCGCCATAAAGCTAAGTAAAGCAAGGGAAACTACTCCCACATTGGAAAAGGACAGGAATGCTGCCTTCAATGCTACTATAAATACCGGCACATGCCTCCCCATAAAGGGACGATGAAACTTCTTGACTATTCCCGAGTTTTATGCTTAGCTGACAGTGTCTAACTTAAGCATCGGAGTGGCTTCCCTCGGTAAACCCGGGGACGCCTCTTTGACGTGTTTGTTCTTTACACAGGAAAACTCGGAATACAAGGAAGTTCGCTATTTATGGAGCCGTGCAACCCGCTGAAGGGGCCACGAGCCACCCGGAAACACTTAGCATACTTAGGATTTTGTTGAATGCACTCCAACAATGGCATGTTCACTTCCACCTTCTTGAATAACTCAATCATTGCACGATCAGCTTCATCGTGCTTTGATTTTGCAAACCTGTTTGGGAAAGGGTATCGAGTATGGACGTTAGATGAAACTAAACCACTAGAACTAGAAGACTTACCTTTTTCCTTGGCACCTTTCGGATCAGCAGGGACTGCATGAGGGTGAGGCACGGCCTCACCACCTTGTATTTTCTCGGACTCGGCAGAAAAGTCTGCCGGACTGCCCCTCGGACCGCCGCCTTGCTGCTCGGACCCTGGCAGGGTTGCTGCCGGAATTTGCTCCACAGAAACCTCCTCTACATTCTCATCTTCCTCCTCTTGCAACAGCTCAACATCTTCTCCTTTAGAAGTCCCCAACTTCTTCAACAATGGCTCCTCAAAAACTCTCCCACTCCGAGTTGCAACTACCTTGAATTGTCCTGCATTTGGATTTGGCAAAGTTTGTCCCGGCAACTTACCACTTTCATGAATTTTACCCATGAAATCAATAACTTGTCCCATCTGCTTCTTTAACTCCGTGATCTCTTTAGAATTAGCTTGTTGACCTGTCACTAAAGCTTGAGTTGCAGATGTTAAATTCTGTTGCCCTTGAGCAAGGGACTTCAAGAGTTCATCATAATTTGGAGTAGAAAAACTAGCATTATTAGGCACAAAATTAGAAGAGTTGGGAACAAAACCTTGAGGTACCTGAGGCCTCACAAACAAACCTGAAGGACGAGGTCCTTGAGCTTGAGCATTATTCGGTTGAACACCATTACTCCAACGAAAGTTGGGATGATCTCTGATTCCAGGATTGTAGGTGTTCGAGTAAGGGTCATACTTCTGCCTCTGTTGTCCCATGAAATTCAACTCCTCCTCGCTCAATGCACCATTCGGACATGTATCCGAATTATGATCTGTCATTGAACAAATTCCACATGTTTGTGGACCAATAGTCGAACCGGCCATGGCCTTGACCAAGACATCGAGCTTCCTCTCCTGGTGATCATTTGGTTCCGAGCTCCCACGTCATACACGCCTCCACTTCGGCCTCCTGCTGTCTTCCTCGAGTTCTTGGTACTAAATTGACGATTGTTATCCGCCAAGTCCTCAATCAAAGCATAAGCTTGAGTTCCGGTCTTGTTCATAAATGTGCATCCACTAGCAGAATCGATCATACCTCTGTTGGCATTGTCCAATCCTTCATAGAAAAACTGAACCAACTCATCTAAACTGATTCCATGGTGTGGACACTTGCGCTGAAGCTCCTGAAACTCCTCCCAAGCCTCATAAAAAGTATCTCCATCCTTCTGAGTGAAGTTCTGAATCTCCCTCCTAAGTTTCTTAGTGAGTTGAGCGGGGAAGAATTGCTTCAAGAACCTCTTGGTCATGTCATCCCAAGTTGTAACCACCCCTGAAGGCAAAGAGTACAACCAACGCTTGGCGTCATCCTTCAAGGTGAATGGAAACAAAAGTAACCTCAAAGTGTCTGAAGGCAGATGGGTGATAGCTTGGAGTTGACAGATGTCAAGAAACTCCCTTAAGTGCACGTTCGGATCTTCCATGGCCGAGCCTGAGTACTTCGGCAGTTGCCCAAGTAGCTGAACTGGAATAGAGAAGTGAGCTTGATCCGGAACTGTAACAGAAATGCATGATGGTGAAGCTGGAGTAGTGGGGTTGAAAGCATCTTTGAGCGGCATGTTGGCCATGACAAAGTTGGACTGATTTTTCTCAAAAGCTTGCTCGGTCTCGGCCTCGGATCCGGATGAAGAATCCTCGGACTGAATTCGGAATGGGGATGGTGGTTCTTGATCTGCATGTTCTCGAGGTGATGCCGTGCTACTACTTGCTGCCTTTTGTGTCTTCTTTTGTTTTCTGCAAACACGGTTAATCTCCGGATTCAAAGGAACAAGATCTCCTTGTGAAGATGAACGAGTAGCGCGGGGTAGCATGCACGTCTTGCACCTGAAAAACCAATTGGCCAAGATCACGTTAGAATACATGAGAATGAAATTAAAATCAAAACAATTAACTATTCTAGTTACAAAAGCATTTCAACAATCATACATGGCACCAATCTTTATAATTACAAAAGCACACAAATATATACATTCGAACCAACTATACAAATATTCACATATACACATATATACAATGCAAATTTCGACAATAAAAAAGATTGAGGATCCCGAAGGATCCCCGGCAACGGCGCCATTTGATAAATCGTATTTGCACACGCATCAATTAACCCTGTACACAGTCATTGTCATCGTATAAAGCAAGTAAGGGTATCGTTCTAAACCGGGGATCCAACCACAGGGTAGATCCATCTAATCTAATCAAAGTTGTCGAAATAAACATAGAGTTTTAAAGATTTGGATTTTATATTTCGGAAAGATGCAATGAAATAAAGTCCTATATTACTTTTATACATATATACATGTGATCGATCAACAATTACACAAACCAACACCAAACAATAATGCAAGAATATAGGAAACAATTTCTAATCTCATATCAATCTATGCCGAAATACCTAAATCATACTAGAATCGAAACATGCACATTAGGTTCCTACGTGGTTCCTAAGCCATTAGATGCATTCGAAATCGACTACTTGTTTCATTCGAAAACCTTTCACACATCCATGCTCAACGTATCAAACACGAAATCTAACATACTAATTCACTTATGCAATTACGTATCACACAAATAAACTAATATGTTCATTAGCACCATCTAAATCCAATTCTAGCATGTAATTTTCGAACACAACAAAGAACACATCAACCTATCCACTACGTGTATCAAAGTCATGTAATTCTTTGAAGGATTAACTAATGCAACATCAACTACTTGTCTTAATCACACGTTAATATTATGAAGCAAATCGAAAATTAATAAAACCAAACACTAGGAATTCTCGGCATAAACTTCAAATCATTGATTAAAAACTAAAAACTATAATTCTTACATCATTCAAAAGTACTTAATATCTCATAGACAAGAATTAAATCGTACTTAAACAAAAACCTAAATATCAACCATAACAAAGACATACCAATTCGAAAATAGCAGATGAATACACTTTAAAATATTCCTACGTGGTCTATTCTTCAAGTGCACGGAGATCCTCGGCTACGTGCTTCGGATCAAAGGATGGAGTATGGAAATCGGAATTGGGGTCTTTGAATGGTGATGGAATTTTCGGCAGCTGCTTTGGCTTGAGTTTGCAATGTTGATGATACCTTTTCTCATGCGATTACAAGGCTTTTTATAGGGAAAAATACTAGGGTTTGGTCGGCACTCAAGCAATCCCAAACCAAGATGGTTTTGGTTATTCCCATGTGCAAGTCATGTGCTTCTCTTTTCTCCCTTCTCTTCGCCAGCCACTTTGATGAATCTTCAGCTTGAAGTTCTTCATTAAACACATATGGACATGTCCATCAAGCCCCAAGGTCCATGATTGTCGAAATTGTCATTAAAAAGTCCAAAGAAACTTTCCTGATGCATCCAGGAAAATACTGCAGTTTTCGACAGCATGACCTTGCCTTAGTAATTCCAGCATATCTCCTTCTGTAGTGCTTCAATTGCCGTGATTCCAAGTCCCAGAGAAACTAGACTCGAAGACCTTTCAAATGGTATATGGCACGTTTTCCAGTTCCAAGTATTGCGTCAGATACAGCCCCCGAAAGATCAGACACAGTAGCAGCGAAACTTCTTCAGTCCCTGGAACATTCTCTTCTCGGACTGCCAACTCTGGCATCGTTTGCAAGGTCTTCCCGTGCTCCAATTGACCTGAAATTTTAACACAATGTATTTCAGCAACCAAAGATTATATTCCCAAATTTTCATGCACTTCCACCATGTTTAAGTCACTGCGAACGCTCTTACAAAATCCTTGAAATCACACTTTTAACACTTAGCCAATTTTCTCAAACTTTAGCACATTTTACCAAAAATTCTTCCAAAACAACATTAAACTATATTATGACTCAATCTTAACCTAAATAGACTCAACAAAGCATAAACAAGAGTGTTTAGCACATAATAACGTCACCTTTTAGGCTCCTATCACCTTCCTGCTACTACTCTACACTTGTGGCGCCAAGAATTGCCGCTAGGTCAATAATTCCTAACAAGTAGGGTCACTACTCAAATGACCAATGACCATAGCAATGCCAACAATACTTTAATCCTCTCAGGATTTCATTATATACACCAAAATTCAATTTCCCAGATCTAATTGAGAATAATTCCTGTCACTGAAGTGGGTGTAACTTGTGAACCCCAAACACGACTAAGTACACCTTCGGTTACAATATTTGATTTGACCACAGCCAGTGGGTGCACAAATTCCCATGTCATCCAGCTCAGTTAATCACCCTTGAAGAAACCAAGTGTCATAACGGACGACTTTGGTTGCAGGTTGAAGCTTGACCATCTACAAACATTCTCACTCAAATTCACTGCTCCAGTAACCCTTGCCCCACTGCTGTCACTTCACCACTTCCGTGCAATTAACTCAGCACGCAAACAACTACCTACTAACAACTTTTAACAATTTAACTAACCATCTTGAAAGTCGAAGCGTATACCAATAACCCACTTCCGACCCGTTCTTAAACGATTAAACCATTTAATTGACGTTTTGCACAAAACTATTGGCAAACGTCCTTCACCTCTGTCTTCACAGTATGGGACTCTCACAATACATTCTTGAAATATATGAATGTATCATTTCGACCACACACAGCTGCACAACAACAAATTATGCCTTACATGTATGTGCTACCCAAATTTCAGCTTTACCACTTCCCTACACAAGAGGGTACACGTGCTCATGTGGGGTATACCCATGTACATCTTCAACCGTCGAAACCGTGTCGTTTGCACAACGACCGGTTCCTACACCACCATAATACAAAGTCAATCAAGACTCGTATCACTCTTTCCGGTACCCTAAGCGCTCTTGGTCCAAGACCCGGTGGCCTGTTGCCACTTCCAACATGTTCCTTTGAATTCCGAAACCAATTACCTTTAGCTACAACTGGTGACACTCGCTCGATTCGTAAATCAAACTCTAACACAGCCAACCTGGAGACCCCTCCACAGGTGTACTAACTGAAATACTTTGACCACAGGTGGATAACTCACCTCATGGTTGACATGAGCCCCAAGATCTGGTGACACGATTTAATTTCTGCTTCCACGATAAATGGCCCAATGACCCTTGCCACCCACAATTCAAATCTTTCTAGTACCCCAATCATGGGTGGCTGGAGCGAAGAGGATCTGGTCGTAGCTGACGACAACAATGTCAGCCCAAAGCTGACCCAAGCCATTAGTTTCAGTGGCTGTCCCATAAAGCATCAAGTGACCAAACTAGCCTTTACTTCCTTAACATTCTCCAGTAGTGACACATCATGGACTCGTCACTAGATCCAGACCACAAAATAACAACACTCAATTCCCTTGAGTCATTCCACTTCATACGTCCGTTGGTTTCTCTGAAACCACACTAATGACGAACCTCAACAAAATCGTGGCAATCGTCAAATCTTAATATTCATCCTCTCTGAATAATCGCGCTAGGCGACTTCAGCTCTTTTTCCATCGCAGGATGCAACATCTTTCACTAACTCGTACGACTCTTCACTTTTAAGAGTCTCATAACCCGAATACCAAGGCCTCGCCTCAGGTTTCTACAGCATCCCTGTCAACAACCATGACAGCCTTCCAGACGTGAATTGACCGATTCACCACCGAGTACTCACACCTAATGCTCAACGTTAAACAACGTGAGTTTCCAGCTCGATCCCCAACTCAATTCTCAATAATTCCCTTTAAAACAACATCCTTGGGAATTCATAAATTAAATACGTAACGAGCTTACCTTGTTCCTTACAGGGGTTCATTGTGAGGTCGGCGTACTGAGGCATAGTCTTGAGGATTCAGATGTTTATAGGACCACTTGGTCCATAAATCAACCAGGAAGTACTAACTCATATCCTTAATAAACACTAAGCGTCCAAAGCATAAAATGCCGATGGATCCGCCGCGGTCGGACCATCACTCTATAGACACTAAGTGATACTAAGTATATGAGGTAGTAACAGGAAACGATAACCTAATGCTCTGATACCAATTGTCAGGACCCACCCCGAGTTAAATCCCTTTAACTCGAAGTAAATCCTGCGGGGACCACCCCAAGGGAACTCCTTACCGAAACCCCCTTGAAATGGCCAACCCTTCCTACGATCCAACTCAGCACTTCCATGAGTATCTACAACAAACCCTAACTCATGAAGGCATCCTGCTCCCTAACCTACTTAATTAGCTATACTGGGTTAGTCAGAGCAGTCTACTAAGATGATTACCCTAAAGAATTGCGGCAGCAACAGATTGATTGACTATGCCTCGACTCTTGTACGCGCACGACCTCCTCTCAAGAACCCTGCACCACTGGGCATTTGAAAACGAAGGGCCCAGGGGAGAAACATTGAAAAACGACGTTAGAGTGAGTGGACGAAAAATAACAAATAAAAACTCTACTTTCCTTTAATGCTCTCCCTCTAGTTTCTCTAAGAAAATCCGCATGCAAGTAAATCATCAATGATGCCTTGGCTCACATATAAATAATTAAAATGTGGGGTGTTAACCTCATCCACGAGAAATCTCGACCTGCTCTATCCGGGAAGGTCAAATGACCGGCTCCACCGGAGAGGGTCCCCGACCTGCTCTATCTGGGAAGGTCTAGTGACCGGCTCCACCAGAGAGGGTCCCCGACCTGCTCTATTCGGGAAGGTCTAATGACCAGCTCAACCGAAGAGGGTCCCCGACCTGCTCTATCCGGGAAGGTCTACTGACCAGCTCCACCGGAGAGGGTCCATGCTAGCATACAATCCTTTTCCCTTTATCCTTTTCCCTTTCCAAAGTCCCTTTAAAACCTGTAAAACCTGTAAACCTCGTGGGAATAATAAATCGAAAACCCCTTTTAAATCCGTGAGCCAAATTTCTCCTTTTAAAATCATCCCCCTCCATAATCCCAAAACGGTGATAATCAAGAATAACATACCCCGGGAAAATCCTTTAAAATCACGGGAAAGGTATGAACCTCTTTCCCGGTTTGTTTGCCTTTAAATCCTTAAATCCCATTTTCCCAAATCACCGTAAAACATATAAATGGAGGAAATCATATATGCAGGAGAAATCAAATAAAGTATATGGCATGCAATTTAATTTAAAACAAAGGTCCACTCACAGTACTCATCGCGACCTTCTTCCTGCTCGGAAAGCTCCTCGAGCGAAACCCTCGGACTAACCGCGTAGTCGAGTCCGTCTCACGTTCAATCAGAGACTGTACAAACAAACCATTATATTAGTCTTTACAGTTGACTTGGTCTTTTCCTAGTTTGACCAGGAAATCCTATTTGACCACGTGTTGACCAAGTTCCTTTCTTTTTAACAACTTTTCAACAAATAGATTTAATTCCGATTACCCAACCGTAACATACCGACTTTCTTTAATAATTCACTTGACATTAGGTTCACCCATAATAATTTGTGGAATTACTATGGACACCCATTCAACCACTTCACCAATACCTCAGGAGTCCTTAAAATAATCCTTAAACCTTAACCGGCAATAATCGATGGTCGGAATAATATTTAATTATCCGCCAATAATACTAAACTAGAACAATTCCAAAACCTAACCAAAACTCCTCCAAAAATTACCAAATTTTAACCATAGACTCCTCACAACATGTACTAATTAATGGGCATGAAAAACTGCCCAAAAAGTGGCGGCACCGCCGCCAGCTCCGCCGCCGACGGCGGCCGCCGGCAGAAATTCCGGCAAAAATTCAGGCGACCTCCGATCGCCACCAAATTTTACCAGTAGCTTCGTCTCATCAATTGGGACAACTTTCTAGTTCAACTCGAAGGCCAATTCGGCCTCTAACTAGGTCAAAAACTCGATGAACAGTAGACCCCGAAAAATTACACTTCCAAACTTCAAATCCTCAATTCTCCCTACACACTTCAAATCGAGCTACCAAATTCTAGGGGATTGTAGTACACCTAAAACCCATCCTAAACATATAAAGAACTCAACAATTGGTGATCTAGGGAGGGAGAAATTCAATCCCGAAAATCTACTGTACACACCAAGAACAAATCGGAATTTCTCCCGATTTACGGCGAGTTAGGTCGGAAAGCTTACCTAGGATTGAAGTAGACTCGGAGGCCGAACTTTTGGGACCGGTGCGCCGGCGGTTGGTGGCCGGACGGCGGCGCTAGGGCGGCCGGAAGCTCGGCGCAGTGTTTCCCGATCGGAAAGGAGACGCGGGGAGAGAGAAAAAGGGGCTGGGGTGAAAAATCTGATTTTTCACCCCGGTAACTCCTATATATAGCCTTTTACCGCACAGTAACTTTATACTTTTGTTCATAACTTCCTCATACGAACTCCGATTTGAGCGTGCTACGTGTCCACGAACTCGTAACGACGCCCTCTACAACTTTCAAGAAGGAAGTTTTCCCAAATTCTTGACTTACCAAAAAGTCAACTTTACCATCATTGTACGGTTAAACGGTTACTTTAAATGGTAAAAGACCAAGGTAACCAACCGTAAAATAATTCCAAGATCGGGATGTGACAGAGCAGGTCGGGGACCCTCTTCGGTTGAGCTGGTCATTAGACCTTCCCGAATAGAGCAGGTCGGGGACCCTCTCTGGTGGAGCTGGTCACTAGACCTTCCCAGATAGAGCAGGTCGGGGACCCTCTCCGGTGGAGCTGGTCATTTGACCTTCCCGGATAGAGCAGGTCGGATTTTCTCGTGGATGAGGTTAACACCCCACATAATTGTTTATATATGAGCCAAGGCATTAATTATGTTTTACTTGCATGCGAATTTTCCTAGGAAAAACTTAGAGGGAGAGCATTAAAGGAATTAGAGCTTTTATATTTATTTTTGTCCACTCACCCTGACGGTTTTCAATGTTTCTCCCCTGGGCCCTTCGTTTTCAAATGCCCAGTGGTGCAGGGTTCTCGAGCGGAGGTCGTGCGCGTACAAGGGTCGAGGCATAGTCGATCAATCTGTTGCTGCTTGAAATTCTTTAGGATAATCATCTTAGTAGACTGCTCTGACTAACCCAGTATGACTAATTAAGTAGGTTAGGGAGCAGGATGCCTTCATGAGTTAGGGTTTATTATTAGATACTCATGGAAGTGCTGAGTTGGAATGTAGGAAGGGTTGGCCATTTCAAGGGGGTTTCGGTAAGAAGTTCCCTTGAGGTGGTCCCCGCAGGATTTACTTCGAGTTAAAGGGATTTAACTCGGGGTGGGTCCTGACAATTGGTATCAGAGCATTAGTTTATCGTTTCCTCTTACTACCTTATATACTTGGTAGCACTTAGCGTCTATAGAGTGATGGTCCGACCGCGGCGGATCCATCGGCATTTTATGCTTCGGACGCTTGGTGTTTATTAAGGATATGAGTTGGTACTTCCTGGTTGAGATATGGACCGAGTGGTTCTATAAACATTTGAATCTTCAAGACTATGCCTCAGTACGCCGACCTCACAATGAACTCCTGTAAGGAACAAGGTAAGCTCGTTACATATTTATGTTTATGAGTTCCCCATTGATTAATTGAGATTTGAGTTGGGGATCGAGCTGGAAACTCACATTGTTTAACGTTTGAGCATTATGCGTAAGTACTCGGTGGTGAAACAGTTAATTCACACCTGGAAGGCTGTCATGGTTGTTGACAGGAATGTTGTAGAAACCTGAGGCGAGGCCTTGGTGTACGAGTTATGAGACTCTTAAAAGTGAAGAGTCGTACGAGTTAATGAAAGAGATTTCATCCTGCCATGGAAAAAGAGATGAAGTCGCCTAACGCGATTATTCAGAAAGGATGAATATTGAGATTTGACGATTGCCACGATTTTGTTGAGGTTCGTCATTAGTGGGGTTTCAGAGAAACCAACGGACATATGAAAGGGGAATGACTCAAGGAAGTTGAGTGTTGTTATTTTTGTGGTCTGGATCTAGTGACTAGTCCATGATGTGACACTACTGGAAAATGTTAAGGAAGTAAAGGCTGTTTTGGTCACTCGATGTTTATGGAACAACCACTAGAACTGATGGTTTGGGTCACCTTGGTACTGACATTGTTGTCGTCAGCTACGATCAGACCCATTTCGCTTCAGCCACCCATGATTGGGGTACTAAAAGGTTTGATTTGTTGGTGAGTCCAAGCGTGATTTGAATGGTTGGTGACAATGGTCTTTGGGCCATTTGTCTTGGAGGCAGAAATTAAATCGTGTCACCAGATCTTGGGGCTCATGTCAACCATAAGGTGAGTTATCCACTTGCGGTCAAAGTGTTGTAATTAGTACACCTGTGGAGGAGTCTCTAGGTTGGCTGTGTTAGAGTTCGCCGGCGGACAACCACCAATCTCTTCCTCTTCTCATTCTCTTCAAAACCCCCTTACCAATTTCTTCAAATATCCGTTGTGGGAGAGGATCGGCTGACGAGGAGCTCGACTGTGCTCCGATCGAGTTTTCGGAATTTGGTCATGACAGAGAGCGCGAGTGGTGGTGACAGCTTCGCCTCGTCGTCCACAACCTCTCTGTGGTTTCAGTTTCAAGAGAGGAGCTTTGGTGACAGAGGAAGGGAGGAGAGAAGGTGGCTCTGCTTCCGGTTTGGGGGATTCTGTCTCAGACCCAGTCGAAGTCTCTCCTCGGTGTCAAAGCTTCGTCTTGTCATCCTAGACGTCACTGAGGTGTTGTTTTTCGAAGAAGAGCATTGGGGAGAGATATTCGAGCAGAGGGAGGGGTTTACTGTTCTGTCGAATTCCTAATGCTTCTGGTATCCAGCGGAAACAACTGAGGTAAGGAAGACGATCTACTCATTGTGTTTTACTCCTCTATATAATTGATTTTGAGTTTGGTTGGGAGATGAAGGATTTGTGTTTTGGCAGTGGAGGACCGCCATTCTTGGCATTGTGCACAACGGCGGCGGGGATGATGTGTGGTTCTAAATTAGCTCTTTTGGTTTCGATTGAGGATTCTGAACATGTTTTCTCGGTGAGTTGTGAATGAAGTCTAGATGGGAGGTTATAGTGTGGTTGCTGCATTTTTACTGTTTGGTGTTATTTGAATCGTTGTTGGGTTGCTGATTTAGTGTTATTTACGTTGTTTCATGTCGAGAACTTGGTGATCGAGAAACGGGGAAGCTATGGCAAAATTCCGGCACGTTACCGGAATTCGGCGAAACGTAATAGTTCCGGCAGAAAGCCGAAGAGGTAGAAACCGAATCCCTGTTAGGCTTTTAGTCGAAAAGTACGGTTAATTCCTAAGTTGAGTAATTACGGAGAAAATTGGACGTAATTAGGAAGTTTCCATTTTAGGAAACGTCCCATGCTAAAGAACACTTGCCATGTTAGGAAACTTTACATTTTGGGAAAGTTTCCATTAAGGGAACGTTTCCATTTTGGGAAAGTTACATTTTCAGAAAAAGGGTTAAAGAATTGAAGTTCAGTGAAGGGGACACTTTTTGGTTAAATGGGTAAGGTGTTAAATTGTTATCGGGAATTGATAACTGGAATCTCTGAGAAAATGTTAAATCGGTAAATCGACTCGAGGTTAAATATATTGGTTAATGTGACACGTTGGGTGTCCATAGTAATTCAATGAATTATTACGTGACACCTTAACGTCAAGTTAAAGTGATAGAGGAAGTTCGGAAGCTGAGTCGGACTTCCGGTAAATTGAGTTAAGAGTCGATAACCGGGAAAGGAAGTCAAAAAGGTTAAAGTGTCATAAAAAGGAACTTGGTCAACTTGTGGTCAAATAAGAGTTCCTGGTCAAACTAGGAATAGACCAAGTCCACGATGGTATGACTAATATATTGGTCCATTTGTACAGTCTCTGGTCGGACGTGAGACGGGCTCGACTACGCGGTTAGTTCGAGGGTTTCGCTCGAGGAGCTTTCCGAGCGGGAATGTCGCTATAGTACTGTGAGTGGACCTTTGTTTTAAATTAAATTGCATGCTATATACTTTAATTGATTTCTCCTGCATTTATGATTTCCTCCATTTATATGTTTTACGGTGATTTGGGAAAATGAGATTTAAGGATTTTAAAGGTAAACAAGCCGGGAAAGAGGTTCATACCCTTCCCGTGATTTTAAAGAATTTTCCCGGGATATGGTTTTATTGATTATCACCGTTTTGGGATTATGGAGGGGGACGATTTTAAAAGGAGAAACTTGGCTCATGGATTTAAAGGGGTTTTCGATTTATTATTCCCACGAGGTTTTACAGGTTTACAGGTTTTAAAGGGATTTTGGAAAGGAAAAAGGATATAAGGATTGTATGCTAGCATGGACCCTCTCCGGTGGAGCTGGTCAGTAGACCTTCCCGGATAGAGCAGGTCGGGGACCCTCTTCGGTTGAGCTGGTCATTAGACCTTCCCGAATAGAGCAGGTCGGGGACCCTCTCTGGTGGAGCTGGTCACTAGACCTTCCCAGATAGAGCAGGTCGGGGACCCTCTCCGGTGGAGCTGGTCATTTGACCTTCCCGGATAGAGCAGGTCGGATTTTCTCGTGGATGAGGTTAACACCCCACATAATTGTTTATATATGAGCCAAGGCATTAATTATGTTTTACTTGCATGCGAATTTTCCTAGGAAAAACTTAGAGGGAGAGCATTAAAGGAATTAGAGCTTTTATATTTATTTTTGTCCACTCACCCTGACGGTTTTCAATGTTTCTCCCCTGGGCCCTTCGTTTTCAAATGCCCAGTGGTGCAGGGTTCTCGAGCGGAGGTCGTGCGCGTACAAGGGTCGAGGCATAGTCGATCAATCTGTTGCTGCTTGAAATTCTTTAGGATAATCATCTTAGTAGACTGCTCTGACTAACCCAGTATGGCTAATTAAGTAGGTTAGGGAGCAGGATGCCTTCATGAGTTAGGGTTTATTATTAGATACTCATGGAAGTGCTGAGTTGGAATGTAGGAAGGGTTGGCCATTTCAAGGGGGTTTCGGTAAGAAGTTCCCTTGAGGTGGTCCCCGCAGGATTTTCTTCGAGTTAAAGGGATTTAACTCGGGGTGGGTCCTGACAATTGGTATCAGAGCATTAGTTTATCGTTTCCTCTTACTACCTTATATACTTGGTAGCACTTAGCGTCTATAGAGTGATGGTCCGACCGCGGCGGATCCATCGGCATTTTATGCTTCGGACGCTTGGTGTTTATTAAGGATATGAGTTGGTACTTCCTGGTTGAGATATGGACCGAGTGGTTCTATAAACATTTGAATCTTCAAGACTATGCCTCAGTACGCCGACCTCACAATGAACTCCTGTAAGGAACAAGGTAAGCTCGTTACATATTTATGTTTATGAGTTCCCCATTGATTAATTGAGATTTGAGTTGGGGATCGAGCTGGAAACTCACATTGTTTAACGTTTGAGCATTATGCGTAAGTACTCGGTGGTGAAACAGTTAATTCACACCTGGAAGGCTGTCATGGTTGTTGACAGGGATGTTGTAGAAACCTGAGGCGAGGCCTTGGTGTACGAGTTATGAGACTCTTAAAAGTGAAGAGTCGTACGAGTTAATGAAAGAGATTTCATCCTGCCATGGAAAAAGAGATGAAGTCGCCTAACGCGATTATTCAGAAAGGATGAATATTGAGATTTGACGATTGCCACGATTTTGTTGAGGTTCGTCATTAGTGGGGTTTCAGAGAAACCAACGGACATATGAAAGGGGAATGACTCAAGGAAGTTCAGTGTTGTTATTTTTGTGGTCTGGATCTAGTGACTAGTCCATGATGTGACACTACTGGAAAATGTTAAGGAAGTAAAGGCTGTTTTGGTCACTCGATGTTTATGGAACAACCACTAGAACTGATGGTTTGGGTCACCTTGGTACTGACATTGTTGTCGTCAGCTACGATCAGACCCATTTCGCTTCAGCCACCCATGATTGGGGTACTAGAAGGTTTGATTTGTTGGTGAGTCCAAGCGTGATTTGAATGGTTGGTGACAATGGTCTTTGGGCCATTTGTCTTGGAGGCAGAAATTAAATCGTGTCACCAGATCTTGGGGCTCATGTCAACCATAAGGTGAGTTATCCACTTGCGGTCAAAGTGTTGTAATTAGTACACCTGTGGAGGAGTCTCTAGGTTGGCTGTGTTAGAGTTCGATTTTCAGATCGAGGAAGCGTTACTAGTGGTAATTAAAGGTAATTGGTTTCAGAATTTAAATGAACATGTTGGAAGTGGCAACAAGCCACCGGGTCGTGGACCAAGGGTGCTTGGGGTACCGGAGATAGTGTTACGAGCCTTGATGGACTTTGTATTATTGTGAGGTAGGAACCGATCGTTGTGCAAACGGCACTGTTTGACGGCTGAAGATGTACATGGGTATACCCCACTTGAGCACGTGTACCCACCTTTGTAGGGAAGTGGTAAATTGGAATTTTGGGTAGCACATGCTGGTAAGGCGTAATTATTATGTACAGCTGTGTGTGGTCAAAATGACATCAGGTAAGTGACTAAGGCTGATGATGACATCATCTTAAGAATGTGTCATGAGAGTTCCATTAATTGATAACGGAGATTAAGGACGTTTGGTTAGAAGTTTCTGTGCAAAACGTCGATTAAATGGTCTAACCGTTTAAGTACAGGTCGGAAGTGAGTTATTGTTAGTGGCTCCGACTTTTATGATGGTTAGCGTGATTATTGTATGTTGTTAGTAAGTGGTTGATTGCATGTTGAGATAAATGCACGGAAGTGGTGAAGTGACAGCAGTGGGGCAAGGATTACTGGATCTGTGAATTTGAGTGAGAATGTTTGTGGACGCTCAAGCTTCAACTTACAACCAAAGTCATCCGTTATGACACTTGGTTTCATCGGGGGTAATGATAAGAGCATAAAATGGTACGTTTTTAATATGTTTCTATCCCTATTTATACTTTGTTTAACTCTTAATTTTGCAGATTTGAGTCGTTGGATTGAACCATGATTGTTTGGTGGAGAACAAGTGAAAATGTGCTTAAATAGAAGAAAATGTGGAGTTTTAGCAAAATCCTTATTTAACTAGGAAACTCAATGAGTCGCAAAAGTCGAGGATAAGTAGTTTAGGAAACTTTTCTATTTTGAAAAGGGAAAAGTTACCTATTTCATTTTGGAAAACTTTCCTAATTTGATTAGAGAAACTTTCCTTATTTGATTTGGGAAACTAACTATCTTTGAATCTTTCCTATTCTGACTTTCCTAATTTATTTTGAAAACTTTCTTTCCTTTTGTGATAGGGATTCCACATGAAGCAAGGAAGTCCAATCCTACATGGATTAGGACTAAGTTGTGTTGTCATAAATCAAGGAGAATGATGGGGTTTCTTGCCGAATTTAAAAGGGCTTTTTAAGACAAGTTTTCATTGTCTAAATTAAGGGAGATAATTTGCAATTCAAATCTGAAATTTATGAAATTAATTCCTTAAATTCCTTTTGTCTAAAAGCCAAAAATATTCTGATTTTATTCATTTCCTTTTCAGAACATTAAATGGAGCACCAAAATTGAAGGAATGGAGTTAATTTTCGGCAAAACAAGGAAAGGAACTAAAGGGGCTGATTTGTGTGGAAAACAAGCAATGAACCTAGCCTACAAATGCAGCCGAATTCATCACCTTTGTGCATAAGGAAATTCTGGAAATTTCCTTACAAGTTTTTATTAATTTGTTGGGTAATTTCCTTAACCGTTGGATCAAGATTAAATCAACGGATGAGAGAACTTCAAGGGGGCTACATAACACTATAAATAGAGGCAGCAACTGAAGAGAAAGGGGTCGACCATCCTATATACAAACACTAGAGCAGCCATATCTCTCTCCCTCTCCACAAGCTCCGCCCCTCCATCTCTCCTCCTATACAGCAGCTCCGCCGCCCTCTCCACCACCAACACACAGCCGCCTTCATCTCCACACAGCAGCTCCGCCTCCTTACACATCATCCACAAGGCAGCCGCCGCCCTCTCCACCACCAATTCAGCCGCTGCTCAACCAAGCATCGATCTCCACTCCTAAGTCAGTCCAAGATTCATGGTTGTCTTTAAATTTGTTTCAAATTCAGTTGTTATATTCCATGTTATTTCTGAATTTTGTAACAAACTATCAATGTTCTTATGTGATTTGATGAATTCTTTGGATTTCCTTATGTGTTTGATTGTTGTTTGGTTGAATTCTTTATATATGCATGTGAAAATTCGAATTTAAGACTTAAGGGCAGTAGTTACTAATTGAATTTATGATTTAGTTTGGTTTATTTGCAGAGTTTGTGCACACAACAAATCATATGTTCAAGGGCAGCCTTGGCCATGGCTGTTCCTTGTGTATAGATTTCATATGCTTATTGAATATAAGTTGAATCATACGCGAAGTTGGTTCAATTTGTGTTCTTTATAAGAGCTAGAATAATTCTGTAAATTTACATGTCGATGTGAGATGAGGTGACGCCATACTTGCTAACATGTCTCCAATTCGACTTATTGTGCTTATGTGCTTTTTGTGTTTAATTTCTACGCGAAGTGTCTTTAAACCGATTAGTACTATGTTTAGAATTATACGCGAAGTTAATTCTGAATAATTGTGAAGTCTTGAATAATTAGAATAACCGCGAAGGCTCTAATTAAATTGGAACTAAATTGGATTATGAAATCGGTTTGTAAACCTGCTGCCCTATTCTTTTATTTGAGTTGTTACATGTTTAGAGAGTTATGTGTTATGTGTAGAGTGGTTGATCAACTGTAAATAATTAGTTTTAGGTTAAGTTTTAGTTTCTTTAGATGTTAAACATTTACATTCCCCATATGTTTATTTGATTGCGTTAACATTTTCTGTTTTCGATTACCCTTCAATATCCCCGGACTGAACGATCCCTACTTATTCGTACTAACGATGACATTTTGCAGGGTTATAAGTTGTGAGGTTTGATTTGATCACGTGTTTACATGTGTGAGGCGAAAGACGCTCATCAATTTCTGGCGCCGTTGCCGGGGATGTTGAGAAACATCGTTTATTGAAGTGTTAACTTTGTAAATTTGTGAAAACTTATGTTTCTGTTTTGTATAAGTTGTAAAGTTTCAATTCTGGTTTCTTTGTGTTTATAATGCATGTTGTAACTTAGTTTAAATTGTTAGGAAGTTAAAGACTTATTTGTGTAGCGCTTATTTGTGTTTTCTAAAGCAAACGGAATAGGTAAAGTCGCTTTTGTTAATATCAGCCTAAACCCTTCATGTAATCGCATGATGTTGAGGGCGGCTCTTATTAACACTTGAAGAACTGTCTAACACATAGCTTCTTCTCAACTGAGTAAGGGGCACATTGGTGCGTGTATAACCAACACTTGTCTAAGGTTTGTGCAATTAGATCTCAGAGGTCCACAGACTGATAACCCTTCTCGGTGAAGGGGTCGATAGGGAGTTCGCTCTCCGTGGTAACCAACAAATGAGTCTTGCCTTAGATTAATTTGGAATGCACAAACTAAGCCTTCTGAAAACACGGAATAAGTTTATGTCTAGACGACCATACTTAGGCCGCACGTCCGCCATGCTTTAGAATATACAAGATAAACTCTGCATAAATAGATTTACATAACTTCAAAAGAAAACGTTATTTTTAACTTTTGAGGTATATCGGATAAAGCAAGACCGAACCGTGGGCTGTACAAGTCCATTGCACAGTTTGCTCCACTGCTCCACGTACCTTGAATGTTAAAAATTGTGTGAATAAAAACAATTAGAACTTTAGGAGAAATCAAATTTCGTGAGTACATGTTTGTATTTCGTGTATTTGTACATCTTCTTGTTTACTCTTATGTAATTTCGTCACATATTGCTAACAAAAATTTCATGTGTGTTTCATAAGTGTTAGTTAGGAAATTTCTGTGTTTTCTGAATTAATATTGTGTAAAGTTATGAAAATGTCAACTAATTCAATTGCTAACGTAACTTGTTCTTAACGTTCTAACTTAACAATATTTTCTGTGTGTTAACAATTTAATTTAATGTAGTTTAACTTGTCTAACTCTTTTTGCTAATGTATTGTTTGGTTTATTTCTTTTCAGGATTTTTTCTCTTACTTTGTGGATCACCAATGGTTTGCAATTTTAGATGTGTACTTGAGGAGGAATAAAACTTATTATCATTAGTTTGTTTTTATTCTAACTTTTTTTTGTCGCATTAAGGTATATTGGATTAAACATGACATTGACTTGGGTAGCGATTCAGCCCCATTGCACATCATTGTCCTCTGTTCCCGTACCTAAGTGTGATTTTACACTAATCTAATTATTTGTGACTAACATGTTTAACTTTTGTGTTTAACTTAATTTTAACTTTTGTGTTTAACTTAATTTTAACTTTTATTAGTTTACTAGTTGGATTTTGTAGTTTTATTACTTGATTACTAACAATTTTCCTTTGAATAAACAGATGTCATCCTCACACAAAATTTCGATCAAGGACATCATCAACTCTTTCAAACATCATGAGGAGATGCATAAGGTGCTTAAATTCTTCCCAGATTTCGATGGAACAAGCAAGGTGGATGCAACAAGTCACCTTACCTATGTGGAAGATATTAGCAAACTTATGGCGCCAATTCATGCTGAAGAAGTAGCAGTTAATGCCTTCATGAGGAGTTTGAAAGGAGAAGCTTATAGATGGTTCCAAGAGGAGCTGAACCATGAGAACACTTGGGAGGATTGTAAGAAAGAATTTGTGCAAGTATTCAACATTAGAAGATTAAGAAGAGAACATGTGGCGAGAATTGAAAATTCCAACAAGAATAGAAGAAATGTCACGCCACTTTTATGAAGAAAATGCAAGAATGATGGTTCCAAATCCATCAAGTTTTCCTCAACCATTATTGCTCCAACATTTGAGATCACCACCACCACCGCCTCAATCATCTCACTATCTCATCCCTCCCTACAAAATGATTCAGAAAAAGAAGAAAGAAGACAAGTGGGAGAAGCTGTTTGCAAGCATTAAGAAGATTGAGACAGAGCAAGCTAAACTTGGGCAACAATTGAACAAGATAGAGAAGAGGATAGAAGAAATAGCATCTCAAACCATGTACCTCTTAAATAAAGCAAGAGATGCCGAGTTTGAAGAAGCTGCTCAAGAATTTGAACAAGAAGAATAGGAGAAGCTTGCAAGAAATAACAATGCAGAGGAGGAAGACAATGACTCCAACTTTAGCTATGGGAGCCATGGAAACTCGCCAAGATCATATACTTCTCAAGGCTCGCCATGGGAGGATGAGCATCTTCATGCCGACAAATGGGATAACAATTTCGTCACAAGTGAAGCTTTTGCCGATGAAGACTAAAGGAGTCCAAAGTCTAGGCTAAAGGACTATAAACAGTTAAGCGCTGCATGGGAGGCAACCCATTTCAACCGTAGCTGTGGAGGATCCATCACCGAGAGTTTGCATTTTCTAAATCCTTACACTCTTATGGTTGAACTGTATATGTGTGAAACTGTAAAATTTATCATATGCTTAGGAATTACAACATCATTTTCGAGTTTACATTGAGGACAATGTAATTTTCTAAGTGTGGGGTAGGGATTACATGATTCACATGTTTTAGTTTGGTTTGTGTGTTTTTACTTTGTTTTGTTTTGTTTTAAGTCTAGAAAAATCAGAAAGTCTCGTTCCAAATAAAAAATGTTTTGTTTTGTGTGTTTTTGTTTTGTTTTGAGTCTATGCCCCTAAAGTTGATGATGAGTATGTCTTTGAATGCATAGATGATGGTTTTGCATGATCATAAGAATTAAATTGTGAGTTTCATGGATAATGTGATTGGTATGAATATGTGAGATATTGATTGATATATGTAAAAGCATGTATGTTTGAGTTGGTTTTATTCCATAACAACCTATGTGAGCTTTTGAGCCTATATACTTTCTTAATGAGAGACAAAATTTTCGGCAAAAACTTGTTCCTTAATCTCATTATTCTTTGCATATTTAATAACTATGTGCTATAGCTTTTTAATGGACTCTAGAATGCTAGAACTTGCTCTTGATGATTTTCGAAACTTTTATTCATGACTTTGCCTTGATTTTGAAAATGATTGACAAGATCTTATTAAGAATACCACCAAAGCCAAATAAAGCATTTGCCCAATTTGTGCCCGTCGTGGGACTCCTTAGTGTTAACCCCCTTTGAGCCTACATTTAGCCTTTCTTTCATCACCATCATACACTTTGCCGTTGCTTAGAACAGAAATATCTTGACCCTTGTCGTTGAGACTTGATAAAGCTTGATTTGGCTGCAGAATTGTGTTATGAAGTGATGATGTGAAACAAGTGTGGGGTGAACTTATCCAATTGTGAATGAAAAACGTGTGTGCTAAGTGAAAAAGAAAGAAAAATCGAACAAACATATGTTTCGAACCAAAGAGAAATAAAGCACGAAATGAAGAAGAATTGTGATGATTGGATTTAGTTCTTGCTGTGAATTTGGAGTTTGTACATGATTTGAAGGTCTATCACTGTTATATTTGACCTTTGTTCGTTTTCACAAAGTAAGGGGAAGGAAAGAATGAAGAATTGGTCCAACATGAGGAAATTCGTCCTATGGAGTGAAGTCGTAAGGAGAATTGAGCTTTATTAAGTCTTGGTGACGTTTTAGCCACCACTATCATAAAAATTCGAATACCTTGTGCCTAGCCCCATTATTATCCTTTCAAAAGATCTTTTCATGATTCTTAAAATGGGTGAACTTTGATCTGTGGAGATTTTCTCAAGAGTTAAGCATATGGTTTTGGTCCATTCTTGCACTTAGTTGTTAAATGAGATTATCCAAGAAAATTTTTCACAAAGTGCTTTTATCTGTTGAAATATGCAAGCTATTTGTTGCCTTACAATCTTTTCTCTTGCATTTACTTGAGTGAATATTGCCATATCTTGTGTGAACAGAAGAGAGTATGCCTAGTAAGGAGGATTAAATTAACTCAACATGCTTGCATGCTCATTTTCTCACTTCTTACTTATTCATACCATGAAACATGTTTATGACACTTGGAATTTGTGCGCTTACATCTGAATGCTTAAACTTGAACTCTATGTGTTTAAAGATTCTGAGACAATTATTTAGGGGCAATAGTAGAGTCTTTTAATTAGATTTGCTAAGGGACTAGCAAAGGATAAGTGTGGGGTAGTTGATAAGAGCATAAAATGGTACGTTTTTAATATGTTTCTATCCCTATTTATACTTTGTTTAACTCTTAATTTTGCAGATTTGAGTCGTTGGATTGAACCATGATTGTTTGGTGGAGAACAAGTGAAAATGTGCTTAAATAGAAGAAAATGTGGAGTTTTAGCAAAATCCTTATTTAACTAGGAAACTCAATGAGTCGCAAAAGTCGAGGATAAGTAGTTTAGGAAACTTTCCTATTTTGAAAAGGGAAAAGTTACCTATTTCATTTTAGAAAACTTTCTTAATTTGATTAGAGAAACTTTCCTTATTTGATTTGGGAAACTAACTATCTTTGAATCTTTCCTATTCTGACTTTCCTAATTTATTTTGAAAACTTTCTTTCCTTTTGTGATAGGGATTCCACATGAAGCAAGGAAGTCCAATCCTACATGGATTAGGACTAAGTTGTGTTGTCATAAATCAAGGAGAATGATGGGGTTTCTTGCCGAATTTAAAAGGGCTTTTTAAGACAAGTTTTCATTGTCTAAATTAAGGGAGATAATTTGCAATTCAAATCTGAAATTTATGAAATTAATTCCTTAAATTCCTTTTGTCTAAAAGCCAAAAATATTCTGATTTTATTCCTTTCCTTTTCAGAACATTAAATGGAGCACCAAAATTGGAGGAATGGAGTTAATTTTCGGCAAAACAAGGAAAGGAACTAAAGGGGCTGATTTGTGTGGAAAACAAGCAATGAACCTAGCCTACAAATGCAGCCGAATTCATCACCTTTGTGCATAAGGAAATTCTGGAAATTTCCTTACAAGTTTTTATTAATTTGTTGGGTAATTTCCTTAACCGTTGGATCAAGATTAAATCAACGGATGAGAGAACTTCAAGGGGGCTACATAACACTATAAATAGAGGCAGCAACTGAAGAGAAAGGGGTCGACCATCCTATATACAAACACTAGAGCAGCCATATCTCTCTCCCTCTCCACAAGCTCCGCCCCTCCATCTCTCCTCCTATACAGCAGCTCCGCCGCCCTCTCCACCACCAACACAAAGCCGCCTTCATCTCCACACAGCAGCTCCGCCTCCTTACACATCATCCACAAGGCAGCCGCCGCCCTCTCCACCACCAATTCAGCCGCTGCTCAACCAAGCATCGATCTCCACTCCTAAGTCAGTCCAAGATTCATGGTTGTCTTTAAATTTGTTTCAAATTCAGTTGTTATATTCCATGTTATTTCTGAATTTTGTAACAAACTATCAATGCTCTTATGTGATTTGATGAATTCTTTGGATTTCCTTATGTGTTTGATTGTTGTTTGGTTGAATTCTTTATATATGCATGTGAAAATTCGAATTTAAGACTTAAGGGCAGTAGTTACTAATTGAATTTATGATTTAGTTTGGTTTATTTGCAGAGTTTGTGCACACAACAAATCATATGTTCAAGGGCAGCCTTGGCCATGGCTGTTCCTTGTGTATAGATTTCATATGCTTATTGAATATAAGTTGAATCATACGCGAAGTTGGTTCAATTTGTGTTCTTTATAAGAGCTAGAATAATTCTGTAAATTTACATGTCGATGTGAGATGAGGTGACGCCATACTTGCTAACATGTCTCCAATTCGACTTATTGTGCTTATGTGCTTTTTGTGTTTAATTTCTACGCGAAGTGTCTTTAAACCGATTAGTACTATGTTTAGAATTATACGCGAAGTTAATTCTGAATAATTGTGAAGTCTTGAATAATTAGAATAACCGCGAAGGCTCTAATTAAATTGGAACTAAATTGGATTATGAAATCGGTTTGTAAACCTGCTGCCCTATTCTTTTATTTGAGTTGTTACATGTTTAGAGAGTTATGTGTTATGTGTAGAGTGGTTGATCAACTGTAAATAATTAGTTTTAGGTTAAGTTTTAGTTTCTTTAGATGTTAAACATTTACATTCCCCATATGTTTATTTGATTGCGTTAACATTTTCTGTTTTCGATTACCCTTCAATATCCCCGGACTGAACGATCCCTACTTATTCGTACTAACGATGACATTTTGCAGGGTTATAAAGTTGTGAGGTTTGATTTGATCACGTGTTTACATGTGTGAGGCGAAAGACGCTCATCAATTTCTGGCGCCGTTGCCGGGGATGTTGAGAAACATCGTTTATTGAAGTGTTAACTTTGTAAATTTGTGAAAACTTATGTTTCTGTTTTGTATAAGTTGTAAAGTTTCAATTCTGGTTTCTTTGTGTTTATAATGCACTATAGTCTCTGGCACCCCATGAAGTCTCACAATTTCATTGACATACAATTCCGCCAACCTTTCCACCGTATACTTCTTGTTCACCGGCAGAAAGTGTGCTGATTTGGTCAATCGATCAACGACCACCCAAATACCATCATGCCCGTCACGAGTACGTGGTAGACTAAAGACAAAATCCATAGCAATGTCATCCCACTTCCACACGGGGATAGGCAAAGGCTGAAGTAAACCAGCAGGTTTCTGTCTCTCAATCTTTACTTGTTGACAAATCAAGCACCTGCTCACAAATCCCGCAATCTCTCTCTTCATATTCGGCCACCAATAATGATTCTTCAAGGTCTTGTACATTTTTGTACTTCCAGGGTGAGCTGCATATGCTGAACTGTGAGCCTCCTCCAAAATTTCCAACTTAAGCTCCTCATTCCTTTTTGGAACACAAAGTCGGTTCTTGAACATCAAAGTCCCATCCTTTCTAACCGAGAAGTCAACTGTTGTCCCATCAAGTGTCCGCTCAATCAACCGCACTATTGACTGATCATTATACTGTGCCTCTCGCACTTTATCAATTAAAACTGGCCTCACTTGGAAATTAGCCACCAAGGCTTCTACTTCATCCTCCCAAAGTTCAACACCAGTAGCCCGCAACTCATAGAGAAGTGGAACCCGAACTGCTCTCAAATGAGCCAAAGAGACGGAAGGGTTGCGGCTAAGTGCATCGGCCACTAAATTGGCCCTTCCTGGATGATACTCAATGGAAATATCATAATCTGCCAGTAGTTCCATCCATCTCCTCTGCCTCAAATTTAAATCCCTCTGAGTAAACACATAACGGAGGCTCTTGTGATCAGTGAAAATCTGACACTTAGCTCCGTAAAGATAGTGTCTCCATAACTTTAACGCGAAAACTATCGCTGCAAGCTCTAGATCATGGGTGGGATAATTTCCTTCATGTAACTTCAATTGTCTAGAAGCATAGGCAATGACTCTCCCATGTTGCATTAACACACCACCCAAACCTTGTCCAGATGCATCACTATACACCACGAACTCACCACTATCATCAGGTAATGCCAAAACTGGAGCACTCACCAAACGATTCTTTAATTCTTGAAAACTTTGCTCACAGTCTTCACACCATTCAAACTTTACCCCTTTCCTAGTCAATCTAGTAAGAGGAGCCGCAATCTTGGAAAAGCCTTCCACAAAACGGCGGTAGTACCCAGCTAGACCCAAGAAACTCCGTATCTCCTTTACATTAGTGGGTCTCCTCCAACTCACAACTGCCTCTATTTTCTGGGGGTCCACACTAACACCTTCGGCCGTCACAATGTGGCCCAAGAACCCCACTTTATCTAGCCAAAACTCACACTTGCTGAGCTTTGCGTACAGCTGAGCCTCTTTCAAAGTCCGTAAAACCAACCTCAGATGCTTTGCATGTTCCTTTGCATTCTTGGAATAAACCAAAATGTCATCTATGAACACGATAACAAACCGGTCAAGGTATGGGCTAAACACCCTATTCATGAGGCCCATAAAGGCTGCAGGTGCATTGGTAAGCCCAAAAGCCATCACTACAAACTCGTAATGGCCATATCGTGACCGAAATGCAGTCTTGGCTATATCATTTTCCCGAATCCGCAATTGATGATACCCCGACCTCAAATCAATCTTCGAAAAGACTGTTGCCCCCTTCAATTGGTCAAACAGGTCATCAATACGGGGCAAGGGATACTTGTTCTTTACAGTAGCTTGATTCAGCTTCCTGTAATCCACACAAAGTCTCAATGTACCATCCTTCTTCTTAACAAACAACACTGGGGCACCCCAAGGAGAGGAACTTGGTCGAATAAATCCCTTATCCAACAACTCCTGCAATTGAGTTCTCAACTCCTTCAATTCAGCAGGGGCCATTCTATATGGTGCTTGAGAAATAGGTGCGGTTCCAGGAAGTAAATCGATCGAAAAAATCGATCTCTCTTTCGGGTGGCAATCCAGGCAATTCATCTGGAAAAACTTCTGGAAACTCCTTAACTATAGGTATGTCATTCAAACCTACTTCCCCCATACTAGTATCCACCACATGTGCTAGGTAGGCTTGACAACCCTTACTCAGCAATTTCCTAGCGGCCACAGCTGAAATTAAACACTTTGGGAGAATCTCTCTTTCTCCTTGAAATATAACCTCCGGCAATCCTGGACTACGAAATACCACTTCTTTCTGGAAACAATCTACCATGGCCCTATGGGCTTCCAGAAAATCCATACCCAGGATTACATCGAACTCTATCATATCCAGAGGAATTAGGTCAGCTTCGAATACAAGTCCATTTAATAACACCTCACACCCACTACACACCCAGTTAATCTCCATTGTATCTCCAGAAGGCAGAGATACACGCCACTCACCTGGGAGTGGGGAGGTTGGCACATTGGCATGGAGTGAAAATCTACTCGACATAAAGGAATGCGTAGCACCCGGATCAATCAAAGTAAAAGCAGGCTGACCAAAGATTAATAACGTACCAATAATGACCTCTGGAGAAGTACGACCCTCCTGCTGAGTCATGGCATGCACTCTAGCATGAGTAGTGGTGGGACGTCCTCTGCCGCCTCTGTTCTGCTGAGCACTGCCTCTATCAGGACCCCACATGCGAGCACCGCTGCCAGAAGCACTCGCTGGAAACTGACCCGATGACTGAGTAGGATCAAACATGGATCTCTGAATCAGGATAGGGCACTCTCTCTTATAGTGATCTAGCTGACCACAATGATAACATCCCACAGCCTGCTGCTGACTCTGCCCCACCTGAAATGGCTGGCCACCTGAGGCCGCACTCTGGCTACTAGATCCTCCACTAAACTGTCCAGATGGGCGTCCACCAAACCGGTTCCTAGGACGTCTCCTGCCGAACCTCTTGAACCGTCCTTGAACTCCGGAACCAGAACTCGAATGACTACTGTATCCACTACCAACAGATGATCCAGAACCCGAAGTAGATGTCCCCCGCCTAGGAGGAACTCGGCTAGGATCACCAAAACTCTGTAGGGGACCAACTGCCAACTCCTGCGCCTCAATATGCATAGCAAACATCAAGGCCTGCTGGAAAGTCTGGTAAGGCACGGCTGTCATCTGACTGGCATATATACCGCCAAGTCCCTGGACAAAGTAGTAAATCTTCTCCTCATCTGTCTTAACCAAGTCAGGCACATAGAATGCCAACTCCCTAAAGCGCTGCTCAAAGGCTGTCACTGTCATACTGTTACTTTTCCTCAGATTTAGAAATTCCAACCTCATACGGTTGATGTGGGCTGGATTGATATAACGCTCCTTAAAATGAACGGTAAACTGACCCCAAGTCATATTCTGAGCTCCATCGCCCAAACCTCTGCTCAAATCCACCCACCAATGCCAAGCTTCCCTTTCCAGAAACTGAACAGCTATGGTCACCATCTTGCTCTCAGGACACTCAGCCTGCACAAACATCTTTTCCATACACTCCAACCAGCTGAGAGCATCTAACGGCTCATTGGCATGGGAGAAAACCCGGGCTCCATTCCTACGAGCCTTCTCATAATTAATGTCTGAGGCAAAGGTAGTGAGTCGCCTGAAGAATTGTTCCAATTGACCATCAGCTGGTGCTCCCGCATCCCCTCCTTCTGGAGGGTTGGGAGGACTAGGAGGATTTCCCCTACGGGCTCGACTACGACCACGACGCATAGTTACCTGAGGAAGAAAACATTTAGTACCATGTATAACATCAGCACTGGATTAACTACTACAAATACTCAAGGAATACCCAGTACCTCATGCATAAATGCTAATGGTCTGCCATGGTCAAACCATCACTCTATAGATACTAGATACTCCTAAGTACAAATAGTAGTATGAAGGAATCGGATAACCTAATGCTCTGATACCAATTGTCAGGACCCACCCCAAGTTAAACCCCTTTAACTCGAAGTAAATCCTGCGGGGACCACCTCCCAAAGAAGATTCTGCCGAAAAATCGACATAGTCTCCCTTGAAAAGTGGACAACCCTTAACCTGCAATAGCCCACAGTACACTTCTAATACCAAAGTCCAACCGAAACTCCTGGAGCCATCCTGCTCCCCAATAACCAACAACTCCACATGATACACATCTAATAACATCCCACAATTAATTCAACATCCCAAATGTAAATGATACATAACATTCCAAGTCCCTAAGAGTTCTCCAACAAATAAACTACCCGATGTGTATCAGAGCGTCTAGGATAAAAGCAGAAACATAGATATATTACAAGTAGGTCAACCCGGAACCTACTGTTAGTGTGGAAAGCGGCGGTAACTATGCTTGGCTTCCAAGTGGTCTAGATAGGTCGAGCTCTGCAATCTGGGCATTTAAAAACGAAAGGCCCAGGGGAGAAACATTGAAAACCGTTAGAGTGAGTGGACAAAAAATAACATATAAAACTCTATTATCTTTAATGCTCTCCCTCTAGTTTCTTTAAGAAAAACCGCATGCAAATAAACCATCAATGATGCCCTGGCTCAAACATAAATAATTTAAATGTGGGGTGTTAACCTCATCCACGAGAAATCCGACCTGCTCTATCCGGGAGGGTCCATTGACCAGCTACTACCGAAGAGGGTCCCGACCTGCTACTATCCGGGAGGGTCCAATGACCAGCTTCTACCGAAGAGGGTCCCGACCTGCTACTATTCGGGAGGGTCTATTGACCAGCTACTACCGAAGAGGGTCATGCTAGCATACAATCCTTTTTCTTTTCCCTTTTTAACATTCCATTAAAACCAGTAAAACATGTAAAACCTCGTGGGAAAATAATAATAATCGAAACCCCTTAAAATCCGTGAGCCAAGTTTCCCCTTTTAAAATCATCCCCCTCCAAATCCCAAAACGGTGATAATCATTAAACCATAACCCGGGAAAATCTTTTAAAAATCACGGGAAGGGTTTGAACCTCTTTCCCGGCTTGTTTGCCTTTGAAATCCGTAAATCTCATTTTCCCAAATCACCGTAAACATATAAATGGAGGAAATCATATATGCAGGAGAAACCAATCAAGTATAAAGCATGCAATTTAATTTAAAACAAAGGTCCACTCACAGATGCCGCTAGGTCTGCCGGCTACTAGATGGCTGCTCAGCTAGAGCTCCCCCACGTCCTGTACAAAACATATAAACAGGTCTTAAACCCATAATCATCGTGAGGGCAATAATAACACGCTCTACCCATAGCGTTCAACCTTAACCATCTATCAAAAGTGTGGGTGTCGGTCTCCAACCCTCCAAATAGCGTACAAACTCTTAAACACGCTCTCACGCCTAGCCGGTTCTCCCTAAACGACCGATTAACCTTTAATTACACAAATAATAATCCCAAACCTTCCAAACGTACTCAACACCTCAAATAAATTCCCAAAAATTAGCAACTGCCCCTAATGGACTTCCCTTAATTTTTACAATTTAAATGGGCAAGAAAACTGCCCAAAAAGTGGCGGCTCCGCCGCCGGCGGCGGCCGCCGGCAGGAAAATCCGGCCAAAATTCCGGCGACCTCGGATCGCCACCAAATTTTACCAGCAGCTTCGTCTCAACATTTGGGACAACTTTCTAGTTCAACTCGAAGGCCAACTCGGCCCCTAACTAGGTCAATCGACAAGAAATACACAACCCGAATCCAAAAGTCAACCCAAACTTCAAATCCAAAATTCTTCCTACACACTTCAAATCTAGCTACCAAATTCTAGGGGCTTAATGTACACCTCAAACCCATCAAAACCATATAAAGAACTCACCGGGAGGTGGCCGGAGGAGGGAGAAATCCGGCGTCAATGAACAGTGCACAGGTCCCCCCTTCTCGCCGTGATTTCTCTCAAACGGCGGCGACTCAGCTCCGATGGCCACCACCAACTTGAAGGTGGCGCTGCAGGCTTCAATTTGGTACCTAGCACGCGCCCTAACTCCGCCGGACGGAGGAGAAATCCGGTGATGAAATCCGGCGAAAAAAATCAGGATTTTCGGAGGTTTTCGATGGTGAACAGTAACTTTTCCAATTTTCACTTTTTCACCGATTTACCCCAGTAACTCACTATATATAGGCTTTTCACCCAAATAGTAACTTTTGTTTTTTGACCATAACTTCTTCATACGATCTCCGATTTAAGCGTGCTACGTGTCCACGGACTCGTAACGACGCCCTCTACAACTTTCATAAAGAAAGTTTCTCCAAATTCCTGACCAAACAAAAAGTCAACTTTTTGACCTTTCTCGGTAAAACGGTTACTACGATACGGTTAAAGACCAAAGTAACTTAGGTAGTAACCGACCGTAAATGGATTCTAGAACCGGGATGTGACAATTGATGATGACAAATAACTATTTTTCTTCGAGTAAGAGGATGAGTTTATATTTGCAGTATGTTAGATAAACAAATTCATGAATTAAAATACTTATCCGATCGATGTCACTCTCATCAATCAAATATCGACTGAAATTCGACACATTAATGACACCTTGTAATTTCTAAAATTCCTTGATAGTGACTAAGCAATAAGCTTGTCACAATATTCATTTCAATGGCTTCCAGACGACCACCAAAATTACCAAAAAGAAGGTCACCAACTCATTAAATAAAATCTCGGAGTCATCTAGGTTAACCCCTTACTCATCTCCAGCTTTTCCTCATAGTCGAAAATAAACCGAAAAATCATTACTCATCAACTATTAAAAACTTCCTTTTTCCAAAATACTTTCACTAAGCAAAATCCATTCCCTTTTTGCATAAATAATCCACAACCCATCAAAATACATTCCGCTCTTCACCCCAAAGAGTAACATAGATTGATACCGAGACATATTATCATATTTTCAAAATTTCCGCCCTTGATCAATCTATCTGACACCTCCAGGACATAAGTAAAATGTTTCACCCTTTGAATATTTGCACAAGATGCTCAAACAACATTAAATAATATGAGTTTTCAACTCATAACTCTATTCTAAATCTCAATTAATCACTTGCAAAGTCATAAGAAAATATGTATAAAGCTTACCTTTTTCCTTAAAGAAACTCTATGAGAGATCGACGTACTGAGACATAGTCTTGAAGATTTAAATATTTATGGAACCACCCGGTCCATAAACCAACCAAGAATTACAAAGCCTCATCTCTTGTACTCACAACCTCCTTGATGATATCTTACAAATCTGAGCATTTAAAAACGAAGGGCTCATGGGAAAGCATTTAAAAATAAACGTTAGAGTGAGTGGACAAAATCAGAGGTTACTCAAATGAAAACTTATCTTTATGTTTTCCCATAATTTCTTTCATTTAAAACCCCATATGCATGCAACATTGGAAAAAATCTCAATAATCATTTAGAAAACAAATCAAGTCATGCCAATCTCATTAGCATAAAAATCAGTATTTTTTTAAGAAGGGCCAATAAGACCGCCCTTAAACCTTGATTAATGAAACCATAGAATACATGGGGCACATATGACCTATACCCTGGAATACAAAGCACATCTAAACAGATCTTGAAAATAATACTCAAGGAGCCTACAATAAACATGTGTCTTAACAAGCACTGTTTAACGGAGTGTGTAACATTGGCAACTTGCATCATTTTACAAAGAATGTGACATACCATCGGAAAGATAACTCTATGACAAAGAAGCATCGGTACACATAAAAGTGCTACTTTCCAAGTATGTTGCCAACTGACAATGAGTGACACTAAGTTTCATCTTGACACTAAGTTTCATCTTGCCACTAGGAGATTGCAACCATTTGACATTGCAAGGAACCCGCAACTTATCTATGTCAGACAAGGCACTCAATGTGCCAATACCGGGACAACGCCCCCTGTTCTTTTTTAAAATAAAAACATATAAACTAAAATAGAAAAGTAAAATGCAGAGAAAGGAATAAACAAATGACAACTGGCCCAAGAACCAGGAACATCAAAAGAAAGGCTCAGATATCGAGCCCAACTCTAACCTCTTGCCCACCTTGGGCTTGGCAATATCCAGTCCTAGAGGCCCACAGTATTAAAAATATGGAAAGAGGTTTTACCATGACAATGAGTCTTCCAAACGAGGGTCGAAGCCTATAAAGGTTTCTAGGTATGCCCCGCGCCACTTTCTTAAGTGGGGGCCCACCCGCTCCAATTTCTTAAGTGGGGGTCATCAATCTAAACACTCTGCGTGGTGGGGACCCACCTCACTCAGCCCTAATTAGGTGGGGGTCATTAATCTAAATCCACACCGCGTCACTTTCTTAAGTAAAGGGTCCACCCCACTCCACCCATATATATATTAACGACCATTCATGGAGAAGAAAAACAAAACAAAATCCAAAAAGTCATATAAGACTCTTTCCCGATAATAAAACATGCATCAAGTACGGTTTCCTGACCGTTATTATAATAATGGCCATGTACAAAGGATTTCTCAATAAAATAATCATACCTCAATTAAAAGCAGATAAAAACAAGGAATTTACGACAGGGGAGAAACCCGTCTTTTAGGCCCATCGGCTCAATAAAAAGAAAACAATCATGATGCATATATTTTAAAAAAAATATTTTAGTGCATGCATGACTTCAAATCAAAGGTTCACTCACAACTTTAGGCCTAAGCCTGACGAAACCCGAATTTCATTCAAGCGAGGTCTCCACAACACGAGCCTCTTCCCATCTTGTTCCACAATAAATATTACTTTTTCGGACGCTAGAGTAATAATTAAATAACATAAGCGTAAACATTTATGAGCGTACAACTCGATCATCCTCTCCACACTTCTCAAATTGTCAACTTTAATCTTACCCTTTTCTCTATAGACTTGGAGTCCATACAAACATCCATTAACACTTAATCGACAATTAATTGGTAGCCAAGAATTAATTTCACCTCTGTCTAAATCTGTATCTTAAAAAATCCAAAACCTAACAAAAAATTCTTCAAAAATTACCAAATTCAGCCAAACTCTGGCCACTACCAATCCCTATCAAATTTTAACGATAACTTCATCTCATCATTTTGAACAACTTTCTAGTTCATCTCAAAGGCCAATTCCTAGTCTAACTAGGTCAATCAAAGCAAAATGCAAAAATCCATATTTTCAAACCCTAAAAACTTCAAATCTTCGGTTCTCCCTCCACACTCAAAATTGAGTTACCAAATTTTAGGGGATTGTAGTACTCTTCAAGCCTAACAAAACCATATAAAGAACTCACCAAGTGGTGGCCTGAAGAGGGAGAAATCTGACAAAAATTTATGTTGCACAGTCGCCAATTTGTGGCCTGATTTCTTCCATACGGCGAGGAATTAGCTTCGATTACATACCTAGATTTGTAGATGGATGATCAAACTTCAATTTGACACCAAGCTTGCCACCTAACTCAGCCTGAAGGCGGCGCTAGACGGAGAAGAAGTTCGGTGTCCGAAATAGCTCGGGAAAGGGGGGTAGTTTTCTGATTTTTTATTTTCTACTTCGTATAAGTTTTCTTATATAACCCTTTTCGAAAATAGTAACTTCCGTTTTTAGGTCATAACGTCTTCATACGAACTCTAATTTGTGCGTGCTACATGTCCACAAACTCGTATCGACGTCCTCTATGACTTTCATAGAGTACCATTTCTCAAACTTTGAATCTAGAAAAAATTCAACTCTACCGTCCTTATACGGTGTAACAGTTACTTAAAATGGTAAAAGGTAAAAGTAATCAACCGTAAAATAATTTAAGAACCGAGATGTGACATGTTGTGTTGAAAATAATTTACCTTAGTCATCAATTGTTGAATTCACTTTCTCTCTTTGATTCATAGGTACGTAAGTGCATGAAAGCAATTGGAAAGGATGCATGGAGAATTTTTCAAAGAAAACAGACCATGAAAGAAGGTGGCTAACAACAAGCATGCATGATTCTAGGAACAAGAACTCAATTCTTCCAAGATTGTGTACTTACTCATGCACATGAAAAATGAGAGAAGCAAATGAACTTGTAGATGAAGAGAAAGTGATGTATGGAAGCATTTGTGGACGGACACATTAGCTATCAAGCTTGAGATTTTGGACGGAAGAAAATCATCACATTCACATTGAGATGGAGTTGGAATGAAGAACAAGTTTTCACTATAAATAGATGTTGCTTCGATCAATTGAATAAGTAGAGCCATAGACAGTGGAGATAGAGAGACACATTGGTGCTCTTGTTCTTCCCTTTCTTTGGCTATTTTTCTTATGTTGTTTAATATATGTTTAAGTATGTTTTCAATTTGTATTATGTCTTGCTAATTTTTTTAACTAAGGTTAAGGAGGAAACCACATTATGAGATAAGTTTATTTAATTATATATCAATTCCCATAGTTATGTAATTCATACCTATGATTCTTGCTATAAAATGCATTAACAAAATCTTTGTTCCTTTCACGTCTAATGTCCTGCATTTTTAGTAGTTTGGAAGTCACTTTTATTAATCAATGCTTGTCTTTGTAAATTATTTAATATGAAATGTCAGGACTCATCCTAGATTTCACCCTAAAACCTGAAGCAAACCATGCGAAGACCACCTCCAAATGAGATTTTACCTAAAATTTGGCAGAACTTCCCATGGAAGTGGACAACCCTTCCCAATCATAACCTGTAAACACTTACAATCAAATTCCAACCTTATATCTCTTGGATCCTACGTGCTTCCTAAATCAACATCTCCCAAATATTAACTATACCAAATTTAAAGGTTTAGAGCAACTAAATTGTGATGAAGGAAACATAAATATATACAAATAAGCGGAAAATGTAACATTGACTATGTCTGCTCCACGTACGTCTGGACACAATTAAGCTAGCCTGAAGACTGGGCATTTAAAACCCAAGGACCTAAGAAAAACATTTGAAAACGTTAGTGAGTAGACAAAAATAAAATGGTGAGAAAACAAATAATTAAATTAAAACTATATTTTCCCAATTTATTTATCTTGGAAAAGGAAATGCATGCTTCAGGGGAAAAATCAACAAACCCTGACTTTAGTCTCGCAATACAAAATACTAAAAATATAGTCGGCCCCTAACCTTGCCGGTTGTAGAAAATAATCATATCTACGACTTGCCACGCTAGTCAAAGATAAAAAGATATATTGAGTCTCTCAGACTCTAGTACATGATTACATAAGTATACTCACACTGGGCTATGACGCTTGTGTCTTACGCTCACATCATACCATAACGACGGCAAATATGGGCTACACTATTATGGCGGAACATACTCCCAGTAATGATATAGTATATATAATCATGATTTTATAACGATACATACATATATATATATACATACATATATATATATATATACATACATATATATATATACATACATACATACATATATATATATATATGCATACATATATATATGTATGTATACTCATACAGGGCTACGAAGCTCGCGCCTCATGCTCATGTCACGCTCATAATAACAACCGATAAATAATATAGTATTATGGCGGAATATACTCCCTGTAAGAATATAATATATATTCATACACATCGAAAGTCTCATTTTTGATAACCACGTAGACTCTACCGAAAATCTCATTTTCGTTAATTCTCAAATCAAATCAAATTTTCAAATAATAATAGAAAATCAAATATCCGAATAATATGAAAAAAAGAAATATTTTAATAAATTAAATTCCTCAAATAATGATTTGGTGCATGCATATAAACGTCCACTCATAGCATTGAGTCCAAGTTTCGAGTGTCGCCTTCCAAAGTAGTCACATCCTTAAGACACCTCAGTCCATAAACCAATAGTGGAAAGGATGGGCTCACGAAATAGTTGGCTCGACATTTTCCAAGTTTGACAAGGATTCTTGAGTTGACTAAGATTGACCAGGCTTCCTAGAATGGAAAGTTCATAATCTTAACTACCTTAAGAGCAATAGTTATCCTTAGCCTTAAATAGCTAAAAGTCCAAACCAAGACTTACGACTGGTTCTTAAATAAAACACGTTGCCTAATCCCAATTATGTCACTCACCACTCATGCTAAACTTCGAATTTGGCTGCTTCATTACTTGAAAATAAACCCCCTTTTTAATAAAGAAGTTTATCTTAATTATTCTTTAAGGAGGGGATCCATTGATGACCTTGTTGAGAATTTTCTCCTTAATGGTTTATTACACCTATTTTTCAATCATATTTTTCTATCTCAACTGTTCAGTTTATAGGTCTATTTAAATAGATCACTTCTACAAATTTACAGTCAAATTGATGATCGTTAAGGCATCGAAATAGATCAAATCAATGGATTGTCCAAATATGTCAAATAAGAACCGTTGAAGTTTATAATCGGTGAATCACATTTATAAATGTCTTAATGATTTTCAATTTGTATGAAAATTTATAGAGATGATATACTGATATATATCTACAAACTAGACGGTCGAGATGTGAATATGCGATCGAAAATAGGGTGAAAAGAAAAATTTCACAACTAAACCTCAACAAGAAGGTGCTCAATCTCTTCCCTTATTCCTTAATCGTCTAAACTAATCTCAGCCAACCATTTAATTTCTTTACTTTATATGAACCAAAATAATTCTTAAAATAAGAATAACCCTTCCACACTATCAATTTCTCAACTGTCCAATTTCCTTGACAACTCCCACTCGCATCTCTGTTTCGGATTACTTCTGAAATTGATCCATGGCGTAACAATTTGGGTCATTTCACTATAAGCCTATTAACTGTTACTATATTACTAAGGATGGGTTCCCATAAATGGAAGGATTCTAAAAAGGGAAATCTTCCATAGAATAGAAACTTCCCTGGCAGGTTTTTCAGTAAACAATTCGACTCCTAATTCTAACAACGACCGGTTTTGGAAAGAGGACTCAAAAACTACCTTTATTGCTCTCTGCCGGAGCTGCTGCCTCGTCGATATCCCACACCGGATTCCGGTATCTTGCCGAAATTTCACTATGACCACCCTGTATTCTCCAAAATACCATGTTCTCGACACATAATAGGTTACTTCCTGTTCGTCCAAAATCCCCAAACTAGAACCTCCTCCCTGTCAAACTCATCTGTAAAACCTCCATACAACCCCAGCTAATACCTCAAACACCATTTCACCAAATCGCACCATAATACCTTCTATTTGAGCTAATCAAGTACCAGGACTTCTCCATCTTGCAAAAATGATCAACCAGCACTCTGATAGAACCACTATGTTCAGCCATAACACAACCCTCTGACGGAACCACTCTGTACAGCCATAACACAGCCTTCTGATGTATCCTCTCTGTGCAGCCATAACACAGCCATCTGATGGATCCACTCTGTGCAGCCATAACCAGCCCTCTGATGGAACCACGCCACTTCACCAAATTGCACCATAACACCTTCTGCGTCGACACTAATCTCGTAACTAAAAAGTTACCATAAACTTTGAGAATTCGTAGAAAATAACCCAATGCTTGGACAAATAATCTGAAGGCATCGGAGAACTCCTATCGATGCATACAACAACATCGGAGTCTTAGAAGAAGATTTGGACATTTCAAGAAAAAACTTGAAATTGAATCAGAGCGTTAATTATTTAAGTTACCGATCACGGTTAAAATCCTTAGTAACACAGTGAATCGGGTAAATGGGTAAATTTTAGATACGGGACTTTACTTGAACTCCTTTGATCTACTATCATTCAAGTGAGCTTGTTTCACATTTGATGCTTAGCACACCCTTTGATCTCTTGTAGTCAGTCATGTGATGCTTTGGTGTTTATAATTAAGAAGTGAAGAAAAATCTACTTTAGATCTATTTCATGTGAAATTGACTCCATTTTCCAAAATCATACTTGGAAACTAGTGGAGCTTATCCACCACGTTGTAAATCTTTAAGCTCTAAATGGATAAACCTTTAATCATCAGGTTGTAAACCTTTAAGCTCTAAATGGATTTTCAAAAGGAAATTGAAAACATATGGGTCAATAGATAAGTATAAGGCAAGACTTGTGATTAAAGGCTACAAGCAAAAGGAAGACCTAGATTATTTCGACACTTATTCTCCTGTGACGAGAATAACATCTATCAGAATGGTACTTGCAATCGCCGCATTGCGGAATCTTGAAGTACATCTAATGGATGTAAAGACCACATTCCTAAATGGAGATGTCGAAGAGCAAATTTATATGGAGCAGCTTGAGGCTTTCTCTGCTCCTGGCCAAGAAAGGAAAGTGTGCAAATTGTTGAAGTCATTGTATGGCTTAAAACAAGCATAAAAGCAGTGGCATAAGAAATTTGACAATGTTATCATCACCAATGAATTCAAAATCAATGAATGTGATAAATGTGTGTGTATCAAAGACATAGAAAGTGGATATGTCATCTTGTGTATATATGTTGATGACATGTTTATCATTGGAAACAATAGAAAGATGATCAAGTCCACTAAGGATATGTTAAATTTTAAATTTGACATGAAAGATATGAGTCATGTTGATGTCATATTGGGGATTAAAATCGTAAGAGCACCAAATGGACTTGTTTTAAGTCAATCACATTATGTGGATAATATCCTTGGAAAATTTGATATGGATAATTCTGGAGTTGCAAGAACTCTGGTGGATATGACTCTACATCGCTCAAAGAATAAATGAGAGAGTGTCTCACAATTAGAATACTCTAGAGTCATTGAGAGTCTAATGTACTTAACGAGCTGTACATGACCAGACATTGCTTGCGTTGTAAACAAGCTAAGCAGAAACACAAGTAATCCTAGAGCTATGTATTGGTAAGCAATTGTGAGGGTACTCAAGCACTTAAGATACATTCGAGATTATGGGCTAAACTATAATAATTATCCAACTGTCCTAGAAGGATATAGTGATGCAAATTGGATTTCTGACATGAAAGACTCAAAGTCCACTAGTGTTTATGTGTTCACACTGAGAGGTGCAGCAGTGTCCTAGAAATCCTCTAAACAGACGATCATAACACGATTAATGGAGTGTGAGTTTGTTGCACTAGAAAATGTTGGGAAGAGATAGAATGGCTACGCCAATTCATGGAGGATGTTCCAAGATGGACAAAACCTATGCCAGCAATATGCATGCATTGTGATAGTCAATCTGCAATTGGTAGGGCACAAAGTGTGATGTATAATGGTAAGTTAAGACATATTCGTCAAACACATAATGTCATTAAACAACTACTCTCTACTGAAGTTATCTCTATTTACTATGTGAGGTCAAAGGATAATATTATGGATCCACTAACCAAGGGGTTAAACAAAGAGCTAGTTGATAAATCATCGAGAGGAATGTGACTAAAGCCCATGAATTAAAAACCTTCATAGTGGATACCCAATCTAGTTGACTAGAGATCTCAAGATCTAGGTTCAAAATAGACAATCAAACTGAAAAACCATGTCGGATCACTATGGGGATTTTCCTCATGTTCATTCCTATGATGAAAACAGTTATGTCTGTAAGGAGTGATGTTAAGCGAGAGCTCTTAATGATTCTTATGCGTCCGAAATCCGAGCTGAGTAATGCGGGTTACCCTTAATTAATAAATCACCTATGTAAGATAGAAGTTGGGCCACTTCTAAGGGAATTATTTATGACAAAATTCTTGTCAAACTCTTACAAAACCAGCCGCGTGTCCAGGGCCAAAAAGGACACAAAAGTGAGAACTTAATATACCAGGAAGACTCATGTGTGTGGTATGTTATCATTTACACAAATGACAAACAGTTTAAAGACATCGCGTCTACCATCCAGTTAGTAAAGTCAGCATACTTTCACGAGGGAAGGTTGAAAGGGCAAACCTACTTATCCTTAGAAGGTTTCAACAGTAGAAATCTATCACTAAATCTATCAAGTCTTTGGTCACCTATTTCATTCATGTGGAGAATTTTTGGAAAAATGATGTAAATAAATCATAGTATATAATAATTTTTTGGATGGTTATGGGTGAATGAGAATAGTCACTAAAGTAATGCATGAAACAGTTAATCTTTCACCTTGCATGACTCTTTGTTTTGTAACAACATCAAATTCAATAGCATGGTAGTGGAAGGTTGTAACCTATTCATGGCATTCAAGTTTGTTCACAATCTTCCTTGTATAAATAGGTGACTTCTTCCCTCATTCTAAACACACCAACTCAAAAAAGCATCTCCTCCTAACTTGAGTTTTCTTCCTCCCTCTCTGAGTTGTTTTCTGGTGATAGAAGAATGTACTTCAAGTTCGTCTAGTGTTCTTAGTAACAGAGTAGCTTCAAAGAACATGCGATCGTTGTATCCTGGGAGACAAGTGCCAACATGACAGGACCCACCCCAGGTTAAACCCCTTTAACCCGAAGTAAATCCTGCGGGGACCACCTCAAGGGAACTTCTTACCGAAACCCCCTGGAAATGGCCAACCCTTCCTACTAAACTAACTAAACCGGGTTAGTCAGAGCAGTCTACAGAGATGATTACCCCAAAGAATTTCAAGCAGCAACGGAATGATCGACTATGCCTCGACTCTCGTAAGCGCTCGACCTCCTCTCAAGAACCCTGCATCACTGGGCATTTAAAAACGAAAGGCCCAGGGGAGAAACATTTAAAAACTGTTAGAGTGAGTGGACGAAAATCAAATATGAAAACTCTATTTCCTTTAATGCTCTCCCAAAACTTTGATGATTTAAATAACATTTATGCATGCCCAAAATTTCTAAATTTCCACAAATGCATGATAATATAAACCAATAAGGATTATGGGAAGAGTAATATTCACAAACACAATAAGTCGGGCCTCTCGGATTAGGGTCGGAGCTAAGAGCTCTGGTTGCGCCTTCACGCTATGCTAGCTGTATAAAACGGTAATGGACAACCCTTAATATATCCACCTGACATCTCAGGCGTGTCTGTCCTCTCAGACCAGGGTCGGAGCTAAGAGCTCTAGGTAAGTGGTGATGGACAACCCTTAGGACATCTCAGGCGTGTCTGTCCTCTCAGACCAGGGTCGGAGCTAAGAGCTCTAGGTAAGTGGTGATGGACAACCCTTAGAATATCCACCTGACATCTCAGGCGTGTCTGTCCTCTCAGACCAGGGTCGGAGCTAAGAGCTCTAGGTAAGTGGTGATGGACAACCCTCATAGTGCACTACGTAATTTGCCTGACCTCTCAGGCTAGGGTCGGAGCTAAGAGCTCTAGTAGCGCCCTCACGCTACTCTAGCTAGCATAATCATTGGACAACCCATAAAGGAAATTCCCAACACTACTTTACTCGAATACTCTTCCCAAACAAATAAATAAATCTATTCCTCGACATATAAGCATAAATCCAAATATAAGATCCGAGCACCCGAGGAACATATCATACTCGAACAATCATAAAAACCATGCAAATATATCAACAATTAGGGCATGCAATCATTTAAATAAAATAATCTGTCCACTCACAGTACTATTGCGACCTTCCCGCTCGGAAAGCTCCTCGAGCGAAACTCTCGAACTACTCGCGTAGTCGAGTCCGTCTCACGTCCGACCAGAGACTGTACAACAAACCACTATATTAGTCAATCACAGTTGACTTGGTCTTTTCCTAGTTTGACCAGGAAATTCCTATTTGACCACAAGTTGACCAAGTTCCTTTTTATGACACTTTAACCTTTTTGACTTCCTTTCCCGATTATCGACTCTTAACTCAATTTACCGAAAGTCCGACTCCGCTTCCGAACATTTCCGTTATCACTTAAACTTGACGTTAAGGTGTCACGTATTAATCAATATATTTAACCTCGAGTCGATATACCGATTTAACATTTTCTCATAAAATCCAGTTATCAATTTCCGATAACAATTTAACATTTTACCGAATTAACCAACTAGTGTCCAACTTCATTGAACTTCAACCCTTTAACCATCTTTCTGAAAATACAACTTCCCCAAAGTGAAAGCTTTCCTTTAATGGAAACTTTCCCAAAATGGAAAGTTTCCCAAATTAACAGGTTTCCAAACTTAGAAGGTTTCCCAAAATGGCAACTTCCTAATTACGTCCAATTCCTCCGTAAATGTCTCAATTACGAAATAACCGTACTTTTTGACTAAAAGCTTAATAAGGATTCGATTTCTACCTCTTCGGCATTCTGCCGGTTTACGGCATCACCGGAATCTTCACCGGATTCCGGTAACTTGCCGGAATTTCGCCAGAGTTTCCCCGTTTTCTTCGTCACCAAGTTACGACAACAAGACAACAAAACCACATCAGAATATTCTCCAAAACAACCAATTGTCACAGAATACCAAATTAAACAACACTGATCACAGGGAAACACCACTCACCTAAACTCAGGCTCGAACTCGATACCACTGCCTCCGCTCCAAACCACTGCAGCTGCTCCTCCAGTTCCTCCTAGACGTCACCCAGCCTCCCAAAACTCACAAGAACACCAAGAATGGGTCGCCGGAGGGAGGAGTAGAAAGAACCCAGAAAATCCCAGAAACAGTGGAAATGGGGGTTCTCAATTAGAGCTCGATTTTTAGGTTTAAAGGTATGAAAATGAAGAGGAAGAGAAGAGGAGGAGAACCATACCGGTCGGAGGCTGAGTCGCCGCCTGGAACGCCGGAATCCGGCCAACACAGACGCTCTTCCTCCTCCTCCGATCTCCTCTGATGTTGGGTGGTTGCAGAATTGGTTTGAGGGGTTTTAAACAGTGAAGGAAGGCGAGTATTTTGGTGGTGGTTGATGGTGAGGGTGGTGGCCTGAACCGGCTGGACGTCGTCGAGGACCAAGTTCGACCGAAGGAGAGGAAAGCTCGAGCGGAGCTCGACTTGGTTCCTTTGACCAAGTCTGACCGGTCTCCCCTTTAAATAGGGTGCACGGACGAACAAGATTAAATGACAAGAAGATCTGACGGCCAAGAACTAAAGGGTAAGAATTAATTACCAAAATGGTAAATAAATGTTACCAGAATGGTAAGTAAGATTACCATAAACTTCCGAAATTCACAGAAAATAGCCGGAAGCTCCGAAAAATATTCCGGAAATACCGAGAGACTCGTGTTGACACGTACTACAACATCGAGTCATCAATTCAGGTATTTGGAGAGTTTAGAAAAACTCGAAATTTAACTCGAACGATATCTTATCGAATTACCGTTCGTAATTAGAAGTCCTCGGTAACTCGTGAATCTCTGTGAAAGGTAACTTTTATTAACTTTAAAAGATTCGGGGTGTGACACAACAAGCCTTTGCACCGTAGAGGAGGCATATTTTGTCTTAAGAAAAGTGTGTGAGGCACACGACTCAACTTCAACATTTTCCTATCCTCCTAAATCCGAGTTGGTAACATTGATGTTCATCATGTTGTTCTTGATTTTATATTTATAATTATTTATTTAATTATAAATTGAATTTGGGTTATTAAATATGTGCAATATCTAACCTATTTTTCTAACAATGTCTTAAGAAAAAATGGAATCTGATTCTGGAAAAACTGTTGATAGGATTATCGCTTCGACCCAAGTGCCAATCATTTCTGTTGTTTCTACTGCACATGTATCTGTCTCGATGTCTCGTAGAGAGAAACCTGAGAAGTTCAATGGACTGCACTTCAAGAGGTGGCAACAAAATATGGTGTTCTATCTGACCACTCTGAACCTGGCAATGTTCCTAACTATGAAAGCTCTTGAGCTCAAAGAAGATGAGAAAATGATGAGGCAAAAATTGTTGTTGTGAATGCATGGAATAGTCGCGACTATCTATGTCAAAATTATATCATGAATTGCTTGACCGATTCTCTGTACAATGTGTACATTAGCATGAGAACGGCTAAGGAGCTGTGGAAATCCCTTGAGAAAAAATATAAAGCAGAGGATGCCGGTGCCAAGAAATTTATTATGGGCCGCTTCCTTGATTATAAGATGGTGGATTCCAAAACAGTGATGACTCAATTCTCAGAAATCCAGTTGATCCTGCATGAGATTCATATTGAAGGAATGCAACTTGGTGAAAGCTTTCAAGTGGCATGTGTTATTGAAAAATTGCCACTAGCTCGGAAGGACTTCAAGAATTATCTAAAGCACAAGCGAAAGGAAATGAGCATGGAAAATCTAGAGGTCAGGCTTCGCATTGAAGAAGACAACTGAGGATCTAAAAAGAAAGCATGGGTCAATGGCTACTCTATCAAGGCAAATGTTGTGCAACATGGTCAAAGCTCTAAGACCAAAAAGTTCAAAAATCAAGAGTCCAAGCTGGGACCAAGAGGAGGCACTGCTAAGAAGCTTAGATTTGAAGGCAAGTGTTTCAATTGTGATCAGACTAGTCACAGGGTTGTTGACTGCAACAAGCAAAAGAAGAAAAATAAGGAAACCAACATGATTGAAGATGTCATAAGGGATGTCTTTGACATGAACCTCTCTATTGTGGTCTCAAATGTGAACATGGTGGGCTCAAAATCCAAAGGATGGTGGCTGAACGCTGGAGCTACTCGTCATATATGTGCTAATAAGATGTTCTCTAAAGTAGATGGATAGTTGGTAATGGTCAACATATAAATTCTTGTACTTGAGAATTCTAGAACTAATCTGAATCCTTCTGATACTTGTAAATTGTTGAGTAAAAATTGCTCCTTTTTGTATCTACACAAATTATATATCTGACGGTACTTAATTACAAGGCATTCTGCCTTCTCATAAAAGTCAAACAATTGATGGTTTTTTTATCTTTTTTTCTATTTCATTAAAGATGATCAAAGGATTTCACTTCTATCTTCATGGTAACTCGAACCCATAATTTCGTCAATAAATAATGAATGCACTTACCACTGCACTATTACTGGTATTCCCATGTCACTTTGATTTACAAGATCATTTTATTTTGGGACTTAATAAACTCTAACTACAAGATCATTTTATTTTAGGACCTAATAAACTCAACTAGTCCTGGAAACTTCACTATTCGGTCTGCTGTAACCTGTGGTTTTAGTTTGTAGCTGTTATTTTTCATCGAAACCCAATAATTAAAATCAACTGTCAAAATTTCATGAAACTAGTGGATCTCATGGAACCACTGATTACAATTGCAGCCAATAATCTCATTTGACACAACTGATAAAGGGCCTTTTCTTTTGCAAACTGTAACTAAATATTTGATGGTTTTTCACAAAGTAATGTGGCAACCTCTTATAATCCTGATTTTACTTACTAGGCTACCCTGCACTAATGTTCCATGTCAATTTCCAAATGTCAATTCCAGCAGCCTGATCCTAGATTAACCAGAGTGGCGCTTTGATCTTCTACGTTTCCCCAGAAGTTTCAGCATGTTATTGGTGACATCAGGTGGGGAGTTGTTATCTTCATCACGGTCTGAAGTGTGAGTCAACCAGGCCAGTGCTTCTACGGCGGCATCCCTTTCCGCGAGCTGCTTATTTTTCTTGGGCTTTCCAACAAATTGCATGCCCTTGAATTCCACAAGGGCTCTGAACTCATTTGTCTTGAGGTGCTTTGTTTTATATTTTGGAGGTGAATGTCCCGCTCTCATCAATAAAGTTTGCAGCAAACTCTTAGGGTTGGTTCCGTCTCGTGTGAATCTGCTGTTATCACCAGATTCCTTTGGTTTCTTGTTTTCACGGCCAAACACAAATCTTCCTTCACTTTGATCTCCACATACCAGCTCTTGAACAGCAAGTATGAGATACTTTCCTTCCTTGTGGATATCCAGGCTTGGATCTTGAAGCTGCATCATATAGAAATGGATCATCACTCAGCAGACCAAGAATAACTTCATTTTTCTTCCATTGAAGTTCCAGTTTTCTGTTGCACTATATCCAAACAACATTTTTTTTACAAAATTAAGGGCATGCTAGGAAAACACATAATACTGGAACTGTGGAACTCAATATACCAGAATCAGGAAACCAGGCAATGATAGCCATTGTTTCCAAGGCCAGCACTGCATATTACTTAATTAAACTAATATATTAACGTGTATTCCCTACTAATAACGTGTATGAAAAAATTTGGAAGGTTTTAACTCTCAAACGTAAGTGTCTAATGTATAAGCAGATAGAAAGAAATTGTAACAGAAGAGCCACTTCTTTGATGGTCCTCAATCATCTATGTTTATCCTTGCAAGTTCACATGTGACAGCTGTAGAGAAAGTAGCAGGTAACTTGACCATTCTACAACTAAACTTGGTCAAAGCAATACAACTAGAAACAGCCCCTCAATAGATTGATACAATATACTCCTATGAATGCAAGATTTTGGGAGAAAATGAGTGTAACAAATCTGGATGGGTTGAAGATGATGCATGATATGTTGTTTAAGTAAAATCATATAAAGACTCACCTTCATTTGAATAAGCTCATTAAGCTCTTCCTTAAGCTTCAAATAGCAGTCCATCAAACTAGGATCCATGAAGAAGTCAATATAACCATCCAACATTTTCAAATGCCCAGGCTAAGGGGTGGAAGAAAAAAAAAGGACTAAAATAAGAAAACCAGAAGATACTAATACAAAATCTGAGTGAATTCCCTGGAATGGATATCTTTAAAAACAAACCTGGATCCCATGGGTTAGGGCACCACCAAAAAGGATCAAAATGGAATCAGAGACACCGGTAGAATCACGTATCAAAACGGTGTTGACCTTTACTTTTTCACCAAAGACCAGCCAAGGGTATGGAATTGTTTGGTAACGTGCATTTACAGAATTCTGAAATTGAGACCATACAATTAGTTACTTGGAAACTCAGGTGTTTTTCGATATATCGACATAGAACATATAAATTAGAAGAAAACCTTTTCACATAACAATCACCTTTTATGTACGAAAAAATTCACACTCCCTAATTTGTAGACTGACTAAACTCATTTCCCTTTTAGGTTGACATTCTTACAAATGACAAAAAGTCACTGAAGACAAATTTAAGTTGCAAAAAACAAAAACATGGAGTGTGGATTGTAAATGGTGTGAATTGAACCCCATTATTATTTGCAATGATTGCTTACATGTATATATTCCAGCTCGGCAAGATTCCAATGTAATAGAATATAAAGTACATTATGGAGAAACCAGCTTTGAGCAACTTACAGCATATAGTAAAACCTGGCCATCATCCATAGTTTTGAAAGACATGGATGTCTCTCGGTGCTGCAGATATGGTGACATAAAATAATCAAAAAACTGACAACGAAGAGGTTACTGAAAGTAAATTTTCAAGTAGAGAAATCACACCACAACAGATGCTATGCCAGGGAAGAGTCCAGAACATATGATTGCACGGACCAATGACTGATTGTGACTTAGCTTGTTGTTAATGCTTGCATCCGCATCCACCAAGCCAGCGTCTCTTAAGATGTAACTAAACTGCTTCCGAAGAGAATGAATAGCTTGAAGTGTTTGGGCAGAGAGAAAATTTCTCCAGCAGTATTCATATGCTGATCCTTCTCTTTCTGCATCTTTCCATCCTTCATATGCACGAACAAGAGCCATATGATCACTGTAATCTTTTGCAGAGAATCTAGATTTTGCTGTACCTGCTAACTGAATTGAACAAAAACACGGAGTTACAAAGACCTTTTTATTTTCCTATGAAAAGAAACAATTTTTTATTGAAACAAAAAGCAAAGTACAAAGAGGCAGACAAGGAGTCCTCTTATAATAATTTTTATTTCTTTCTTTTTAAGCACCAAACTACTGCTAGCACCCCACAACACCAAATGATTCTGGTCCTTTCCCCTTTACCAAAAGCTAAAGGAATAAAGTATTTTCTTTTCACAAGTCACTCCTCTCTAATGGAGTTTTCCAGTCCACTCTTGCCTCCCTAACTAATTTTTTCCATAAGAAATTACCAACTTCACAGTGCACAGAGACGTGGAGTTACGAAGACTATAGCTCACTTAAATAAACACTTCTAGACAGGCCAAGGAAGAAACTTTAAATGCACAAATAGATTATCATACAGATTTCTGTACTCACATCTTTTTTGTCTTGAGGCAAAAGGAATGGATCCCGAACACTTAGCCCAGACACTATTGTAAGAACAGGATCAAAGCAATGAAATACGGCACCCATAATCAGCATTTTCCCTAGTTTGGGATCTACAGGAAGCATTGACAAATATTTTCCTGATAAAGAAAAGAAAGAGAGTTAAAAAAATCCAGATCATTAGAAGACTGATGAAGTGATAATAGAATTTAGTTACGGATTACACAATGCAACTTCATTCAGAACACAGACTAACCGAGATCTGTTAGATTTTCATTCTCATCCAATGCCCCAATCAACTTAAGAAAGCCAATAGCATTTTGAACCTACCATGAATAGAATTGTCAATTGTGTCAAAAAATGGAATAACTGAAATACCATATACACAAGTATGAAAATGGAAATGAACAGGCCTGTATAAAATTGATTCAATGGAAGTGGGCTCATATAGAACAGTTTGAGAAAAGAATAAAATTGATTGCATTTGGAACAAGAGTTCAGCAAGTACGAGGCCCGGCCAAATAAAAAAAATTCTGCTTCTACTAATAATTGAAACAACTATATCTAGTAGGTGGCCTCAGGGTTGACATTCACATAAAAAACATAAAAACCTCAGGGAGGCTGATATACAGAATTGAAAGAATATATCAAAAGACAAGGGAAAGTAAGCCTCGCTTCACTACTGCAAGAGTAGTCACTCAAGACAAATGTAAACCATTCCCGTATATATATAGGCCCGTTCAGAGACAGACGTCCGCACTGCCCTTAAAGTGCGTATGTTTCTGCGTTTTCAGCTATCAGACGCCGGCCATGGAGCTGCACTTGCCGAATTAACACCAGATGAATCCCAGATGGTCTTACAATGAAGGCCAAGATCGGGATTGAAGGTCTCGGAAACAACCTCACCCAAAACTTGAACTGTGATCAAGGTTGGCTGCAAATTTGTTGCCGGCGAGTCCACTGGCAAGAAGCTCAGTATTAAGGTCTGGTGTTCGTCCGGCAAGAAGATACGGCATGATCGCCGCATGATCGTGGAGAAATCGACAACGTCCGGACATCCGCTTCTGAACGGCTATATATATATATATATATATATATATATATATATATATATATATATATATATATATACACACACACACACACACACAAACATGATCTCCCCGTAACTATATATACGATAAGCCTATTGTTAATGTATTGTTTCTTTATCGTATTGTTTGTTATCTCAAAATTATGCATATCCTGGGAGAAACAATACAAGAGTTCAGCGAACAAAATTGCTGAACTCTTGTATTGCATTTGGCCATTTGGCGTCGACGGCCGCTTCTCTACTTCCCGGACGACAGCACAGCCTCACAGGACTGCTTCCAGGACTCACCGGCGACGAGTTTTCCGGCCAACCTTGATCAAACATGGTGTTTTCAGTCTAGAGCTTTATTATGACCAGAAAACTCATCGCCAACGAGTCATGGAAGGAGGGAAGCAGTCCTGTGAGGCTGTGCTATCGTCCGAGAAGGAGAGAAGCGACCGTCGACGCCAAATGGCCAGAAAACCAGAAACGTCCGCACCGCTTCACATCCTTTCTATATATATATATATACCAACAAACAAGACAAGATCTATATATTTATATACCAACAAACAAGACAAGATCTCCCCGTAAAAAACTCCCTTAAACCACTAAAAACAAACGTACTACCAAGGATAAATACAAATAGTTGAATCCCCATTTTAAGCAAGAGACAGCAATGTCACTTACAGACGAGCATAAACGAAATGAAATGAGAATATTACAAAAATGTTGCATTAAGGCAGAATTCATCTTATGTGTGAAAGCATCGAATTCATTTTCGAGTGCTTCTATTGTACCTGGATTCTCTCATCAGGCAAAACGGACCATATTGTGGGTTTCCAGGAATTAACATCTCAACGCAACAGACCCAGAGTGACAAATATAGGATATGCATAATTTTGAGATAACTAAAACAATACGATAAAGAAACAATACATCAACAATAGGCCTATCATTTGAGGCATTAATATCGGGCATCAAATAGAAACTTAAAACAATACGAAAAAGAAACAGCACTTACAGCAAGTGATTCAGGTGGTTGAAGGGCAGCTGACAAGAATTCTCCTATACTATCAACCTGCAAACTTTTGATTTGCAAGCAGAGAGAATTCAAAGGAGTCCTTAGAAGTTCAGGAAGTTGGTATTCTGCAAAAGCATGATATACACATTTGGGGTAAAGGTGGTAACACTCACCTGGCTGCACGCGGCCAGCCCTTCCCCTTCTCTGCAACCAAGTACAATATAGCAAATAAGTAATTCCCTTTCATATTCGAACACAAATGAAATTATACAGTAGAACTTCGATAATTTAGTATCTGATAAATTAATAACCTTTATTAAATAATACCTTTTTTGGTCCCGACATAAAGAATTAATGCAAAATTAACCTCAATAATTTAGTAACCTCGATAAAATAATACTAATTACTGGTCCGAAAGAATGTAAATTTATAGAGGTTTAACTGTAAATAAAGGTGAAATAGAACAAGCATAGGGGGATGTTAACATTCTTAAAGCAGTGCAAGAGGTATTAATGCTGGTTCATCAAAATAGCTCAATGCCTATCAAAATACATGGGCATGAATGATAGTGTGGACAAGCAAATACTACCAACTACACAAGCAATAACATCAGTTCGCACACAAGGTACACAACAAAGATCACAATTCACACACAAGGTACATAACAAAGATGACATACAGTTTGAAGTCATGTGATTATGTGAAGACCTTTCCGGTGAACACCAAATTAAGAAAAATAAAATAAAAAAAGTTAGGAAGAGACAAAATAATCAGCAAAATATGGTGCAAAATAATTTAGTACTATATATATATATATATATACATATACAGAAAAAACTGTTGGTAAAGTGGCATAAGGTACAAAGACATACCTGCCGAGCAGATGCTTGAGATATCCAAGTAGGTAACAAACAAGGCGTATTATTCAAAGCATCATATGCGGTCTCTTTTGCTTTTCCACAATCCACCACAAAAACCACGTCATTGATTGTAATGCTTGCTTCTGCCATATTAGTAGCAAGAACTATTTTACGTACATTAGGAGGTGGTCTCCCAAAAATGAGGTTCTGCAGGGGAAAAAAGTTAATGAGCAGTAAATTTCTTCTTTCCTTAATAAGAAAAAAAGACATCATTAATACAAGGATAAACACAAAAGGGAGTCTCCACCCTTATTTCATTGTCATATTTGTGACCTTTATGGTTATCTCCAACATTAAAAAGGGAAGTCAAAAGCCATAATAATGAACAGTAGTGAATTCTACCCTGGAATCCAAGGCCTGCACATTCTGCATATGCGGCTTATAGCACAGATGCTTTCAAACATTTCAATTCTAGAAGAATAAATTGGAGATTAATTTCCCGCTAATCTTTGAATCCCAGTTAAAGTTCTCCTTGGTGAATAGGATCTCAGTAGATAACTCAAAAATAAATGGCACAACCAAATGGTGGAACAAATTTGTTTCCTTCTTATTGACGGATGGAACATAAATGGTGCTAGAAGGCATAGCAGGCAGGGGGTGTACTTTCAATTATACAGATATATATATATATATATATATATATATATATTCTGTACAGCACGTGAGTGGTTTTCGTGTATTAGGTTATTTGCTTATTTTTATTTTAAGACAATATTCTCACTAATGTATAGGATCACTTCATTCATGTTCTACAAAATACACATCAAACAAATTTAATAAAAACAACCAAACCACCTAATAAATTTCTATTAATAAAACCAGAAGAGTTTTTCAAATGGTTAAAGTTTTAAACTTCCTATCATACCCTCGATTGATTAAAATTTGAAACTTAAGGATCTAATAAACCATGGGTAGAATGAAAAATTCATAGATAAAAACAAAAACAAAAGTAAAAACCTAAACGTGGGAGTCAAAATAGGAAAACTCAACTGTCATTTTTAATTTCACTCCCTTTTTATGGGAGAAAAAAGTGAGTGGGAGAAATCAGTTGAGGATAAAACAAAAGATGATGGATAAACAAAAGATGATGGATAAACAGTCAATTGAATATAAGAAACAGAAAAATAAAATGGTCAATTTTAAATGCATTATGGAAAAGCAAATTGACACGCACGTAGTGCGGGTCAAGAGGCTAGTGAAAACAATAATTCATAGACATCAGTGAGGTGATCCTGCCAAGATGAGTCACTAAATGAGAAGCAACTGATGCTCAAAGAACTCAAAAATCAAAATTCTGTGTTTTCTTTTTACTGTATTTTGTTATTTAACCATCCATACCAACACAAGCTAATCCTAGGTGTAAATTGCATCTTTTACACTATGTTACAGCTAAACATATGCAGAAAATGCAATTCTTTAACTTTCTTCATATGCAGACACGTGGATAGTGTTGATCACACTGATACCGTGATATCCTAAAGCTTCATGAGTTACAGCTGATGTAAATTGTAAAGGCAGATATTGACATACACTACTAACCTGTTCAGATGTGGCCATTGACCCATGGCAAGTTATAAGCAAAACCCTGTTAGGATCACCTAAAAGAGGATGCGCTTTCAGTTGATCCCTCAAAGAGCTGATATCATCCCACCCAGTCATGAATACTAAGACAGCACCTGGCCGCTCCTTCCGACATATATGACATAAAACTGCTTCAATCAGATTAAATCCTATGCAATCAGCTGTCCAAAATGATAACGAATCACGTGCTCTGGGGCTGTAATTCTCGAAGCTTGATTTACTAAGAGCATCCTGTGTAAGTCATAAAATAGGCAAGATGAAATCAATCTTATGCATTGCATCAATATTACATATGCACCTTATTATTTTACCGTAATTAGTCACAATATGTTGCAAAACATAACAATAGAAAGAAAACATTGGAACTTTGAGTTTTTACTTTTAAATTTACAACATATGGGACAGTGTTAAAAAATAAAAAATAAACAATGCATGGGACAATCTGAAAGAGTAAATGATAGAAGTTATTATCAATGACGACAAAAATTTATAGCAAATTCTCGTTGATCCAAAGGAAAGAAAGCATGTAGTCAAAATAATTCACAGAACGTCCTTTAAAAAATAAAAAATAAACAATACATGGGACAATCTGAAAGAGTAAATGATAGAAGTTATTATCAATGACGACAAAAATTTATAGCAAATTCTCGTGGATCCAAAGGAAAGAAAGCATGTAGTCGAAATAATTCACAGAACATCCTTTAAAGGATTACATGGTAGTGTATGCAGCTTTTTGCCAGCATCCACATCTCTGTAAGTCAGTATTACAGACACTGTTGTATCTGAAACTACGTTTAAAACAAAAAAAATGATTCCAACAATATGTAATCGTCCACAATTTTCCATACTAATCCTGAAAAATTCATTGGGTTCAGTGTGCCAGTGCATTAGATATGATGGTCATATTTTACTTTTTGTAGGAAACATATAAGAAAAGTAAATAAATAAGATACTAGAAGCATAGGCACAAAATGATCATCTATGCAAATTTAGACAGACCGCACTCTATCCTAGAGATAATCCTTCAAAACCCGGTATAATCCTAATATATTCTGCTCCATTCAAATCCTGGAAAAGGGTGCTCAACAACTCAGAACAAATAAAAGCCCTTCTGTTTAGAACTTGACCATTGGTGTTGAACCTCCGAAGAGCCATCAACCAAGCCAAAACTATTTAATTTTTGGAGGGAAAACAGATGCTAGAAATAGGGAACATTAGGTTTCACGTACTTATACACAACAGAAAAAATGAGCATCCACAAAGACAAATCTAAGAAATTAATTTAATCCCAAAGTATAACCAAAGAAGCTCTCATTCCTTTGCAACCATACGCTCCACATAAAAGCCAAGACCCGGATGTACAAAAAGTGACCACCTTGTCAAAAGACTGCGAGAAAGAATGGCAAATGTAGAATAAACCCAGGCCACAACGAAGGCCTCAATAATTAAAACCAACTAATAACACAACCCCCTCCCTTGCTCTTTTATGCAAAATACACCAACAGAGGTGATAACCAAGGTCCACAGTTTTACATGAGTAGATTTCCACAAATCACCGATCAAATGAGTAGCAGCACCACAGTAAGAAAACCAGCCTCTCAGATCAACTTTAAGGCCCTATTTGTCAATTAATGACAATTTTCTTTTAAATAATTTCAAGAGCTAACCTAACCTTCCCATTCAGTTTCTGAAGTGCAACTAATTCAGTAGTTCTTCACCGCTCATAAGGAAATATCTTACCAATTTTTATATTACCCTAGCTATCCTATGGTCTGAAGATGAGACAGAAAAAATACTACTCAAAGACTGACAGCATTAGTAACCTCCTCCACTTAGATAGATAATCTTTTAATCTGCCCATTTGAAATTCTCACACTTTTTCTATTATCAGATTCCCAAAAAGATACTGGTCAAGACAATGCACTATGGAGTTTCAGAAGTAGCATGCAAAGAGAATGACCATATTCAAAAAAAGAAAACGTGGCAAGAAAGTTAGCATAGTTTTCATGATTATTGAACCTCCACAATATTTTCCAATGGCCTAGTGTTCATTTTCAAGTGCTCAAACCAGTATATTCTTTATCAAACACACAACATTTTCAAAATACCAGCATACCTCAACTAGAGTAGTGATCTGGTTTTTCCTTTTCCGAGGCGCTAACTGCTTCTGCGTTTTCCACAGTTTGTCTTGCCCATAGTCATCAATTTGATTGAAAGAAGTCAGCTTATACCCAGTCATTTCTAGTACATCTTCCAAAAAGTGTGCTCTCACTGGATAAGTGAAACCCTGATTGCTTACAATAAAATTTTAAGAGAAAAAAGCTTCCATAAAAAACTCTTTACACAGTATTTGATAGAGTCGTTATGTTCTATTATAGAACATAACCATAATGAATCCTACAACATAAAACGCATCTACTAATAAATTACTTTCACATCAACTCCAGGTTTCCTTAGTTATTGAAATGCAGCACACTTGTCATACTTTTTGATAAATAGTTATCACTCACTCAGTCACTCTACCGTGGGGCTTTTTATTTTTGTGGCAAGGAAGTCACTATTTCAACCTACTTGCAGCATAACCAACCAAAATTGCTGGACTTTTCTTATGCACCTTATAACACATTTTTTAACGAACTATGAGTATCACTGCATAACATATACCAACAGTTAAAATATCACTGAATGGATAACTGCACTTTATCTCTATATCTAACCAGTACTCATATACAAGTTTCTAATCTGTAGTAAAGAAAATATTAAAACGATACAAATTCATATAGCTGGTACAATCTTCAGTCACTACATGCGCCTGAGAAAAACTTAGATTTAACTAACCGGAATGTGAATTGTTGGTGCTCCCCCAAAGAAATTTGAAAACAGCTCCGCATTTAGAGTGGCACTCATCAAAACTAATCTTATATCTTGACGGTGTGGAAGCAAATCTTTCAAAACAATCAACAAAAAGTCTGCACACAAAAAGATATCGAAAGTGAAAAGTAAAATTATCATGCTGTTTTCTGCAGAATTAAACATTCAAATAGACATGTAGGGACCAGCACCTTCATTCATGCCTCGTTCATGAATTTCATCAACAAAAACATGCGTGATACCGCTCAAATTCCGATCACTCAACAGACGGCGAAGTAAAATGCCACTGGTACAGAAAAGGAGATGGGTATTTTTTCCTTTCATGCCCTCTAATCGAACTTTATAACCGACCTACAGAAAATATAATATAGGTGTTTTGGTTTAGCAGAAAGAACTAGAAGCATTCAATTTAAAAAGTCCGCTTTTTTCGTATGCAGAATCGTAGTGCTTGTGTGGGCTTGCATCTATGTATAGGGTAACAAGGCTTACTGTTTCACCAAGAGATTCTCCCCTCTCTGCAGACACTCTTTCAGCAACAGACATGGCAGATATTCTTCGAGGTTGTGTACAGATAATGTTACAGAATGCTCCACGGCCAGATTCTATCTCTGACTCTAGTATATATTGAGGAAGCTGCGTGGTCTTGCCACATCCAGTCTCCCCAGATATCACTACAACCTATCAACATAAAAAAGAATTTAGGAATGATAGTGGACATACAAAGGTACAGAAGAAACAAGAATAAGGGTAAGGAAATGGGCTCTCTTTGGGACAGTAGAAACTTGCCGTCTATGTGGGCTTCATTGTATACGCACTTTAGGATATTTTCATTTAAATTAGAATTACCTGGATCGGGTGGGAGTTTTGATTTCATTGCAATGTTTCTTGAAACTCATGTTATAATGTCCAATATACATCCAGGTAACTTGTGTATTTATAATAGAACACAAACATGATCTTCCATGTTACCTTCATAGCTGTCTTTTGTGATTTCTCTATTTTTTTTTTAAAAAAAAAGACTTACATATACAATACTGTAGTAAAATACAAAACTTTGCTAATGTTAGTACTGTAATTCCTATGTACACTCATGGGGTGAATTTGCATTTATTTTTCACACTGATGGCTGAATGAGTTTAGACTTAATACATATGAACCGCAATATCATATAAAGTTGCTGCTAAATTTTAAGTCAAGAAATAAGTTGCTACAATCCACTAGTTAATATCAAGAGCTAGTTTATCATTTAAATTCATTTATGAGCGATACCAACACCAAGTCTGTCCCTTAAACTAAGCCAAAAGATAAAAATAACGGACTGAGCAAACACATGGTCAAATGTTAATGAAGGGATGTTAAACCTGATTTTGTGCAATTGCTTGCAGCAACCTCTGATTCTCCTTGAAAGATGGCAGTGATTTCCTGAATTCTAGCATCTTTTTTCCTTCAGGTGATTCCTTTTAACAAAACAACATAGTTGTAAAGAGAGCAGAAACACTGGCATAATTTTAAATTTATTAGCTTCCATAGGAGTTAAACTACCATTTGTCCATATTTTGATAAAAAGTATCTCTTGATTCCTATAATATCACAGATAATTGATGGCATCTTAGGCAATACAGAAATACAGAGCTAGCTGGAGCTCCTTAGCAACAACTTAATGAAAATTTCAAGTAACAGCACTAGTTATATTACTATTAACTAGAGGGATATCAGGCAACTCTATCTATGCCAATTCTAGGCAGCAAGGGTAGCTTATTAACCTGGAGGCATTAGTATTCTCTAAAGAATAATAATATGGCTTATAAAAGAGGTGATCATGCACTCATGGTTATAGAAACAGTAGGCATTCACTGTACTATTATTATTTATATCTTTTGTTTGAATTAAAAACCAAAGAAGAAGGATTGATGATAAAACAGAACAAAACATTGCAGCTATGCTTGGGATGTTGAGTATGAAATGTACATTAGGGAAAAGACAAAATCCAGGCAAACACACCTGCCAAGCTCTTTGCAAATTACGCATTCGCAAACTCCTACGCTGAAGAACCTTCTCCATTACAGACCCATCAAGATAAGAATCTGCACTCTGATCAGGCTTTTCCTTATCAGCCTGATCAAGGCGCTCACTGTCACCTGAATTTGCTAATCCCTTTTGGGAACTTAGTAGGAAACGATCAAGGTGTTCTTGCAGTAGACCCTCTACCCTCCTTTGCAAGCCAAGAGGTATAACCACCTGGAAATAATAGAACAAGAAACAACATTCTGTCATGAAGCACTTCCAAATCAATTGCACCCAACGACAACACAACAACAACAACAAAAAGTACCTCTCTTTGTGGGCGCTTATCATCCAAATCGGGGCGGTAGTTTGGAAGAGGAACCTTGCTGGCCACCACCACTTTGCCATATGTTTCACTGACAGTAAGAATGCAGTTGGCATGAGTGAATGATTCATGAGAAAAGCAAAGCATCCTGTCAGGTTGATTATTATTATTACCTGTAAAGTCCCATCCCTTTGGCGAGGTTAGATATCTGCTCATAGTCTCTCCTATCTCTTTTATCTCTGGAAACAATCTCTTGGTCCTTGTCACTGCGGAGCAACAGGCTCAGTTTCCATTTCCACTCGTCAATGTTGGCCACTGAAGATGAGGCCTACAATCAAAGAAAAGCTTCATGTTTCAACCCTAAACACTAACCATTTCACTTTTCAAAGTAGAGTTGTTCATCTTAATCAAAATTGTTAAGTAATAGGACCCAGGAAACATACAACAGAATTATGTTTGAAAACAAAACAGAAAAGAGCAGTGAGATACCTTTTGGCTTTCGAAATCACACTCATACTCGTCATCGGAGAACTGCTCGGCAGTGTAGCCGGAAAAGCGGCGGTTAGAAATGAGCGGAGGAGAGTGTGGGGGTTGGAGGAGAAGACAAAGTCTGTGGTTCTTGGAGGAGGAGGAGGATGCTACTGATTTGAGAAGCAGAGACAACGCCGCTCTCGAATAATAATGCATCAGTCTGCTAAAACAAGACCAAAAATAAACTCAACCACTCAAATTCACCTATAAGAAGCAGCAGCCGGTGGGCCGCTATACATTAAGCAGAGAGGAGATTTATACCTTTTACAATCTAACCTTAAATAATTGATGGACTGTCTTATGCCTCATTTTTAATTTAATTCTCTTCTACCTAATTTTGTTTAACGAGAGAATTTTTTTTATTTGAATTGCATGAGGAAATGATAATTTTAAAAATAATAAAAAAAAATTAAGTCGGTAATAATAATAAAGATAATATTCATGATAATAATGAGGTTATCTCTTCATCTTATTGCTTAGATTCTGTGACTATACCCAGATGAAAAAATTGATCTATGTTCTGAAAAAAAAATGACATATTGAGCCGTAAGAGGATGGTTGGGAGAGAAAACAACATAATAATAAATCATACGAGAGAGAAAGGGAGAGAAAGAGAAGAGAGGTAGCAGTATCCTTTTTTAAGGGAATGTAGCAGTTAACAAAAAGAGAAAATAAACATATAGAATTTATATTTGGGCTAACATTTTTTAATTACTACTAGTTTTTTACCCACCCGTGCATTTGTACCGGATCACAATTCTCTTAATAATTATCTCTTTATTTTATTTTTTTATTTTTCTATTTATCATATTAACCCTAGTTCTTAAAGATCTAAACTAACTTAATAAAGCTAGTATTGTCAGAATTTGTTGGGCGTCTAGCTTTATTATAGTAGAGGCATTACATATTAATTTTGAGCTTTCTTTTAACATATTTATATATAGGGTTAACTTCCTTTTTTTAATACTATCTTATTACCTAATTTTGTCATTTTTATTTAGGTTTCAGAAAGTTTTTTTTTCATTTTTTGAATAGTGAGGAAGTTGTTTATACATTAAAGCCACACAATAATTACATAATAGTTAGGCTAATTACAAATTTGCTACCCTAGCTTTTGTCTTAATGTCAATTTGCTACCCTAGCTTTCATTTCAACCAATTTGCTACACTTCCATCAAATTTGTTACTTTAGGCATTCAAAATTAATCAATTTACTTATCCATATTTCAATATTGACCAACTTCAACCTTTGATTTTAGAATTAATTCATATTTAAATGAAGAAATGAACAAAATGACAAAAAGGCAACAAATTGACTAATTTTTAAAATATAAGGTAGCAAATTGGCAGAAATAATAGTTATGATAGCAAATTAACAAATTAGCTGAGATGAAAAACTAGTCTCAAATGGACACTAAAAAAATTATGGTAGCAATTTAACTAAATGGCATAATAATTATTCAAACTAAAGAAAATCACATGGCTGTGAACAGTGACGGGCCTTCTATTTTTTCACGTATTTCAAGTTTGCCACATATGAATAAAATTTCCTATATACAATTGCGATGCAACTGTTCACCGCAACTGTTTAAATGAAGTTGCGTCTGTTTTTGGCTCTACGGCTTGGCTTTGGTGGCTGGGCTCGCTGAAAAATATTTAAAAACAAAATGGCCTCACATTTAATAGAGGAGAGGTCAGATCGATAGTGAGAGAAAGTGTGTTGTAAGCAATTTAAGTGGAGAAACCATTATCTTGAGGTGAGAAATTTGAGAGGAGTGCTCTATTAGGGTTTTTCCTTGGCAGCGCTCTTGCGATTTTGGCCGGAGGGATTGGAGGTATTGGGCTTCCTATCTTTCACGGCTACACAGTTGAGATCGGCAGCGTTGGTGTTATCCCTTGGCTTCGAATTCTTGCAATTGGAGCCATAGCTCCTCCTTGGGGTGTGTGTCGCGGGCGATTTAACGAAGGGAGGTTGCCAGTTCTAGGGACGATGCAGGGGAGATCCGACTGGTAGAGTCTGGTGGTGCGATGGTCACTTAGGGCGACTACTTGGTCTCAACAATGGCTTTAAGTCGGTGGTGGACTGAATCTGGTTGGTGCACGATAGTGGTGAAGTGGTGGCCTGATTTGGTTTCGAGCAGAGATGCTAAGGATAGCGCATCGAATTGGGGTGGTCGAGGATCTCGATTCACCTCTAGGTTTGCCGATCTAGTTCTTGGGCTCAGGTTGGTGCTCAAGGTGCAGTGAGATCAAGGATGCTCATCGGAATTGATGGTGGCGACGGCGAAAAACTTGTAGTTCAGAGGCCAACGCTATGGGTGTCAATCACATGGGTGCACTTAACATTTGGGCTTGGGTTCTATTGGGCTTGGGCTCAAGATTTTGTTCCTAATGCTTTATATCACAAGTGTGTTTCAGAGCCTTTGCATACCGGGAAAAGGAAGAGAGAAGAGTCGTTGCAGACCAGGAGAGAGAAGAGGGAAGAAGAGGAGATCAGGAAGAGAGAAGAAGGTAATTCTAGCTCCTCTGTTTGCTCTGTAAACTCCAAAATGATCCAGAATCTGGATCAAACACCACAAATACTCGAGTTTCTCGACAACCAAGTACTGTGACAACCACAAGTTTAAAACGTTCAACAACACAAAATGCAGAGTCTATTTCCACCGACACAAAAGGAACCAGTTGAAGAAGGAACAACCAGTCAAGAAGCCTACTAGAGTTAAATCAGTTGTAAGTGTTTCTCATAAAATTTCCTTTACACCATCAAACTTTATTTCATTCTCTTACTTCGTTCCAAATTATGTGTATCTCTGTTTTTAGTGGAAGCTAAAGTGTCAAAACAACACTTTACCATACAAGTTATCTTAAGAAAATAAGAAAGAACTAATGTACACTTTGTCATGCAGACCAAAATGTATACATGTGAGACCTTGAAATAGAAGTTAGATCAAGTAGTACTGGTCGTTCTCTAATGTCAGAGGTCAAGGGTTGTGACCCCTTCAGGGTTTGTTTTTGCTTGAGATACCAAAAGGGTTAGAGACCTTGCAGCATGCTCACCAATTTTCACTTTTCACTCTTTGTAAAGAATTGGTTATCAGTAGGTTAGCAAGATCACTACATTACAACAAGAAAACGTTTTCCCTTTACCGGTCATGATTATTATTAAAATGAGATTGTTTCTAAATTGAAAATATAAACTTGGATGCTTTCAAACTAATTAGCATTGTTTTGCTCTTGCATATTCAGCTTCGGGTTCCATTAATTTGTCTCTCCTAGAGCCATCTTGCTCCCTAAATAACAACTACGCTTCAACAACCTATTCAACTATCTAAGTTGGCATAATCAGAGCAATCTACATGGAAGTGATACCAGTAGAAAAGAATACTTTAATTCAGGGTTAATTCAATCATGCGAACAAATCAGATTCAGATTCAGGACAGATTCAGGTTGTCAAGATAGTTAGGACAGATCTACTATGATCTACCATAGCTTCCAGCTCCCAAGATCAGAACTCTCAACGATCTACATCACACCACTACACAACTAAAACTATTCCTCTAAGGTCCTATTTATATATAAGAATAGTTGTAATCCTAGAAGGAAACTAATTACACAGGAAGACTTACATAATCCTAGTTTGATTATACTTTCTAATCATACTAGGATTAGGACTCACGTCAACACTCCTCCTCAAGTTGGCGCATACAAGTCTTGAATGCCCAACTTGTCAAGTGAGTCACTAAATGTTTGGACGAAACTGCCTTGGTAGACTCCAAACACATTTCTTCAAACTTCATAATCAAATTCAGAATCATCTTCATCACAGTTGTCTTCAGAATCACTAGATTCAAGTTCCAGCTCTCTCAGACTGCTGCCATCTTCAGATATCTCAAAATACTAAAAACTGAATCCATATGTTCTTCACTAGGACAATGCATAAACGGACTAACCACACTCACAGCATAAGCAATATCAGGTCTAGTATGAGAAAGATAAATTAACCTTCCTACTAGACGTTGATATCTTCATTTATCAGTCGGAACTTGATCATGATAAATACCAAGTCTGTGATTCATCTCAATAGGTGTCTCAATTGGTTTGCAGTCCAGCATCCCAGTTTCACCAATGCCCATTGCAATTCCAATATCAGCAAGTTTCAAGGCAGGTGCATCACACTCCATCACCTGTCATGGCAACCACCTCACCGTCCTCTTTCAGCAACCTCACAATCTCTTGTTTGTGTCTTGGTTCAGCCATTGAACAAAGCAGCCCACCACCTTGTCTCAGAAAGGCTTTCTGATCAGAAAGATTCATAAATTCTCTTCTTGTTATGCTTCTTGCCTTTATCTCTTCATGAGTACCAAAAACACCTATTTCACAACATATTGCTTCAGCAGTGTTCTTGTTATCTCCAGTAATTACCATAACACGATTTCCAGCTTCACGGTAATCTTCAATGGCATCAAAAAACCTCCTCTCTTGGCGGGTCCCTTAGTCCAACCAAGCCAACAAAAACAAGTTCGCTCTCTATTGATGAATAATTGGATGGATCAAGTAAAAGATTGTGAGCTGGGTGATCATCACCATCATAGGATTCAAACTCGGCCAAGTCATCTTTGTATGCAAAGCCCAGACAACGTAGTGCCTCAGATGACATCTCATTAAGAGCTTGTAAGATGTAGTTCCTCACGTTATCATCTAGTGGTACAACAGTTCCATCAAACACAATATCCAAGCACTGATAAGTGAATCATCACTTCTGCGTGGGGGTTTCTTCATTAGAGGATTAAATCCTAATGTTGTTGCAGGTGGCCCATCAGTGACAAGATTGACCCACAAAAACTGGACAGGGATGAGCCCTTCAGGAATGCCCAATGCTGCTGTTAGGAATATTGATGCAACCTCACCAATATTGGAAGAGATCATATACCTGATAAAGGCCTTCATGTTGTTGTAGATTGATCTTCCCTCCCCAACAACAGCAACAATTGTGCTGAAGTTATCATCCGCCAAAACCATGTCAGAAGCTTCCTTTGCAACCTCAGTGAGCTTTATATCAGGAGGCATAGGAACAACATCCCATGTTTCATTCTTTTGCAGGGCTTCCAGTTCTTCATTCATAGCTTGCTTCCACTTTGGATCCGCTAGGGCAACCTCTGAGAGGACATTCTGGACGGGTCCTTCAGTTGATGGAGTAGAAGGGGGTCTTCAGACATAATTTCTTCAGGAGGAAATTCACATTCTGGTTCTGTAGTCGAGTCAACCCTATTCTTTGGCAGGTCTACTAGCTCTGTTCTGGGAGGAATCGATGAGTCGCCTGAGTCATCAACCGTAAGCTCCTTTACAGTTGACGAGTCCACTCGTCTGATTGACAGATCCACTTATGTGCTTGCAGTTTCTTCTACTTGGTTTCCAGCCCCAAATTGACTTTCCAGGTTCTCCAACTTTTCAAATTCGTTCATATTCAGAGGATTTCCTACATACTTGCTCTCCCCCTGAAGGGAAGACTCTGAAACTCCTCCTGAGTAATAAAGTTCAGGTGTCATGACTATGACCTCAGGTGATATCGTTCATTCATTCATTCAGCCCATCCCTTTTCTTTATCTTCATCTCTTGTTTCATCGTCTTTTTCTTCACTCAATACCAATTGTAGCCTGATAGGTGTTGTCGAATTTATCATACATGAAGCGAGTGATGATACTGGTTTGCCGACGGACTGATCGCCCAGAAAAACCAGCTTGTACTTCGCCAAAGCTGACACAAGCGTCATTTCAGATCGATCGATCACACAATCAATCATAAAGAAAGAGAGTGTTTCCATTCCTGGTAAAGCTGCAGCAATCTTCCTAAACAGTGTGGTGGTGGATTTCAGGGTTTCAATTCAGGGTTTCAATTCAGGGTTTCAATTCAGGATTTCAATTCAGGGTTTCAATTCAAGTCAGGGTTGTAGGAATTCAGGGTTTCAAGATTGTTCGATTTCAATAGTGGTAGTGGTGGAATTCAGGGTTTCAAGATGGTTGTTGTACCAAGTTTAAAACAAGGTCTGGGATAATGTTTCTTCTAACTCTGGGACCGGATCTTTCCGCAGAATTTCTCCGCGAATCTGCTCGAACTCTGAATCCAATCCGGCCAGGAAAATATGCACCCTCTGACGTTCAATGGACTTCCGGTACAACTCGATATCATCAGCATCTTTCATGATCACCTTGTCTCGATGATCCAATTCTTGGAAAATTTCCGTCAACTCGCCATAATAGGCAGAAAGGCTTTTTCCGTTTTGTTTTGCAGAAAAAGCTTTCTGATGTAGGGCAAAAACTTGTACTTCATCAGTACCATCATAGAATGCCTTTTCAAGGGCACTCCATACTTCACGGGCAGTGCGCAATCTGAGGTAGCGCTTCTGGATCTCAGGAACCATGGACATAAGTAACCATCCTTTGACCTTTTGGTTATCAGCATACCACTTGTCATAATCTGCTTCTCCTTCTCTTGGTTGTTTACTTTTTCCACGAATGTATTGAATCTTCTCACGTCCAGCGATGTGCATCTCCATCATCTGAGACCATACATCGTAGTTTGTTTCAGTCAGGGTTATTCCGGCATTGAATCCAGAACCTTCAGATTGTATCACAATAGGAGGAGCCGTCTTCTCTCCCATGGTGATGGTGCGGCGTGTATCGGTGGTGCGGCGCCCAAGATCGTTTTAAACCTAGGCTCTGATACCAAGTAGAAAAGAATACTTTAATTCAGGTTAATTCAATCATGCGAACAAATCAGATTCAGATTCAGGACAGATTCAGGTTGTCAAGATAATTAGGACAGATCTACTATGATCTACCATAGCTTTCAGCTCCCAAGATCAGAACTCTCAACGATCTACATCACACCACTACACAACTAAAACTATTCCTTTAAGGTCTTATTTATATATAAGAATAGTTGTAATCCTAGAAGGAAACTAATTACACAGAAAGACTTACATAATCCTAGTTTGATTATACTTTCTAATCATACTAGGATTAGGACTCACGTCAACAATACCTAAATAAACATGCGAGCAACAACGGATTGATTGACTATGTCTCGACTTCTGTACGCACGACCTCCTCTCAGTAACCCTGCAACACTAGGCATTTGAAAATGAAGGGCCCAGGGAAGAAACATTTAAATACATTAGCATGAGTGAATAAAAATCGAATATGAAAAGATAAATTTATGTTAATGTTATCCCTTTGATTTTCTGAAAATTCACATGTACGCAACCAATAAAAAAATGATTAAATAAAATATATAACAATTCCCTTGGCTCAAATCCATAATTAAAAAGTGGGGCATTAGTTTCACTATGATCAAGAGAAAAATAATTGACCAGCTCTAAACCACGAGAGGGTTCATTGACTAGCTCTGTCACATCCCGATCCTAGAATTATCTTACGGTTGGTTACTTTGGTCTTTTACCATTTAAAGTAACAGTTTGACCGTATAATAACCGTAAAGTTGACTTTTCGTAAAGTTGAGAATTTGGGAAAACTTTCTTCATAAAAGTTGTAGAGGACATGTAGCATGTTCAAATCAGAGTTCGTATGAAAAAGTTATAAGGGTGCAAAGTCAGGGGCTTATGGGTAATTTTGCAAAATGGCTATAAATAGCCCAAAACCAGGAAATCGGGCAGATTTTCTGCCGGACCTTCTCGGCGTCGCCGTTGCCGATCCAGGACACCTCAGGTGGTGAGACCGGTCCCAAAATGAGCGCCTCTAAATCTACTTCAATTCTAGGTAAGCTTTTCGACCTATCTCTTCATGGTTTAGGAGAAATTTCAAGTTGATTACCAAGTAGAAGTTCTAGATCGGATTTCTTCCTCCTTAGGCCACCAATTTGTGAGTTCTATATATTGTTAGAATGGGTTTTAAGAGTACTACTCACCCCTAAAGTTTGGTGGATTGATTTGGAGTGTGGAAGGAAAATCGAAGATTTGAAGTTTTGAAGTTTAAAAAAAATTTCGAGTTTTTACACTTTTGTTCAATTGACCTAGTTAAAGCTGAATTGGCCTTCGAGTTGAACTAGAAAGTTCTTCCAAATGATGAGACGAAGCTACTGCTAAAATTTGGTGGTGATTGGAGGTCGCCGAAATTTTGACCAGAATATCTGCTGGCGGCGGAGATGGCGGCGGTGCTTCCACTTTTTAGGCAGTTTTTCATGCTCATTGAATAGTATAAAATGAGAGGAGTCTGTGGTTTAAATTTGGTAATTTTTGGAGGATTTTTGGTTAGGTTTTGGAATTTTGCAAGTTTAGTAATATTCACGGATAATAAAATATTATTCCGGTCATCGATTATTGTCGGTTAAGGTTTAAGAAATATTTTAAGGACTCCTAAGTTATTGAGGAATGTCAGAGATTATTGGTTGACAATTTAAGAAGTATGGAGAGGATGAGCGAGTTGTACGCTCATAATTGTTTACGCCTAAATTATTTAATTATTATTCTAGCGTCTGGAAAATTAATATTAATTATGGAATAGGACGCAAAGAGACTCGTGTTGTGGAGACTTCGCTTGAGCGGAATTCGGGTTTTCGTCAGGCTAAGGCCTCAGCCTGTGAGTGGACTTTTATTTGGAATTAAAACGCACACTCTAATTTATTCTACTTTTTGATTTATTAAGGGTTAATCTTGTTAGGTGTTGTTTGAAGTTTTTGGCCTCGTATTAGTATTGTTGTGGTTAGTTATTCGAGGTTGTGAGTTTATTGCATCCCTTATTTGAGCATGAGGCCGGGAAAAGAGGGTTCATGCCTTTTCCCGTGGGTTGATTCGATTTTCGAATTTGTTTGTTATGATTGACATTGGCTGTTGGTTTCTTAAATTTATTGTCTAATAGGGGTTCTTATGAGTTCGGATTAGAGTTGTGTAATCATCATCAGGGAGATGATGTTATTCTTATTAATGTTACTTATCAGATACTTATACATATGTAGACCCTCATCTGGATTTGAGCCGGTCACGTAGACCTTCATCTAGATTCGAGCTGGTCAGAGATATGTGGACCCTCATCGGGATTTGAGCCGGTCACTTAGACCTTCATCCGGATTTGAGTTGGTCATGGATATACAGACCCTCCTCCAGATTTGAGCCGGTCAAGGATTTATAGACCTTCATCTGGATTCGAGTTGGTCAGGGATATGTGGACCTTCATCTGGATTCGAGCCGGTCATTTAGACCTTCATCCGGATTTGAGCTGGTCATAGACTATGAAGTAAATAAAAATGGTTACTAGTAGCCCAGGGAGTCTCATAGTATTATCAGTTATTTATTATTATTTCAATAAATGTGTTTCCGTATTGAATCACCTCATTTTATTATCTAATTTGGGAAAACCTATTATAGGGCGTGCGTAATGGTTTCTCATAAATTCCTAGGAGAGCATTAAAGAAATTTGTCTTTACATATTTGATTTGTGTCCACTCACTCTAATGTTTTTAAATGTTTTCCCTTGGGCCCTTCGTTTTCAAATGTCCAGTGTTGCAGGGTTCCTAAAATGAGGTCGCGCGTACCGAAGTCGGGGCATAGTCAATTAATCCGTTGTTGCTCATAGGGCTGGCTCGGGTCCACTTCGGTTCGGTTTATACCCCAAACCGTGAACCAAACCAATGTTATACTTCGGTTCGGTTTTTACTATTTAAGAGGCCAAACCGCAAACCAAACCACACCTACGGTTCGGTGCGGTTCAGTTTTTTTTTTCAAATTGATAATTTTTCTTCTTGTTATCATTATAGTGAAAAATGATTATAGTTCACAAAGTTGCACATTTATTTACAACCTAATAAACAAATTATACAACATTAGTATGCATATTGTGATTCCGATGACTAAAAGTCAAAAATTAAAATTTGACCGTCAGATATGATCATTATGACGAAAGATGTCTATGGAAAAAAATTCAACTAGATCCGACAAAGTTAAGGGCTCGATCGAAACGGTCAACCCTGATCCATCGTCACTTATCACACGGAAACACTCATATCTACCTATATATTACGTATTTTTGTCAAACCTTCTACACGAAAAACACTCACGTAGATGAGACGCAACCGCCCATATAAAAATTTTGGGACATTTACCTTCCAACGATAGGGCTCCCCATAGGGAATAATAAAGGTAAATAGGGTTGACCGCTACAATCGGTACCGAGACGTTACCCGAATTACGTGATTTTTTAACCAGAGCTGTATTTCATTATTCCAAACACATCTTATTTCACGAGTTTTTTGATAATTTTGCTTCTATGTAGAGTTGGTTCAAAAAGTTGTGCATTTGCTTAAAGCCTAATAAACAAGTTATACAACATTAGTATGCATATTGTGATTCCGATAACTAAAAGTCAAAAATTAAAATTCGACCGTCAGATATGATCATTATGACGAAAGATGTCTGTGGAAAAAAATTCAACTGGATCCGACAAAGTTAAGGGCTCGATCGAAACGGTCAACCCTGATCCATCGTCACTTATCACACGGAAACACTCATATCTACCTCTATATTAGGTATTTTTGTCAAACCTTCTACATGAAAAACACTCAAGTAGATGAGACGCAACCGCCCATATAAAAATTTTGGGACATTTACCTTCCAACGATAGGGCTCCCCATAGGGAATAATAAAGGTAAATAGGGTTGACCGCTACAATCGGTACCGAGACGTTACCCGAATTACGTGATTTTTTAACCAGAGCTGTATTTCATTATTCCGAACACATCTTATTTCACGAGTTTTTTGATAATTTTGCTTCTATGTAGAGTTGGTTCAAAAAGTTGTGCATTTGCTTAAAACCTAATAAACAAGTTATACAACATTAGTATGCATATTGTGATTCCGATGACTAAAAGTCAAAAATTAAAATTCGACCGTCAGATATGATCATTATGACGAAAGATGTCTGTAAAAAAAAATTCAACTGGATCCGACAAAGTTAAGGGCTCGATCGAAACGGTCAACCCTGATCCATCATCAGTTATCACACGGAAACACTCATATCTACCTCTATATTACGTATTTTTGTCAAACCTTTTATACGAAAAACACTCACGAAGATGAGACGCAACCGCCCATATAAAAATTTTGAGACATTTACCTTCCGACGATAGGGCTCCTCAAAGGGAATAATAATTGTAAATAGAGTTGACCGCTACTATCGGCACCGAGACATTGCCCGAATTACATGATTTTTAAACCATAGCCGTATTTCACCATTCCTCACACATCTTATATTACGAGATTTTTGATAATTTTTCTTCCATAATTAAAGTCTTTTTCCTTCCTACTACATAATTAAAGTCATTTTAATTCATGAGTTTATTTATTTATTTTTTCTGGTTTTTCGGTCCGGTCCGGTTTCTACGGTCCTCAAACCGGAAACCGGACCATACATACCCTGACCATGCTAGCTATATATATATATATATATATATATATATATATATATTTGAAAATCCCCATGGTGCATTAAATTAAAATCCAAGTCAAAACACCCATGACTTTCCCCAAATACATAGGATTTAAAACATTCTCAAGCATCTGAAACCGGTTCTTTGCATTTAACTTTAAATCATTAAAATCCAAGAGCTAAGTTTCTCCATTTTAAAAAATATCATCCCCCTCCATAACCCAAAATGGGGATAACAATTTAAAATCATATTCCGGAAAAAACAACTAAAATTCACGGGAAAGGTAGAAACCTCTTTCCTGGCTCACTTACTTTTGAAAACTATTAAATCCCCAATTTTTCCATAATCACCATAAAAACTCAACATGGAGGAAATTCTCATAAATAAAAAAGAAACTCAATAAAAACTCATTTCATGCAATATATTTAAAATAAAAGTCCACTCATAGATTTAGGCCTTAACTTGACGAAAACCTGAATTCCAACCAAGCGAAGTCTTCACAACACAAGTATCTTCGCGTCCTGTTCCACAATTAATATTAATTTTCCAGACGCTAGAGTAATACTTAAATAACATAGACGTACATATTTATAAGTGTACAACTCGGTCATCCTCTCCACATTTCTCAAATTGTCAACCAAAAATCTCCGACCTTCATCAATAACTTAGAAAACCTTAAAATATTTTTTAAACCTTCATCGACAATAATCGATATCCAAAATAATATTTAATATCCGCCAATAATATTAAACATTGAAAATTCCACAACCTAACCAAAACCCTCCTAAAATTATAATCTTCACACCATTAAATTTCACTTATTTAATACTATTTTTTCGTAGAAAAATCTGCCTAAAAAGTGGTAGCTCCGCCGCCAGCAGCGGCCAGCCGGCAGGAATTCAGGCCAAAACTCCGACCATCTCCAATCGCCACCAAAATTTCCAGAAATATACATCTCAACAATCCCAACAATTTTCATGTTCAACACTAAGGCCAATTTGGCCTCTAAGCCGTCCAATTACGTGATGAACAGTGGATCCCGATTTGGGGCTAAAAACCCTAAAATTTCAAATCACACACCAAGAATCAACCTAAAAGATTTTACAGGATTGAAGTACTCAGTAAGGCGAACAAAACCATACCTAGATAACTTAATATGGCAGCATAAGGAGAGAGAACTCTAGCGAGATCCCACATAATGTAGTCGAGCTTCTCAACGTTGCTGCTCCCTCACGGCGGCAAGTCACATCCTAAAACATACCCAGAAGCAAACTAGAGAATGAGACGCGTCGAACAAGACCAGCGCGGCGGCCTCTAGTGGCCTGACGGCGGAGCACTTACTCACGCAACCTCCGGCATAGGAAGAGAGAGAAAGTCAAGGAGAAGAGAGAGAGAGAGAGACAGGGTGAATTTTGAATTTTCACCCCAGTAAAAACCCTATTTATAGTTATTTCCTGTGAACAATAACTTTAGTTTTTAAACCATAACTTCTTTATACGAACTCGGATTTGAGCATGTTACGTGTCTACGAACTCGTATCGACGTCCTCTACAACTATCATGATGAAAGTTTTTCCAAATTCTCAACTTAACGAAAAGTCAACTTTACGGTCATTATACTGTCAAACAGTTACTTTAAATGGTAAAAGATAAAAGTAACTAATCGTAAAATAATGTTAGGATCGGGATGTGACAATTCTCCTCACCTTATAAAAATTTCGTCCACAAAATTTCTATACTCGAAGTCCAACACAATGGGGGATAGTACCACTTACAATAATCTTATTGTTCTCAAATATCAATTATTTCTGAGAACTCTTTTGACTCGCCTCGTGAATAAATTTGTCAAAACTCTACACCCCTTATCCTTACGATCAACAATCCTTATCGATTCCTCCTTAACCGGAAGGCTTTTCACACAAGATGTAAGAAAATAGACTTATTCACGTAACGTGAGCATGCGTGACACTATGCATCTAATATAACCCTAAGGATACCCAACATGTTCCGTAACTCAAGTAACCTAGTCACATGTCACATTTATCCAATGTAACACTCCTTACAAAGTGGATAACCTCCAATACTCCATTTTCTGACGTCTGACCACTCTTTTCAAGTCTATATTAAAGTCTGAAATCTTACCTCTGATCACAATAATTTTCTCTTAATTCATTGATCATACATAATTACCGAATTGTTACTATACTCCAACCCATTTATGAGGTGGAATACTACACTGCCTAGTAATGTTCCACCAACTGTCATCCTCATGAAAATTACTATTGTTTTCCACGAAAAGATTACAAACTATGTTATGTACTGAAAATATCCTTTTCCAACAAATCTTTGTTGCCTAAGCCGGATCATAATCACTCATAGGCCTATCCACATCTTTCTACTCGCTAGAAGCAGCGAACCCGAATGAGGGCAAAGTTCGTTACCATCACCTGGTTCGAACCTCATGACGTCAAGCAATAACTAGTTATCAAACTACTCAATAACTTGGCGTTGAAGCCAATCGTTAACATGCTATAGCTCAAGCATTCACACATGCATATAGCGACCAACTAACCCTCCAATCGAACCGATTGAGAATTCGTGCCCTGTAAAACTGCAAGAAGCCCAAAACTCTAAATGGCAAAATACTCCACAGAATCAAGGCTCACGTTAATCCACGAAGCAAACCATAGTCAAATCAAATCACGTGAACTCTTTCTTCTTTCAAATAGATCACAAGATCCGATGCACGTTTTCCATTGTACGAGTCTGATAAAGAATAATCTTATTTCTGCACATGACCGCTAAAATGATCTCACTTGTAACACTAAACAATATCCTAAAGATACGAAGCATAAAGTCAGAGCCGTAACTGCTACATCCCAGAATATCTAATTTTGTAGACATAAGGAGCCAAAAGAGTTACTCCTCAAGGAAAGTTTAACGTAAAACTATGTTAAACTCTTTTTAAACGTCCACTATAATAAAACAAGTTCAGATCTCTCACTTCTCAAACAAAAACCATAACACGTAAGACTTAGCTGACGTCTTAGATACAAGGACAATCAACTAATAAATTTTCGAGAAGACGCTGATATTGCCCATCACATAAAGGAGTTATATTAAACTTAAATAGGGCAATAGTGAGACATCAATCCACTCGATGAGATACCACGAGTCTCATCGTTCTGTACGTTGATCCTAAGGTGACACACAACTGCGAAACCCAACTCAATCTGAAAGTTCGAATCAGAGAAAACGTCATTAGGGCGCCATAATACCAACAGAGTCATCAACAATGCCAATATCACCAAGCCTAGACAACCACCAACTTTCTTTTACTTCAAGGGACACTTTCAACAATCTCTGATGTCGTATCCCTGACCGAAAGTCACACTTCTCATCCTACCTCCGTTACTATTAATAAGTCTGATCACTAACTAAGATTCGACGTCAGATATTTGAATCACATACGTCTCCCAGGTGCCACTACTTCCTAGAATAAAATTCCTAGCTTGGAAATCCTACCGCACTGCGCGTGCGATGAACACCAACTCACTTTTCATTAGACAAAATAGTTTTCATTCAGGAACCATCATCACCAACTTGGTTTTGCTATCTTGCAAATCTGATACCTCAGCAAAAGTCAAATTGCACGTCCACTCTCGGCTCCAGCTTGAGAGAAAACCAAATCCCAACTTCAACTCAAAAGTCCTATACCTCGCCAACATTTATTAATAGTCTAATTGGGACACTAACCAGGACCATACGTCAATATCATGATTTGTCTAATTGTCGTAACCCAGATTGATGACCACAACCGCAAACAACAATGACCTCACAGGTTAATCCTGGATCAGTATGGGATTCCACCACAATACGATCCCTAGAAAGATCTCTACTACACTTAACAGAAAATTTACCAAATTCAATAATAAATCTCTTTATAACCCTCAACTCATAATATTTCTTGAGTCAATAAAGAAATCATTTCCATTGCTACCACAGTTCATACTAACAGTAAAACAGGCAACTAATAATTTGAACATCGCACTCCCATGCTGCATTAAAACACTTGTGCCTCCAAGATTTGTTACTCGATCAGAACCCAATTCTCATAGAGTTACCACTTAATTAACCACAACCTCTGACTTGCATTCTGCAGTCAAGTCTGCACTCCCTAGACACCAACAAACCATCCAGAAACTCTAATCTTTTAACTATGATGTCTGATCCTCAACAATTCTTGATACTAACTCAATTTAACTCATGACCAATACCATACGTCCACAGAATAGTTTCAGCCAATTACCTTAATACTGGCTGATGGACACATACTCAAAAGTGATGACCGCTATGGTCATACTAAGATTAGTTTGTGGTCTCACCACACAATGATATCAATTAGGAATGTCGCCCCTTTTTGACAATTTTCTTACCAATCGCAAACCCTAACGAAGAAGTAACCTCTGAATCAGCCGGGAAATTCCTTTCCCAAAATCAACGCAAGACATTCCCACCGTAATGCAACAGATGAATAAACCACTTCTCACGACTCTCTTGCTATCACTCAAAATATGAGGCTCTAAGATTTGTCGTCAAATCGAAACTCAGATCAAGTAGGTCACTAATTAATTGACCCCTAACCACGACATTACTATCGATTCTTCATTCCTCTTAGGATTTCAATAAAATTATACTAGAACCTTATCATCCAGACATTAATGTCCATACTTTAGAGACTTGAAATTTGAGGATACTACTCATTACTACAGTGGGGATAACTTATTTATCCTTAAACACTCCACATCACAATACTTCGGTCAAATAATATAATCAATTATTCATTTCACAAACCCGGCAAACTAACCTAAAATGTTCACTTTCAAATTATAGAGTCACTCCATAACTTTAATCACTGTGAAGGCTTCCCAAAACTGTAGCAACAAAAATTTCACATTCTTCACCACAAGGAATTAGTCCAACTTGCCTAAATAGTAATAACGTGGGTGGATATATTCTAATCTTAATATATTGTAGTTAGTCACCCATTACGAAAGAAATAATATTCATAATCCACTTCCATCACAAATTCAAGGCTTATGGAAATAATCTCTTAGCAATACCACCTGAAATAAATATGGTCTACTATTAGTCCATGATACAGTGAGCTTTGCGTCCCCACTGCCTCTTCCTCAAATTCCATGCATCTGACTCAACGCATTAAACCACTCTGATAAGTGCGTTTTACGCTATGTTTTTAATGTGTTTTTACCCTCATTTGTACCTTGTTTATTCCTTAGTAATGTTGTTTTTACTTATATTGAGTCAAAAGGGTTTTTCTGTAGAGTAATGGTTAATATGTGTCTTTATACAGAAATTTGTGCTTAAGTATTGTAAAACCGATTTTGGATAAGACTTGGTTATTTCTCTTATGATTCACCGTACCTTTACATTGTCATTTTTGAGGAATTTGGTTTAATGTGTAGATGACATGTAAATGAACATATGAGAACAAGAATCATGAAGATTGGACTCATGGAAGACAACAAAAGAGGCCATGGAAAAGAAGAAACTCCGAAACATAAGATTTTGATCCGAGCAGAAATTTACAGAAACCCTACATCAACTTCGGAAAATCATATCTAAATATCCAGGAGGAATCTGAGGACGAGCCATATATCATTGGAAATCTACGGAAGTCTAGTTTTTAGATCTTCTTGAATCGTAGCATTTAGAGTTCAGATGAAGGAGTTATGATCAAAACAATGGACGGAGGTCAAGCTGCAAAACTGGGCAGTTTCTGCCTAAGTTGTCACACGAGTTTGGGAGGATGTTTCTTCACCAAAATTCTTCCCAAGCATGTCAAAGGACTTAAGAGAAGCTTAATGAAGTCATGGGAAGCTGTATTGAAGAAGGAGATTCGAAGAAGTCATCATGGCAGCCGAAACAACTAAGTATGGAGCTTTTCCGGTTAAACCAGGAAAGTCTGTCCTTGCCGAGTTTGTCCATGATTTCGGCTGCCTATGAGCCCAAGAACTTGTGTATAAAGCCTACATGGATCCAATAACATGTAGAGGAGTCCAATAAATCAGAAATCCAAGGTCCAAGTCGAAATCCTTGTCCAAAGATGAAAGGAGGAAACCAAGTCCAAGAAGGGTTCCAAGTCCAACATAGGTTGTGTCTCTTTGAAGCTCCCGAATTCCCTAGGGTTTTGTTCGAAATTTTCTGTATAAATAGACATGTATAGCTCTTAGTTTAGTGTCTTTCAATTGCTCTAAGCCTTAGTATAGCCAAACTCTACTTAAAAAACCCTCCCTACACAGAAACACCATAGCCTTGCCGCCGCCAACCCCTTGCTGCCGACTGCATCCTTGCTGCCGATTGCATAGCTTTGCCGCCACCAATCCATTCTTCAATCCTTGCCAACTCTTAGGGTAGGTTTAGGTATGAATACAATCAAGGTTTATGTGTGTATCTACTGTATGGATGATGGTTATTTATATATATGTTTGTATTGGTTTTTGGTTTTACGTTATAAACATGTTTACTTGTTCTTCTTTGTGATTTTCATGTGATTGTGTTTATAATTGTAACGATTTAGATTGCATGTTAGGATTTTGATTTAGTTTAAGTTGTTTATGTTTGTGTTTAGTAGTTGTCGAATTGATTTATTGCTTACCTGATCACGTAATCGAACTTGAAGATAGTCTAGAGCTCAGATGTTTCTAAGGGGGGAGTTTAATCTGCCGTAGTATTCTAGGTTGAGTTCACCGGGTCGGGCTCTCAATTTTAGTTGCTGCATAGGGTTGCTAGGGTAAGTGATTTACATGCTAATAGGATGAGTGACGTCATGCCTAGGATCATGTCTCCAATGACTCGTGAACGGTAAGTGTATTTTGTGTTAATGTGATGCGGGTCGTAAGCATTAAACAGGATGACACATAAACTTAGGATGATGCGTGTCGTAAGTTCTAAGTTACATGAGAAGTCATAACAAGTTAGAATTAATTTGCATCTATGATAACATAAACGTGATAACTTGATCTTTCATAAAACTTATGTGTTTTCTAATCGGTGTTTGCTATATCTTGTGCTTGAGTATTGATTGACCAATGTATGTAAATATTTCTGTTTTATTTTCTTTATATTTCGAACAAACTCATATAAATTCCCCATAATATTTTGTATATATGTTTATACTTGTATAGTTGTGACAGAATTGTACTTGTATGTTTATATTATATTTGTGAATGTTACTAACGATTTGTTTTGCATATTTAATCCTTCCCTAGTGTCCCCGGCTTGAACGATCCCTACTTACAGTTACTACAATGATAGGGTTTAAATTGCAGGTCAACTTTGGCCTCGTCACACTCACTATCGGCTTTTCTTAAATTCTTATAACTTCATCTCAGGTCGGAATGACCACTACCGTCCAACTTCCGACCTACCAAATAAATAAGGCTACATACCTTATGACCTTACCAAACATCAAACAACAATAGAAGTTTGACCTCCAACTCCAACTATCTTGGAGATCTTACCATGACCTCATAATTAAAATGCTTTTCTGACCAATGTGACTCTCATCAATCAAAGATTGACCGAAATTAGACATATTAGTGACACTTTGTAATTTCTGAAATTCCTTGATAATGACTAAGCAATCAGCTCGTCACAATACTCCTTCCAATGGCTTCTAAACGACCACCAAAATTACCAAACAGAAAGTCACCAACTCATTAAACAACATCTTGGAGTTAACTCATCTCAAGTTTTTTTTCTCCTCATAGTCGATAATAACCCGAAAAATCATTACTCATCGACTATTAATAACCTTATTTTCTAAAATACTTTCATTATGCAAATTTCAAACCCTTTTGCATTAATAAACCATGACTAGCTCAAAATCCATTCCACTCTTCACCCCAAATAGCAACATAGATTGATACCGAGATTTAATAACATATTTCTAAAATATCCGTCCTTGATCAATCTATCCAACATCTCCAGGGCATGATCTAATATTTTAATTACTAAAATTACACATCAAATGCCCAACCCTGCACCTTAATTAATAACCGATCACACCAAGGATTCATTAGTCCTCAGCTCATATCCAGACTCACAATCTCGGTCAGATTTCAAAAACTCATAGAAAAAGAGTAGATAATTTACCTTTCTCTTACGGGTACTCTAAGGGGTCGGCGTACTGAGGCATAGTCTTAAAGAGTCAAATATTTATGGAACCATCAGGTCCATAAACCAACCAAGAAGTAGTAACTCATATCCTTAATAAACACTAAACATCTCAAGCATAAAATATAGACAATAAGTGCTACCCAGTACTTCAAGTAATAACAGAAAACGATAACCTAATTCTCTGATACCAACTCTCATGACCCACCTCGGGTTAACCCCTTTAACCCGAAGTAAATCCCGCAGGACCACCTCAAGGGAACTTCTTACCGAAACCCCCTCGAAATGGACAAACCTTCCTGCAAAACCAATTAAGCACTTCCATGAATAATTTAAATCAACCCCCAACTTCTGGAGCCATCCTACTCCCCTAATCACAACTACGCTTCAACAACCTATTCAACTATTTAAGTTGGTGTAATCAGAGCAATCTACATGGAAGTGATACCTAAATAAACATGCGAGCAACGGCGGCGAGATAGCTCCAACCACCATCACCAACTTGCAGACAACACTGCAGGCTTCAAATGGACACCAAGAACTCGGTCTAACTCGGCCGGACGGCGAAGAAATCCGCCAAAGAAAATCGACAAAAAATCAAGATTTTCGGGAGTAACAGTGACTTTTCTGAATTTTTGACTTTTACCAATTCACATCGGTAAGTTTCTATATTTATACTATTTTTACCGTGAACAGTAATTTCAGATATTTTGATTTTTCTACCGTTTTACCGCACAATAACTTTCGTTTTTAGACCATAACTTCTTCATAAGAACTCTGATTTGAGCGTACCACATGCCACGAACTCTAATCAATGTCCTCTAAGACTTTCATACAGAACCTTTTCTCAAATTTTGATTCTAGAAAAAAAAAAAATCAACTCTGCGGTCCTTATACGGTGAAACAGTTACTTAAAATGGTGAAATACCAAAGTAACATGAAGGTAACCAGCCGTAAAATAATTTAAGAACCGGGATGTGACACAACCAATAGAAAAATGATTAAATAAAATATATATAACAATTCTCTTGGCTCAAATCCATAGTTAAAAAGTGAGGCATTAGTTTCACCATGACCACGAGAAAAACAACTGACCAGCTCTAATCCACGAGAGTGTTGGCCAGCTCTATCGGGAGAAGGTCTCTTCACCTACTCTATTCAGGAATGTCCTTCTGACCAGCTACCACCGAAGAGGGTCCTGACCAGCTCTATCCGGGAGGGTCTTTCCGACCAACTACCATAGAAGAGAGTCTGACCAGCTATAATCCGGAGAAAGTACCATCTCCATCCAGAGAGGGTCTATGCTAGCTAGCAATATATATATATATATATATATATATATATATACACACACACACACACACACACACACTTGAAAATTCCATGGTGCATTAAATAAAAATCAAAGTCAAAACACCCATGAATTTTCTCCAAATACATAGGATTTAAAACATTCACAGACATCTGAAACCGGTTTCATGCATTTAACTTTAAATCATTAAAATTCAAGAGCCAAGTTTCTCCATTTTAAACAATATCATCCCCCTCCATAACCCAAAATAGTGATAACAATTTAAAATCATACTCCAGAAAAATCATTTAAAATTCACCGGAAAGATAGGAACATCTTTCCTAGCTCACTTAATTTTGAAAACTATTACATCCCCAATTTTTCCATAATCATGATAAAAAACACATGGAGGAAATTCTCATAAATAAAAGAGAAAGTCAATAAAAACTAGTTGCATGCAATATATTTAAAATAAAAGTCCACTCACATACTTAGGTCTTAGCCTGACGAAAACCCGAATTCCATCCAAGCGAAGTCTCCACAACACGAGTATCTTCGCGTCCTGTTCCATAATTAATATTAATTTTCCGGACGCTAGAGTAATACTTAAATAACATAGGCGTACACATTTATGAGCATACAACTCGCTCATCCTCTCTACATTTCTCAAAGTTTCTTAAAATGAAATAGGAAACTTTACCAATTAAAAACAGGAAAGTTTTCTAAACGACGTATCCTTCTTAATTTGCCGGTTTTAGCTTCATTTTTCGCTTTTACGCTCATTTACCTTTACAATCACAAAATATGTTAGAAATAACATATCATAAAATGCGTCTATCAAAAAGGACCTCAATTATGCTAGTTGCGGTTTCAATTTCCGAGAGACGAATCCAGTGGAAATCTTAACCGAAGTTGGGATTTGGGTTGAGAGAGGGAGGTAGTGGAAAGAGTGATCTTCTTCATAGTGCTTGCGAACAAAGACGGCTTAAAGACGAAAAGAAGTCTCTTGGCCGATTGGGTTGGTCTGAATTTCTCATGTTCCGTCCTTCAATATCTTCCACCGACGGGTTTTGCCTTTCCTTTCTTTTGTCTAGGTTACTTAGCAATTTCCATTTGGTCAAACCAGCCTTCCATCCTAGGATAAAACTATTACTTTTGGTGCTAAACATACGCTTATTTGTACGGGTCATATATTAGAAGATTAATGTAGATAAATCCATTCTTTTATTCAGTTTGTTTCGAGACATAGTAGAGCAATGTTAAGGTTGTGAATTACTTTTTGCATTGCATTTTGATGTCACAGTTTAGTACTGTGTATTTGGAGTTTTTAAAGTAGCTGAAGGTGTACAAAAAACTGTTGAACTATAGTTGAGATTCTAATGGGACAAATCTGGAAGTAGAAATAAATAGTTACACAATGATTTATTAAAACTTTTAGACTCATTTTGTAAAGCATTCACTGTCTTCATCATGTGAGAAGGTGATAACAGTTTCTACTAGAGATGATTCTCACCTTTCTGCACTCCAGATGAACTCTAATGGACCAATTTTTTTCCTTTTAAATTTTGAAATTGATTTTACGGTTTCTTGATGTGTTGTGCTGTACCATGATTTCTAACTTCAAATATTACGGGTGTGTTTCATGATGTGTTGATTTGATCAGCCAGGTTACGCATCTTAGTTTTTCCTTGGCTAACATGATAATTCTCATATATACCTCTTTTGCAAATTTATTTCCTCATGTGCTTTATCAGGCTTCAGTTTAATTTGTGTGTAAATTATTGAACTTAGGTTGAATACTGTCTTTATGACATTCTGTGTTTTTCCCAAATCCTAATTAAGGGCATTTCTAACAATCAGTCTAAAACTTAAACCTATATTCAAATTTTAGGTCATTCAAACATGTAATTATTCATATAGGTTTTACATTTTTAACATATGAAGGCAAAACTCAAACCTATTTGATTATTTTATATCATTATTTAATCATACATGGAGTGAAACTCAATTGTTTAATCATATTATATCATTATATTAATAAAATATGTTAATAGTCTACACCCACTCACCCTCATAAATTATAGGTTTTGGTCATATTTGGTTGAGTCAAAATAGAACACATTTTAGGTAAATCCTATTTTAGCTCAACGGGTTAGGGATGAGATTTTATTATAGGTTTTAAATCAAGGGTTGGAGATCCTCTAAGTATGCAATATCCCTTTTCTTTTCATCATCTTGTAATCTGTATAACACTAGAAGTTTTCATGTGTGTTCATGTTAAATTTTATGTCTATTGTAGTGTGAGTTTGCAAGTGTTATGATACATACCAGAAAATTCTCAGAGCTGCATCACAAAAATAAAATAACACAGGCATACAACGCGCTTCTGCACGTGCTTGAAGTCTAGTACATAATACATACATACGTGAGAGAAGACACTAGTAGTTAAAACACCCAAACGTGGCCGGTAAACGGTAAATATTTTACACCCTAGCAGCCAGTGTTATTTTATACAAAATCAAATCTTGGTCTTGGAGGGTTAGAGTCAAGTGTCTAACCGGGTTGGTCAGTGACGACATTTTGATTGCTCATTCAAGAGAACAACCTGGGTATTTACAATCACTAAGCAGGAAATATCAGTGCCTGTGGACCTGTGGTTTGTAGAACCATTGAGACTGGTCGGAGGTGGTGGTGGTGTCTTCATATGAACTAGTTACCGCGACTGGAACATCATGATTCAAACCCAAATTTGAAATTTCAAGTCATTTCGACTTGCGGTCCCAACCCAAGAACAATGCATAAAGATTAGTAACAGAAACACGAGAGCATCTCACCAAGCATCGAGGCATATATTACAAAATTTGGAAAAAGAAATGTTCATCTGGATACAACATTCTAGTACATCAAACCCCAACAAAATGACCAGCTCAGTTTGCAGCCAACAAAGAGAGAAACCCAATTACCAGTTCAGTTCAAACAGAGAAACCCAATGGACCGCAACTGAAATAAATACCACTAACAACTATCCATCCCCCTTTCCTTTTTGCTATCCCCTTGCCAATTATGCAAAACCTTCACTGGGAAAACCTAGCATAGCTAATATCTATAGATATACCTGAACAAAATCTTAATCTCAATACTAGACACGCACAAACCGATGCAACAGATGCTGCAGAAAGCAACCAAAACTTCTTTATTCCTGAACAAATGTGCTGTATCCCGACTGCTTTGCAGATGAAATCAAATCCGAGCACTCGTCCTCATGATGCTGTTGAATTACCACTTGGGGTCTGTTTAGCCACATATACTTGCTTCATCTTGGATGGAAAGCTCTTTTCCGCACCGATAGATTGATTCCTTCCATGGAACCCCATTCTTCGGTGGGACCACTCGCCCCCTGAACTATTTTTCTGAAATCCACCTCTCTGATAATACGACGAATGGCCATACTGCTGATTAGACATGTTATTCTTGTGCTGAGAAGACTGAGATTTGACATTGGAACTTGTGTTACTAAGTCCACTAACAGTGCTACTACTGAGATTCGGATCAACCTCTGTCTTGTTACCATCCCCACTGGTGCTTAAAGCTGGGCTCTGTGTTGAAGCCCCAGTGCTGCCGGAGCTGGAAGGGCCTACTAATCCCAGTTCATCTGGAAATCGGGCAACGGTAGCATCTGTCGCCACAGGAAAATTACGGCTATTATCAAGAGGTGCTGAAGCTCGAGACTCAGGGAACCTGTTCCCAGTTAATGATTGGTCAACATGACCATGGCCATGGCTGAGTTTGGAAGGGTGCATACCATCACCCTGTTGCTGCAATGGCATCGACAGCGGAACAGACTGAGGTGCAGCAGGAACATGTGGCCAACGAGCTTGAACTGACATGTCAGAAGATGACTGCAAAACAAATTTGGTTCAATACTTAACCAGAGAGAATGTAATATGGATAGTACACTGCCATGACAAGTGTGCAAGGAGGGGCAACCCAAGGGCCATACATGACAGTGAGGGTATGGTTTCACATCAACAGTTCAAAATTTTACCTGGAAAGGAGAAACATCAAACAAGGCCATAGGTGATGGCATAGGAAGCAGTGGTGACCCAGGTGCCAAATGCTGGACCGGAGCAGGCATGTTAGTAGGATTATGCTGTGCAGAAACCATATTCATGTTGTTCATCTCCACTTCACTCACACCCATGGCTGAAGATACAGGATTGTGCTTCCAATCAGGCTGCTTTCCTGATGGGATATATGTAGTACCCATGAAACTCAAGCCAACTTGCCCAAATTGTCCAACAGGTGCGAAGTGGTTATAAACAACCATGTGGGGTGGCCCTTGAACACCTGGTATGCCTCCAGCAGGACTGATAAAAGGACCAGTAAAACCTGCAGGAGGACCGTAGAATGAATCTACCCCAGAATGACACTGCTGCCAGGTCCCAAGCGGAGCTGAAGGAGACGCATTGTTCTTTTGGGATTGAGATTGGTTTGTAGATGCAGATTCATCAGGTCCATAAGCAAACACAGGAGCCCCCATCATGGGATTCATCTCATAAAAGGGAAAATGGGAAGGTGGGCCACCAGGAAAATGTGGAAGCATTTGGGCTGAAGGATTCTGAGGACTTGGTACAGGTGGCCATAGAGAAATTGGTGGGGTCTCTACAGATAGATCTGCTGGAAGGGAAACACTGAGGGACTCTTCAGCCCTTGACTGACTGGCTAATTGCTGATCACCAGATCCACCTACCAACAATTAAAAACCACTTTAATTTGATAAAAATCTTAAGAACGAGAAAATATAGATCATTACAAAAACTGGACAAATTAACACCTGTTGATATCCCGTCAACATCACCATTGGGACGGGGGGCTACAACATAATTGGTTATAAGGAAATTATTCTGACTTGGTAAGGGTGGCCGCAAGGAATTTGGAGCAGTGTCAACAGATAGATCTGCCGGAAGGGAAACACTGACAGACTGTGTGGCCCTTGATTGACTGGCTAGTTGCTGGTCAGTGTCTCCACCTACCACAGATTAAGATGATCTCATTATAAAGAAAAAATATTATGATAAGAAGATACAGAGGTCATCACTAAGCAGAAAAATTATTTACCTGAAGTTATGCCATCAATACCAGCACCAACAAAACTCTTTGTATCCACACCAGAGACAGAGCCAGAACCCAAATTCCCAACAATTTCGTCACTACCGATCGCTGCAACAGCAACAGCTGAAGCAGCTGCTTCAGCTTCTGCCTCAGAGTCTTCCAACTGACCACAAGATTGAGTAGGGTGTTTTTCTTTCTCAAAGAGAAGATTACAATCATTCACAGCTGCAGAAAGATTTTTGGAGAGTTGAATCTCAGACCGAGATGGTCCTGGTGGGCCAATTACATGTGGAACAGCACGGTTGCTAGATGGTAGAATAGTTGGAGATGTGACTGCGCCTGAATACAAAAGGAGAAATTTAATGAGAAATGACCAGATGCAACATTTAGTAACCTCCCCAAGATTTTTTAATTGCTCACCAAATTGAATTTTCTCGCCAGCAAGCAGGGAGTTGATTGGATTTGCAGCAGAAGAAAACGATTTATCCTTTGCCAAGATGGATGAAGGCGGCATGCTGGAAACTGAGGTAGTGAGAGGTTCTAAAGCAACAAGAGAGTCAAAGTTCCCAGGCCTCATAGCATCATCAAGTTGGGTCTGTGTTAAGGACATAACCTGCAAAATGTAGTCAGTCAGTTGAGAATAAATGAAGTGCTTGATTCATTAAACATAGGGCTGGACACTTCATACAGCAATCCCGATCCCGTCCTAACCCCGTACCGAAAATTGGCGGGACAGGACAAAATTTTAAAATGGCGGTACCTGATAGTTTGGAAACTAGACGGGACAGGTTTGGGAAGAGACGGGACCATTCCGAAAGTATAAATGTACTTGTATCCGATCATAACCGTCTGATTTTTAAGGTGTATAATATCTTACAATGAACTCAAAAACACTCAATAAGACATCCAAAACTAAATATAAATTCACAGTACTAGTTTTATACAACAAGAGTTAGATAATTCATTCACATTTGATGATGATGATCATATGAAAGATATCGACGGCCACAACGAAGCTATGTAGTGATAACTGGAGCTCCTTTGATTTTTCAAACTTAAAGTTTTCTCGAGATCTTAATTAAATAGTTAGATACAAATTACAAGCATTTCATTAATTGGTTATTGATTCCCTTTTCATTTTTACAATTTTTGTTCGTCTTGTACTTATATAGAGTTAGAAGTTTAGAACTAGGGCAATTATATCATGAAAAAAGTAACACCATAATATATATATATATATATATATATATATGATAAATTAATACACAATAAAACCTTCATTAATATTGGATGAGTTCATATTGACTTTATAAAAATAGATATAAAACTTCTTCAAGAATTTAGGATCAATTTATCTCTTCTGTTTTTTTTTAATTTTTTTTTCTATCGTTGCAAGATCCCAGTCTCGCCCCTATCCCGCACGGAATACGTTTCTAAAAATGCAATCTCGTCTCATCCCGTCCCATGCCCAGCCCTAATTAAACACATCACCGCAAGAGAATGAAAAAAAATATATTAAATATAAATATTACATTGGCAGGTTCTAACTACAAATTCCTCTCTTCTGTGTCTAAACACATATATCGAAGATACAGTGATGTTGTCATATTTGTACTTCTGGGTGATTGTTAATTAGCTTTTACTTCATAAAAGAAGTCAACATGAAGCAATTTGCAGGTTGGATAACCCTTCTTTTTGGCATTTATGTCAATATCGCTAGATTAGAAATTAGGAATATTGTTAGATTATACATTAGGAAGAACAAGTTCTTCACTTAATAACCAGATATCAAAGACTCAGATGTACCCCTCCCACTGTGCATCTGTCATCCATATCCATTCTCTCCGTATGGGATACAATTGGCTAAATTGATTCCCCATGCTAAATAAAAATAGATAATCATCACACAACTAAAGCACCCATACAGCATACAAGGACACAGGACACTACAAGTTAGGTCAGCACAATGGAGGAATAGGGCGAGCGCGAACAATTAAACCCAAAATAGAAATTTGAATCATCCAAAAAGACACGCATACTACAAGTAAAATTACACCAACTAAACCCAAAGAGAAATTTGAACCATCCAAAAAGACATGCATACTAGCAGCAAATTAAAATACTAAAGAATAAGTGGACAGGGAGTTCCTTTTAAAAGCCAGAAGAAAAGCATTATCATGTCCCCTAATGTTTGAAATAACCATATAACCTGTATTCGCCAAATCCTAAGAAAAAAACATTTGTGATGAACTAATAATAAAGCACATCTCCCTCCCCTCTGTATCATCGCATGCATGAAGCAAAGAGCCATGGCAAGACAGCAAGCTTGGCAGAGGAGATATCATGGCATTTGTGCATAGCTGGCCGGTAAAATATTTAAAAGAAGACTAGTGAAGATAAGAACAGAAACATGCAAGTGAGAATGACAAGTATTTTTCGGTACTAGAAGCACTAGAGCAAATAATGAAAGCAATACAGATCAAAAACAAACAGAAGAAACACATTGTACCCCACTTTGTTAGAGTACGTATTCATAATTGCAACTGATGTTAACAACAAATAGTCATAGATTTAGAATATAACTGATTTGCACACCTGTTGATTAGACTGTGAATTACCCCATGAGCCCAAAGGTGACGGAACATTATCTGGCACCTTATTCTTGTTGTCAAGAATCATGCCTCGTCCAAGGTTCTTTGCACCACCTGATACTACAGGAAGGGAGCTTGCGTGGAGGGACCTGATGAAGGGAAATAAAATAGTGATCACAAATCTTGGTTTAATTTACCAGGTTATATATGTATACAAGAGAAAACAAACCTCATAGTTTGGGATCTGATATCAGCCTGGCCATCACTTTTCACAGCTGGAGTACCAATTAGTTGAGTGCCAGTGGCGTTAAATCCAGCTGATACTTCGGTATTCACCAATCCATGTCCCTCCGTACCAACAAAATCAGAGCGAATGCTGTTTCCTACTTCATTTGCCACTGTAGAATTCTTACCCAAGTTGGCAGCGATGGTGGTACCTTTGAGAGTTGAACGTGGTTTCTGTGGCAACTGGAAAAATCAATACACAAATACAGTTGAACAATACTATTTCATATTAAATCATGGCAAAGAGTGAATCTGAAACACAGCAGGGATTACTTACTACAACCTTTGTCGCTCGAGATTTTGCCTTGATTTCTTTTTCTCTCTGTTCACGTCGATCATTCAGCATTTGCCTTTTTGATCTCACTTCAATGAAATCGTCTTCATCACTAGGAGCCTCTATGCCAGGTTGCTCAAAAACCCGCACAACTCCACTTTGCAGAGGAGCTACATCGTCTTCAGAATGAATGTGTCTTTCAAGGTTTACCTCTCCAGATTGTGGGAGATTATGGCTCTTTTCCAAGGCATCTTTTGCCACACCCCTCTCAGTCCTGCTACCATACTCAATTTCTTGTGAACTACTTGAACCAGGGATCATACGTTCTGACACTGACATTTGTTTGGAATGTTTATTCGACATGACAACCTTTCTAGGCCCGCTTCTCACAGAAGACCCCAAGCCCCTTACAGGAGCATATTTGTCTTCATATCCAACGTGGTTGGATGAAACTGAACCAGTAGACTGCCTTTTGTCAGCACTTGCTCGAACCCGAAATTCTGTACGCTGCATATTACGTCGAGGTCTCCTCTGATACCCGCTAGACTCTAAGTGGGTCGGCTCAGAATCGGGAAATGATCTTGAGCCAGGATTTTTAACTGTAAAGACATATTTTTTCCCTCTGCCACCACCAGATACCAGGCCATGAGCCTTCAGCCCACCTGTATCTCTTCCTCTGACAACTGACTGAGCTGATGATGTTCCAATTTGAGACTGATTTTCAGATTCCCTGTTACCAGAAAAAGCACTGAAGTTTTTCCCAACCAAATTATTGTGTCCCTGATCTTCCCCTTGTAGAAGTGACCCGGACCTTGAACTGCTGTCACCAATATAGGATTTTGCTACTCCCTGCTTCCCCATAACAGAGGTCTCTGCATTTTCTCCTGCTGCCTTTGGATGTATTCTTTCAGATACATTCCCTTGAGATGGATCCAAGTGCCTTGAAGCAAGGCCCTGATGATTATCAGTCGGAAGTGAGAAAACATCATTTTTCATAGTTTGAGTAGTACCTTGACCAGATTGAATCGGTTGAGGACCTCCTGGGTTCTGATTTACAGAAAAACCAGAAGGAATATTGGGCTGAATAAAGGACATTTGTTGAGGAGCCAATGGCAGTACACCCTGGGACATAGGAGATGTATACCTTAGCTGTCCAAACTGGAAGAGAGGGGGCTGTGACAGGTGCATGTGAGCATGAGAAGGACCAACCTGAGTGTGCAGAGGAAGGGGCATCTGTATAGAACCAATTTGTATTGCTGGGACTGGAGACGGTATCAGAGATGGACCTGAAAACAGCCCAAATTGAAGCTTGACAGGTCCCTCTGTCTGATTTTGAATTGCAGATACTGTAGACATGACAGTCTGACTAGACAACAGATGAGGGGTAAGACTAACAGAAGAAGCAACATGATGCTGGGAAGATGGCCCAGAACTTGAAGCATCCACAAAATCCAGCCGTTCAGGAGCAGCTGCCTTATGAGCGACATTATTTGGCTGAATAACTAAATTCTGCATTGCCTTCTCAGTTTCCAGTAACAATATGGAAGAACTACCAACACCCAATTGAGAAGAATCATCCATATGTTGAAAGGATTTTTCACCGGTATGAATTCCATCAAAGGACACATGTTCTTCAACAGTGCCAGAAGAAACCTGAGGTACACCAAATGTGCCTTCTTCATTCCTTGAAGTTCTATCATATTCATCATTTGGCATTCCAACTTCAACGCCTTCATTAAAGCATAGAACAAAGTTGTCCATATCAGGGGACTCTTTCCCCTCTAAATGAATATCTTCATGTACTTCATCTTCTTCCTCGTATCCATCTTCATCCTCATCATACTCCTCTTGCTCCTGCAATTGTTCATTGTTCTCAACAGCCCATTCCTCATCATCACCAATAGAGACAGAACTTGAGTCCTTTTCAGGATTGGTAGGTAATACAAGGGGTTCGTTCTCCTGACCAGGAAGGGAAGCATTTTTACTATCCACCCGGGCAGATAAAACAGAAGAATCTCCGGATTCATCCAAGTCATCATGAGAAAGAGGAGTTGGAGAACTTGGGGGGCTAGACACTGAAAGAGATGACTGTGAGTCACACCTTCGAGTGGAGTCTAGTTTTTGCTCCATATTCCCAGCATTTTCTTGTTTGACTTCAACAATTTCAGGTTGTCCTTGAATCTCTTGCCGACTCCCATTATAACCTGTATGCACGGTAGATTCATTTCTAGCTGCATGACTATACTGCAACTCATTTTCAGGAAACGCTGAGGGGCCAGGATGATCAGGTTCAACCCTGTAGGAGGGTCTGTGCGTTGAAGCTAGTGATGGAGGTGGAAGGACACGAGGTTGCCTCACAGAATACCGTGACCTACCACCAAAGGAGTAAGGCCCATCTGCATCAGAATTTGGATATAGTGGTTCAGGGTAAGGAGAATAAGGATTGTCATGGACCCGGCCCTGCACCCATCCCACATCACTGAACTTTTCAGCAAAGTTATCTTGGAAATCAGGCTCAATCTCCGTGTTTCTGCTATAAGGATCGACATTCCCTGAAAGGTTCCACCTCTGCCCCCTTAAATTAGAAATATTATCAATGTGAGATTCTGCAACCCCTCCCTTATGATAAGTCCTAGAAGGCATCAATCCACCACCTCCATAGAGCTCTTTCCTTGACTGAGTTCTCCCACCAACAGGTAAATCTCTATCTCTTCTCGGACTATGATAACCGGTGACCTGATCTTGTGAAAGTAAGGTTGAGTTGTTCCCATTCTCATACACATCTCTTCTCCAGGAATTAACAGGTTTTCCGCCATCCACAAAAGCAGAACTATCTCTAGGTAAATGCGGCCTAGAACCCATCTCAAAGGACCTATTTAAACTAGAATCAGAAGATCCCGAGGCTGTTATCCTCTCCACCATTCTTTCACCGTCCTCCCATTCACCAACATCCCTTGAGACATCCTTGTCTTTCACCATCCTAGACATGTTTTCATCTGCAACAGCTAAAGAATTACCACCGGCCTTTGCTGTTTCAGCCTTCCTCTTGGCAATCCTCTCCTCCAATTCTATAAGCTTCTGCTTAGCAGCACGCTTCCTCCTTTCTTCCTCCATAAACAATCTCCTTTTCTCCTCTTCCCTGGCTACTCTCTGCTCTTCAGCTCTTCGCATGGCTTCAAGTTGTTCTTGTTCTGCTCTCCATGCTGCTTCCCTAGCTTCTTCATCCAACCTTCTCTGCCTCTCTATATGTTCCTTAGCCAGCCTTGCTCTCTCCTCCTCTTCCCGTCGAGCTACCTCCAAAGCTTTTTCTTGTTCATCAACGATCCGCTGGCGCTCCTGTTCTTGCATTATCTGAACCCTCTCAAGTTCAGCCTCAAAAGATTCCCTAACAGGATCATGGAAATCAGTTTGTTTAGTCACGTCTTTCTTCTTCATAACCACACCAAATAGACCCCCAGAGAAGGGATCCCGGGTGTCAAAATCTGTACTTCCAAAGTCTTCCACATAAGGTTTTTCACTATTTGAGATTGGACGCTTCTCCCTTCCAAAATTGAGTAATGGATCATTAACAGGTAGTCCTCTACCACCCAAAGAGTATAAGGGCTTGGACACTGTGTTATTCTGCATGGCAACACCTCTGTATCTGTTCTGCTGTTCACTGCCATAACGATCTCGTCTATTCCACTCAGTCCCTCGACTTGCATGTGAATCCATAGCATTGCTCCAAGGTTGTCTCCCTCCAAGGTTATACCCTGCATTATTTCTACCGAAATTATCTCGAGCATTTTCTTGAAAAGGCAGATTGTGCTTGTTTTCCTTAGCTGTTTCTAGGCTTAGACTTGATGGCCTTGCACCAAAACCATTTCTGTCAACTTGATCAGTAATTCCATCTTTTGAAAGACTACCATTTCTCCATGAGCTTCCTTCCCTTTCTTGTCTACTTGGTGTTCTTACATCTCTACCATATTGTTCCACCTTAGGGATTTCACTGGAAGAAACCTTGCCAGTTTCATTGTCACGCAAACCCTGTCTCTCAGAAAGGTTATGAACTGGTTTGTGAGGCAGAACACTAATTCTCGGCATATCAAAATCCCTGTCCCAATAAGATTCTGTAAGTGAGAACCCATGGTCTCTGCCTCGGTCTGTGAAACCATGACCCGTATCGCGCTCATCGTCTGCCCAATCTGATCTAGGATTCAACCGAACTAGTGGTAACGGACCGGGAAAGTAATCATCCTGCTTCCGTGCTTGCTCTGATGCTCTATTACCACAAAAACCCCGACTCTCACCCCCGTTATCATTCAGTACATTGCTTGTACCACGACTTGATGTCTGCAACTGCAGGCGCACGTCAACAATCGTACTAGAATGATCACTTCCTCTCTGCTCATTAAGCAATTCATCACGCACTTGCCTCTGTTTCTGATTCAAACCATCCTTTTGCTTCTGTGCAGGTCCTGATGCAGAAGGCAATGTAGCAGCCTGCAGAGAAGGGAAATCCTCACCCCTTAATAGCACAGCTTTCTCCACCGAGTGATAAGCTGGAGTGGAAGTAGGTCCCACAGAACCTGAACGAGCTGAAGGTGGCATATACACACTGTTCCCCTTTCCGGCACCATCATTACCATGCAAATTACTCTGCTCATTACCATGCAAATTATCCTGCAATGCAACAGCAGTGGGCTTGGTCCACCCCATTCCCGCTGAATTCGGCCTCGGCCCACTCCCTGGCACGCCTCCACCTGCGGGGCCACCACCAGAGCCCGAAGAATCAAATCTCTCATGCTCTTTCCGCAGGGAAGGCAGGTTCAAGGGGGGTGGTACAGAAAGCTTCGGCCCAGCCTTGTGCGCACTGCGAGGCCTCGAAAGGACCACCATTCCTCCACCACCGCCAGGTCTGGACCGGTTGGAGCTAGGATGCGGAGGATGGTGGGGGTTGAGGTGATGATGAGAAGGCTGGCCATACGATTTGTTCAGATTCACAGACACATACTTTGCCCCGACTCCGGGATTAGCCATGGCAGTCCTCCGACCCAAAGTATGATCGAATTCGACAAACGCATCAAAAACCCTAATCCTAGACCTTTCTCCTCCGGGCCGCCCTTCCTTCCTTATATTAAACGCACTGTTTCCCCTTTCACGGATCGAACCTCTCCAACCCTGATCGATCAAATACAATTATCACAAAAGGATCCAAAATTTGGATTAATTGAAACTAGAGTCTAATTAAGAGAGACGAAAAACGATTACCTCCGGGAGCGTAATAGAGAGAACGGCGGTGGCGGCGTTACGAATGCGTAAGATAGAAGAAGCCCTACTGTCACCGGAAAGAGGAGGAAACGAAAAATGAGCTAAGCCCACGAGAGAGAGACGAGGTGAAACCAAGGAGCACGGGTCTTTCTGTTTTCGAGTTTGTCCCGCACCTTTTTGGGTTATTAGACTTCCGCCCTATCTATTCTGGTTTATTTAATTAGGCGGTTCAAAGTTTTTTTTACTATGACAGAGACATTTGAACTTGAATGTTAATTCGGTTGTCTCTGTAAAGGTGAAAATTGAAGTACGTATGAATTAAGGCACGTTTTGTACCATACATACTTAGATTTCTGATAACAATAGAGGATCTAACAATTCTTGTATTACGCGTAGTATAAGTCAAAGTTTTATGCATTTTTTCTTCTATGACTAAAGAATTCTCTATAACTCTAACTGATTCTCTATTTTAAAGATTTCAAGATCATTTCTTAAATTCTTCTCTAAAATTATATAGTTTACAACAAATATAGAGAATTTGACTTTCTCTCTTTAATATGAGAAACTGTTTGGAGCAAACAACCAATTTTTCCCTTAAAATCAAGAAAATTCAAGATTTTTGGGAAACTGTTGGAGTTGTTCTTCGATGTTATTAGTGATTTGAATTTGTGAAACACGACCATAAGACTGTACAAGCAGATACTTCATGGCGGTTTCATAATCCCGGTATTCATATTGACTTTTTCCTTCCTTTCAATTAATCCATTACCAAACTTATCCCAAACATGTTTGGAACTCAATGTTAATATATTCATTCTAGATTCCAAATCAATGTTCTAAAACTTGGCCTAGTTGGCCGACTAGTTGGTAGTCGACCGGTCACCGAAAAGATTTTGGTGTAGTTGGCCAGGAGAAAAATCGAGAAAAAATCGTGCTAGTCAGGGAAAATCGGCCCAGTCAGCTCAACTCGGATTAGACCAAAAATAAGAAGAGAAAAATATTCTGATATGGACTTCAGAAAGATTAGTCCCCGGCTCAACTAAGATTAGACCAGTCGATGAATAATCTTTCTGAAGAGTATTCCCTGACGACACTATCTCGTCCACTATTGGAGCCAAAGGATGAAGACTTATGTGAAGATCTTCAGGGAGAAGAGGAAGAGCCATTACATTAGGATTAGAATAAAGAGGGCTCAGGTTCCAATTTGGACCGACCGGACTCTGGAAAGTGTTTTGTTGACCAACAAAGTCTACTCCCATATTACATCTCATTGCTTGCAAAGATTCAGACATCAACTGGTGAGGCATTAAAATTTTTGCATGAGTAGATAGAGTTTCTCATAGGATTGCTTCTCTTTGCAAAGGAGATATTACGTTACCAACCGGCTTCACCTCCTAGCGACCTCTTCCCCAACTAATCATACCACGACCTCTTCCCCTTGAGGACCCAGCTGAACTAGGCACAACAGATGGAAAGTACAACGAGTTGGAAATTCATCCTGAATTGAAGAGACAGGACTTACTCTTTCGGGTTTTCTTGGCTTGAACCGTGACCGAAGAGGAAACTTCTTCTACTTGTCTCTTAAGACGGAGACGATCAAAGAAACCAGCAATCACAGAGATAGAGGATCCCTAAGGAGACCGGGGCAGCGAAGGGGTTTTTGGAGTGTTAAGATTTGGATATGTAGATGAAGATGAGCCAAAGATAGATTTGTTGATGAGGGGATTGGGGTTGTGGCTGATGGAGAGGAGAACCAAATCAAAGGAGTTCTATCGGTATGCAAGTAGGGATTGTTTTCTTTATATTTCTCATGAAAGTATGGTTGGGTTCTAATGAGATGGCGAGATGGGTATGATCTGACCTAGGGGTTAATAGGGTTAAAATTTTAGGGATCAGGATGAGAGGGCCTACGATATGAGATGGGTTCCTGGCCCATTAAAAAAGAGCAGATCTTTAGTTTGGGGAAGCCTGTTGGGCCTAACTGTTAAGACCTATCCCAAATTTTCCTTTGAAATCCAGGATGAATCATGCGGGGACCACCTTCGAAAGAAAATTATACCAAAAATACTGTATAACCTGACGTGTTACGTAACCTGGGTCAAACAACTTCAGTTTAATTACCCTGCAGTCGTTAGTAGTATGGACAAGTATAGATCGTTCTAGCTGGGGAAACCAAAGGATGATCAAAAGAAGAGAAACCAAACAACTTATAAACAAACATTCACATATATACATTGAAATATTAAGGGTTTAAGATTGATTTATTCTAACAAATAACATAGTGAAAATTAAACCTAAGACTCTTATATACAAGTGATCAACATACTCATGCAACACATAACACGAAAACCATCAAAAACACATAACAACTTCATGCAAGGCGGACAGTAATGTTCAAATTATCCTAGACACTAACCAATTTTTATTCTAATTAGAGCCTTTGCGGTTATCTAATTGTTAAGACTTCTCAAGTATTTAGAACCATCTTTGCGCTTGATCCTAAACATGAATGCTAACTCATGTAAAGATATGTTGCGTAGAGATTAAACAAGAAAACACTTAGCACACGAGTCAATCGGAAACATGATCTAAGGTATAGTGTTACTTATCCTATTAGCATGCAAATTATCAGAATTATATCTGCCTTAAATTAATAACAAAGTCCAAGATAACTTTGCGTATGAATCGATCCAAAATTATTATGGTAGATGAAACCCTAAGGACAACCATGACCGAGGTAACCTCAAGGATTGATTTAGATGCACATATTCATGACAATTAATCAATTAGAAATCAAGAACACATAAGAACATGCTACTGCCCCTAAACCTAAATCACGAAATCATCATATATTCAAGAAGTTACAAATCAAAACATAGAACAATCAAAGATCACAAAGAAATCTGAAAATCATGTTTAATAAATAAAACCAAAATCGAAAAGTATATTACAATAGAATTCGAAACTATACAGAAAATAATACAAAAAGCCATGAGAAAATCACACTTTTACAACCTTGAAAATTTGGGAAGTGTGGGGAAAATCTATGGAATGATGAAATGATTTTTATGATTTGTGATGGATGAATCGGTTAAGTATTTTTCTGTATAGGGTTTGGTAGAGTTTCTGCGATGTAATTGTAAGGGTAGTGATGATAATTTTCTGTATAAATACAAGCCTATATATAGAGGAATACATGGATGTGGCTGGCCACAAGTCATAAACCGAAAAGGTTTAGGTTTTCCTTCTTGAACTTGGTATTGCCTGGCCAGCAAGACTTGGGGATTCTAAAGACTTCTATGGCTGAGTCATGGACTTATAATTCTTCATTGGACTCTACATTGGACTCCCTTCATGGACTAGGCTTCATGGATCAGCTGCTTTGCTTCCCTAGGTCCATCAAGAAAACTTCCTCTCGGCAGTAGTAAGTACTATGTTCTGACAGTCTAACCGTTCAACACTAATTCAAGCATAACTCCCTCCAAAAAATAGATATGGATGCGATTTAAAATGTTCTGGAAACTAAACTCACACAGCTTTCCGTGCATGTATGATACATCTTTTAATTCCTTGTGAGTCGTTTTAGAGAAATTCTAGAAGTTGGGTGATGTGCCCAGGAAATTCTGCATGCTTTCGGCCTCTTGATGTTGCTGCCTGCTTGATTGTCTTCCATAGCTCTGATTCTCTTGATTCTTTCTTCCATGAACTATTCTACATGTCACCAAAGTATCAGAGAAGTTAAATCAATTTATGACAATGCAAAAGCTTTACAGAATCATTAAAACATCTCTAAAACTCTACAAATCGACTCTTGACAATTTTCTATATTATTTCTCTATGTTTAACATGTTTTACACACAACTCTACCAAAAACTCTCGCCTCTACATTATGACTCTATTCTACCATAATAAGAGATAAATGAAGTACAAATGGAGGTAATAACATATTAAGAATGTCGTATTTTATGCTCCTATCAATTACCCCACACTTATCCTTTACTAGTCCCTTAGCAAAATAAATACAAGACTCTACTACAAACACTACTAATGCCCTTGAACAAATATCTCATAATCTTTATCATATATAGCTTTCAAGTTTGAATATTCAAGTGTAAACACGTAAATCTCAAGTTTCATAAAACATGTATCACGACATGAATAAGTAAGAAGTGAGAACAAATAGCATGAACAAATAAGGTCAACTGATCCTCATCTCAATGACATACTCTCTTATTTTCACTCGATCATGGTATTCACTCATAAGTATATGCAGGAGAGCAGATTGTAAGACAACAAATAGCTTGCATATTTCAACAAATAAAAGCACTTTGTGAATAAAATTTCTGGAAAACCTCATTTAACAACTAAATGCAAGAATAGACCAAAACCATATCCTCAACTCATGAGAAAATCTCCACAAATCAAAGTTAGTCATCTTAAGAATCATGAATCAATCTCAGTAATGGTTGTAATGGGTCTCGGCTGCATAAGGTAGGATTTTTAGGATAAGTGGTGCTTTAAGACATCACCAAGACTTAGCAAATCTCGATTCTCCTTATGTCTTCACTCCAAGAGCCGGATTTCATCTTGTTAAACTCATACGTCATTCTTAACTCCACCAAATATCATGAACAAGAACAAAGGTCACATATACATTTTTAGACCTTCAAATAATCACAAAACTCTAAATTCACAAACATTTTTCTTTTTCACAATCGTGCTTTTCTTTTTGTTAATGTTTTGATCCGAAATGTTTTTCTTTCTTTTATTTTTTTTCTTTTTTTTCGGATCACACATCTTTTTCTTTTCTTTTCACGACACATACATCTCTTTTACATTTGAAGTTCACCCCACATTTATTTCACAACATTACACAACAAAACTCTATCGAAAGTACTTTGCTAAGTCTCGATAACAAAGTAAAGGTACGGTTATTCTAAGCAAAGATAAATCAAGGCAGCAATGTGAATTACACCTTGGGGTGTAGTAGTAGTGTTCCTGAAAGATAAATCATTCCTGGCTTTCCAAATTTGCCAGCATGTGGTTAAAACTTTAGCCAACAAAATCTTATCATAATGTTTCTTGGAGAAGACACTGTTTAGATTTTCAATAAGATTCTTGGCATAATCTATAAAGTGATTGAACCCAAAGAGTCTCTACACTTCTTTTGTAAAAGGGCAAAGAATAAATAAGTGGTCAGCAGTTTCCTTATCACTATTGCATAAAACACAACTATTATCACTTAAGTTGCTAAATCTTGAAAGTCTATCTTTAGTTTTAAGTCTACTTCTTAACAATAACCAGCTAAAAATTTTCACCTTTGGAGGAAAATCCAGCTTCCACATTTTGTTTAGCAGATTGATTTGGGGATGATGTTCAGAGTTGCACTGCATCCAGGTGGCTGATTTAATGGAAAATTGATCATTAGTAGAAGGGCCTCAGACAAAATTGTCTTCTTGATCATTTAGCGGGATAGGAATGCCCATGATTTGCTTTACAATATCCTCATCCAGGAATTGCAAAAGCTTCGCTTTATTCCATTTTTATTTGTAAAAAAATTACAAACTTTTTCCTCCTAGTTTAGGGAACTTCTTTGGTGATCAGGGACCAAGTTTATAAGTGGGAAGGGAAAAATCCAGTTAAAGGTTCAGAAATTAATGGATTTCTCATTACCCACAGTCTATCTTAGACCTTGAGTTATGATGTCTCTACTGTCTAAAACCCCTTTCCAAGCATAAGAAGCAGAAGCTTTCTTATCAGCTTGGAAAAAATTTGTTTTCCTGAGATATTTCTTTTTCATAATTTGAACCCACCAATTTTCAGGGTCAGTTATCATTTTTCAAGCAAGCTTAGCAATTGCAGCATTATTATAGAAAGCTGAGGGTCTAACCCCTAACCCACCTACTTTTTTAGGAGAGCAGACTTGACTCCAAGCAACACGAGGTGTTTTAGCATTGGTATTCTAGAAAAAGTTCCTAGCTTCTTTATCTAAAGCAGAGGAAATCTTTGTACTACATTTAAAAACAGACATGACATGGTTAGGCATACAAGAGAGGTTAGTTTTTATCAGTGTGAGTCTTCCAGCCCTAGAAAGGGTTCCCTTTTTCCAGCCAGCTAGTTTATTTGAGATTTTTTGGAGTAACTCCTTAGCATTTATGGGATCTTTCCAGAACACTACATTGCGAATGCCCAGGTATTTACCTATTGTTTGTTTTTGTTAGATTCCTAGTATGCTGACAATGGATAACTTGAGATTATTGGTTACATTTGGGGAGAAAAACAAAGAGGACTTGTGAAAATTAATTTTATGTTCATAGGCCTTGGCAAAGGAGGAAAGGTTTTCTAGAATGCATTTTGTTGCTTTGTTGGTTGCCTTAGCGAAGATAAGGCAATCATCAACAAAAATTAAGTTTGAAATTCTAATACCACAGGGTGAGGACAACAAACCTACATTTGATTTGGAGTTTTTAGCTAAGAAATTAAGATTCCTAATCATGGGTTCCATGCAAAGAATGAAGATATAGGGAGATAGGGGGTCTCCCTGACTAATTCCCCTGGTAGGTTTGAACCAACCTTCAGGTTTTCCATTTATGATTACCGAAAAAGAGACAGAAGAAATACAGTTCATAATCATATCAATCCACAAACTATTAAAGCCAAATTTCTTTAAGCATGCCTCAATGAATTTCCAGTCAAGGAAATCATAAGCTTTCTCAAGGTCTAGCTTAACAGCCATTGACCCAATGCTTTTCTTCTTTCTTTGAAAATCAGAAGAAAAAAAATCATGAGCTATAAGAATATTATCTTGAATTGCTCTTCCAGTAGCAAAGGCCCCTTGATTATTTGAAATGCACTTTTCAAGTAAAGGTCTTAGTCTCTTAACAATGATTTTAGTGATAATTTTATAAGAAACATTGCACAAGCTAATGGGTCTAAAATGAGCAAAAATTTCAGGCTTGTCGACTTTTGGAATTAGAGCTATATTAGTATGGTTAATATCATGTAGATTAATGTTTACTTGAAAGAAACTCCTGATCACCGGAATAATGGCAGACTTTACCTCAGTCCAGCAACTCTGATAGAAAGACGCATGAAGACCATCAGGGCCTGGAGCTTTTATTGGGCCAATTGATTGAACTGCATCCTAGATCTCTTCTTTAGTCACCTATTTCAAGAACAAGAAATTATCTTCATCAGATATGCAACTTGGAATATTTTTAAGAAAATCCTGAATATTATCATTGCTTGGGGTTTGGTCTGCAGTAAATCTTTTCTTAAAGTCATTGATAATGACAGGGATAAAAAGACTTGGGTCATCAATCCACAAACCATTATCATCTTTAATTCCATAGATACAGTTCTGTTTTTTCCTTATGTTAGCTTTAGCTTGGAAGAATTTTGTATTTTTTTCACCCAAAGCAAGCCAATTAGCCTTGGCTTTTTATGCCCAAAACAGCTCTTCATCCTTAAAGATTTGAACTAGGTTATTCCTTGCATCTTGTTCCTGGGCATTTAGGAGTTCAGAGTTAATGTTTAACAATAGTTACTCTTGGATATCCTTTAGTTTATCTTGCAGGTCGGATTTTCTTTTGAAGAGATTTCCAAAGACATTTTTATTCTAGCTCTTCACCTTCCCGGTGAACTGGTTTTTTATGGACAGGAAATTTTTAATGGGATTAATTTCCAAATTCTGATTCCAACAATTTCTAACCAAGGGCATGAAGTCCTTGTGAGAAAGCCAAATAGCTTCGAATCTAAAAGGTTTTTGCCTGAGTGTTGGTTTTTCAGCAAGAGTTAGACAAATAGGGCCATGATCAGAATTTATAACTGGAAGATTTTCAAGCTTTAGTAAGTGAAACGAGTTAAGGTAGCTTGCATTAACACAAGCCCTATCAAGTCCTTCAAAGATCAGATCTTGACCCTTCTGTTTATTTGTCCAAGTATAAGGAAGGCCAGTAGCATTAAGGGAAACAAGTTCCATAGTGTTCAGAAAATTATAGAAATCAAGCATGTGTCTGTTGAAGGCTTGAACACCTCCCAGTTTCTCTTCCAGTGATACAATGTTATTCAAGTCTCCCATTAGAATCCAAGGATCATTATTATTTGGTTTGATTCTGCTAACTTGATTCCAAAGCTCAGGTTGTTTATGTTTTTGGGGGTAAGCATAAATGAAGGTTGTAAACCAAGAAGCATTAGAGTTATTATCAGTAATATGGCAATGCACAAAACGATTATGATGAAAAACATGTAAATTCACCATTCTAGATTTCCATAATAACAGAAGACCACCCATTTGTCCTTGGGAAGGAACTACAATAGACTGATCAAAAAGAAAATTGTTAACAGTATCATGTAAAGCATTAACAGATGTTCTAGTATCAAGAATACATAGAACATCAAGATCTTGGCTAGCTATATAAAACTGGGCTTGTGCAAGGAAACCATCCCAAGCACTACCCCTACTGTTCCATGTCATTAACTTCATTCAATATTAAAGGTGTTTGGGTTGCCAGCTCCAGCATTGGCTTCTTCTGCCACGTTACTAAGGTATTCTAATAAATCAAATTCTCATCTCAGACCTAGCATATACTCTTCAACACAAGAGAGAGAACCATTATAGTTATTAACAACAAAATTTTGCCAAGTAACCCAATTGAAGGAAGGGTCAATTCTACGATCTTTAACAAGACCAACCAATACAGACATAAACTCAAATACCACTATATACGGAGGATGAACAGTACCATAAGCTAAAACAGAAAGGGATCGTACCTGGGCCAATAAGAATACCTTATTAAGTGCAAGTCTGCACATAGTCGACCTAAGCCAGAACCGGTGATCGTCATCTCAAATTGAAGGCTCATTGTTTGCAAATTCTTCAAGAACAACCACCAATTCGATCCCAATATCTCTCGAATCGCTGCTCATAGACACTATATGGAGATGAGTAAACAAAAACCCGAAAACCCGGCCAAGGAGGCCAAACTCTAGCAGAGCTGAAATTTGGAGCAGTTTTGAAGAAGAATCTTTGTTGAATGTACTTGATACTTGGTGGTTGATCATGAAGCATAGACGTATGATGATGAAGTGATCAAGAAAACACAACTATGAGGAAGCCTGGGCTTTTAAGAATCACTGCCCCAGTTTTATATTCATTGTGAAATCTACTAGTCCGTCTAATTAAACCTTTTGTATTAGTTATTGATCTGGTATCGCTGTTGCGATTGTATATTGCTAATGTATTCTCTCTATTTTTTGCGTTGGCTTGTAATTTATTTATTTTGCTGAGATGGTTTATTTTAACGAAATGTGATAATAATGAGATCCATGAGCAATGGAATGAATCACGTACATATGATGACTAGGGATCAGCCACCTCCAACAAACATGTTTATATTTTGGCCAACAAGATCTGGATTCACTCAAAAACATGTTTGAGACATTGTCTCTTCAGAAAGGCTTTATGATCGACTTAACAACACCAAAATGGGAGCAAAATTCTCTGTGCCTCTATCTTTGTAATTGATTGCCCACTTCTCGATCTTTCTCAATAAGAATGATCATTTTATCTTTTGCTTTTGACTTTATTGATAAGAAGCCTACACCTATATATATGCATGCATCAAAATCCTCACCCACCCTCTCCTGATTTCAAGTAACTTATTTATCATGGATCCCTAGCTAACCCATCACTCCCGCGTTCATTCCCTTTTTGTTCATTATCAACTCAGAATTCCCGATTCTTCTTCTTCTTCTTCTTCTTCTTCTTCTTCTTCTTTTCTTTGTTCTTTTAGGACCATTAACTCGTATATCAAAGTTGTTGAAAAGCCTAGCTAGTTCTATAAGCTACTCATCTCTTTTTTGTTGCATGTCTAGTGCTCCTATTAAACCAGATTAATAATGTTCCTCTATGTTATTGCTTAATTAATTAGGTCCATAGTTACTTTCTGCAGCTCACGTCCGTACGTCGATCGTGGAGTGATTACAATATATAAGAAGCTAGCTAGATCCTCCTCCCCCATCATATTCCCTGCTCTGGTTATTCCATCCGTTCTCCAAAACCTTCCTCATTTTTTTCCTTTATTTTAAGGAAGATTTTGAGTGTTCTATTCTAGCAGCTTCTTTAAATTTTTCTTTAAAATGAGAAATGTGAAGAGAGGAAAATTTAAATTTCTCATATTTGTAGCAAACTCTATAATTTTATACAAGAATTTTAAAAATTATCATGAAATCTCTAAAATGTAAAATCTATTAGAGATGATGAAGTAAAATTGTTTTAAACATTAACTTTTATTTCTGTGTTATAGAGAAATTATGAGAAATATGTTGGAGATGGTCTTAACGTCTTTCTATGCGTATGTGCAAATCAATGTCGTCAGTTTGAGTTTATAATATGTATTCAAAGTTTTAAACTGTTTTGCATTTTTACCATTTATTTACAGTATGCATGTATAAAGCCTCAAATAACATGGTTTATATTAAGACAGAAGTATATGTACCATATGCCCTTATGCAACATGTACGTGTTCGATCGTACATATTACGATGATGAGCCTCAATATAGAGCCCTTCTTTAATCCTCTTTACATAATTAATTCACAATTATATTCTTAATAATTCTTTAGTCGTTTATGGTAAATTATGGTCATGATCCGCAGAAGTAGCAGCAGCAGTAGTGGTGTTATACCTATATTGGTCTTGTTGTTGTGCCCTTGATGATGATGATGATGGCTTGTGAGAGTACCACTTGGACCAAAACAGATAGTTGAGGAAGTTGAGGAAGCTAAGCCCTGCCAACAACCAATAGAAAAGGTCCAACCTGTCCTTGTTCAGATTATTGTCACTAAGCCAACCACCATGAGTAGCAATTGATGATGATGAAGAGGTGATCTTGTTCACCAGAGAGACCAACAGTGAGCTTAGAAAAAACCCGAATGAATACGAGCAGTATGTCACTGCAGTTAAAAATGCTTGCATCCTGCCTTTCAAGGACTGCTTGTAGAAGAACTCAATCAGGCCGACTGCCGTCAACATCTCCGATAAGCCAAAGATCAAAAACTGCGGCGTGATCCAGAAAATCGACAATTTCTTGTTGGACGTGATGGCAGCTTCCCTTCGCTTCTGCTCCATTACAGCAGCTGAGATCATGGAAAACGTGGCAAAGAAGAGGCCGGCCCCTATTCTTTGTAATGGGGAGATTCCTGATTCGTGCCCGGTAAGCTTTCTTGCGAAAGGGACAAAGAAAGAGTCGTAGAGAGGGACAAGGAAGATGAGGATGATGTAAGGAATGGACTGGAGTGAGGCTGGAGGGACATGGAAAGATTTGGTGAGTCGGGTGTCCATGGCACTTCCTTGTTGGACTGAGAATGTTTGGAGCTGAGCCAAAATGGTGTTGAAAACTATTGTGGAAGCAAAGATTGGAATCACGGAGAGAAGTATTTTCACTTGATTCACTTGTGTAACTGTGCACAATCTCCACGGACTCTCCTTTGTGTTAGTGCCATCTTCAATCTTAATGCACGCTTTATCCAAGAACCTGATCATCATATATTTATTACTGTCAATATATATATATATATATATATATATATATATATAATCTGAAATTAAGAATCTCAAACTAACTAGGATGAGAAGACGAGCTGATGGAATGTTGCTGTGAAAATCATTGTTCTTTTGTATGTTTCTTAATATATTTTTTTACCTGAATTTTTGGGAGTGAAGAAAGGGGTCAATGTCAGAATAGAAAGCGTCTTGATTTGGCACATTGATTTGGCTTCCATGAACCAAGTGAGGATTGGGTGGACAAACTTGCTTTCTCTTTAGTATTGCAGCCACAAAAACCTGAAATAAAATAAATTAGATCGACAAGGTTATGCATGAGTCAGCAGACATCAATAGTATACTAATTATTTTTTTTAGGAAAAAAAGAGAAATATTCATTATCTTATGTGACCAAAAAGGCAAATATAAATAGTCCAAAGATACGAGACCCTATTAGTTCCACCTACTCTCCCGATTAGAAGCCTACGATCTAATGATGGAATTGAAGCTTCACGGATTTTTTCTTAGTTACTAGGAAATTACTCCTCGACCTCTGATCTGAGGCCTAAGTCCAACTAGAAGAAGCCCCGCCAGAAACTTGACCATCCCCTCAGTTCTCTTTCAGCCTAGTTAGCCACCCATCTGAAGATCCAGTAGAGCCCAGAACCGACCCACCACACAGAGTTTCTGGCCGCTGCACCTCCACTGTCAAACCACGTTTTGACTTCGCCCAACAACTCCCACGGCTTTGCCTCCAAACCAGTAAGTTTGGCGGCCACTTCTTCCAGACACAACTATCACCGCCACCCAACCAATCTTTAAAACCCAACGACCAATCTCGATCGCCTCAAAAGCATAGTCGGCACAACTCCGACCCGATCCCTAAGGACAACCAGACCTACTCCCGTCTCATCAGACCTCAATCTAGCAAACCACCCATCAACACCAGCAACGCGATCAAAGAAGATCATCGAAAAAACCAGCACGTCGCGAATCACCCATCACATCACGTTGAATCTTATACAATCACTCCTTGTCGCCTTAACGATCAAATAAAACCCTCCAGCAGCACCACCACCTTGAAAGCACGACCGAACAATCTCGTAGAAGAGAGTTTGCCGCCGCCATGTAAAGCCTAGTTTAGGTTTGAGAAAGTTGAGGTCTTTCCGAAAGGGTCGGAGGTCACTCATGTTTTTTTTTATTTTAAGATTATTATGCTCATTATTTTGTCCTGTAAGAAGATTATGTTATTCAACAACCCAGGTTATATATATCGGAAAATTATTAGGCATTAATTTTTTTGGTGTGGATTTTCATTTTTTGACCATTTCGATTGAATTTCCTCAAACTTCCTTTTAGACATATCTAGATCATCTTGTGTAGATAATCTCTGTAAAATTTCAACCAATTTGGTGATCAGGAAGACCCTCAAACTTGCGTTACAAAAAAGACGGACAAACCAGACAGAATTCTGTCCGTTAGTTTTGTAACGCAAGTTTGAGGGTTTTCCCGATCATCAAATTGGCTGAAATTTTACAGAGATAATCTAGATATGTCTAGAAGGAAGTTTGAAGAAATTCGATCGAGAAGTGGTCTAAAAATGGAAATCCGCACCAAAAGCGGACGACCGCACCTGAAATAAATAATATATATATATATATATATATTATCTTACAAAATTTCATCTAATTTGGTAATGGATAAGGTGGTTAAAACTGCGAATTAAAATTATAAGCATGAACAATTCATGTTTGGTAAATTTGATGCGTTAATTGATTTCAGTTAGTTCAAAGCCTTAACGATCACCATATTGAATGAAATTTTACAGAAATAATCTACATATATGAATCTGCTACGTATTGAACGGTGAAAATGTTGATTTGTTATAGAAAAATTGGTCTAATGTTTGATCTCTAATATATGTCAAAAAAATCTTTAGTGAAATGACCTATGTTTGTGTAAATATATACAGAGCTTGCAAACAAAATTGCTTACCTCAACATGCAAAGCAAACAGTAAAAGCGAATTATATAAAAATATAATTTTCATGTTAATTTGCACATACGAAACAATTATAACAAAGTAAATTACATTCATGTTGGGACGGAGTAAAAATCTTACTTGAGCAATGGGGGTAAAAATGCTTCGTTGAGGTGGCTTGTTTCTGTAATAGAGGGTACCGGAGACCAAGCAGATGAGTCCCATAGCCATGACAGCCGCAGAGACACCGAAGCCGACATCCATTCCGGAGTGAGTTTGGACCCAAACGAGAAGTGTGAGGGCGATGATTTCTCCGACGGAGAAGGAGAAATAAGCAGCATTGAAGTAGGTGGAGAGTTTCTTGGATTGTTTCGGGTCATTTGCAGGGTTGAACTGGTCTGCTCCATGAGCAATCATGTTGGGTTTAACACACCCACTCCCTAATGCTACCAAGTAGAGAGCCACGAAGAAGATCAATGCCTTGAACCCTTTTGCTTCTTCACAGTAGTCTTCTTCTCCAACAGCTGTGGTGTTGTTGTGGCATGGTGGTGGCTTTAGCTGCGGAAGATGAGCTTGGACTGACAATAATATGAAACCCTGCAGCAAATGTTAACATGTCCAAACTTTAATCTCGAGCGATTAATAACTTAATTATTCAGTTAAAATTAGTTATTAAAAACTGATTCGTAATCTGAAGTAGTATTGTGTTATGTACATGTATATATATCAATGCTTTAATGAAGGCGACGGCATGATAATGCCCCATAAAGCGACGTGGCCATCGCCATCGCCTTTCTAGCAAACATTATATTAATTAATAAATATAAATATCTTTTTTCTTATAACACTTGATATACTGGTATTAAAAACCAACCCTGAGTTAAAAAAATGGTGAAAACCAGCCCAAACTTAAAGCCTATGAAAGAACAGAGAAAAGAAGAGGAAAGAGAGTGGTGGACGTGGTATATATTTATCGTGCAATTGTGCAAAACGGTGTCGTTTTCAGAATGAACCATCGTCTTCATCCTTCGCTCCAGCAGCCCGAAGCTTCCCCTTCTGCAAAAAGTGCCGCCTCGGCAAACGCTTTTCCAGCAGCACGTTTCAGTTTGATGCGGCGAGGGTTTTTGGTCGCCTCGCACCAAAGAGCGCCCGGGCTCGTCTCAATTTGGCCTTTGAAAATATTGATATATATAGCATATATCGCTGAACCGTGAAGTTAGAAAATTAATATGGCATGCAGTCACTATACAGAGAGAGACAGGAACCGACGTACCGAAAGTTCAACAAAGCCAAAGATAAGCATGGTCCAGAAGCTCCCAAGATAAGAATCAGAGAGGTAGCCACCAACAAGGGCCAAGAGGAAGACGGTACCAATGAAGTTTGTCACTATGTTTGCAGACTTGGATAATGAGAAATGCATCTCATTTATCACATATGTTATCAGGTTGTTCCCAACGGCCGCTATTGCCATTATCTCAAATGATTGAAGCCCTGAAAATTAACAACATCCATCACACCAACCAACTAAGCCGATCATTTACCAACCCTAAAACAATAAGTAATATAATTTAGGGCTTTGTATGCATATACAAAAATTGCGGGCTAGCTACTTGAAATATATGAAAAACAAACTCTATATCATTCCTTTATTCTAGGTGTTGCTTTGGTATTAATTATCCTCAAGTAGGAACGCGAATGGTATATTCCGGCAAATTACCGACGACCCCATGTCCGAACATAAAGTCATATGTTGGAAAGAGTTGATGCTTTGAATGTGATCGGAATGTTTGTCGCCAAAGTACCCCAAAACAAAACGACGAAAATGGAAAAGAAGACCAAATTAAGAGAAACAAGATCGATGGAAGTCTAGGGGAACCAATATTCGTAATTTATATACAAACATTATCTGCTGGATATATAGCTAGAAAGCGAAGGGTGTATGCATACGTACCAAGAACAAATGAAGCAGCTTTCATTCCACCATGCTTGGCGGGATTAGAAGGTCTGCCTCTCCAATCCAGAGTGACCTCTTCACCACCCAATATTAACTCATGATGACGACGATGATCGCTCATGCTGCTCTCCAGGCTCTCAACCTTACTCATCATCATGAGATTATTACCCTGCTGCTGTCTCCTATCTTCTGCCATTTCTGTCTAAGACGTCCTAATTAAGGACTATAGCGCTGTGGGGGAGAGCCAGATAGATAGCTAGGGAGAGATAATTAAGGACAAGCTTGGTGAGGGAGGCCCTAGCTAGACTGCAGTTTCTTGGTGTTGGGATATGAACACGTACTGGAATTTCTAGTGTTGTGCTGCCCTCTCTCTCTCTGTGTAGTGTTGCTGATTTTGAGGGGAGAGTTGTTCTGAATTTATAGGCGGCCGACTTCTATCACTTGCTAGCTCCTTGGGTAAACGCAGAAAGAAAGGAAGAGAGGAAAGAAATTTTGAATCCACACGCATTATTACCACGTGGATAACACTTGAACCAGGAAAAAAGGCTAATCTGCTTAATTATGTGTGCTACTGGAACTTGCAAATCGATCCGCTTTGGCTGTTTATCCTTTCCTAGCCTCCCACCACTACTTGGTCAACTAGCCAGTCATCAAACTAACAAGTATATATATACATATATGTGCAATTTATAATTAAACCTAGCTAGCTTCCTGTGGACTACAAGAGTCATGGCTACACATTCCAGATTTCCAGCTGCAAGAGTTGACATGACTATTTTTTGGCCCATGCCGTTTCCTAAAGCTTTATGAGGTTGAAACAAGAATTGGAGAAGCATCTTGGAGTGGGGAAGGACATAAGTTTTAGATATATACATTTTACGAATTTAATGGTTCTCACGGCCTAAGAGCATCTCCAACAGGTTCCCCATTTTATTGGTATTCTCACTTTTGGAGAATTTTGAGCTTTTTTTTGGTCCAACAGATTCCCCATCCCATTCTCTAAAATAGGGAAGGAGGAGAAAAAAAAGGGAGGGTTCCCCATATTTGCAGCATTCGGCAAATTTTTGCCGAGAGCTTTGTCATAAATGTTTCACGTTCTCCAAGTCTGCAACGACTACCCCTTGACCCCAATCTCGATCTCATTCTCATTCTCATTCTCTCCTTTTTCTTTCTGATCTGGAGCAACAGGAAACCTATCGATCTCATCCAGTTCACAAAACCAATTGTTTTGTCGCCAATCCATTGTTTTCTTTAAGCCATAATCCAATTCTCGGCTGAACCAATCTCACGATTTCGGGATTGAGTCAAATCCCACACCCCTAAATTGGGAATATGGGTTCGGAGCTAAGGCATAGACAGTATGAAACATGTTTTTAACAGGTAATGTTGAAATTCTTGTGTTTCGTTCGAAATAGAAGGTATGAAACATGTTTTAAACCATTAAATCTTTTTCTGAAAGTTCCGATTTGCTCAGCTTCAAGTCTCTTGTCTTGCATGTTCTATAAATCTATTCTAATCCATGAATTCCGCCTTGACAGAACACTGGGAGGACTTTGGGTCTTCGAATCACTGAGCTTTCCTCCTTACTTTGCAACAACATCAGAACTTACCCTTTTTGGTAATATGTTTCTTCCCCTTACTAAGATTTTTGTTTATAGGTGTTCAAGATTGTTGTTGTTGTTGTTGGGATGCACTTTTGATTGTTAATTAGGTTTGGAAATTATATTTAGATACCTAGAACTGAATTAGATTGAGTTCCATTTAGTGCACACCAAAAAGGGTAAGTTCTGATGTTGTTGATAGGTGAAGAACTATATCTCATAGACAGGAATATATTTTCTGGTTTGATTTCTGATGTTTCCGTATGGCTGAACTAACTTGTTTGTTGTTTTTGCAGGTCCTGCTTACTCAATTCAGCAGCCTACCGCCCCTGTATCAAGACACACCTAATGCGGCTAAGGAATTAGAAATAGCAAGTAATGTTCTTGACCGAAACATGCTGTTGATTTTGTATTCATTTAGAGTTCATTATCTTGCCTAATGTATTGTAAGAGAAGTGTTGACAGATATTTATCTGCCTTTACTTGCTCGCATTTGTTAATGTTTGTGAACTTTCAGGGGATATATATGAGCATGCTGTTCTTCTTAGTGTGAAGACTGAGGATCAGGATGCATTTGAGAGGGATTTCTTTCAACTGAAGCACTATTACACAGATGTTCGGTAATTTATCATAGCCCTAAACCATCTTTAAAGATCCATTTTCTACTGCAAACACTGATGCATCTACTGTATAAGCACCTTTACTGTGATATATTAAGTAAAGGCCAAATTTGTCACGGTGAACACACGCTTGCAAATATATTAAGTAAGAGAAGTGTGTGTTGTGTGGCTTTAGATGTACTTTCTGAAGTAAATTTAACACATTTGCTGCTGCAGAGCTATCGTTGGTTGTGTCCTGTGTACAGTTAAAACACTGTTTATTTTATATCAATTTCTCAGTTCTTTGAAATTTGGATTCGAAGGAATTTACGTTTCTTTTGAGCAGTAACCGTCTTCCTCCATCCACCCAAGAGTACCCAATCTTAGGTCTCAACCTATTGAGGCTCCTTGTCCAGAATAGAATAGCAGAGTTTCACACAGAACTGGAACTGCTCTCATCTGCTGCTTTGGAGAATCCCTGCATTAAGTATGCAGTGGAGTTGGAGCAATCTTTTATGGAAGGAGCTTACAATCGGGTTTTGCATGCTCGGCAGACAGCACCACATGAAACTTATGTTTATTTTATGGATCTGCTGGCAAAAACTGTCAGGTGATTCTTTTCCCCTTAGATATAGTGCTAATATCAAGTGACAAGAAGCATAATTGATAGTAGCAGTTGGTTACTGGTATTTGTTCTTTTTCACTTTGGAAGTCTCCGTCTATGCATTTCAGTTTCTACTGTGGATGATGTGAAACGAGCATCTTATATGCATAATTTAGTTCATCTACTTGTGGAAGTTCTTGTTGGTTGATCTATTCTCTAACTTGTAGGGATGAGATAGCTGGCTGCAGTGAGAAGGCATATGATTATCTCTCAGTTAAGGATGCACAAAAAATCTTGTTGTTCCCTTCTGAGCGTGAACTTTTGGCCTATATTGACGAGGTAATGTCATATGCATGCTTTGTATTTAAAGCCTCTTTAGCTCTCTGATGGTAATTGAGCATACATACCGTTACAAATTCACACCACAATAGAAATGTACTGCCTTTCTGCTTGGTTCCACATTTTAAAGACTGTTTTCCTTGAATACAGGATCATCCTGAGTGGGAAGTAAAGAACGGCGGGGTCTATTTCCAGAAGGTCAAGGAGACCGAGCTCCTTAAGATTCAAGTAGGATTCAGATGAATTTCACCGAGCTCCTTAACAATGGATGAGCCATAAACTATATTTTCAAAGTGAAAAAAAAGATGAGGAAGCAAAGAATGTGAGAATGAGATAACAAAAGTGATGAGATTTGTTCTTATATATAGATAAACAATAGAAGTCAACTAGCCGTTGTAAATTAGTCGTTAGAAAATAGTCGTTGGAAACTAGCTGTTGGAAACTAGCCGTTATTGACTTATTTCAAGGTTTCAAATAAAAAATAATTTATTATTTATCAGTCAAAGATGTAGAATATTTTTATTACTGTAATAAATGCAAGATTCTTCAAAATGGGGAAGCTGTTGGAGTTGGAGCAAAAATAATTTGGAGAATATGGCTTTTGCTTCCCCATTTTGAAGAAATTTTTGGAGAAGCTGTTGGAGATGGTCTAAGCCTTTAGACCTTTCAAAAGTATTATTTATCTAAAACATATTTGAGTCGAGAAAATCATCACGCACATTAGCACCATAGTTATTGACCGACCGACCCAATTTTGGTATACGACGTCCATACCGATTGCAATACGCGGCAAAGCGCATCCCATATTTCAATGAGTAATTCTGTCATTTCCTACAAATCTCTTATTAATTAATTACACAATTCTAATTGAATCTCCACCTTACCTGTCACTTTACTCTCTAATTATCACATTTTCTATTATATTTTTTAAATTAAGACGCAGGATCTTACCAGAGTAGATCTTTATACGGGTATGGAAGAATGTAGATCATTGAGTGGGGCAAGTGTAAAGTAGACAGTATAATTTTAGAGTGACTTGATGAGATGTGAGAGCATCCTCCTCTCCTCCCAAATTGTTTGACCCTATAGACCATGCAACGCTTGGAAGTTACACACATAGGTTTGCCGACAAAGAGAAGTCAATGCTGCCTCTTTGATTTCCATGATAGGAGGGAGACAAGTGGAGACAGAACACACTAATTTAACCCAAAGTGGATCCCAACACACATATGTTACAAGATTATCCATAATACATCCATATTGGATGGAAAGGTCTTGGTATTTTCTTCTTCCAAATCATATGTCAATAGACAACATTGGCAAGCTAAAAACATATATTCTTTAGTTTTCTTGTTAATCCCCAATTAACTAGAATTCTAAAGTATGATCACGTTGATTTGTTTAACTTATACTGTCATTAACTTATGCAAGAATCGAGTACGTTGTTGTGATTGGCGGGTTTAAGTGAAAGCACTCAAATACATGTTAAGCAAGCTACTTAATGGGGATGACAATGTATAAGACTTCACACACAATGACTCCCACATTTTCCTGTTAGGATTGGAAATCTTGTATCTTACATATCCACGATTGAGTCCTTAAATTTGAGAAAGAGTGTAAAAACAAGTGCCTCAAATCATTGCTATACTGAAAAGGTTGAGAGGCATTTTAAATTTTTGTGTTCACACAACAAACAAAGGTCAATATTTGCTTCGATACGATATGATTAGGTGCCATATGAAGCCATCAGGTCAAATGCATTAGCCTATTGATAAACAAGCTAGAACTCTAAGGATATTGGTCAATAATCATTACATATGGTCGATGATGGCCGAGGTAGTCAACCTCAATGTTGCTCTTAGAATTGAGGCGTGGCTTTGAATTGGAAAGGAGATTAAACATGTTGGACTCTAAACTGAGAAAGTAACATTGGCACCTTTCGGTTTGTAGAAGCCACATTACTATGTGCATCTCTTTACGACCCTAACAAAATTCAATTCTAATGAAACTTGTAGTCTACTTTGAATTTGGGATGAACTTTTCTTAATTTTTATAGTCAAGAACATAGATAGAGGGATGATGAGGAAATTGGTTCGTTCCTATGTATGTAGTGTTTAACTTATAAAATCCAACCCTTAAATAATTTTCCAGTCACAGAATCTAATCATTTCCCGTGGCAAATCTAAGCAAACCATTTCTGCCGACTACCCTTGTGACGATTTCAAGGTGCTCAAACTACCAAAATGCTGCACCAAGTTTTTTACTGGTAGTAAAAACAATCACTACCTATCCAGTTTTCTCATAATGTCTTATATATGAGAAACAAAAAAAATCAGGGATAGTTTTGCTTCGCTTGTTCGTTCGTTTTTCTTTTTCTCTCAAGTGTTGTTGCCGCCTCACACTTCCGCATAACAAGTTAGAAATTACACTGTTCTTTTTTTCGGTAGTCAATAAGTTATAATGTGGTGCAAAATGTGCTTTTCAACTGTGCATATATATGCATATGGCATTAGGTGAACCTAAAATATCCACTCATTTGATTCTTCTATCGAGTCAACAGTAGCATGAACTTAGACATGAATGTCTCGTCAAGCTCGAATCTGAAATTTTCAGATTTAAGTCGAACTCTAAACAATATTTCATTTTAATACAAGTCGGAAAAGTCTTTAGACAAACTTTTTTTTAATAAAGATTTTTAAAACAAAATATCCAAAGTAATTGAATTATGACTAATATTTTAGAAACTTTATTTACATTATAAAACATATTTTACTTGTAAAACCTATTTTACATTATATCAAACTTGGCTGAGCCCTTATGACATTTTCTGCTCCTGTAGTTGCAGTAGGAAAATGTAGCTGCCCTTATAACTATTTAACAATGGAGATGGCTGTGCTTTCCTAGGAGGAAAAGGCCATGCACTCATCATCTCACTACCACCAATATATATTGGCTACTTTTGCGGTTTTAATTGGGATGGAGAGAACTGAGTTAGGAAAAAACTAAAGGAGAGAGCTGGATTCAAAGCACCATCCTCCTATTTTCAAACTCTCTGTTGGTCGGTAGGCATGCACTACAAGGAGGGCTCTTCATTCCCCCCCCCCTTAATTTTATTGGAGAGGACAAGCAATATTTCTTCCATGGTTTCCACTCACCTGTTTTTGATTTTATGTGGAAATCATATGTACATAACAGATACATATATAGTAACCAGCTTAATTCCCAAGTAAGCAAAATGCAGACGCATATATAGCATGGATGCTTCTGCTGCCCAATAACAGCAGCGGCAGTACTAACCGCCTTATGCCTAGCCATCGCAAATGACAATGGAAGCACTGACAGACCCACCCATGATTGCACCAACAAATCATCAAGGAGCCTTTACTTATACAAACATGATATAACCTGTATCAAAAACAATGGCACATATCAACAAGAGTTCAAAAAACACAAATAAATCCCTTGATATTTGACATGACAAAAGATATTACGTCACTGGCAGTATTCATCCTATAAAACCTTTAAAAGGGTGACCAAAACTCTGAAAAGAAAAAGAAATCCTGAAGATCAAAAGAGGTGGTGAAACTAGCAGTCCTTAAGGCGAAAACCAAACTTAGGACCTAAGATTTTACAGCTTTGGCAAAGCAGAATGAGAAAAAGGCCTGCCAACATACACTTCAGCAAACTCTCATTTGAACTAGGACAAGCGTGGCCTGTGGATCATTATTGTACCGATACTGTCCCAATTTAATCAACTTTAAGGTGTTGGGTTTTAACTACAAAAGACCTCGGTACAATTAGATATGATTCATCAATTTATAAGTTATATTTTATTTATCATTTTTCTGATGTGGGATGTTTCCTCTCCAACACTCTCACTTTTCAACATGTATAAAAAACAAGTGAAGACTCAAGTGCTATAACATGACTTAAGAAAACAGATGTTTGATCAAAAGAAAAAGAAGTAGCTGTTCTGATAACCAGTTAACCACAAAATGTAGGCCAACATAACATGTATGATGAGCAAAACATATAAAAAGACGGCGACCAAACAAGCCTTAACTGGGAATTGTTCACCCGCTCAATGAGCTCCCAACCAGATGCCACCGAGAGACATAGTCCGTGGGCACTACCAAAATGACACGCCAAAACTCAAATCGATATAAAAAAGAATGACCAGACGGAAAGTGCTCAACATACTAATAATAGAACTGAATAAGAGAGATGGAATAACGGAATTTATAGCTGCAAACTACGTATTATCAATAATTGCCACAAAGGAACGTAAACCAATCTGCAATACATAGAAAAATAACTCCAAGTATGTTCATCAAACCAGCAATCCAAGACTTACACACTAGAATAAGCAATATAGGATTTCCTTATATGATGGCCTCCTTATCATGACCAGAGCACTTCTATCATAGGACCTAAAAAGAGAACTAGCAAAGAAAGAGAAGCATCATGATTTCATGATTTCCAAGATTTTATCAAGTTTCTCTGCCTTGACAACATGATTGGCTTTAGGAATAGCATCCCGACCAGCAGCCCTATAATCGAAAGGGCAGTCATGTTAGTAATGACGAGTTGAACAGAAGGTGTTTCCACATTTGCAATTGAACCCAGTTAAACCAACACACTTTCGGCAACTAGTGCATCTCTTTAGTCCCGCTATTTCTTTCACCTCCTCACTAACTTTGCTTGAGGATGACCCGCTTGATGGTTCTGTTGAAACAACTACTGCCTCCACTTCTCCAGCTTGCGCATTGACAGCAGTTGCAACAACAGGTCTGATGCCAGTGTTATCATTCACAAGGCTACCAATGGATCACAATGTTATATAGTGATTCATTGATCAGCCACCAAAATAAGGTTTATTTACACACATATAGTCCCGTTCTAGAGATGACATCCGGAGATTGAAATTTTGAGCATCTTAGTATTGTTTTATTATTGTGCAACCTGATTTAATGACTTGATTTTTTTAAGTCATACGCAAGAGTTGAGTCTACAGAATAGAACAACCACATCCACAGTTGTTTAATCACTAGGCTAAGTGCCCGCGCCAGCGCGGGTTGGAAACATCTAATGATAGTTGTCGATGAGTGATGATAATGATAAACTAATAAGTTACAACATTGTTTCAAGGTTCTAACTTAGAGGATGATAATAACAACTACGCTCACAAAAAAATATAGAGAACAGATTGCTTCTCCCCTCAAATTTCACCCAATTGAACTGAATGGAAATAGTAGAGTAGGCACATATACATGCACATATATCTAATATTCATGTTGATATGCATGGATATCATTAAACATGGATATTCATTTTAAACAGCAGAATCTGTTTCTGTCAACATTAATGCAATTTATCCAGTACTCACAGATATCACTAACAGGAAATGGATTTTTAATCAATTGCTTCACAAACTAACCACAAAACCACCAAACGACCACAAATTTGCTGCATCACCTTAGTGATACTAACTACACTCACATCACACTGATACCAGACACATTAAATACAGATCAGGTAATATCTATTTCGCAAACACCATATTGAAAAACTTAACAACCAAATTTTCTCATCTCATTGAAACATCAAAAAATGCCAATCACTAACTGCAACAACTGAACATCTGCCAATCTTTACCCAACCAAGAAGCATCAGACTTTGTTGTTTAACTAATAGCTATCCTGACCAAAAATTAAACAAAGAACTTACTGGACCAAAGCAACAGCATGACCAAAACCCATATTCTGCATGATACTGCACCAAAGCTGGCCACATCACAATCCAGCCCCCAACATTTTTACTGAAAACCGAAAACCAATCTTTGTCCATCTCTATCCTGCATCTAACTAATCTCAACACCACAAAATCACACAGAATCTAAATCCAATGAAAATGACCATGCATGTTTGATCCACACCCAACACATGCAGTCCTGTGTATTTTTATGCCAAATTTGTGAACCACCTCCCCCAAACTGAAGTCAATCGCACACCAACAAATCAAAGCAAATGAAACATCTCGAAAAAAGCAATAAACAAACAGAGCACAGAACACCAGGGAAAATGATCTCTTGTCGCACCACATCAACCTCAGAGTAATACAGAACACAGAATTGTCGAGTAAGAGAACAAATGTGTACTCGCAAGAATTGACCTTTGTGCAGCAGCTGAGTAGAACTACATTTGATCAGGGTAGTACGATGACCCACCCATTTACTTTCTATGCAAGAATCAGTACCATGATACTACATAATTTACTTTCTATGCAAGAATCAGTACCATGATACTACACAATTTACTTTCTATGCAAGGATCAGTACCATGATACTACACCTGACAAAAGGTAATGCTAGTTAGCACATTACCTCATTCAATCTCTCCATCAAGGTGGACAGATTATGAAGGAGTTGTTTTGCTGACAGCCCACCTTTCATTTTGCCATGGTATTTCTTTGTGCAAAAGCTTCCTCCTTACTTCACAAAAGAAATGAAGAATATCAACTCAGATTTTTTGATCACTTGTTCCCAAATCAATATAATATTCCGTAAATAAACAACACCGATTATATAACTTTGTTTTATCAATTTTGATTTTCTTACATCATTACAGAAACGAAATTTTTACAATATCGGAACTTTTTGGCTTTGTATTCCATAATACAATTTTTTTCCATTAAGAGAAGAATCCCTCAATCAGTAAAACACAGTAAATCACAAAAGCAATTAATACGTTTTCATCAAAACCAAGCATCATTATAATTCAGAACTATAAAGTCACTATATATAGTTGAGAAATTTATAGTCAGGACATAACAATATTCAATTCACTCAAATATTATTCTTCCATGAGCAGCTATAAAACTAACCTGATAGGGGCTCAGCCTTTGCCAATTTGCTCCTTGAAACTTCAGCTTACATGACTAATCTCCATTCCCTCACAGTGATCATAATATTTATTGACCCCTGGAAATTCAAAAGTAACCACCATGGAAACTAAATAGAAAATCAAACATATACAAAAGCAAAACGACTCAATTGAAATAAAAACTCTAAAATCTTTGCGTTAATTAAAAGCAGGAATTGTAGTTACTCATGTTTGAGTATTTGGTTTGATTCACATTTATATGTACCTCTCTATCTCTTTGAGGATATAAATGCAGCAGAAGCTTTTATCGCAAATCCATGGACATGTTTCTGGGTTTTAGTTTCTAAATTGCTTTTGATTATTCGTTTCAGATGTTGGCCGCTTTGTGCAAGTGAAATAAATTGAGGCTATTTGGTGCCAAATGAAATCCAAAAGCCTACTGGAATAGCTATAAACTAAAAGGTTATAGCATCAAAAATCAACAACAACATAGACACAGATGAAGAGGAGACACTACCCCACTGAACTGGAAAACCTGCAGTTTATTTCTGGAAAAAACAACAAATTCAGGACATCACACTTCTGAATTTCAATTCTCTAAGGGGTAATTATTTATCCCACAATCAACTGTAACCAATTGCAACTATGCTCTTTTGGATTTTCACATGAAGAGAGAAGGGTCTGGGTTGCACTTAGCCAAGACACAAAACCCAGAAACAGAGAAGGATGTCGATTTAGGAGTTCAATCAAATTCAAGCCATAACCATAGATTATAGACTCGAAATAATCAGATAGGAATAGAGAAGGAGAATTTCACCTCCAAAAGTCGTTTCGCCGCCCAAAACTCGCCTGGAAGCACCAAGAACAGCCGTCGTATTCATCCTCTGTTCTTCGTCTTGCGCGGTGGCAGGTGTGATCTTAATCAGGTGCAATGGTCTTCTGATCCAGGAAGCTTACCCAAACCTCTTCACCAAAAACCAATTGAAGCAAACTGAATCACTTTCGGTTAAGTGAGGGCGTGAGAGATCGAGTGAGGGCGAGAGAAGAGGGCGAGAGAGATCGATAGAGATGAAAGTGAGGCTGAGCGAAATAGTTACCCTCAAGTGTTTTATAGTTGGTGCTGAAATCAGGGCAAAATCGTCTTTCGCTCATGTGGTGGCTATGAAGAGGTACATCAGTACATACCCAGATCCAGTGTTACCTGAGATCCTCAAATGATAGAATAGCAGGAATCAAACCATAGACCTATGGAACAACTCAAATCATTCAGGTACAATCGAGTAAACAAAGATAGTGAGTAATGTCACAATATTTCAGTGTTATTCTAGTTAGGTAATCATTCAGCTATATCACTGACAGTTGATCTTTGATGTGAAAGGTCCACTACCAATGTGCAAAGCCTAGCAAATATGAAATGAATTACCACTGAAGTTGAAGGCACAACCACATCCACTAATTGATTGTTTGTAAAGTCAGATCAACCTGCACAATTAACATAGCAATGAGAGATGGAGATGGGAAAAGATCAATTGATTTCAATTAGTTTCTGAAATGTGGAGTAAAATTGTGCAATCAAAAGTACGATTTCAAACAACCAAAGAAATCCTTATCAGAGAAAGAAAAATTAGAAAAGCAACTTACTTGGAGCAAAACCATATCCAGATCCAACCCATTCTACCTGAATAACACATAATTTCAATAACAGTTGAAACTCACAGAGAGCCAGACGAAAGCGAGAAGAGTATAGGAAAGGGGAAAAATATGGCAACTGACTGAAATCCGAGAACGCTGCAACTTTCTGTTGGTATCAGTAACAAACATGCAGAACTCATCAAAGCAATGAAATTGAATGATCAACAGAAACAAAGTAACCATCTAAAGCCTTAATCGATTAGATAGAGAACATGCAAAATTTTCAATGAAAACCAATTACCCAAAACCCAGAAGGCAGAAATTCATAAGCAAAGAACCGGCAAAGGGGGAGACTAAATCACCGAAGTGAACCAACGATAGCCTAAATCATGTGGTGGCTCGGCTTGGCTGGAGCCGCACTAACCTTCGGCTCCTTATGAATAGTGGCGGCTCTGTTCCAAGATTGGTATATAGGAAATTAGAAATGTATAAACAAATGTGATGAGTAAAATTGGAACAAACATTGTGCTCATCAAATGGTCAAACTTTTGGCTAAATTTTTTGGAATTACTCATATCATCATGTGTGTATATGTAGCTAGAAAACAAGTGGTTTAGATTTTTAAACTAAATGTCATAACTATTAGGGCCAGCTTCAGTTCATTTCAGTTCGGTTTATAACCCAAACCGCAAATTAAACCAATGTTATACTTCGATCCAGTCCGGTCTGGTTTTCTACCTTTTCACATACCAAACCGCAAACTAAACCACACCTACGATTCTGTTTTTTTTTGTTTTTTTTTAATTTTTATTCTAATGATCATTATAACGAAAAATTGTTATAGTTCACAATATTGTACATTTGTTTACAACATACTAAACAAGTTATACAGCATTAGTAAGCACATTGTGATTCGATGACTGAAATTCACAAACGAAAGATCATTATGACGAAACATGTTTAGGGTATAAAAGTCAACTGGATCTGATAACATTAAGGTCACGATCGAAACAGTTAACTCTAATTCATCATCACTTATGTGATTTGTGAATTTGATTGGCTTCTTTGAATTGGGAAGATTGAAGATGTGATTAATTGTAATTGCAATCGAATCAATTACTTGATAAGTTAATATGCAACTATTTTCCTCTTTCTTTTTTAGGTATGTGGCTTTGTGGCTTTGGGTAGTCATCCAGACCTTGATTGATTTGATTTTTTAAATGTATAATGAGGTTATCAATTATAGAATTTCTAAGAAGAATTTGAAGGCCTGAAAAATCGTGAGGCCTGACCCGGCTGGTTTAGGCTTTAACCGATCCTTGGTTTTATAACAGCATAGCCAGGCTCAGGTACACAACACACGGTCCAGGCCCAGGCCCTGTATTTGCTATGCGGGTTCATGCCCACGCCTAGCCCTAATTTCGATGCCGGTATAATGCGGATTTCCAAACGGAGCTCACTCATCTGCAATAAACAGCCACTGTGGTTCAGCACCACTTTCACCAAGCTAGCCTGCCGAGCTCAGGGTTGGTCGGATTTCCAGCTTCTTCGGAAACTTCTTGATGGCTTCAAGCCCGAGATTCAACTTGACGTCAGGGCTATGGAGCCTCAGATGTTAGCCTTTGCTCAATAATTAGCACATCACTATGAACTAAAACAGTACAACAGATGAGCTACCAAAGCAACCCGCTCCTCTTCTTGGCAATATGCTTTCAAATCATTTTCCCCACACCAAACCCCATTTTAGCCACTACATTCGAAACCACTAACCCACATCACATCACATCACCCCACCTAACACCACACACCACAAAACCCAAAGCCTAGAACCGACAATCCCTCCCTGAATTGGCCATCAAAAGATCACAGAGCCTGCCACGTCCAAGGCCTTTGTTGTACGTGTGTTGAACCATGGTCAAAGACTCATGTGTGCAAAAATTCGGTAAAGTGGTGGCTCCATCCAAGCTAGTAGTTGATGTCAGGACCCACCCCAGGTTAACCCTTTTAACCTAAAGTAAATCCTGCGGGGTCCACGTCAAGAGAACTTCCTACCGAAACCCCCTTGAAATGGACAACCTTTCCTACAAATCAACTAGGCACTTCCACATATAATAAAAATCAACCTAACACCTGGAGCCATCTTGCTCCCCAAAACACATCTACGCTTCAACAATCAATTTTAATACTAAACTAAATTTGGGTAATCAGAGCAATCTACATGGAAGCAATACCTAAGTACAAAAACTAGCGACAGCGGATTAGTTGACTATGTCTCGTCTTCTGTATACACGACCTCTACTCAACAACTCTGCAACATTGAGCATTAGAAAACGAACGGCCTAGGGGAAAAATTTAAAAATAAACGTTAGAGTGAGTCGAAAAAAATAATAATTAAGGATGAGAAAAATAGTCGATTATCATGTTCTCCCTCTTACTGTTCCGAAAATCGTTTATGCATTACTCGTTTGGGAACAAATCCTAAATAATCATTTCGAAAGTCAAAACGTAACATACCAATCTTATTGGCTTAAAAATAGATATTAAAAAAATAAGGGATGAGGTTTCACTATGATGGAGAGTCTCCTAGACTAGGGTTGGAACCTTTAAAGCTACTAAGTAATATGACGACCATTCATGGTGAAGAAATTCCATCATGACAATGAGGTCTCTCAGGCTAGGGTCGGAACCCTCTAGGGCTACTATTATGGCTAGCTAGCATCTTTAGGTATGTAAAAGTGGTAGGTGTCGTCTCAAGATAGGTTGTCGTCTCAAAATAGGGCTACTATTTATTGACTTAGACTTTTCATGTATCTTGTAGTCTGAGTCTTGTACTCTACCTTCCGCACTTGTATACTACTTTATTTATTTATTTATTCATTCATCTGCTCCTTCCAATTATGTCATTTTATTTATATTAGCCTTGTGGTTTCGGCCTAGTGGGTAGTCAATACGTCAAATGACGTATTGGTTATTCATTAGTCCGAGATCACGGCAGTTACCGTCGTGTCTCGGGGCCGAAAATAGTCCCGGGATGCGACATATTATATATATATATATATTTCAAAATGTTAATTAATTATTTTTTCCTATCCAATTAGGCGAGGGTGAGGCAGGCTAGTGACGAGGTGATGACCGCTATAGTGAGGGAGATATGGCCAGACACGCAAGAGGAAGACATGTCCGAAGCCATGTCTCAGATCGACACTTCGGATCTCAGGGTTGGGCGAGGATCATGGGCACAACATTCCCACCGTGAGGAAACAACTTCTACTGCCGGGGTCTAGGAAAGAAGGGAGATGGGGTACTGAAGACCACTTCCGGATTTCAAAAAAAATGCAGCCTCGACCAGCAGTAGAACGACTCAGCTAGAGGCGGAAGTTCAGATGTTACGGGAATAGCAAGCCGCCCAGACAACCTATACTACCGCTGTACAGGAGCATAATGCGGCAGTATATGCCACCAACTAGGCACAACAACAGTAGATGCTCCACTACTCGCAAGATTTTTTAGCTGCCCAGCTTCAGGGACTTTCGCCTCCGCCCATGCCTATGCCTATTCTCCTACCTCAACAGCCGCAACCTCCTCAACAGCAATCTCCTCCTGGCGCGGATATAGATTTAGATGATATAGATTTTATTTAGTTTTATGGGTTTATGAACAATTTATAAATTAATAATTTAATGAAAAACGTTTAGACTACTTTTGATGGTGTACGTTGTTGGTTATATGAAATTGTTTGTGTAATTTGCAGCTTGCTTGGATGGTAATTTAGAAATTTTGTAGTTTTTTTAGTATAAAAAGTACTATAGCCGATGAAATTTACCATAATTCATCAGCTATAGTATTTTATTTTATTTTATTTTTTTTCAAAATTTAGCCGACTACATATGGCTTAATTCGTCGTCTATAGTAGTATTTTAGCCGATGAAATGTACTATATTTCGTCAGCTATATTATGTTAATTTTTATTTTTATTTTAAAAAATATTTAGCCGACGATTTATAGTACATTTCGTCTGCTATAGTTTTTAAATTGACCAACGAAATATTTATAGTTCGTCGGCCAAAGTCTTAGATTGAGGCCGACGACAATTTATTTCGTCGGCTTTAGTCTGACTTTAGCCGACGTAAAATTGAAAAATATGTCGTCGGCTATGTGTGAAACTATAGCCGACGACTGCTTTTATTTCATCGGCTAAAGTCATAGTCGACGAGTCTTTGCCGACGACATCTTAGCCGTCGACAACTCGTCGGCTAAGATGTTAGCCGACGAATTTGGCTTACAGGCCGACGATTTTACATTCCGGTAGTGAGGTCAATCGAACAAAAATGTAAAAAATCCCATAATTCCCAAATTATAAACCCTAAATTTTTAAATCCTTAATTCTCCCTACACACTCCACATTAGGCCACCATATTTCACAGGATTGTTGTACTGATCAAATCTAACAAAACCATATAAGGAACTCACCAAGAGGTGGTCTGAGGAGGGACAAATCTAGCAAATCTCTGCCTTGCAGAGTCGCACCTTTGGATTGTGATTTCTCCTTCACACTGGCGCTAAAGCTCCGGCCAGTTATCCCAAATTGCAGGTGGGAGCACCAGCTTCAAAACAAGATCAAGAACTCGGCCTAACTCCTAACGACGGCGGCACACGGCGGCTCGAAAGTTCGGCCTCTAAAATCGCCGAATCGGTGAGCTACAACAACTTTTTTGAGTTTTTCACTTTTCACCAATTCACCTCGGTAAGTTTTCATATTTATAGACTTTTTATCGTGAACGAAAACTTCAGATATTTTGATTTTCTTCCGTCTTACCACACGGTAAATTTCTTTTTTAGACCATAACTTCCACATACGAACTCTGATTGTGCTATGTGTCCACGAACTCGTATCAACGTCCTCTACGACTTTCATGAAGAAAGTTTTTCCAAATTCTCAACTTTACGAAAAATCAACTCTATGATCCCTTACGGTAAAACGGTTGCTATAATTGGTAAAAGACTAAAGTAACCAACTGTAAAATAATTTAATAATCGGGAAGTGACAACTGATGTGCTGGTTATCATCCAATCCTACTAGCTTACATCTTCCTTCTTGCTCCTCCCAATTCCAAATTGCAACCTTCTTCTCGGTGTAGAATGATTCGACACCCTAGCTTTCATGGGATGGCACTTCTTTGACAAGATCATGGCATTCATGGCACACGAACAATGTCATGTATTGCGTAGAGTCATAACGAGAGAACGACAGTCTGTTCCCAACACCATCTTAGCACTACTAGCACACACTAAACTAATTACTGTCAAAGTTTCACAATTTTGGGGGTTGCTTTGCTATGCTAAATAAATTCAACAAAATAGAGGACAGAAGAAATACGAAAATAAAATAATGTTTTTGGGTTTTGAATTAGATGAAATAAATAATAGCTAGGAACAACCATGAACCACTAGAACATAATTTACTAAAGATTTGTCAACCTATATGCTCATATTCAATCAAATGTCTTTACCCAAGCTAAGCTAATGATATGCTGAACTTAACCTATCAACCTTTCTAACTTAGTATGTTAAGAGAATGATGTTTTCAACTTAACTTAGCTTCTAACATAGAACCTAGAGTGATGTTCTCGCACAGCTCTCACATAGAAGTCATTAAGGTCAAAAAGATTATGAATAAAGCTAGGCAATTTTGGTCCTGATGTTGCCCTAATCTACCTAGATGTCAATTCATATGAATGAGGCTCAAGTCACTCATGTGCTACTTTTGATAATATGCTTGACATGATGATCAAAACACAAAATTATATCAATAAAACCCTAGCATGCTTACTACGTTTGCAACCATAACAAACGAAACTAGAATTTATCAATGAGAAACCAATGAATCAACAAACATTCAATATCCAAGAAACAATAAATCAATGTCAAAATCTTGGTTTACATATGTCTAGGGCTTAGGCAGCCCATAATTATCAAATACTACTAGAATGACATAGAGAAAATAAAAAAAAACATTAGAAGGGGAATGAGAAAATGATGGCAGCAATGGACTGATGTGGTGCGCCTAAAGATAGATGTCTCCAAACTCCCAAACTCCTTACAACATTGTGAAAAAGAACAAAGGTCATATATTCAAGTTTTGGGCCTTCAAACATACGTAAAACTCTAAATTCACAAACAAGGGACTTAATCTTTTTTTTGTTGTCGTTTCCTTTGATTTTTTCATGGCATTTTCTTTTCTTTTAGATAAGTCACATTCCCACACACTTGTTTCGCATCATCATTTCACACAATACATCACAACATCATACTCTACTAGGCTCACAGGACAAAAGTAGAGATATTACTACACTAAGCATAAAATATTTTTTTCAAGGGTGATGAAAGAAAAGGCTTAACATAGGCTCAAAGGGGTTTAACTACGGGGTGTGCCAATCACACAAAATAGGGACACAAGCTTAATTGGCATTGGTGTTCATCCTAAAAAATTCATCCTTTTTCATTTCCAAGATCAGAACATATAATGTCTAAAAAATTTGAAATTCATAAAGAATGAGTTCTAGTTTTCTGCAGTCATTTAAAAATTATTGCATGTATTTTATCAATAAGAAAGATTAATGAGGTTTTCTAAAATTTCATAGTCAAGAAAACGATTCAGAATGTTTCAATGATCACTCAAAAAAAGTGGCACAATGCTCAAATGCTCACTTAAGGTCAAATGTGAATCAAAACTAATCAAATCATGTTCTTCTCTGTACCATGTAAGCAAAGCCACATCCACTGCACATATATATGATATTTATACATCTTTATTAACCAAAGAATAAAGTCAGAAATTATTTCAACCTACATTATCCTCTTAAGCCATCCTTTAAGAAATTACCCACATTATTGATGATGGAAGGAACCCTAAAACTCGATAGAACATAAACATAAAGGCTAGACTCTAATTTTTTCATTGTTTTCTATGTTTTTAATTTATACCCAATTGACTCCAAAACAAAAACAAAACATAACAAGAATAGTGTTCCCTCCCCCGCACTTATTCGTAACATTGCCCTCAATGTTGCACAAATTCTTAGCATGCAATATAGAGAATAAAAATGGAAGTAATGAAACAAACACATAAACACAAAGCAAACCAACGAAAAAAAACTAAAGAGTGCAAATCTGATTGTCGAGAAGCGTCAAGTGATAGACGCATTTTATGCTATATTATTAATGTATTTCATACCTTATTTAGCTATGTTATTCTCTTAACAATGTCATTTCTAACAGTTTTGTGATTGTAAATGTAAAAGAGCGGAAAAGCGGAAAAGGAAGCTAAAACCAACGAATTAAGAAGGATAAGTCGTTTATGAAACTTTACTGTTTTCAATTGGGAAAGTTGTCTATTTCATTTTAAGAAACTTTCTTATTTTGATTTAGGGAACTTACTACTTGTGAAACTTTCTTATTCTGAATTTCCTAATCCATTTTGAGAAACCATCTATTTTTAAATTCAGGAAATTGCCAAAGAAGGAATGAGCATTAAATGGAGACTATGATATACATATGGAAATGAGAAAATTTCTAAGGGATTTGGCCGAATTTATATGGAAATTATGACAGAAAATTTAGATAGGAATTTTCCTCAAATCAAAAATAGTTGGCTGATTTGTAATCAAGCAAATTAAGAGAAATTCTTTCCTTTTATTTCTCCATATCAATTCCTAATATTTCTAAAGATTAAATCTGATTTCTTTCTTCATTTTCAGGAACATTAATTGGAGTATATATATGAGAATTATCATCACCAAATCAGTAAGAAACAAGGAAGAAATAATCATCATAAAATCGGCAAAAGTCAAGGATATTCAGCCGATTCCATTTGAAGAACAAGTAATGCATCCGGTCACATTTCAAGCCAATTCGAAGACTTAATGCACAAGACATATATAGAATATTATTTGATTAAATTGTATTATTATTTGTGGCCATTAGATCAGTTTTAAATCAATGGTGGAGAGGAGCACTCGACCACTATATAAGAAGGCTCTCTACATTAGAAAAAAATGTCATTCATTCACGCAAAATGTTAGAGAAATACCAAAGCTCTGCCGAGCATTCTCCTCCTCCATTGCGAGCTTTCCTCCATTGCCAAATCCTTGTCGGACGCGTCAATGAGCAGCATCCTTGGAGAATAGAAGCCTTGAAGCCGTGTGCACCTCTTAGACATCGTCAAGCTTCTTGAAGACCGCTAATTTGTAAACTGTGTCTTTACTTTAGTTTAGTTTTCTTTACAAATTTGAAAGCATGAATTCGAATTTCAACCTTGGATTTGGATGTTTGTTTCGCTTGTTATGATATTAGTGGATTCATATTTTAGTAAAGCATGTTAAAGTTTTGTTCATGATATTTTAGCAATCTAATCTTGTCTATTCATAAGATTAAAAAGTGTACGATGTTGTTTGATATACCATATGTTAGAATGCATGCTAACTAGTGTCATGATTTATGCTAATCCTCATAAGTGTAGATCTCTAGTGGTGGAAGCTATGTAATAATGTCTGAATTCGTACATTATGCAATTTTTGTTATGAAGTTCATGATACAAAGTTGTATTCAATCTCGTTCCATAAAGCTTAATGATTTGCATGTTTGAAGACAGATACTTTTAGTATTGATAACATCGACATGTAAAATGCCTTGGTTCTAGACGTTCTATGCTAGGAATAAAGTAAGTAGTACAATAAGGTGCATGACCTCGTAGGCTTGTATTCTTGAGATTGTTTTTAGTTATTTGAATTCGCATGTTATCAAATTGTTAAGGTTGAAACATGATCTTTGATATGTGGTTAGAATTTGAGTTTATCTCTAATTGATGTGTTGAATGAATCGATCACTTGTACATATTAGTTAGCTTTTATTTTATATTTTTAGGATGTTAGAAACCAAACCAACCCCCCATTTATAACCTTGTACTATGTGTAAATTTGTAAATAAATGTTTGTAAATATTTATATTTGTACTTTGTAAATAATTGTTTTGTAAATAATACTTGTTCATATTATTTTGTTATTTACTAACTTGTTTGACCATTATGACAGAAGCACCCGTAGTCTCCGGATTGATCGAACCTTATTTGCCTTATACTACGATTGTCAAAAGGGTTCTTAAATTGTAATGCGTCTGGTAACGGACATGTCAATTTTTGACATCGTTGCCTGGGACTATAAAGTCTCTTGTTTATAATGTGCTATTTTTAATTTTGTATATTTATTTATTTTATTTTTTACGTAGTTAATTTTGACTAAAGGTTGTTTGTTTTATCTATTTTCAGGAATATATCATAGGTTGTAAACCATCGAAATAAAGTAAGGTCACTTTAGTTAATAGGGACCTAAACCCTTCATTAGTTAATAAGGTCACTTTACCTTATTGAAGGTCTCTTGAGGTTGAGGGCGGTTCTTATTAACTCTTGTAGAGCCGTCTAACACATGAATGATTCCTAGCTGAGTACAGGGCACATTTGGTGGTGTCTAGGCCAAGTTGAATGTCTCGGACCAAAATTGGATCTCAAATGATTATAGACTGTGCGTAAGCGTGATAGGGTTTCGACCTCTGTAGTCCACTAAAACGAGTCCTACCAGCTTCATCTTGACCTGGCTATCCAAGCCTTCTGAAACCACATAATGTATTTGTCTAGATGTAATACCTAGATCGTACGTCACTATGGTTTACTTCTTAAGATATGAGTTTGAGAGTAAATAAAATTAACTTTGTAAATGTCGAGTCTGGTGCCACCTAACAAAACAATTTTTTTATCATCACCTTATTGCATTCTCATTCATTACATTGCATTATCATACATTTTTGCATATCATTCATTTTGCATTTTATTCATTTTTCATCTACTAACACCCCGTTTTGAATTCCAGATTATATCTAAAGGAAGTTAGTCGTTGAGAAGTGAAGTGACCAGCAAAGAGTTGAAGATGATTGACCATCATTTTTAAAGTCATCAAAAGGCGTGTAAGGTGAATGGCCACAGTTGAAGCCTTGCTACAAGGTTTTAGTGAAACAAATCAGCGGAGGAAGTACCTCTCCAAGAGGTGTCACTCACAAATAACTAAAATGGAGGTACAAAGTCTAGGCTGAAAGACTCTAAACATTAAATATTGCTTGGGAGACAACCCAATTCAACCGAAGCTGTGGATGAGACATCAACGCAGATTTGTTTTCCCTTCCCTTCTTCCCATTTACTTTTTGTTTGTTTTGTTTGTTTGTTTCTTACTTCACACTTCGATTCTACACATTGAGGATAATGTAGAATTTAAGTGTGGGGGGACTTACATGTTTGTTGAATCTTTATTGAAAAAACCAAAAAAATTGAAAAATTTTAAAAATCCAAAAACAGTTTTTGTGTCTTAGGAGCCCTTAATAATCAATGAAGAATAATATCTCTGAAAATATGGTTAAGAAATGATCATGAAATTGAAAACTTTATCCAACTGTTGTTCTAAGGTTAATTAACTTGAATGGAAATCGTATGAATTGTAGTGAATGTAATCTGAATCATTGGAACAGAAATGAGCATGTTATGATAAGTTATGATTCAATTGAACCTAATGTGAGATCTTGAGTCTATTGTGCCTTTGTTTTTGAGTGTTTATTGAAAATCTTAATTCGTTTTCTTGGTTATAATCACTGAATTCTCATTGTTTGTTCTTAATTCAACCAATTTTTACCAAAGATTTAATGAGCTCTAGAATGCTACAATTCACTCTTTTTTATTTTTGAAACTTAAAGCATAACATACCTTTATTTTGAAAGGGATAAATTGAACTTTTTAGGTTGAACACCAATGCCAAATAAGCTTGTATCCCTATTTGTGTGCGTTACACACCCCTTAGTTTGAGCCCACGTTAAGCTTTTCTTTCATTACCATGTAATTTTTATCCTGAGCTTAGTATAACATATCTCTACCTTTGTCTTTTGGCCTATTAGAGTATTTTGCGAAGACTACTTGGTGTGATGATGAAGAGCAAGTGTGGGGGAAGAAGGCTGCTTTTGAAATGTCCTTATCGAAAAGAAAAGAAAAGAAAAATAAGCTGTGGAAAACAAAAGAAATAAAAAGAAAAAAGTAAACAACAAAGAAAAAGAAAAGAAAAAAATTGGACATTATTTAATTTGTGAAATGGGAGTTCGGATGTAAATTGAAGGCCTAAAATCGAGATACTTGGTCTTTGTTCTATTTCATGTTTATGTAAGGAAGTGCAGTGACGTTTTGGAGGTCCAATGATCATGGTCCTTGTTTTTGGCGATACAAAGCTATTGAAGATGCTCTGCTAGGTCCTTAGGAGTTTTTGTAACTCACAATCATTAAATTCATACCCCTAGCCTTGCCGACATTTTTACCCCTAAAGTTCATTTTGATCTGAAAAATTGGTAGACTTTGTTTGGAAAGATAATTCAAAAAGGTGAGCTTATGGTTTTGGCTCATTTGTGTGATTATTGTTTATCTATTTTGAGAATTTGTTTTGATCTCAAATGTGTCTTTTGTTCATATAAATGCGCGCAAGCTTTTACTTGTTTTGATTCTTATGGCTTGTATACTTTTGAGTGAACCAGAAATTCGAGTGGAAAGAAACAAGCGCATACCTTGAGAGTGTGAATTCATACTTATCTTAACTATGTCGAGCATAACATCACCATTGATCTATTGTGTCGTACAGGTTCTATGTGATTCATACTTGTGAATTGACTTTGGAAGCTTCATGGATTTGTTCTTGATGATTGCTAATTTTAAGATCACAAGTTTGGAAATAATGAGAATAATTTTAAAGACATTAGTTTGTTTTGTTGAGTTTTGTTTTGTTTGTTTCTAGCTTTAGTCTTTTTGTTAGTTTGATTTTGCTAAGGAACTAGCAAAAGTTAAGTGTAGGGGCCATGTCTAAGTTCTCTATCATTGGGTTGTCTCCCAAGCAGCGCTTGGTTTAACATCCTCAGCCTGAAGGTACAAATGGGGATCATGTAAAAGGGGCAGGTTCACCAACAGGTACTTTTTCCACCTCATTCTCTAAAAATGTCTCACAGTATGGTTTTAAACGATGTCGATTGACCTTGAATGTTTCATTGGTCCTCGGATTTTGGATCTCAACTACACCATGAGAATAAACATTAGTAACAATGAAAGGACCAAACCATCTAGAGCGTAATTTTCCAGGAAAAAGTTTAAGGCGAGAGTTGAAGAGGAAGACTTTCTGCTTGATAGACGCATTTTATGCTATGTTATTAACGTATTCCAACCCTATTTAGCTATGTTATTCTCTTAACAATGTCATTTCTAACTTGTTTTGTGATTGTAGAGGTAAAAGAGCGAAAAGCGGAAATGGAAGCTAAAACCGGCAAATTAAGAAGGATAAGTCGTTTAGGAAATTTTCTTGTTTCAAATTAAAGTTGCCTATTTCATTTTAAGAAACTTTCTTATTTTGATTTAGGAAACTTTGTACTTGTGAAACTTTCCTATTCTAACTTTCCTAATCCATTTTGAGAAACCTTCTATTCTTAAATTCAGAAAATTGTCAAAGAAGGAATGAGGATTAAATGGAGAAGATGATGCACATACGGAAATCGGAAATTTCCAAGGGATTTGGCCGAAATTATGTGAAGATTATGGCAGCAAATTTTGAGAGAATTATTCCTTGAAGATTGAAGATAATGGCTGATTTGTAATCAAGCAAATTAAGGGAGATTCTTACCTTTTATATCTCCATTTAAATGCTTAATTTTTCAAGATTATATCTGATTTTTCTTCTTCCTTTTCAAGAATATTAATTGGCAATACATATAGAAGGAATTATAAGTATGAATTCGAAAATAATCAAGAAAGGAAACAAGATTCAAATCGGCAACAATCAGCCGATTCTATTTGGACAACAAGCAATGTATCCGATCACATTTCAAGCCAAATTCGAAAACTTAATGCAAAGACATATATGAAATATTATTTGATTAAATTGTGCTATTATTTGTGGCCATTAGATCAAATTTAAATCAATGGTGGAGAGGAAGGTTCGACCACTGTATAAGGAGGCTCTCTACATCAGAAAAATGGTCGTTCATTCACGCATAAACTTAGAGAAATACCAAACCTTTGCTGAGCAGTCTTCCTCTCTCCAAGCCGAAGTCTTTTCTCTCCTTTGTGTAGCCGTGAAGGACTTCTCCACATCGACAGCAACTTTGGAGCATAAGAGCACCGATCTTTGAAAAAAAGTGTGATCTTTGCCTTTTGTGTTAGTTTGTATACTCTTCAGTTATAAATTTCAGAATACAATTTTTTTTATGAGATTGGATTTGGTTGTTCATTGTGATTGTTATGGTATTAGTAGATTCATAATTTTATTTTAGCATGTTATGGTTTCATTTATGATATTTTAGAAATCTAATCTTGCCAATTCTTTGTGTTAGGAAGTCTGCGTTTTTGTTTAAACAAATTCGTTAAAGTGCACGTTAACATTTGCCATGATTCGTGCTTATCTTCTTCAAGTGAGTATGATTCTTAAAGTGGTGGAAGCTATGAAAATAGTTGAGGACGTAGACTACATCAATAACATGTTACTACTTCTCGGATGTGTGTTGTTGTTTAATCTCAATTCTTTTACACTTAACGATTCATGTTTTGTGTGGACGGATACTTTGAGTCGACGCTGAGTATCGATCGCAGCCTTTGGATGAAATATCCTAGGTTCTAGACTTCTCTGTGCCTAGGTGATAAAATAAGTAGAATTTAAGAGATGCATGACCTCTTCAGGCTTGTGTTTCGAGATTATTTCTTTTACTTAGAGTTGGCATGATAATCAGATTGTTAAGATTGAAATGTAATTATAATGTGTGGTTAGGATTTGAGTTTCTCTCTAATTGATGTGTTGAATGAGTCGATCACTTATACATATTAGTTAGCTTTTATTTTTTGTTTTTAGGATGTTAGAAACCAAACCAACCCCCCATTTATAACCTTTTACCATGTGTAAATTTGTTAATAAAAATTTGTAAATGTTTGTATTTGTACCTTGTAAATAATTGTGTTGTAAATAATACTTGTACATACTTATTTTGTTATTTACTAATTTGTTTGACCATTCTGACAGGAGCACCCTTAGTCCCCGGATTGATCGAACCTTATTTGCCTTATACTACGATTGTCAAAAGGGTTCTTAAATTATAATGCGTCCGGTAACGGGCACGTCACTGCCCAACCGAAAAAGTTAAGGAATCATGTTTTAATCTCCCACGAGCTGTGTCACATCCCGGACCATCTCCGCCGTAGCACGATATTGTCCTCTTTGGGCCCGTCGGTCCTCACGGTTTTGTTTCCAGGAGCTCTCAGAGCAACTTCCCAGGGAGTCACCCATCATGAGATTGCTCTAAGCTTAGCAAGCTTAACTTTGGAGTTCTCATCCCCTCCAAAGCCACTGAGCTCCCAAAAGGCCTCGTGCTAGATGGGTGTCACCGATGTACATATATGGTACATCACCCTCTCCGTTGGTCGATGTGGGATGTTACATCCACCCCCCTTAGGGGCCCGACGTCCTCGTCGGCACACTCGCACCCCTCGGCAGAGTGGCTCTGATACCAATCTGTCACATCCCGGACCATCTCCGCCGTAGCACGATATTGTCCGCTTCGCTTTGGGCCCGTCGGCCCTCACGGTTTTGTTTCCAGGAGCTCTCAGAGCAACTTCCCAGGGGGTCACCCATCATGAGATTGCTCTAAGCTTAGCAAGCTTAACTTCGGAGTTCCCATCCCCTCCAAAGCCTCGTGCTAGATGGGTGTCACCGATGTACATATATGGTACATCACCCTCTCCGTTGGTCGATGTGGGATGTTACAAGCTGTGATATACGTTTTCGATGCGACCTAGCTGTGCGTTCAATCTCACGATCCAAAGGAACAAGGTTAGTGCTTCCACAGCTTCGAGTTTGCATACACAACAATTAAGAGTACCTAATGACACAAAAACAGAAGAACATTAACATAAATAATAAACTAAACAAACTCAAAGAAAAATTTGCAATTATCAAGGGAAAAACAATCCCCAGCAATGGCGCCAAATTTGCTAAGCTTAAAATAGACTTATAAATTAACCCTACAATCACAATTAAGTTGTCAGTGGTAGTATAGAAAAGTAGGGGTCTCCCGCAGAGGATTGTGGCTTAACAATTACAAATATGACTCCGAAACACAGCACAGACACTAGACAAAGACGAAATTAAAAACCATAGCTAGACTCAACGAAAAATTATGAAATTTTAACTGGACAAACTAGACACATAGAGTAAGACACAAAAAAAAAATTGGAGAAAAACTGTACAGTTTTGCTATGGAAACAAAAATCATAAAGTCGACGGACAGAATGATCAAAAACTAAAAACTAAATATTGGGGGTTTTGGTTTTGAAAATTAAATAACGAAAACTAGCTAGGAACTACTTGTCACCCCTAGACAATGATTACACTTATGATGTGTTTACTAACATGTTCAATTCATTCGAAAATCCTTACTCAAGTTAAGCCAATGATGTGTTGAACTCAACCTACAAATCTTTCGTACTTTGTATGTTCAATTCATTCGAAAATCCTTACTCAAGTTAAGCCAATGATGTGTTGAACTCAACCTACAAATCTTTCGTACTTTGTATGTTAAAAGAATGATGTTTTCTACCTAACTTAGCATCTACAATGGAGCCTAGAGTGATGTTCTCATATTGCTCTTACCTAAAGGTCATTAAGGTCTAAAGGATTATGAATAAGGCTATGCAATATAGGTACTGATGTTGTACAAAACTACCTAGACATTGGTTTATATGAATAGGGCTCAAGTCATTCACCCGCTACTCTAGAATGCAAGTAGACATGATGATCATACAAAACATTCATAGCTTTACAACCCAGCATATGTATCAATGTTGTGCACCATCAATAGACATACTTAACTGATCAATGCGAAAACAATAAACCAATGAATATCCAAACTCATGGAACAATCAATTAAACACTAACACCATAGTTACATTATGTCTAGGGCTTGAAAACAGTTCCTAACTAAAAGAATATTAGCTACTCATGATCTTTGAGAACAAACAAAAGAAATTCATGGAGTTTGAGAAAAAACCAAAGTATGAAAGATGAATAACAAGGGAAGAATCAATCTTCTGATTTGAGGAAGCGATTTTCTGGGTTGAGAACTTCATTTCCTCTCCTCTAATAGGTTGGCGACCTCTTCTTTTATTATGTTGCGTTCTTCTTTTTCTTTTTTTTTTTCCGTCCTCTCTTTTTCACATCTAATTAGGGTTAAAAACCCTCAAAACTCGTCAACGGGCTAGCCAATGTGGTCTGGGCCTTAAAATAGTAGTTTTAGTCCAAATCAGAAATTCAGGCAGACTGACCTTTGGTCACTAAAACGGTCATAACTTCTTCATTAAAATAGGTATTGACGATCCGTAAAAATTTCTGGAAAGTAGACTCTTGTAGTTTTCCGTTGATATAAAGTATATCTCCTAGATCATTGTGAGATAATCACAATCCTCTGTCGAAGTTGAATAATGATTTCTGGCAGATTTTCTGATTTCTTTCCTTGCATGATATGGATTCTTTTTCCTTCAAGATTTCTTTCATTTTGCTTCTCTTGTGCTTCTTGGCTTTATTTAAGACCTAAAAATACAAACTAAGTTACAATGAATATTGTTAAAGGAATTGCATAGCTAAATAGGGTCGGAAATACATTATGAACGTTGCATAAAATATATATATCAAGTCCAAGCCTTAATCGCCACATTTGCTGACCTATTTGATGCTCCCGTGGGCCTTCCACCTTCAAGGCCCATTGATCATAGTATCCCTCTTTTGGTTGGAGCTAGGCCTGTCAACATTCATCCTTACCGCTACCCACTCTCATAGAAAGTTGAGTTAGAAGCCCAAGTTCCAGACATGATCTCTCAAGGGGTGATTTATTTAAGCTGAAGTCCTTATTCTTCTCTGGTGTTACTAGTCTGCAAAAAAGATAGGTCATGGCGATTTTGCGTGGATTACCAGGATCTCAATATCGTCACAATTAAAGACTGATTCCCTATTCAAGTAGTTGATGAGCTTTTAGACGAACTCCATGGTGCCAAGTATTTTACCAAGATCGACTTAAGAGCCGACTACCATCAAATTCGCATGTTTTACGAGGACATCCACAAGTCTGCTTTTTGAACTTATGACGGTCACTACAAATTCTTGGTAATGGCCTTTGGGCACTCTAATGCTCCTTCATCATTTCAAGCTTTGTTGAATTATGTGTTTCAAGATCTTTTACGCATATGTGCTTTGGTTTTCTTTGATGACATCTTGAGTAATAGTGTGGATTTCGAGTCTCATCTTAAACACACTAAGGAAGTATTCCAAACATTATATGATCATCAATGGAAGATGAAACTTTCTAAGTGTGTTTTTGCTTAACAAGAGGTCCAATATTTAGGCCACATCATTACACATGGAGTCTCGGTGGACCCAGAAAAAGTAAAATGCCTCACCGAGTGGCCTAAGCCCACCTCCATTAAAGGTTTGAGACTTTTTGGGCCTTGATAGTTATTATAGAAGGTTTGTACAAAACTTTGGGCTCATATCCTGACCTCTTACAAACATGCTCAAGAAGGACCAATTTATCTAGACACCCATATCATAGGGTGTTCTCAACAGATTGAAGGTTGCATTAACCACCGCCCATATGCTCGCTATACCCGATTTCTCCAAGCCATTCATTATTGAAACATATGCTTCAGGCCTCAACATCGGTGCAGTGTTGTCTAAACAAAAACACCTAATAAGATATATAAGCAAGACTATTTCCCCAATGAATCAGATTTTTCAGTGTATGACAAAGAGATGTTGGCCATTCTCTATGAAGTTGATAAATGGCACCCTTTCCTTCTGAGAAATAAGTTCACCATTCTGACAGATCACCGAACGTTGAAGCACTTGCTGGATCAACGCATCACCACCCCTTCCCAACATAAGTGGCTTGCCAAGCTACATGGATACGACTACCAAATTGAGTATCGTTCAGTTCACTTCAACACAGTTCCGAATGCACTTTCACAGTAGTAAGAGCTATGTGTTATTCAAGTGTTAACCTAACCTGAGCTATGGTATCGTGTTCAAATAATGTATGAGATTAATGAAATTGAGATTTGTAACTATGTATTAGAATCATTGTAGGACAATACATTTTCAGCACAATAATAGCATATTTTCGATACGGTGATAATATATTTTTCACGTTGTAATAGTACTTTTTTCGACACGTTAACTAGACTCTGTATTAATTAGTTAGTAGTAGCTTTGGTTGTTAACGGTAGTAACTTTTTTTTTTGGTGATAAAAGCTTTTCAATCTAGAGGTAATAGATTTTTCTTTTGGCGGTAATAGCTTTTCTCCCTAATGGTAATAGCTTTTCTTTGTAGCAGTAGAAGCTTTTCTATCCTACAAGAGTATCATTGGTTGTTTTTCTTCCGTTGCTAGTGGTAGTAGATTTGGTTGATGGTGGTAGTATATTTGTTTTCGTGTGGTACTAGCTTTCTTTATTGGCGGTAATATCTTTCATTATTAGCAGTAGTAGTTTTTGTTGTTGTCGGTAGTAGTTTTTGTTGTTAGTAGTAGTAGCTTTCTTTGCTGAGGGTAGTAGCTTTTGTTGCTAGCGGTAATATTTTTTGTTGTCTGTCCTAGTAGTTTTTGTGGCCGTCAGAATCTTCACTAATTGTCAGCAGTAGCTTTTGTTATCAGTTGTAATAGTTTTCTTTGTTGATGGTAGTAACTTTTATTGTTAGCGGTAATATCATTTGTTGTCCATCGTAGTAGCTATTTTGGTCATCAAAATCCTTACTGAAGGTCGGCCACAGAGTTTGTCAGAGTATGGCCAGAGACCTCATCAGAGGTTAGCAAGAGACTTTTTGTTGTTGTTGACTTTTTACATTAATGACATTTTTGTAAATATAAATAAGATAATCTAATTTTTTGTTTAAATAATAATTTTATTAAACTTTAATATTTAATAAAAAATTATATTTACTTTTACATAAGAATGTTTATGTAAAGCTAGGAGAAATTGTGGTAAAGAAACCTTCATGATTGGCACTTAAGTTTATACAAGTACAGTGCTTCGCTTTTTAATGGTATGAAATTGACTCAAACCAGCTCGGATCCACAGTTCCACACCCATTACCAGTCTTCTTCTTCATCCCATTGTCTCTGTAACTCGATTGGTGGTTGGAGGGGTCAGATCAGATCTGAATTAGATCGGACGAGGAGGTGAGTCATGTCTTGCTTAGCCCTCTCTCTCCAACCCGCCAATGGATCCGACATCCTCCTCCAAACCCGCGAATGGTTCCCTCCCGCCCGAGCCCTCGTCGCCGTCTCCTCCTTCCGCGAAACCCGCCTCGCCTTCGCCGCCTCCAAGCAGCAACACCACCACCAAACCAAAGACCACTCCGAACCCGCCGCCGACTCCATCGCCTCCCTCGGCGACGATCCCCTCTCCGCCTCCAGCGGCCAGCTCATCGTCGGCGTCGAGAGCCGCTACCGCGTCGTCTACCGCCTCGTCAACTCGATCTACGTCCTCGGCATCACCACCGCCGACCACGACAACTCCGTCAACGTCTTCGAGTGCATCCACATCGTCAACCAGGCCGTCAGCGTTGTCGTCACCGCCTGCCGCGGCGTTGACGTCACCCCCGAGAAGCTCGCCCGCAAGTACGCCGAGGTCTACATGGCCCTCGACATCGTCCTCCGGGGCGTCAGCAACATCCGCCTCGCCGCCATGCTCTCGTCCATGCACGGCGACGGCATTGCCAAGATGGTCCACTCCGCCATGGACACCGAGAACAAGATCCGCGGCGCCGACAGCTGGAGAGGCCTAGAAGGCCTCGCCGTTGACCATGAGGCAGGAATTGCCGCCTTCAACCACACTGCCTTTGAATTGCCGCCGGAGACAATTGCCTCCGGGGACGAGGTGGCGGCGAGCTTGGCTCCGGTGGTGCAGAGTGAGGAGAAAGAGGAGGAGGAAGAGAGTGAAGCTGAGAAAGATCCATTTGCAGCTAGTGAGAAGATCAATCAGCCTCAAGAGTTGGTGACTGGATTCAAAAAGAACAAGGATCCTTCCGCTACCGACTTACAACTGGCTCTGTCTACTCTTGAGGTCACTACATTGCCCCCTGCAGAGGCCACACAGTCTACTCATATTGCGGTTGAAGGGTTTGAAGGGGAGTATGGTGGGATTGAGTTTGGGAATGAGCAGGCTTCTTTGAATGAGGCTTTCGAAGGGTTTTCTGATGCTTGGGGTGGTGGTTTGGATGCCTCTGAGTTTGTTGGGACCAAGAAGGTTGCAAAGTCGCAAGGGCTTGGTGGGCTTGAATTGTTGCAGACCGGACCCGATCCTCCTAAAGCTGCTGGCGCTGCTGCGGCAGGTGCTCCTCTTGAGGAACTTGTTGGAAAAACAGAAATGAAGGGTCCTGAGATGAACATTGCGGAAGAGGTCAGTGTTGAGTTTAGGGAATCATTACTTGCTAGAGTTGCATTCAAGGGTGTTGTTTATTTGAAAACTCTGCCCACCAAAACTAGTGGGGATAAAGAAACTGAGTTTTCCTTCAGAGTTGAGGGAACCAGCGCAGTTAAAAGGTTTATTATGCAGAATTCTCGAATTAGTAGTCTAGGCAATGGAATGTTTCATGTGAGGACTGCAGCCTCTGATGAGCCCTTGCCCATTTTGAAATATAGTCTGCAACCTAGGTTAACCCCACTGCCTTTGAGAGTTCGTCTGGTGCAACGTCACACAGGAAGTTTGCTGTCAGTGATGATACAATATGTGTCGAACCCTGAGTTGCCGGCACCTTTGACTGATGTGACATTTGTTGTGAAACTTCCCCTTGATCCTACATTGTTGAAGGTCTCGCCTAAAGCCATATTAAATCGGTCTGAGAAAGAACTGAAATGGCATGTCCCTGAGATTCCATTGAACGGACCACCTGGTCAGCTGAGGGTAAGGATGCCTGTAGATTCTAATGAAGACGGTGGTGAGGAGATTGACGTTGTTGCCTATGTGAAATTTTCTTGGCAAGGCAACAGATCATTGTCAGGAGTTTGTCTACGGCCAGCTTCTGAGGGTGCAACAGACTTTTATGAGGTTAATCACAGGTATGAGAGTGGGGTATATATGTGCAATTGACCCATGCTGAAATCATTTTTACGTTGTAACTTTGTAGAGGATTTGTATCTCTTTTTTCTTTCTTTCTTTTGATAGATTGTTGCTTGGCTGTTTATTGTACCAGTTTTTGATAGATTCATGTGAAAGCTTTCTGTCTGTGTATTTGCTGTTCATTGCCATGAATATATATATATATATATATATATATCTTTACATACTTTCTGCTTTGGGCTTTATTATTGTTATACTTGTAGGCGATAAAATAAAAAACGAATTTATAGATGGGAATATAATTGTGCTTTGGGCAATAACTATTAAGAAACAAGAAATTATCATGAACCTTTTACTGTAATTGAGATACTTAACTAGGTTAGCGTAAGAATTCAATCTTGTTACTCTGGTATACTGTTATTGGAATTGCTGACGCCTGATAGAATAGATGGTACTTAAGTGAGCCATATGAAGTTATCTAATAAATAAAGTTTTATTAAGTTATAGATAGTTTACATCACATTTGCCACTTTTCTGTGAAATTGCATTTAAAGCTACTTGATAATGGTTTTGTGAGGACAAGCATCATACAGAATGTAATTGAAGTGCCATGCAGGAACAGAATGACGAACTAATATATGCCCCTTTACCGTGAAACATAGGAACGCTTAATGAATTAAAGTCTCGAAGTTCAAAGCATTTGCATGGATTTATGACTTGTATGCATTTGCATGAATTGAGCAGATGCTTTTTTGTTTTGAATGCTGCGTATGTGTGAAATTTCTCTGTGTTCCTCTAGAAGGTCTCTGTCGAGATTTAATCCTTCTCTACTTGTTGTAAGATAATTTCCTTCCACTCGTGGGCTCGGGATTAAGATCTCTGCAAGGAGGATGATCCCTGTGCTGAACGCCAATGTGAATGGGGATTCCCCATTTGCAGTAGTTGGGGTTGTACAGATTGCCCATAGCATCGCATCTCGGGGAAATTTTTAGCCCGCAATCATTTTACATCTCCTAGCTTCTTTTTGAGTTTTTTGATTATCTTGTTTGCGGCTTCCAACCGCCTGTTTGCTTGAGGGTGTGCCGGTGAAGCAAAAAACATTGTTGGCACGTTGTGCCATATCTCGCGCGAAGTAACTTCTTTGTTATTAAATTGCCCCCATTGTCAGTGACAATTGCGTGCTGGACCCTGAAGCAGGTAAATGTTCTTGAGAAATGCCATACTTTTTTTTTTCTTTTTTTTTTGGCAAAAAATGCGATGACTCGCGCGAGATATGACAACAATGTTTTTTGCTTCACCGGCACACCCTCGAACAAACATGCTGGGCTGCCTAGGTATCCTCTTAAATGGATCAAGCCACTCGTAGTTTAACTATAATTATCTTATTCACTTCATTCCCTTGATAATCATAAATTAATAGATAAGACACTAATTATGCCTCGTCAATCAATAGGTAAGACATGCATAATCAAGCACACACCTATGTATATAGTCCGGGCTATGTCCTCCATTACCATAATAATAATGATTCATCAATTGAATAACGAGCAACCACTCGATTTTCTATTAATAAATACATAACGGCCAAACTAGTAATTAAGATTATCGTTCGTCCTCACCCACTCTTAATATTAGTGGGAATCCGGAGGTTAACCCCTCTGTTAGGATAAATTTACTTCAACAATTATTCGAGTAAAACGGTATTATTTCAATACCTCTAGTGGCTTGACAGTGGAGCGTCAGCGCACGCAAATTCTGGTAGAGGGAGGAGAGAGAAAATCGGGGAGAGGAGAGAGACCGGGTGAATTTTGATTTTTCACCCTGGTAAAACGCTATTATAGACACTCACTGTGAACAATAACTTTATATTTTATATCATAACTTTCACATACGAACTTTGATTCGAACGTGTCACATGTCGACGAACTCGTATTAGCGTCCTCTACGACTTTCATGAATGATGTTTTCTAAAATTATCGACTTAAAGAAAAATAAACTTTTAGAGTCCTTTACGGAAATATTTACGACCCGGTAAATACATAACTATTAGGTTCAGGTCGTGACATGAACTGACACTTTGCTGTTAGAAGATTCCCAATGATGTCAAACCCCCACATGGTGTAAATCCTTGAAGCTATGAGGATGGATAATGGGATCGCATGAGAGTTGTGTTCGTTTCGTTTGAGAAAACTTGGCACTGGTGGCCAAAGATACTAATTAATCAACTGTAGTTTAACAGAAAACATGCTAGATAACGAAGAATATAACGGTGTCTACATATTTTCAGTTGAAATTACAAGTTTATGTACAATTATAATTGTTTTAAAACTTAAAACACTAAAATTAGGAGTGGACAATTTGTCATTTATTGTTCTTAAAAATTTCCCTAATTAAAATGTCAACATTATTCATCTTAACCCGGTCTTGAACAGAAAACCTAAATTTATCACACTTACTGCTCCTCTAAAAATCCAAAAAATGATGCGCTCCATATAAACAAGGATAAAGGGAAAGGAGTTAAGAATTAACCATCTCCTCCTCCAAACAGGAAGAAGGGTTTTCATCAACAGTCACAGTGCTATTTTCAGTATGGACTTTTTCAACAAAGGAAGAGGAACCTTGATCATTCAATAAGGCAAATTCTCAACCATATGATCATCAGAGGGTAGTGGCCAAAGATACTAGAAACTCTAGTACTAAACACATTATTAACATTCTCAAAAGAACCTTTTGAGATAGTAGATTGTTGTTTAGTGGAGGAGAGAGTAGAACTTTTATTTTCCTTTGATATTTCACAGTAGGCTTGACTTTTTTTTGAACAGGAGTCACAGTAGGCTTGACTAGAGAACCAGACTGAGCATTTGACAGGTCAAAAAGAGGCAATCTAGCAACCATTTTATCATTACCAGAGATAACCTTTTTCTCAACAGTATCAATTATAAGAGAGGGTTTAGAAATTCCAGAAACTGAAGGAGCTGCTTCAGAAGTTGATGGAGCTTGCACTTTTTTCTTCTTATCATAGAAGCTAGTCCAAAGTCTGACTAGGGGTAGGATTAACATCATGATTTCCAGTAATAGGAGCAGATTTATTGATGACCTTCTTGTTGAGGACTAGTTGATGACTTTCTCCTTAATGGTTTATTACACCAACTTTTTAATCACATTTTTTCATCTCAACCGTTCAATTTATAGGTCTATATAAATAGATCATTTCTATAAATTTTCAGTTAAATTGTTGATAGTTAAGGCATCGAAATAGATCAAATCAATGGATGATCCAAATATGTCAAACATAAAACATTCAAGTTTATAATCGGTGAAACACATTTATGAATGTCTTAACAATTTTCAATTTGTATGAAAATTTATAGAGAGGAGCTACTAATATATATCTACAAACTAGACGGTCGAGATGTGAATATGTGATCAAAAATAGAGTGAAACTAAAAAGTCTTCAACTAGTCCTCCATAAGAATGTCTTTAATAGAACCCCTCCTTTTCAGTAATAGTTGCATCTTCATGGGATGCAATGACATCTTCATTTGGAAGGACAAAAAATCTTGAACCCTTAATATGACTTTTCACAATACCTCCATTCTTTAAAGATTTCTTCTTATTTCTGTAATTCATAAGCATCAGAGGCTCATATCTTCCTTAATGATTGTAGGAGTCTCACTGCTAGCATCCATTTCATGAGTCATATCAACATTTTCAACAGAGTTGGTAGTAGCAGAAGGGCAGATATGGTCAGATGAGGAGGATTCACAGTAGCAACAGAGGGTACAATAGATGGGTACTTCTTTTTGGAATGGCTAAAACAACACTAGAAACAAATCAAAGAAATACGTAAAGGTTTTAGAGGTTTGCTCAAATCCACTTCCACACAAACTCTGGCAAACTTACCTCTAGCTTGCCTGATTGTAATTGCATCAACCTTAATAACATCACCAAGGATTTTCCTTATTTTCTCAACTGCATAATATTTAAAATACTTAACAAGCAAACCACAAATACAAACCCAAAGAGTCATTTTATCAACAACATCAGTCATAGGGTCAAAATTCCATTTCCTAACAGTCAAAGTTTGACCAGCAATAATCCAAGGACATGCACATAACAATTCATTCATGTCCTCTTCCAAGTTAGACTTGACAATAATCATTAGGCAAATCAACAAGCCTCTAACCTCCTTTAGTCTGCCAGTTACGTCTAAGACCCTTAAGAATGAAATCAAAAGTATTAGTAGAATTAGGCTTACCTATAAGCTTGATGATAACAGAGCAATGCCATCCAAAATCCAGCTTGTTATGGACATTCTCATAGAAGCAAACATTCAAACCATGCTTGCCTTGAGAGTAGCTGCAATCCGCATCAGAGAATTCGAAATCCTCTGTCATCGTTGCTTTGAAACTGTCATCAGGATTCTTAAGCATCAATGCGTAGCTCAAAGGGTTGTGACTGAGGAACCTGAAAACAAGAAGAATCCAACTCCTCCATATGTAGATTTTCAAGATCGGAAGAGATATCATTACCATATTTGGTGCGTTTGCTCTACAACATCTGAGAATCAGAGGCTCCTCCGCTTCCTAAAGGAAGGGCAGAGAATGTGAAAACTGACTTTACTACCAGATCGATCAGTTCAAGGAGCTAGTTGAACTCGCCCGAAAATAATGAATGGATTAGGCCAATCGATGGAAGAGAACAATAACGGCTAGAGCACGTAAAGCGTGTTCTGCAAAACTCTTTTTTGAAAATTACTTTGTTCACTGGTATCAGTGGTATGGCTGGCACCAAGTCGATAACCGAGTTTTTGGTACTACCGTACCAAGTTCTGAAGTCGGTGTACATAAGAGTTTTTTGTATATCGACGGTATTGACAAAATTTTCAGAAAAAATACAAATATAATATAAGTATAAATACACTACAAATGCAAAGTAGGGAAAATACTCATCATTCTGCAAGAGAAGAGACTCGAACCCAACATGCCTCAAACCACTAGAGCAACAAATTCTTTTATTTATATATGTGCAAATGCTAAATATATACCTTCATTGAAGTCAAATTTTAAACTTAGAAGAGGCCTAATACCAACCCTACCAACCGTGCACCAACCGGACAGTACCAACTAAGTCAGTATACTGACTTTAACGGTTGGTATTGGTACAAAATTTTGTCTATCAATTAGAAGTTAGTTGGTACATGGTATTACCAAAAAAGTCGATATTTCTATCAAATCCAGCCCTATTCTCTAGTGTGTCTTTCAATTATAGTTTAATTGCATATGCTTGTGTATTTTTTTTATCAAATGCATAATTGTGCTGTAATAGTGTGAGTCGAACTCACGACCTCTCATTTACTAAGAAGATACTATGCTCACTTACTAAAGAAAGACTATGCCGCTAGACAGATTGGTACGGTGCATACTTATATATTCAATTCAAAAATTTGCTATATATATATATATTTATAATTTTGTTCGAATTTTTGTTTCAAACGCCAAAATTTACTCACTTTTAGGGCAAGGCGGGAGCAAAATGTAGAGCAAATTTCATTTAGAAAAAAAAAAAAGGCAAAAAAGACTTTGGTGTATGCATTGCTAACGGTTCAGATGCAAAAGCATGGAGAAACGGGGAGAGTAAAATGGAAGCAAGTGATCCCGCTTTAAATATGGAAATTCATTTGGGACTATAAAAGCTAGTCATTCAGAATCGTCCCACACTGCTTAGACAATGTTTCACTCTCTCCGATTGGGCATCAGACGACTCATCTCCGCCGCGAAAGCCGTCACAAACACCACCGGAGTCTCCAGCTCCGGGAAAAGAGCCGAAGTCCACCAGCAGCGGCGGTACAAGCGCAGCGAAGGCGGAGGAGAGTACGAGCACATAAGGGCGGAGGTGAACTGTCCGCGATGCTCGAAGCAGATGGCGGTTCTGTTCTCGACGCGGCCGCTGTCGATTACGGCAAGAGAGACGGGGCTTTACCAGGCCGTCAATCTGTGCAGCAGTTGCAACACCGCCTTCTATTTCAGGCCCTCCAAGCTCCTCCCTCTTCATGGCACTTTCCTCGAGATTGGCAGGCTTAAGCCTCAGCCTCCCCCCACTCCTCCTCCTCGCCCTCATCGTTCCGATTCCGAATCCTGCCAGACTTCCTCGCCGGCGATGGACTTGCCGACCCCCAAGGAGATATGTAAGGCTCTTGATGGCTTTGTTATTGGCCAAGAAAGAGCCAAAAAGGTTCGGTTCGGATTTTGAATTTTGAACTATGATTCCAATGCTATGTGTTCAGGTTCGTTTCCCATTCTGCATTCTAAATGGTGTGTGTTTCACAGGTGCTTTCGGTTGCGGTTTATAACCACTACAAAAGAATACGGCACTCTTCCCAAGAGAGGAGAAGGTTGGTTCAAGTTGTCTAGCAATTGTTTGGGTGTTTACTATCAAAGAGTAATCATTGTTGTTGAGATGATGTGCTTTTTGATGGTGCCGTCTTGATTGACTTTACTATATGACTACCAGGGCTGGTGTCTATTCAGTTGAATGTAAACCTCACAGTGTTGATACTGATGCTGTTGAGTTGGAGAAGAGCAATGTGTTATTGATGGGCCCCACTGGTTCAGGTGGGATCAGGGTTGTTAATAACATGTTTGCTTGTGGAGCGATTTTGTGAGAATTCCCAGTTTTACAGAGATTGTTTATCCTCATTTATCATTTTATTTTTGCTTCCACCAAGGATAGGGAAGACTTTACTTGCTAAAACACTAGCCCGTCTTGTGAATGTTCCATTTGCCATTGCTGATGCAACAACCTTGACCCAGGCAAGTGCACTGTTCAATTTTATTTTTGCAAATGATGTTCTCAGCTTCATCCTATTGTTTTTACTGCTATCATTTCCTGAAAAAGAAGCATTAAATGTCGTTATGTTGTGTCCTTTGTATTTGACAAAGGAAAATCAGTGTTTAAATATTAGAATGTACAGTAAAGATAGATCATACATGCAGATAGACATGTCGATGCATCTCATATAAAAATCCTAACATCTGCTTCTGGTGCTCTTGTTTCTCTCTCGCTTATTCATATGTGCGTTTGTGAAGGCTCCTGTGACCTTCCACACAAAGCCCTTTCTTTTTTCTACTGGATGTACTAATAGTACTATAGACGGCAAAGGCATTGTTTCACTTAATGCTCCTACGTACTGTACTCATTGTCAATAAAGCAGATTTCAGAAGTATCCCTGTGGGATCAAAAATACTGGATTTGAAGTTTTCCTTACCATAATTTTACCAACTTGATAGGGATTTGCGGAGGTAAACAAGAAGAGTAAAGGAAAAAGGCAAAATGGTTGATATTTAGACAGCAAGGAATTCAAGCTTAGGTGTTTTAATACACTGAATTAATGCAATAAACATATAAATAATGCTTACTGTTCTTATAATATTGAAGTTCCATTCTTGCATTACTGACTTGACAAGGGCTGTTTTTAATAATTGTTCTGTTGCATGGAAAGATGCCCTGATTCTCTCTTTTTTCCCTATCTCTTCCTCTCCCCTATATGCAGGCAGGTTATGTTGGAGAAGATGTGGAATCAATATTGTATAGACTTCTTACGGTATGCTCAATGATTTTCATGTGTTTTTAATACAATCATTAAAATATTAATTATTACCTCTGTTATCAAAATACATTCTGATTATTTCAATGCCTCTAGGAAGCTGAGTTTGATGTGGAAGCAGCTCAGAAAGGGATTGTCTACATTGACGAAGTTGATAAGATAATAAAGGTCTGGAAAAAAAAATTCAGGATTAAATCAATGATTTGTCATTTAACCCTCAGTTAAATAATACTGGTGTTATTTTGCAGGCTGAGAGCTCAAATATTGGCCGAGATGTCTCTGGAGAGGGTGTCCAACAGGCATTGCTGAAAATGTTGGAAGGAACTGTAAGTAAACCATTTACATTTTGAGTTGATCTGCATTGATATCCTTGTTCCGCTGTTACTGGTGAACATAAACAAGAAAGGATTGCCAGCTTAATGCCTTTTTAGACCAAGTTTAGTAATAACTGTGATAGAAAGCAGTTCCTTTGATTTTCTTAACTGATCCACATTGGCAATCATTCCTGTAACTGTGGATTCTTTAACTTTACCTAATACTTCCTTTTTCTGCTTCAAAGAACTGCACAATTGAAGCGTTTCTTATTGTGAATTTTTGTGTTTCCCCATTGGTATTAGTTTCTGGTAGTATCTATATTGTGGTTTAGGGCCCTAGGATCTCTTCTGATCTTTACCGGTACTTTTTACGATTTAAGCAAAGCTATAGGATATATGAACTTGAAGAACAGAAACACAACACCAATTTTTATAGTGGTTCAGCCAAAATCCTGGCTTAAGTCCACTTACGTGATCTCTGTTGAGAGATCACTAGCACTATGGAGAATAACAAGTTGATTACAAGTACTTAATGAAATTCCTATGCTAATCCTCAACTCCCTGCTAGATCTCTCTATCGGCTCCCAGTTTTCTGTGTTATATGTCTTAACCCTACAAAACCCTCTGCAGCTCCTATTTATACTGAATATGAGCTGCTGATACAATTAGGTTTAGGACTCCTAAACCTAGTAGGCAAATCCTAATAGAATCTTGAATGATTACTTTCCTAAAACTTATAGAAAATCCTCTTTCCTTTCTGAACTTAGATTCACCTGCTGAATCCTAACTTCCAAATCATATCAACGATCCAAAAACACAACAATCTCCACCTTGGTGAGTTGATACCAAATGATTGCTGCACCCTTCAGAATATCTTGATTCTCTTGAAGTAATCCCGAACAAACCTTCAAGAACCTTCACATTGGCAAGACTCCTCTTGCCTTAACACACCTCAAGTGATGAGGTACTCCACCACAACTCAGCAAGTTGTGACACTGAGCAAGTCCAAGCTGTGCTCCCTTGAATGTGTTTCTTCTTCAGTTGTTACCATGAGCTGATCCAATCTTCGTTGCGATGATCACAAACATCAACATGCTTCATTCCTTGAAACACTTGATTCCTTGTCAAAATGATGACACTATTCTTCACCACGGCTTCTTCTTGAATCCCAAACCCAGTCATTAACCCATTAAGCCATAACGCCTCTGCGGAAGCTTTTGGTAGTACATTGCAATCTTCTTTAGTGATAGACAATATCTCAGCTGATTCTATAGTTGTTTTACAATTCCTGAACCTTCACCACAAGTAAATCCATTACTTGTTGCAGGTCTTCCTTTGTCCAAGTCTCCTGCTAAATCTGAACTTTGAGTCGTAGGTTCGCAGTTCTTGGCCAATGCCCGAACTTTGAGTCTCATGGCTTCGTTATCATGCATTCCTTCCTTTTTCCTATAAACCCATTTACAACCAATATGATTTCTTTCTTTGGGCTTAGAAACCGACTCATGAACAAAGTCCTTCTGTATGGACTTCTTCTGTTCTAACATAGCTCCCATCCGACTTTCCCGTATTTATCTTGCTATAGCTTCCTGATACGTGGTTGGATCTTCTGGACTGAAACTTAGAGCATACTTTTCCAATGCTATGCTACTCTGGAACTCCTGCTCAAGTGACTGACGAACTGAGTCGTAGGTTCGCAGTTCTAATTGCTCCACCTAAGCTAGTATTAGTGACTGTTGTTGCCTTTCTAAGACTTCTTTCTCCATAACCCTTTTATCATGCTCCACCTACTCAATTTGCTCCACCTAATCTGGAGTCGCTTCCATGATCAGTTTGTTCGTGTCAGCCTCCTTGACATTGACTGTGTCAGCCTCCTTGACCTTGTCCAATGTCTTGCAACTGTCCATATTCTCACCAATATGACACTTATCCGCATAAACCTTCTCAAGATAATCGCATGTCTCTTTGCTGCTCATGTTGTCACCTCCATCAGCCACTACATGATCCAGTACATGACTTGCAAGATGCAACTCTATTGTGCTCCTTGCCTTCTTGGCCTTCTTCTACCAAACCTTATCTGTCATATCAACTGTCTTATTCTCTAACCTGAGAACAGCCTCGTACAGATCTTGTAGAATCAGGACACTTTTCTTCCTCCTTCGCCATAGCGTGAAGTCTTTTTTGCCTCTTACAGGCTCAATAAACGATCTCACATCTTCTGCTTCGACCATGCCTTTGTTGTCCGACATCGCAGAAGTACTAGAGCGGGGGCTCTGATACAACTTATTGTGGTTTACGGCCCTATGATCTCTTGTGGTCTTTACTGGTACTTTAAGCAAAGCTATAGGATAGATGAACTTGAAGAACAGAAACACAGCACACCAATTTTTATAGTGGTTCAGCCAAAATCCTGGTTTACGTCCACTTACGTGTTCTCTCTTAAGAGATCACTAGCACTATGGAGAATAACAAGTTGATTACAAGTACTTATTGAAATCCCTATGTTAATCCCCAACTCCCTGCTAGATTTCTCTATCGCACTTGGCTCCCGGTTTTCTGTGTTATCTATCCTAACACTACAAAACCCTCTGCAGCTCCTATTTATACTGAATAGGGGCTGCTGAGGTATAGGACTCCTAAACCTAGTAGGCAAATCCTAACAGAATCTTGAAAGATTACTTTCCTAAAACTTATAGAAAATCTTCTTTCCTTTCTAAACTTTGATTCGCTTGCTGAATCCTAACTTCCAAATCATATCAACGAGCCAAAAACATAACAATCTATACTAATACTTGTGCTATATTTAGTTTGTAACCGTGAATTATCTTCTTGATCCCAAAAAAACTAGGGGATGAGCAACATAAACAAAAGAAATTTAAATAAATAGTAAATTTCAGTTTACACTCCTGAACTTTAGGTCTAAAATCAGTTTCATACCTAAACTTTAGTCTAAAATCAGCTTCATACTTCATCTTTATTTTTAATCAGTTTCATACCTAAACTTTCAAAATAACATCAATTTTGACCAAATATGACCTCATGTTTGGTCAAAATTGTTGATGTGGACCAAATTAAAAATAAAGTTTAGGTATGAAACTGATTTTAGATAAAAGTTTAGGTATGAAACTGATTAAATAAAAAGTTTAGGTATGAAACTGATTTTAGATAAAAGTTTAGGTATGAGACTGATTAAATAAAAAGTTTAGGTATGAAACTGATTTTAGACCTAAAGTTCAGGAGTGTAAACTGAATTTTTTCCAAAAAAGAAGTATAAATTGAGACTTCAATCTCCTGTTTTATATTTTTATTTTTTATTTGGAGCCAAAGGAACACAGATCAACTGAGGACAAGAAGTCCTCAAAACAACATAGGAATTGAACAACAGGAACGAAAAGAGTTTAAAAGCTGACTTCTCCAGTTTTACGGTAAAACTTGACCCTGCACATTCCATTTCCAATTTTCATTTAGTTCTACAGCCTCTATTCTGTAATGAACACAGCATCTGTCATTTAATAGTGGACCTCAGGTTTGATTATTTTAGTGCAGAAGTCTGTATGTTTATGCCTTTGTAACCTTGATTGTGATGATGCCATTTGTATTATTTTGTTGTCAGGCCGTTGTATATATTTCATCTACATAGCTTAAGGAAAACATATATGATATGTATCTTCTTTCCTTAAGCGGCCTCACTGGCTTTTTCCAACTGACATTCAGGAAAAATTACAGTACTACATATATAAATGATATAATACATGACTGCTGATTATGATTTTTACCCCAATAGGATTTAGAGACTGATGCTTTCATATCAGGCTGTCAATTTATTATATAGGAATAAAATTCCTTCTGTCATTAAAGTCTAAACATTTTTTCACTGACCCGTCAGGTAGTTAATGTTCCTGATAAGGGAGCTCGGAAACATCCTCGTGGTGATAGTATACAGGTACGTTGCACCTAAATGTATCTGCTCAGTTTTTCTTAAACCTCATTTTAGAGGCTTTTTTCAGGGGAGGGGTTGTCATGCTCCCCTAATCCTCATATGAAACATAAAGTTCAATACTTATTATTTCACTGTACATTTATCCTTGAAGTTTGACACATAGATGTACTGTACATTCATTTTACTTTATTGTGAATTTTGGCAGATTGATACGAGGGATATCCTTTTCATATGTGGTGGGGCTTTTGTTGGTTTGGAGAAGACTATTTCAGAAAGGTAATGCACTCAAATTTATTGATTATATGTTTCTACTTTAAAGGGACAGTTTTTTTTAATTTTATTATTATTTTCCAAATGTGTAAATCTATTCAACTAACAGACACCAAGATTCTTCCATTGGATTTGGAGCGCCAGTTCGGGCAAACATGAGGTCCAGTGGATTGATTGACGCCATAGTGACATCATCTTTGTTGGAATCTGTGAGAAAACTCAGCATATTCTAGGAAATTGTATATTCCATCATTACTTTATGGCTGTTCTTTCTGGGTTGTGCATTATTAGTTTCAAAACTTGAGATGTCCATCTTTATCTTCCACACAAATTTATATCCTTACTCTCTTGCCATGAGTTATAATAAATTCCAATTTACTGTAGGTAATAAATTCCAATTTACTGTAGGTGGAAAGTGATGATCTTATTGCTTGCGGCCTGATACCTGAATTTGTTGGGCGCTTTCCTATTTTAGTGAGTTTGTCATCTTTAAACGAGGACCAACTTGTTCAGGTGTGTCATCTTTACTTGAGTATCTACATCCTTTTTGTTTTAATTGAACAGAAAGATGAATTTTAATAATAACTGGAGGACTCAACCTTCCAACCAAAAGGTAGTGTTTGTATACTCGATGCAGTGTGAGCCACGCTATGGGAGGCCTTGTTACAAGCTCTGGCACATAACTTCAACTAACAGACTAAAAATTACAAGCTCTAATCCTATAATGTCATCTTACTTTCTTAGTTGTTATTTACGGTACAAATTTCTGTGTATGCTCTATGTACCTCTACATATGTAACTAATGTAAGTACTGAATGTCCGAATATGATGCCTACCCACACTTCTAGTAGAAATGTAGAATACAATAAAAACTATTAACAAAAATTACAAGTGTAAGGTCATTTAAAACTAGAAGATAAAAATTTGTACTCCTTGATAGTAAAAATTAATGGGGCACAGTTGACAGGACTGTTACTTTCACTTCTATTTGCAATGATATTGAAAGATTTTAATATATTGTCTTAGGTACTCACAGAACCTAAAAATGCTCTCGGTAAACAGTACAAGATGATGTTCGACATGAACGATGTAAGCTTTTGAACCATTGCATCCTGCAGTGACAAACTTCCTTTTCCATATCTTCCATTAGCTGTTTTTTTTCTGCGACTTGACAATCTTAGTATGTAACTTATTTTTCAGGTCAAATTACACTTTACTGACGATGCACTGAGATTGATTGCAAGGAAGGCGATGGCAAAGAACACCGGTGCAAGAGGTTTGAGAGCCATATTGGAGAATATTCTTACAGAAGCAATGTTCGAGGTATGTCGACATCTGTCATAGGCATTTCAGTGTGAAAAAATTTACATGGATTCCTATGCTTCTCAGCTGTTCAGGGATGGTGTTGGTTACATTCAAGCCAATTATCATGTAGGGACGCATTTTCTTAATCTGAAGTTGGAAACCCCAGCTGACATTACTCAGTGTTTTACACTGATGGATGTGTCACCCTTTTCAGTGATGTGAGGCGATATAGACTTGCTTAATCCCTCCCCATTCAATTAAATTGATAACTTATTTCTGCTTGGGTGAAAAAAAACAGCTGGGATTTGTATAGCAAAACCCAGCTGGTATAGACTTGGTCCCTTGCCAATCAAAAAATAAAGTTTGTACATCATATACTCGGTCCTTTTCCTGGGTTCAGTATTTTGGTTATATGAAGCTATTTCATTATCATCATGCACAGGTTCCAGACATCAAGACAGAAACCAATAGTATACATGCAGTTCTGGTTGATGAAGAAGCTGTTGGGTCAGTGGATGCTCCAGGACGAGGAGCCAAAATTCTTAGTGGTGATGACATAGCGGAGCAATTTCCTTATGATACAAAGTCGAGATAGCACATGGTATGCTTCTCTGGAGCCCTTAGTTTCCGGAAACTCAACGTATTCTAGATAGCTTTCTTTTCTTTTTTTCTTTTTTTTCTCAGTTTTTCTGCTTGATTAGTTTTAACTGTTCCCTTATACTTTGTCAGGAAATTTTTAAAAACGACAACTGTGTTTTTTCTTTGACTCAGATTATTCTAGAATAATCTAGGACCACCATATTCAGTTGGACAGATGGCTTTCACAGTAGACTATCACTGTGAATGAGTGGCTTTCTTCCCAAACCTAGAGTTAAAGAATGATAATTTTGAATTTTTATGAATGAGCTCCAAAGAGATGCCTAAGAAGGCTAAGAGAAAAACAAATAGAATTAGGTCAAAGTCACTTTATTTGAGCAATATTTTTTTTATATTTGTCTGAGACTGGCCACATTCACACTATTTTTCTATGGCAAAGCTAAACCAATTGCCAACAATAGGAATATAAAAATATTCTATACATGCCATGCTAATATTCGTAGTGACAATGCTTTTTAACAGAATAATGACAGACTCTATATATGCTTTCATTACGGCTTAGTATCATTACTATATGGTCATTATTGCATAATGTAGTTTTTGTGAAAATGTTGTCTAACAGCAGCTAGCCTGAACTTGCAGCGAAAGCAGGGGGCAGGTGAACACGAGTGTTTGCAAAAGTTTTGGAGCTCCAATCAGGATCCTTCGGCTTGTAGTATCTCAGCTACAATGTAGGAAATATATGCTCATAAATATAGTAGTTATAAAGTGAACTCTTGCTATGCCCTTCCGATACAAGTGAGTAGCAATTCAAGAATAGAACATGAATGTTTTTACCTTGTGCCACCAAGACCAAGAGTTTGCTAAACGTCATCTGCTTTGGCATACAAGCATATTTATTGCAAAACGTCATCCTAGTGTGTCTTGAGTTTCAAATGTGCTCCGGGGAAGGAATAGATGAATTAGCGCTCAAGTGAAAAGGTTGAACAAAAAATAAACTGAATAGAAATGCTGCACACTGATCTTTGTAATCTATGAGAGCTGTCAGAATGACTCGGGCGTCAGAATGATTCCACTCTTCTTTGCAACTATCTACTCCACGTTTTTTAATTCACCCACTAAAAGATAAACATCAAACACCAAAATGGGAGGCGCAGAAGCCAATGTACTCGACAACAAAAAAATTTAGTCCAGTTAACTGGAGAAAGCCAACTTCATTTGATATATATGAAATCAATGTACAATGACAAGGCAGATTTGTATGAACACTCGAGGAGTTCTCACCATATCAGAGAGTTTGTAAACTTTTGGTATCTATTCTGCGGTTTTGTAAATCACCAGTGCTGTTAGTGAGTCCCAAATTATGCTGTTGAGCAGAGAGCCGGGGCCTCAGCTGCAAACCATATGCAGAATACAAATCAATAAGAATCAGCAAGAAATCATATATAAATTAAACAAACCGAGATATAAAACGGATGATGCAGAACATTCCTTGGATATCATGAACTTCAAAGCACGCAGCATTACATATATATAAACACAAAATCTACCACTGTGATTCTTTATTGTCCACTTAATAGTTACGGTCAGATGATTCCACATGGTCACCCAAATAGTTCCTTATGGTCACACTTAATAACAAAAAAAACAAAAACAAAATCTTCTTATTGTTCTGTGTGGCTCAACAGGTTTCTAATTAGATTAGAAGGGTGTCCCAAATATTCAGATGGTTTATGGAGAATCTACTCCAAATGGTTGCTGGTCAGACAGACTGGGCATCCAAAGGAAAGTACAGCAGGATATACATGTTCTTTTCTTTGGGACACAACTTGGTCAGTTACCAATCTTATCAATGGGGAAGGATGAGAAATTATTAAAACTTATTGTCTAACAGTACTAATGACTTGGTTGCATAATTGATAGCAAAAATAAACTTGGTTTATAGAAGTGATACACCAGGAACAATACGAATAGAATTTAGTAGAGAAAAGAATATTTGAAGCCAGACAGCATTCATAACTCCAGTAACGTGTTAACATTAGCTCATACCAAGGGATATACTTATGTTGGGTGCCCAGGAAAAATGAGCAGAGTTATCTGGCAATGAAAGTTTAGTGGAAGTGCCTACAAGTCTATAACATACCGTCTCAACATACTTCAGTTGCCTTAGAACTTCATCTGTTTCCAATTCCTGAGCCACACACAAGCAACAAGAGATTACACGGGATAGTAATGTAGATCAAATTCCAATACCAACAACACAGAAAGAAGAAAAAAAGAGAGGAAACATGATAGGGATAACAAACTAATGGAAGTGTGAGCAATGCAACATAAAACTTATTTGACGACAATGCAAAAGTGAATTTCTTTATCAAGTCTCCATTTATTTAATTGTTGATATATATTTATTCTAACCACAAACAAGTCCTTAATCTACTACCTCTATAAAATAGACACTGGCAATAGAGAGAGTAGCCCAAACCCTTATAAACCACAGGCAAGGTCTCATTTTTCCGATGTGGGATTATATCTCAACACAACCCCGCCTGTGTGGCAAATCTTCAAGCCTAACACGTGAACAACATTTGGGGATGACGTGGAGTGCGTGTGGCCGGTAACGCTAACACACGTGGACGTGGGTAACCCGCTTCGATACCATGATAAAGTGATTCTCCTTGATCAACTCATTACAAGAATACAAGTTATATAGCAGCAAGATTGTTGCTGTTACACAAAGAGATTAAATGCAATTACTGCAAATCAGGAACTGATATGCATTACACAAAGAGATTAAATGCAATTACTGCAAATCATGAACTGATATGAAAGATATGCATTTACAACAATATACAGCTAATCTAAAATACTAATGCTAAGATTATGGCTAGATTGCAGCCAAACACTAATTTTGTCTAACACTGATATGCATGCAGTGATATGCATTTACAACAATATACAGCTAATCTAAAAGACTAATGCTAAGATTATGGCTAGATTGCAGCTAAACACTAATTCTGTCTAACACACACACATGACAATTATAAATATATGAATACCTGAGGCACATTACAATCAGCCTGGCTTGGATCCCACAGGATAGAGCAGAAGCACTCCCAGTTATTAGTTTGGACTTCAAAGAGAGGAGCCCTGTTATATGAGATTATCAGTACTCAGCATTCGAATCACATATCAAATTACTAATCAAAATGCTTTTGAGTAATTATCTACTCGGATGCTTTTTTTAATAGACAACATTTATTTTTATCAAACCAAATACAAAAGAGAACGAGAAGCTCTCAGAGATTCAAAAATTCAGATAAAATACACTAGTCATGTTTCTGCAGCTGTCCAATTAGCAGTAAAGGCTGAAAGGGAAAATAATTGAAGCTCTAAAGTTACTGACGCCCATAGACCAGACCAGAAACACACATGAACAACAGGCTGATCCACACTTTTGAGAATCTTCCTTCTCTTTTCTTGCCAAAAAACAAAAAAATAGCCAACATTCAACTCCCCCAGGCTTTAGCCTTCTCAGCCCAGCCGACACACTTAAGAATACTTAACAGCTAGTAGCACCCTTTGGAATTATCAACTTACACTTCAACATCTTGACCAAGACGGTAGCCATTGAAATTATACAGGATTCAATGGAACAAAGAGCTATAGATAAATCAGATTTATGTAAATAAGCGATTTTCTTTTGGACAATGTATTTACGTAGAAAAGTTCCCAACGCTGCCCAATTAGCCTCCTGTCCATGATCTAAGTACTTCAGCGACAAAATCTTGAGGATGATTTTTCACTTGAAATATTATTAGTAGTCTGATCAGATGGACTACTTGTTCCACTCCTATTTCCAAGCTTAAACCTCTCACTTAATCACCGTTCAATACCTTTTACAACAACGTTTGCATTTGCAATTAGTGAAATCTTCAGTTTTGTGTTTTTGAACTTAGACAGTTCTTGTACTTTGCACCGAGCCACTGATCAAGCCGAGTATTTACTTCTTATGTTCTCCACCCTCATCCTGTCATACTATATTATTTGAGCTATGACCAAAAGACCATAAGCTTTCGGGCCCTACTGTAAAGATTTATACATTTTTAATGATATAAACCTGAAACTCTTTTAACTTCAGTAAAGGTGCCCCGTTATTCAAGAAATGATCTACGATGGACTTTATTTCTGTTGTTACTGAACCAGCATAGAGCCCGACATTTAAGTATATTGCAACTCAAATCATCAATGCAAGACTACATAAAGCCACCACAAACATCCCTGAGAAACAGACCGGATATACAAGAGTAATAGAAACCCCTGAGAGGTAGAGCACAAAGCCCCACCCACCCAAAGACAGACCCCAAGGAAACACTCCCCAGGACAGACTGAAAAAACCATCCCCCAGTTTGTAGAATACCAACAGATTAATTCCAAAAAAGGCTACCAACTGAAAAAGGATCAGATTACCTGCTGAGTAAATTTTATAATTACCAGTTCCATTCATTCAGATCAGTTTTCATTATTAACGTTAACCCCAACATACTGCATGTGTTTTAATCCTTATTTCTAGAAGGAAAAAACATTAAACTAAAAGAGCAAGCATCAGATTACCTGCTGAGTAAATTTTATAATTACCAGTTCCATTCATTCAGATCAGTTTTCATTATTCCCTTAAGCTCAACATACTGCATGTGTTTCAATCCTTATTTCTAGAAGAAAAAAAAACATTAAACTAAAAGAGCAAGCATCCTTTATTATTTCCAATTAAACATAAAAATAGAAAACTAGATAAATTACCTGCGCCATTTTCCGCATCTTATTCCTTTTTCAGGATCAACAACTTCTCGGCATTGAATCCAGTTATTTATAGGGCGAGCTTTTGAGGGTTTGATGGAGCTCAACTCCTACAAAGACAATATGTGTCATTACTCGGAATTTCCAAATCCCCGATGCCAAATGGAAAGACAGATTACAAATTAGCAGACACATTGAGCCCTTACATGCCGCCTAGCATACTCCGAAGGATGTAATTCCAATGGTTCACCAATCCCATCACTGTATCAAATGAAAATAACAAAAGTTGTAACTTGCAGCACATTTATAAAGTACACGAGGATTCCAAAAAGGAAGATGATGTAATAAGTTTCTGTTTTACACTGTATGGAAACAAAATTTTCCTTGCAGATGTCTATGTGGGGCAACCAACATGATGCCTGTGGAATACAATTGAGCACAAAGACAGAAATATGGCAAGTGCGTTCCAACCTAGTGTGCCCAACCAATGTACAAGAAAAGATTTTCTTAAATTTCTTTTGATTTTAAACTTTGTGAGCTCATCAGAAATGTGGAAAGCTAAATAAATAAACCACATAGTTCTAATAATTCACCATAAAATAAACATACTTCCCAATCTATATTAAACGATATTTATTTTACCTACTTAATAGAAAGCGGGAATGAAGTACAGATTGAACATACTTGTTTATTGGACCTGACCAGTCCTGAACATCCGCTTGAAAACCCTTGCCAACTCGAACACTAGTTCTGTATGGCTCAGTGTCACTCAACATCAATAGTATGGGATTTACTTCATTCTTAGATGACGCATTTCTGCTCATAACACTAGTGATATTTGGAAATTTTCTAATATCGTTTATATGTGTATGTTTCTCTCTCAAGCAGGAATGACAGAACCATTCATCTATAGGTACTTTCGTTATACGTGGCTTGCAGCATGACATGTGAAATGCCTCTTCACAATTATCACAAATCAGCAGTTTCTGAGCGGTTTCTGAACGATTACAGATTTTGCATGACCGTTGACAGCTCTTACTGGTACTAATGTCTTCAGCAGACTCACAGCCCCTAGTGGTCCGAACTTCCCCTAGCAGCCCATGAGTTATGAGAATAGAAATGCAGAACTCCTTTTCGGACAGGCCACCCACAGCCTCCATAACTATTGCACTAGAAGAGGAGCACTCAGCGGTTTCATCTACTTCAGTCTTATTGGAGGTGGACAAGTTCTCCATATTTGACTTTGATGATGAGCAACTATCATTTACACTGTCTACCTCTAAACCTTTTGGAACACTAGCTTTAGGTGTTTTATCAGAAACTAATTCCTCATTAACAGACAACCCATGGAAAGACTGTGATTTTAGAACAGTGGACTCTCTATTGCATAAACATGGTCCATTAGGATCCCCTTTTTGAGAATGAACATGTTGGTCTTTACCAGCAAGTGAAGGAGCATCAGAATGTATAAACGAAAGGCAATCACCAGTTCTCGGATATTTCACATCACATGCTGAAAGTATGGTGACAGAGTTTTCAGGTACCTTCCTCCTCTTGTATACAAAATTAGGTGCAGTACTTTCAGACATTATGCTAACTGCTGACAGTTCCCCTTTTTGAGAATAAACATACTGTTCCTTACCAGCAAGTGAAGGAGCATCAGAATGTATAGATGAAAGGCAATCACCAGTTCTTGGGTTTTGCACATCACATGCTGAAAGTGTGGTTACAGAGTTTTCCTGTAACTTCCTCCGCTTGTATACAAAAGTAGGTGCAGTACTTTCAGACATTATACTAACTGTTGACAGCTCCCCTTTTGGGAAATGAACATATTGGTTACCACCAAGTGAAGGAGCATCAGAATGTATAAATGAAAGGCAATCACCAGTTCTCAGGTTTTTCACATCACTCACTGAAAGAATGGTGACAGAGTTTTCTGGTAACTTCTTCCTCTTGTAAACAAGATCAGGTGCAGTACTCTCAGACATGATACTAATTGCTGACAGCTGGGAAGAGCCTCTTGGAAAAACTAAGTTGCTTGAAGCCTCAGCATTCTTCTTTTCCTCTGAAGCTAGTTGAGCATTTCTGCAACTGCAACTGCAACGATCATCGCATTTTGCACACATCTGCCAAGTTTCAGCACCAGGCATCCAATCACTTTAGACATCTTGTAACCGAAAGTTAGACAAAATAGAGCAGCCTCAATTGAACTAGAAAGGAAAGTCTGTATCAACATTTTCACCTGAAACAACCACACTGATATGTTGCTTTAAAAGTCACAAAAACAAATGAGATGTTGACTTCCTCTCTCATATGTTATGTTCTCTCCATCTTACTGCCTCAACATTTCATCGAACAAGGAAATGTAAGACAAACATGCAATTTATTTGGAGTGGAATCACTTTTTTAAATACCACATGAACATAAAAGCCTTATTGAAAAAAGAAAACCAGAATCGAGAACATCTTTATCTACCAATCAAACAGTAATATTAGAAACAAATGAATCAATTCCATGGCAAGTTTGTACAAACTTAAGCAACAATAGCTGGCATTCAAGGGATCCCAAAACGGTAGACAGAGGGAAAGAGGGAATTATATCACAATCAGAGTTACCAGGGAACTTTTCTCATGACCCCAATCACGGGGCATAGCTGACCCAAAAAAATTCTGGGAACAATGGTGGCGGCTGAATTCCCCAGAGGCAGGTGTGATGTGGACGAAGGTGGAGATCTTGTGCTTAAGGGTTTGTTTCTATAACAGCCCCTAAGAGTTTTATTAAGAATAAGTATAGAAATAGAAGAAATATAATAGAAAAATTACGTGGATAGGAAGAGGTGCTGATAATGGTGTTCTTTTTCCTCATTTACCTAATGATTTCTCCCCCTATTAAGACACCACCACAGCCAAAAAGAAATTTGCTACACCTAAACCAGTTCCCAGACACTGGAAACATAGGCATTACGACCTCCATGACCCAGTAAATGAAATTTAAAGCTGCTGAAATATAGAATTCAAGGAAAGGGACTCATTAGGGAGCATTTGAACACCATATCTTATTGCACACCAAATATCATCTGAAATCCATGATCCACTACCATGTGATACTTTAACCTTGTAATCTAACCACCAAACCAATAGGAATTTTATTAAAATATATCCACAAACTCTCCTATCGCTCATCATATATATAATAACTCAGGCACCCATTTCAAACGCCTATCCCGTTTTTTCCTCCAAAAAACACCTTGATCATTTTGTTGTACATACTTAAATGCAAGTTCTTCAGTCGATACAGAGATGCGCTAGAGGTGGGAGAGGGAGACTGCTGTCCCTATTATCTTTTTGCTTATCTATTAGTAGATGCACATCTCAAGTCTACAACAAAACAAAGATGTACAAAAATATCACAGAACACAACAAATTCGGCTTATTTATTACCCGTACATACGTATGTACATCTTTTCTACAACTGTAATACTTGGACACTTAATAAAAACTAAACTTAAACTTAACCCTTTCTTAAGGGATAGTACTGACAGGGAAACTATTACATGATTCTAAACAAGAATGGATGACCCTTCCCCTTTCAACCAAATTGTTCCATAACAAAATCCTCTAATGAGCATATTCCAAACAAAAAGTACCACCATTTAGTAGAATACTACAATGTGTCAGTCCTTAATTTCTTTAAAGAGTTTCTCATTCACATCCAAAAGGGAGGAAGACATGTATTTGTAGCCTACTCTACAAAGAAGTGGTGAATACAAAAATGGTAATCTTTATTGCAGACTGGTTGAAAAACAAGTTGTAATTTGAGACCAACGAGGAAGAGGCAAATTTACTTTGAGATAAGTCTAAATTCTTAGCTTCTCTCTAAAAACTTCAGCACAAAATGCAGTAACCTACTGGTTGTTATTCAAAGAAATAGTTGCAAATGTGTATTAAATAGCCTCAATAGTCGATAAAAAAATCCCTGAACAACATATCAGAATTCTTTTCCAACCAAGTTTTCCACAAGCCCAAGTTTCCTGCCTAGAATAGCACCTTGACCATTAGCCCATAAATAAAATCAATTGAGATTCAAGATTATGAAACCTCATTCAAGTCACAGGGAGCTAACAGCACGGCGGACACATTCCACGAACTGCTTTCTGTGAACAGGATAAAACTGGGCGGCTTTGATATTTGTCCCGTTTTGATTCAGGTGCTGTAATTCTGTTTCCTATTTTGCTTAGGTTTTATTTTCCTAGCAAGAATAATAACCCGTAAAGCCAAATCGATGCTTAAATTTGGTTCTTAGCTAGCATAGCTAGACATCGAACTTTGGTTTCTTACTGTCAGCTTAACATGTTTTCAATGTCTAGGAGAACATCATAAACTCTACCCACATTAACTTTAGTTCAAACTTCCAATACGATAACCCCCAACTTCTACCTATATTCAATAACTTATAATAATCTCAGCACTCAATGCAACATTTCCTTTTTTCTTATAGATGCATAATCGAAAAATTTAATAAGAAAAGACGCATATTAAATTGAGAAAGAAAAGAATCCCAACAAGTTTTTATAGAAAAAACAGTAATCCTTTCTGACTATATGAAAATTAGGCATGGCTCCGTGGCAGCTTTACCACAAGCACCAGATTCAAGGTGGATGGTATAATGCTCCAACATCACGTGTTACAAATATGACACAACAAGTTCTCATTTATTTCCTACAGATGCTTAGATGCACGTCTTTCTTTCATCGTAGCACTCAGATTCAATACATTTAAGGAAAAACTACTAACACAGAAACTATATAAACAATAAAAACATGGAAATGTAGTCAATAGAGTAGACAAACAACATTCAACGACAAATCTATTGAGAACTTTGTGTCTTGAATCAAACTAAAGATAAGTAAGTATGTTAACCCTAATCATAGAAAACCTAACCAACCTTAACAACACGTTTGCACAATTCAAACAATTCCTCGCATGGATTGATGGGAAATCGTGATAATCTATTCAACAAGAAAATAAAGCCTACTCCTTTCATCTCTATTTCTAGTCTTTGATATGAAAACTAAAGCCAACAAGTCTCTAGGATCAAAACCCAGAGAATCCATATTCGCAATTTCAAGAATAATGACATTACTGGATTGTAATTAATGGAATGATGAAATAGTACAAAAGGGAAGGAGTCTGAAAAATACCATGAATGCCCAACACATGCAAGAAGACGAGTCTGCCGTTTCTTCAAGAGTTGCAACAGAAACAGGACAGTTTCAGAGGCGACCACATTGGCAAACAAAACAAAACAAAACAAAAACACTGAGATGGGTTTTATGGCTTTAAAGCCTTTTTCTTCTTTCTTCTTACAGTAATTTTTTCCTTCTAATTTATTATTTACTTATACAATCAAATCTAATTTAATGAATTCTTTTTCTTTTAAATTTTGTTCCTGGAATAGGGAGAAAGGGGGGTCTCGAATTCTGAACTTTGTTTGGTCTATATTTTCTAATGGAATCAAATCTTGCACACCTTTAATTCTTTATAGGATTTGAGAGAATTCAACCCGATAATACATCAAACGGAAATGACCCAATTAAATCATAAAAGTCTCTTCTTTTCCTTTCAAAAAGAAAAATCATAAAAGTCGAAGTATTATGACCAACTTGACTCATAATTGAAGATTACTTATTTTGTGAGATATTAACTGGCTACCCTAAGAACCTCTAAAAATCAAAAAATACATTATTATGTTTTATGTTAACAGTTTACAATTCATGATTTGTAAAATTTTGCATTTGATGCAACATGGTTGATTACATCGTCATGCTTATGTTGTTGCATGAATTAATACCACTAATCTATATCATTCAGGTGCTATCTTTAGCTGTTAGCTTCATCATTGGTCTCTACAACAACTGGATGACTCTTGTGAGAGTGTCTTATTACATGGTAATTTGAATGAAAATGGTACATGGACTTGCCTCAAGGGTATAGTACTTCTACTAGAACCAGGGTGGTGTGTCGTCTTAGGAAGTTCATATATGGTCTCAAACAGTTCCTAAGAGTTTGGTTTGGTCGGTTTACCATTTTCATGAGATGCATTGGATATAACCAGAGCTGCTTTCTTCCTTAAACATCAGAAAAAGATAGAGTCACAACTCTAGTTATATATGTGGATGGCATGGTGGTGACATGTGATGATCTTTAAGAGATGAGTACGAGGAGTTGTCAACAAAATTTGAGATGAAAGACTTGGAAAGTTAGAGATATTTTTTGGTGATTGAAGTTGCTCAAGGAAAAGATCGTATTATGTTAAGACAACGAAAATATGTTCTCGATCAGTTTTTATTTTTATTGAATGTTCTCAATCAGTTAGCAAAGACATGTATACTTGACTATACATTAGTTGTTAAACCAAACAAGCAGAATCATCGATTAGCTTAGAATCTAGATCAATTACCAATGAAAAATAATAGCCGCATTAATTCAATGTCGTAAGCCCAAGTGCTAAATAACAGTCACAGAAACATAGGCATCAATTCCGGCCAACTCACAACCAGCAGGAGAATCAATAAAGAGAGATTACTCCTTGCCCGGAAAGTTAGGGGACTCCATAAGGGTTCACACGCACAGACTCGATCGAACGCATTCCCATGCCTAATCGACCAACGCTTTTCATAAGTACTTTTATTCGAACTCCCCAACTAAAGTCGTAATCCTTACTTAGGGATTTGGGGGACTTGTTGTGGGAACCACTGCAAAGCGCTACACTTAGCCTTGCGTATGCGTTCTCATCAAATATAAAGCTTACACGGAGCACATATCAGCCGTACACATGGACACACATACATGGCTAGATCAGATACGCGCGTCTGAAAGCTTCCCACGATTGACAATCCTGCCCCGCTCTAACTCTATAAATAGGTGCACAGCCTCACAATCTCGATAAGAAACTCATTCTCTTAACACTGAACATATAGTTTGTAATCTGCATGTACCTCCTACGTGCCGAGCTCGTTATTCCCTTAGCTGGATTTCAGTACATCAACACATCATCTCACATTATGTGAGGTTACAGCTTTAAGAATTTAAACAATCAATGGACTATACAAAGTCTATAATGCATGGTTTCAAATAATTAGCCATCTTTGGGTGACTATTTATTATTCACCCTATAACCCATTTAAATTGGTTAAATAAAATGGTTAATTTCACCATTTTTCCAACAATTCCCCACATGAATGAAATAGGTGACTTGATAGACTTGGTGATATATTTCTACGGTCGAAACTCATGTAGGATTGGTACGTTTTACCCTTTGAACTTTCCATTTTGAAAGTATGTTGACTTTACTAACTTGACAGTAGACACGATGTCTTTGACATGCTCTTCATTTCTGTAAACTATAACATACCTCACACAAGAGTCTTCCTGCTATTTTATAGTTCTGACTTTTGTGTCCATTTTATTCCTGGACACGCGTGTGGTTCAGTAAGAGTTTGATAAGAATTGTGCCCTAAACAATTCCCCTAGAAGCGGCCATAGTTCTCTCTTACACAGGTGATTTCTTAATTAAGAGTAACCCGCATTACTCCGCTCAGATTTCCAACGCATAAGAATCATTAAAAGCTTTCATTTAATCTCATTCCTTACGAGTATCATTGTTTTTCATCATAGGAATGAATATGAGAAGAATACCCACAGTGATCTGACATAGACTCTACAGTTTGGTTGTCTCTTTTGAACCTAAATCTTGAGATCTCTAATCAATTAGGTTAGGTGTCTACTGTAAAGATTTTTATTAATAGGCTTTCAGTCGCATTTTCTTCAATGATTTATCATCTAACTCTCTATTTAACTCTTTGGTTAGCAGATCCATAATATTATCTTTTGACTTTACATAGCCAACAAAATAACTATAGTAAAGAGTAGTTGTTTAATGGTATTATGTCTTCAACGTGTATGTATTGACTAACCATTATAACACCTATCTATGTGCCCTGCCAATTACAGATTAGCTATTATAGTATATGAAAATTACAAGCACAAGTTTTGTCAATCTTGGAACATCCACTATCGATCATTTGGCGTAGACAATCTACCTCTTTCTCACATTTGTGCAATATGACAAATTCATACTTCATCGTGGATTAGGTTATAACTATTTGTTGCAATTGTTTGCCAATTGATATTCCAGGAATACTCGTGTATCTACATAAACAGAATGATGAATGAATATTCTGTATATTGTTGTTGTGATTTTGTACAGACTAGCTAGCTATTATATAGCAATAGGACAGAACTATTCTAGGAATGTCAATTACATGATCCTACAATTATGCTATGCTGATTTGGTGCATACACAAGATAATTCGATCCACAATTAGCTCCTTAATTGAATTCATTTCCTTTAACACTCCCCCTCAAGTTGGAGTGTGAATGTCAATGACACCCAACTTGCTGAGATGTGTATGAAACGCCGGTGATCTTAATGGCTTCGTGAATAAATCTGCAATCTGGTTTCCAGTTTGAACATAGGCTGTCTTGACTTCTCCTCTTTGAATTCTTTCTCGAACCGTATGACAATCCAGTTCGATATGCTTTGTTCGCTCATGATAAACCGGATTTTCAGCAATGTGTAAGGCTGCATGATTATCACAAAACAACTTCGCTGGTCCAGGATGTGGTACACGCAAATCTTTCAATAAATATCTCAGCCAAGTAAGCTCACAGGCAACTGTAGCCATGGAGAGATATTCCGCCTCCGCTGATGATCTCGACACTGTTGCCTGCTTCTTACTTTTCCAGGACACAAGTGATTTGCCAAGGAAAGTACAATATCCTGTTACAGATCGCCGCGTAATTGGACACCTCGCCCAGTCAGCATCACAATATCCGATCAAGTGAAGCGGGTTATCTGAGGAAACAATAACCCTTGTCTCGGAGCTGCCTTCAAGTACTGTAGGAGTCGATGAGCAGTCTTGAGATGATGCAGTTTGGGTTCCTGCATGAACTGACTAAGTGTGTTCACAGTATGTGATTTCTGGTCTGCTAATTGTGAGATAGATCAATTTTCCAACTAATCGCCGATATCTGGTGGGATCTTTAAGTGCTGCACTCCCTATGTCTGTTAACACCAAGTCAGGCTCCATGGGAACATTTGTTGGCTTTGCTCCAAGTAACTCAGCTTCTTCCAATATGTCCAACGTATATTTTCATTGGCACACTGTAATCCCTGCTTTGGACCGTGCTACCTCAATCCCAAGAAAGTATTTCAATGGTCCAAGATCTTTAATTTTGAAGCAACTGTTGAGGAACGTCTTGAGGTCATTGATGGCCTTCTCATCATTCCCGGTAATGACCATATCATCGACATAAAGTAATATGACTGTAATGGAATCCCCACTGACCTGTGTAAAGAGTGAATAGTCAGCACGAGACTGCTGGAATCCAATTTCTTGAATTGCACAAGAAAATCTTCGAAACCAACTGCGAGATGCTTGCTTAAGACCGTAAAGGGACTTGTGGAGTCGACAAACTGCATTCTCCCCCTGTCGACGATAACTGGGAGGTGGAAGCATATATACTTCCTCACTGAGTTCACCATGCAAGAAAGCGTTTTGCACATCCATCTTATGCAACGGCCAATGCCTAACCGCGGCAACTGCGAGAAGGCAACGAACTGTGATTAACTTGGCAACAGGGGCGAAGGTGTCTTTGTAATCGATACCTTCGCGTTGAGTGAACCCCTTGGCAACAAGCCGAGCTTTGTAACGCTCGATACTGCCGTCAGCATTGTACTTGACCTTAAAGACCCACTTGCAACCGATAGGTCGTTGGCCTGGAGGTAAGGGAACCATGGACCAAGTGTTATTGTCCTCAAGAGCCTTAATCTCAACATTCATAGCTTCAACCCACTGAGGATCATGACGAGTCTGCTCATAATTTTCCGGCTCAACCAATCGAGATATAGTATGCACAAAGGAACGGTATTGGCTAGAGAGTCCAGAATAAGATACATACCGTTGCAATGGATAGCGAGTGTCTGACGTGGACGTAGAGGAGACATCAGGGCCTAGGACAGCAGCATGGTACGTTTGAAAATCTCGGAGATATGGAGGCCGGTGGAGGCGAGTGGAATGACGAGGTTCAGGAAGTTACGAGATCGGATCGGTATTGATGGGGTCAGAAATGATGAGATCAGTGGTGTCGTTAATGGGCGTTGTTGATGGTGCGGTTGGTTCTGACGGAATCAGGGTGGATGGAATTGCCGGTGAGGAAATGGAAACGTCAACAGGCTGAGGTCGGCGAGAGTAGACTTTGAGTGGAGTTGGATGAGGAGAGGCAGGGATCGAAGATGGATTGGTGGAAGAAGAGGATGTGGTCGGAGAGTGATCGATCGGAGATGAGAGATCAATTTGGTCGTTTTGGGAAAAGGAAGTGTCGGGTACTGCAATTGGAGAAGAGATGGGATGAAGATGTGAGGGGGTGATGGGCTCAGTAGATGGAATCGGGCCGCTAGGTAGAGGCAAAACTGGGTCGTCGTCTTGATTTTCGGGTGGAAGTTGATTTAACGGGAATGTATGTTCATGGAAAGCAACATCCCGAGATGTGAAAAATTTCTTGTCTTCAAGGTCATAAACACGGTAACCTTTTTACCCAAGTGGATATCCAATGAAAATGCAACGACGTGCACAATAATCAAATTTGTGATTAGGGTTGAGATTTGTGGCATAACATAGGCAACCGAAAACCCGAAGAGCAGAATAGTTTAGTGGATTGTTGTGTAAAAGTTCATATGGAGATTTGTGAGAAAGTAGAGGTGTGGGTAGGCGGTTGATGAGATAACATGTTGTTTGGACACTTTCCCCCCAAAACCGTAGTGGTAAATTGGCTTGAAATCGAAGGGCACGGGCTACATTTAAAAGATGGCGGTGTTTACGCCCGTCTATCCCATTTTGTTGAGGAGTATAGGCACATGTGTGTTGAAAAATAGTGCCGCGTTCGTCAAGAAAAGTACGCATTGATGTGAATTCACCCCCATTATCGGCACGTAAAATCTTAATGTCCCTATTAAATTGTGTTTTGACACAAGAGAAAAAAGATTTTAACAACGATTGGGTGTTGGATTTGAGACTCATAAGGTGTACCCAAGTGAAGCGAGTAAAATCATCAACAATGGTTAAGAAATAACGAGTCCCACAATGTGTATGAATTTTGTGTGATCCCCAAATATCACAATGGATCAAATCAAACGGTGCAACGGTTTTAATTGAACTTGAAGGGAAGGATGAACGAGTTTGTTTCACTAAGGGGCAAATCTCACAGACATGCTTATTATTATAAATGATATTTGAAAAAGTTTGAGATAGAAGGTGGAGGGGAGCAGCAGATGGGTGTCTGAGTCGTTGATGCCAAAGGTCGGAGGTGCGGGCTATGTGATTAACGAGGTGAGGATTTTGGGTTGGTATGAGGTAGTAAAGACCATTAAAATGCTTGCCCAGGCCAATCGTCCTCCTCGTATCCACATCCTGCACAACACAAAAGTCCGGGTAAAATATCACTATACATCTCAAAGCGCGTGTCAATTTACTCACAGATATCAAATTCACGCGAAATTTAGGAACATGTAGAACTCCATCAAGAGATAATTCTGATGACAATTGAATGGATCCTATACTCTTAATGCGTGCCTGTTCTCCATTAGGTAAACCAACAAAATCATGAATCAACTCATCTTTATTGTGCGTTGGTGTGAGATGTGATACGTGATCTGTTGCTCCACTGTCTACTATCCAATATAAAGTTGAATGTGCATCATGCTCAATATTATTGCAATTGGGTGTAAAGATACCTGTTGCGTTTGCAAATTGTTGGTTTTTACCGTTTTGAAGCAATGCCATAATCTGCGTATACTCTTTAGCTGTCAAGATTGGGCCTCCATTAGTTGATTCCCTCTTCATCTCAACATTGTGGGCTGCTGTCTTCTTATTTCTGGGTTTCACATTTTTTCCATGCCATTTGTGACCCACTGGAAAACCCAATTAGATAATAACATGTGTCCACCGAATGCCCTCCTTGCTCACAGTGAGTACAAAACTTGGACTGCCAGATGAAGTCGCTGCTTGTGATCCTGGCTGCTGCCGTGCGACCTGCATCGCGTGAGAGGCTGGGACAACGCTGCTGCGAGTTGCTACCTCCATTTGCCTTTCTTGCTGGAGGATGAGACCATGAGCCCTTCGTGTATCTGGAAGGGGATTCATCATCAAGATCGACCCACGAACCTGGGTATAGGGTTCATTAAGCCCATCAGAAATTGCATCACCTTCTCCTTCTCCTCTCTGTCAGTGATTTTCTTCAACATGTTGCAAAAACAAGCGATGGGTTCCTGATAAGATCCCAATTCGTCCCAAAGGCCCTTGAGTCTGGTGTAGTAGGCAGAGACAGAGAGAGTTCCTTGGCGACATTCTGCAATTTCTTGCCGAATTTGATAGATTCTTGATTCGTCTCCTTGAGAGAATCTATCCTTGAGGTCGTTCCAAATCGCTGCTGCTGTATCCGAGTAGATCACACTGCGAGCTATCTCTGGTTGAACGAAATTGAGGATCCAGGATACCACCAGATCGTTGCTGCATTGCCACAATGGGAATTTCGCATCAGTTGCTGGCGGAGCTTCTATGGATCCGTCGATGAGGCCAAGCTTGTTCTTGGCGCTGCGGCGCATCGAACGACACCATTTCCTGTAGTTGCGTCCATTCAGAAGTATGCTAACCAGGACGAGTCCCGGTGTGTCTGAATGGTGTAGAGTCAGAGGATCAGGTAACGTAGCCCCTTTCTCCTCAGTGTTGTGTGATGTGTCGACCATATTGTCGATGCAGTGGTGTTTGTGTTTTGATTGTAGCGGAAGGTGTTAGGTTAGAGACACCAGAATCGGTGCTCTGATACCATAAACAGAATGATGAATGAATATTCTGTATATTGTTGTTGTGATTTGTACAGACTAGCTAGCTATTATATAGCAATAGGACAGAACTATTCTAGGAATGTCAATTACATGATCCTACAATTATGCTAGGCTGATTTGGTACATACACAAGATAATTCGATCCACAATTAGCTCCTTAATTGAATTCATTTCCTTTAACACTACATAGCTTGTTCACATCATAAGTTATGTCTGGTCTTGTACCACTACCATAGAAATGACATCACATAATAACTAAAAACCGACGTCTGACTTTTCAACTACCGTTGTCTTTTTGTGTGCCGTCTGATGCAATGTAGAAACGTCTTATGATTGCTGTCGACATATGTCCATAGCTATTGGATGCCAACATATGTCAACAGCATATCGACAGATTATTTGTTGGGTGACATGCACTCATACCACAATTTTTCTATGTAGCAGTTGTGTGATTGTCACTCATACTCATACGACGGTTGCTATTAGAACCATCATCTGTATAAGAATCATACGTCAGTTTTAATAAAATAATTTAGTTTGATTTCTTTCCAATTATATATATATATATATATATATTTATATATATATATATATGTATATATTCTGTAATCCAGTATTATTTTTGGAAAAATAATTTCAACAAATTAAATATTCACTACACATCAATTTCATTCCCACGAATCCATCAAGTTTCTCAAATATTCATACATGCATTTGTTAATTCCATGCATCAAAATTGAATCTCTCTTATCTAAAACTGCCTTGGAAACTATCGGCAGTCCCCTTCTGGTGCCCATGACATCTCTTTGTTCCTTGAGTAAGCTTTGAATATGAAGTCATTGGCTAGCTGTTCTTTATAGCTCATTGTCTATTCTTATCCCATATAGCAGCCAGGAATATTATCTAAGCCAAAGTTCCTCAAATCTTTCACCTCTTATTTGAGTCCATATAACTTCATGATGGAGCCTATGTCATGATGCTTTTCATCAAATGCACTGGAAATTAGACAAGTCATTGCGACATCAGAACACAAGAACTACAAGTGCAAAAATATACCTCAATCTACTAGCTAGTTGCAATAAAAGAGGATGGACTATCAGTTACACAAAACCATAAACGTGTACAAGTGGTATCTATAGAATTCATAAAGAGACAAAATTAGTATATTGCTAGAATATACCCTTTGTTCAACAACTAGATACAGTAGTACATGTAGAATCCATATATAGAGACAACATCAGAATATCTGAATTAGTTTTTCAGATTCTAGAAGCAGAGCCATTTTAATCCCATTTACTAACCAGAAGGTGGCTTGAAAACCATTCCAGCTAACTTAAAGATGGGCAACTATGTACGGAGTGACAACCACAGAAACAAGGAGACAACTATACCTTACATTTACGACAAGAATAGCATGCAGATTTCCAGAAGTACTAGCAGCAGTGAGTTATATGATCTACTTTTCGCTGCGATAAAAGTACGTCTAGTTCAAAGTATATCCTTTACTTTTTGAATATAAGATCTGCAATTTTTCATAAAGAATGAAGAACCTTTAGTATTAATGTACAAAACTCTAAGTAACTAAACTATGCAAAATATAGAAAACTTTTAGTATAGGACCCTCAATATAAGTGGTAAAGCTTCTGATAACAACATTAGCTATGCACAAGCACCCAAGAATGACATGTATTTTTTAGTGAATACTACTAATAAAGCACTCATATACCCTGGAAATGCTATTAATACATCAAAAGGTTCAACCTCAAAACCAAACAGGTTAACATGCTGCATACCTCTTTCAATTGCCTCATGAGTTGTCACAAGCCTTATTCAACATAGTCTGGAACTACATTGGATGCATTCCCTCCTTGATTATAAGTGACATATAGAACCTTCATCAGAAAACTAGCTATTAGAACCTTATAATAGTGTAGGTAATTACGTTATCGTTATTGTCATAGAGTCATATGCATACTCAATCAACTGATAGGTGGGTTAGTTCCCCTGGTAATAAATGGGACAACATAGTTTACTGAGTTTGCATATTCATGGTCACCTTTCCTGATGTGCTCTTAGATTTGTTGAAACCAAAAGATACAAGGATTTCAAGACTCCTGGATCACAAGCCAATGCTGGATCATTCTTTGGACTGGAAGCTGCATCTCCATGTTCTCCATCTTTACAAGAACACGTTGATCATGAACAGGTACCCTGGTGGTCCATTGCTGAACCCTCTTGGTCTGGCAAAAAGACATCAAGAATGCTCATGAGTGGAAACTTAAAGAGATTAAGAATAGTTAGATATGCTGTATTTTCTCTATTCTGAAGACAAACACCATTTTCTACTTTGTTCTAAATTGTTATTGTTTCAGGACGGCACGGCATGGTAGCCATGCTCTGCATGTTTGTGCAAGCTTCTGTTACTCATGCAAGACCTGCAGATAATCTTCTGCTACGCCTCTCCAACCCATGGCAAAGGACCATTGTTCTTACCCTAGCTAACTCTGGCACTTAAATGTAAACTGAAGCTGGTCTTTGCATCACATGTAAAATGAGAAAAGTTAACTACTCCACTTTTATGATTGTGAGAAGAAAAATGAGACAAACTGTTCGTCTCAGTTGTATGAATATGACACTGTTGATACTCGAAGAAAAAAACTCGAACCAAAATAATATTCATTACAGCAAACGCAAACAAACTTGTACAAGAGCTGACTTTACATTTCAAGCTTACATTCTAACTACTGTCAGTACTCCATAAAAATAAATTGCCCGGAATAAGTGGTTTCTAACATGTTCATTGACAAACAATGAACACATGAAAGCTATTAAATGAAAATTGCATGGATCTATTGGAGGAAAGGACTCACTTAACTTTGGAGGGTAAATGTTCTCTTGAGATGAACAACTGCAATGTCAAATTGCAAAGGAGGCAGCACTATGGGGAAATATGCTTATCATCCCAGAAGGTTCTTCTAGCCCATTTGGTTGCTAAAAACAAAAATAGAAAGATTGAGATTCCAACAATGAATGGTTAACCAAGAAAGAAAGAAGACATTTTCAATTTGATATCTGAAGCAAGTACCCAGACCTCGTCGTCATCTCTCTCCTCCTTGGCCATCCGCGTTTTCCAAGTTGTGTTGGGCCGCAACCCACCTCCTTCCAACATGATATTGAGAGTCACGCTTCGTATGACTCACTATTTTTCAGTTTTACATGATGTGAATTTGGCTCCCAAATGTTTATACACTCACACCACGTTTCTTATTAAAACCGTCATACAAAAGCTAAAAATCAGTCAGACGATGATTATACATGATGCGTCGTAGGCATTGTCTGATAGTATTTTTATGGTAGTGTACAACTTATTAAGTGCATCACACTTATAATGATTTTGAACTATTTAAAAGTTGTAGCAAACTACAGTTTATAAATATATCATCTAGACAATATTTTACACTTTTAAAGACACATATTAACAAATTCAGACAAAATGATGACCACATGTCATCTGTCACTATATATTTTAACAAACTACCCTTCACTACAAAAGTTAAAAGGTGTTACTACCCATGTACTGCCACAGACGAAACAGTATCAGTAACAGTAGCAGCAGTAGCAGTAGCAGAAAACATAATAACCACACAGTAGCAAAAAACAGTAAAGTCGAAACATGAGTAGTAGCAACAAAGACGAAACAGTAGCAGACAACATCATAATAATAACACAATAGCAGAAGCAGCAAAGTCGAAACATGAGCAGTAGCAACACAGACGAAACAGTAGCAGCGAAGTCGAAACAGTAGCAGTAGCAACAAAGACGAAACAATAGCAGTAGCAGCAAAGCCGAAACAATAGTAACATAATAACATCACAATAGCAGTAGCAGCAAATTCGAAACAGTAGCAGTAGTAGCAAAATCAAACCAATAACAGCACAATAGGAACACAGTAGCAGTACCAATAAAGCCAAAACAATAGCAGTAGTTGCAAAGCTGGAACAGTAGCAGCAAAGCTAAAATAGTAGTATGAAGCCTTCCTCGAACTACTTGTGTGGCAGATCAAGCTTGGGTTATTGTCAATCTCAGTTCACATGGAGATTGAGATCACTTGATTGAGTCCTGAATGATCGGGTCGACCAGAATTCGATAGTCGACGGGGCTATGATGTCGTTGACTGCGTGAGAGGCTAACAAGGCTGCGACGAGGCTGAGATGTGGGATTACGAGTCAACCACATCAGCCTTGTGTCTATACCTGAATCTGCAGAGAGAGAGAGATGAGGAGGAAGAAGAAGAAGAAGAAGAATAGATCTGAAAAAGAAACAGATCTGAAATGACGAAGGTGAGAGAGAGAGAGAGAAGAGTTAGGGAGAGGAAGACATTATAGTAATTGAATATGTGAAATTTGAATCGGGCCTGATGTAATTAGTTTTAGGTTTGGACTGGTGTAGTAATTTATATAACAAATTATAAAAATGGGGTTTTTATGTTTACAAATTTGGTTAATTCCTTATATGTGATTCTCCTTATAAGTTATTACTCAATTCTTTCAGTAATTTCAATCAAACACGACCATGCAAGATGATAAGGTTTTAGTGGAGCGTGGCTCGCTTAAGTACATTGTCTCAATAGTTCTTGCCTAAATATTGTGTCCAATTAAGTAAGGTTTCTTGGAAAGATTTATATCCTTCATTTCCATAATTCATATGGAGTTTTTCGTTTTTCCCTTTTGAGCACCTTACACAAAAAGTCATTGGCCATTAAAATAGAGTGTCCCCACATTTTGGGTATCACAACTCTTTAAGTTGATTTTTAACCTCATTTTTATAGAGAACCTGTCAGAACCCACCCCGGGTTAAACCCTTTTAACTCGAAGTAAATCCTGCGAGGACCACCTCAAGGGAACTTCTTACCGAAACCCCCTTGAAAATGGACAACCCTTCCTACAAATCAACTCAACACTTCCATGAATAATTTAAATCAACCCCCAACTCTTGTAGCCACCCTGCTCCTCAAGTCACATCTACGCTTCACTAACCCATTCAACTATCTAAGTTGGGGTAATCAGAGCAGTCTACATGGAAGTTATACCTAAATCAATATGCGAGCAACAACGAATTAATTGACTATGCCCTGACTTCGGTACGCGCGACCTCCTCTCAGGAACCCTGCAACACTAGGCATTTGAATTGAGTTTTGGGTATAGGGGTAAGAATTTAGGGTTTAGGGTTCATATATTCATGAGATATCATTTCATTAACGATTAGAGATAATGATAACTTCTGTAATTCTAGAAAAAATATGTTTTATAATTTATCACAAATAATAAGTTTATTTTGTTTAGACAAACTTAATTAAAATAAGTTTAAGTTTATTTTAAAATAATTTTAAAGATGCATGTAATTTAAAAATGAGTTTACCAAATTAAGTGTAGCATCAAATACCTCATTATATAATCCAATGTCCCTCAAAAACAGTGTCTTTTATGTGAATATTCGTATAAAATTGCAAGGATTTAGATTTTCGTAAAACATTTTGAAGAGTGAAGAATCCGAGCAGGATTATACAAAGAGAGTCCCACTTCCCGCCCAAAACCCTAAACTTTCTCGCATTTGTCCCTGTCCTTAAACCCTATATAAAACAAACCACAGCCACCAAACCCTAGCCTCCCTCCGCCGCCGCCATGGACCCAAAACCAGTGAAGTCCGACCTGGTCCTGATCCTCGACTATGGCTCCCAATACACCCACCTCATCACCCGCCGCATCCGCTCCCTCTCCGTCTTCTCCCTCACCATCTCCGGCACCAGCTCCCTCAAGGCCATCACCGACCTCAACCCCTCCGTCGTCATCCTCTCCGGCGGGCCCCACTCCGTCCACACCGACGACTCCCCCAGCTTCCCCGCTGGCTTCGCCGAGTGGGCGGAGTCCCACGGCGTCTACGTCCTCGGAATCTGCTACGGCCTTCAGCTGATTGTGCAGCGCCTCGGCGGAGTTGTTAGGGTTGGGGAGAAGCAGGAGTATGGCAAGATGGAGATCGTGGTGGAGAAGAATTCCGGGATTTTCGGGTCCAAGGGCGTTGGGGATAGGCAGGTTGTGTGGATGAGCCATGGGGATGAGGTGGCTCAGCTGCCTGAGGGGTTCGAGGTGGTGGCTCAGAGCCAGCAGGGAGTGGTGGCTGCCATCGAAAGCCCGGCTAGGAGGTTCTATGGGCTGCAGTACCACCCCGAGGTAATCACATTTCCTAATTTATGAACAATTTTGATGGAAAGACATGCTGAGTTGATCTGTGCAGGTGACACATTCGCCAGGAGGGATGGAGACACTTAGATACTTCCTGTTTGATGTTTGTGGAGTCAGCGCTGGATGGAAGATGGAAAACGTAATGGAGGAAGAAATTAAAGTGATAAATAGTACAGTTGCTCCTGAAGATCACGTCATATGTGCGTTATCTGGAGGTGTTGATTCCGCAGTGGCTGCAACCCTTGTTCATAAGGCTATTGGGGACAGGCTTCATTGTATCTTTGTTGACAATGGTTTGTTGAGGTGAGAAATAGCTTGGAGTTTAACTGAGTTCTAAAGATTATTACCTTTTCTTTTTTATGTTATAGACCGTGTATCTTGTGCTTTCCTAATAGGAATTACTTTTCTCATGTAGATATAAGGAGCAAGAACGTGTGATGCAAACCTTTGGGAAAGATCTTCATTTGCCTGTCACTTGTGTGGATGCCTCAGAACAGTTTCTTAGTAAGCTCAAAGGGGTTATTGATCCTGAGATGAAAAGGAAAATAATAGGAAAAGAGTTCATCTGCATTTTTGATGCTTTTGCACATGACCTTGAGAAAAAGGTAGGGAGGAAACCCGCTTACTTGGTCCAAGGTACCCTGTATCCTGATGTGATTGAATCTTGTCCACCACCTGGTAGTGGAAGGACTCATTCCCACACAATCAAGAGCCATCATAATGTTGGTGGGCTTCCCAAGGACATGAAGTTAAAGCTTATCGAACCACTTAAACTTCTATTCAAGGATGAGGTTTTAGCTCTCAGCTTCCTACTATCTTGTATGAAACATGCATTTATCTTCAATTGTTAGAGTGTGCTTATTATTGATTTGCATCTTGTTAGGTTCGCCAATTGGGAAAGATCTTGAATGTTCCTCAAGGCTTCCTGAAGCGCCATCCTTTTCCAGGGCCTGGCCTTGCTGTAAGAGTCTTGGGTGATGTAACTGCAGACAATGCTTTAGACGTCCTCCGCCAGGTAAATATTTCTGTTCAAGTAGTTGAACCCGTGACTATTTTTTTTGTATTAGAATTACGCTCACAATTTTTTAAACCTATTTCATGCCAGGTTGACGAGATATTTATCCAATCAATCAAAGATGCTGGGTTATATGATGAAATTTGGCAAGCATTTGCAGTGTTTCTGCCTGTAAGATCAGTGGGAGTTCAAGGTGATCAAAGAACACATTCTCATGTTGTTAGTCTCAGAGCTGTAACAAGTCAAGATGGGATGACAGCCGAATGGTATGCCTTCATGCTGTTGGTCTCTTTTGTGCTACAATTGTTATCTTTTATGTTTTATCACCTTAACTTCTTTCAATTGTTTGTTGGGCATATGCGCAATGAGTCTCATTTCTCTTAATAATTTAGTAAATGTTTCTAATTATATTATTGTGTACAAAATTTTCAGGTACTACTTTACACATGAGTTCTATTGTGATGTGTCACGGAAAATTTGCAATAGTGTCCGTGGTGTAAACAGAGTAACTTATGACATTACATCAAAGCCTCCTTCAACTATCGAGTGGGAATAGTGCCTTTTTTACCCAAATGCTGAAGTTCTGCACTGGCAGAAGTTATGTGGTCTACCCAGTGGAACTATTTATCTGATGGCAATTCCATTAGCATGTCTATGGAAACTTCATGATTAGAAACTATATTGTACATTTCTTTCTCATTATGGATTTGGACTTCAATATGTGAACTATGGGTATATTATTTAGTCGTCATGGAAGTAGGTGTTGCTTTCATTTCTTCTGAGATTTTGGAAATGTGACCTGTTTGTGGCAAAAAGAAATGTTTTCTGGCAAAGTGCTAGCATGAGATACCTGCGTCTCCAGCATAAAAAGTGATAATGGGATCTTGAAACTGAAGAATGTTGAAAGGAAAAGGTGTAGACCCATTATTCTTGATGACCTCCTACATATAGTTATTATTAGAAAGAACGCAAAGCATTCTTTCTTTTTGTACACAGAAAACATATAACACTGAATCACAAAGCTGCCTTGTCATGTCTATAAGGTGCAGCAAAACTGAGCTTAACATGAGTGTTAAGGATTTGGCTAAAGAAGCGACTCAGGATTGGCTCTAAAGGTAAATTATCCCAGGCTTCCGAGAAGTAAAATACACAGGGAAAAAACGACGTTGATGAAAAACAGCCTGATTCTGACCACGCAAGATTGTCCAACAAATAAAAAGAGCATTCCACAAAGGCTTTACAGCAAAGCTTCAACCAACAGTATAAGATACAAGTCATAGAACCTTGTGGATCAAAGTTAGGAGGAAAGAGGAACGAAGGAGCAAGAACACATTTACTCATATGAGTTTGTTTTCTAAAAATTGGTTCTGATTATGAGATTACAAGGTAAATCCGGTTAGGAACTTATCTCAGGGTTCCGAGCAGTATATTGAAATTGTTATAAAATTTGGGTGAAAAAAAGATGATAAAATATATTGAAATTGTTATAAAATTTCTAAGATGATAGAATGTAGGAAATTCGTATAAATTTACATCGTTTGACATATAAATTATGATTTTTTAAGATAAAATATAAAAGAATTAAATATTCAAAGTTTCAAACTTCCTTCTTAAATTTGTATTTACTTCCTTATCTTTCAATTTTGATAAGTTAATTTATATGATAAATTTATTGTTTCTAAAATAAGCATGTCAACCTTTTAAGTTTCCATAAGTAACATTTTAGTTTAATTATTTAATATGTTTTATAATGTTGCATTATTAGTTTCCTAATATGAGTCATACGTTTTTAATATTTTAATTTATTTCTAAATGTATTGCACATATATCTTTTATAATTTAAAATATAATACAATAACAGTGTATATTTAGTAATTTAAGGTGTGTATTTAAAACCACACTTGATATTAACCAGAAAAAGAAAGAAAAAAAATAAACAGATCGAAGTCGGTGTATTTTGATATTTAATTGTTTAATATTTTTTATAACCAAAAGGAAAAGGAGTCGGTGAAGTGTAACGGATATGGCTATATTTGACATTTGAAATCGAAGTTAGGGATGGGTCAGAGTTGATCGAAGCGACTCTCTGTTGCTCTCAATTTGAAACCCAGCAACCACCGCCTCTCTAACCTCAAATTTGGGTGGGTTTCGTTGGTTCAATTCTCTGCAAGACTATTAGGGTTGAAACCCAGTCTCATCTCATCCCTCTTCTCTCTCTCGTATTTGAGATCGAGAAAAACAAAGGAGTTATTGTTCTGCCCACTCAAAATCCCTAGCTTTGTTCGAAATTTCAAACCAAGTTTGGGGGATTGTTCTGGGTTTTGTAGTAAGAGAGAAAAAAACCCAATTCCAGTGAGTTGCCTTGGATCAATATGTTGTCTTTGATTTGATATGTTGTTGCCGTATTAATTTGTTGCCAGTGGTTATTTATTCGATAGACGATGCCCATATTTTCCAGGTTTGTTGGGTTTTGAAGATTGGTGCTCCCTCGCTTTTAGGGGTTGATGTACTGATTGGATTTCCTCTGCCTTGATTCGTTGGATCTTAAGAATTGATGTAGCCTACGATTGAGGGTACCCATTTTGTTGCCTGAGAGAGACTTTGTTGCCTTCGATTAATATCATGTTTTATGAGTTGCCTTCAATTCATCAATTTATGCTGGAATCTATATGAATTTTACAATCATACTGGTGCTCCCTCTTTTCCTTGGGTTGAAGTACCAGTTTTGAAGATTCGTGCTCCCTCTTTTATAGGGGTTGAAGTACCTGTTTTCAAGATTGGATTCCCTCTGCCTTGAGTCTTTAGATCTTTTGACTCAAGAGAATTACATTAGATTCTTGCCTTAGAGATTAATGTCGCATGTCAAAGTCCATGATTCTCTGGTGTTGCTCCGATAATCTGTCCCAATAATTGTTGTATGAGAATTGGTGGTGCCTGGGTCATGATTTTGTTGCCTTCGATTATCATGTTACCATCTATTCTATTTCAGTTGTCTTAGATCAATATGCTGTCTTCGATTTATGGTTTGCCTTTGATTAATATCATGTTGCGATGAATTGGTGATGCCCAGTTCATGATTCTGCTGTCTGGGAGACTATTGTTGCCTTCACGTTTATGACTTTATGCTGTTACTATAGAAAGTAACATTTTGTCCCTAAAAAGAAGGGTATTTAGAGAGAAAGTAACATTTGTTCCCTAAAAAGAACAGTTAGTAAGACTGTAGCTGTTGAGATTGTTGACTGTCAAAGATCCTGAATTTTCGGTTTGTCGTTGCTTGAATCTATATGAATCTTACAATCAAACTGGTGCTCCCTCTTTTCCTGGGGTTGAAGTACCAGCTTTGAAGCTTTGTGCTCCCTCTTTTATTGGGGTCGAAGTACCAGCTTTGAAGCTTTGTGCTCCGTCTTTTATTGAGGTCGAAGTACCAGTTATCAAGATTGGATTCCCTCTGCCATGATTCTTTGGATCTTTTGACTAAAGAATTACATAAGATTTTTGCCTAAGAGATTATTGTCGCCTTTCAAAGTTCATGACTGCACTTTGAAATTTGAGTTGGTCTTGAACCAATAGGAGTTAGGGTTAGGATAACAAAAGGAAAGAAAAAGGAAGAAAGGAAGGGAGCGTGCTTTGGTTGGAGGGAGAAAGAAGAAATGAAGGGGGGAGACTTAAATGAGTACGTGGGAGATACTAGTATATATTTACTTAGTTTAGTTTTCTTAGTAGCTACGTGGGCAATACTCGATAGGAGTTAGGGTAGAGATGGAACTAGAACTAAAATATGGGTGGGCCGCATCTTGGAGGGAAGACTCATACTGAAATTTAAATTGAAGTTCTTTGATTTACATTCAATATCCTAATTAATGACTGAGTTAGTCTTAAATTAGAACTGAAAAATGGGAGGATGGGGTAGGCTGCAGCCCCTCACCAGCTACCCCTGGTTCCGTCCCTTAGTTAGGGTCAGGATGATAAAAGGAAAGAAAAAGGAAGAAAGGAAGAGATCGTGCTTTGGATGGAGGGAGAAAGAAGAAAGGAAGGAGGTAGCTTCATAGGTCTTGATTCGATTTGGAGAGGCCTGTAGCTGCAATTTCAGGTAAGGTGGTTAAGGATTGATTAGTTTAAGCTTTATCCAACTTCTACTTACATGCAATAGATTGAAGTCTCCAACCAGGGTTATACCCCTGCATTTTGTAAAATAATTTATGATATGAAGTTTTTGAGTTGTGAGGCATAAAGTAAACTCAAGAGATGGCATAGTAATATTAGTTTCCGTTGAGAACTTTATTTGAGCTGTTATGCAGTGCAGCTGTTTTGAATTCGAATTTGATTAGGATTAATGATTATGTTTGGCTTGAAATTTAGTAGAGTGGATGTACTACTGATAAGCTATATATTATATTGAGTTTCTGATGTTAGATGCTCATAGATGAGTACTTTTCTGCTATCTATGCTTCGTTATTAGATCTCTCTAGGGAATAGGGCGGTATGTTCTGATAAATGCTTTTGAAGTGACTGCTTTTTAGTTGTAAAAAAGGGCATGTGTTTATTCTCAAATTGTGATAGTTTTGCCTTACCAGATGTGAATAAGGAAGACATATGAGATGTGAAGTGTGTTTAGATATGTGAGCTTGTGATATGAATAAGACTTGATGTGTTTGATTTAGATCATGAATAAGATTAATGTCTTACAATAAATTACCAGTGTTCTAATTTGTTCTATATTAGTTTCTATAGATTGTTTAAAACTTTAAATGATTGCGTGCTAAATTTACCACTTTATTTTGTTACCTTTGTTTTAATTCGTTGCTTTGTTTAATTTCATGTACTGAACCAAGCCAAAGAACTTCTTATTGGTGACTGATTGTTGAACTAAGAAACATAGTTGTTTTAAATATTGGTTCTAACTGTTTAACTTAGTTTTAATGCACTCCTGATGAGTGGTTTTGCTACAATGTTTTGATATTTTTAGCTTTTCTTCATAGAGCTATCACCTTAGTATTCTTGACTACCATTTACTAGAAGAGATCTGTTTAGCTACCTATGTTTCTTGTTATGTTTTCTTTTGGTTTGGTATGTAAAATTTCGTCAGTTTAATATTTTTTAATTTTATTTTGTTAGTTGTGTTGTCAAATACGATGAAACTTTGTGGTAGATTTCTTTTTCTTCTATTTTTGTTGCTTAAATTTTTCATTTTTATATTTTTTCGTAATTAAGGTACTTTACATGGAATGGTGATCTTGGTGATTCAAGAGTATCCATGGGTCTGATATCATTTGGTAGTGTTGATAGTGTAGTTCTATTATGATTTTAATGAAAATTTGCGATAGTTTTGTGGATGGGTCTGCTTAGTTGTAGTTTGAAATGTATTGAGAAGCTGTGGAGTGTGAGTTTCAATGATTCGGTCGTTGAAGTGGTTATTTGGGTGAGGTGTGGATTCAGTTTGTAGTAGATTACAGGATCAGATGAGTTATTGGATTTGAAATCTATTTTGTTGAGGGGTCATACTTCAAAGTTTTTAATGACAGTTATCTAAGTCCGAGGAATAGGTGTCTACAGTTGTACTATTCTGGATACACATACATCGTTGTATAGTTAATAACCATTACTCCTTTAAAATAGAGCTACTTGTCTAGTATTGCCCTGGACTTAATTATACTATTCTTTCTGGACTAGGGCTAAATAACCATACATGGTAATCTGGTGATTAGGTTTTGGCTTTTGAAAATTGTGGAGCCTTGCATCACTACTTCACCGGGGGATGATTCAATTCATCACTTGGTTTTCGTATGTCTTATTTCTGTGTTGATAAGGTGTTATTTTGCATTGGAAATGTTTCTTATTATTTTGCAGGAAGTTATACATTTATCTACTGATTGTCTTTTGAGCATCTTACACTGTTTTTGTCATCTTTTCTGAATTGTAATTCATAGTACCAGAAATGGGGTTCTCACTTTTTAGGAGGGTCCATTTGTTTGAAATTGCATTACTTTTGTGGTTGAATTAGCTTAGTTGTAGTTTGAATTGTGTTGAAGAAGCTGTGGAGTGTGAGTTTTACTGATTTGGTGGTTGAAGTGGTGAGGTGGGAATCGAGTCCGTAGTAGATTGCAAAGTTTCTATTAACTTAGAATTGAGAGCCAGATGAGGGTTATTGGCTTTTCATTATGATACCACCTATCTTCAAGGGATCATATTAGAAAGTTTCTAATGACTTATTTAGGTTCAATGACTGTCCAGATGTGGTAGTCTACCAGGTACATCAAAACACAAAACCCCTTGTGTTGTATAGTTTGTGCAGTTACTCTTTAGTTACTTGCCCTGTGGAGTTGTTTATATTACTTTTCTTTCTGATCTGGTGCTAAAGAGCCATAAAAGGCACCGAAGGATTGGGGTCTAGGATTTAGAATTTTATGGAGCTTTGCATCACCAAGGGATGATTCACTTCATCACTTAGTTTTCTCATTCATATGAATCATATATTCTTTCTGCATATTGGAATGCCGGGGTTTTGTCACATGTCAACCTTGCTGACATCTTTGTTATTAGGTAAACAATAGAGTATATGTTGCTTAGTTTTGGTTTGGCATTGACGTTGCTGATGCAAATTATCCATTATATCTCAAAACAGATTTTGCTATGCATGAAGGGTCATTTTAGAAGTAGCTATGAGACAGGAGAAAACCGTCACTACGCTTTAGTATGGACTCATATCAGATCAATGGTCAATGTTCTTCAGCTAAACAACAGTGCTGCCTTAACTAGCGTTGTTCTCTATATGTTAAATTTGATTTATACTCCCTAAACCCAAACCACTCATCAAACAACCAACAGATGATTAAACTCTTGTTCCTTTGAATCCGTGTTGGATCCTCATTGCTAGCAATGCAGCATGTCACCACCTCCCTGACCATGCCTAATCTTTCTCTTCTAGTCCCCAGAGCAGCAACATTGTTTCCCTATTCTTTAACATGTAAATTTGACTCTCCCAAACTTATTCTTGTCATATAGGTTATCAAACAATTGCTGGAGATGCCCTTAAAAACGAATAGAGATGCTCATTGCATTTTATCGTTGGAGCTGCTAAACATAGTCGGGATCATTGATTTGACAAGTCCAGTCCCTGCCTGCTTGCAGTAGCATCTATTCACCAACGTCTATAATTAATCTCATTTCAATCAAAGCCCCCATCTGCCAGTAAATCATACTGAGGGCTGGAAACTTCAGTTACCACTTCTAAACAATCACTTCCGATGACAACGTTATGAGCTTGTAATGAGTAGAGAAGATCCGTACCTTCTCCAATGGCAATAAGCTCATTGATATGGTGAGGCAGCATGAGCGATAGGATGCAGTCGGTTTCCAATTTTGTTGTATAGGCGCTTTGGTTTCTATGCAGTGCCCCTTGAAACTCATCTGGCCATGTTATTGCCTTTTAGCATTCCACAAAGTATTGTTCTGGTTCTTCCATAATGCCCTTTAGCATCACTAGCTTTGCTAACATCTCTGGTTTAAGTTGCTCTGCTCTTTTTGAAGAATCTATTCCTTAAAATTAATTCGAGGCAGAAGTGTGTGTTCCAGCTGAAGGTGCCTGAGATTAGAATTGGTTCACTTACATAATGCATGTTCCATGTCTTCAATGCAATGATGACACATTAAGCATACTGTTTCTCTGGTACAACCCTTAGTGAGCAGACGCTCTCTAGTGGGCGATAAGTTGCAAGCACGCCAATTGCATATACTTTACCAGGCACTTTAGCCTTCCAGAGTTGTTCCCACAGATCCTTGTAAGGATCTCCATTAGAAGTAGCAGACTCGCTATCCAATAGGCAGACCTCAGAGTATAATCCCTCCGTCTCTAAGCTCTAGATAAAGTCTACCTTCACATGGGTGTCTACTGATGGGGATGCGCAAAACCTTGTCAATGATATTAAGAGGAAAAAGAGATCGAACCAAAGGTTGATTCCATTGACGATTAGTTTCAGGAATTAAGTCCGCCACCATATTCACAACAGCATTTGTTGGTTTTTGAAGCCGTGGTTGAGGGAAAAAAGTAGCAGTCAATCTCGCCATATGTTAACGTGACTGCCATTGCCTATTTTCCATTGTATACCTGCCTCAAGAGAGTCTCCAAGTATCTATTTTGAGGAAAATCATAGGAGTTTGAGGAATATATCTAGTTTTATAAATTTGAGCAAGGACTGAATGAGGATTTGTGACTAACCTCCACCCTTGCTGTGCAAGCATTGCTAGATTAGACGCATGCAGATTCTTGAAACCCATACTGCCATCTTGTTTAGTCAGACACTTACGCTCCCAGATTCCCGGTGTTTTTTTTCTCATATGTATCTCCCCCCTCTCTAAAGAAAGCAGCAAAAAGTTGGTGAATATCATCACATTGGCCTTTTGGCAACAAACAGCAATTCATGGCGTAGAATGGCATGGTTTGTTTTCCCGCGCATCTTAGAATCGTTGCCTTCCTGATCAACCTCTTGGTCAACTTTCTTTAATGTACTCAAAGATAGCTGTTTTGTATCTGCCTACACGTAACAGCAGCCTAAATATCTGTCATGCTCATCTTGTCTTTGAACAGCCAGTAGCAAAGCCAATCCATTATGCTTTGTCATCTCCACATTCCTGCTAACTACAACACTGCTTTTTTGGTAGTTCACTTCAGCCCCGAAGCTTGTCCATAGATGTCCAGGAGCTGCTTACTCCTGAGTAGCTGTATCAGATAAGAGACTGTCAGCTGCGAAAAAGATGTGATGACGAGTTGATGCTGGAGGGCTCATTTGGAGGCCTGCTGTGTATTTATTTTGGGAAGCCTAGGTGATCAATGCAGACAAGCCTTCTGCACATATGATTTAAAGGTAAGGTAATAGTGGATACCTTGCATTATGCCAGGGACAATCTTCTCTGTAGATTCTCCAGAGAATAAGCAACTGAATTTGTATGTGTGCTTACCCAAGAAGAGTAGAAACCCAATTTTGTGAGCATTGCATGTATGAATGGCCATTCCAGTCGGTCATAGGTCTTATATCCAATTTGACGGAAAAGAATCCAGTCTTGCCTTCAAAGTTGATGCATTAAGTGATAAACAGCCTTTGTAGGTACTAAGGTATTGTTTGAAATGAAATGGCCCAGTACTTCTGCACTTTCTGAACGTGAGATTATCTACTTCAATCTGTTCCTACCACCTTTGAAGTAATTCTGCAAATGACATTGCAAATGGCTTAGGGCGCAAGTGCGCAGAAATTTTCAGACTATCTTTGGTATCAAAGATACATGCCTAAGAGGGGTTAATGACATCCCACTTTTTCCATGGTTCTCGACCCTTTGTGTAGCATGTGCTACATATGTGTAATCCTAAGGGTGGTAGTTCTAGTCTGTAATTGTGTAGAACATTATTTTCTTGATGCTCCTTCATTTCGTGTTGCTTTCTATATTGAACATCCTGCACTTATTCTACTCTCTTTCATGTGTCCTTCAGAGATGTTTGGTGGAGTTAATTTGTAGCTTCTTTGTTGCATCCTGGACTGGGGTTGTGAAGGCCTAGTATCCGACCAAAGCAGGTACTTGTAACTTTAATATTCCTTTTTTCTAAATAATTACATTAATTTTCTATGTCCTTATATTTTCTTGCATGGTTCGAGCAGGTTTTTATGGCCAATCATACTTTTATGATTGATTTCTTCATGCAAAGCATCCTGGATGGGTTGGTAAGTGTTATGGCTTATATTCTTTTTCTGAGGTTATTTATGGCAATTTTGAAAGTGTTTCTGCCAAAACCTCCATGTAAACTCGAGTCACTTTCATCCACAAAGTTCTATACTTCACTTGTCTATATCAATGAAACATCAAGTTATATTTGTTCAATTAAGGTAGTGCATTTATTACAATTATCCATCTAACATGTTAGTTTCTCAGACATTTGATGGAAGTGAAGTTTACTGGATTGATAGGATTTTATTTTATACTAATGGTTTAAAAAATGAACTAGTGTTACTATAATTTTTCTTGTACGTCCTTCTGTAAAAGTGGCCAAGTGAAGAGCCAGGTTTTGGCCTTTTACATCTATTCTATTTTTGTTTGCCACAAATAATACAATCCGGAATCAGAAATATCTAAGTTCATTTTGAACATAATGAATGGGGGTCCTTATGATTTTGATTCTTTTTTTGGTGAAAAATAATATAACACTGCCTATTCTCTCTGTTTATGCCCATTGAAGGATTGCTGCAAAAAACTATTTTGGAGTGTGGGATGTATCTGGTTCAATCGTACAGAAGCAAAGGATCGAGAAATTGTTGCAAAGAAGTATAAATAGGAGCATGCTGGATTCTGTATTAAAGTGTTGTCCTTGTTATCGGTATATAAACTTGTACAGTTATATCTCTTTCTCAGAAAGAAGTGATATTTGTTTCTTTTTTCAGTCTTCGTCAATATTGTAGCATGTACTACACTCCATACTCTATTTTAAAGTAGCCGATGTGTGTTTAGAACTGTTAATTAACCTTTCAAAATCAATGATGTCAACATTTTAAGCAATTGGTTTAACAATTTAGGGTTTATAAATGGTTTCAGTCGAAATACCTAGCAAGGAGTTTATCATAGAAGATGTAGTCGACTGCAAAATAGGAGGAACTAGTCATTTTTCTATGTTTCTTTAAGCATTTTCATGGCTTCATTAGTTCATTTTGTCCAGTACTATGTTAAAAAATTAGTAGAATTTCAAATACATGATGTTGTAACAGTTGATTGCTGTACGTATATATGAAAAAACGAATCTGGATAGGGGATAAAATGCCACAACTCTTTGTTTGGCACCTTCGTACTGTGTGGTCTAATGACATTACCGTAATGATCATCTGGGAATTGTAGGAGAAACCGCAATCGGAAGATATGGAAGGATAAGGTACAGACCTCAGTTGATAACTTGATATAATGCTTGGGTTGTTTTACCTGGCACACTGATTTTCAGCTTGCTAGAGGTAACCCTACTGTGCATCTTCGGAAGGTGAGGCAGATGTTGAAACTTGAAACCAGCCAACATCCCCAAGCTCGATGTTGGAGCGTTTGGGGTACATGCTTCACATGGTGGAGTGGGTGGTGTGATTTAAAACTCTACTGGTGCCTTGCAGCATCTCAACAGCCAGTGCTTCGTGCAAACTCTAAGAAGCAGGTTGAAATGTGTGTAATTCCATAAGGTCTAGAGTTTAATGCATTTACCACTGGCCATCAACAATGATGCTGATGATCTCTCAGAACACAGTAACATGTTCGAACCAACAACCCTTGTTCAATGCAATACTAGTGCACATAGACTGGCTAGTTATGCTTATGAAGCAACTCGCAACACATCATGAAACCATTTCGTCTTGATGAAAGTTCAGTACTTTCAAAAACATAAAGTAGTTTGACCGAGGAAAAAATAGAACAAACGAGTAAATGCAGGAGTGCAAATAATAGCGGCAAGACTAACTGTGTATAATATGTCAACTGTTCTCAAGTTTCATTGCGAGCTGCCCCATTTCCATATTCCTAGACCTACGTCAGACAAAAGAAAATCCGACCAAGGGATATACTAAAAAAAGTCTATGAATGTTAATGTTGCCCTTCCCTTTTCTTTTCCCTTCGGCAGCTGACACAACCTCCCAATTAAAGCATGAGACATTATTTACATGCAAAAATATGGGTAAAGGCTGATAAATACCAAACAGCTCAACTCCATTGAACTACTTGTGACTGGTGACCTTTGGTGAATGCGACAAGGTCTTCCTCTTTTATCATATTTACTGACCAACTTTGTGCAAGGCACCACTCCCATCAACCATCTGTTGATAATACACAGAAATCTAAGACCCCAAATAAAGAAAAGAGAAATATACATGAATTATCAAAATCCACTTTCTCACAGGACATTCACCCAATGTTAATGAAAAACTGGAAATAGAATGTCAAATTACCTTCAGCTTCTCAAACTTCAACTGTAACCTCATATACTGTTCACGAGCTTCAGGATGACGAGACATGGACCGTACCCTTGCAAGAGCTTTCTCAACTCCAGCAAATTTCTGCTTTCTCCCAACACTCAAAAATTCATAGTCATCACCTTTCTTATTCTCTGAAGATGCATCAACAGCTTTTTCCACTTGAAATCCTCGCAAACCAGGCCGTTTTCGCCTCCAACGCAATATTACTTTCTCCATTATGCCAACAGACCAAACAAGCTTTTTGTAAGTCTTACGAACCTGATGTCCCCTCACATGAGCCTAAAAATGAAGACCAGAATTAACCATGGATCTATAGTTGGGATAGGGTATATACAAGTAGCAAAAGCCAAAAACACTAACAGTTTAAGAAAACAACGAGATAACAACAATGCATCTTAAAGTAATAAATGAAGGTAACCTGAAGTTTAACAATACGGTTACGTATCTTAAAAAATTCCTTTCTCCCCTTCCAACCACGATATTTTCTTTGTATCTTCAGAGCTGCTGCAGAATGCAGATAATCTTCATAGTGACTACACTTGTGAACCCTTTTCAAGGAACCAAGTGCAACTAGGTCAATAGAAGCTTCAGAAATATCACTGCTGCTCTGACTTAACTGTCTCTGGCGGAATGAACGAGCACGGAATGTTGCTTGAATCAATGCAGCCGCATGGGCTGATTTCCTAACTGCTGCTACGGTTACGGAATGTTGAGAGCCTTTCAAAGAGTTTTCATCATCTACAGTCACGTCAGATGCAACAGCTTCTAAAGTCTCAATAGTCTTTTCAGATGCAATAGTTGCAGAAACATTGTCCAATGTTTTATCATTGACGGTCAACAATGACAGTTGACTCGTTAGATCAGCTTCTGCCAAATATCCAGCAATCCCTTTGTGGCCTCTACTTGAGGCTAGATCAGCAGCTGTTTGTCCTCCAGGAAATTCTGGTGTTGGGTCCTCAACAGCACCTGGAGCAGCACCCAATCCAAGTAATGTGATGACTGTTTCCTCTCTGGAAAAGGATAGGAAAACAATGGAGTTAATATACAGATTATTCACCCTGCAAATAGAAGCCAAAGAAATCAGCAGGCACAATATATTACAAGGCCTGGTTCATAGGGAAAGGATAGCAGTGTTGTCAAATTACATGCGCAGAAGCATTTCAACCAAAATATACTACAAGTAAAATCTTAAAATAAAGGAACAGTAACCTTAAAATATACTAGTATAAGTAAAATCTTGACAACACAGGATAACAATTCATAATACTGAAGAGAGACACTTGATAATAATACAAATCATTCTTGCCAAAAGACGTTCATGCAATTTAGAAAATTAAAGAATAAGACCACAAATGAAGAACTGAAGGAATACTAATTCCTCCATACAAAAACAAAAGAAGATGATGATGATTAACATTAGCAAGTTATTGTATATACTGAGTACAATAACTTACAAAAATAAACAAGTATAATTACAACTTTACCTTCCAAAATACGATGCCCAGTGAAGACCGGTTCTTCCATGTGCATCTCTGAAGTTAGGACTGACACCAGCAGCAACTATAAGGCCCATCGCCCACTCATAACCAAGAGCAGCTGTCAAGTGTAAAACGCCTTGGCCATCATCATCCAGAACATGTGGTCCCTTCCCTTCTTCGTGAACTTTACAGATCAGCCATTCAAAAAGTCTATCCTTCAGCAAATTCTGAATCAATACATCTCTGTGGGTCAGCTGATCGCTTTTGCATGCCAGAGAAGCTCCATCAGCTATTACCCAATCACTCCCGCAGCAGCTTCTTATTGAATACAGGGCGCTTCTGAGTTTGCATTTATCACAATCCAAAGCAGAACATTCTAACCACTTCCCTTCTGATCCCAAGTTCAACAATTTAACAAGACATATCTGAAAGCGCAACTCATCTTCTCGAGAGCTGTTTATAGCTATCCCCATGGGTTGTTCTCTATATTCAAACTCCCTCACCTCACTACAGGCCAACCTATTTCTGCAGGTCACATAGAATGGAACACTCCCAGGAGCATGTAAGGGAGTTCTACATCGAATAACATTATCGGTCAGAACTTCAGCAGAAACCTCTATTTCACCAAACATGCATCCCCACTTAGTGTCCGTAAAATTTTTGTTGCTTCCTAAAAATCTTCCAACTATTAAAACCTGAAAATTAGCAAGAAACAAAGAAATTGATGATCAAGAGTACTCACACATAAATAGTTTATAGGATTTGTGTTTTCAATAACAATATACAAACTCTCAAATATAAAATATAGACCTTTGATTCACTTCCTGAATAAGACCAATCTGGTGAAAAATCACAGATACTGAACAGTTGTTCCCGGGAAAGAGAAGGGCCAAGTGAATCAACATCTAGCTGCATATGGCTTGATAAACTGGAAACTTCCCTATCACCATTCTCAGCCTCAAGTGTACTCCAGTAATTGCTGGAGTCTGACGCCATCAATGAATCATCACAATCCACACCAATTTCTCTATCCATCCATCGACCAAAGCTGTCAAGTTTCTTCAGCTCTACTGGCTCACCTCTACTACACACCCCAGTATCTCCAGAACTTTTCTCAACTTGGGCAGTAGTAAAGGCTACCATGTGAGGATCAGAATGACCCTGAAACTGGGTATGAAACAGTGAAGTCAAAATCCTTTGGCACCTGCAAAAACAAGACAGATGGTGCAAAAGTAGAAGCATATAAAATTGACTGTGGAACACTGACCTGAGCTTCTTTCAGAGAAGGGGTTATAACAGCCTGCACATTTATGTTAGAGGTCAACCTATCTTCAATAATTTCATCTTTGACTCCAGTATTACCATCCATTCTAGCATCTGTTAGCTTATGAGTTGACCCATTAAGTTCTTCAAAGCGATTTTTCTTTATGTCTTCGACAAAAAGATTTTGTTCATGCAGGCAGCACTCAGTTCTTGTTGATCTCTGCATGGCCCAGTCAGATGAACCAGCACTCTCACAACCCTTAGGTCCAGCATACCATATTAAACAAGGATTCCTGAATGGCTCAGAAAGTCCTGAAAGCACCAGAGACAGATCACATATTCTACCTTTGAAAATTATAACGGAAATAGGAAGATCAACAAGGAAACAGACACATTATAAAAGGAAAGAAAATACAGAAAAAAAAACAAAACAGAGAGAAGCAAATAGAAGGTACAGGCCCCTGTTAAGAGACCATAGACAGGTAACCCGTGATTGGACAACCTGAATAGCAGCTGTGTTATCATTTTTTTTCTTTTCTTTTTTCTTTTTTTGAAAAGCAGCTTTTTATGGAAACAAAAAGAAAAGTACAAGGAGGCGGACAATGAGTCCGCTTTAAATGACTAAAAAGGGCAGCAAGGGCTAAAGGCTTAGAAGCTCATTTATAAATGCAAAATCAAAACTTAGGGGCTTATACTACAGCTGCTTGCCAGTTTGGAAAAATGGAAGAGAGATTATAATCCTTAAAAGTAGAAGCCCATTACGATGCTCACTCTATCCCACATATCTTCCCTTTCCACCCGGCCACAGGTTTCAAATAATCTTTTATTTCTATCCCCCAGCAGAATTCTGGCCTTTTCCATTTACCGAAAGATAAATGATTTTCTTTAAGCAAGTCATTGCTATCTAATCGAGTTGTGCAGTCCACTTGCCTCCCTAAATAACTTCTATAAGAAATTAGTAACTGTGTTATCATTTTTCAAAAGTAAAAAGAATATGGAATCGTTCTACAAATCCAGTGATACTTAATTAAAGCAAAACAACATTGTTGCCACAAGAAACAAAAGAAATATAATACACTGTTTCAAAGTATTAGACATATATTTGGAATAACATATACTGCATAATCTTACTTCCAACTTCTGGTGACTGCAGACATGAATTCAGAAAAGAACCAGGCATAGGTTGGACACCAGAGGAAGCTCTAGCATCACCCTGAGAATCCACATCCTCAAATTCTGTAGATAACTTTTGTCCATTCCACTCAACCTTGATTGGATTTGAAGCAAAAGATGTTTGAACTGTAGGCTCAGGTGAGTTTGCTTGTGCAGAGCAAGGTGCTGATGCACTTTGAGGGCTTTCAACATGATCGACCAGCAAACGGGAGACACCAGACTTATTTCCCTGCAAACATCACATTAAACCATCGAACATAAGTATATTATATAAAGTGGAGTTCAGTCATTCAACTGAAGAAGAGGACAGTGAGTCTTAATAAATTACAGTGGTGGGAACATTTTGTTTCCCATCTGCGACATTCAGATACATTACCTCGACCATTCTGTAGTGCACAAGAACAATGTGTTGTAAATGACTGAAAAGCAAGCAAGAAAAAGAAAGATGATCAGAAAAGTGATACCAAAATCCGAACAAAGGAAACTAATAGTTACTAAAGCATCTATAAACATAACTTCCAATAATAAGGAAGAAACAATCTCTGTAATTGCACATAACCAACACTAATGAATTTTATACCACCAAATCTAATAGGCTATCAAGCTATTTATACCCACAGACCATGCTTTATTTTACAAGCTATTGAAACATTGCACCCTCAACCACAAGAACAGAAACAGGAAACTCACGTATCAAGCATCCAATAACTCCTCCGCTGAAAGTTCTCATTGTCCTCCCCATGGGCATAGTAACAGTGAAGAACGTTGACACTACCAGCCTACAGCATACCAAAAACCAACAGACATATTTATCATGCCTTAGCAATGACGATCTGTGCAACAAAATTTATTGAATTCACTCACAACAAAAGAAATTTCCAGTGCATCAAATCAGAAATGTCAGATAGTAACCAAGTTGGCAAAGACCGTACAGGTATAAATTTTGAGCACCAGAAAGACATACTTATTGATATCTAAACTAGTGAAGAGAGAAGAAATCAAATAGTCATCTTACATTACATTCAAGCCAGCTCAGAGTACAGCGGAAAAAGAAAAATAAAAAAATAAAAGAATGTTAAAACACGGGCATAAAAGAGCCTAAATGACTATTATCTTCTAGAGCGCATATAACTTGACAATTTGCAAATCAGAGCACTGGATTTGAGAAAAGCACCCATGACAATTCATGTACATTACTCCACAATAAGTTTCAGTTCTAGTTCATAATTAGGGAAAAGAAAGAGTCATTAATGATCAAACCTAAGGGATAACTCAGGATGCTCAAGTAACCCCAGAGTGAAGGTCCATGGTCTAAACTCTTTTACACCAATTGGCACGAAGTATAACACATTAAATGCCTTTTCAAAATTAAATGTGCACGATAGAAAATCTGAATAAAGAAATGAAATGTGCAATTCCAAAGAGTCCATTAAAGCACTTAAGCACCCTTGGGCCCACAAATATTAACTAAGAAACCTCTTGGGAACTCAGTGCTCCATAACTCCTATGTTACCTGGCAACTCTAACCAGCTATAGGACTGAAGACCAAGACTGAAAGACAATAACCAGGCAACAACACAACTCTATCTTTGAGGACGAACAAAAAAAGTGAACTTACTAATAATAGATTGAACAGCACACCTTCAACTTTTCATGTGCTTCTTTGACAGTTTTTCCGTCCTTTTTCTTCCTCCAGCGGTGACCATCTTTACGAAAATACCGAAGTGCTTTACGATCAAAGAGGAACAAAGAACCAGCTGGGAAAATATATATGAGATATAGTTTCAGATTGTGCAGGAAAAATAGCAGTGCACAAGTATATGTGATCTCTTTATTCCAATGCTGATAAAAGTAGTACTTTGGCAGATGATCAGCAGTTACGCTCTTTCATTTCCCTTGAACAACAGAGGGCATGCTGGAGATTAAAAATGCAATGCAGCTTCCCTTTTCTTCTCTACCCTCAGTTAATTTTGGTTATTAGTCCTAACAATAAAAGTTTCTGATTCTGAAGATTTCTTTAGTTTTCTTCTATATTTGACTGTGGGATCCTGAAAATTGAAAAGGGATACTAACTTATTTTATGGTTAAGTGACTTTTTTTCTATTCCATCTACAACATAAATCTTCCGTAGGTTTCTAATCGTTTTCATGAGCTACAATGTTACAACACCATAAAACATAAATGTAGTACTGCTCCTTCTCTAATTGCAAGAATAACAAAGTTAGTTCTTATGGCAATTTCTCGCCCTTCTCATATTCTACAAGTAATTGAAGTTCACAGACCAAAGGGTCCAAAACCTAATAAATGGGCAAAAACAGAAACAGACTAAGAAATCAGAACTAACTAACTGAAGATGATAATTACTAAATTTATACAGAACACAAAGTGATCAAGCACTCAACATCAAAATGTAGCCATACATGGAGGCCTGACAGATGGATCTGGGGTCAGCTGAAACTTTTCGTAGTTGCGCAGTATTTCACAAATTTCAGTGGGCCGGAGCCAACGCTGCTGTGATTCTCGCAATATATGGGAAAGGTCTGTTAAACTCCAAAAAGTAGTCAAATGGTTAATTATATTCAAACTAAAATAACAAAATCAATACAGGGGAACACCAACCCAAAACCAGGAAATACACTGAGGACACATTCATCCCAATTTGGTGACTGAGGGCATTTGATGAACATAAGACCAGTCATTTTATGCAAATACAACTCAATCAGTAACAATGTGTATATGCAAACCATAGATAGGTTAATGCATGCTACAGTAATTCGAAATCTCAACCAAAGAAGCCAGAATCAGCTGCTGATTAACAATTTCAAAAACAAGACACTCATGCCCGTCGAACAATGCGATTCCTGATCAACAATTCAAAAGAAAAAAAACAAATGCGAGGAGGAGAAGCAGACCTAGTTGCTGATTGGGGAGGTATTTTCTCATCTCAGCCATGGCCGACGAATAGACAAGCTCTCATAAACCCAAGATTGCATCAGCCAGAGACTGATTGCCTCCGAGCCGAGAACATCATGATTCTCGATCAAGATTCAATTTTTTTTCGATTACGTCAAGAAATGGAGCAACAAACTCAAATGGCGGTCTTATCCAGAGAGAGAGAGAGGGTGACTGAAGAAGAAGAAGAAGAAGAAGAAGAAGAAGAAGAATGGAAGGGTAGAAAGCGATGGGTGTGAAAAGAACGGAAAAAAAAAGGAATAAATTAGGGAGTCAATGTGAAATGCCTTTGTGTTGACACTACTTTGCAATTTTAGAAATAAAATTAGACATCTTATTAAATTAAGATAAAGATTTACCAGAAATGCCTTAAATAAATGAAAGTAGTGAATCATGAACCAAGTTTTGATTTTTTCAGAAACTATGAAATGAAAATTATGAGTTTGTTTCGGACTATTACGTGTTTGCAATAGTATTCACCTAGTTAACGACTGAATAAAGAATTCATAGTCAGTTACCGTCGAATCTAAATTCAAAAGTGGAGATAATTACTTTTAAGTAAGGTTCACTACCAGAACAACTACTTTAGCCAACGAAATTTTTTCGTCGGCTGAGTAAAAAATTTCGTCGACTAAAAAATTATCAGGAAAAAGTCGTCGAACAAGACATTAGCCGACGAAATTACTGTTTATTGTCGGCTAAAGACATTTATTTAGCAGACGAAGAAATTTTTCGTCGCTTTAAGTCTGGATTTTAGCCGACAAATTTTTGGACCTTAGTCGACGAAATTTTATTAAATTTCGTCAGCTATAATAATTTATTTAATTAATTTTTATTTATTTAACTTTAACCGACGAAATTTATTAAAATTTTATTAATTATTTTTATTTATTTAAATTTCGTCAGCTATAATTAATTATTTTATTATTTTATTTAACTTTAGCCAACGAATTTTAATAAATTTCGTCGGCTATAGTTAGTTATTTTGTTTATTTATTTTTTTAATTATTTTTTATTTAACTTTAGCAGACGAATTTTAATAATTTCGTCGGCTATTGTTGGTTTTTTATTTTTTATGTATTTTATTTTTTTATTTCTTATATTTTTGATTATTTTTTTCTTCTTTCTAGTTTTTCCACCGGTGGTAGAGAAGGAGAAGAAGAGGAGATCGAAGGAAGAGGCTAATCGAGAAGCTAGGATAGGAGGAGGAGGTGAAGGCTAGGCGAGGGAGAGGAGAGGAGGAGAAGGAGGAGGAGAAGAGGAGGAGGAGAAGGAGTTAGAAGAGGAGGATGAGGAGTTGCTGCCGTCAGAGGAAGAGGAGGAGATTTTGAAAATTTTCGGTGGGGATTTTGAAAATTTTCGGTGGGGATTTTGAAAATTTTGAACTTTAGCCGACGAAATACTCTAATTTCGTCGGCTAAAGTTCAAAATTTTATTCGAAAAAAGTTTAAAATTTTTAAAATCTTGTCAAAAATTTTGAATTTTGAATTAACTTTAGCCTACGAATTTTAATAAATTTTGTCGGCTGTAGTTATTTATTTATTTAACTTTAGTCGACGTATTATCCTAATTTCCTCGGCTAAAACCCTAAACCCTATACGTAGAAGCTTCAAATGAAAAAATTCATGAAATAAAATATGACTAGAATGGTGAAATACGTATACGGTAGAAAAATCACGTAATTCTGGTAAAGTTTCGGTGCCGATAGTTGCGGTCAATTCAATTTTCCATTCTTTCTCTCTAGAGGTAGCCCTATCTCTGGTGGTTATTTTTCATAAAATTTTTATACCACTGGTTACGCCCCATCGATTTGAATCTATTTTCAGTTGAAGATCTGAGCCAAATACGTAATTTAGATGGTCAAATTACCGTTTCCGTGCGTTAAGGAGTTTGACTTACGGGATTGACTGTAAGGATCGAGACCTTAACGTTGTCGGATCAAGTTGAATTTTTTTCTATAGACATATTTCGACATAATAATCATATCAGACGGTCGTATTTTTGTTTCTCAACTTTGATCATAGGAATCACAACATGCCTACTAATGTTATATAAAACACTAAGTTTTAAGTAAATATTATGTTTCAAAAACAAACTCTACGTAGAAACTTCAATCGCAAAAAAGTCATGAAATAAGATATGACTAGAATGGTGAAAAACGTCTACTATTGAAAAATCACGTAATTCCGGTAAAGTCTCGGTGCCGATAGTTGCGGTCAATACTTTAAAGGTTTGACTTACGGGATTAACCGTCCGGATGAAGCCCTTAAATTTATCGGATCAAGTTAAATTTTTTACCATAAACATATTTCAACATATTGATGATATATGACGGTCATATTTTTGTTTGTGAATTTTGATGACCGGAATCACAACATGCCTACTATTTAACATTATTTATCCCTAAGGGGAGCCCTATCATCGAGGGGGTAAATGTCTCAAAATTTTTAGATGGGCAGTTGCATCTCATCATAGTGACAGTTTGTTGTGTTTAAGGTTTGACCAAAATACCTCATATATATGCATATATAGAAATTTTCATGTGTTAAGTGGTTAGAAAAATTACATTTTGAAGCGTTAAACGAACTCGGATGACCAAAAAAGCCCATATGTCATGACATCAGCCATGAGTTTGACTCGTACGCCCGTTCTGCTTCCAGATTGGTATCACAATAGTCAATCGGACACTGAAATATCCGTAGTGCAATTTTGTAAGTAAAAGATTTTTTAACCGACGAATTACCCTAATTTCGTCAGCTAAACTTTTCAAATTTCGTCGGCTAAAGTTCACAGACTATAGCCGACAAAAAAAAATTTGTTTAGCCGACAAATTTTTTTTTTTTTCGTCGGCTAAAGTTGATTTAGCCGACAAAAATATAACTTAGCCGACGAAAAAAAATTTCGTCTGCATGTTTTGGTCATTTCGTCAGCTAAAGTCTTTTTTTTTCTAGTAGTGGTTGTTTTGTTCTCCACCCTTAGATTTAGATCCAACAGTAACCGCCCATGAATTATCTGTTCAGTCACTAAGCAGATGAACACCACTGACCATGTTCGAGATAGTCTTCTTGTTGTACAACGTTAGAATACGTTGAGTTATTTACTTTTTTCTTGTTTCTTTTTTTAATTAAAAGTTATATTAGGGGTGGGCATATTCGGACTGGACTGGTTTTGAGCCCAAACCGTATCCGATCCGAATCATTCGGATTTGTAAAATCTCCATCCGAATCCGAAACCGAAATCTGGTTAACCGATTATTCGGGTCATCCAAAAACCGGATCAGATCGGATCGGTTTCGGATTTCACCCGAATTTGGAGAATTTCACTTTCAGTTTACAATTTCAAAATCCAACAGATACCAAACCTCAAAAACGACCAAAGTGTTGAACTAACAATCCACTATAAACTGAAGCACCAATATAGGCAACATATGCACATAAAACCAGTGTAGTAAGATGTTGACTCATCTGAGGCAAATCACAATTGAATGCAACAACTCCATATAACAGACTACAAAAACAATTCACCAAATTCAAGCATATGTTGCGCACTAGACCATACAATTAAACCGATAATCCAAATCATCAAGCCACACTCATCAGTCGAAAACAAATCATCAAGGAATTCACAGATAATAGCACCAAAATCTATCACTCAGCAGTAAAATGTAACAAGAATCAAGGCAGATAGATAGTTGAGGAACACAATTCAAAACTCAGGGGATCTCAATTGGATATCAGAGTGATGGCCAAACAGTATCAAATACACCCACAGACTGCATCTGACATTCATCTTTAAATCATCATCCCTACTCCTACCTCTCGTTAACCATCATAATTGCAAAACCTTGTAGAACAATTCACATAGCAAGCAAAAAGACAGAGGCCAGAGATAATGATACAAGATCAGCAACAAATTGTATTAGCACGCCAGATAGAGATGAGTGCACGCTGGAGATGCACCACCGATCATAGTAGCGCCGGAGTGACCAGAAGACGACTGAGCTGAACAGACTGATGCCGATGAAAGAGATTCCAAATCTGAGAAACGAAGTCGGCGTGAACAAAGACGAAGGAAGGCCTGGCGGCGATGACATGTCTGAGATGAGGACTGCTCGGCCTTGATTCGGGAAGAGATAAGAAGCAATCGCACTGAAACACGCCGATTCGAGGCTTTGATATGATAAAACTGAATTTAGAACTGGAGAGAATTAAAACGGAGGACCATCGGCGAGAAAGGGTGTAGAGAGGCGAGAGAGTTGACAGAGACGAGAGAGAGACGAGAGTCGAGAGAGGCGAGCCGATTAGGGGTTTTTTTCCTTATATATGGTGTCTGTGATCAAGTGTGGCAGGTTGCATTGTAACCAATCAGACTAACAAATAAAATGGTGACACCTATTAAAAATATATATATATATATATATATATATACATATATATTAAAAAAATTCAGTTTATTCGGACCAGTTTTTAAGCAAAACCGGAACCAACCCGGTTCAAACTGGATCGGATCGGTTTTGGCTATTTTTTGACCCGCTTTAAACGGATCGATTATCCGGTCCGTTTTTTCGGATGGTTTTTTCGGTTTTCGGTTGAAAATCGGATTTTTGCCCACCCCTAAGTTATATGGTGCTTTTTATGCTCAAGTTAGAATGACACAAATATATATATATATATATATATATATATATATATATATATCTTCGTTTGCCAAACGTTTAAGCAAGTTAAAGACTTTATATGCTAGCACCATTCGATACAAAATTTTGATCACTTATTTCTAACAAAAAAGCAAGAAATACGAGGAAAAACAAGGGAGAGTCCACTATTGTATAACACCGTAGCAATTATTCAAGCAGTAAAAACTTATAGCTCACTGTTTCTCCTTGCCTTTCACATAAGGGCTTGGAGACTTGCTGAAGGATCCAAAGGCCTCTTCCACCGATCCAGTAGTAGTCTGGGCTTGAGCCTTGGAGGTTTTCTTGGAAGTTTTCTTGTTCTTTGACCCCAAAGGTCTCCCTAGCTTCTTTGGCGCAGCTCGCAAGGCAACTCTCTCTCTCTCTGGGGATCCAAACATTTCCTGTAATCATGGCCTCTTCTTCCAGAAATAGTTTCTTATTCACGACAATTGGGCGCCGAGTTTTTGTTGGCGTCGCCGACGTACCGAACGGTAGACTAGTAGGGTTTGAGACCCCTCCTTGAAACTTGAAGTTTGTTCCCATGAGATTGCTCAGACCTCCCATAGGTGTAGCCTTCAGAGAAGGTATATATCTGCACATCCAAACATCTTGGAATTTGTTTTCCCAAAGGGCACCGATCCTCAACATGATAAATCAGATTGCAATTCTCACAGATTGACGCCCTGTTCTCAAAGAAAAAATGGATTTCCTTGTCGACATTGACATCCATTTACATTGGCCAATTGCGTCTTCTTTTTCAGAATGAAAGGCTGTGCAATATCATGAGCAATAAAAAGTTAAAAACCCTAGCTTTTATTGAATTGCAATACAGTTTGTGATCAGTGTTGATAAACTTACGAGCCACATGAGCAATGTCTTTGATGAAAATTACAGAGGAGGGATCTGGAGGATACGTACCCAGAAGTACGGCAGCGTCATTTGGATCTCTTCGAACGTTGTAATTCCGTCATATTCTTGCAAAACAACCTGAGCATGATGAAAATTCCAGGGTCCTCCCCAAATCACTCTGTTTCGATCTTCTTGAGATCAAAACAGATGAGAAAAAGGTTGTTTTCACAAGATTGAATGGTGAATTTGCCTTCAAGCACCCAAACATCTCGAAAAAAGGTTCTCAAGGTTGAAAGATTAGCCGGGTTCTTGTTTCATTTCTTGTAATCTACTATAAATCTTAAACATAAAAAAGATTCTGATAATTTATTTTGACGTAAAAATTAAACTACTATTCGGAATCACATATAAAATTCTTTATCCGACCTTAATGATCAAAGAGAAATCATATACCCAGTTGAAGATCCAAAATTTCACATTCTTACCATTACTAATAATCCAACGAATACCAGAAATAAGCCAGTCTCTAGCATCCAAAATACATTTCCAAGCCAAATAATGGTTGGCTTGTTTTTCCAAATCAAAGAAAGAATACTTTCTAAGACATTTTTAGTTTCAATTTCCACCCACCAACTATCTTTATTGGTAATCAAATTATACCCTAACTTGGCTAGGGCAGCGTTATTGTAGTAAGCAATCGGTCTTCAACCAACCCCACTCAAACTCTTGGAAACACAAACTTGATCCCAAGCAACAGGGGGACATTTCACATTCTTCCCCCAAAAGAAGTTCCTCATCTCCTTTTCAATAGCCTTTGAAATTTTAGTAAGACACTTAAAACAGAACAACACATGATTGGGCATTGCAGAGGCATTCGTCTTAAGTAAGACAACTTTGCCAGCTTTTGAAAGAGTAGCACTCTTCCAACCATCGAGTCTCTTAGAAACTTTAATAAGCAGTTCTTTAGAGTTCTGAGGGTCTTTCTAAAAAACAATGTTGTGGATTCCTAAATATCTACCAATGGAACTTCTATTTTGAATTCCTAAGATATTAGAGATAGTCAATTTCAAAGACATATCAGTCTTAGAAGAGAAATAAATAGAGGACTTATCTAAATTTATCTGTTACCCCGAGGCTTTGGCAAAATTCTGAAGGATAAAAGAAATATTCCTGGTAGCTTTGGATAAAGCGCGCCCTGCCAAAAATCAAATAGTCATCAGAAAATAACAGATTCGAAATCCGAAAGCCTTTGGGGGAAGATAAAAGTCCAACATGATTCTTCAGTTTATCAACAGCCAAATTCAAATGTCTAATCAAAGGCTCCATGCACAAAATAAAAATATAAGGAGATATTATCTCCTTGTCTAAGTTCTCTTAAGGGTTTGAAGTGACCCTCAGACTTCCCATTAACCAAAACAGAGAAGGAAACATACTTTATGCAAGCCAATATAAAATTAATCCAACGATCATCAAAGTCGAACTTTGACATGGTCACTTGAATATAATCCTAACTCAAGAAATCATAAGCTTTTTCCAGATCTAATTTAACTGCCATGGCTCCTCCAAACTTCAATTTATTGAAGTTAGAGAATAATTCATGAGCAATTAAAATGTTGTCAGTGATGGATCTTCCAGGAGCAAAGGCACCTTGATTCTTAGAGATACAATTCTTAAGCAGAGGCTTAAGTCTAAACACACAATTCTTAAGCAGAGGCTTAAGTCTAAACACCAACACTTAGAAATTAATTTATAAATCACATTGCATAGACTAATTGGTCTATAGTGACTAACCAGCTCTGGATTATCCACTTTAAGAATAAGAGCTATATTCGTATGATTTATCAGATTCAGACAGTCAATATTATTATTATTAAAAAAGCTGGATACCAGAGACAAGACACTTCCCTTAATAACATCCTATTATTTGTGAAAAAAAAAGCATTAAGGACATCCTAATTATTAAAAAAGCTGGATACCAGAGACAAGACACTTCCCTTGATAACATCCTATTTTTTGTGAAAAAGAGAGCATTAAGGCCATCAAGTCCTGGGGCCTTAAGGCCACCAATATAATTGATAGCCCTCTCCACATCTAAAGTCGAAACAGGGGCTAGCAACATTCTATTGTCTTCTTCTGATACTATATTAGGGACGATTTCGCAAAAAGAGAAATCGGCGCCCACACCATGATTTCCAGAGCTAAATCTTCTCTTGAAACTCTGCACCAAAATGTCAGTAATATCAAAATGGTCAGTAAACCACATATTCAAATCATTTTTAATTCTAGAAATTTTATTTCTTTGTTTCTTAACAGTAGCCTGAATATGAAAAAAATTTGTGTTCTTATCATCCAAAGAAAGCCAGTTCTCTTAAGCACGCTGAGCCCAGTACAACTCATCTTTTTTGTAAACGTCATTCAACTCCTTAGCCACATCAAAAACTTCCCCTTTAAGGAAAGAAGAGTCGGGATAATTCATCAACTGATTATGGTAAAAAGCCAGGTCATTTTGTAGCCTTGTCGAGTTATTCAAAAAATTACCAAAAACCTCTCTACTCTACAAGGAAGCACGATGAGCAAAAGCCTTGGTCACCACAACAAAAATTTTAAAAGGGTTAACATCTAAACAAGACCAGAACTCAAGTTTGTCATTTGCTTATCTCTCACTGTGTTCTTCATAAGTATAAAAGAATACCATAGTATCTTCTGTTTCATATATCTGATATAAAGTTGTAAGTATATGACATACATATGTTACCTAGGTAAGTATAGAGAATGTCCAATATACATTCACCGAGCTATAAGTGCCTACAAGGTCTGTTGCGATAGTCACAAACAAGTTTTGTGAAGAATGAAGGTTTCTTGGTTTACTTGGGAAAACTAAGTCCATCAGTTACCGCAGTGAATTTGCAGTAAAATCAGGTATGAATTACAATTATAAAGGGTATGTTTTATCTTAGTTAATCTAATAGATTGATAGAGATATTAACTGAGTTTTATAAGGAAATATATGATATATTGAAATCATATCCTTAGTGTGATTAAACCGAATCTGTTGTAAAATCATATATGTTGTTAATCTAAAGGATTTTGCAGCACTAATCTTCGGTGTAGATCTGTAGTCGAAAATAAAGGAGATTCGGTTAAGGGGGAGATCTCATCTTCCTCTATATATACGTTCCCAACTCAGTTGGAGAAGTTAGAGTTCTCTGGCTAATATTACTTTTTCATATACTACAATATTCTGCATGTTCAACACTAGAACTCAAGTTTAACATTTGTGTGTTCTTCATTGTTTAGTAATTTGGATCAGTGTTGAGGAAGTTTAAAAGAAGACTTTAGTATCTGCTGTTTCAGTTTGTCAGTGAGTAGATTAGAGATTTCAGTTGTAATAGATCAAGCTAGTATTGAATGTAGTAAAGTGATAGTGATCACTGTTTGATGAATTGAAACTGATTACTCGTAGTGAATTTATTCTAATGTGGACTACTTCAAAAGTCTCGCAGTGATGTTTCTACAAGAGATGTTTATACTGTAGTCAACAAATTTTGTGTTCATTATCTCTCTTGCAATTATTCGTAAGAACTTGAACTAAGAACAAGTCGTAATATACTTTCAAAAGTCTATGTTTCTTTAGTGAGATGATAAAATATTTCTGATTGTGGGAGCAACACCGGCTGGTGGAACTGGTGCTTGTGCTGTAGTTGTAGTAGCATTTTTTCACGGTCATGCTTGGCGGATAAGTTTTGGGATATTTGTTACAAGAGTAATGTTATAATACCTCACATGGAAATAAAGTTTTGCCATATGCTCTAGTACGCATTATTCCTTGACATCTTTGTACTAGAGTAATGTAACTAGTTTACCTTACAAATTCATAGCACTGTCGTGTAAGTTTGATATTCCCTCCCATAAGCAGTATCCATTCATAGGAAGGAAGGCAAGGCTAGGTACTCTTTAGAGTATCTTTCTTGAATCAATTTCTTTAACGGCGATCGACGGGAAATATAAACTAATGTTAAATGTGAATGATTTTAAATGAACGGTTTTGAGAAAGAAAAATAATTTAGGGCATTGAGACCTAAGATTTGAGGCTTCAATCATATATAGCATGTCATGTTTCATAGATGCATCATCAATTTTAAAATAGCATGTCAAATTGAACTATAATGGTTTAAAACCTATGAAATTTAAAACATTAAACTGTCACCAATGGATTGCAGTAAAGGAACACCATATACTTAAAAGAATGTATAAATCAAATTGGCTTGTGGGTTGCAAGAGTCAAGTACAAACATGCACACTCATTTCCTAAGTGTTGAATCCAAAGTTTTGGGAGAAAAAAACAAAATTGAACACATCATCATATTAAAGTACTTTAGTTACTTAAAGGGAGGTAGCTAGGTAATTACTACACAACCGACAAGGACGTAGCTAGAGAGGGGCCAAGAGGGTCAATTGTCATCTCTCAATTTTTTTTAAATAATTACTCTTAATTTGTATTGTATATTAAAGCAAATGAAACATAAATTGATCAATCTCCTTTAAGTAATCTTTGATCAGTCTTTAATATTCTTCAATAATAATGAAATGAAATAAAAATTTATACTATTTTAAATACTTAATCCAATTAATACAAAATATGAGGGTTTCTTACCTTATTGATCCCTACTAATATGTAATTTAATGCTTTAAATTTCATTTAGGATTTTATTTTTTTTATAAATAAGCTAAATGGAAACAACATATTGATGCTTACCATACATTGAATTATGTCTCAAAAATAACATATTGAAATTATGAAAATCAAAAGCTTATTGGAGGTGAATTAATGGTTTGTTCGAGAGCGCGTTTTCATTTTGAATTAGTATAAAGAACATTGTTGAAATTAAGTTTGTGTCACTTTTTAAAGCAAAATCGTGTTGTTGCTAAAGAGTAACCGAAGATCATTTATCTTTTTCGTTAATCAAATTTGACCCTTTTAAATGAGATGTCTGATTACACCACTGACCGCCGGCCGACTGTAATCTTGATGAAGAAAATGAATTGTCTAAAATTAAAAACGGAAACCAATAATATTGCAGTTAAACAAAGTTATTATAAAATCTCTCTGTGGGTTCTCCTCCTAGTTTAAAATGAAGAATGAGCTAAGCTATATATGATTCATACAGGAACATATTCCTCGTACATGTTTTGTTACTACTACTGTTACTAGTGCATGATGTTCCGGTAAAGAATAAGTTACAGAAGATATTGATTTGTGAAACATATAACGTTGCTCGAGCTCGGATTATAACAATATATATCATGGAAAAATATTAAATAATTAAGAAACATGCTGGGAAAGTTCATGTGTAGGAATATAGGATATATAGGATATCCTTGTTTGGCTAGAATTAGAGTTAGCTCTCTGATAGTGGAATAATTATTTTGAAGATTCATTTAGTACACAGATTGCATTGCAGTACCAACTCTTAACTAATCATGCATGACTCTCAACTCACTGCCAAAACCCAGTTTAGTTTCCTAAACTACATTGCATAACCCATGTTATTATTTGACATATATTTTTAACAGAAGTCAAAGAAAAGAATAAATCAAAAGGGAGAGAATATATATGCCAGTACTGGAGATAATCATATGACTTCATTAAGCTAATCAAGCACCATGCAAACTAAATAGTATTTAATTAATTAAATATATCTACCAGGTTTTAATTTAACTAATTATGCAGTAGTATTACTAGGTGGGGGTTGCTGGGACTTATTCTTGGCCAGATTGTGTTTATTGTTGTGCATCCAAACCTTGAGAACTCTTCTCTTGACACCAATTTCATGGCAGAAGTTTTGTACAACAGACTCCTCTTGCTTCTGAATCTTCCATCCAACTTTCTCTGCAAAGTTGAACATTTTCTCCTTCTGTTCTTGAGTAAACTTTGTCCTGAACCTTTTCTTCACAAGCTGTACTGGTGCCCTATTGGCCACATTAACCCCACCAACATGGCCATGATGATGAATTTGATCTTGTTCTTGCTCATCAGATTCTGAAGGGAGATGGGTCCCCATCAACCCACCCATGCCCATGTTGTTATTGTAAGACAACATCATCTGGTGGGGTGGAAGGTGATGGGGATGATGTGGTGCAGTTCTTGAGGGTAAGAAGCCTCCTGTGGGATTAACAGCTGTGTGGAAACCCAAAGCATCAGCTGCTAATATGCTCATGTTCTTGTGTCCATTGGGATGACCTAATAGGACTTTCCTCCCAACAGCACCCATCCTAGTACTGTTGCTATTGACATCCCATGAGGACATTCCATGATCACCTTCAATCTCTTTTCTGTGGAAGTTTCTGTGGCAGTTGCAGGCAGAGCAGATGAGAGCTTCAATGGTGCCTTCTTCTCCACTAGGCATGAACTCTCCACACCCATCTGTTGCAGTCCCTCCCATGGCTGCTGCATGGTTCTTCAGGCACTCTTTGTACTTGATGCTGCTGTTTACCACTTTCTTGTTATTGTTGCTGTTGCTGTGGTTGTGTGCCACATTGGCATGATTGACATGTTCTTCATCCTCCTCCTCCTCCTGATCTGGGCTAGTGATGGTGGGAATGGAGGATCCATTGTTGTTAATGGAGGCAGAGATTTGATTCTGTGGTGGTGGTGGTGCTGAGGAGGTAATGAGGTGGTTGTTGTGGATGAGGGTGTGGGTGTGGGGTGCTGCAGGCTCATGGTGATGATGGATCTGGTGTCCATGATGCCCATACCCACCAGCACCATAAGAAGTGTTTATTGGGATTGGAATTGGAATTGGAATTGAGATGGGGATCTGCCCTTCTTGATGACTTGAAAGTTCCATCTTTTTTATGAGATTATTATTTTATTTGGGTGAGAGTGAGACTGGGACTTGTATGTTTGGTTGGAGACCAAAAGAGAATTAGCAACAAGACACAGAGACAACAAAAATTAGCTAGCACGACTAGGAGAGGCTTAAATTAATGATTAAGACCCAAAAGTGACCTCAAACCTAGGAGATTAATCTCTTGTCTTTCTATATATATGGGGGCCAATTAATACTCCTTTTGATCAAAGACAGTGCCAAAACTCAGGGCTCTACTTTTTGATCAAAGAATGAACAATACTACTGTGCATGCCCAGGAGGATCTGGGCAAAAAAAAAAAAGAAAAATGAAATCCAATTCAAGGAATTAAACCCATTTTCTCTTTATGCATGCGTTGCTATAAACAAAGAGAGTGATGGTTAAAACAAGATGGATCTATGACCAGTAGCTGTAGCAGACTAGCAGTAGTAGGAAACTTTGTTTCTTCTTTTTCAAAACTAGAAATAGAAATGGATCAGAGAAGAAGGCAAGGGAGAAATTAAGAAGAAAGCAGGAGGAGTAGGTCAACTTCCCTTTGAAACTGTTGCAGGTCTTAAACGTTACTACTGAACACCTTCCAAGTCTGAAGGACAAACACAGATATAAGAGAGTCTGGAGAGAGAGAGAGAGAGAGAGAGAGAGAGAGAGAAGAGGAAGAAGTTGAGGAGGGTAGGTAGCGGGGCGCTGCTAGAGAGTTTTGCAGGTGGCATGGGTTTAGCTAGTGAAGCACTAAATAAGAGCGAGCTTACAGAGAGCTAGGTAGTGATGAGGGGCCCAATTAGGAGAGACAAGCAGAGAGAAGGGAAGAGATCAGAGAAAGAAAGAAACAAACAAACAACCAAAGAGAAAGAAAGAAACTAAAGCAGAATTTTTTTTACAGATCGACAAAAGAGAGATAGAGAGAGTGAGTTTTGTTGGGAGGAGAAGCATAGCTAACGATGGATGGATGGATGGATGGATGGATGTTGAAAGAGTCAAGAGGGAAAAGTGGGGTGGTTGCTTTGCTTGCACTATCAAGCAAGTTTACGCATCCACAGAGGTCAGAAGTGATATTGTGTCAGAGTGGAGAGGACAGAGGAAGCCATTGCATATTTGCATTGGATGCCAGAGAGAGAGAGATATATGGAATTATGAAAAAGAAATGAGCCTCCTAATGAAATATATCAGCAAAATCTTTTCTGTTAACAATCTGTTTCATGAGCTGGGAGCTTGTTAATTTTCTGCTAATGCAATTGAGAGATTTTAATCATTTTATGGACTCATTATATATATGTAATTCTTATAACATAAAGTTGGTAGAACTAAGAGCAATAATTCAGGCATAATTTGGTACGTGTCAAAAAACAAAACAATGGGAATGATGTATGGAAAACACTCTCCATTCAGTGTAGTGTTGATGCAGCCATGCATATATAGGGTTAATTAGTTTGTCTGCATGCAACGAATAGCTAAGTAACTTAATTGACTGAGATCAATAAAAAAAAGGTATATGTAACATTTAGTTTTCATTTTAAAGGGACATACGGAGCCTGAAGAAAATAAATAATTTTTGGTTTTATAACACCCGAATAAGGGAAATACTTGCGTCAATACCGGTATTGACGCAAGCGTGCATACTCTTCTTTATTTACATATTTTTACCAATGTAAATCATAATCTTAGCCGTTCAAATATTTAATTAACCAATCAAGATCCCATATGCAAAAAATCAATTTGGAAAATGATCGTTTACTTAATCAAATGCTTCAATCAAATGGACAGTTATGGTGAAAGTTAGCAGCCTCATGAACTGTCGTTCATTTGATTGATGCATTTGGTTGAGCAAACGATCTTTTTTCAAATTGATTTTTTGCAAAAATGATCTTGATTGGTTAATTAAACTTTTGGAACGATTAAGATTATAATTTACATTGTTAGAAGTATGTAAATAAAGAAAAGTATGCACGGACGCGTCAATACTGGTATTGATGCAAGTATTTCCCCCCGAGTAATAAGAAGATCAATCTATAAGAGTAGAATTGTAGAAGTGATATCCAATTTCATAAAATAGTCAGATTTACATCACAAAATGCCAATATTGCTTGTATCATGTGTAGGCCGGGCTGTTTTCAGGCCGGTCCGGGTAAAAAAAATGAAACCTGAGCCAAAACCTGGAATTTTCGGACCTGTCCGGGTCAGGTTTTTTTAGGTGAAACCCGATAATTTTAGGGCCGGTTTTCCGGGTTTTCGAGTCAAATTTTTGTTAAAATTCAAATCCAAATTTACTAATAAATAAGGTTTGCAGAACACGTTTTTTTTTTACTATAAAACAGGTTTAATTGGATGTTTTTATGTTGAAGAAATGAGCATGAGTTGGATGTTTAATTTGACATCTTCACCGCCCCTTTCACTCACCACGCCTCTACTTTCCTCAAAGTCGTCACTCTCGGTAATGTTGTAAGTCAACCAATTCCTCTTATTTCCGATTCGATTCATTCCCAATTCAAGAATAGAGACTGAAAGAGTGAAGGAATACGGTTTTTTTGCTATTTATTAGTTAGTAGTAACCCAATAGGAATACGACACATAAGCTAGCAATACCTACAATTTGGGTTTTCAGGGCGGTCCGAGTTTTAAGATATGGAACCTGACCCGATAGTAATTAATTCGGTCAGGGTTTAGCTTGACCCGAAAAATTCACTTTCAAAAATCGACCCCAATCGGTAGGGGTTCGGGCCTCACCGGTCTGAATTTCCAGGTTTCGGTCCAAAAAACAGCCCTAATTATGAGTTGTATCCCAAGAGACAAGCTATGAAACTGGGATGTATATCTAACTTTTATTTTACAAGAAGTTGAACAAATAATACAACTTCATGATTCAAATTATAATATTGAGAACAAATTTACCAAATTTTTTTACACTATTTACATAAATTTAAACTAAATTATAACGTTGACAACAATTTGTTTAAAATTTTGTAAAAAAGTCATACATTTTGTAATTACAAAAACTAGAAGAAGATTACAACAACAATAGCTCAATTTTACAACTCTGACTACACATATGTTGTCATATTTGTAAATATAAGTATCACATACATGTAGGTAAAGTAGAATTCTCGAGTATCCCAAACTATTTGTCAAAAATTTCACCAAAAAAACTATTTGTCAAAAACAAAACAAAAAGCCTAAAGTTTTGGAACAAAAAACGCTATGGACGTCGAATAAAAGAAGAAAAAAAATACGAGACTAATGTTTTGCAAGGAGACCTGGGCATGTATAATATTATGTTAAGTTTTGAGTTGTTTTAATTATTTTTTACATGGGCTTTTAGTTCAATCCTCTAGGTACGAAACCTGCACTGAGTCGCGAAATATTTGGCGATCGAAAAATAAAATAGCAAATGCTCATGCTAATTTTAATGGCTTGTATCCCATTTCAAGGATAATCATTTTCCAATACCTATTTACACAATTTTTAAGAAATAAACAAAAATACCCTTCATAAATCTACTCTCCATCTGAAAAGCTTCTATTCTCTGTCTTTTTTTCAGATCGTGATCTACTGACATCTCTCTCACCTCTCGTCCTCTCTCTCTCTTCGACCGTCGTTGCCGCCACCTCGATGCCATAGCTTGGACCGATTCCACGCCTCGATCTCTCTTTCCCTCTCAAATTTGAGTCATCATTCGTGGATCGGTCCGATTCGATCAACCATCGCGGCCGATTCAAATTGATGTCGTTTCATCTCCACCGCCTTCCCCAAATCGTAAAACGACAACGCATAGCGACAAGCTTGATTACCTGGATGCCATGAATGGCGAGCTTTGAAACCTGGACGCCATTGATAGCGAAGTCTAGGTGAAATCCGAGGTGAAGATAGAGAATCACGAGAAAATTGATAGGGTTCCAGGCTGGAGAGGTAGGGCGAGGTAGTTTCCTTTCTCCAGATTCCGTCATCGGAGTCCGATCTACTTCAAGTCCGAGTCCTTGCTCCAACTGGCTTGGGTCAATCCCACCAAACTGTGCTCACAGATCTACCTTGAGTCCGATCTAAACGATGTGGAGCTAGCCGTAGCGGTCGTGGAGGCCGACTGCGCTGGCTGAGGGAGGTGAGAGTCACGGAGAAACGGTGAGAAACAGAGAATTCTAATTTTTAGGTATAATGTACGGCGTTAATCTTTCTCTGTTACTATAACGGATATTTGATGAATGGATTTGGATGCAGATCGATTGTGTAATAACTGAGATGTGGAGAAGAATTAGGACTTAGAGTTATAGATGTCCTTGCATGTGGGCCGGGACAAGTAGAAATCGATCACTTGTGATTTCAGATGATGAATGTGAGGGAGAGGCCTAGCAATCTGTAACTTAGCTGCTAATGAGTACTGTTCAACATTTGGTAACCCAGCAACTTTAAAATCAATATTTTGGATTTTGAAATTAGTAGCACTTACAAGTTACAACTGAAGCCAGCTGACTAGATTATGTGTTTATGTTGTTTTTTGCGTGCTTAATTTAGCAATCATGATTATGCAGGTGTTATGGACCCACCGGCTCATTCTAATCATGCTAGCTTTGTAAATCTTGGTGGTATACAGGAACAATATGTTGCTCGTGTATATGCAATTAGTTTGATAAAAGACAGATGATATAAACTGTGGAATAATATGTAAACTGCGAGACAGCTACATTCTTCATTTTTAGACTGAGAGTCAATAACTGGAATATCTGAGTTACTGACAGTAACTCAAGTTATCGATGGTTATTGGAGGTTATCAACTCAGTTATTGAGGGTCAGTAACTATAATATCCGAGTTACTAGGTGTCAATAACCGATTTATTGATGGTTATTGGAGGCATGGGGGTCCGTAACTGGAATATTCGAGTTATTGGAGTTAGTAACAGATTTATTGGTGGTTATTAGAGGTTAGAAAATGAGTTATTAGGGACCAGTAATTGGAATATTTGAGTTACTAGGCGTCAGTAACTGATTTAGCTGTGATTATTGGAGGTCTGAAACTTAGTTACTGACCCCCAGTAACTGAAATATCCGAGTTACTAGGTGTCAGTAACCGATTTATCGGTAACCGGAGAAATCTGATCATAGGCGTCGGCCCCCAGTGACAAGAGTCCGGAGTCCAACGATCAGCAACCGGAATCCGGTGGTGCTCCGACGAAGTCTTATCTCTTTATTAAGTGACAAGGGTAAAAATGTCTTGAAAATTATTATTTAATATGGTTTTAATAAAGATTTGTGTGTTTGGGCACAAATAAGTGTATCTTCCATTCACAGTACCGGAAAAAAGACTTTAGCCGACGAAATAACCAAAAACAGTCCGACGACATTTTTTTCGTCGGCTATACTATACTTTAGCCGATGAGATTTTTTTTTCCTTGGCTAAAGTTTCTCATCGTCGGCCAAAAATTTTTCATCGTCGGCTAAAGTATTTTAGTAGACGAGAAAAAAATATTGTCGGCTAAAGTAGGAAAAAAATCATCGGCTAATCATATCTTTAGCCGACGAAAATTTTGACTTTAGCCGACGAAAATATGACTTTGGACGACGAAAAAAATATATACTTTAGCCGACGATATATTAATTTCGTCGGCTGCTAAAGTCCTTTAAATTTCCAGATCGGGGCAGCAGCTCATTCATTCAAAACAAACGGTAAAAAAAACACACAAATATCTCTCAAATGGTTAGATGTTGTTGGAATCTGTCTAAAATGAGTTCGTGAAGCTAAATAGGTACGTATACAATTTTTATTTATATATTATTGTTGATTTGTTGTTAATTTAGATGAAAATATATTATTGTTGATTTGTTGTTAATTGTTGATATTATACATATATATGTGTTAATTTGTGTGTAACATGAATTTTTTGTTATATATTATTGTTGATTTGCATGTTAATTTCGATGAAAATATATTATTATTGATTTTTGTTGTTAATTTTGATGAAAATATATTATTGTTGATTTGTTAATTGTTGATATTATTATGCATATATATAAGTCTGTGTTAATTAATTTGTGTGTAACATGATTTTTTTTGTTATATATTATTGTTGATTTGTTGTTAATTAATTTTGATGAAAATATATTATTGTTGATTTGTTGTTAATTAGTGATGAATTTTTAATTTATTAGTGTGTGTATATATATATATATTCTATTATTAATTATAGATATATATATATATATATATATATTGTTATGCATATATATATATATTTATAATTTATATATATATATATATGTTGTGATTATTATTAAATATTTATATATATATATATATGTGGTGATTATATTATAATTAAAATGTATATATAAATGTTTACAGAATATTTGTTAATTAATAATAGTGTTTAATTATATATATATATATATATATATATATATATATATATCTTTTCAGGATGGATAAGAGTTGGATTTCCCTTCCAAAATAAGATCCAAAATATACCAAGGGAATGTGGAGTTTTGTGGAATATGTGAAGACTAATGGGAATACAATTTATTATTGCCTGTGCACAAAATGTTAATGTCAGAGCGATTTATATCGTTTTAACATTGATATAGTATGGGAGCACCTGAAGAAGAACGGGTTTTGGGATCAGTACACACGTTGGATTTATCACGGTGAAACATCATCAGCGGGTCAGAATGATCATGAGCAATTTTCTGAGAGGGCTAGTACATCCAATGATCCAACAACAAGGTTGATCAACAATGTGTTTCTTTATGAGAGCGGTGTATTTTCTCAAGTACAAGATATCCTTGCTGCAGCCGTTGAGGGCTTCACTCCTGTTGAGCCAGTCCAGCAATTCCGTACAGGTGTCAACACTGCTGGCATTGACAAGTACAACAAATTGATTGCCTTCCAACAGACCCCTTTGTACAACGGGTGTAAGAATACTGTTCTTGAAAGTGTAATGGGAGTAATGAAGGTCAAAGTGGAGAACAAATTGACTGTCAAGGCTGTTGATGATTATCTGGACATGACTGCTTCTCTTCTGCCCCCCGATCATCGCTTTCCTACCATTCATCGTAAGGTCCGACATATCTTGAAAGATCTTGGTTTTTCTTACATCAAAATCCATATATGCAGATATGATTGCGTTCTATTCTGGGGTAAAGATGATGAAGGGAATATCTTGAAGACCTTGTTGCATGTCCGGTATGTCACACGGATAGGTATAAGTTGACTCATGCAGGGAATAAGAAAGCTGTGAAGATACTTTGGTATTTCCCGCTGAGTGATAGGTTGGAACGGTTGTACATGTCTTCACACACGGCCAAAGCTATGAGATGGCACGCTGAGAGGGATTTGTCTGACGACGATGTAATCATATTTTTGTTTACTTGTATCACGTTTGACAAAATTAGTTCATTAATATTTTTTTTTAATATTTATTTATCTTACAAGGCCATTTCTGGAATTAACGCAACGAACCGGGGGCAGAACACGAGTAACCATTATGTCGGGTCTAGACCATTTGTGGTTTGGATGGAGGAGGCGACATAACAAACAGAAGTCAACCCGTACATGAAAGTATATCCTCAGTCCAGCGAAAATATTGTAAGTTAATATATTTACTTATATATATATATTATTTATCATTTATATATATATATATATATGTTTACTAATATATATGTTTTTTTCCTTGTCAATTAGGCGGGAGTGAGGAAAGAAGCTGAAGCGGTGTTGACTTAAATAGCGAGGGAGCATTAGCCAGAGACACAAGATGAGGACCTCCCAGAGGCCATCTCTCATATTGATCAATCTGATGTGACGGTAGGGGCAAGGATCATGAGTCACGCTTTCCCACCATGAGGGAACAGGTACTACTGTAGGGGTCTAGGACAACAGGGAGATGGGGTCTTAAAAAACACTCCCGGTTTCTCACGCATGTCCTCATCTGCCAATGCTGCTCAACTACAAGAGCAACTTCAGAGGAAAGCAATTGAGCATTAGAGACAGATAGAAGAGGCGAGATTAGCGCAGAAGGCTGAGCTCAGGAGGAGAGAGGAGCATAACCAGGCTCAAATGTCATCCTTGTTTGCGACGCTTTCTGCACATCTCCAGGCGCAAGGACTCCCGCCCCCACCTATGCCACAAATCCAGCCCCCTTTCGATACTCCACAACAGCCGCAAGATCCACAAGATAATAGCAATGCTCCTTCATATTTTAACGACATAAATTTTGGTAATAATTAGTTTAGGTGTTATGCATGTTTAGTTTGAACATTTAACTTAGTTTAAATGTTCAGTTTAAAACGTACTTGTGTTTGCTTAAATTTAATTAATTTGCATTTGTTCATGAAAATGTGTTTTGTTTTTATTTTGGGTGTTGTTGGCTATTGTTGGAATAAAAATCCAGATGTTTTTTTTTTTCAGAAAAATGAACTTTAGCCGACGATATGCACACTTTAGCCGACGAAATAGACATTTGTTTTTCCAGGAACCAGCAACTTTAGCCGACGAAAATAACAATTCTCGTCGGCTAAAGACCACTTTAGCCGATGAGTTTATATACTTTTACCGACGAAACTTCGTCGGACAAAACTTTCACGGCTGATCAAAATGGTTGACCTAACCCAACTTTAGCCGACGATACATTTTAATTTCATCGGTTAAAGTCGGGTTAGGTCAACCATTTTGACCAGCCGTGGCAATTTTGTCCGATGAAATTTCGTCAGTAAAAGTATATAAACTTGTCGGCTAAAGTCTAAACTTTAAGTCGACGAGGAGTAAGTCGTCGGCTAAAGTATGGACTTTAGCCATCGAATCTATGAAATTTCATCGGCTAAAGTATGGCCGATGACCATTAGCCGACGACACTTTAGTTGACGAAACTTCGTCGGCTATTACTTTTGCTGACAAAAATGTCTAACAGGCCGACAAATTTTTTTCGTCGGCTAAAGACTTTTTTCTAGTAGTGTCAATTGAGTTTCAAAGTCTTATTTTTATTGGAATAGAGTTTGACTTTTATTTTGTGTGCAAATAGTCATTAGCCCATAATAATAATGATGTTCCGTGGGTTCATCACATTCACATGAAAAGTGAGAGTAAACACTCTCAGTTCATCAGTCTAATCAGATGGTTAATCTCTCATTTTGATAGTAGTTATCAATTTTAAGGGATAATTATAGCACACAATACTAATATACTATTACTTGTTCTATAGGTTTCTTGTGGGATTCAGATTTGTCGACCAGCAACATATGTTGGTCATAATGACCAACCAATAAAATGCTGTCATGTTAGTCATAATTTTTCAAACCTCACAATCTTTCTTTACTTTCTCTCTCATTCCTCTCTCACTAATTGGTTGGTCATTATAACCAACATACATTGCTGGTCAGCAAATTTGAATCCTTTTATGTGAATATCTAAATAAGTCCGCAAACAATAAATCCCTACATGATCTCTTAGTAGACTTGTCGATTTTTAAATTTATAAAATCCGCAATTTATCGATAATAGTAGCTAATTGCAACCACAAAATAATATTTATTTATTTTTTAATTTTTTTAATAACTCACACCGTTTGTGAGGTTTGAACCAGAGACCTCAAAATTATCAGTTAAATACTTTAACAAGCCAAGTCACGGCTCACTGACAAAATAACATTTAATTTACAACGGTCGATCAATGTCTCTAAACCCATAACTCTCTCTCCCTCCCTCTCTCTTTCCCTCGAACCTTCATCCATCATAACTAACATGGAGGTCCTCTTAGCAAAGTCGTTTGGCTCCTTCCCGACCGATAACATTTAGACCCAGTTTGGTATAGCGTAGCTTTAAAAAACATATTGTGTATGAAGTTTTAGATTTTCTAGTGTTTGGTAATTTTTTTATTATTTTTTTTAAAACTACTTTTCAAAAAAATTACAGGTCACCGACACAACTTTTAGAAGCAACTTGAAGGATAGTACTAGAAGCAGTTGTTAAAAAAAGAAAAAAATTTCCATTTAGTACAATTTTTAGAGTTTATTTCTCATTCCAACAGTTTTTTAAAAACATTGACCATTTCAACTTTTTTTTTAAAAAAATTGTGCTCATTCTAACAAAACTCATAACAATTCTAAACAACCTATTTTTTAATACCCATGCTACCCTCACCTAATAAAACATACTTAGAGAGTGAAAATAGAAGAGAGAGGTAACATGGTCACCGACAACCGGACTCCGGTTATCGGAATCTCGTCAGAATCTGGAATTAAGTTTACTAACACCTAATAAACTTCTATTGAACCATAAACCACATTTCTATCGTCACAACCAACTTTACTATCCCCTAATAAACTCTCACTGAACCCCTAAACCACATTCTTATTGAAATAGCCAACTTTATTACCCCTAATAAACCCCAGTGAACCGATAAACCGCATTTCTATTGCACAACAAACTTTACTACCACATAATAAATTCCCTGTAGTGATCCCGGTTTCCATATGATATCTCCTTGAAGTATTTTCCGTATTATTAAAGGATTATGTGGAAATCTCTTGCTTGTATAAGTAAAGCTGAGTTTCGACATTTATTTCCTTAAGTGTTAGGATTTAGTGGCCAAAAGTTGACTTTCTTTTTCGTACGGTATCTTTGAAAACTCCCTTCACGAAAGTTGTAGTACTCGTCGATACGAATCCGTGGAGACATGACATGCTTGAATCAGACTTTGTGTGAAAGATTTATAATTAATCAAAGTTTGGACCGATTTAAAAGAAAAGAGAGAAAGAAGTATAAATAGGAAAAATTTAGGGTTATTTCAAAAAAACCCCAAATCTCCCAATCGCCTCACCGGAGAACTCGCTGTCCAGGCCATCATCAGAGTTGTTCTTGGTCTCGTTGGATTCAGAAGAGTCTCATCTCCATTTTTAGGGGACTTTTGCTCCATATCTCGAGCTGGAGGAGGATTTGTGGACGAAGGACCGAGGCGTGGGGAGACTCGTCGGAGTTCATGGTTCGAGGCGGAGTTTGTGCTTGAAGCAAGGTGATTCGAGCTGGGTTCTACCTTCTGAAGGTGTAGGAGCATGCCAAGGAACGAGTAGTGACTCGAGGAAGAAACTTTTGAGTTGGGGCTGAGTTAACTCGGTGTTCATATCGAGTTAGGGATTCTTACTGGTAAGTTTTAGTTCCCTAGGTCGTTTCAAGGTTATTTATGTTGCCTTGATTGTGATTCTCTCGATTCAGTTCAAATTGGTGTTAAAATTGTGGAACCTAAACTATTGCAGAATCGATATGGAAGCAGCTGCCGGTTCTTAGTCAGAGTTGGCCGTTCTGGCAGATATAAGGAGGCATGTTTTTCCTTGTTTAAACATTAGGGTGACTTGGGAGCGTTTTGGGAGAGTTGTGGGCACAATGAATGTTCCACTGCCGCTGGCTCTACAGGCAGTGGTGGCCGCAATGATGTTTGGTAGTTGTTGATAAAGTAGGGGTAGGTTTTGGTTAGTTGCAAGCTGTGAGGGAACCCCTGCTGCCGGTTAAGGTGGCTGTGTGGTGGTTATGGTTGCAGAGGTGGCTGAGGTGGCGCTGTGGCTGCTAGCAGCTGCCGGGTAGATTAGTTTTCTGCGTTGTAAGTTGTCGGAAAAAAATGTTGTAGATGTGTTGAGTGTGGTAATGGTGTTAGTGTTGAATTGTTTTAGTTTTGTTGTGAGAACTCGACGACAAGGGGAGGTTGTCGGGTAAGGTCGTTCCCTTGTTGTGACGAACCTTTGGGTTAAGAGGTAGTTGAGGGGTTAAACCGGATTCTTTAGTTTGGACACTAATAATAACATTTGTTTTATTTAGGTGTTTGTGGTGTGTGGAAAGTTGAGCTCGTCTTAGTTTTGTGAAGACGCAGCGGGAATTCGGAAGGTGAGTAAATCTCACAGAGGTTCTGAATTGAACCAGTAATTACCATTTTTAGTTCATTTATATATTTATGAAATTATTTCTTAGGAATGAAGTTTTAGTTTTAAAATATATGGACTTGATTGACTACGGCCCATAGGGTAAGTAAAAAAAATGAGATTTCTCGTGAAAACGATTTTTAAAATGTTGTGGAATGAACTATAATGGTGATGGTGATGGTGGTGTTTATGGGAGAAAAGTGATTACTATGCATATTTTGGTGCCTCGTGAAGCGTGTGTTTAATTGTTGTGTAGTGTTATTGTGTGGGCTTGTAGACCTTCGGGTCGGTCACAATGGGTGACGTTTTGTTTGGACTTTCGGGTTGGTCACAGTGGATGACGTTTTGTTTGGACCTTCGGGTCGGTCACAACAGTGACGAATTGACAATATACGGGAACCAATGCCTTTGGCCTGATGATTGGTTACGATCAGTAGAGCTCTAGTCTATCTATCATTGACAGGACCCACCCCAGGTTAAACCCTTTTAACCCGAAGTAAATCCTGCGGGGACCACCTCAAAGGAACTTCTTACCGAAACCCCCTTGAAATGACCAACCCTTCCTACTAAACTAACTAAACCGGGTTAGTCAGAGCAGTCTACAGAGATGATTACCCCAAAGAATTTTACGCAGCAACGGAAAGATCGACTATGCCTCGACTCTCGTACGCGCTCGACCTCCTCTCAAGAACCCTGCATCACTGGGCATTTAAAAACGAAAGACCCAGGGGAGAAACATTTAAAAACTGTTAGAGTGAGTGGACGAAAATCAAATATAAAACTCTATTTCTTTTAATGCTCTCCCAAAAATGTTTTGATTTAAAAACTGTTTATGCATGCCCACAAATACCAAATATTCCACAATTGCATGATAAGATAAACAAGGATTATGGGAAGAGAAATGTTCTCAAACATAATCAGTCTGACCTCTCAGACTAGGGTCGGAGCTAAGAGCTCTAGTAGCGCCCTCACGCTACTCTATGCTAGCTATATAAAATAATACGGTCAACCCTTGAAATATCAACCTGACCTCTCAGGCTTGTCTGTCCTCTCAGACCAGGGTCGGAGCTAAGAGCTCTAAATAGAATGATAACGGTCAACCCTTATAATATCAACCTGACCTCTCAGGCTTGTCTGTCCACTCAGACCAGGGTCGGAGCTAAGAGCTCTAAATAAAATGATACGGTCAACCCTTATAGTGCACTACGTAGTTTGCCTGACCTCTCAGGCTAGGGTCGGAGCTAAGAGCTCTAGTAGCGCCCTCACGCTACTCTAGCTAGCATATTATTGGTCAACCCTTATAATAAACATTCAACAATACATTAATCACATTCTCTTCCCAAAACAATAAATTAAAACAATTCCTTGTCATATATGCATAAAACCAATTTCCAACGAAGTCTCGGGTTCAATTCCATTCGAAGGACGGCCCTCACCGTCTATACCCATTTTCGGAAGAAATAGAAAATCGAGTAATAATGTAAATACGTTCAAGAACCCGAGAAGGATATAATTTTCGGAAACAATCATAAACACCATGCAATTAACTCAATAATTAAGGCATGCATTTATTTAAAATAATATGTCCACTCACAGTACTATTGCGACCTTTCCGCTCGGAAAGCTCCTCGAGCGAAACCCTCGAACTAACCGCGTAGTCGAGCCCGTCTCACGTCCGACCAGAGACTGTACAACAAATCACCAAATTAGTCAATCACGGTTGACTTGGTCGTTTCCTAGTTTGACCAGGAAATTCTTATTTGACCACATTCCTTTCTTTTTAACAGCTTTTCAACATCACACTTATTTCCGATTATCGACTCGAAGTTTGGTTTCCGTTTACGCCACTTTAGCATAAGTATTTTATCTCTTTACTTATTGTGAGTCGATACGTCGATAATTAAATTATCCGATTGTTTTTCCACGATTAACTTGACAATTCCGTTAATAGGAGTCAACAACATCTCCCTCAACCACTAGAGCGGTCAACATATTATAATTCTCATACTTCACGAATTAACTTCAAAACCTTTAACTAAAATTCTACCTTTTCTTTAACCTTTTCAACCCGATTTAACATCTTCTAGTAAATGGAAACCTTCCAAAAAGGGAAAGTTTCCCAAAATGGAGAGTTTCCTAAATTGGTAAGTCTTCCTTAAAATGGGAAGTTTCCTAAAATGGAAACTTCCTACTTATGTCCAATTTTACGTAAATATTTCGATTACGATTCAACTAACACTTTTCGATTCAAAGCTTAATGGGAATTTGGTTTCTACCTCTTCGGCATTCTGCCGGTTTACGGTATCACCGGAATCTTCGCCGGATTCCGGTAACTTGCCGGAATTTCGCCAGAGTTTCCCCGTTTTCTTCGTCACCAAGTTACGACAACAAGACAACAAAACCACATCAGAATATTCTCCAAAACAACCAATTGTCACAGAATACCAAATTAAACAACACTGATCACAGGGAAACATCACTCACCTAAACTCGGTTCGAACTCAATACCACTGCCTCCACTCCAAACCACTGCAGTTGCTCCTCCAGTTCCTCCTAGACGTCACCCAGCCTCCCAAAACTCGCAAGAACACCAAGAATGGGTCGCCGGAGGGAGGAGTAGAAAGAACCCAGAAAATCCCAGAAACAGTGGAAATGGGGGTTCTCAAATAGAGCTCGATTTTTAGGTTTAAAGGTATGAAAATGAAGAGGAAGAGAAGAGGAGGAGAACCATACCGGTCGGAGGCTGAGTCGCCGCCTGGAACGCCGGAATCCGGCCAACACAGACGCTCTTCCTCCTCCTCCGATCTCCTCTGATGTTGGGTGGTTGCAGAATTGGTTTGAGGGGTTTTAAAGAGTGAAGGAAGGCGAGTATTTTGGTGGTGGTTGATGGTGAGGGTGGTGGCCTGAACCGGCTGGACGCCGTCGAGGACCAAGTTCGACCGAAGGAGAGGAAAGCTCGAGCGGAGCTCGACTTGGTTCCTTTGACCAAGTCTGACCGGTCTCCCCTTTAAATAGGGTGCACGGACGAACAAGATTAAATGACAAAAGATCTGACGGCCAAGAACTAAAGGGTAAGAATTAATTACCAAAATGGTAAATAAATGTTACCAGAATGGTAAGTAAGATTACCATAAACTTCCGAAATTCACAGAAAATAGCCGGAAGCTCCGAAAAATATTTCGGAAATACCGAGAGACTCGTGTTGACACGTACTACAACATCGAGTCATCAATTCAGGTATTTGGAGAGTTTAGAAAAACTCAAAATTTAACTCGAACGATATCTTATCGAATAACCGTTCGTAATTAGAAGTCCTCGGTAACTCGTGAATCTCTGTGAAAGGTAACTTTTATTAACTTTAAAAGATTCGGGGTGTGACAATCATTGCATGTCATTAGACCCTTTGTGTAGGGCAATAGGATGCATGTTTATTTTCAGTAGAGTGGAGTTTGACTTTTTGTCGTTGTATGCCTTAAGACCCTTTATGTAGGGCTCCGAGATATATGTTTTATTTTTTCGGTAGTGAAAAATATGATTGTGATGTGTGATTAAGTGTTGGTGTTTTACAGAGCATTTAGTGACTCAAACTTGTATTTTCTGCTTGAAATATTATTGTTGGTAAATGATTGAGTCTGTTGTTTTACTCACACGAGCTTTTAAAGCTTCCGGGTTTGTTGTTTTACAACCCGGTGCATCATTTCTTGGTGTAGAGATTGAACCTTCAGGTGTTGATCCACTAGCGTGACTTGGAGATCAGTTTATGATAGTTTTGGGTAATTTGCTGTGAGGCTTGTATTATATTCTCTTTATTTGATTGAGAGAGTTGATGTTTTCTCAGATTCTAAGTACTGAGTGACCATATATAATTATGCGACTCACTTGTTGAGTTGGTATTCAAATTATTAGTCTGGATTTGTTATTGTTGGGTTTGTGAGTTTGCAGGTTATGAGATTGTTACGTTTCTAGATGTTATCATGTCCAAATTTCGAAAAAAATATTATTCAAAATTGGGGTCGTGACACTCCCACTGAACCCCTAAACCGCTTTCATATTGCACAGCCAACTTTACTACCACCTAATAAACTCTCACTGAACCCCTAAACCGCATTCCTATTACACAACCAACTTTACTACCATTTAATAAACTCCCACCGAACTCCTAACCTCATTCCTATTTCACAACCAACTTTACTACCATATAATAAACTCTCACTGAATCTTTAAACCACATTTCTATAGCCACATCCAACTTTACTACTAATAAACTCACACTGAACCCCTAGACCACATTCCTATTGTCACAAACAACTTTACTACCCTCTAATAAAGTTAAAAGGAGAGAACGAGAGAGAGAGAGAGAGAAAAAAAAAGAGAAAGTAGAAAAGAGAGAGAGGCAGTGTCTTATGGTTTTGTCTAATTTCGAAACCCTAAGGCGTCTATGGTTCTTCTTCATCTTCTTCTTCTGGCTCTCTCTGGTTTTTAGAGAGAGAATGTTTATGGGCAGCAATGGTTAGAGAGAGAGAGAGAGAGGCTTTTGCTTTATATACATGAATACCTGGTTATTGATGTGAAGCACTAGGTGGTGGTTTGTGTTGGTTGAAGAAGATGCACCAGGATCCCGTACCGTACGCCACCACTTTTCCCTCTCTTGCTGCTCTAAGAAGCCGCCGCAGAACAATAAGAAACCGAGCAAGGAGAGCGACACCGAGATCATAGGCGAGCAGATCGAGGCGTTGGCCATAGCGGCGACTAGGTCAGAGGCTAGGTCACCAAATCGGGGTTGGTCGGCGTGGAGGCATTGGTCGGTGTTGTCCTCAAGATAGCAGAGAAAGAGAGAGAAAGATAGAGAGAGAGAGAGTTCAGATCGGAAGAATGAGAAGGAGAATAAAATAGTTAATAAGAATAAGATAGTAATTTCTTGCTAAAAGTTGGAATGTGCAATGAAAAAATGTTTTAGTTGGAGTGGTCACTTTTTTTTTCCAATTTGTATGAAATGGTCAATACCCTAAAAACACTAGAATTTAAGATAATTTTTCTTTACAGCACCTTTAAAATTAATATTTACCAAACACTTATTTTTTTAGTACAGCAATAATTTTTTTTTTTCTAAAAGTCACAGCAATACCATACTGGTTCTTATTCATTACAACAAAATAATTATCAACTTTGATCAATACTCGTTCTCAATATCAAATATGTTTTTTTTTAAATTTAAAATATATCCAAAGCATTTTATCATAGGGCATCTTTATTCCTCACTCCACACCACATGTAAAACACTTTATCCATCTTTAGTTGTTTTGTTTTGTATGTTTGTTGTATCCTTTTGTATGTTTGTTGTATCTAGTTTTGGTAATTTTTCCATTACTTGCCCATTAATTATCTCATGTTCATGGTAAGTCGCAGAAAATCTTACACGCTTGAACTCCATGTTTTTATTGTAGTACTATATATCATAGAAAATTTAAAAAAATGAGAATTTACAAATGATTTTTTGAATTAATCTTATAAATCTTGACTCATATTTTGTGAAAATCAATTGAGTATGTTGAGAGACAGAGGGAGCAGAAGGATTAATTATGGGCAAGAAATTGGTCCACAAAATAAATGGAAAAGAGAGAGAGAGGGGAGTAGGATTAATTACGGGCAAGAAATTGGTTCACAAAATAAATGGAGTTGATGATACATGACATGAGTACATACTAAATCCCTACATTGCATGAAAATGGAAGCGGAAACGTGAAACCGAAGTGTTCAGAATTGCGGAAGAGTTTTTTTTCAAAAATTGGTGGAAACTAAACATTTTAAAAGTGTCCAAATAAAATAATATATATTACATGTTAGTTAAAAACAAATAATTATCACTATGTTTCCTAATCTTCTTATTGATTTATTGTTGATAATAAATACAAATTAATAAAACAATTTTCAACCTCCTAGTTATTTAATTGTTTAGCCCCTTAACCAAATACTTATGTACATAACTATTATCCCATCAATCAAAAACACCGTTCTTTTTGAAATAGAAAAAAAAAAATAGGCTACTAGCTAACACATGGGTTGTGCAACTAAAGAGACTGGAAGGCCATCCACCTTCCTCACAAACAAAAGAAGCAGACACATCCATATTCATTTTGAAAAGACAGTGAAAGAACATTAACGCGCCGTTAAGTCACATATTCATAGTGGCCGTCCGCGCTTCCGAATCGAAGTCATGCTCTTCCATATCAAAATCGGATGCTTTTGAAAAACGTGACCACCTCGGCAAAGCAGATATAGCAATGGGAAGTACAGCCTTGTCTTGCCTTGATCACAATTTTCAAGATGTGTTGGACCCCGAAAATTCTCTTCTTTTCTTTTCTTCTCTTCTCTTCTCTTTTGGAAAAAACACATGCTTTCATCATTCCTATCCCCATCACTGCCTGCCTCATTTTGAACCCTCAAACACTTTTTACATTGTCAGGGTAAAGAATTACAATGGTAAGTATAAATCCAAAAATAAAAAAGAATTACAATGATATGGTCAAAATTTGAGAGTTACTTGAGTTATAAAGAAAAATTACTGCAAGATAGTCTGGTGATTCTTATTTAGTTGGATGTGCTCTCCGATCTAGATTCGAACCCTAACGATGAAAAAAAGGATAGGATAAAGGCTGCAATGCTCTACTGACTGGTCGAGTCCCTAATAGATTAATCCTTGGACCTAGGAAACATTTGCCATTGCCATAAATTTGTTAAGAAAAAATAGCTATATAGTGAAATTAGACATAAAAAGAAAATTAAAAACTCTTACAATCGATAAAAAAAATTATAAGTTGCAAATAAATTACAAAAACAAACATGTAATAGTCGAAGTATGATTTATAAAGAGCGAAAAATGGTACTGAGCACGAGCAGCATGTTTATCCAATTTATTTAATCAAGAACAAAAGATACTCTATCTCTTTAATTCTTTTTGAAGAATGGAATGGAATGTGTGTGGGGATGATTTGATCCAAAAGTGATTAAGAGAATTTCGTTTATAACTCTTTTTACCAAAATTTTTTGTTTTTCATATGTGCTTTACTTTCCATAACTACAAAACAAAGAACTAAAGAGAAATCATGTTAAAAGATGATTCTAATATTCACTTTAGTTTATCTCATATGAACACTAAACTTTTTGTTACGTTGAAAAGCAAATTATATTCTTGGTCAACTAGATTGGATTTCATCCTCATCATATATATAATAAAACACAAGCTGTCCCTCACAAATTTTACTTTTCAAGATACCAAAACTTTATGGTTTATTCTAATAATCTCTCATGACTTGTCTCTACTCTTTCCAAAGGTTCTTATTGCATGCTGTCTTAGGAAACCAAAGCTTCCTTCAACAAGGAGGCGATTCATATTTTGATTCCCAAATCGATCGAATTACACGGTTATCCGCTTAGACATGCTCCTCATCATGAACACAACCACCCTTGTCATACATATCCAGCTTAGCGGATATATTGGCATTAGAGTAAGGTTATGGTGGTGTTTTAATGTTTCTCATATGTATCGGTTTTTATCACTTTAAGAACACATTCTATCATTTTAAAAAGAAAAGTTATTTTTTTGATCTTAAATATCAATTTTAAACTTTTGATAAGTAAGAAAAATGGAAAACTGATGAGAATGAGATGACAAACCAGATCAAGAAAGATAATATGATTCTAGCAATAGCAATGCCAAAGTGGAAAGAGGTTACTGAATCCCCTAAAAATATTGAAGCAGATTGGGATTAGGAGGAGGAGAAATTGATTGAGCTTCATTCTCCCATGACGTCATAGAAGCACCGATCCAGATTTAGGCATAAAGATGTAGAAGGCAGGCAGACTTTCTATCTGTGACACCGACAAGGATGCGACCCATTGACTGAAATTAGAGAACACCCGGTCATTAAAAACTCCAGATCGAGACTCATATGCTTCGTCGGAAATGGAGGAAAGTTGAGCATCACAGGTCAGGGCAATGAGAACGAAACGATTTCAAATTGAATAGCTTGCTAGAAATCATGGTATTATTGAATTGAAAATGCTGAAAATGTAAAAGAGAGCAAGATTAGAGGTTACATTGTGGTTTTTCTCATTGATGTAAAATGTAGATTACAAGAGTTTATATGGTTAAGAAACTAGGTAAATAGCTAAATGACCAAACTATCATGCTCTATAACACTACTATAATTCTAACACATTTTTTATTATATTGAGTTTGGACGAAAAATAGAGAACTCTTTCTTAAGGGACAATCTGACGGACAAGTGAAGATGAGGAATGAAAACAAATGCACAATATGTTGTTAATATTTCTGTTTTCTAGTGTAATACATGTGGTTGAGGTTGAGATGTATGTCTCTCCTATTCCCTTAAAACTATTCGTTAAGTGAAAAAGCTTGTAACACAGTTTGCTCAAAGAAAAAAAACCCACTTAGACAGATCACTTGTTTAGGAAGAGGAGCTAGCATATAACCTTAATCAAAATACATTGATTTTTAGAACTTTCCCATCTGATTTTGTGCATCACCAAAACTAGCCAAGTCCCTTAAACCACCAACTCAAAGGGTATTGGCTTTGTCGTTGTTATACTTCTGCTTTTGAAATCAAAGCACTTGGCCAAACTGAAGGTGACCACCACCACGATCACCACCTTGAACCAGTAGTACACTAAAACCAACTTATGAATCATTCTAAGCTTGCTAAGTTGATACTCATTCTCTCCAATCTTTGCCTTGCTTCTTCTTTATCATCCTGCTCCATCTTGAGGATATGGCATGTGATCCTATCTTTCTAAAGTATATTACAGCAGCTCCGATCCAGCTACCTCTTTTAATCTGTTTGGTCCCTTTGGGGCAGAAAATACCCATTGCTTTTCCTCAACATGAAACTTTAACCAGTTCATGATTCCAAAACTTGCAGAGACCATCATTCAATTTCTAAATACATCTCATTTTGCCCTTAAAATACACGAAAATTCATGTATATATCAAGATGCAATCATTTATTAAAAATCTTAACGGTTGATAATTATACTTAATTTTTATTTAAAAAAATAAATAGTGTCAAAAATGTAATCTGACTGTCTATTTAAATTGATTTAAATGCATCATAATGTACGCAACACGCTATGCAAAATACATTTTCTTTGTTTACCATGCAATTCTCTTTTCATATTTTTCTGCGGCACAACAATAATGCCTAGGTTTCTTAAACCAGCCGTATTTACTACTTTCATGACTTTGATTCACTAACACCCTAAACGACATGTGATTCAAATAAAGGCAGTCATCACTCATCAGTATTTGCAATCTCTTGTACATAAAGCTTCAAATTCAGGTATCTAGAGCTATGTCTTCGATTTGAGTAAGATATTTTCGATCAATAGTGTTCGTTGAGATGTAGCTAGCAATTGATACAGAGCTTGTACATTACTCCTTAAGTCCGGCCCTGTAAATTCATTAGATTTGTGCTCAATGCCAACCTTCAAACTTAAAATGAATGAAAAACAAGTCGGTTCTCATACCGAAATATACACCCCATTAACCTACGTACGTTTTACTACTGGTCTTATAACACGGTATATAGTATCAAACTAACAAGCCAAGAATTATAGCTAAGACCCGCCACACGTCCAAGAAAATCGATCGAGTATATCGTCTAAATCGTAGCTAAAACATCCATAAAAGGTTGAGGAATAGTTCTAAAACCAGCAAAGATCGAAAAGAATGAAGGGGAGAAACGAAAATGTAGTCGAATTTTGGTTGGTTGTGCTTTCACATTTAGTCTTGTCTATTGCTATATATCATTCATTCATTCATTATTGTCTTAACAGAGTTGGCATTTTCTCGAAATTATGATTAACAAGTGCATGTGTTTCCAGTTTGAATCGAGTTGAAGCTGCACCTTTTGTTAACTTTGATATTGGTACTTGAGAATTTGGCTTTGATTTGCTAGTGTCTGTTAATATGGTACATATGTCTTTTTGAGAGACATCATGTAGGGATGTGGGTGATCATCTTTTTAACCTTAAGGGGGCATACTTAATCGCATTAACTAGTTGAAAACCGCTTGAGAAGTTGCAGTATTGGATTTATTTTCGTGGTACTTCAACATGTGTGTGGTGGTATATGATATTTCTTCAGATCTTATGCTGTTTTTGTTTTTTTAGAGCAATACCAGAAAGATTTATTCAGGATAAAAAAGAGTTACAAAACATGAGAAACATCGATGGTAGAATGAGATTTCTCACTTAATTTCCTACTACTAATACCAGTTACGGGTTTGTCATTATCAATCGCATCCATAAACCAATCTGGCCTAGCCCACAACCATGATAAACGCCCATTTAACCGAGCTACAAACTTAGCAATAGCATTAGCTACTCTATTAGTAGACCTAGGAGTATGCATGTTGGAACTAAGTTTGTACCACACGGTGATACATGTGTGCAACGTGTGTTATGTCGATATTGATGGCTAATTGTGGACGACACGAGATTTATAGTGATTCACCTTATCTGCGGTGGGCAAGGCTACATCCACTTAACATGTACTAGAGTCTGGGTGGCAAATTGCCTTCCCCCAAGGATTACAAGTAGCTATCTAGCATCAAGAGAGCTAATAAGGAGTAGGAAGTCTCCTATTTATAGGAAAAGGAGACTCCATCCTGTTATACATTTCCGATGTGGGATAGGTGGTCCAAATGTGTTCCGTGAGGGCATGTTGGTGAGATCAGCAATGTGACTTCCTGATGTCGGATCGACGACTTCTGATTGTCGATACGTAGCTTGTATGACAGGCTTCATTGGGTAACGTTGTGGCTTGTGGGGCAACATAAATGGTGTTACTTATGTTTGGCTGTGGAGGCACAGAGTGACTACTCCTTCAAGTCTCCAAAGTCCCCAAGTAAGAGAGCCTTCTTGATTGGGAAGTTAAAACCAAGTCATCAAGCATAAGTAATGTCAATGTGGTGCTTAGCCCTACCAGACCCTGAGCTCCTCAATCAAGAATTGTCTTTTATCGATGATGGCGATGTCTTGTCGTTTGTGCGCTGATGGCGAACTTCTGCTTGTTGGCGTTGATGGCGAACTCTCGCCCTCTAGCGCTGATGGCGTACTCTCGCCTTCTGGTGCTGATGGCAAATTTTTACCTTGTAATATGTATGTTTTCCTGCACACATGTAACAAAGAAAGTACGCATATTCCGTAAGGTAGATTCACGCTTTTATGGTGATAAGTGAGCTGGAGAAGCAAACTATAGATATGCCGGAGACTTATCGCTTAAGTTAGGTGACCTCTTACGGCGACAAGCGAACAGTAGATTTCAGAGACTGGTCGCATAAGGTTTATAAACTCTTACAACGAAAAACGTTTTAGTAGATACCAGAGAGCTGTCATGTTGCTAAAAATGTAATCATTAGAGGATTATCTTTATTCTTGACATAGATCCTTAGTGAACAAGAGTTTTCCTGAGAATAATAGTTAAGGTAATCTTGTTTCATTTAAACATGCAAATGTATATAAGTACCCGAGTTCCGCTATAGGAATGTGGGAGTGCTCGGATATGTGTGTTTTAACATATATCGTGTTCTAATGCCATATAGAGGTAATGATCAATGTTTTAACTAAAAAATGATGGAGTTGTAAGATGGGTGCTATGAGCTCATGTCCCATAATCCCGTAACGTTGTTGAGATCTTACGGTGATATTGAGATTTTATCCCAGAAGGTTGTTGCTTTCTTCTGATGATATGTAGATTTTATCCCAGAAGGTTGTTGCTCTCTACTGGTGATACTTTCGGAGATATGCTCGCATCCGCTTACACTTTTTAACTCCTTCATAGTTTAGTTGAAAGTCTTAATGTCTCAAATCCCTAAGCAGAATATCAAGTGTAGCATGTTGTTGAAGTAAGACATGACAAATAGCTAGGCATGTGTAGTAAAAAATGTAATGAGCTCTTTGCAAGAGCGTGTATCAAGATTTGATTTTACTTATCTTATGCCAAAAAGTGGCATGATATCAAGGGGTGTTGTGCACGTTGGGGGCTACTGAAGGCGAAGTGCACGCTGGGGTGCTGCCAAAGGCGAAGTTCATACTGGGGCGTTGCCAAAGGTGAAGTACACGCTAGGGCGCAGTAAAGTGCTGATGGCAAATCTTGAGATTTTTTTAATGGCGAATTCCCGATTCCCTCCTTCTAACATATGTTTGAATTTCCCCGGCCTTTCCCGGCGAAGCAGCGGCCGAAGCAGCAGTTTGAGGGCGACATGAGAAGGCGAAGCTCGAGAGCGGAAATGCTGAGGATGAAGATCGTCTATCCTCTTTGCCGTTATGGATGGAGGGTCTGCAAGAGAGGGCGGCGATTCTGCTGTTCAGAGATTGATGTCGCTGTGAGATATGTGGTTGTTTGAAGGCTACTTGATAGCACCTAAACCGTTGTGTGAAGGTTGGACGTCCAGGACATGTGCTCGGGCTTTGATGGTGGATTCCATCGATGTCACCGTTCGAGAATTCCGTTGTGAGACCGAGTCTGTCTTCAGAAGTTCATGGATATATATGGTGACCACGTAAAGAGATCGAAGCAGAGAGAATGGTAGAGTCGATGCGATGGCGAATCGCCGCAGATGCCTTGGTTAGAACAGTGAGTTGCTCGGGTTTTTTGAATTCCCGTTTTCCAGCGTTTTTTTGAAAGTCACTTCCTCTCTTGTTTCCCACCCTTTCTCTTATTTTCAATGCTCGGCCATTTTTTGGATGACGATGTCTCCCTTGCTCTTTTCTTGGTCTTCCTCGTTTTAGTATTCTGTCAATCATGCAATGAAGTGAAAAATGTTTCGCCATTCGCGAAGCCTTTTGTAGTTAATTTCCAAAGACGGCGCCAATGTTGGAACTAGGTTTGTACCACGTGGTGATACGTGTGTGTAATGTATGTTATAATTTGTACTATGCGGTGATATGTATCTGCAATGTGTGTTATGACGATATGTGATGACGAATTGTGGATGACACGAGATTTATAGTGGTTCACATTACCTTCGATAGGAAAGGCTACGTCCACTTCATATGTACTAGAGTCTGGGTGGCGAATCGCCTTCCCCCAAGTATTACAAGTAGCTATCTAGCATCAAGAAAGCTAATAAGGAGGAGAGAGTCTCCTATTTATAGGAAGAGGAGACTCCATACTTTTATACATTTCTGATGTGGGATATGAGGTCTAAATGTGTTTCGTGAGGGCATGTTGGTGAGGTCGGTAATGTGACTTCCTGATGTCGGATCGGCGACTTTCGAATGTCGTTACGTAACTTGTATGACAGGCTTATGAGTTGTTTCACGGTCGGGTCTCGTTGTGGTTTGTGGGCCCATATAAATGATGTTACTTGTGCTTGACAGTGGAGGCATATAGTGGCTACTCCAACAATGCATAACCATAGACTACCAACAACAACTAACAAACCTCTTACATGATCAACTCGGATCCCCTCCTTTGCATAGCACTCACCATCATCATTCTCCAACCTCACAACCTCTACGCTATCACAATTAACCCTCTCTAGCAACTAATTATGCTCAACAACACTTTCCAACCCAAGCAAATAGATAACAATTCAGCAGTAGGCCGTAACCGTCCTTGAGCTCTCCAGCTAGCACCAACTCTTCCAGATGGTTCCTCACAACAGCTCCCACACCCACATTAATACCAAGAGGCTTTCCCACATCATTACATAATGGTCAAATATAACAGTTGGTAACCGAGGTATTTTCCCAAGTAAAACTCTGTTTTTCCCACACCAATTACTCCATAATACTATAACAAGCATCTTCATTTCGTCAACAGTTAATGCTTGGAAAACATGATTCAAAAACTCAGAGAAAATATCAAAAGTACCCGGGACCAGCTTGGAATAGAATTCACTCTATCCAACACCGCAACACTAAAACAACAAGACAGTGTTTCGTGCAAGGGTGTTTGTTTGTTGAGAATTACAAGCCACAGTAGGGTAAACAAGTAAACAACCTTGTTACATGGACGTTCATGAAAAACATTCATCAGTAGTATCAGCTAGTTTGTATATCAGACTCCATCAGCTCTATGATACCAGCAAGATACAGTGTGTGTTTATGATGCTTAATCAGCAGCAAAACCAGTAAGCTCGAGGGCGACCTTGTTGCACAAACAAGGTGAATGTGATGCAAGATTTTCCTTTTCTTCTGAAGGCCTCTTGATAAAAAAAGGTTTATATACAGGGGAGGGAATCCATTAAGGACCTTCTTGTTGAGGACTAGTTGAAGACTTTCTCTTTAATGGTTTATTACACCCATTTTTTAATCACATTTTTTATCTCAACAGTTCAATTTATAGGACTATATGAGTAGATCACTTTTACAAATTTTCAGTTAAATTGGTGATCATTAAGACATCGAAATAGATAAAATCAATGGATGGTCCAAATATGTCAAATAGGAACCGTCCAAGTTTATAATCGGTGAATCACATTTATGAATGCCTTAAAGATTTTCAATTTGTATGAAAATTTGTAGAGACGATCTACTCATATATATCTACAAACTAGACGGTCGAGATTTGAATATGCGATACGAAACAGTCTTCAACTAGTCCTTAACAAAAATGTCTTTAATAGAACCTCTCTCTTATATACAGTGCAGTTTATCACCAAAAAAGGGAAAAAAATCAGGGCCTTTCTAAGTTGTGTGAGCGGTGACAATTTGGGGTGAATGTGTTAAAGTGACCACAAGAGTGCAGTCTCTTTTAGTAAGAACTAGAATGTAGCTTTCCGAACAGTTTTGATCGAAGTTTCAGTCCTTGAGAGTAGAGAAACATGACAAATTACGTTGGGCTCTTCTCGCTTCAATTCCGAGGTAAGCACCTCTCTCTTTACATGTATCGTTGATAGATCATAGCATAGACTAAACTGCCAATCTGAAAAGCTGGGGATCCCATTATTATATAAGGGTCGATTATGATGGTGAAGCATTAGGAGTAATGCATCGAATTGTCAACTGGTATTGTATATTTTAGGCCTTCACGGTTTTGGGCATTGCATTGTGGAGGCGTTAGAGGTGTGTCTGCTCGCATTTTTGCTCTATAAAGTGGTTAGATTTTTGGTCACAGTGGCGGACCAAACATAGGCGAATGGGGGCTCCCGCATCCACGGACTTTGGATCTGCTGTGTACAATATACAATGTTAATTGTTCACAAAAAAACTGACAGACTTATGCCCTATTATAATATAATTATTTAAATATTATGTGATGGAATTGAAGAGGTTTAAGAGCTTTACGTGTTGGAATGATCAATTACTAACATTTTTTTTATAGAAACAAGATGCAATTAAATAAGGAAAAAAAACTCTAGAGTTTAATAAGGAAAAGAAAATCTCAAAAAGAAACTAGACGTGACTATAGGTCTCTTGAATAGAAAAAAATACAGCCCGCAACCACAACCTTACAATTCTGTAAAAGTCCAAATCGACATTGAGAAAAATTCTGATACCACCATGGTTCTATTTACCCAGATCGAAGACAACACGCTTTGGAATTTTGGCAATAAACAAGTCTCTAGTCTCTACTTTATAAGTCTTTGGGGTAATTCTTTTCATCAATACACAGAGGTTAGTTTTATCTGTTCGATACTTCAATTTTTTAGTTTTATCAATTTTTTTTCTACTCTTTATTATTATTATTATTATTATATGATTACTATGTTCTGTAATTTATATATGTTTGTTTAATTCAATAGATTAATAATACAAGAGTGATTAAATCGTTATGTAATTGAAAATTTATTTTTGAAACAGACATGGAAAAATATTTTAATAGAGTACCAGAGTTGCCAAATTCTAGAGAAACAACTACTAGTAGTTCAAAAAGAAGTCATGTAGAGATTATTATGGCAAAACTTCCATCAGATCCTGGCTAGAGAACTCCAATATTTGATTACAATCCAAATGTTCGAGATGAAATTCGAAGACATTATTTCCAACATGGGCCTAGTCGACCAAGAGATTATAAGTTTCCATGTTTTTATCTATCGTTGATGTGCATGAGGAAATTGCAAATGATAGTTTGAATGGTAACCAAAAATCGGATGCATCTATTTTCGCTACGCTTGGTGCAAACATTTGATTTTGTGTTTAGCATGCATTTGATGAGGACACTTGGAATTACAAATAAGTTGTGTCACGACCCGAAATTTAGGATACCAAAAATCCTGAAACTTGAGACATGATAACTTACTACCAAACCAACGACCCCTACAAGCATAATTCCAACACTGACAAGTAAGCTCCTAAGTCTCCACTCCGCAAATCACTGATAATCCCAAATCTGCAAGATCAAACCCTACACCATAGATTGATGCACCGGGCTGTAAACAACAAACCCGGTAAACTTTTCAGCTCGTATGAGTAAATTCAAAGTCAATCACGAACTCGCACCCTAAAGATACGAGAGCTCCCGCAATAAAGAAGATTTAATAACAAAAGGTAAAGATTTATTTAAAACAAGCATCCATTGATATAAATAAATATAACGATAAAATTATACATTTCCTGCATAAAGATTAGTTCTGGAAAATGTACAGGAAATCATAAATCAAAACAGGGAAATTCCAGCAATTAAGGATAGTTCCGGAATTACCCAAAAACACATAAAGCAAGCACAAACAAGCAAACCTAATTCCTAATCTTACTTATAAGTTCGACAACACTTAGTCATTCCTCATAAGTAACTCAACAAACTCATACTTATGGGTCGTCAACACTTAGTCATTCCACATAAAAGTACCCACACTACTGTCACCATCTGTGACCCTAACAACAATTCGTATTTATGGGTTCAGCAACATTTAGTCATTCCTCATAAGGTACGTACCAACTGCTGTTACCAACTGTGACCCTAACAAACAAACTCGTACTTATAGGTTCAGCAACACTTAGCCATTCCCCATAAAGTACCAACTATCATCACCAACTGTGACCCTAACGACACATAACTCGTACTTATGGGTTCGACAACACTTAGTCATTCCATATAAAGTATTAACTACCGTCACTAACTGTGACCCTAACAACACATAACTTGTACTTATGGGTTCGGCAACACTTAGTCATTCCTCATAATGTACCAACTATTGTCATCAACTGTGACCCTAACAACACATCACACACACAAGACACTAACACAACTCTCACCACTAAGGCGCAAGTTCTCGGACTAAATTATGGGGCACAACCACTTACTCCACTCTAAGTACCGCACAAATTCTGATACGCATTTCGAGTCATAAACATCTCATTTGAAACGTATACCGTGGGACAACATTGACAACTCTACCAGTCCATACTTAGCTCAATCTGATATCTCACGATCATTGAGGCATTATCGTCAACATACAATGGCCGACACACATATCTTTCTCATATAGATATTGTTTAACAACACATCATTCTCGATGATGACGTAATATCAAATCGTCATCACACCTTTTTATAGTTCATCTTTGCGAAACCACTTAAAATCGTTTTATAATGAAAATCATTTTAACTTACGAATGGGCCGTAATCGATTAAGTCCATTTATTTTTAAATCAATAATTTGGTTTACAAGAAAAACAATTTTATAGTTTTATGACAATAAACCATAAATGTAATAATGGTTCCTCCGTGAACCAGGTGAGATAATGATCACCGCATGAATAACATCTTACCACGCCACTTCGTAATATATTAACGATATATTATAATCATACGCATATATAGAAAACTCATATATATATATATATATGCATTTTTCATGAATATTCTCACATAATATTTTATCGGCAACAAACAATATAATTACGTCCGAATAATTATATAAAACCAACACAGAACCTTAGTGAGATTTACTCACCTCGAAATCCCGTTGCGTCTTTTACCGCCGCACCGTAGATCTCCAACACGCTTGGTCAAGCAATAATCACCAATAATTATATAATCGACTTTAGTTATCACACGAAAGCAATAATAACTTAATCCATCTGAATCTCACACTCCAATCCTCCAAACCTATCTACCACAATTTAAACGAATTCCATCACCCTTCATCCACACCAAAACACGCTACAAATTTACCCTCGGTAAGAACCGACGGTAAATCCACTTCGACAAAACCCTACGCGCTTAACTGATAACCAAAATCGGTAAATTGTATATCCACGCGTTCGTATTGATGAGCACTACAACCTGGCCGACCCGACCCTAACTTTCCTTCACGAGAGTTGTAGTGCGCGGCGCGCGTTCCACGAAATTTAGGATACCAAAATTCCACGAACTCTCCCTCCACGCGCGTGCATTCCCTTCATTAACTGAGATTTTGAACTGACCCGACCCGAACCCGGCCGACCCGAAATTTAGGATACCAAAATACTGAAACTTGAGACATGATAACTTACTACCAAACCAACGACCGTTACAAGCAAAATTTCAACGCCGACAAGTAAGCTCCTAAGCCTCCACTCCGCAAATCACTGATAATTCCTCTTAGTAGACAGGTTAGTTTGTCATTTTCCTAGGAAAAGCACTTTTACAACAAATACTGTGCGTATTTTGTTGCTCCACATATTGCTTTGGGGTTAGGTTTGCTCCTCCTGCACCAATTGATCCATATAAGAAATAATGGGCAGCAATTGGGCATGCAAAAGGGCGCCACGTAAAGTACCTCTGCTGCATGCTTTATTGTCATGTGTGAATATTCTGCCAACTAAAACTTGCTTAAGTTTTATTTGGGTGATACAAATTGTTCGTTGTGCACTATAGGCTTAGAAATAGTGTTCATTTGTTTACAGATTGCTGCTAAGAAAAAGAGGCTTGGGCAGCATCTGCATTACTATTGCTACAGTGGCGGTAGATGACTTGAAAGATTGGTTATTGATGTTGAATAATGCATTCCGTAAACAGCAGTTTGCTAAGTCGCTCATGGTGTTATGATCAATCTGAATAATTGGAACAACCCCCAATGCAAATAATCAAATGCCATTCAGAGATCACTTCCACGGTGACAGGCACAATCATAGTTTTAAGTTGCAATACTAGACAACGTCTTTGTCTTAATGAAGAAGAATGGATGAGGAGGTTTTGAGGAATTTTTCTGCTGATGCTTTTTGCAATTTAGTATACAGTACAAGTGTGAATCTACACTTATGGTTAGAGATGGTTGAGGAATCTGTTTGTGCAAGAGACAGACAGAAATTCGCTATGTATAGCACATTTTTCTGTCAACAAAAAATAGAAACTAAACTAATTGCCTCATGTACCTTGCTCGTTTATGATTATTCCATTGAATAATGCAAGTATCGTTCAATACAAATGCACGAGATTACTGATGCTTCTGAGTGCAGGTAATGGCTTGGATAACTCTGGTGAGGGGATGAAGGATTGAAGGTAGAAGCTACCAAAATTTCACTTGCTGAATATATGGCGGAAAATGCTAATGACCCGTACATGTAATGAACCTGAGCTTCAGTTTGACTGGTTAGTGTCTCTGTTTTCATATATCTGAATTTAATATCTTACTGACTAATATGGTTACTAGTAGTTTAGCATTCTTGGTGCTCGAGTCCTCAAAATGAGAGTTTGTCTTTTTTGTTTATTGATTTTCTATTCTGAATGAAGTTATACAATATGCAATTGTTTTAGATAGCATTGATGATAAGTCATGCATTGGGAAACATCCGGTAGATAGTAATACTGATGATAAAGATTTGATTTTAGCTAGACAGTTTAACTTGAAGTTCCTGGTTTTAACCTACAGCATCTAATCGGCGGTTTGAGGTTACAATGGTGTTGCTGATTTTGGGTCGATGACGGCAAGGGTTGACCTGCTTTGTTGGTTTATGTTGACAAAGGCTGAATGCCTGATTCTCATATCAGATATGTTGCTGAAGCACGTGGCTTGGGTTTGATCACGGGAGAGTTGGGTTGCAGCGGCGATGGAGGTCAAAGATGCAAGCGACGGCAATGATGGCTGTGGTTGGAAGCAACGGCCGCTGAATTTGCTGGGTTAGGAAGCGGAACTGAAGGAGGTCTCAGTGGTCGGAGTTGGAGTGGGGTTTGGCAACGGAGGCATGGCGGTCAGAAACCCTAAGACCCTAAGGTGGTCTGATGATGGGCCGGGTCTAGGGTTCTCTGGACCATCAGTTGGATGGCTAGCTGGGCTGAAAGAGGACCTAAGGGATGAGAGGGTGGAGCCCTTAGTGGGCCTCTTCCAGTTGGGCTCAACTTTGGGCCTAGATGGGAGTAGAATTTCTAGCGTAGTTAGAAAAGGCCCATTTCAAACTCTAATTGATTTTACTCTGCTTCTTTAATGATGAAAGTTACTCCGTTGGGTCTTAGCCTGATTCGTGAGGAATTGTATGGTTAGGCGAGGGAAAGTTCATTTGCATTTTTAGTTTGTAATATCCATCTTTTTGGACTGTACTTTTGAGGCTTGTTTTTCAATTATTAGATGTAGTTCAGATGTAGTGCTAGCTATGCGTTGGATGATTATTGGACCATCTATGCTAGACCTTTATGTCATATTATCTTTTCTATCAATAGAAATTTCTCCTTTTACCTCAAAAAAAAAGATGTGCCCAAAAAATTGGAATTACTTTTTCAAAATTTCCTTTAGTGTTGGGTTCCCTTGAATCCTTGATGATGTGGTGGTTTACAGTCTTCATATTATGTTGCCTGATATACACCAGAAGACATCAAGGCATTGAGAATTTTCCCTTAATTTCAATGAGCACTATGTGTTGTAATGCCTAAATTTTATTATTCGGTCAGTGTGTTCCTAGTCATTCATAGTTGATGCTTCATAGGTCCTTGTCTTACTCTTATTATTCCTTCGTTTATGCACATTTGTTGATTAGTACTGACCTTGTTTATTTACTCAGAATTTCACTGTAGTTTAACTTGAGGGAGAACTCAAATCTCCAAGGTTTCTATTATGCAAATTTTGAACTCATAATGTGGTATTGTACATTCTCCATCATATTCAATTCTTGACCATGCAAAAAATATTTGATACGACGAGGGGAAAGGAACTATGATCTTGTAGACAGACACTTGATACTGAATTTGTTTAATAATGAATTCGGGGGTTTTACAGAAAGTTTCAGAAAGTATGGCTTTGTGTGTACCATTTTTTTCGGTTACAGAGGGGTCCTAAAAGGCCCATGCAAAAAGACAAAGCAAACTAAACACTGGAACCTAAACCAGTTTTCCTAACTAGTAATATTGGCAAAATCATCTAAAACAGCCTGAGCAGAGCAGGAGCTTCCTCAAAGGTGATGAGACCGTTGTTTTTCTGTTATACTTCAATAGTTTGAGAAACTTTTTGGTCTTCTACTTATTGTGTTTAAAGCTAGAAAAATTCTTATGTCCGACGTTTCTAGTTTAACTTATACAGTCAGCGGTGGTAGTCAATTTGCATCCACAGCTTCCAGCCCTTGTGTTTCATCTGGTCGATCCAGCATGGAGCTTAGGGAATGGGGGCATGAAAAACATATTTAACAACGCCAAGTACCCCAGTGGATGCATTGGGTTTCACTACGGGACCTTCATGATATGGACCCTTTTTTATGGTTGGAACGCTGGTGTTGCTCGGTGTTATTTGCTGATTTATAATAGTGGGCAGGGGAGGGGCTGCAATGCCGTGCTGGCTGGCCCCTAAACACATATATTTTGCTAGTTGAGACAGCCCTCTCAGGCCACCTGTTTTTGATGAGGCCTCCAACGTTTTTTTATTATGTATGACTCAATCAAATATTATATTAATGTTTTTTTTTATTGTATCAGCACTTAGTCTAGCTGTAAGCTAAGTTAGGAGTCCAGGTTTGATTGTTGGTTCGAATCAAGGAGACTTCATTTTTTTAACTTTTTTCCTAGTTTCTTTTTTGTTACCGAGTTCTTGTTCTTTTATTTATTTATTTATTTATTTTTACCTTTCTTTTTCTAGTTTATTTTTTGTTATCGAGCTCTTGTTTTTTTGTTCATTTCATTTTAATGTATATAGATATAGATATATACCTTTTAATGTAAATAATGCAATAGACATAATTCATATATACATGAAAAATGTATTTTTGATTTATATGATTTATCATGTGAGATCATATTTTAGTTTGTTCGCCTCAAGTCTCTAAAATATCAGGACTGGCCATGGCAAGCAGCTGCGCTCTCTCCTTTGCTCCTCCCTTGATCTTCTGTGACCCATGACATAATCTCAATCATCCACACATCGTCTCAATCCGATGTTGTAACAAGCATCTGAGGTTGTTGGTAGGATGACGTGGCTTGTCAGAAGTGTCGGTCAAAGAGTCAGAGATGTGTCAGGAAAGTCAAAATTCTCGACACGCTAGGTGGCGTGCAGGATACTTATCCAGCCGTGTCGGACCGTGTCGGCATGTCTGTAAGTGTCGGACACTTCAACACTCCATGCTCAGAACTGTTTCGATTAACAGCATTTACCATTGATATGCACTTACATAACATCTCCATCTTCGTGTAAATCTAGACCACATAACATTTTAAAATGGTCTTTAAATTTCTTGTGAATGCATGAGAGGAGCTTCATCAAAATGTAGATATAAAAACTTTCGAAAATGATTCAGTGCACCTGATTTGCTCATGACCTATCCTGCAAAAATGGACCCTTTAGACAAGTGGACTAGTGGTGGAGGTGGCAGCGGTGGCATATGGAAGGGGCGGAGGTAGCAGCAGTGGCGAGAATCATTTTACAGCGGTGAGGACAAATTTATAGTGGTGCCACTCTTTCATAGACGGAGGTGCACCGAATACTCCTAAAAACATTCACTGCATGATGCTAATTGACAACATGTACATGTTATATCTGGTAACTAACACCGGCTATAATAAGCCACACATTGTGCATATTGTCTAAAAAGCTTTCACTTATCTATATAACACCTTTCACTGCATGATACCTACATGTTATCTCTGATAACTAAACTACTAATATATGTCACAAATTGTTCATATTGTCTAAAAACCTTAACAGATAAGTGAGATATAAACTATTAATAAAGGGGCACTGGCAGTATTCGAGCTACGTACGTAGATAATAAGGGTTCAGATCTGTACAAAACAATAAAAATACGAAGCTCGGTCCTTTCTTAGCCAATTGTAGTACGGTCCTGCTGCCAGTTTTGAAGTTTTCTCATCTCATTCTCTTAATCTTCAACTTCAGCAAGTTGGTTCTGATTTCCCATCCAGCCGCTGACTGGCCGTTTCAACAACATCTTCTATCTGTTTCTTCTCTGCTTCGTTCAGATTTTTGAAGTTAGAAACCGTATGCATCATATTGGCTTTCAATGCAAGCTTAGCATCCATTTCCTTCTTATTTCCCTCGTCCTCTAACTTGTACTTCTCTGCCTCCTTGACCATGGTCTCAATTTCTTTCTCAGATAAGTTTCTTCTGTTGTAATTGGTAAGTGTAATCTTGCTCATACTCTGCGTTAATTTTTCCTCAGCAGAGATAACCATAATTCCGTTGGCATCAATCTCAAAGCAAAGCGTGACCACAGGTCTTCTCTTTCGAGCAGGACGGATGCCTACCAGCATAAATTTAGCCAACAATCTGTTTTCTTTAGCTACTTCGCTTTCACCCTCGTACACTTTAAAGTACAGATAATCTTGTCCATCTTCGACAGTTGTTACAACTTTTGCTTTCTTGGTGGGGATGGTAGTGTTTCTTGGGACGACAAACTTCATTTTTCCATTAAAAAGCTCTACACCAAGGGAAAATGGAGTGACATCCAACAAGAGCAAGTCCTGGACTTTCTCATCACTAATTCCATCACTGCTCAAAATTGCAGCTTGTATAGAGGCACCATAGGCAACTGCTTCATCAGGATCGATGCTTTTGCAAAGCTCCTTGCCATCAAATAAGTCTTCCAGTAGCTGTTGTACCTTGGGAATTCGTGTAGATCCGCCAACAAGAACAACATCACGAATACTGCTCTTGTCCATTTTAGCATCTTCTAAACATTGCTTCACAGGCGCCATACATTTTGTAAATAGATCCAAGTTGATCTCTTCAAATTTTGCTCTCGTTATTGTTGAATGAAAGTCAATACCCTCAAATAAAGAATCAATTTCAATTGTTGTTTGAGTAGTGGAAGAAAGAATTCTCTTTGCTCTCTCACAAGATGTTCTCAATCTCCTTAGTGCTTTGGGATTATTACTAATGTCCTTTCCGAACTTCTTTCGGAACTCCTGTACAAAATAATTCACGATTCTATTATCAAAATCTTCACCTCCTAGGTGAGTATCTCCCGCCGTAGCTTTCACCTCAAAAATTCCTTCTTCAATTTTTAGAATGGAAACATCGAAAGTACCACCACCAAGATCAAATATAAGTACGTTCTTTGCACCATTATTGGTGCCTTTTCTGTCAAGACCATAGGCAATGGCGGCAGCTGTTGGCTCATTGATAATACGGATAACATTCAGTCCTGCAATAACACCAGCATCTTTTGTGGCCTGCCGTTGTAAGTCATTGAAGTATGCTGGGACAGTGATAACGACATTATTCACCGTTGATCCGACGTAGGCCTCTGCTATTTCACGCATCATATTCAGAACCATTGCGGATATCTCCTCAGCTGCAAACTGTTTGTTTTCATTCTTATAATTGATCATAATCATGGGTTTGTCGCCTACTCCACAAACCTTGAAAGGCCATAATTTCATGTCGTTCTTGACAACTGCATCACTAAATTTTCTTCCAATCAAGCGCTTGGCATCTATAACAGTAACAAAAACATAAGATCGATGTTAGCAAAATGTAACACATACGGAGCTGCATTGCACTATGAAACTGCATATGCCATAGAAAACATGGACTTACCAAAAACAGTGTTTAAGGGGTTTCTAGAGACTTGGTTCTTAGCGGCATCACCAACCAAACGTCCATTATTTGTAAAGGCAACATAGGATGGGGTTGTCCTGTTGCCCTGATCATTGGTTATGATCTCGACGCGCCCGTGTTGCCAAACACCAACGCATGAGTAAGTTGTTCCAAGATCAATACCGATCGCTGGACCTTGGTCTTTTGCCACCATAGTCATCGACATCTTAATTATATGGGTAGAGACAACTTGAACCTGCAGATGTGTACATACTACACTATATATAGAAACTTAAAATGACGATGATATATCTAGATTTGATTCAGTTTGGGTTTTCATTAAGCGATGGTATACTAATCCTTTCTTTCACTAAACAAAGGAATCCTTACTTAACTTTAATACCGAAGCAAGGTACCTTTAAAAAAAATCAAAGCAAGGTAAACTAAAATTAAAAAGGCAACGTTAATTTGATTTTTTTGACAAATTGGAAGAAGAGAATTGTTGACAAGTTGGCCTAATTAAGTTGGGAACATAATCCAACTAGGTATAGAAAACATAATCCGCCTGGCTAGACCTCTACTTTGCAGTACGTATTCCTTTCCAAGCAGTTTTTTTTCTTTTTTTTTTAAATATTTTCTTTATAGAAAAATAAGAAACTAAAAAAATGTGTCCCATTTACAGTATCAAATGGAAGAGCCCCGGAGGTGGCTTTCCAACAGGGCCAGCCTTGAGGTGTGCAACTTGAGGCGACCGTCTCAGGCCACCGGTCTCTGTCTCCGATCTTTTTTTTTCTTCAGATTATGTGAAACGTAACGTTATATATAAATATTTTCTTTAAAATTGTACTAGACAACTGAGATAGGTCAGCGGTTAGCCTAGTTGGAGGCTTGAGTATGATCCTACGTTCGAATCTAGGAGCCTTCCAAATTTTTTACTATTTTTTTCCTTCTTTTACAATTTTTTCTTTTTTGTTATCGAGCTCTTATTATTTATTGTTTTCATTTTCGTTATTAACAAATTAATAACACAATACGATACATGAAATTTGTACATATATGAAAAAAGTTTGTTCGATTTATATGATTTACTATATGAGACCACATTTTAGTTGTTCGCTTCAAGGCTCTAAAAGGTCAGGACCGACCCTTCTTTTCAAGTTCCAACCTGCTATTTTTTCTTCATCATTAGAAGATTCCTTTGAACAGAGACGATGTTGTTAACTAATATATACCTAAGTATGTGCCAATGCTATTACTAGTTTGTATGTGTACGATATTAGAATAGTAGTTTATATCAGATTTGGAACACTACTTGAAAAATAAGAGCTCTATCTTTTTTTTGTTGACTCATAAGCTGCATAAAAGAGAGTGTTATTTTCGATGATTCCCAGCTGCAATAGGAGTAGCTCAACCAAAGAAAAGACGATCAAGCACAGCTCATGGACCGTTACGCTGTCCGTCTGATGACTAGCATTGACCAAGATTCTCTAATCAACTTCTTCTGACTACATCCGGCTATAGTCTTAAATACTGAGACATTAGCCGCCATCTGCCGCATGCCCACATCTGAAGTATTGCACCTTCAGCAACACTAGATATAAATTAGATATAAACCAATATTCACATGGAGTCCAAGAAAAATTAAATCTTTTACTGCTGTGTGTGACCACCATGAATTAAAAGAAGCAACTCTGGTTTCAGGGAGTCTGGGGCTAGGATCCATCGATTTTCTGCATCTTTTTCGGGTGTTTGCTTCTCATATATTCTTAACAAGTTTGTATTTGGTGAAGATTTTATTTTATTCAACAAATAACGTTTATATGGTATATATAAAGTACTAACCCTAACAGACTAGGGATTACACCGAGACTTCTTACCTCAAGCACGAAAGCATCATCCTGTCATTCACCATCCAACACCTAGATCCCAAGTTATCATCATCGAAAACCATAGATTTAGTAGGTTTAGGAGTCCCTATGTCCCAAGAAGCCTGTGAAGAGGGCTAAGGAAAAATGTCCTCATAAAATATGACGTCTCGTGACACAAATATTTACTCTGTTTCTAAGTCAAACACTTTGTAACCCTTTTGGTCATTTGGGTACCCAACAAACATGTACTTGGTTGCTCGCGAATCGAATTTGGTGAATTTTCTTGGATGAGTGGAGGCAAAGAAAAGACAACCAAAAACTTTAAGATGACCGAAGCTTGGTTCTTTGTGATACAATCGTTCAAAAGGAGTGTTTGCTTGTAATAGAGGAGTAGGAGTACGGTTGATATGGTAGGCGGAAGTGATAATTGTTTCTTCCCAAAAGGATTTAGGAAGTGCTTGGAACAAGAGAGCATGAGCCATGTTGAGCAAATGATAATGTTTATGTTCAACAACACCATTTTGTTGTAGTGTGTTGATGCAACTCATTTGATGAATGATGCCCTTAGAACGATAAAAATCAGTCATATTAAAATCAGAGCCATTATCACTACGAATTGTTTTGACTTTTTGATCAAATTGAGTTTCAACCAATTGTATGAAATCGAATAAAAAATTTCTTGTCTCAGATTTGGGGACCATAAAAAACTCAAGTGCATCGAGTGAAATCATCAACAATTGTAAGGAAATATGTACTCGATGTGGAAGGCTCTGATACCATTAAGAAGTTTGTGTTTGGTGAAGATTTTATCTTATTCAACAAAGAACGTTTATATGGTATATATACAATACTAACCCTAACATACTAGGGTTTACAAGTATACACAAATCCCTAACTTCTAGGGATTACATCGAGACTTCCTACCTCAAGCACGAAAGCTGTTGGAAAAATAGTGAAAATAACCACTTTATTTAACCAATTTAAATGAGTTATTAGGTGAATAAGAAATAGTTACCCAATGATAACTAATTGCTTGAAACCATGCATTATAGACTTTGTATAGTCTATTGACTGATTCAATTCTATGAGCTATAACCTCACACAATATGAAATGATGTAACCTCACTAATGTAAAAGGTTGTAACCACATATTTATATGAAAGGTTGTAGTTATAGAATGTAAAAGTTGAAATTAATGCTGAGGGTTGTAACATATCAACCAGAATTCATGGCAATTCAAGTAGTAGATGGTTTTTTCCATGTATAAATAGGTGACACTTCCTTTGTTCTAAACACAATTGAAAAAGATCATCATTCGAAACAATTTTTCAATAATCATCTCCTTCTCTCAAAGAGTTATTCTCTCTCTAGTTTATAGCATTCTGGTGATAGATTGAAGGTACTACAAGTTCATCAGGTGTTTTGGCAACAGTGCAGCTCCAAAGCACTAGTAGTCGTTGTATCCTGATAGACAAGTGTCATCAAACCTTTTGCACTGGTAGAGGAGGCATAATTTGACTTACGTAAAGTGTGTGAAACACACGACTCAACTTAATCATTGCCTCGTATCCTTCGTTCGAGTTTAGAGTCATAAAAAGTTTTTGGTGTTCTGCATACCAAGTGTTCCAAAACACGTGATTCAGCTTTCACAAGTTTTATTTCACTTTGAATCAAGTGTAGTAACCAATTATGTTCATACGAATTATTTTATGTTCATCATTTCATTATTTATAATTATTTATTTAATTATAAATTGTATTTATGTATATATATATATACATATACAGGACCCTTATATTGAGGGATCCCTAATTTTGGTTTATTTATAAGGATAGACATTCGACAAACTTTTCGATCACATAACATATCCACCGTTCAATATTTAGATGCATCTATATAGATAATTTATGCAAATTTTCATCAAATTTGGTGATCGTTAAGGTTTTGAAATAACTGAAATCATTTGACGGATCAAATCTGCTAAATTTGAACCGCTAATTCCTATAATTTTAATTCGTAGTTTTGAAAATCTTAACGATCACCGATTTGGATGAAATTTTGCAGAGGTGATCTATATATTAAGACCTAAGAATTGAACGGTTAAGATTGAAAAATGTGATCGGAAAGTTTGTCAAATACCTATCCTTATAAATAAACCAAAAATAGGGGTCTCTTAGTGGAAGGACCCTGCATATATATATATATATATATATATATATATATATATATATATGCAATATCTAACCCCCATTGTGTTACAATCTTAAGATAAATTACAGGTATTGCATATATTAGCGAACACATATATTGATGGTTGCCTAAACGGGATTGTTTCCTATACGGATTATGTTGATATATATATATATATATATATATATATATATATATATATATCAACATAATCCCCATTGATGGTTGCCTAAACGGGATTGTTTCCTATACGGATTATGTTGACTTACAAAATTTATAGTTAACAATGTGTTGCCTTGAGAAATAAGTAGTTATGCAATTAACACTTATGGATGTGTTTCAGAAATGACAACCTAAAGTGGTTATGGAAAATATGAACCAAGGAGTCGACCTCAGTGCCGACCATGTATGTGAATGCTATTGTACTGGTCTCAGTCTTATATGGAGGAAAATTTGAGATGTTCAATGAGCTTCACTTAAAGAATGAATATGTAATTCAAGATGTCACTAAAATAGTAAGAGGTGTTGTTCACCACATTTGTTAAAAAACATATCGAGACCCATGGTTTCCCAAAAGGATATGACAATGATGATAAGGATGGAATTGAGGATCCATGTTTATAAAGAAACAATAGAGTTCGGGAATGAGACTATTGTAAGTTATGAGTGACCTTTAGTAGATGTGAACATATATGATGAACAAATAAGTCATTACTGCGGAATAATAAACTTTGGGTTGTGGTATGAAGAAGCCAAGTTTAGAAAAGGAGGTTCATGCGATGATATCTAAAAATGAACTAGACTTTAAATAAAGAATTGTATGGTCATAAGGTCTCATGAGTTTAGACTTAATGATGACGATTTAGTTTTGTCCAAAATAAAATAGTACAATGGGTGGTGGATTATTTATATGACGATTGTCAAGGAAATAAATAAAGCTAGCTTTTCCACCCATACGCTTAAGTTTTCCATTTTATGACATGAAAGACTAGAATATGTTAATTATGTTGCTTTGCAAAGACTAATTAATATGGATTACTTATCAAACATAAGTGTAAAACTCAGTTTGGGACAAAACTAATAAGTTAATCTTTCAAAGAAGATGTTGAAAACTATTTAATATAATCTATAGTGATATATGTGATTTGAAATAAACACAAACAAAAAGTGATAATAAATACTTTATCATCTTTGTTAATAACAATAAAATATTGTTATGAGTATTTGTTAGAAAACAAAGGTGAGGGAATATAGAATTTGGTTCTCTATAATAACGAGGTTGAAAATCAACTCAACAAATATGATACCCAAAATATGGGGAGACGTCAATTTTGTGGCTAGTGACCTTTTTGGATAAGGTACCCAAAGGGGGAAAAAGAAGTTTCATATGAACTATGGAAATGAATGTTATGAATATTTCCTATTAGGCTTACTCAATTGGACACGATGTCTAGACAAGAATCATCGAGAAATTGTTCTTAAGCGAGCCACGCTATACTTGTCACATCCCGATCCCAGAATTATTTTACGGTTGGTTACTTTGGTCTTTTACCATTTAAAGTAACCGTTTGATCGTAAAGTTCACTTTTCATAAAGTCTATAATTTGGGAAAACTGTCTTCATGAAAGTCGTAGAGGACGTCGTCACGAGTTCGTGGACACGTAGCACGTCCAAATCGAAGTTCGTATAAGTGAGTTATAAGGGTCCGAAGTCAGGGGTATATGGGTAATTTCGTAAAAATGGCTATAAAGAGCCCAAAAACCCGAACAGGTTTTGGGCTATTTATAGCTATTTTTGTGAAATTACCCATATATATATCTAACCCCCATTGTGTTACAAAAGCATCATTCTCTCATTCACCATGATCATTCGCCATCCAACACCTAGGCCTTGATCATTTGCCATGATCATTTTCTTCAACTGATTCTGCATATATGAAAGTACTAGGATGATATAAAAAGTAGAAGACTTGAATATAAAGATTCAATCCTTCAAAGTAAATAACAAAGCACAGGAACACAAGATTTGTTAACTACGGTATAAACCTCCCACGAGGAAACATCACCGTGAGACTTTTAAAGTAGTCGGCACTAAGATTAAATCCACTATAAATAATCAGAGTTTACAAAGTATATCAAGTAGTGATCACAATCACTTTTATAAGCCAACAAGCTTGATCTAATTACAACTGTAAATCCAATCTATCTCCTAATGAACTGTGACCTATCTAAGAAAGAAACTGAACACGTCTTCCACTCCAACAACACTGATCCAGATCTACTAGAGATGAAGAACACAGTGAGTGGTACAATCGACAATCTCTATGAGTTCTGAGTATAAATCCTGCAACCACAGCAGCGATAGTAATACTCAATATAATCAAAAGAAATCTATTCTCCAATAAACCATCTTCTTGGATCTTTAATAACATAAGTAAGAAGTTCAACTAATTCAATTCAAAATGAAATCGATGAACTTCTGACATTCTAAAGTTCACAGCAAAAGCTGCTCTCACAAGATATTCATTGACTTATAAAAGAATAAATATTTTCCAAATCAATCTGATTAGTCAATAAGAGAATATAATCATATTAGAACTTCTTTCCTTACACATTATCATATTGGAATAATAGAAATTCGATTTCAATATCAATGCTAATCAAAACATGATCAATAAGGAAAATCAATCAATTATTTAATCACTTAAAACCTAATCAAATTAGGTTTCCTTTCTTTTCTCACATAGCAATAATGTAAACAAATTCCAACCAAGTTAGAATTCTATTTACATAAGATATACGTTCTAAAAGGAATGAATATCACATGCAATAAAATTCATCAATCAAATATTAAAATAAACATGATATTTATTTTGTTGAGAATTTAATCGTGTATAGGAATGACAACATATAACTATATATGCCTACAATCTCCCCCTTTGGCATGCCTATACAAAACACCTTATCCGAGTCTCAATACCTGAAACATTCTCAAAAAACAACCAAGTGAGAAGCAAGAGGAATATATAATCATAATAATCTCAAACATAACATATTCCAGTTAATATAAACAACTCTCCCCATAAACACAATCTCTCCACCTTTTTGTCTAGGAATGACAAATTGTCACCAAAGAGCTATTAAATCACATGAAAATCAGATCTATTTAAGCACATGTGAGCAACAAAATCATAAGTCAAGATTAATCACCAAAATATTTATAGTTCAAGCTGCCAAGCATTAATACTTCCCCTAAGAGTGATCATATATGATTGACAGAATTAGAGCATGATTCAAATGCAAACATACACAATGAAGTATTCCATGAACTATCTGAAGATGAAAGACAGAGCATGTAACCGAGTTACAAGACATAACTTTACACATATAAAACAGATAAACTCAATTTTCAAGGGTGACATAAATTGACAATGTTTGAAAAATCTGCATGAGAAATATTCAAGGGACTACTAATATAGTTATCTACTGACAAGAAATATTTTTTCGTAGGTCTCATATGAGACGCGTCATTAAACAATCGGTGGCGTGATGGAAAATGGCCTAAGACCTTTCTGTGGTATCAAAATGAGGTTTGAGTATTACATTGGTAGTTTTGTAAGTTTGGGTATCACTTTGACCGTGCCACAAGAGTTTGGGTACTGACACTGCTAAAACCTTTAATTTATAATGTCATTTTGGGAATTTTTTTAAAGGGTTGAAAGTTGACTTTTTGCTACATTGAGTTTTTCAGAAAACTCCATTCACGAAAGTTGTAGTGCTCGATGATACAAGTACGCAGACATGCGGCATGTGTAAATCAGATATTGTATGAAGTTATAGTTATTTGAAGTTGAAATTCCTTTTTGGGAAAATTATAAATAGAAGTGTTGGAAAATGGGAACCATTTTCTCTTCTCTCTCCACGCACGCACATCCCTCAGAGTCAAACTTTTCTGGGTGACCCGACCTGGTTGCCACAACCAACTTCGACTACTTCCAGTGGTGAAACCAGTCTGGTTCGCTTTGTCTCGGTGGCAGCAGCGGTTCTATGGTGGTGCCTTGTACCGATTTGGTCTGTAACGACGCATCTAAGCCCAAACTGTACAGAGGTAAAATTTGTTTCGACTCAGTTGCTGCCTCTCCGTCTCAGGTGCCTTAAGGGGTTGAGACCACCCATGCTTTGTGTAAGACCCTGTCCTACAAATTTACCCTTTTACCGGGACCAGGCGGGTTACAGAGGGTTGTAACTGCGGTGTTAGTTTTCTCGAATTAATAACGATTGAAATAACCTGGAAATTTAAATATTTAATTTTTGGTATTACTTGGAAATTAATTAGTGACAATTGGTACGTATTCGTACCTTTGAGAAGAGTGTCGAAGTGTTCGGAGTCAAGAGACGCTCAGAAACGTTTTACTTAAAGGGTCAAAGGTTGACTTTTTGCTAGGTCGAGTTTCCCGGAAAACCTCCTTCGTGAAAGTTGTAGTGCTCGACGATACGAGTTCGTGGACATGTGAAAAGTGTAAGTTAGATAAAGTATGAAGTGATAGCCAACCGAAGTTGGGTTCCTATTTTAAGAAGTATATAATTAGGAGAAAGTGGGTTTCCATTTTTAGAAACCATCACTTTCCTTCATTCTCCTCTTTTTTCTCTCGCGTGCTCTCCTTTAGTATCAAAGTTTTCCAGCCGGCCAGACCTGAACCTCAGGCGGAGAAACCGGTCGGGTTCGCTTCGTCTCAACGGCGCCGTCTTTCCTGTGGTGGTGGAGGAGTTCGAGTCGTCCTAGGTGATGAGATTTGAAGCAGCACAGTAACGAACTCGGGTCAAACACTGACCCGACTGGTTCTCCAGCATGCCACGGTCGAGGAACCTGAAACCAACCCAGAAATAATGCTCTAGGCGTTCTGGTTCTATCTATGGTGGTCGTAAAGTTCAACTTGAGGTGTAGAGTTGCTGGATCGGTGGAGAAGCTTCGTGGCGATTCTTTGCCGAGTTGATCAAAACTCCTTGTATTAAAGTTGTTTCTCTTGCTTGGATCTTCAACTTTTATGTTTGGAGTTTGTTGAAATTATGTGTTTTTTGTGGATGCGCGTAATGCCCAAGCGCCATCGGTTGTGGCTGCGCGTGTAGGCTCATCCGGCAGTTCTGGGAGTTCTGGTTGCTCCTATAGGCCTTCTAGGGTTGTTGTGGTTGCATTTAGGTGGTTTTGGGTGAAGTTGACAGGTTTGAGGATGGTGGCGCGTGAGGCCCACGCGTAGGTGCCTGTGGCGATGCGTGGCGGCGCGTTTGACATCCTTAGGGGCAGTGAGTTGCCCTAGGTTCATGTACTCGTCGATACAAGCGCGTGGATATATAGTTTGCCCGTTTTGGTTATCGTTTAGTGTGACGTTCAGTCAAATCGATTCATTTGAACGTTTGTGTGGCAACTAAGGTCCATTATATAATTGTAGGTGTATATTGATCGACCAAGTGTTGAGGACTTACCGTGTGGCGGTAGATGAGGCAGCGGGATTTCGATGTGAGTAAATTCTACTGAGGTTGAAATCTCAGAAATACCCCTAGGCGGTTTTGTATATTTACAAGGCTGCCACTAAAGTTAAAATTCCTAAAATGCCCCTAACCATTCAAGTTAACTACAAGGGTGCCCTTTGGGTGGTTTTACTTATATGCCATTGGGGAAATTATATATTTATGTGGTTGCCTTTATATTCTGTTTGCACATATATTGTTGCTTTATATAAGGTTGGTGGAATGCTCGGGATAATCCCGATAGATAGTTGGTCGGTGAATACCTCAACAGAGAGGTTAAACTTTGAAATGGCCTTAGTCGTATGTCATCCATAATAGGCTATCTACCGATAAATAGAAAAAACAGGATTCGCCCGGTTAGGGCCTTAATTAAAATAAAAGCTACGTGTGGCTTGATCCTTGAGGACAGGATACGTAGGCAGCCTGATCGGGATTCGGGTGCAGTCACAAATATTATTAGAACCCTTGGTCCTCTAAAGTAGTTGGTTTGAGATCCAAATGCGGAAATCCAGATAACCTCTAGTTGTGAGGTCTATTCCGGTATGTTTGGACTGTTGAAAATGGTTTGGAAAAAAATGGTTATCCCTTCTCAAGGGGGATTACGAGTAAATCTCTCTTGAGATGAGTCCCGCACGTCCTAACCCAGGTTTAGGGAGGTAAACTTAGCCCAGGGCGTGACAAATGGTATAAGAGCCTAGGTTCAAATTTCGGACCAAAGGTTTGGGTAATTAAAATCCTTAGAAATGTTTAAATGTGTTATTGACTTTTCAAGTGGAACAAGTCGTTATACTTGTTAGTATGTGTGGTGGCAAGGGTTGACATCTGGGGTTGAAGTTAGTAAAGTTAAATGTAACGATAAAGTTTACGACATCAATTGTTTTTAGATGTCGATATAGACTTTTCGTTGGATCGAAAAGTCGAGAGGTTCGTAAGTTTAGTAACGAGCCAGATTTGGAAAAAGAAATTTGAATTTCAGTATTTGGCACAAATAGGCTTAAAAGTGCGCCTAATATTATTCGAATTTATAAATTGACAATTTTCAAGCTTATTAGGGTTTGATCCTTGTCGATTAGTCAAAAAGTTTTAGTCAATTTCCGAGTCAACCTAGAAAAGACTTGGTCAACCCTAAAGTCAATCATTGACTTTTCCTGGTCAAACTAGGAAAAATTGGGTTGTTAGACTATTCAATAGTCGCTTCGCGTCCTACATTTGATTGATGGGTTAAAAGAGTATGTATGGCCACTTTTGTCAACACATTAGTGTTGTGTAATTATATTTGAGGAGGATCAGGGATGATCCGGTGATAGAGATGTTGGATGAGGTCAAGAGAAATAGATGAAGTAAAGTATCATAGTGGCGCAGCGGACGCGTGGGGGGTCCGTAAAGCTCGAAAAGTATTTTATGACGTCAGGGAACTGTTTACAGACATGAGAAACGTCACGAATATGAGGTAATTAATTGAGGATGATTAGAGTAACATACCTAGAGCAGGAGATGTGTGGCCAGTATGATAAGTGGATGTTTGATTTGTTTTAAAGAAATACATGCCATGGTTTATTAATTAAATGGTTTTAAAATGTTCCCAGAACGAATGATTTTTTGAGTTTCTATACATTTTCAATTCCTTTGGTTTTGCGAGCACCCTAGTGGAGGGTTTTTATTTGTTTATTTCCATTTGATTTATAGATTTCAGCTCGCTTATTTTCACTTGGGTTTTGAATGGTTTTTTACGGGAGAGTCTCGTCGTACATATGAGAATCAGACGTTTTACTGTGATTTTTATGTTTGGCATTTGCCGGGATTTCTATATAAATCAGGATTTTTTTTAATTTCACCATAAAGGGTCGTCAAATGATTATAGCTAGTGGACGGTGCTCCTCGTTCGGCCGAGTAGAAGCGCGCCAACCTAGCGCTCCTCGTTTGGCAGAGTGGAAGCACAGGATGTGTTCTTACAGAGAGTGGATGATATGAGATATTTGCGTTCTCACTAGACAGTGGATGAGACGCCAGAGCTCTTAGCTCCGACCCTAGCCTGTGAAGTTCACTGCCATGAAGGGTCGTCAGATGTATTGTTTGTTATTAGCTAGCAGACGGCGCTCCTTATTCGGCGGAGTATAAGCGTGCCACTCGTTGCGCTCTTCTTCCATTGGGGGAGATGGCAGTGTTAGCACGGGATTGCGTCCTCACTGAGAGGTACGCTAGAGCTCTTAGCATTGACCCTAGTATGTGTGATCGATCATTTGTGAAATGTTTTTCCCTATTTGATTTTGTACGGTTGTAGACCATGATTTGATTTTATACGGCTGCAGGCCATGATTTGATTTTTGTACGGCTGCAGGCCATGATTTGATTTTTATACTGCTGCAGGTTACGATGTGATTTCTATACGGTTGCAGACCATGAATTGTTTTATATTGGCTGCATGCCGGGATTGAATTTATATTTGGCCGTGGGCCAGGAATTTATTTATTTTTGACATAAGGCTTGGATTGTTTTTCAGGGGAAAATGAAATTTGAATTTATGATTTTGAATCATTACTTTTGACATTGATTTTTTGGTCCACTCACTCTAAAACTTTCCACGTCTGAGAAGTTGTGGCCCTAGCCTGAGAGGCTGACATGTCCACGCTAGTTATGAATAATATATAAAATTTAGGAGTAAGGTACTGTAGGTTTCTACGGGTATATTTAGGGACTATTCAGTTTGCTCGTGATCGCTTGCATGAGTGGTGGTTGAATTTTGATAAAAGAGATCGGGGTATCTCTCAAAGGAAAATCCACTCATGAGGAATGAGATTTTGAGTTGAACGTTAGTTCTTTAGGCAAGAATTGAGCACACATGAGTTTGTGTGCAAGTTTGTTAGCTCTTATTGTTGTGAAATGCCCTACTATAGACTCTTTTCCGAGAGACTGGAGTAGGATAAGGAAATTCATTGTGACTGAGTATGTGAAGATGACATCCATGTTGACGCGAAGTCGCTTAGCGGATTCATCAGCTCGAATGAGCAGTTTCGAGATCGCATTGTGGTATGCACATTCGTTCAAGCCCTGTGATCGAAAGTTAGGGTACAAGGAACGAGAAATGAGAATTTTTGATTGAAGGACGCAGGAGGTAATACAACCATAACCTCAAAGCCTAGTGAAGAAAGTGCACGTTCATTTTGTCTTGAAAGGTGCGAGAGACGTATGAGTTCCCCTAGGGTGATGGACTGTAGCATTTTTCATTCCATGAGGAAGACATTGGTGTTAAGTGCCAAGTGTGGCAGTTGTAAAAGTGGAGCATACGTGTCGACTACGATTTAGTCTATGTTATGTCTTGGAAAGCTACCAAAATGTCTTAATTGTCATTTCAGGAATTAACTCGAGAAGAGCTAAGAGGCAAGTCTTGTGGAGTCGATTTACGACGAAAGAGATGAGACAAGGGTATCGTGCTCGAAAAAGTGTTTCAAAGCGAGCGTAGTTTTGTATCCCGTATTGCAACTACGAGAAGACTTCAGATTCTAAAGGAATTGGTAAATAGAGCTTGTGACTCTTGTTTGCTTGAAGTTCTGTCCAGTGGAACTTGACAACATTCCTTGACGGCTGGGCAAATAATGTCTTGGAATATGGATCATCTTTAACTGTATGGTGTCATTGAGAATGACGGTTAGTTTTATGTCCCGCAGTGGAAATTTCGAGGACCAAATTTTTGTAAGGGGGTAGATTGCAAGACCCCGTCTTAAAAATTTACCATTTTACCGGGACCAGGCGTGTTACAGAGGGTTGTAACTGCACTGTTAGTTTCCCCGAATTAATAACGAGTGAAATAACCTAGAAATTTAAATATTTAATTTATGGTATTACTTGGAAATTAATTAGTGACAATTGGTGCGTATTCGTACATTTGAGAAGAGTGTCGAAGTGTTTGGAGTCAAGGGACGCTCAGAAACGTTTTACTTAATGGGTCAGAGGTTGACTTTTTGTTAGGTAGAATTTTCCGAAAAAAAAATCCTACATGAAAATTGTAGTGCTCGACGATACGAGTTCGTGGACATGCGGAAAGTGTAAATCAGATAAAGTATGAAGAAGTGATAGTCAACCGAAGTTGGGTTCCTATTTTAAGAAGTATATAAATAGGAGAAAGTGGGTTTCCATTTTTTGGAAAACCATCACTTTTTCCTTCATTCTCCTCTTTTCTCTCTCACGCGCTCTCCTTCAGTATCAAAGTTTTCTAACCGACCTGACCCAAACCTCCCGGCCAACTCTGGCAATCTTAGGCGGCGAAACCGGTCGAGTTCGCTTCGTCTCAGCGACACCGTCTTCCCTGCGGTGGCGGAGGAGTTTGAGTCATCCTAGATTGTGAGATTTGAAGCAGTACAGTAACGAACTAGGGTCAAACGCCGACCCGATTGATTCTCCGGCATGCCACGGTGGAGGGACCTGAAACCAACCCAGAAATGATGCTCTAGGCGTTCTGGTTCTATCCATGGTGGTCTAGAAGTTCAACTTGAGGTGTAGAGTTGCTGATCGGAGGAGAAGCTTCACGGCGGTGTTAGCAGCGGTTCCTTGCCGAGTTAATCAAAACTCCATGCACTAAAGTTGTTCCTCTTGCTTCGATCTTCAACTTTCATGTTTGGAGTTTGTTGAAATTCTGTGTTCTTTGTGGATGCTCGTAATGCCCACTCGCCGCCGGCTGTGTAGGCGCGTCCGGTAGTTATGGGAGTTCTGGTTGCTTCTATAGGCCTTCTAGGGTTGTTTTGGTTGCATGTAGATGGTTTTTAGGTGAAGTTGACAGGTTTGAGGTTGGTGGCGCGTGGGGCCCACGCGCAGCCGCCTGTGGCGGTGTGTGGCAGCGCGTCTGACATCCTTAGGTGCAGTAAGTTATCACAGGTTCATGTACTCGTCGATACGAACGCGTGGATATATAATTTTCCTGTTTCGGTTATCGTTTAGTGTGATGTTCCGTCAAATCGAGTCATTAGAACGTTTTTGTGTGGCAACTAAGGTCGATTATATAATTGTAGGTGTATATTGACCGACCAAGTGTTAAGGACTTACCGTCTGGCGGTAGATGACGCAGTGAGATTTCGAGGTGAGTAAATTCCACTGAGGTTGAAATGTCAAAAATACCCCTGGGTGGTTTTGTATATTAACAAGGCTGCCACTAAAACCAAAATTTCTAAAATGCCCATGACAGTTCAAGTTAACTACAAGGGTGCCCATTGGATGATTTTACTTATATCGCTTGGGGGGAATTATATATGTATGTGGTTGCATTTATATTCTGTTTGTACATGTATGGTTGCTTCATATAAGTTTGGTGGAATGTTCGGGATAATCCTAATAGATAGTTGGTCGATGAATATATCAACGGAGAGGTTAAACTACGGAATGGCCTTAGTCGTACCATATCCATGGGTTTAAAAGGTTGCAGCTTTGGGTTTAAAAGGTTGCATGTTTTAGGAGGCTGCTCATGCGCAGCCACTTGTGGCAGCGCGTCTTACTTCCTCTGAAGCCGTGGACTGTTCTAGCATCACGTACTCGTCAGTGGGGTGGACCCGGACCAATCGGGTAAGAACCGAGAATCGGACCGCATTTCTCGGTTATATAATTCTCAAAACCGAAACCGCAAAATACATACAAAAAACCGCACCCGTCGGTTAACTAAAATTCAGTACGGTTTCGGTTACAAAACTTATTTTCTGAAATAACTTACACACATGTTAAATGAAAGAAAATAAAATATTAGGATGCTTGAAGTTATGGAAACATAGAAACACAAACTTTGTGAACCATCTCTACATAAGGAATACTACATGAGAGAGAATTAGGTTAGAATTAAATACTTTAAAAATAAACATGTTTGTAGAAGTCTACTATTTGTAACTCATAATCAATAAGAACATGACACATAATGTAAAATTAAGTATTAATAAGTAAATAAATATATTCGGTTCGGTTTAATCGATTTTTATAAAGCACAAAACCGTAAACTGAAACCGCACTAGTCGGTTTTTGCGAATTTTAAAATTGATTATCTCGGTTCAATTCAGTTTCGGTTATTCGGTGTCGGTACGGCTTTGACCGGTTTCGATTTTTTCGGTGCCTATAAGTCCACCCCTACTCGTCAGTACGAGCTCGTTAATATATAATTTGTCGATTTTGGTTATCGGTAGAATGTTGTTCGGAGTTTATTTACTTCTGATTTCTACCTAGGGTAAATCCGAGTGTAAAAACTTTGTTTCGGTGTTGAATGAGGGCTCATGGAGTTTGTTTAAAATCGTGGTTGACTAGTTTTGTAGGGGGTTAGAGTGTGAGGCTCAGTTTGATTTGAGTCTTATCACTTTTATGTGGCACTAAGGTCATTTATTATTACTTAGATGTTTTATTTGCTTGACCAAGCGTGTTGGAAGCTTACAATGTAACGGTAGAAGACGCTGTGGGAGTTTCGAGATGAGCAAATCTCACTGATGTTCATGTTTTTTTATATAATTTATTGGTCATGATTATATTGGTTGGATGTCGGATTTTATTATTTTTAGTCGGCTAAAAATTATGTTGTTTAATGTTGAGTTCATTTAATTATTATGTAGAAATTATGTTATTTCGGATGTTTGAATTTTCTATAATTAATTAGTCGTGGTTATATCTTTTAGATGTGGATGAAATATTCAGGTGTGAATATTCCATGAGAATGTAAGTGTATATATATATATACATATATCTTTTGGATAGTTGATAGTGTGGGGTAAGTATATCTCATTGGGTTCACATGGAACCGTTTCTCCTTTATAGTTCATTGTCGTAAATTAGTGAAATTGTTTTTCTTGGAAACCAATTTTGATTGAAAAATAAATGTATTTGATCAAATACTGTTCATTGGTAAATTAAAATAATTTTCATATAAAAATATATTTTAATAGTTTTACGAATATGAACTATAACAGGAAATGTGGCGAATATGGAGTTAGAGCTTGTTGAGAATGAATGTATTGCTAGTCAATGTTAAATTAGAAAGACATATGTGTCGACATATTTATGTTGGTGTTGTTGCTCCTATGATTGTGTGGTATCATATTGAGCTAGATTATGTACTAGTGGAAATGTCGATGTCAAATCAAGTAGATATGTCTTATATTAAGTCAGGGGACTTGTGTTTTTATTGGTGAAATGAGTGCATTAGCTGCGAGTGTGTGACTTGTATGCTATTCCGGTGTGGCTGATTAGATCCTCCTTAGTGGCCAAAGAATTTATTCTGGTATGGCTGGTTAGGTCCTTTATAATGCTGAAAAGACCAATTTCTGGTGTGGGGTTTGGATCCTTCTTAGTGGCGAATGGATCTATTCCTGTGTGGCGGTTAGATCATCTTGTGTAGTGAATGAATCTATTTCGGTGTAGCAATCTAGATCCTCCTTAGTCGCGAAAGAATCTATTCTGGTGTGGCAGATTATGTCCTCCATATATACGGTGGAAAGATCATGTAATACCCCACATTTTTTATATTAATTTATAATATCATTTTGGTATTTTTTAGCTGATTAAGTGTGTCTTCTTTTTTAGAACAATGCCAAAGTGTTCGGAGTGAAAGAATACTCGAAAATGTTTTTTCAAAAGGTCAAAAGTTGACTTTTTGCTACACTGAGTTTCTCAGAAAACTTCCTTCACGAAAGTTGTAGTACTCGACGATACGAGTAAGCAGACATATGACATGTGTAAATTGGATATCGTATGAAGAAGTTATAATCATTTAAAGTTGAGTTTCCTTTTTGGGAAAATTATAAATAAAAGGGTTGAGTTTCTAAAAACGGAAACCATTTTCTCTTCTCTCTCTTTCCACGCGCGCGCATCTTTCAGAGTCAAACTTTTCATGGTGACCCGACCCAAACTGGCTGCCACGACCTACTGGACCACCTCCGGTAGTGAAATCGGTCTGGTTCACTTCGTCTCGGTGGCAACAGCGGTTATGTGGTGGTGGATTGTACCGAATTGGTCTAGAACAGTGCATTTGAGCCCAAACAGTACGGCGACAAACCCGGTTTCTGCCCCACCTTCTCAGGTAGTTTGAGGGGTTGAGACCACCCATGTTTTAATCGTCTTTTCCTTCTGAACACGATGGTGTAAATCTTAAGGATCGATTTGGTGTCAGGAGTTGCTGAGCTTGGATTCATCCTTTTGGGGCAGTTTTGATGTGTGTCCTAGCTGAATTGATCAAAACCTCAGGTCTTAAATTTGTTTCTCTTGCCTTGATATTCAAGTAACATGTTGGGAGTTTGTTGAAATTTTGAGTTTTTAGATGCGGTGAGTGGCTATGTGTTCGGTGGTTCTAGGAGGTTTGTTTGCTTCTGTAGGCTAGATATGATTGTTGGGAGTGCTTGTGGTTGCTTTGGGTTGATAGGTTGCAGGTTTTAGGGAGGCGGCGCGTCCAGTGGTTCTAGGAGGTTTGGTTGCTTCTGTAGGCTAGTTATGACTGTTGGGAGTGCTTGTGGGTGCTTTGGGTTAAAAGGTTGCAGGTTTTAGGGGGCGCCCATGCGCAGCCGCTTGTGGCAGTGCGTCTGACTTCCTCTGATGCAGTGGGCTATTCCAGCATCACGTACTCGTCAGTACGAGCGCGTTGATATATAATTTGCTAATTTTGGTTATCGGTAGAACATTGTTCAAAGTTTATTTACTTTAGGTTTTTACCTAGGGTAAATTTGAGTGTAGAAACTTGGTTTCGGTGTCGAATGAGGGATCATGGAGTTTGTTTAAAATCGTGGTTGACTCGTTTTTTGGGGGGTTAAAGTGTGAGGCTTGGTTTCATTTGAGTCTTATCACTTTTGTGTTGCACAAATGTCGTTTTATTATTACTTAGGTGTTTTATTTGCCTGACCAAGCATGTTGGAAACTTACCGTATAGCTATAGAAGACGCAATGAGAGTTTCAAGGTGGGTAAATCTCACTGAGGTTCATGTTGTTTTTTATATAATTTATTGGTCATGTATTAGTTGGATGCCAAATTTTATTATTTTTAGTTAGCCAAAAATTATATTGTTGAATGTTGAGTTCATTTAATTATCGTGTGAAAATTATGTTGTTTCAGATGTGTGATTTTTCTATAATTAATTAGTCTTGGTTTTATCTTTTGGATGTGGATGAAATATTCAGGTGTGAATATTCCATGCGAATGAGAGTATATATATATATATACACACACACACACACACACACACACACACATACACCTTAGTATGATATATTATTTATCAGTCTCATTCCAATGCTCATTTTTTCTTGACATATATGAGGGATCAAAGATTACACCAGCTTTTGATCACCAAATCACATCTCCACCGTTCAATATATAGATTTATGTGAGTATATATATATACACACACACACACACACACACACACCTAAATATGATATATTATTTATCAGCCCCATTCTAATGAGATCCCTTTTTCTTGACATATATGAGGGATCAAAGATTACACTAACTTTTGATCATCAAATCACATCTTCACCGTCCAATATATAGATTTATATATGTAGATCATCTCTGCAAAATTTCATCCAATTTATTGATCGATAAAGTGCTCAAAACTACGAATTAAAATTATACGCATGAACGGTTCAAGTTTGATGTATCAATTGATTTCCGTTAGTTCAAAGCCTTAACGATCACCAAAATGAATGAAATTTTGCAGAAATGATCTACATGTATGAATCTATATATTGGACGGTGAAGATGTGATTTGGTGAAGATGTAACAACGCCAACATCCGATTTATGTTGGCGTTGATACTCCTATGATTGTGTTGTATCATATTGAGCTAGATTATATACTAGTGGAAATGTCGATGTCGAATCAAGTACACATGTCTTATGTTAAGTCACGGAACGTGTGTTTTTAGTGGTGAAATGTGTGCATTAGCTGCGAGTGTGTGACTTGTATGCTATTCTGGTGTGGCTGATTAGATCCTCTTTAATGGCGAATGGATCTATTCTGGTGTGGGTGGTTAGGTCCTCCATAATGGCGAAGGGATCAATTCCTGGTGTGGGTTTAGATCCTTCTAAGTGGCGAAGGGATCTATTTCTATGTGGCGGTGTCACCCCCGGTCTCGGCGGTGGTGGGTTTTAAGTGCCGGGGGCCGTTCCCGAGGCGTGAACGAGTGTTACAAAGTGAAATGTAAATAAAACACTATCGTAGACTAAAGGGAGAGTAGGTTACCTCAGCAGCGACCTCAAGAGAAGCCGCGGTCTCTATGAGAGCAAGAGGCACGGCCTCTTGCTGCATTGTACAAATTTTTGATCCAAACTTGTCATATCCGATCCCTTTAGCTAGGGTGAGAGCCAAGATGTCTTGAGTTATCATTTCAACATGTTCTTCTGCAAGAGAATCCACCACATCAATAGAAAAAGAATCACGAAAAATTTCGGGAAGTGGATACCTCATAGCATCGAACACGTTATAACTAATGATGTCGCCATCAATTTCAAACGTTATCTCTCCAGAATGGACATCAATCTTGGTCCTAGCAGTCCTCATGAATGGCCTTCCCAACAGAATGGGAATTTCCTTGTCATCTGCATCTGTGGGTTCCATGTCAATGACATAGAAATCTGCAGGAAAAGTTAGACTAGCAACCTGCACCAAAACATCCTCAACATATCCCAAAGGGATTTTATTAGAACGGTCAGCTAGTCTAATAATAATATCATCCTTTTTCAATGCACCTAGACCTAAGTCCGCATAAAGATAAGAAGGCATGACATTAATAGATGCACCTAGGTCTAACATGATCTTGTCAAAACTATGAGTGCCAATAGTGCAAGGAATAGAAAAACTCCCTGGATCCTTAAGCTTTGGTGGTAGTTTCCTTTGAAAAACCGCAGAGATGGTTTCATTCATAACCGCCACATCCTTCTCTCGTAGAAGCCTCTTGTTAGTGCACAACTCTTTCAAGAACTTAGCATACTTAGGATTTTGTTGAATGCACTCCAACAATGGCATGTTCACTTCCACCTTCTTGAATAACTCAACCATTGCACGATCAGCTTCATCGTGCTTTGATTTTGCAAACCTGTTTGGGAAAGGGTATCGAGTATGGACGTTAGATGAAACTAAACCACTAGAACTAGAAGACTTACCTTTTTCCTTTGCACCTTTCGGATCAGCAGGGACTGCATGAGGGTGAGGCACGGCCTCACCACCTTTCACCTTCTCGGACTCGGCAGAAAAGTCTGCCTGACTGCCTGCCTGACCGCCGCCTTGCTGCTCGGATCCTGACAGGGTTGCTGCCGGATTTTGCTCCACAAAAACCTCCTCCACATCCTCATCTTCCTCCTCTTGCAATAGCTCAACACCTTCTCCTTTAGAAGTCACCAACTTCTTCAACAATGGCTCCTCAAAAACTCTCCCACTCCGAGTTGCAACTATCTTGAATTGTCCTGCATTTGGATTTGGCAAAGTTTGTCCTGGCAACTTACCACTTTCATGGATTTTACCCATGAAATCAATAACTTGTCCCATCTGCTTCTTTAACTCCGTGATCTCTTTAGAATTAGCCTGTTGACCTGTCACTAAAGCTTGAGTTGCAGATGTTAAATTCTGTTGCCCTTGAGCAAGGGACTTCAAGAGTTCATCATAATTTGGAGTAGAAGAACTAGCATTATTATGTGAACCTTGAACATTAGCATTATTAGGCACAAAATTAGAAGAGTTAGGAACAAAACCTTGAGGTACCTGAGGCCTCACAAACAAACCTGAAGGACGAGGCCCTTGAGCTTGAGCATTGTTCGGTTGAGCACCATTACTCCAACGAAAGTTGGGATGATCTCTGAATCCAGGATTGTAGGTGTTTGAGTAAGGGTCATACTTCGGCCTCTGTTGTCTCATGTAATTCAACTCCTCCTCGCTCAATGCACCATTCGGACATGTATCCGAATTATGATCTGTCATTGAACAAATTCCACATGTTTGTCGACCAATAGTCGAACCGGCCATGGCCTTGACCAAGACATCGAGCTTCCTCTCCATGGTGATCATTTGGTTACGAGCTCCCACGTCATACACGCCTCCGCCTCGGCCTACTGCTGTCTTCCTTGAGTTCTTGGTACTAAATTGACGATTGTTATCCGCCAAGTCCTCAATCAAAGCATAAGCTTGAGTTCCGGTCTTGTTCATAAATGTGCATCCACTAGCAGAATCGATCATACCTCTGTTGGCATTGTCCAATCCTTCATAGAAAAACTGAACCAACTCATCTAAACTGATTCCATGGTGTGGACACTTGCGCTGAAGCTCCTGAAACTCCTCCCAAGCCTCATAAAAAGTATCTCCATCCTTCTGATTGAAGTTCTGAATCTCCCTCCTAAGTTTCTTAGTGAGTTGAGCGGGGAAGAACTGCTTCAAGAACCTCTTGGTCATGTCATCCCAAGTTGTAACCACTCCTGAAGGCAAAGAGTACAACCAACGCTTGGCGTCATCCTTCAAGGTGAATGGAAACAAAAGCAACCTCAAAGTGTCTGAAGGCAGATGGGTGATAGCTTGGAGTTGACAGATGTCAAGAAACTCCCTCAAGTGCACGTTCGGATCCTCCATGGCTGAGCCTGAGTACTTAGGCAGTTGCCCAAGTAGCTGAACTGGAATAGAGAAGTGAGCTTGATCCGGAACTGCAACAGAAATGCATGATGGTGAAGCTGGAGTAGTGGGGTTGAAAGCATCCTTGAGTGGCGTGTTGGCCATGACAAAGTCGGACTGATTTTTCTCAAAAGCTTGCTCGGTCTCTGCCTCGGATCCGGATGAAGAATCCTCGGACTGAATTCGGAATGGGGATGGTGGTTCTTGCTCTTCAAGTTCTCGAGGTGAGGCCGTGCTACTACTTGCTGCCTTTTGTGTCTTTTTTTGTTTTCTGCAAACACGGTCAATCTCCGGATTCAAAGGAACAAGATCTCCTTGTGAAGATGAACGAGTAACGCGGGGTAGCATGCACGTCTAGCACCTGAAAAACCAATTGGCCAAGATCAAGTTAGAATACATGAGGATGAAATTAAAATCAAAACAATTAACTATCCTAGCGAAGAACCAAGGGTTCTTCTAAATAAGAGAAAGGAACCAAGGGTTCCAAAAATCAAAAAAAACAAAATTAAACATGAAAATTAATTACTAAAGCATTTCAACAATCATACATGGCACCAATCTTTATAATTACAAAAGCACACAAATATATACATCGAACCAACTATACAAATATTCACATATAGACATATATACAATGCAAATTTCGACAATTAAAAAGATTGAGGATCCCGAAGGATCCCCGGCAACGGCGCCATTTGATAATTCGTATTTGCACACGCATCAATTAACCCTGTACACAGTCATTGTCATCGTATAAAGCAAGTAAGGGTATCGTTCTAAACCGGGGATCCAACCACAGGGTAGATCCATCTAATCTAATCAAAGATGTCGAAATAAACATAGAATTTTAAAGATTTGGAGTTTATATTTTCGGAAAGATGCAATGAAATAAAGTCCTATATTACGTTTATACATATAAACATGTGATCGATCAACAATTACACAAACCAACACCAAACAACAATGCAAGAATATAGAAAACAATTTCTAATCTCATATCAATCTATGCCGAAATACCTAAATCATGCTAGAATCGAAACATGCACATTAGGTTCCTACGTGGTTCCTAAGCCATTAGATGCATTCGAAATCGACTACTTGTTTCATTCGAAACCTTTCACACATCCATGCTCAACGTATCAAACACGAAATCTAACATACTAACCCCCTTATGCAATTACGTATCACACAAATAAACTAACATGTTCATTAGCACCATCTAAATCCAATTCTAGCATGTAATTTTCGAACACAACAAAGAACACATCAACCTATCCACTACGTGTATCAAAGTCATGTAATTCTTTGAAGGATTAACTAATGCAACATCAACTACTTGTCTTAATCACACGTTAATATTATGGAGCAAATCGAAAATTAGTAAAACCAAACACTAGGAATTCTCGGCATAGACTTCAAATCCTTGATTAAAAACTAAAAACTATAATTCTTACATCATTCAGAAGTACTTAACATCTCATAGACAAGAATTGAATCATACTTAAACAAAAACCTAAAACAAACATCAACCATAACAAAGACATACCAATTCAAAAATAGAAGATGATTACACTTTGAAATATTCCTACATGGTCTATTCTTCAAGTGCACGGGGATCCTAGACTACGTGCTTCAGATCAAGGGATGGAATATGAAGATCGGAATTGGGGTCTTTGAATGGTGATAGAATTTTCGGCAGAGCTTTGGCTTGAGTTTGCAATGTTGATGATGCCCCGACCTCTTGCGATTAAAAGGCTTTTTATAGGGGAAAAAGCTAGGGTTTGGTCGGCCCTAAAGCAATCCCAAACCAAGATGGATTTGGTTATTCCCATGTGCAAGTCATGTGCTTCTCTCTTCTCCCTTCTCTTCGCCAGCCACTTTTATGAGTCTTCAGCTTGAAGTTCTCCATTAAACACATATGGATATGTCCATCAAGCCCCAAGGTCCATGATTGTAATTTAAAAGTCCAAAGAAACTTTCCTGATGCATCCAGGAAAATACTGCAGTTTTCGACAGTACGACCTTGCCTTAGTAATTTCGGCATATCTCCTTCTGTAGTGCTTCAATTGACCTGAAATTTTAACACAATGTATTTCAGCAACCAAAGATTATATTCCCGATTTTCATGCACCTCCACCATGTTTAAGGCACTGCGAACGCTCTTACAAAATCCTTGAAATCACACTTTTAACACTTAGCCAATTTTTTTAACACTTTAGCACATTTTACCAAAAACTCTTCAAAACAACATTAAACTATATTATGACTCAATCTTAACCTAAATAGACTCAACAAAGCATAAACAAGGGTGTTTAGCACATAATAACGTCACCTTTTTAGGCTCCTATCAACAACCCCACACTTAAGCTTTGCTAGTCCCTTAGCAAACACTAAACAAAAACATACTACGATGACTCAATCTAAAGCCTTCAACGAAATTGTTTCAGAGATCTTCAACATCATAGTATCAAGAATAGCACAAGAGTCGAAATTGAAAGAATGAATTCACTGGTTAATAAACATGAGATTTCGATGTAACAAGTAAGACATGGTAGAAACAAAGGTGAATTAATCTCGACATGTTCAAAACAAGTTCAAATTCAATTCACAAGGGATATGCACTCCAAATCTTTTCTCTCAAGAACATGGCATATGCTTAAAAGCTTTTCACACACAAGAATTATATAGATAGTGAATTTCAAAATAGACCTCAAGAAAGATACCAATTACATGCACAAATGAACCACAACCATATGCTTATTCATGAAACAAACTCCACAGATCAAAGGCTACTTATCTTAAGAATCATGCGGATCTTTAGAAAAGGGATAGCTCAGGGTTCGAATAAGGTAGGATATAATCAAAGAAAGAGGAATCACAAAGGTCATCCTCAAGGCTAATAAAAACATGGATATCCTCCTTATATCACCAACTAACATCAAGGCCAAATTTCATCATGTTGGACCCATCCTTCACTATAAACATAGTAAAATCGAACAAAGGCTATGTATAACTTTATTGAGCCTTCAGCAAATACATATCACAACTCCAATTTCACAAAAATAAATCATGCCATGGGTGTCCAAATCAAATCTCCACATCGAAAATCTTTTTTCTTTCCTTTTTTTTTCTTTTTTTTTCTTTTTCACCCAAAATCGACATCATAGCATTCACAAGTCCAACCCCACACTTAGATCTTTCGATCACTCCATATTCATACCACAAAACAACATCTCCATCAAGTTTGCAACCAAGGTAGAGATAACTATTCTAGGCAAGGTAAAAACATGTTGGTAATCAAAGAAAAGGCTTAACGTAGGCTCTAGGGGGTTCATACTAAGGTGTCCCGAACAGGGCTCATATAGGACTCATGGCTATTTAGATAAAGTGGTGATAACCTAATAAAGATCCAACAATCCTTTTCCAAATCAAAGTAAGTTATGATATAAAGCTTTGAATGTTTCACAAACAAGTTCTAGTAAATCTCTAGTTCATTGGTTTATCTCTATGGTATGCACATTGATCAAATAATGTAATATGAGGTCATAAAACCAATAAAACGATAGATTAAACACTCATCAATTTAAAGGCACATATATGGCTCGAAACTCACAAAGTTAAACATGAAATCAAACATTGTAATGAACATGCTCTGTCTGTACCTAGGTTTCAGTTCCTCATCTACTACTTAAGTGCACGATCTCTTCACATCTATTAACCATTCAATAGCAATGTAATTCAAGAAATCAAGTCCATGCAATCCAATCAACTATGAGATCAAAGATCAAAAATTCATCATCGACGGTTAAAGGCGACTTTCTAGACTCAAAAACTAAAAATCAAGTTTAAAGATCAAAATAAACTCCAAAAATCATGAAAATTTGCCAGAACACCTAAAACAGTATCACAAATACAAACCTAAACTTAAAAATCAAAAACCGAACCTAGAACAAAAACTCAAAATCACTGTTCACAGAGACTTGCAATAAGCCATTCCCCACCCCACACTTGAAAATTACATTGTCCTCAATGTTGAATATCTAAAACAATGAAAGAACGAAAATAAGGGTTAAGAAAAGCAAACGCTCGTAGACGGCTCCTTCTATGGGTTGCCTCCCATGCAGCGCTTAGGTGTTTATAGTCCTTTAGCCTAGACTCATGCATCCTCATGCTCATGCCGTGAGGTCCTGAAGAGGAACCTCCTCGATGGTGTGATCCACCATGCTCTCCAAATACGGTTTCAAGCGATGACCATTAACTTGAAATTCAGATCCCTTGACCATGCTTTTGATCATTACTGCACCAGAAGGAAAAACATTAGTGATAACAAAAGGTCCTATCCACCTAGAGCGTAGTTTGCCCGGAAACAACCTAAGTCTAGAATTAAATAAGAGAACTTTCTGGCCAATAACAAAGTCTTTCTTTCGAATCATCCTGTCGTGGAACGCCTTGGTTTTCTCTTTATAGATCACGGCAGAATCGTAGGCCTCGTTCCGGATCTCCTCATGTTCACACAGTTGTAGCTTCCTATGCAATCCGGCCTCATCTATGTCCATGTTGAACTGTTGCACCGCCCACCAAGCTTTGTGCTCTAACTCCACAGGCAAGTGACATGCCTTACCATAGACCATTCGAAAAGGGCTCATGCCTAAAGGATTTTTGTATGCCGTCCTATAAGCCCAAAGAGCATCATCCAGTCGTTGGCTCCAATCTTTGCGTGATGGCTTCACACTCTTCTCCAAAATCCGCTTAATCTCCCGGTTACTAAGCTCTACTTGTCCACTTGTTTGGGGGTGATAAGGTGTAGCAACCTTGTGCTTTATTCCATACTTTTTCATGAGAGCTTCAATTGTCCGGTTGCAAAAGTGAGAACCTCCATCACTGATGATAGATTTCGGCATGCCGAACCTGGAGAAGATGTTAGAACGTAGAAAATCTGCAACAACTCGAGAATCGTTAGTCCGGGTGGCCTTGGCTTCCACCCATTTCGACACATAATCAACACAAACGAGTATGTACAGAAAACCCTGAGAATTTGGAAAAGGTCCCATGAAATCAATACCCCAACAGTCAAATATTTCAACATGTATAATAGATTGCATAGGCATTTCATCCCTAGGTCCTAAATTCCTTGTTCTTTGACATCTATCACATGAAGCACAATACATATGGGCATCTCGAAAAATAGTACGCCAGAAAAATCCACAGTCAAGAATTTTCAATGCAGTCCTACGTGAACCAAAGTGACCTCCACATGCTTGTTCATGGCAAAAGCTAAGAATAGATTTATGCTCAGTTTCAGGAACACACCTCCTAATAATTTGATCTACACAATGCTTCCACAAATAAGGTCATCCCACACATAATGTTTAGCTAATGCCTTGAGTCTTTTTCTAGCATGATATGACATAGAGTTTGGAAAATCCTTGGTAACTAAATAATTTACAATGTCTGCATACCAAGGATCACTTACCTCACTTACCTTGAAGAGCTGCTCATCCGGAAAACATTCTTGGATAGCAATGGCATCTTCATCACGCACCAAACGTGACAAGTGGTCGGCAACCACATTGTCGGATCCTTTCTTGTCCTTGATCTCCAAGTCGAACTCTTGTAGGAGCAGAATCCATCGAATTAATCTCGGCTTGGCATCCTTCTTTGTCAACAAATACTTCAAAGCAGCATGATCAGTATAAACAATAACTTTAGATTGAAGTAAGTAAGAACGAAACTTATCCAAAGCAAAGATGACTGCGAGAAGTTCTTTCTCGGTGGTGGTGTAGTTTTGTTGCGCATCATTGAGCGTCCTTGAGGCATAATAGATGGCATAGGGCTGCTTGTCTCTCCTTTGCCCTAGCACGGCCCCAACTGCATAATTTGAAGCATCACACATAAGCTCAAATGGCAAACTCCAATCCGGTGGCGCCATGATCGGTGCCGTGCACAATACTTCCTTCAACTTCTCAAATGCGGCCTTGCACTCCTCATCATAATGGAATGGCACCTCCTTTTGCAATAAAGAACTCAAGGGTCTTGCTATTTTCGAAAAGTCTTTAATAAACCTGCGATAAAATCCTGCATGTCCAAGAAAGCTTCGAACATCCCTCACACTTGTGGGAATGGGTAAGTGACGCACAAGATCTATCTTCGATTTATCAACTTCAATACCCCTAGAGCTAACAATATGACCTAGCACTATACCCTGAGTAACCATGAAGTGACATTTTTCCCAATTAAGCACAAGATTAGTTTCCTCACATCTCTTAAGCACAAGTTCAACATTATGCAGACATGAATCGAAATCTCCACCATAGACAGAAAAATCATCCATAAACACTTCTATCTTAGAACCTATGAACTCAGAGAATATATGATACATGCATCTTTGGAACGTACCTGGAGCATTGCAAAGTCCGAATGGCATGCGTCGATATGCAAAAGTACCGAATGGACAAGTAAAAGTGGTCTTCTCTTGGTCCTCCTCCGCAACACTTATTTGATTATAACCGGAATATCCATCAAGGAAACAATAAAACGAGTGACCGGCTAACCTCTCAAGCATCTGATCAATAAAGGGCAGCGGCATGTGGTCCTTCCTCGTAGTAGCATTAAGCTTCCGGTAATCAATACACACTCTATGACCGGTCACGGTTCGTTGAGGCACCAACTCGTTTTCCGCATTCTTCACAACTGTGATCCCACTCTTCTTTGGCACAACTTGAACCGGCGAAATCCACCTCGAATCCGAGATAGGATAGATGACTCCACAATCAAGTAACTTAGTCACCTCATCCTTCACAACTTGCATCATAGGTGGGTGAAGTCGACGTTGACCCTCCTTGGTCGGTTTCGCACCATCCTCTAAAAGAATTCGATGAACACACATAGTAGGGCTGATTCCCTTGATGTCGGCTAAAGTCCATCCAATAGCCGTCTTGTGTCGCTTCAACACTTCAATCAATCTCTCCTCTTGGTCCTTCTCTAATGATGATGATATGATAACCGGCAATGTCTCATTCTCTCCCAAGTACACACACTTCAAGTGTTCCGGAAGAACCTTGAGATCTAACTTTGGAGCTTGAACAATGGATGGTAGAAACTTGTTAGATGAAGAGAAAATTGGACTAAAGGGAGAGTAGGTTACCTCAGCAGCGACCTCAAGAGAAGCCGCGGTCTCTATGAGAGCAAGAGGCACGGCCTCTTGCTGCATTGTACAAATTTTTGATCCAAACTTGTCATATCCGATCCCTTTAGCTAGGGTGAGAGCCAAGATGTCTTGAGTTATCATTTCAACATGTTCTTCTGCAAGAGAATCCACCACATCAATAGAAAAAGAATCACGAAAAATTTCGGGAAGTGGATACCTCATAGCATCGAACACGTTATAACTAATGATGTCGCCATCAATTTCAAACGTTATCTCTCCAGAATGGACATCAATCTTGGTCCTAGCAGTCCTCATGAATGGCCTTCCCAACAGAATGGGAATTTCCTTGTCATCTGCATCTGTGGGTTCCATGTCAATGACATAGAAATCTGCAGGAAAAGTTAGACTAGCAACCTGCACCAAAACATCCTCAACATATCCCAAAGGGATTTTATTAGAACGGTCAGCTAGTCTAATAATAATATCATCCTTTTTCAATGCACCTAGACCTAAGTCCGCATAAAGATAAGAAGGCATGACATTAATAGATGCACCTAGGTCTAACATGATCTTGTCAAAACTATGAGTGCCAATAGTGCAAGGAATAGAAAAACTCCCTGGATCCTTAAGCTTTGGTGGTAGTTTCCTTTGAAAAACCGCAGAGATGGTTTCATTCATAACCGCCACATCCTTCTCTCGTGGAAGCCTCTTGTTAGTGCACAACTCTTTCACGAACTTAGCATACTTAGGATTTTGTTGAATGCACTCCAACAATGGCATGTTCACTTCCACCTTCTTGAATAACTCAACCATTGCACGATCAGCTTCATCGTGCTTTGATTTTGCAAACCTGTTTGGGAAAGGGTATCGTGACAGGACCCACCCCGGGTTAAACCCCTTTAACCCGAAGTAAATCCTGCGGGAACCACCTCAAGGGAACTTCTTACCGAAACCCCCTTGAAATGGCCAACCCTTCCTACAAAACTAACTAAACCGGGTTAGTCAGAGCAGTCTACAGAGATGATTACCCCCAAAGAATTTCGAGCAGCAACGGAATGATCGACTATGCCTCGACTCTCGTACGCGCTCGACCTCCTCTCAAGAACCCTGCATCACTGGGCATTTAAAAACGAAAGGCCCAGGGGAGAAACATTTAAAAACTGTTAGAGTGAGTGGACGAAAATCAAATATAAAAGCTCCATTTCCTGTAATGCTCTCCCAGAAGTATATCAATTTAAAAATCATTTATGCATGCCCACAATTACTAAATTTCCGTAAATGCATGATAAGATAAACCAGCAAGGAATATGGGAAGAGAAATGTTCACAATAATAATAAGTCTGACCTCTCAGACTAGGGTCGGAGCTAAGAGCTCTAGTAGCGCCCTCACGCTACTCTATGCTAGTTATATAAAATAATACGGTCAACCCTTGAAATATCAACCTGACCTCTCAGGCTTGTCTGTCCTCTCAGACCAGGGTCGGAGCTAAGAGCTCTAGAATATGTGATAACGGTCAACCCTTATAATATCAACCTGACCTCTCAGGCTTGTCTGTCCACTCAGACCAGGGTCGGAGCTAAGAGCTCTAAATAAAGTGATACGGTCAACCCTCATAGTGCACTACGTAGTTTGCCTGACCTCTCAGGCTAGGGTCGGAGCTAAGAGCTCTAGTAGCGCCCTCACGCTACTCTAGCTAGCATATTTATTGGTCAACCCTTAAAATAAACATGCATAACAATACATTAATCAAATTCTCTTCCCAAAACAATTAATTAAAACAATTCCTTGTCATATATGCATAAAACCAATTTCCAACGAAGTCTCGGGTTCAATTCCATTCGAAGGACGGCCCTCACCGTCTATAACCATTTTCGGAAGAAATAGAAAATTGAGTAATAATGTAAATACGTTCAAGAACCCGAGAAGGATATAATTTTCAGAAACAATCATAAACACCATGCAATTAACTCAATAATTAAGGCATGCATTTATTTAAAATAATAAGTCCACTCACAGTACTATTTCGACCTTCTTCCCGCTCGGAAAGCTCCTCGAGCGAAACTCTCGAACTACCCGCGTAGTCGAGCCCGTCTCACGTCCGACCAGAGACTGTACAACAAATCATCACATTAGTCATACCACAGTTGACTTGGTCTTTTCCTAGTTTGACCAGGAAATCCTATTTGACCACATGTTGACCAAGTTCCTTTCTTATAGCACTTTAACCTTTATAACTTTCTTTCCCGGTTATCGACTCTTAACTCAATTTACCGGAAGTCCGACTCAGCTTCCGAACTTTTCTTTATTACTTTAACTTGACGTTAGGGTGTCACGTAATAAGTCGTTGAATTACTATGGACACCCATTCAACCATTTCACCAATACCTTAGGAGTCCTTAAAAATAATCCTTAAACCTTAACCGGCAATAATCGATGGTCGGAATAATATTTAATTATCCGCCAATAATACTAAACTAGAACAATTCTAAAACCTAACCAAAACACCTCCAAAAATTACCAAATTTTAACCATAGACTCCTCACAATATGTACTAATTAATGGACATGAAAAACTGCCCAAAAAGTGGCGGCACCGCCGACGGCGGCCGCCGGCAGAAATTCCGGCTAAAATTCAGGCGACCTCCGATCGCCACCAAATTTTACCAGTAGCTTCGTCTCATCAATTGGAACAACTTTCTAGTTCAACTCGAAGGCCAATTCGGCCTCTAACTAGGTCAAAAACTCGATGAACAGTAGACCCCGAAAATTACACTACCAAACTTCAAATCCTCAATTCTCCCTACACACTTCAAATCAAGCTACCAAATTCTAGGGGATTGTAGTACACCTAAAACCCATCCTAAACATATAAAGAACTCAACAATTGGTGATCTAGGGAGGGAGAAATTCAATCCCGAAAATCTACTGTACACACCAAGAACAAATCGGAATTTCTCCCGATTTACGGCGAGTTAGGTCGGAAAGCTTACCTAGGATTGAAGTAGACTCGGAGGCCGAACTTTTGGGACCGGTGCGCCGGCGGTTGGTGGCCGGACGGCGGCGCTAGGGCTGCCGGAAGCTCGGTGCAGTTTTCCGTCGGGGAAGAGGAGAGAGAAGCCGGGTGAAAAATCTGATTTTTCACCCCGGTAACTCCTATATATAGCCGTTTTACCGCATAGTAACTTTATACTTTTGTTCATAACTTTCTCATACGAACTCCGATTTGAGCGTGCTACGTGTCCACGAACTCGTAACGACGCCCTCTACAACTTTCAAGAAGGAAGTTTTCCCAAATTCTTGACTTAACGAAAAGTCAACTTCACGATCATTGTACGGTTAAACGGTCACTTTAAATGGTAAAAGACCAAAGTAACCAACCGTAAAATAATTCTAGGATCGGGGTGTGACAATTCTCCCCACCTTATAAAAATTTCGTCCTCGAAATTTCTATACTCAGAGTCCAACACAGAGGGGAATAGTACCACTTAAAATAATAACATTGTTCTCCAATATCCACTTCCTTCTGAGAACTCTTCTGAGACGCCTCACGAAAAGCATTGTCAAAACCTAAACACCTGCTCTTTACGATCAACATCCTTACTGTTCCTCCTTGAAAGCCAATTTCCAGTACCAACCAGAAGTCTATTGACATAAGATGTAAGGTAGTAAACTTATTTACGTAACATGGACATACGTGACACTAGGTATCCATTAACTCTAAAGATACCCAACATATTCCTCAAACTCATGTAACCTTGTCACGTGTCACATCTAGCCAACGTAGCACTCCTTCCTACGTGGATGATAACCTCCGCTACTTCCCCATTTTCTGACACCCGACCACTCTTCTTAGGTCAAAACTAAAGCATAAGGTCTTACCGTGGATCACAATGATTTTCTCTTGAATCATTGATTAACTGAATCACCGAATTCTTACTGTACTTCATCTCATTTATGAGGTGGAATACGACACCGCCTATGCTGATCCACCATCTGTAATCCTCGCGAGAATCACTATTGTTTTTTTTTTCACCAAAAGATGATAAATTCTGTCACACGCTGAAAACATCATTTGACAACAATTCCCTGTTGCCTAACCGGATTATAACCATATCCTTGAAAATCCAATAATCGTCCTTACCAACCGCATGTGACGTCGTCACAATACCGCTATCAATCATTCTGATTCCAATAACCACTCGCTTGTCGTGAGTATAAATTCTTCAAGAATACTCGTATACTTTCGTGGAACCTTAAATATCAGCTCACACCTTCCCTATGCAGGTAATGATTATCACGCCTGAGGAGTAGGGTTCGATGTCACTAATGGATTTAAATCCTCTGGTAACACAATACCACGTGGAGCCAAATCTACTGACAACAAGTCCACGAGAAAACCATGGCGACTCGTGTTACACGAACCATCACCTCATTTGAACCAGGCTCCCTGATCTGGTTTACGCTTTCTAGAAACTATTCTGTCATGTTGTAGAGTAATTGTCTTCCCTGACTCTATCATTACTCAAACCACTTGTACACACAGGACATGAACTGCCGTGAATATTAGCGTAAATCCAAAACCATAGCCTTTAAATCGGGGAGATCCAAAAGCTCCTGACATCGAGATCCAACAATACTGACTCCTCGCATGAAAACAATATTGTCAGGCTTCACACTGCCTACCACGCTATTCTGACCGGATAAATCTTGACTTTTACCCACAAGTCGAACATTAGAGTCGCTAGCTCAAATATCACTTGTGGGGTTACTGCATACTTTGCAAATGGTAACACATACCCGTACTACTCATAGGTGAGGTGCCACTGACCTCCCTAACTCTTACCTTAACCTGGAATGACGCATAGTGCAGAGCTTGCACTTCAACCAACCGTGCGTCTAATAAACGTTATCCACATCACAATCTGGGATAGATTTACCATTAAAAGGATTCCAGAGCCTTACCCGCTCAACAAGTATATTCCATTCCCAGATGCCTCCATTACCACATCGTCCGGTAATAACCAGCAACTTGGACATTTAACCAGATCAGACATCTACATGAAATTTAGTGCCACTGGTGCACGCCCAAAGGAACATCTGATCAAAGCATCGGGAATTAATTTCACCAGACACAACCATGTTGATCACCGAGCATCCAGTTAACGAGGCACAAGGTAACAAATACCATTACCGCACTGGGCACGTATACATCACAGAGTCAACTCGTACAACTAGACAGTTTCTAACAAAACTGTCCCCCAGGCGCTGCGGGTTTACCATCCACCGCAACCTCTATTCGGTAAGATTCAAAATTCTCAATCGCTTACCATTCTAGATCTTAAATCACAAGATCCACTGCCACACGTTAACATCCTCTCAGATCATAACTTAATCTGAATGTGGCTAAATCACTCCACGGTTTCCGATGGAGTGTTGCACAACTTAACGACATACCTGACCAATCTCAGTAACAAATATTACCACACTTAACCTCGTAACACCTTCGAGTCAACAAGGAAAACTTTTCCTAGTTCCACTGCATTTCATACCCACCGAAATGTTGACAATTTCGAGAGTCACCTCTAGTGATTTCTTTTGCTACCAATCTACACTCGTGGCGTCAAGGATTGCCGCTAGGTCAATAATTCACAGTAAATAAGATCGCTACTCAAATGACCCATGACAATGTCAACAATTCTTTAATCCTCTCAGGACTCCATTAAATTAACACCAATAATTGATCTCCCAGATCTTAATCCTCTTTCCACAATCAAATTGAGAATATTTCATATCACTGCAGTGGGTGTAACTTATGAACCCCAAACACGACTAAGTACACATTCGGTTACAATAATTGATTAGACCACAGCCAGTGAGTGCACAAATTCCCATGCCATCAAGCTCAGTTAATCGCCCTCGAGGAAACCAAGTGTCATAACGGACGACTTTGGTTGCAGGTTGAAGTTTGACCATCTACAACATTCTCACTCCTATTCAACGATTCAGTAAACCTTGCCTCACTGCTGTCCCTTCACCTTTTCCGTGCATTTATCTCAGAAAACATCCTTCCACCTACTAACGACATTAAACCATTTAATTGACGTTTTACACAGAAACTTCTAACCAAACGTCTTTAATCTCCGTTTTCAATAAATGGAACTCTCATGACACATTCTTAAGATGATGTCATCATCAGCCTTAGTCACTTACCTGATGTCATTTTTGACCACACACAGCTGTACACCATAATTATGTTTTACCAGCCTGTGCTACCCATATTTCAACTTACCACTTCCCAATAAATGAGGGTACACGTACTCCTGTGGGATATACCTATGTACTTCTTCAACCGTCGAACAATGTCGTCTGCACAACGACGGGTTTCTACATCACATTAATACAAAGTCAATCAAGACCCGTATTACTAACTCCGGTACCCCGAGCACTCTTGGTCCACGACCCGGTGGCTTGTTGCCACTTCCAACAATTCCTTTAGATTCTGAGACCAATTACCTTTAATTAACACTAGTAACGCTTCCTCGATCTGAGAATCGAACTCTAACACAGCCAACCTGGAGACTCCTCCACTGGTGTACTAATTACAACACTTTGACCGCAGGTGGATAACTCACCTTATGGTTGACATGAGCCCCAAGATCTGGTGACACGATAAATGGCCCAATGTCCATTGTCACCAACAATTCAAATCACGATTGGACTCACTAACAAATCAAATCTTTCTAATACCCCAATCGTGGGTGGCTGGAGCGAAGAGAATCTGGTCGTAACTGATGACAACGATGTCAGCACCAAGACTGACCCACGCCATTAGTCTCAGTGGTTGTCCCATAAAGCATCAAGTGACCAAACTAGCCTTTACTTCCTTAACATTCTCCAATAGTGCCACATCATGGACTAGTCACTAGATCCAAACCACAAAAATAACAACACTCAACTTCCTTGAGTCATTCCACTTTCAAGTGTCCGTTGGTTTCTCTGAAACCACACTAATGACGAACCTCAACAAAGTCGTGGCAATCGTCAAATCTTAATATTTATCTCCTCACTGAATAATCGCGCTAGGCGACTTCAGCTCCTTTTTCCATGGCAGGATGCAACCTCTTGCAGTAACTCGTACGACTCTTCACTTTTAAGAGCCTCATAACACGAACACCCAAGCCTTGTCTTAGGCTTCTACAGCATCCCTGTCAACAACTATGACAGCCTCCCAGGTGTGAATTAACTGTTTCACCACCGAGTACTTACACATAATGCTCAAACTCGTTAAATAGCGTGAGTTTCCACTCGATCCCCAACTCAAATCTCAATAAATCAATGGGGAACTCATAAACATAAATACGTAACGAGCTTACCTTGTTCCTTACAGGAGTTCATTGTGAGGTCGGCGTACTGAGGCATAGTCTTGAAGATTCGATCGTTTATAGGACCACTCGGTCCATATCTCAATCAGGAAGTACTAACTCATATCCTCAATAAACACTAAGCGTCCAAGCATAAAATGCCGATGGATCCGCCGCGGTCGGACCATCACTCTATAGACACTAAGTGATACCAAGTATATGAGGTAGTAACAGGAAACGATAACCTAATGCTCTGATACCATTGACAGGACCCACCCCGGGTTAAACCCCTTTAACCCGAAGTAAATCCTGCGGGAACCACCTCAAGGGAACTTCTTACCGAAACCCCCTTGAAATGGCCAACCCTTCCTACAAAACTAACTAAACCGGGTTAGTCAGAGCAGTCTACAGAGATGATTACCCCCAAAGAATTTCGAGCAGCAACGGAATGATCGACTATGCCTCGACTCTCGTACGCGCTCGACCTCCTCTCAAGAACCCTGCATCACTGGGCATTTAAAAACGAAAGGCCCAGGGGAGAAACATTTAAAAACTGTTAGAGTGAGTGGACGAAAATCAAATATAAAAGCTCCATTTCCTGTAATGCTCTCCCAGAAGTATATCAATTTAAAAATCATTTATGCATGCCCACAATTACTAAATTTCCGCAAATGCATGATAAGATAAACCAGCAAGGAATATGGGAAGAGAAATGTTCACAATAATAATAAGTCTGACCTCTCAGACTAGGGTCGGAGCTAAGAGCTCTAGTAGCGCCCTCACGCTACTCTATGCTAGCTATATAAAATAATACGGTCAACCCTTGAAATATCAACCTGACCTCTCAGGCTTGTCTGTCCTCTCAGACCAGGGTCGGAGCTAAGAGCTCTAGAATATGTGATAACGGTCAACCCTTATAATATCAACCTGACCTCTCAGGCTTGTCTGTCCACTCAGACCAGGGTCGGAGCTAAGAGCTCTAAATAAAGTGATACGGTCAACCCTCATAGTGCACTACGTAGTTTGCCTGACCTCTCAGGCTAGGGTCGGAGCTAAGAGCTCTAGTAGCGCCCACACGCTACTCTAGCTAGCATATTTATTGGTCAACCCTTAAAATAAACATGCATAACAATACATTAATCAAATTCTCTTCCCAAAACAATTAATTAAAACAATTCCTTGTCATATATGCATAAAACCAATTTCCAACGAAGTCTCGGGTTCAATTCCATTCGAAGGACGGCCCTCACCGTCTATAACCATTTTCGGAAGAAATAGAAAATTGAGTAATAATGTAAATACGTTCAAGAACCCGAGAAGGATATAATTTTCAGAAACAATCATAAACACCATGCAATTAACTCAATAATTAAGGCATGCATTTATTTAAAATAATAAGTCCACTCACAGTACTATTTCGACCTTCTTCCCGCTCGGAAAGCTCCTCGAGCGAAACTCTCGAACTACCCGCGTAGTCGAGCCCGTCTCACGTCTGACCAGAGACTGTACAACAAATCATCACATTAGTCATACCACAGTTGACTTGGTCTTTTCCTAGTTTGACCAGGAAATCCTATTTGACCACATGTTGACCAAGTTCCTTTCTTATAGCACTTTAACCTTTATAACTTTCTTTCCCGGTTATCGACTCTTAACTCAATTTACCGGAAGTCCGACTCAGCTTCCGAACTTTTCTTTATTACTTTAACTTGACGTTAGGGTGTCACGTAATAAGTCGTTGAATTACTATGGACACCCATTCAACCATTTCACCATTACCTTAGGAGTCCTTAAAAATAATCCTTAAACCTTAACCGGCAATAATCGATGGTCGGAATAATATTTAATTATCCGCCAATAATACTAAACTAGAACAATTCTAAAACCTAACCAAAACACCTCCAAAAATTACCAAATTTTAACCATAGACTCCTCACAATATGTACTAATTAATGGACATGAAAAACTGCCCAAAAAGTGGCGGCACCGCCGCCAGCTCCGCCGCCGACGGCGGCCGCCGGCAGAAATTCTGGCTAAAATTCAGGCGACCTCCGATCGCCACCAAATTTTACCAGTAGCTTCGTCTCATCAATTGGAACAACTTTCTAGTTCAACTCGAAGGCCAATTCGGCCTCTAACTAGGTCAAAAACTCGATGAACAGTAGACCCCGAAAATTACACTACCAAACTTCAAATCCTCAATTCTCCCTACACACTTCAAATCAAGCTACCAAATTCTAGGGATTGTAGTACACCTAAAACCCATCCTAAACATATAAAGAACTCAACAATTGGTGATCTAGGGAGGGAGAAATTCAATCCCGAAAATCTACTGTACACACCAAGAACAAATCGGAATTTCTCCCGATTTACGGCGAGTTAGGTCGGAAAGCTTACCTAGGATTGAAGTAGACTCGGAGGCCGAACTTTTGGGACCGGTGCGCCGGCGGTTGGTGGCCGGACGGCGGCGCTAGGGCGGCCGGAAGCTCGGTGCAGTTTTCCGTCGGGGAAGAGGAGAGAGAAGCCGGGTGAAAAATCTGATTTTTCACCCCGGTAACTCCTATATATAGCCGTTTTACCGCATAGTAACTTTATACTTTTGTTCATAACTTTCTCATACGAACTCCGATTTGAGCGTGCTACGTGTCCACGAACTCGTAACGACGCCCTCTACAACTTTCAAGAAGGAAGTTTTCCCAAATTCTTGACTTAACGAAAAGTCAACTTCACGATCATTGTACGGTTAAACGGTCACTTTAAATGGTAAAAGACCAAAGTAACCAACCGTAAAATAATTCTAGGATCGGGGTGTGACATATCGAGTATGGACGTTAGATGAAACTAAACCACTAGAACTAGAAGACTTACCTTTTTCCTTTGCACCTTTTGGATCAGCAGGGACTGCATGAGGGTGAGGCACGGCCTCACCACCTTTCACCTTCTCGGACTCGGCAGAAAAGTCTGCCTGACTGCCTGCCTGACCGCCGCCTTGCTGCTCGGATCCTGACAGGGTTGCTGCCGGATTTTGCTCCACAAAAACCTCCTCCACATCCTCATCTTCCTCCTCTTGCAATAGCTCAACACCTTCTCCTTTAGAAGTCACCAACTTCTTCAACAATGGCTCCTCAAAAACTCTCCCACTCCGAGTTGCAACTATCTTGAATTGTCCTGCATTTGGATTTGGCAAAGTTTGTCCTGGCAACTTACCACTTTCATGGATTTTACCCATGAAATCAATAACTTGTCCCATCTGCTTCTTTAACTCCGTGATCTCTTTAGAATTAGCCTGTTGACCTGTCACTAAAGCTTGAGTTGCAGATGTTAAATTCTGTTGCCCTTGAGCAAGGGACTTCAAGAGTTCATCATAATTTGGAGTAGAAGAACTAGCATTATTATGTGAACCTTGAACATTAGCATTATTAGGCACAAAATTAGAAGAGTTAGGAACAAAACCTTGAGGTACCTGAGGCCTCACAAACAAACCTGAAGGACGAGGCCCTTGAGCTTGAGCATTGTTCGGTTGAGCACCATTACTCCAACGAAAGTTGGGATGATCTCTGAATCCAGGATTGTAGGTGTTCGAGTAAGGGTCATACTTCGGCCTCTGTTGTCCCATGTAATTCAACTCCTCCTCGCTCAATGCACCATTCGGACATGTATCCGAATTATGATCTGTCATTGAACAAATTCCACATGTTTGTCGACCAATAGTCGAACAGGCCATGGCCTTGACCAAGACATCGAGCTTCCTCTCCATGGTGATCATTTGGTTCCGAGCTCCCACGTCATACACGCCTCCGCCTCGGCCTACTGCTGTCTTCCTTGAGTTCTTGGTACTAAATTGACGATTGTTATCCGCCAAGTCCTCAATCAAAGCATAAGCTTGAGTTCCGGTCTTGTTCATAAATGTGCATCCACTAGCAGAATCGATCATACCTCTGTTGGCATTGTCCAATCCTTCATAGAAAAACTGAACCAACTCATCTAAACTGATTCCATGGTGTGGACACTTGCGCTGAAGCTCCTGAAACTCCTCCCAAGCCTCATAAAAAGTATCTCCATCCTTCTGAGTGAAGTTCTGAATCTCCCTCCTAAGTTTCTTAGTGAGTTGAGCGGGGAAGAACTGCTTCAAGAACCTCTTGGTCATGTCATCCCAAGTTGTAACCACTCCTGAAGGCAAAGAGTACAACCAACGCTTGGCGTCATCCTTCAAGGTGAATGAAAACAAAAGCAACCTCAAAGTGTCTGAAGGCAGATGGGTGATAGCTTGGAGTTGACAGATGTCAAGAAACTCCCTCAAGTGCACGTTCGGATCCTCCATGGCTGAGCCTGAGTACTTAGGCAGTTGCCCAAGTAGCTGAACTGGAATAGAGAAGTGAGCTTGATCCGGAACTGCAACAGAAATGCATGATGGTGAAGCTGGAGTAGTGGGGTTGAAAGCATCCTTGAGTGGCGTGTTGGCCATGACAAAGTCGGACTGATTTTTCTCAAAAGCTTGCTCGGTCTCTGCCTCGGATCCGGATGAAGAATCCTCGGACTGAATTCGGAATGGGGATGGTGGTTCTTGCTCTTCAAGTTCTCGAGGTGAGGCCGTGCTACTACTTGCTGCCTTTTGTGTCTTTTTTTGTTTTCTGCAAACACGGTCAATCTCCGGATTCAAAGGAACAAGATCTCCTTGTGAAGATGAACGAGTAACGCGGGGTAGCATGCACGTCTAGCACCTGAAAAACCAATTGGCCAAGATCAAGTTAGAATACATGAGGATGAAATTAAAATCAAAACAATTAACTATCCTAGCGAAGAACCAAGGGTTCTTCTAAATAAGAGAAAGGAACCAAGGGTTCCAAAAATAAAAAAAAACAAAATTAAACATGAAAATTAATTACTAAAGCATTTCAACAATCATACATGGCACCAATCTTTATAATTACAAAAGCACACAAATATATACATCGAACCAACTATACAAATATTCACATATAGACATATATACAATGCAAATTTCGACAATTAAAAAGATTGAGGATCCCGAAGGATCCCCGGCAACGGCGCCATTTGATAATTCGTATTTGCACACGCATCAATTAACCCTGTACACAGTCATTGTCATCGTATAAAGCAAGTAAGGGTATCGTTCTAAACCGGGGATCCAACCACAGGGTAGATCCATCTAATCTAATCAAAGATGTCGAAATAAACATAGAATTTTAAAGATTTGGAGTTTATATTTTCGGAAAGATGCAATGAAATAAAGTCCTATATTACGTTTATACATATAAACATGTGATCGATCAACAATTACACAAACCAACACCAAACAACAATGCAAGAATATAGAAAACAATTTCTAATCTCATATCAATCTATGCCGAAATACCTAAATCATGCTAGAATCGAAACATGCACATTAGGTTCCTACGTGGTTCCTAAGCCATTAGATGCATTCGAAATCGACTACTTGTTTCATTCGAAACCTTTCACACATCCATGCTCAACGTATCAAACACGAAATCTAACATACTAACTCCCTTATGCAATTACGTATCACACAAATAAACTAACATGTTCATTAGCACCATCTAAATCCAATTCTAGCATGTAATTTTCGAACACAACAAAGAACACATCAACCTATCCACTACGTGTATCAAAGTCATGTAATTCTTTGAAGGATTAACTAATGCAACATCAACTACTTGTCTTAATCACACGTTAATATTATGGAGCAAATCGAAAATTAGTAAAACCAAACACTAGGAATTCTCGGCATAGACTTCAAATCCTTGATTAAAAACTAAAAACTATAATTCTTACATCATTCAGAAGTACTTAACATCTCATAGACAAGAATTGAATCATACTTAAACAAAAACCTAAAACAAACATCAACCATAACAAAGACATACCAATTCAAAAATAGAAGATGATTACACTTTGAAATATTCCTACATGGTCTATTCTTCAAGTGCACGGGGATCCTAGACTACGTGCTTCAGATCAAGGGATGGAATATGAAGATCGGAATTGGGGTCTTTGAATGGTGATAGAATTTTCGGCAGAGCTTTGGCTTGAGTTTGCAATGTTGATGATGCCCCGACCTCTTGCGATTAAAAGGCTTTTTATAGGGGAAAAAGCTAGGGTTTGGTCGGCCCTAAAGCAATCCCAAACCAAGATGGATTTGGTTATTCCCATGTGCAAGTCATGTGCTTCTCTCTTCTCCCTTCTCTTCGCCAGCCACTTTTATGAGTCTTCAGCTTGAAGTTCTCCATTAAACACATATGGATATGTCCATCAAGCCCCAAGGTCCATGATTGTAATTTAAAAGTCCAAAGAAACTTTCCTGATGCATCCAGGAAAATACTGCAGTTTTCGACAGTACGACCTTGCCTTAGTAATTTCGGCATATCTCCTTCTGTAGTGCTTCAATTGACCTGAAATTTTAACACAATGTATTTCAGCAACCAAAGATTATATTCCCGATTTTCATGCACCTCCACCATGTTTAAGGCACTGCGAACGCTCTTACAAAATCCTTGAAATCACACTTTTAACACTTAGCCAATTTTTTTAACACTTTAGCACATTTTACCAAAAACTCTTCAAAACAACATTAAACTATATTATGACTCAATCTTAACCTAAATAGACTCAACAAAGCATAAACAAGGGTGTTTAGCACATAATAACGTCACCTTTTTAGGCTCCTATCAACAACCCCACACTTAAGCTTTGCTAGTCCCTTAGCAAACACTAAACAAAAACATACTACGATGACTCAATCTAAAGCCTTCAACGAAATTGTTTCAGAGATCTTCAACATCATAGTATCAAGAATAGCACAAGAGTCGAAATTGAAAGAATGAATTCACTGGTTAATAAACATGAGATTTCGATGTAACAAGTAAGACATGGTAGAAACAAAGGTGAATTAATCTCGACATGTTCAAAACAAGTTCAAATTCAATTCACAAGGGATATGCACTCCAAATCTTTTCTCTCAAGAACATGGCATATGCTTAAAAGCTTTTCACACACAAGAATTATATAGATAGTGAATTTCAAAATAGACCTCAAGAAAGATACCAATTACATGCACAAATGAACCACAACCATATGCTTATTCATGAAACAAACTCCACAGATCAAAGGCTACTTATCTTAAGAATCATGCGGATCTTTAGAAAAAGGGATAGCTCAGGGTTCGAATAAGGTAGGATATAATCAAAGAAAGAGGAATCACAAAGGTCATCCTCAAGGCTAATAAAAACATGGATATCCTCCTTATATCACCAACTAACATCAAGGCCAAATTTCATCATGTTGGACCCATCCTTCACTATAAACATAGTAAAATCGAACAAAGGCTATGTATAACTTTATTGAGCCTTCAGCAAATACATATCACAACTCCAATTTCACAAAAATAAATCATGCCATGGGTGTCCAAATCAAATCTCCACATCGAAAATCTTTTTTCTTTCCTTTTTTTTTCTTTTTTTTTCTTTTTCACCCAAAATCGACATCATAGCATTCACAAGTCCAACCCCACACTTAGATCTTTCGATCACTCCATATTCATACCACAAAACAACATCTCCATCAAGTTTGCAACCAAGGTAGAGATAACTATTCTAGGCAAGATAAAAACATGTTGGTAATCAAAGAAAAGGCTTAACGTAGGCTCTAGGGGGTTCATACTAAGGTGTCCCGAACAGGGCTCATATAGGACTCATGGCTATTTAGATAAAGTGGTGATAACCTAATAAAGATCCAACAATCCTTTTCCAAATCAAAGTAAGTTATGATATAAAGCATGATGCTAAGTTTAGATTGCCAGGCATGATGCTAAGTTTAGCTTGTCATCACCATTTGTAGTGACACATATCATCCATGGATGAAGTTTTCTCTATGTTGTTGACTTTTGTCAACTTTTTATTGGACCATTTTTCCAAACTGACTCTATATGTCAGTCAGTCAGTCAGTCACCCTTATAAATAGGTTGGTGAATCCCCGTCAGTTGTCTCCATGAAATTTTGAGAGTTTTATCCTCTAAGTATAGTTGTTTCTCTTAAAAAAATCATCAATGGAAGAAGTTTTCTCTACTTAAAAAATCGTTAAAATAGCTTGATAGTCTGAAAAATTCACCGAACTCGTGGTGATGTCTATTTCCAAGAAGAAAAATAATTTTTGAAAAATTTAAAAATTCAAGATGTTACAACGAAATTCATCACCCCTCTAAAAATTCAAAAACACTTTTGGCTGTACGCTAGATGTTAGAATCCTATTCTATCATAGATCTTGGAGTTCTAATCCCTGGTTTGCTCTTATACCATCTGTCACACCTCGGTCCCGATGACGGCAGGTTTTAAGCGTCAAGCGTCGTTCCCAAAGCATAAACGAGTGTTACAAAGCGAAATGTAAATAAAACACTATCTTCTAGGCTCGTCGGCTATCATTTCCCGGCTTGGCACAATCTAAGTACTTATATGTAAAATATATTAGATATGGGTGGATGAACATAATCACGCGCTCAGTGAGTGAACCAATGTAATATGCCTGCAAAGCCATGTTATTTTACACAAAAAACGTATATCGTATACACATCGCATCAAATAATTCATCATATCGCATAATCTGTTCTTATTGGCTATCCTTCAATTTAGTGATCCCCACGGGAACCTAATGACCTTCAAGTCCTATACCACCATATGTCACATTCTTACTTCGATATAACCAATCAATAATTTCACATGTTCCATAACTAGTCAAACAATGGATCCAACACATTATAATAATATAAATCACCACACATTTCGCAAATAAACATGTTTCACTATAAAATATATACATATTTATAAAAAGATCAAAAACATGCTCTTCGACTAATTTAAAAGCATATAAGAATATTTTAAATATATTACAAGAATCTATTTATCTCGATAGCATCGAAACCCCACTGAGAATATTGATTGTAAACCGAGCCTTCTAAAGTGGGTCATCTAAAAAATATTACAACTATGATCCAAACCTCAACGGTTTGAAAGAGAATATCGATAAGAACTCGTAGCCCTTCACGAAATATAATACAGACTTACGGATCAAAAATTATGATCCGTCAAAATTTAATCATAACTCTAAAAAAGAAACAACTATACTTAGAACTAAAGGGAGAAAACTCTCCAAATTTCATGGAGACAACTGATGGGGATTCAGCAGCCCATTTATAGGTGTGACTGACCGACATATAGATTCGGTTTGGAAAAATGGTCCAATGAAAAGAAAACATCTTCTATGGATGATACGTGTCACTACAAATGGTGATGACAAGCCAAACTTAGCACCATGTCTGGCAATCCGATCTTGTCCTTCAAGAAACACTAAAATCACTTGGTCACAACTTGCCACATCATCATCTGAAACTATTTCAACGGAAGATCGACTGAACTTTAAAAAAATCGTTAAAAATAGCTTAGTAGTCCTAAAATTCACCGAAAAATACTGCGAACTCGTGGTGATGTCCATTTCCAAGAAAAAAATAATTTTTGAAAAATTTAAAAATATAAGATGTTACAGGAGATTAGATCCTCCTGTGTGGTGAAGAGATATATTCCGTGTAGCCGTCTAGATCCTCCTTAGTAATGAAGGAATCTATTCTGATGTGGTAGATTATGTCCTCCTTAGTTACAAATGGACATATTTCTGGTGTGGCAGATTATGTCATTCTTAGTGGCGAACGGACATATTTCTGATGTTGTGTTTTTGCTCTAGAGGAGCATGTATTTATTTATGGATAAGTGAATGTTGTATCATTTTTTATAGTTTTGTTACCTTGGATTGTGCCTTTATTTACAGGAAATTTCGGAATTATCTTAATTGTCGGAATTACCATGATTTGATTTATGATTTTTCCTTTGCATTTTCCTAAACTATCTTATATGCATGAAATTGTAAGTTTTGTTATATTTAATTTTATATGACTGATTGCTTATTTTAATTATTGTTCTTTTATTATATATTTTCTAAATTTTGAGGACTCTCGTGCCTTTGGGGTATGAGTCTTTAAATTGTGATTTACTCATACGGTTGTAAAGCTTACTGGGTTTGTTGTTTACAACTCGGTGCACCAATTTACGGCGTATGGTTAATTTTTCAGGATTTTCAATGAAGTGATGTATGTGTTTGATAGCTGCCTAGATAGGATTAAACTATTATATTTAATGCAACTGTCAGATTTTATCAACCTTTTAAAGGGCAAGATGTTTTTATGGTTTTATTTGATTTGTATAAATACGAAAATGTAACTTTGAATATTTTATTTCCTATTGTTGTTGTCTAGCAGAGAGTTGTAGTTTTGTGAGATTAACAGATTGAGATTGTTAGATTTTATTAACCTTTTAAAGAGCAAGATGTTTTTATGGATTTATTTGATTTGTATAAATACATAAATGTAACTTTGAATATTACATTTCCTATTGTTAGCAGAGAGTTGTAGTTTTGTGATATTTATAGATTGAGATTGTTAGATTTTTAAAGGTTATCATACTCAAATTTTTGAAAATAATTCTTTTAAAAATTAGGGTGTAACAGATTATCTCCAACAAGAGAGAGACGCTCATGGTAAACTTATTTTTTTATTCTTTAGCGGGTTCTGTTGGACTTCAACGGACAGCCCGTTTCTTCCCGTTAACTAAGGAGTTGTTAGTGGGTTGGCTGTAAGTTATTTGACTGATTAACTGACGAATTTTTAACGGTGATTAATGAGCAGTTAACGGTTATGGGCTAAAATGTCAGGTTGAACTATAAACATGGGAAGTGAAAAAATGAGCATAAATATATAAATCTGTGGCTTATAACCGATTCGTTTGCCTTCCACACATATTTTGGTTCTTCACTTCTCCAGTGGTCGATTCCGAAGCAGAGCAGAGCTGACCCAACTCCGACGGGTATTTTTCTTTCTTCAATTCTCAAACAAACAAATACCAAATTCAGATTACACTACTAAATTTCACCCTTATTCCTATACATTATGTTCTCTACTTTCCAACTTGCATATGTATGAACTGAAGCTCTGGGTTGCTGTCTTTGATTGAATCTAAAACTGTATCTTTCTCTGATTAGTCCAAAGGGATTAAGACATATATTACATGTTGAACTGCTTACTGAATATTGTTTTGGGGCTTGTTCTTATTCTTCTGACAATAGTTGAGTTTGACTTCTTCAATGGATTCAGAACATATTTACTTGCTTCAACTGTACTAAATAGTTACAGAGATGGCTGTTTTCCTTTGGTTCCAACTGTTTCTATGGTAATCTACATGCCTGTTGTTCTTTTTTGATAGGTCCATGATGCTTGGACGATCCTTAGCCTCTCCATTACTAGTCAATAATTATGCAATACGCTTTTGCTTTACCACTGTAAGTTTGATTTCAGGGAATCATTGCTATTGGTAGTTTGTTACAAATTCTGCTGAACTGCCTTCTTCTTCACTGTATAATTCTGCTAGTTGTAAGATCAGTAATGTTAAAGAAAAGAAAAACTTATTTTTTTGCTTGTTTCTTTATGGAAAGGGGCCGCTGATCTGCTTTCTTCTTCACTGTATAATCACTTAAGATTCTAATAGCTATTTCTGTAACATGGTTGACTTTGGTCATTCTATCTTTTAGGGTGCATCTTCATATATTTTGAGAAACATTGTGTTTTTGTAGGAAGAAATAGTCCAACAATTTCTGGAATTGTAGTCTGGTTGGTAGTTTTCGGAATTACTTGGTTGGATAGGGATATTCATATTTTTAATCAGAGGGGAGGAAATGGCTTTACTGTAGGACATAGTTAGAATTTGGGCATCATTACATCTCTAATTCCTTTCTCGTAATGTGGATTCATGGGGCTGCTCCATTCTATATGTGGCTGGTTTATCTTAAATTTTTTCTGTCCTTTTAGGATGTGGAGCATTTAGTGGTTTCTTGTTTACTGTTGTAATTTTGATCAGGCTGTTTACTACCAGAAGAAAGTTTTCTTTGTATACAGCCTACTATCCTTGCTTTACCAAGTATATATTGACTTTGTTCTCAATTTCAAAATGATTAGTCTTTTGGTATTTTTATGTTGGAAGTGTTTAGGGGAAAGGGATGGAAATAGATAAAACTTAATTGAGTTAATTCCCCGGTCATACTTTTTCCCTTTGGGTTTTGCCTCCTGCTTGTGTCGAATGCATTCATCTCTTACATCATTTGGTTCATAAGATTTTCCCTTAAAATGAAAGTAACATTATGAGATGTGCCAAAAATTTTTTTATGAAATGCACTGAAGACAGCCTTAGATAACACATGTTTTTGATGAACGAAAGAAGCATACATTGTTACTATCCAAGCAATGGAAGGGTAGAGATGGTGCATGATTAGTAGACAATATGTTTTCTTCTCATGTGAACAGATTTGTTTGTGCGTGCATAACTGATGTGATCAATTCGCATTGTAACTTTTGACTTATCATTATATTTGTAGTTCAAGTTGTCATCTGCAAATGAATGATGCCTTGGTTCTAAGTTTACCTTGAAAATTTTCTGTTCTTATTCATTATGTAATCCCTGTGCTTTACTTGATATATTTCCATTCTTCTGCAGCCTGATATTATATCTGCTGCACCAAATATCAGATCTCTCCATGTGAATTGTTTGTCACCAAATTTGAATAGAGCAGCTTATGCACCAAGTACTTCTAAGAAGAAATGGGTATTGCATTCAACAGAAAAATTTGAAAATGTGACTTTGACTGACGACGACAGGAAGACAATAGAAGCATGTCGTGACGCTCTTGCTGCATTGAGTATCAGTAATGAAGAGGGAGACAAGATACTTGGGAAAGCTTTTGGTCTGATTCATTCACCCTACTGGGGTGAAGAAAGAAAGAATAAAGTTCCAAAATTTGAGATTGTATGTGAAATGATCGAGTACCTTAGGAGTTTAAACCTGTCTAATGATGATCTGAGCAAGTTGCTTAAAAAATTTCCAGAAGTTCTTGGATGTAACCTTGAACATGAGCTGAAAACCAATGTCCAAGTTTTGGAAAAGCAATGGGGAATAAAAGGAAAATCTCTACGAAATCTCCTCCTTCGAAATCCAAGAGTATTGGGTTACAATGTTGATTGCAAGGGAGATTGTATAGCACAATGCACCCGTTGCTGGGTTCGATTTTAGACTTCCTAGAACATAATTTTTGCATCTCTGTTCCATATTTATTGCAATGTGGTGAATTGGATTCAATGTAAACTGTGTGTATAATTTGTAGGCCTACAAAATCTTTTAGAATGGAACACATGAAGTTGAGAGGAAATAAATGTCATTGACGTATTATGCTTTTTCCATCTTCTTTGACGGTTAGAATTGTCTCCATACCATCCCTGTAGAATAGATGGACAAAAAATCACAAATGGTTATTGACTTTTGACCCATTCGCTAATGGATTATGGTTCATAGCCGACAGAATAATTTCATCTGTTAAAAGTGAAATTCAGTCTCTTAAGATCTTCGCTAACGGAAAATCTATCGACTAAGATCAGTTGGTTAAGATGCGTCGGTGAAAACCCTAACCGACGGAAATTTCGTATGCTAAAGTCCGTCTACTAGGACTTTAACCGACGAAATCATTCCGTCAGTTAAAGTCCTAGTAAACGGAATTATTTTAAAATAAAAACAAATTAATAATCATCTTAGTCGACAAAATATTTGATATTCCGTCTCCTAAGTAATTTTTAGCCGACGAAATTTAAAATATTCCATCGGCTAAGAATTACTTAGGAGACGGAATTATTTTAAAATAAAAAATAAAAAAAAATCTTAGCTGACAAAATATTTCGTCGGTAATCCTACAAAAGAAAAAAAACGGTGATCGATCTCCGTAAATCCTCCGCCGGCGATCGATCTCCGAAAATCCACTGCCGGCCATCGATCTCCGGCAATCCACCACCGGCCATTCCGATTCCACCACTACACAACATCACACACCATCACCACCATCACCACACACCACCACATACCATCACCACACACCATCACCACCAACACACACAACCACCAAAAACCACCACCACAACCACACACCACACACCATAACCACCATTTGGAGAAGAGGAGAGAGGAGAGAAGAGGGAGAGGAGAGAAGAGTGAGTTTGGATAAGAAAAGAGAGGAGAAGAAAAGATTTAAAGAAGAAATTTTGAGTTTGTTTTGGAAAATTTTTCTGAAATTTAGCGCGGTGAAACGAATTCTGAAATTGTTTACCCTTAGTCGACAGAATGCAATCATTTCGTCGGCTAAGTGATAAATAATTTTTCTGAAATTTTTGTTTGAAATTTTGCGTGGGAAAATTGTTCTGAAATTTGTAGCCTTAGCCGATATAATTCAATTATTCTGTTGGCTAAGTGATACCTTAGGAGATCGAATTACTGAATTTCGTTGGCTAAGGGCTAAAACATTTATTTTTTTAGAACATAGGCATGTTGTGATTCTGATGATCAAACTTGACAAACGAAAATCCGACCGTCTGATATGATAATTATAGTAAAACATGGCTATGGAAAAAATTCACTTGATCCGATAACTTTAAGGCCTCGATCCAGACGGTAAATCTCATAAGTCAAATTCCTAAACACATGAAAATAGTCAGTTGACCGTCTAAATTACGTATTTTGGTCGGACCTTCAACAAAAAATAATTTTAATATTAATCACTTATTCATATTCAAAAATATCATTTAACTCGGTCACATTTGATTCCGTCTCTAACTTAACACATTGTCGTTAAACCTATCGTTAGAAACTGTCTCTCAATTATGACCATTTGTGATTTCTTCACGTCGATGATTCGGTGCAGAAGGAAGACACGGGAATCGTGGTCCAGGTCGGACATGGGTGCTGGCGGCTGCGGACGTGGTGCAGATGGGTGGCTGTACTTCTGCCCTTTTGGAGTTTTGGTTTCTATTGCAGTTTTTTTGTCTTTATTAACTAACAAAATTTATTCGTCCAACCGACGTCCATTAACTAACTTAAGTGGTTCATGGTGCTTTCTTTCAAGATATACTCAAGACGCTTTATTTCTCTTTAATCACATGGGTTTAGTTCATTGTTCATATATTTCATCCCAATCAAATATTCACTTAGACGGTTATACCAAGAGTTCATGGAGTTCTGTAAGCAGCATGGCATCAAGCGTCAATTGACAACAGCCTACACACCACAACAAAATGGACTGGCAGAGCGCAAGAATCGTACCATTCTAAATATGGTGCGGTGCTTACTGGAGGACAAGATGATGCCTAAGCTATTCTGGCCGGAAGTTGTTAAATGGTAGTGCTATGTCATCAATCGAAGCCCCACCTCGGCTGTGAAAGATAAGACTCCTGAAGAATGTTGGAGTGGAGTGGAGTGAAGCCAAATGTTGGCCATTTCAAAGTATTCGGATGTGTGGGAAATGTACCAGAGGCAAGGAGGTTGAAGTTGGATGCCAGGAGTCGAAAATGCGTGTTACTTGGTTACAGTGATGAATCAAAGGGATACAAGATGTATGATCCAGTTGAGAAGAAGGTGTAGTGAGCAAAGATGTTGTGTTTGAAGAAGGGGAATGTTGGGACTGGGGAAGAACTGAAGAGGAAAAGAAGAATGTTGTACTAGACTGGGGAGAGACTGAAGGGGAGCTGTATGAATCAAGTGATGAAGAAGCTGAGGAAGAATGAGACAATGAAGAACTCATCCTCAATCCAAGCAATTCCAGTGGAACAACAACTCCTCAAGAGGAAGAAGTACATCCTTTGATCGAAAGGAGAGTATTAAGGGCCCCAGCCTATCTACAAGATTATGTCTCTGGTGAAGGACTTTTTGATGAGGAAGAGGTACAAAACTTAGTAATGTTCATCTCTTCTGATGATCCTACATGTTATGAAGAAGCAATAAGGAGTAAAAGGTGGAGGGATGCTATGGATTTGGAGATTGGTGCAATTGTTAAAAATGAGACATGGAAGCTTGTTGATGCACCAAAAGGCACTAAAGTAATTATTTATGGGTAGATTGTTTCCTATTAGAGTTAGATTACTCCTTTGTACTTGTATATATGCCCCTATTGTGGGATTAATAGAATCATTGAATTAACCTTGAATTGAAGTATTCTTGTCTACTTGGTATCAGAGCAGGTTTAATCCTTTGAACTTGTTTTGCATCCTTTGAATCCTGAATCTCGAAGAACACCCAAACTACCACCACAAACCGCTGCGTACCACCACTACCACCATTGAAATCGAACCATCTTGAAATCCTAAAAACCCAATCTTAAAAAAAATCTGAATTCCTCAATGGCAGGACCTGTAATTGAAGGCGAACAATCAGATCCCAAGAAGGTAATTATGACAGAGCATCAACCATTCTCACAAATCATTCATCACCACTACACCACCAAAAAAGACAACTCGACGTTCCCAACTAGTGTTGTCTTGAATGAGTCCAACTACACCATATGGGCTCTCCTCATGAAGATGTGCATTGGAGCACGGGGAAAGGTTGGTTATCTGACTGGAGCAAAGGCTGAACCCGCCATGAATTCTGCAGAATATGAAGCTTGGGCCACAGACAATGAAAAAGTGAAAGTTGGCTCATTGACTCCATGGAGTCTTCTCTTATGAACCGGTATATTCGTCTTCCTGCTGCAAAAGATATTTGAGAAGCTGTAGAGCAAACCTTTTATGATGACTCTGATGAAACCTGGATCTTTGAATTGAACAAGAAGTGCTTCGAAGCAAAGCGGAATTGACGGCCTATTCCTACCTACTACAATGAATTGGTGGCCATGTTCTAGGAGATTGATCAAAGGGTAGCCTCTCAGAATGATAATGTTGCAGTTGTAGTTCAAGAAACTTCAGCAATGTCCCGGTTGCGTATTCATCTGTTTCTGAGTGGACTTGACTTGGAGTATGATCAGGTGCGCGGAGAGATCTTGCGAAAGGAACCAAAATTCTCCTTGGAGCAGAGCTATGCTTACATTCGCAAGGTACAGTCAGAGAAACAGGCTATGAGGAGTTCTGTACCTACCGAATCCTCGGTTATGGCTGTTCAACGCAAGCAGGGTCATCCTCCGGGATTCTCAGGTCCTTCTCCACACCGCCCCTTAAGTAAACCAAGTCCTTTTGCAAACAGAAAGTGCATTCATTGTGGAGAAATATGTCACATCAAGGAGCGATGCTATGAAGTGATTGGTTACCTCGATTGGTGGGACTTCACCAAGAAACCACGAAAGAATCTGGGCAAGGCTGTCGTTGCTACTACAGAGGAAGAGCATCTAGACAATGCCTCCGCTAATGTAGCGCAGTCAGGTATGAAGGGTAAGGTTACTTTGAATAATACATGGATAATTGATACAGGTGCATCTAACCATATGACCATAACCTTGTGACAAAGCTTAAACATTCCTCCCAAAATGTTGTCTCTACTGCTGATGGTACTCCAACTCCGGTTACCGGAGAAGGTTCTGTTGTCTTGTCTAATAACTTAACCCTGGAGTCTGTCTTAGTTGTTCCATCACTAGCTTATAATCTCCTCTCTGTTGGTCAAATTATTCTAGCTCTTGCATGTATTGTGACCTTTTATCCGTCTTTCTGTGTGTTTCAGGACATTCTGACTTGGCGGATTCTTGGTTATGGTATTAGAAGGGGGAAATTATACTACCTGGATCTGACAGAGAATAGAGAGAAACAGAAGCATCTTTTGGGGCAAGCTAATCAGATCACTGGGGTAGAGAATACAAAGGAAGCAGTATGGTTATGGCATCGACGTTTAGGTCATTTATCTTTTAGTTATCTTAAGAAGCTGCAACCTCATTTGTTTTCGGTGGTCAGTGATTCAGATTTCCATTGTGACATTTGTGAACTGGCCAAGAGCCACCGTATTCCATATTCACCAAGTCTGAATAAAAGTCTTATTCCTTTTATGAAGATTCACTCCGATGTTTGGGGTCCTGCGAAAATTCCTTCTCTTTCTGGTGCCCGATATTTTGTAACTTTTATTGATGATTGCATTCGCATGACTTGGGTATCATTACTGAAGAATAAGAGTGATGTCTTTGAAATGTTTACTGAATTTCACAAAATGGTAGCGACTTAGTATCAACAATCCATCAGAGTTTTCTAGTCTGACAATGGTGGAGAGTTTGTGAATGGACCTATGAATGAGTTTTGCCGGTCATATGGAATTCGTCATCAAACCTCAAACTCGTATACTCCCCAACAGAATGGTTTAGCAGAACGGAAGAATAGACAGTTGATGGAAGTTGTTCGTGCTTCCTTGTTTGGCATGAATGTACCTCGGTCATATTGGGGAGAAGCTGTGAAATCTGCAGCATATCTCATTAATCGTACCCCTTCACGGGTAATCGAGTTTCAGAATCCTCACCAGAAGCTTCATCAACTTCTGTTAATCCCATCTATGCCTAATTTAGAGCCCCGAGTGTTTGGGTGCACAGCTTATGTCCATATACCGAAGCCACAACGGAGCAAGCTTGATCCCCGTGCAAGGAAGTGTATTTTTGTGGGTTATGCAGAGTTTCAGAATGGCTACAGATGTTATGACCCGCTCACCAACACTGTACATACATCTCTTGATGTCTCATTCCGTGAATCCGAGCCTTACTATTCAGGGGGAGTTCATGAGTCTTCCCTTCAGGGGGAGAGAGGATGTGAGGGGAATCCTCAGTGTATCTTTGAGTTTGACGAATTTGAAGAGTTGGAAAACTTGGAGGCTCGTTTTGAAGGAGGAAACTTTGATAAAAATACGAATTGTGAGCAAGCAGCAAATATTTCGAATCAACAAGCAATTGCTGAATAGGGCGCTGTGAGTGCCGAATCAGAAAAAGCAATTGCCGAACAGGACAGTGTGAGTGTTGAATCAGAAAATGCGATTGCCGAATCAGAAAAGGCAATTGCCGAACAGGGCAGTGTGAGTGCCGAATCAGAAAATGTGATTGCTGAATCAGAAAAAGCAAGTTCCGAATCAGAAGCTAGCACACAAGACATTCCCCCTTCTACATCAACAATTAAAGAATTCGCTCAGAATGATCCACCTCAGGTAACCCCAAAGTTAAACGAGTCTTCTGGGTTAGAAAGTGTAGAACCTAGGAAATCACAAAGGGTTACCAAGGGTGTTTCTAAAAAACAATATGAACCAGACATTAAAGCAAAAGCCAAATATCATGTAGCCAATTTTATGTCTAACCATAGGCTATCTAAGTCACATGCACTTGTTGTTGATCAATTATCTACTGTATCTATTCCTAGTAACGTGCAGGATGCATTGACGGATCCAAAATGGACAAAGGCAATGAATGAAGAATTGGAAGCCCTTCAAATGAATGCAACGTGGGAGTTAGTACCCATGCCTGTCAGAAAGAAGACTGTAGGGTGTCGTTGGGTGTTTACTGTGAAGCTTAAGGCAGATGGAACTATTGACAGATACAAGGCAAGGTTGGTTGCTAAGGGATATACACAACGCTATGAAATTGATTATGAGGAGACTTTTGCACCTGTGGCAAAGATCAATACTGTCGGAATTCTAATTTCACTTGCAGCAAACAAAGATTGGCCCTTGCACCAGTTTGATGTGAAGAATGCTTTTCTCAATGGGAATTTGGAAGAAGAAGAAGAAGTGTACATGGATGTGCCCCCAGGTGTTAAGAATAACCCAAGTGACGTTGGCAAGGTGTGTAAACTGAAGAAGTCTTTGTATGGCTTGAAGCAGTCTCCAAGAGCTTGGTTCGGAAGTTTTTCGAAATCCATGAGAGCCTTTGGATATAAACAGAGCAATTCTGACCATACCTTGTTTATCAAACACAAGAATGGTAAGATTACAGCTCTGATTGTATATGTTGATGACATGATTGTTACAGGAGATGACCTGAAATAGATGAATGAATTGCAAGAGTATCTGTCAAAGGAGTTTGAGATGAAGGATCTTGGTCAACTGAAGTATTTTCTGGGTATTGAAGTTGCAAGGTCTAAGAATGGGATTTCGCTTTCACAGAGGAAGTACGTCCTTGATTTACTGGCTGAAACTGGGATGCTGGACTGCAAACCAATTGAGACACCTATTGAGATGAATCACAGACTTGGTATTTATCCTGATCAAGTTCCGACTGATAAAGGAAGGTATCAACGTCTAGTAGGAAGGTTAATTTATCTTTCTCATACTAGACCTGATATTGCTTATGTTGTGAGTGTGGTTAGTCAGTTTATGCATTGTCCTAGTGAAGAACATATGGATTCAGTTTTTCGTATTTTGAGATATCTGAAGATGGCGCCAAGTAGAGGGTTACTGTTTGAAAAAAGGGTGAATTAGAAGTTGTTGGGTACACAGATGCAAATTGGGCTGGTGATAACACTAACAGACGTTCTACATCTGGGTATTTCACTTTTGTTGGAGGAAACCTTGTCACTTGGCGTAGTAAAAAGCAAAAATTCGTTACCAGATCGAGTGTAGAAGCTGAATTTCGAGATATGACACATGGAGTTTGTGAAATGTTATGGATCCGTAATATCCTGAAGGAACTGGGTTACAAGCTTAAGAGGCATATGAACTTGCATTGTGATAATACAGCTGCCATTGCAATTGCACATAATCCAGTTCAGCATGATCGCACAAAACATGTGGAGGTTGATCGTCATTTCATTAAAGAGAATCTTGACAGAAAGGTTATTCGATTTCCATTTGTAACCTCAGAGGAGCAATTAGCTGATGTTCTTACTAGAGGAGTATTTAGAAGGGTGTTCGACAGCTCGATTGACAAGTTGGGCATGATAGACATCTATGCACCAACTTGAGGGGAAGTGTAGAATTGCTGTAAATCCGTATATAATTAGGATTCTTATGCAATTAGGATATCATGTATTTATGGGTAGATTGTTTCCTATTAGAGTTAGACTACTCCTTTGTACTTGTATATATGCCCATATTGTGGGATAAATAGAATCATTGAATTAACCCTGAATTGAAGTATTCTTTTCTACTTATAATACGTCTATTGCATTCATTCAAAAGTACCATGATTTCAATAGATCAAAGTGTGTACTCATATGTCTTCCCACTTACGTTCAACTTTCCATCCATAAATGACCTTGACATAATCTGCAACTATTTGTAAGAACAATAAACTAGCCACCAAAATAGACAGAAATTTACAGCAGCTTAACTTGATTTCATTCAATCATGTACGGTATATCTGTATGACAAGATAATTAAATGCGTGATGATCAGCGCTGTTAATGAGCTTTTCCTCAGCAGTAAGCTTATACACTGCAATACTTAGTACTTCATCGGCTCGTCCTCAAGAGGAGTTGGATCTAATGTCCATGCATGTAGTAAGACTACGATAATTGGTAAAAACAACAGTAAGTTATTTAGTGACATAAACTTGATCAAGTAATTGTTCATAATGATTTTGGTTCGAGTACATCGCAGTATTTATAAGCATGAATTTTGTTTCTTTTACGGTTGTGAGTGTCTAGCATGTTGAAAACACAAGTGATTTCTTATGGTTGTCCACTGCCTAGTGCCCTTTCTTTTTCATGGTGCAGTTTTCCCCTCCTTAGTACTAGTATCTCTAACTCAATGCAACTGAGATGATATATTCATAAATTTGATTTCCAAATCACCAACACATTTCAGAACACATAATTGTGTGCAGACCAACATTAGTATATCCAGTTACTCGCCCTTTCATGAGTTTCATCGTTAGTGTGCAGTCATTACCTTCGAATAACACAGTGATTATAAAATGGAGATCAATAGCAAGTCCCTGCACCTACATAGAATAGCAACACCATATTCTTCTCAATATCTGGGATAAGGCTAGGATGTGTTAATACATGTGAATGATGTGATGCATCAACTAGACAATTTGACAACTTTAAGGACTCATATTACAACTTCGAACACTAATATTACTAGTTTAAGGACTCAATTTACAAACTTAAAACATCATAACATTCACATACATTAACACATAATAGAATTTCCGCGTGACGGATATAGTTTAAGCTGATCCCCTTATAACCACCCAAGTAATGGCCTGAATTCAGAAAAAGGAATTGAAAAAATTAAATAACTATTAACATTCATTTTAGATTGTTGATTTCTATTGTTTTATGGGGACTGCATTCAGAAAAAGGACATCACACATGGTACTTATTATATTCTATTTTTCTCCTTTTTTTTTCTGTCAGCTATGGATGTGGCTACTTCATCTGCCATGGACTAGAGGTTAGCTAATATTCCATATTGATGGCGTTCAAAGATGCCTACATCATGTTTTGGGGGGACTAACTTCTATAAAAGACAAAAGTATTATGAAATTAAGGAACTAAGCTCTGCAGGTGGACTCTAAGAAGCAACGGTTTGACTGATTTGAATCTCTTGACAAGTCTGTTTCTTGCTATATTTTTTCCTCTTGCTGGATCAAACAAGATTTGAGTGTACGTTTCTGTCAAGTTCTCATGGAGAAGATCGAGCATAAGCATGTGGAAGTAGGAGGACTAAAGCTTCATGTTGCTGAAATTGGAAGTGGTACGTATGGTCGAGCTTTATTCCAAGATCAGCTCTATATTGATTTAAAAGTTTTGGTTCTTTTCTACCGAGCACAAAAAAAGAATTGTAATCATAATTAAGCACTGATTTCTGATATGCAGGTTCAAATGTGGTGCTTTTCCTGCATGGATTTCCAGAAATATGGTACTCTTGGAGGCACCAAATGATTGCTTTGGCTAACAATGGCTACCGAGCAATTGCCTATGATTGCAGGGGATATGGACTTTCTGAGCAGCCAGCTGAGCTTGAAAAGGCTACTTTCAATGACCTTGTTGAAGATGTTGTTGGCCTTTTGAATTCTCTGGCCATTAACAAGGTAAGGAGTACTGGTCTGTATGTCAGTACTCAGTAGTGGTGCTTAAAATTAATTTTGTGTTCAAAACCCAGTTAATTCGTAAGGTAGTTGAAGACTTCAAACCCATATTGCCCAAGATAATTCTAACCCAATTACATAATAATGACCAGGCTTTCCTTGTTGGTAAGGATTTTGGAGCTATGCCTGCATACATAGTAGCCGCTCTCCATCCTGATAGAGTAGCTGGTGTGGTATCACTAGGTATCCCTTTTATGCTACCAGGTCCGGCTGCTATCCAAAGCCAACTTCTTCCTGAAGGTTTCTATGTATCGAGGTGGCAGGTATAAAAATTTATATATTTTCTTGATCAGACACCACTCCAGTTCCACTCATTTGCAAGCTGAGTTATTGCATATGCGTATGCTAATTATGTTGTTACATGATTCAGGAGCCAATTGGAAGGGCTGAAGCAGATTTTGGCCGCTTTGATGTTAAGTCAGTGATAAGGAACATCTACATTCTCTTCAGTGGAAATGAGATTCCTGTAGCTGCTAAGGATCAAGAGATCATGGATTTGTTTGATCCAGCTATTCCTCTACCACCTTGGTTCTCTGAAGAAGATCTTTCAGTCTATGCCTCTCTTTATGAGAAGTCTGGATTCCGTTTTCCATTGCAAATTCCATACAGGTAAAACATAACTCTTGCATTTACTCAGTCCTAAGTATTTTCCTGTAGCCCTTAGGATAAGAACATTTGGTGTACTAAATTCACATTTTTGTCGGACCAAAAAAAGCAAAAAGAATCATAAAATCTTGATTCCACATGAAATGTAGCTTCTCCATCAGCCTAGTTAATTGTAATAGAATTGGTTCCATTGATGCAGGACTTTAGCTGTGGATTGCGGTTATACTGATCTAAAAGTCTCTGCTGCAACACTACTTGTCATGGGTGAAAAGGACTATGTCTTCAAGGTTCCAGGAATGGGAGATTACATACGGACTGGGGCAGTAAAGCATTTTGTGCCTGATTTGGACACTGTATACATTGCTGAAGGGAATCATTTCGTGCAAGAACAATTTCCAGAGCAAATTAATCAGCTAATTCTCACTTTTCTTGGAAATCATGGTATCTAATTCCATAGTTCTCAACGTGCCTGGAGAATTCAAGGGAGAAAATTGATGTTCTGTCCAGTGTATGTAAAATAAATTGCAAATTTGAGAAAATAAACTATTTTCTTTGTTAAATAAATGATGTGATCCGGGTATGATTTGCTACTTGTTCTGAAAACTCGATGCTTATGAACAAGGAGTCTAGGATTATATATACTTGAGCACTGTTCCTGGAGAATAAGTTCAGGCTGTGGATGTGAATGATTGTGGGGAGTATTTAGAAACTGAATTTCATTGTGTTTCTGCTCTACCAAGATACAAATATATAGCAGCTCTTGCTATTGTTACAAAAGGCTATTGACTATTAATTGCATTTATATCAGTATTATACACAATTACAAAGTTACAGCTAATTCACCTCACAGCCTAATCATAACATTGAGTGCTAGAATCGTCACTTGATCTGAGGAGAGGGAATATTTCTAACAGAGTTTGTGTAAGAATTAATACTGATTCCACACAGGCATGGTCATTCATGATGACCTTGATAAAAAAACTGGAGTTCAGATGACATAGGATTAGAGTATGTCTTGATATTTAACATCTCAAAGAGGATTTGAATATGATTATAGTTTCTTTTGAAAGGGGATACGTATGAGGTGAGAAACTGAGGATTGAATATAATTTCACTTCTTCAAGAGAATGAATGTGTTTAATTAGCATGTTCATGAGAGCACAAGTATGACAAGTTAAAATCTGGTTGAAAACCAATCTTAATGTCTTTATGAAGGCAATATGCTATTGTTTTCAATAATTCAGATTTCTCTTTTTGTAATTCAGAGTCCCCTTTAATCCTGTATGATACTTGAACATGAAGTGAATGTTGTTTTCTACATTATAATACGTCTATTGCATTCATTCAAAAGTACCATGATTTCAATAGATCAAAGTGTGTACTCATTTGTCTTCCCACTTAGGTTCAACTTTCCATCCATAAATGACCTTGACATAATCTGCAACTATTTGTAAGAACAATAAACTAGCCACCAAAATAGACAGAAATTTACAGCAGCTTAACTTGATTTCATTCAATCATGTACGGTATATCTGTATGACAAGATAATTAAATGCGTGATGATCAGCGCTGTTAATGAGCTTTTCCTCAGCAGTAAGCTTATACACTGCAATACTTAGTACTTCATCGGCTCGTCCTCAAGAGGAGTTCGATCTAATGTCCATGCATGTAGTAAGACTACGATAATTGGTAAAAACAACAGTAAGTTATTTAGTAACATAAACTTGATCAAGTAATTGTTCATAATGATTTTGGTTCGAGTACATCGTGCAGTATTTATAAGCATGAATTTTGTTTCTTTTACGGTTGTGAGTGTCTAGCATGTTGAAAAACAAGTGATTTCTTATGGTTGTCCACTGCCTAGTGCCCTTTCTTTTTCATGGTGCAGTTTTCCCCTCCTTAGTACTAGTATCTCTTTGACTCAATGCAACTGAGATGATATATTCATAAATTTGATTTCCAAATCACCAACACATTTCAGAACACATAATTGTGTTCAGACCAACATTAGTATATCCAGTTACTCGCCCTTTCATGAGTTTCATCGTTACAGTGCAGTCATTACCTTCGAATAACACAGTGATTATAAATGGAGATCAATAGCAAGTCCCTGCACCTACATAGAATAGCAACACCATATTCTTCTAAATATCTTGTCAATATCTGGGGTAAGGCTAGAATGTGTTAATGCATGTGAATGATGTGATGCATCAACTAGACAATTTGACAACTTTAAGGACTCATATTACAACTTCGAGCACTAATATTATTAGTTTAAGGACTCAATTTACAAACTTGAAACATTACATCATTCACATACATTAACACATTGTAGAATTTCCGCGTGACGGATATAGTTTAAGCTGATCCCCTTATAACCACCCAAGTAATGGCCTGAATTCAGAAAAAGGAATTGAAAAAATTTAATAACTATTAACATTCATTTTAGATTGTTGGTTTCTATTGTTTTATGGGGACTGCATTCAGAAAAAGGACATCCCACATGGTACTTATTATATTCTATTTTTCTCCTTTATTCTTGTCAGCTATGGATGTGGCTACTTCATCTGCCATGGACTAGAGGTTAGCTAATATTCCATATTGATGGCGTTCAAAGATGCCTACATCATGTTTTGGGGGGACTAACTTCTATAAAAGACAAAAGTATTATGAAATTAAGGAACTAAGCTCTGCAGGTGGACTCTAAGAAGCAACGGTTTGACTGATTTGAATCTCTTGACAAGTCTGTTTCTTGCTATATTTTTTCCTCTTGCTGGATCAAACAAGATTTGAGTGTACGTTTCTGTCAAGCTCTCATGGAGAAGATCGAGCATAAGCATGTGGAAGTAGGAGGACTAAAGCTTCATGTTGCTGAAATTGGAAGTGGTACGTATGGTCGAGCTTTATTCCAAGATCAGCTCTATATTGATTTAAAAGTTTTGGTTCTTTTCTACCGAGCACAAAAAAGAATTATAATCATAATTAAGCACTGATTTCTGATATGCAGGTTCAAATGTGGTGCTTTTCCTGCATGGATTTCCAGAAATATGGTACTCTTGGAGGCACCAAATGATTGCTTTGGCTAACAATGGCTACCGAGCAATTGCCTATGATTGCAGGGGATATGGACTTTCTGAGCAGCCAGCTGAGCTTGAAAAGGCTACTTTCAATGATCTTGTTGAAGATGTTGTTGGCCTTTTGGATTCTCTGGCCATTAACAAGGTAATGTGGATCTGTGCGTATGTGTATGTGTTTATGTAGTAGTGGTTTGTGCTCAAACCCAGGTAAGTAAGATATATTGTGAGGTAGTTGAAGAATGTCCATATGACTAATTGACCATAAAACCAAAATAAGTCTAACCGAGTTGCATAATGACCAGGCTTTCCTTGTTGGTAAGGATTTTGGAGCTATGCCTGCATACATAGTAGCTGCTCTCCATCCTGATCGAGTAGCTGGTGTCATATCACTAGGTATTCCTTTTTTTCTGCCAGGTCCGAGTGCAGTCCAAAACCATCTTCTTCCTGAAGGTTTCTATATATCAAGGTGGCAGGTATAAAACATCGATCTTCTCATTATCTCGATCAACATCACTTTTCCCTTGACCTGTATCAGTTCCGATCATTTCCAAAGCTGAATTATTGGACATGCTTTTGCTAATTAAGTTGTTACCTAATTAAGGAGCCAGTTGGGAGGGCTGAAGCAGATTTTGACCGCTTTGATGTTAAGTCAGTGATAAGGAACATCTACATTCTCTTCAGTGGAAGTGAGATACCTGTGGCTTCTGAGGATCAAGAGATCATGGATTTGTTTGATCCTGCTATTTCTCTACCGCCTTGGTTCTCTGAAGAAGATCTTTCAGTCTATGCATCTCTTTATGAGAAGTCTGGATTCTGTTTTCCATTGCAAATTCCATACAGGTAAAACATAACTCTTGCATTCAGCCCTACTTATTATCAGTTATTTGCCTTTAGCACTTAGGATAAGAAGACTTGGTGACTGATTTCATATTTTTCTCAAGATAACCAAAACACCAAAAAAAAAGTCCTATGATCATAGTTTTACATGGAATAGAGAATCTTCATTGGTTAATTATATTAAAATTAATTCCACTGATGTAGGGCTTCAGCAGTGGATTGCGGTTATAGTGCTGATCTAAAAGTCTCTCCTCCAACACTGCTTGTAATGGGTGAGGAAGACTATTTCTTCAAGTTTCCGGGGATGGGAGATTACATACGGACTGGGGCAGTGAAGCATTTTGTGCCTGATTTGGACATTAAATACATTCCAGAAGGCAATCATTTTGTGCAAGAACAACTTCCAGAGAAAATTAATCAGCTAATTCTCACTTTCCTTGGAAAACATGGTATCTGACTCTAATTGCTTGACAGCCTAGAGAATTCAAGGGAGAAAATTGATGTTCTGTCAAGTGCATGTACGCAAATCCCATTGCATCTTTGGGACAAAGAAATTATTTCCATGTTAAATAAATTTTGTGATTGGCATCTGATTTGCAAATTATTCTGAGAACTCTATGTTCATGAACTACGATTTCCTGTATTTGAGCACTGTTTTCTGTGAATAAGATCTGGCTATCAGCCTATGAATATGAACCGTTTGCGTAAGAATAGGCAAGGTGGGATATAGTCAAGACTTATAGAATGCATGCATGTTGGTGTTTTCACTGTCTGGTTGGCATGCTTCCAGTGAATTTGGGACTGAAAAGAAAGGGTTGGTCATTCATGATGACCTTGATCCAAAACTGGAGTTCAGATGACATAGCATTGGTGACCAATGCAATTGGAGTATATTTATAATCTTAAAGAGAATTTAGATATGAATCATACGATTATTAGGTTAGGATTGAATTAAGAATCACACATACTGCTTCAACTGTAGTTGAAATTACAGGTTTCTGATGCTATAGAATGCATGTCTTTAGCATGATCATCATAGCTCCAGTTTTCTGGTTGAGATCTATTAATCCTGAATGTCTTTATGAAGTATGCTAATGCTTTTAATAAAGGAATATCTCTTTTTGCAATTCGGAGTCACCTTTTTGATACTTGATAATGAAATGAATGTTGTTTTAAACGTCAAGTGAATGGTATCATCTATTGTATTCATTTAAAAGTGCCATGTCTCCAGTATATTGAAACATCAATCTGTTTTGCACAAGATTAAACTCTCATTTTCTCCTACTACTTTGTTTCAGTTTTCCACCATAAATGTCCTTGAGATAACCTTGCAACTATATATAAGAACAGTAAATTAGTCACTGAAATAGACTGATTTATAGAAGCTTAAGTTTATCAACATTTAACTCTTCTTCTTTCACTGATTTCATTCAAGCAATGTTAAAGAGCTTTTCCTCCCTAGTAAGCTCATGCACTGTAATACTTTAGTACCTTATCCTCAAATGGAGTTCAATCTGATGTCCTCCATCTGGTAAGAATAAACGATACTCAGAATATAAACTTGATCAAGTGATAGATCATAATGATTACAGATTTACAGTTCAAGTATATCGTGTTGATGTAAGCATGTATTTTGTTTGGTTTGGTTTTGTAGGTAATGATATTACGGTTGTGTGTGTCCAGCATCTTGAAAACAAGTGATCTCTTATGTTTGTCTCCTGGTCTACTCTTATGAAGCTTCTTAGCCTGTAACACTACACTATCCGATACAGTGATAATAACGATAAGTACATCCTGACAATTTCATCAGCCTTGGCCTTTCCCTTACTTTCCGTGAATAAGTTTTTCCCTCCTTTGTAGTATATCTTTGACTCTATGCAACTTGAAGAAGTTTGATTTTCAAGTCACAAACACATTTGAGAACATATAAAAGTGTGCAGACCAACAATTAGTATATCCAGTTACTCAGCCTTTCATAGATAGCGCGCAGTCACGGTGATATCCAAGTGATATCGCCATGTTAGCTACATGCTTAGCTGAAAATAGCATAGCATGCTTTAATATTAATCCACGCTTAACATCATAAACGAAACCATAACATACTTTATTAAAATTCTGTCGATTCATTTGCTTATTTGATACTCATCCTGGAACCAGAACTGTCACCTTTTTTCCTCTTAAAGTTTCTTATCCTTCAATGTGATGGAACTGATGTTTTAAAGCTTGAATATTAATCTACTCCCTCTTCATTACAAATTGATATTAATAGAAACTGGGCAACTACCTTGTATACCATACATACTTTAAGGTTATCCCAAATGCACAGCAATGTACTAAACAATCATGGCCGGCTTAAATGAACAAGAAGAATAAAACAAAAGAATACTATAATTGCTTATTAGTTCAAGAACAAAATACTAAAAATGCTGCTAAGTCCCGTTTGTAACAGATTGTTTTTTGTTGTTGTTTTTGGATGAATTCATGTATGGTAATAAATAGATTGTTGCTTTTGTTGTTACCTTTGGATGATTAGATGCTCCATAGAGTAAACTGTAGGTTGCAGACTGTGCAGTAGCTTACTTGATCTTGCATATTCTTTCAGCTAGAATACTTCAGTTCTGAAAGGACAAGATTATTATTTAAGCTCTATAAAATGAGACGAGCACTAAAAATCCAGGAAGCAATTGCTCAATTGTATCACATCTCCTTTGCTTCATTTTTCTGCACTAAGCTCAATCAAACAAGATTTGAGTTTTCTTTTCGATTTGTCATGGAAAAGATCGAGCACAAGTTTGTGGAAGTAGGACTTAAGCTTCCTGTAGCTGATATTGGAAGTAGTAAGTTTGTATATATTGTCCAAATATCTCAGCTGTTTAAGTGTTTCCACTTTTGACACATTACGGGTTATAAATTATAAGTAATGAAAAGGTAATATATGCGTTAGTACATACACTTCGTTTTAGATTGATTGTAGAGATCCCTGGTCATCGAGAATTCCCTATCACTTGTTGATGTATTTTAATCTCATCCCACAAGGTTATTCACCAAGCAAAGCTCCATTGATTAATTAACTCTTAAAGCTGTCAATATATTGATCAGTTGTCAATGAAACAAGTGAAGTAAAAGAATTGTCTTGTAGAAACTAGAAAGTACTAATAATATTCATTACAGGTACCTAATTACAACTCCAGAATGATCAATCAAGAACAGTCGATCGGTCTTCAAGTGCTGATATATAGAAACTGTCATATCCCACTCATGAGTCACGCTACAGTCCTTGCTTTCTATAACTCAAACTGTTACTGATGCTGTTCATAGGCAGTTGTTTTCTGAGTGCATCATATGCATGTGCAATTGTAATGCGATTTTTGAAGTACTTCTTGATACAAGAACTTGACATTAATTATATATATACATCATTCTGACCTAGCTTTGACAATGACCAGGCTTTCCTTGTTGGGAGGATTTTGGATCTATAACTGAATACCTGGTAGCTGCTGCTTATCCCGAGCCAATAGCGGGTCTTATATTCTATCCCTTTCATGCTGCCAGGTCCCTCTGCTGTCCAAAATCATCTTCTTCCTGAAGGATTCTACATATCAAGGTGGCAGGTATAAATCACATTTATATGATCATTTTCGTGATCGACAATGCTTTCCCCTAGCCGGTAAGAACTGAATATGATACTTAATTGAAATATATTTCATAATGAATACATGGAACTTGAACATCTGTGTTTTAGGGTAGCAACATATGTAACTATCCTTATTGTAATCTGAAATTTACATAAACTGAAAACATATCCGGATAACCTTGATTGATCCATGCGATCTTTTATTGTCTTGGAGTTCCTTTAGACTTATGTGAAGTTGAGAAATCCATCTTAGTCTTCTTCTGATTTCACCTTTAAATTCTCTTAGCATGATGGGACTAATTGATGAGAACAACTCGTGCATCAGAAGGGACCAAAATGTTATATTTATATATAGCAATGCAACAACAGTTTCTTCCATTAAGAAAACTGTTATTACCATTTATCTGCTATTACAATAAATAACTTGCAACTGACTTGATTCGAATTCAAATCAATCCAAACAGATTAAGACAAGTGTTTTAACTTCTCTTATATACAAACTCTAATAAATACATTTACTTAAGTAATATATATCTTCTATGTAATGTCTTGCTCATCAGGTTTTCTAACATAGCCTGCATCAGTTGTAATCATGAGCTATGACATTGGTGCATATGTTAATAAAGTTGTAACATGGTTACAGGAGCCGGGGAGGGTAGAAGCAGATTTTGGCCGCTTTGATATCAAGTCGGTGGTAAGGAACATCAACATTCTCTTCTCCACCAGAAGTGAGGTCCCAATAGCTGCTAAGGATCAAGAAATCACGGATTTGTTTGATCCAGCTATTCCTCTACCGCCAGGGCTGTCAGAGGATGATCTTTCGGTCTATGCATCTCTGTACGAGACGTCTGGATTCCGTTTTCCTTTACAAGTACCATACAGGTAGGGAATTCATATCAAGAAACAAACTTGTTGCACTCGCTTCTCCAACACCAGCTTCTAATCATTTTCACATTCTTCATGACATAAAAAAATATTTCTTAAATTTGACAATATTCTCAATTGTATTAGAAAATGTTTTCATTGATGCAGGAGTTTAACAGTGGATTGTGGCTATACCGATCCAAAAGTCTCAGCTCCAACACTGCTTATCCAGGGTGAAAAAGACTACCTCTTGAACTTTCCGGGGACTGAGGACTACATACGATCTGGAGCAATGAAGCACATTGTGCCTGACTTGGACATCACCTTCACTGCAGAAGGGGGTCGCTTTGTGCAAGTACTTCCTGAGAAAATTAATGAGCTAATCCTCACTTTCCTTGCCAAACATTGTATCTGATTCAATGTTGTGCCTGAGGACCAATTTAAGATTCTATCCGACTGTTTCCCTTGTTACCAAATGTTGTGCTCCTCGTGTGAATTTCTATACTTGGTCTGAAATATATGTTATGAACTTCAATTTTCTGGATGGGAGGCAACATTATGAAAAGAAGTTCCGAGAAATTTATGGTTGGTAAGTAAACATGTGATGTTAGTACCTTTAGAAATTCTTCTATGCTAGTACCAGTGTAGGTATTCATGATCTTTTGTTACGGATATCATCATCTGAGAAATTCATTTTTCCTTTCTCATCAATATAGGGGCATGTATTAAAAGTATTATATTAGGTAAGATAACAAGACTAGTAGTGCCCATAATATAGGAAATCTGACTGACCTAACAGCCAGTATGTTACAGAATTCTCATTGTAAAAGTATCCTAAACTTTTGATAGCAAATCATAAGGTTAAAATCATAACAGTTAAATGTGATGAGAGGTCTCTTGTGAAACCAGAAATGGAAAATCTAGCATCATTTCTACTTACAATCGCACACATTTGACGATCACTTGGAAACATTAATGCAGCTGTCAACATATAAAACAAACAAAGCTGCTCATTATAAAGTTTTAGACATACGAGACATTTAAGTTCAGAAAATGGTCAATTCTACAAGTCTCCACGGGTGCTTCCCCAAATTCAGGTTAGTCTTTACTGCCATCATTTTGTTCAATTGGTTCCTCGCTCATGGTCTCTGCATCAATCTCATCAACACCTGTTTCTGGGTTAGGGGATGGTGCAGTCGGAGGAGTCAATACCTCAGCAACCAGCTCTACTAGCACTTCAGCATTCTCCTGAATGATCTGTGATATATCATAGAACATGAACAAATCTTGCAAATAAGTCTCCAGTACTCTCTTAGCTTGCACATAGGAAACACTAAATCAGGGGCCTTGCATATAAATAAGGTTCCCTGCACCAGGTCAATCGCAAAAGATTGCCTTATTATCTATGACAAGAAGGAAAACATACTAGGCCATTCTATGGTCTTTTTTGGGAATACAGCTATTTCTTAGACATTACACACTGACAGCCAAAGGCTTCACCAAGTATCCTGTTAGTAAAATGCACGATCACACTGGTCACAGGACACAGGTTTGATCATTGGGTTATACCAATTTTCCAAGTAATTTAAGAAGCCAAGCCGGTGTCAAGTAATAGAAGAGACAACATTCCATTCATCAGTTTTAAAGTTGTTATGAAGATATAAAGTTTTTCTCTATCGCAGTCTAACACATTTCCTATTCCACCGACAATGCAGGGTGTAGACACACACATTTAAGATTTATCAAAGAGCCACACCAGGAGAGATAATACAAGATTATGAATTTAAGGAAAGAAAGAAAATAGAGAGAAAATTCAAGCATTGATAAACAGCAGAGTGGGAGTAAAAAGTACTGATAACTCACCGGATACATTTCAACCACTGAAGCTGGCCTAGTGTTAATAATATTGAGGATCTTATCATTCCCAAGGTCAATATGTCTACACTTCTCCTTAAACTCTTCGACGCTCTCTCTTGTGTGAGTACCAGCAGGAGTATTAACCAGATAATCAAAAACCTAACCAAGGAAAATTGACGATACATTACTTCTCAGTATAACAAGGAATTAAGAATACAATATAGGTGAAAAAAAAAAGAAAATTAACAACCTTATACTCAGATGGTTTAATTTTTGCCAGCCGTGCTATATCAGTGTTTGAAGCCCCCTTAGACTTTAGGAATTCAAGCACTTCAAAATTGTTGAGTGCTCCAACATCAGCCTTTAGTCTGCAACAAGTTATAATATTTGAAACTTATAAAATCCTCCGACCAATAAGTGGTTAAAAGAAACCGTAAACAATAGCTAAATGCAGAAGTTAATATAAGCATACATCTTCATTGCTCCAATATCAGAGCAATAACAGGGTGTTCTGATATCCAGGGAGTCGGAACCCAGAAGTTATACTCTGCAGACGAAATCAATAAGGGGTAGCTGAATTTCACAGTAAACGTTTCAGCAGGGAAGTAACAATACATACATACTAATTTTTTCACTACAAATTACCCAGGTAGATTATAGAATGCAAAAGAATTGTTCTTGAATGGGTGTCAACTCAAGAGTTGGAACAAACAACAGTAGGCACCTCAAATCGCAAATCGCGCAAATCGCAGAACCCAAAAAGGACGCAGAGCCTAATTTTGGGAAAATTACAGGAGTATACCGACTTTCTTTCATATCTGAATTTTATTAAATAACATATTAGTACATACCTCAACTAACAAGTTAAACCTAATTTTCATACATGTAATTGTAACACCGTTAAAAGTTACTATTTTTTCTGAGATCTTTTTTTTAAGATAATCAAAAGATTTCACTCATTCCTCATACCTCATCGTCAATAGGTACTGGATGCACTTGAGATCTCTCTTACTAATTCTCTAATTAACCTCTCATGCTCTCTTATAGTTATCCAGAATGTTTTCCCTCATATACCAGTAAGTAGCAATCCAAAAAACTGAGGATAAATTGTAACCAAAATAATTTTTCTTCTAGGTGTCAAATCGGTTAACCTATTTGATCGGTTAACACCTTAATTAGGAAAAAAAGATCCTCTTTAAAAGAAATAAAATAAATGTGTGAATTTGACACTACACATAAAAGAAAAAAGATCTTCTTTAAATGTGTGAAAGAGAAAAAAAGATATCGACAAAAAAATTCTCAAAAGAAAAAAAACTTTTAATAGTGTTATAAGTGATGTACGAAAATTAGGTCTTACTTGTTAGTTCATGTACTAATGTGTTATTTAACAAAGTTCAGACACCTTAATTATCAGTGGAGCAAAGTTGATGTATTAAATATGGGTATTGTAAGACCCCGTATGTTTTTACCATGGTTTATGACGAGTTACTGAGGTTTAAGCCGCGCTCGGTAACTTAACAAGTTGATGACCACGTTCATTTTCGAGTTTTTCTATGTTCTTCAAATTCCTCATTTAAAGACTCGATGTCATAGTACGCATCGACACAAGTCTCCGAGTAATTTTTCGGAGCTTCCGTCTAATTTCTACTAATTTCTGAAGTTTTTGGTAATTTTTAATTACTATTTCGTTAAATAAGTTTTACCATTTCAGATTTACTTTTTATTCTTCTTTTAATTTGGGTCATTCATTTTTTATCCCACTTAATCTGGGTCGTCCACTCATCTATTTAAGGGGGAGGAGAGTTGACCGAGGTCACACTCATCCTCAACCTCTCCCTCTCGACCCTCATCTGATCTGGCATCCTCTGCCTAACACCGGCGACTCCTGCTACCACTCGACGTCAGACCACCACCATTTGACTCTTCTCCTCACCCTCAACCTATTCCAACCACTGCAGCAACAGATCGGACGAGTTGCAGGTCCGCCTGTGTTGGCCAGATTCTGGCCAGTTCAGGCGACGTGAAGGGGCGTGGCTGGTATCATCCTTCTTCACTCTCTTCTTCTTGTTCTTCTTCCTTTTCCTGCTCTTAAACTTTCTGTTTAAACAAAAAAAAAAAAAAAGAGGGAGACGCAGGAGATCAGCATTAGCCATCCATCTTTTCAAAATTCAAAAGATGGTCAAATTGGTTACAATATGATCATCAACAACAGCCGAAATACAAGAGATAAGAGGGTTTGAAAGTTTCAAATTCCTGTTACAATCTATCCCTTTGAGACTCTATAAAAGCAAGCACATTGTGAAAAAAATACAAGAGCAGGTAGAGCAGGAAACAAAGGAAAGCAGAAGAAAAGAATAGAGTGAGACGTGAAGAGTTTGCTGCTTTCTTCTTCAAACACCAGCAATAAGATCAGAAAGGTGGAGTTCTCTTTCTTTCTTTTCTCTTTCTATTTTGCAGGTCTGTTCCTTTCTTCTGTCAAAACCCTCGACACCATAAATCCTGAGGAGTTCTGTGACACCCTCAAAGTTGCAAAAAAACCTCTCTCAAATGATGCCCTGGCGTCCAATTCAAATCACCAGCAAAAGGAAATCAAGCAGCAGCTGCGAGTGGTGAAGCACACAGCCTTGCACCACTTGCAGAGCTAATCACAAAAGGCACAGAGGACAGACATTTTAAACGAGACCAATTTCAAGTCAATATACCAACAATGGAGGGCAGAAGCTTACTTTGACGTCCGAAAGGTTATTCTGGAGTATTTTCTGCAAGCAGGAGGGAAGATGAGAATCGCAACTGTGTGAAGGAAGAGGAGAAAAGTGTGTCTGTATATAGAGCAGGACTCCGAGACTTCATCTCCGACTCAAATTCGTACGCTCGATCTTTATCGCAGTTTTAGACCGATTATGTCTCTCGGTTTCCTGAGATTGATGGAGTCCGGTATCGAGAGTGGTGTTGGGCTCCAGTTGTGGGCAACAAGCCCAGGTCATCTTTCACATTGGCTCGGGTGTCCAAATCAAAGTTGTTGAACTGCAAAAATCTGCACGATCGAGTCTGCAAAACAGGAAGCGTGGATGCAGGATGAACGCAGGATTGTTTGCCTCTTAAACAAATTGGAAGTCTTAAACAATCTCAAACAAAAATCGATATATTGACAGAAAGCATAAGTTCTCAGCTTGTGAGTGAGTTTTCACCTACTTGGCGCATCCGAAACCTCAGAGCAGGCTCTAATCCACTTGAAAATACAGTACAGTTGAAACTCCAATTTCGGCCTGGACTGGGTCTGCAAATCCTTCTCCAACTCGAGTCCATCCTCGACAGTAACAAAGCAAAATCGAGACAAAAAAAGGAGAACTGAATCAGTTTTGGAAAAAAACTCTCGGCTGCCACTGTACTCGAATCGGATCAATGCATGAAACAAAGGAGAGAAATTGTGATCCTCACCCAATTCGTGCGAAGCACCGAAGTGCAGACCTCGAAAAATACCGGAAAACAGTGGAAGCTCAATCCCCAAACTCGACTTCGACAGCAGCATCTCTGATCATGATCTGATACTAAAGCAAGCATAAACCTTCAGATCTTGAATGAAAAAAAGGATGAATCAAACAAGTCAAGCCCTTACCTGCTCCAAATCGGAAGATCCGAGCTCTGCTAAGGATGGAATACAGTCGCTCCCCAACGTCGACTCTCACTTCGGACTAGCCTCCCTCACCGGTGGGAGCCCAGCCCCCAACCTTTGATTCTCTCTCTCTCTCTTTCCCCTGAGCTTCGAAAAGAAGAAGAAGAAGAAACAAGAAATGAAAGGGAGAAATGGTGAGAGGCAGACGAGAAGAAGAAGGGACAGAAGGAGAAGGTGGGTTTTGAAGCGAAGAGCAGACGGTGGAGCGAAGAGCAGACAGAAGAAGAAGAAGAAGAAGAAGAAGAAGAAGAAGAAGGAAAGAAAGGAAAGAAGAAGAGACAGGAGAGAAAGAAAGAAAGAAAGAAAGAAAGGAAAGAAGAAGAGACAGAAATGGTGAGGCAGCCGAAAGAAGAGAAAAGGGGGAAGGAAGTGGGCCGGACTTCCAATACCAAAATGGGCCTCCGAAAATTGGACCGGACCGGGTCTCCAAATTGGGCCTGGCAGACCGGGCCTGGCAACAAAAAAAGAGAGTCCACTCCACTTAAAACAACTGGGCCTCCAACTGGTCTGGGCCAGACCTCCAACCGGGCCGGGCCTCCAAAAATCTGGGCCTCCAACTGAGTCTGGTCTCTTGGGCCTGCCAAGGAAAAAGCCCGGTAACAAAAGCTTCAACAAAAAAATAAAAGAGACCCATGGGCCTTCAATAAAAAAAAGGACATTGGGCTCCGGTTATCTTCATTATGGGCTTTCAAAAAGAAAACAAGCCCAACTCCACCAACTTTTCAGTGTGAAGTCCAATCTAAGTCCTAAAGCCCAAATCAAAAATCTACGGGCCTCTTGCAAACAAAATGGATACAGGCCCACTTTGCAAAAGACAGCAGCATAAAGACCCGGTTTAAATTCCAAGGCCCAACAACAAAATACGATGGGTGCCCAAATCAAATAAAATCCCCCCAAGGAAAATCTATGGGTCTCTCACAAATGAAAGGGAAACAAGCCCACAAAAGACAATGCAAGTCCAAATACAGCAGTGTAAAAAGGGCCACTCCAAATCTTAAGGCCCAACTGCAAAACTCGACATGACGGGTGCCAAATCAAATCAGCAGTCACTCTACCAAATTGAGTGTCAACAAGAAATTCAATTGATGGATTCGAGAATATGTGTACATCCGTCAAATCTCAAAGTCGGTACAAAACCGCAAATTCAAATCCCAATGAACTACGGTCGGTTTGATCCCCTCAAAAGGGGTACGTAGGCAATCTAGCGACCCACTAGATACAACCACCATTCTAAACAGAATCCCTGACACCACCAGTCAAATACGGCCAGTCCAAATGACTTTAGTCAAATTCTCAAATCACCAGAAAAATCAAATGTGAACTACATCGGTTTGATCCCTTTACTGGGTATGTAGGCAGTCTGGATTTAAATCTGGATGCAACCACCGCTCCAAATAAAGTCTCGGATCTTCTGAAGCCTCACTCCATAACACATATGCCTTCAGATACAAATCCAAACACTACTCTCATTTAAAAAATCAGAGCCCTCCAATAAGTCATTCACTTGTTGGGAATCTTGAACTACGAATGGCTTGATCCCTTCCCCGAGGGTACGTAGGCAACCCATTCAAAATTCCGGGTGCAGCCACAAAAACAAACAAACCCAAACACCCCTCTAGTTGGTATTTTCATTCGGAATCAAAGGGTTTTCCTCTTGGAATAAGGGGATGTAATTAAGAGATATTTTTTATCTTGAATAGTTCGAACTTAACATAATAAAAAGTTCTATCTCCCTTAATGAGATAGAACGAAATTATGTTGAGTATATTAATTTACCATTTTTGCTCAACATAGTTTTTGGCGCCGTCTGTGGGAACTATTTTCCCTTTCATCTCCTTTTGAAGTTACTAATGTATTTTGTGGGTGTTATAGGAAACAGATATGGCACCACAAGTGACTGTGTTTTTTCACAAGCTTCCAACAGTTGCCGGCAACACTGAGAAGACCGGACATCGTGTGTCTTTTGTTCTTGGTAATGCGTCGCTCACTTACGGTACAGAAAAGTCCATGGTTAGGGCAAGTCATGGCACAAAAGTTGTCAAAGTTATCAAGACTCAGATTGTCAAGACACCCTCAAAGAATGCTCTAAGGAACCAAAGGAAGAGAGCCGCTAGAGCACAAAGGAAAAAGGATGCACGGGCCAACACAATTGAGGCCATCTTGGCAGAGTCCGCCAAGACTCCTGAAGCTCCCGTTCCTAGTTCCCCGGCTTATTTCATGGTTGGTGCTATTTGGGTTTGGCTACCCACTGCAAGTGTAATGGTAACCTCTACTGATGAGGACCATGAAGCTGAAGAATCCATGTCCCCAATATCTACCACTTCTTCCCAACAAGTCATGATGGATCCAAAACAAATAACTGAGAATGTGATCAAAGCTCTCGACGCACCATCAAGACACGGAGGAAGGAAAAAGGGAACAAAAAACAAGCAATACCCGGTTTTTGGAGGTGACTCATATCCAGGACCAATCACTCGTGGTATAGCAAGGAAAAGCACTTCCAAAGAGATCTCAATAGCCTGTACCGAACTAGAAGTTGAAAAAGTTGTATGGAGCAACAACCCGGCCTTTGAGCCATCTGTAATAGAAAAAGTGTTTCAATACGAAGCTAAAGTCATGGAGGAGTCATCCCAGGCTTCAACAATCGACACTGCCCAACTAAGTTCCAGAAGCAAGAAGGGAAAAGGAGTGGATAGCGAAGAAGTGCTAATGGCAGGATCGCAAACACCGGAAGAACAAATGCAAGACCTATTGAAGAGGTTAGCTCAGCTGGAATCAGAGGCAGCTCGAAAGCAAGAAGAAGAAGCCAGGAAGCGGGCCGAAATTGAAGCAGAGGCAGCTAGAAAATTGGCGGAGAAAGAAGCCGAAGTAAGAGCTCTAGTTGCACAAATGGCCCAAATGATGCAGAAAAAGGACAAACCAAAAGATACGTTCGAACAATACATGGATGAATTGAGGAAAGAAAAACCCGATACATCAAGTAGTTCAAACAATATCTCTCCAAGCGACATCAGGACAATGATTGCGGAAGGAATCAAAGAGTTTCAGATGTCCTTGAACTCGCCTGTGATTGGGTACCGCAAACCATACCCTCCTCACTATGACATTATCCCATTCCCCAAGGGGTACCAGAGACCGCCATTTGATAAGTTTGATGGTTTAAATGGCTCACCCCATGAGCATCTAGCCCATTTTTACTCGGCCTGTGGGGAAACATCTCAACTGGACGCCTTTCTAGTACGACAGTTCGTCCAGTCCCTCAAGGGTTCTGCGTTTACATGGTATACTCAGCTTCAAGAAGGGTCCATAATTACATGGGATGATATGCAAAGAGCGTTCCTGGCTCAATTTGTTAGTTCTAAGAAGAAGGTGTCGATCATTGATCTAGCTGATTCAAGACAAAGGGTCGGGGAAAATGCTAATGACTTCATCACAAGGTGGAGAAGTTTGAATCTACAGTGCCCGGAAAAGTTGACCGAACAATCTGCAGTTCAAATGTGTGCCAATAACCTTCTACCCGAAATTGCAACGTTCGTGGGCACTGCAGAACCACAAACTTTTGATGCATTGGTCTCAAAGGCTAGCAATGTAGAAAGACAAATGGCTCGCCAAAAGACAGTAGCTTCGAAGTTTCAAGTCGGAGAAAAGAAAAATGACACCAGACAGAAACCTACAGTCAATAAAAGTGAGTCGTTGGCCACCTTCGTTAAGACAGAAAGGAAGAATGAAGGTAATAAGACCAACAACGGCCATGACAATAGGGCAAGAGATGATCGACCACGGAGGCTCACGTTGAAAGAAAGAAAGCAAGTCAAGTATTCGTTTGACGATGACGATGTGGACTCAATCTTTAGTGAGTTGCTCGCCGCAAAAAGCATAAAGCTCCCTGAACCAAAGCGCCCAGCTGAGGTAAATAAGTCCAATGACCCCAATTACTGCAGGTATCATCGCTTACTCGGTCACACACTAAAAGACTGCTATGTCCTCAAAGACAAGATCCAGGAAATGATTAACAATCAAGAAATTGAGATTGACACAACGGCCTTGATCAGCGTGATTGAAGAGGGTCCCGTAGTGGGAACTCCCGCAGTAATGCTTACTAAGGGTGTTACAAAGGATGCTCTCCAAATGGACAATGAACACCCGGATGTGTACCAAATAGTTCATGCACCAGGTTTTGACGTATGGGAAGATCCGGAAGGATCAACTGATGGATGGACGACAATAACAAAGAAGGTCCAACGTCGCCCTCTCTATACAAAGTCCTCTACTCCAACCGGTTTTAAAATTAGGGGAAGGCCATCTCTGAAAAGCAAGAAGCAGAAAAAGAGAGTGCCTAAGAAAAGCAAGTCCCCCCAAGAAGGAGAATATGAACAACCACCTCGAGTACCAGTCACCCTTCGAGAATTTTTACCCAAGGAACTTCTTGAAGATGGACAAAAGGTGGAAGAGACGATGGAGTGTTGCATGGTCACTATTGGGGTCCACGACGACTCCGAGTCTGATGTGGAGGATCACTCGGAACCTGTGGTCAATGAAATAATACTACGCTCTGGTTTGAGTATTCCAAGTGCCGATAAAGAAAAAGAAGCAGGCACACCAATCGAAAATCCTAAGAAGTTGAAACTAAGAACCACTGTAGGGAACGCCATAGATAAGACCTCGACGGCTTCAACATCAAACTCCATACCTGAACGAACTAAAAATAAGGAAAAAGAGTCATCACAAAAATACAAGTACAATGTTTTGGCTCATTTGAAGCGTATTCCAGCGATGTTAAGTGTCTTTGAAGCATTACAAATGTCAAGGGAACTCCGAGCGGCACTCATTGAAGCTCTGACGTGTCCGGATGAATACAAAGATGAGATTTCCGAAGTAGACATGACTACTTCAAGGGTTTGTGTCAGCTGCAAAGATTGCATAATGTTTTGCGAGGATGATCTCTTACTAGGGTCTGAATACCACAACAGACCGCTCTATGTCAAAGGCTTGGTGGGAGACACTTCTCTCAATCGGATACTCTTGGATGGAGGTTCGGCTGTAAATCTTTTGCCACTCAAAACACTCCGCATGATGGGGAGGAATCCAAAACAATTGTCTCCATCTCAGTTGACAATTCAAGCCTACAATCAATCTGGACAAAGAGCCGTTGGCACTATTACGCTCCAAATGGAGATCGGAGAACTATACTCGGATGCGCTATTTCATGTGATTGACGCACCCACATCATTTAACGTCCTATTGGGACGTCCATGGCTTCACACATATGGGGTTGTTCCTTCAACACTACACCAATGTTTTAAATTTAGGGCAAATGGCGTGGTAAAGAAGGTTTTAGCAGACGTGGATCCTTTCAAAGGAGAGGAGGTTAACTACTCAGATGCCAAATTTTATATATCCCCGGCCGTGACTGCTTCACAGCCATCAAAGACAAGGAAGTCGCAAAAAGATGGTGTGGTCTCACAGAAACTTGAGGCTACCAAGCCAATAAGGCCAGTCCAAGTTAAAGTAGCAAGTCAATCCGTGTCAACCCCAAAAAATGAAGATTCTTCAGTTTCAAAGGCACCGAAGCCAAAGGTGATTTTCAAATATGTAAAGAAAGACCAACGTGAGCCCGGACAAAAAGCGCTCACCCAAGTCAAGGATACAATGGATGCACTCATGATTAGCTATACTAAGCCACTTCGAAAAGTTGACCAGTCTATTCCTGAAGATAATTTGGTAATTTCCACCGTGTTTGGAAGGAATAAAGGCCAGTATAGTCGAATTGTATCATTCAAAAGTCCACCATCTGTCTTATTGAAAGTCAATCCCAAAAGGCTTAAGAGGAATCTGAAAAACAAGCCACTTAAAGTCACGGTTCAACATATGGATGGGATGCTTAAAGTACGAGTTCCCGAGCCTGACTCTGATATCTTTACAGATTACGAGAAAGCAATCTTTGCAAATGAGTCGTCACGTGTTTCTGTCTTTCAACGACTTGGAACCAAATTTCCACCAAGGGTGTCGGTTTTTCGACGCATGGCGGTCAACGACCAACCACGAGTCTCAGCTCTTAGTCGTTTGAGTAAGAATTCCCCACCTCACTCCAAAAAGTCACAATCAACTCAAAAGTGGCAAAAGAAGCGACTTGTGAAGGTGATCTTCAAAAAGACCATGGGAGGTAGCACAAATAACGAGATAAGTTCTTCGTTCTCAGTAAATTGTGTTTCGGTAGATGAAGAACAACCAAATGAAGATCAAGATGAAGAGTTTGTTGATACGGCCGAACCCGCTCCACCACAAATAGAAGATGGGGGCCAAGCAACTATCGATGACCTTCAAGAAATCAATCTCGGGACAACGGAAGAGCCAAAACCGATATTTGTGAGTGCCTTATTGACCACCGAAGAATTGGAGGACTACAAGTCCCTACTCCATGAATATAAAGATGTTTTCGCCTGGGGGTATCAAGACATGCCTGGTTTGGACCCAAAGGTTGCGGTTCACAAGTTAGCTGTCTCAAAAGAAAAACCTTGGGTGAAACAAGCTCCACGACGCTTCCGCTCGGAACTCGCTGTTCAAATTGAGTCTGAGATTGACAAACTTATTGATGTCGGTTTCATTCGAGAAGTAAAGTACCCTACATGGTTGTCTAGCATCGTTCCTGTCCAAAAGAAGAATGGACAAATCCGCATATGCGTTGACTATAGGGATCTCAATGACGCTTGCCCAAAAGATGAGTTCCCACTTCCGATAACAGAATTATTGGTCGACGCTACGACAGGGTATGGTGCCCTATCCTTTATGGATGGGTTCTCGGGTTACAACCAAATAAAGATGGCACCCGAGGACGAAGAACTCACAGCCTTCCGTACGCCAAGAGGGGTATACTGCTATACAGTGATGGCATTCGGCTTGAAAAACGCGGGGGCAACTTATCAAAGAGGAATGACATTCGTTTTCTACGATTTGTTGCATAACACTGTTGAGTGTTACGTCGATGATTTGGTGGTCAAAACAAGAAAAAGACAACACCACCTAGCTGATTTGAGAATAGTTTTTGAAAGGCTTCGAAAATATCAGCTGAAGATGAACCCGTTTAAATGTGCATTTGGGGTAACATCGGGAACGTTCCTTGGCTTCGTCGTCAGATATCGAGGAATTGAAATTGATCCCACAAAAATAAAGGCAATTAGAGAAATGCCACCCCCTCAAAATTTACGGGAACTAAGAGGCTTACAGCGAAGACTAGCATACATAAGAAGGTTTATTTCTAACCTTTCTGGAAGGTGTCAACCCTTCGCAAGACTAATGAAGAAGGATGTTCCATTTGAATGGGATCAAGCTTGTCAAAATGCTCTCGACAGTATCAAAGAGTACCTACTTAACCCACCAGTGTTAATGGCACCCATCAAAGGAAAACCTTTAATCCTCTACATTGCAGCGCTTGAGCGCTCTTTAGGGGCAATGCTTGCACAAAATAACGATGAGGAGAAAGAGAATGCCCTATATTATCTAAGCAGAACACTTGTGGGGGCAGAACACAATTACACCCCTATCGAGAAGGTGTGTTTAGCTTTGGTATTCGCTACCCAGAAACTGCGACACTACATGCTTGCCCATAGCATTACATTGATTTCCAAAGCAGACCCGCTTAGATACTTAATGTCAAAACCAGTGTTATCCGGACGTCTTGCAAAATGGTCTTTATTCCTGTCAGAGTTCGACATCAAATTCGTGTCTCAAAAAGCAGTCAAAGGACAAGCACTCGCTGACTTCCTAGCAGCACATCCGGTGCCCGACTATATGGAATTGTCCCAAGACCTGCCAGATGAGAATGTGTTCTCTACAGAAGCAGCCACATGGCAGCTGTATTTCGATGGAGCTGCTAGAACGAGAGGTGCAGGGGCAGGGATCATATTCATTACGCCATCTGGAGGCTTGATCCCATATTCATTCTCCCTCATGACCATATGTTCAAATAATGTTGCGGAATATGAAGCTTTGATCATTGGGCTTGAGATAGCACTAGAGATGAAGATCGACACTTTGCAAGCGTATGGGGATTCTCAACTCATTGTAAGGCAAGTGAACGACGAGTATGCTGTCAAGAATGAAAACCTCGTGCCATACCATCAAAGAGTCAAGCACCTTATGGCACAGTTTCACGAAGTATATGTAAGCCACATTCCCAGATCTGAGAATGACAAAGCAGACGCATTGGCTAAACTGGCAGCATCGTTAACGCTTCCCGATGAAAGAGACATACAGGTTACTGTTGGTGAACGACGGTTATTACCACCCGCTCTCGAACGGATAGAAAAACTTCAAGAAACATGTGCGGTCTCCGTATTTGAAATTGACGAGGAATCAGATTGGAGAGAGCATATGATTGAGTACTGCCGGAATGGGAAGTTGCCTAGCGATTTGAAGAAAAGAGTGTACATAAGACGAACAGCTCTTCGTTTTACTTATATAAATGATACCTTGTATAGAAGGTCCTTTGATGGGATACTTTTAAGGTGTCTATCAAAAGAAGAAGCAGCACATGCTCTTAGGGACACTCACTCGGGCATCTGCGGAGCTCATCAAGCAGGTCCAAAACTCGCAGCTCAATTAAGAAGGATAGGATATTATTGGCCCACCATGGTACAAGACGCAATAAAATTTGCTCGCGCCTGTAAAGCATGCCAGATACATGGGGATTTCATACACCAACCTCCCCTGCCTCTCCATCCCTCTGTGCTGTCATATCCGTTTGATACTTGGGTATTTGACGTCATGGGTCCTATAAGCCCAAAATCGTCAAAGCAGGACCAATACATACTGGCCGGAACGGATAGTTTCTCTAAATGGTCAGAAGTTGTCCCTCTCAAATCGGTCAAGGCCGAAGATGTAGCCAACTTTATCCGAAGACATATCATCTACCGCTTTGGTGTCCCCTCAAAGATTATATCTGACAATGCCACCTACTTCAGATGTAAGGCCATGGTTCAATTGTGTGAAAAATACAACATACAACATGCATTTTCGTCAAGTTATAACCCCACAGCAAACGGACAAGCTGAAGCTTTCAACAAAGTTCTCGGCGGTATCTTAAAGAAAATGGTCTCAAGAAACAAGAGAGATTGGCATGAACGCTTACCCGAGGCATTATGGGCCTATAGGACTACAGTCCGAACGGCGACAGGGTGCACACCATATAGTTTGGTTTATGGATCCGAAGCAGTGTTACCACTTGAGATTCAGTTACCATCACTAAGAATAGCCACCCATATAACAAATCCAGATGAAAATGCAAGGGTGAGGCTTGCGGAACTTGAGACACTTGATGAAAAACGACTTGCTGTCCAACAAAGGCTCGAGATTTATCAAGCACAGGTGGCAGGAGCTTTTAACAAGAAGGTGAAGTTCAGATCATTCAAAGTCGGAGACTTGGTCCTAACTTTACGAAGGCCCATCATCGTCACCAGAAAGTCAAAAGGAAAGTTCGAGCCAAAATGGGAAGGACCTTATGTCATCACCAAGGTCTTTAGCAAGGGGGCATACGAGTTATCAAATGCCGACGGAGATCGTATCTACTCATGTGTAAATGGAAAGTTCGTTAAGAAGTTCCACGCATGAAGGGGCTCGTTGGGCTGAAAACCTGAAAGGGCGGTCCAGGCAAAAGTCAGAGCCGGGAAAAAAAAAAAAAAAAAAAAGAAGCTCGCTGGGTTGAAAAGCCGGGAAGGCGGCCCAGGCAAAAGTTAGAGCACAAATCTTCCCGAACTACGACGGCTTGATCCCCCAAAAGGGGTACGTAGGTAGTCTAGTTTTAAAACAACTAGATGCAGCCACCCAACCCAAAAATCATCATTCCTGAATCAAATCAGGTGAACTACGTGTGGCTTGATCCTTTCACAGGGTACGTAGGCAGCTTAATTTAAATTAGGCGCAGCTGCAAAATTTGAAAACAAACCACTTTCCTGATTCAGTCAGGGGAACTACGTTTGACCTGATTCCTTCATAGGATACGTAGGCAGTCTGGTACAAAACCGGATTCGGTCATATTTTCAAATTAATTTTTTTTTTTTTATCTGACTATAAACAGGTACAAAAGATTGATTCATCAAGTTATTGGTCATTGGATGTCTGCTATATGACCACTGAACGAAACTTGTTACATTGCAAGCTACAGTTTGAAGTCGGCGTTTGAAACCGAACATAGATCAAGATGAAGATATCATGTTCAAGTTGAAATGTTTGAAGTCTACATTGCATCACAACACCTTTGGTGTTATACACGCATTTGAAGTATACTTCAACCTTAATTATGTATATGATAAAATGGGGTTGATACATGAAATGGTAACATGTGGATTGGCGGTGACCAAACATTGAAGACTATACGGAAAGTGGATAATTTGGTGATATCAAGATCAGTCTGACAACATAACAAGTCTTTATTCTGAGCAATATAACAAAACAAACAAAAAAGGGGGCTGCAGCTCAATTTATGCAGCAGTTACCAAATCTAAAAAAAAGCAATTATTCAAGCAAACATGAGTTGATAAAAAAATGATGAATGTCAGTAAAGAAGGTCCTCCACTAGCTTGGTTGGTCATCAAATGACTTCAAAGAGTTGATTAGCTTGGCATATTGCTTCTGCTCAGACTTCAAAGTGGCTTTAACTTGCTCAAATTCTTGAAGTTTATCTCCATGAGCCTCAATTCTCTTCTGGCGCAGCTCGCCCTCTAACTTGTCTTGTTGCTCGGAAGACTTCATCAAATTGTTCACCTTTCCCTCAAGGCTCTTTCTAGCAGTTTCAAATGAATTTCGCAAAAGTTTAGCTCGCCCCACTGCCTCAGTTGCCTGCCTCTCTGCTTCAATTATGCTATACTCAGTTGATATTAAATCTGCGAGTTCTCCTTTCTTGGATGACAGTTGCATTTCAAGACTTCGTTTTGTAGCTTCACATTTCTCTTGTTGGCGGGATAAATCTTTAAGTAGGTCAACATCAATACTTTCCTCAAGGCTGTCCATCTTCTGTGCAAGCTGAGGTGCCAGCTGGAGAATCTGGTTAATAGTATTGGTAAACCAATTAAATTCAATCTTACCAGTACCTATTGCCTCAATCATAGGCGTCAAGAGATTAATAGTTGCTTCAATATCCTTCTGATTAGCAATGACCTCTTGAGGAGATTTGGCAGTGGACAATCTCCCTAAAACTTCCCGCATCTCAGATAAGATGAAATCTCGGCGACTTTCTTTCACTTCAGGGCCAAAAATCTGATGCATGGACATTGGAATGGCTTCCTCATGAGAATCAGGTGATGCACCGGAATCTAGATCAACCAAGTCAGTTGCTCTACTGTGGGAGTCCGAATTAGCACCAGAAAATGAATTCTTTTTTGTTGGGTCGAATTTAGGCTTTGTTCTGGTTCTGAGTCCCTCAACTCAGTTGTTTTCTCTGAAACTACCACCTCATCAATGTTGCATGAAACATGCTCCTCTGGGAGAGAGCCAACATTATCATCAGTGACATCACCAAACTCCACGTGAACTTTGTCATTGGCTTGTTCTAAAACCCTCTGCCTTGGGCTGTCCAATGTCGCTCTTGTATCTTTCCTTTTCCTCTTCACGTTTCTAACAGTGGATGGTACCCCGAAGCGGGAAGGTGGATTCTCTCTTTCAACATCAGGACACAACACTTCTTTTCGCAAATTTGGAGAAGTATTTCTCAGGGATTTTATCACAAAAACATGGTTCTTCTTCCCTAATGGTTGCTTCTTCAAAGTCAGATAAACATTGGATACGGAGCGGCCCAAGTAGGGGGCACATGCTCTCATCCACCATCGACAATACCTCCAAGTACAAGTACCATGGTAAGTGGAACGAGCAATGTAAAAACGGGAACCAGTCGCAACTCTTAGAAGCGTACGTTGCGCTCTTGCCAAATCTTCAATGCAACACTGTCTTCTTTTCTCAACAGAAAACAATAGGTTGTTTGTCGGAACTCCCTGATCAAAACCAAATTGACGCGCAAACCTGTTTGGGTAATATGGCTCCAACCAGAGATCATCTCCCATCCTCACTGGTAGTAGGGCAGAACGTATGCAGAGAAGGAATTCAAATTTCTTTTCAGATAAAGTCTGGTTGTCAAGATAAAAACGGCCATTCTGCTCCATGAAAGGAGTAGGGCGATAATCAGCAGATGCATCAGTTCTGAAAGCAATTCTAGCAGATGTAATGTCTAAAGACTCACCATCAATCCCTGCATATCTCGCCAAAAGAGGGTAATCAGTAGGGAAGTCACTGGCAGCTCGACGCCTATAAAAACAGTTGAAATGCTCTCCCAACCAACCAATCACGTAATGAACAGGAAGACAGCCTCGTGATTCTTTGGGTGCTCTTGGATCAGTTACTATCTCACCGAGACCATGATAAATGTGGCCCAACACTGCTGGCGCAAGGGAAACTCTATTTCCTTTAGCCATCAAGCAAGCCATATAAAAAGTTTCGGGTCTAATCTGTGAGCGATGTGAGGGTAAGACAAATCTGCTCAGCCAAAATGCTAAAAATGCAGCTAGCTCTACCTCTTTCGAGATTTCCGGAGTTAATTTCTTGGTGATAAATTTGTCGTGCTGCATTCGGTCAACATGGGATGAAGATTCACCAAAAGCCACATATAATAGGCGTCCCCGATAAAAATGTGCAAGCCATTGCTCCCAAAAAACGAAGTTTTTGCCAAAAGAAACACACAACTCGGAGTGTATAAACAGAAGCTCAGCAAGAGTAGACGAAGTGGTACGTTGCAATTCTTGGTTCATAGGAATAAATTCTTCATACGGGACACCCAAAATTGGCAAGCCACCAACAATAATCAAGTCGCACAGAGATATGCTCATCTCACCGGTCCCATGATGTAAAGTATTAGTCAAGGGACTCCAAAGTTCACAAAAAGCTTTCAAGGTGTTATTACAGATATGATAAGGGAAACGAGAAACACCAACGGCACCATATATCCCTGCGTGGTCCAACTTCCCTTTGAACTTATCTAAAATTGATTCTGTCCATTCCATCACTCCAAGCTCAAAAGACGCACGACCCCGAAGAAAGAGTCGATTTCCCCAGTCTTCTTTTTGGTTGAGCATCTTATACAAGAGAGGATAAAAGTTTTCCTGATGAGCAAAGGAATCCCCGTCTTCTCCATTGTTAACCTTCTCAAGTGTATAATCTGTAAATTTAGCACCAAAAGTCCGGCTAGTTTTTATTGCTTGATCTTCAGAATCATGACAGAAGGTGAGATATCCAGACTGCACCTCCACTTGACTGACCCATGACACCACGTCTTTCACCGGTACATCAATTTGGACAGAATTCAATGATGAAGACCTCTTATATGTTGGTCCGGTCGAGATTACCTGACCTCTTTTGTTGACGGCCCTCTCAGCACAAATAAAGCCATGTGCATCCATTGCCTGCAAAAAGTCCACAAAGATGACATCAGGATTTGTTCAGGAAAGTCAACGTGTCAAACTTTGTACGTGAAAAGCAATTTGCAAATACAAAGTTTGAGGGGGCACTGTTTAAACAAAAAAAAAAGAAAAAAAAAGAGGGAGACGCAGGAGATCAGCATTAGCCATCCATCTTTTCAAAATTCAAAAGATGGTCAAATTGGTTACAATATGATCATCAACAACAGCGGAAATACAAGAGATAAGAGGGTTTGAAAGTTTCAAATTCCTGTTACAATCTATCCCTTTGAGACTCTATAAAAGCAAGCACATTGTGAAAAAAATACAAGAGCAGGTAGAGCAGGAAACAAAGGAAAGCAGAAGAAAAGAATAGAGTGAGACGTGAAGAGTTTGCTGCTTTCTTCTTCAAACACCAGCAATAAGATCAGAAAGGTGGAGTTCTCTTTCTTTCTTTTCTCTTTCTATTTTGCAGGTCTGTTCCTTTCTTCTGTCAAAACCCTCGACACCATAAATCCTGAGGAGTTCTGTGACACCCTCAAAGTTGCAAAAAAACCTCTCTCAAATGATGCCCTGGCGTCCAATTCAAATCACCAGCAAAAGGAAATCAAGCAGCAGCTGCGAGTGGTGAAGCACACAGCCTTGCACCACTTGCAGAGCTAATCACAAAAGGCACAGAGGACAGACATTTTAAACGAGACCAATTTCAAGTCAATATACCAACAATGGAGGGCAGAAGCTTACTTTGACGTCCGAAAGGTTATTCTGGAGTATTTTCTGCAAGCAGGAGGGAAGATGAGAATCGCAACTGTGTGAAGGAAGAGGAGAAAAGTGTGTCTGTATATAGAGCAGGACTCCGAGACTTCATCTCCGACTCAAATTCGTACGCTCGATCTTTATCGCAGTTTTAGACCGATTATGTCTCTCGGTTTCCTGAGATTGATGGAGTCCGGTATCGAGAGTGGTGTTGGGCTCCAGTTGTGGGCAACAAGCCCAGGTCATCTTTCACATTGGCTCAGGTGTCCAAATCAAAGTTGTTGAACTGCAAAAATCTGCACGATCGAGTCTGCAAAACAGGAAGCGTGGATGCAGGATGAACGCAGGATTGTTTGCCTCTTAAACAAATTGGAAGTCTCAAACAATCTCAAACAAAAATCGATATATTGACAGAAAGCATAAGTTCTCAGCTTGTGAGTGAGTTTTCACCTACTTGGCGCATCCGAAACCTCAGAGCAGGCTCTAATCCACTTGAAAATACAGTACAGTTGAAACTCCAATTTCGGCCTGGACTGGGTCTGCAAATCCTTCTCCAACTCGAGTCCATCCTCGACAGTAACAAAGCAAAATCGAGACAAAAAAAGGAGAACTGAATCAGTTTTGGAAAAAAACTCTCGGCTGCCACTGTACTCGAATCGGATCAATGCATGAAACAAAGGAGAGAAATTGTGATCCTCACCCAATTCGTGCGAAGCACCGAAGTGCAGACCTCGAAAAATACCGGAAAACAGTGGAAGCTCAATCCCCAAACTCGACTTCAACAGCAGCATCTCTGATCATGATCTGATACTAAAGCAAGCATAAACCTTCAGATCTTGAATGAAAAAAAGGATGAATCAAACAAGTCAAGCCCTTACCTGCTCCAAATCGGAAGATCCGAGCTCTGCTAAGGATGGAATACAGTCGCTCCCCAACGTCGACTCTCACTTCGGACTAGCCTCCCTCACCGGTGGGAGCCCAGCCCCCAACCTTTGATTCTCTCTCTCTCTCTCTTTCCCCTGAGCTTCGAAAAGAAGAAGAAGAAACAAGAAATGAAAGGGAGAAATGGTGAGAGGCAGACGAGAAGAAGAAGGGACAGAAGGAGAAGGTGGGTTTTGAAGCGAAGAGCAGACGGTGGAGCGAAGAGCAGACGGTGGAGCGAAGAGCAGACAGAAGAAGAAGAAGAAGAAGAAGAAGAAGAAGAAGGAAAGAAAGGAAAGAAGAAGAGACAGGAGAGAAAGAAAGGAAAGAAGAAGAGACAGAAATGGTGAGGCAGCCGAAAGAAGAGAAAAGGGGGAAGGAAGTGGGCCGGACTTCCAATACCAAAATGGGCCTCCGAAAATTAGACCGGACCGGGTCTCCAAATTGGGCCTGGCAGACCGGGCCTGGCAACAAAAAAAAGAGAGTCCACTCCACTTAAAACAACTGGGCCTCCAACTGGTCTGGGCCAGACCTCCAACCGGGCCGGGCCTCCAAAAATCTGGGCCTCCAACTGAGTCTGGTCTCTTGGGCCTGCCAAGGAAAAAGCCCGGTAACAAAAGCTTCAACAAAAAAATAAAAGAGACCCATGGGCCTTCAATAAAAAAAAGGACATTGGGCTCCGGTTATCTTCATTATGGGTTTTCAAAAAGAAAACAAGCCCAACTCCACCAACTTTTCAGTGTGAAGTCCAATCTAAGTCCTCAAGCCCAAATCAAAATCTACGGGCCTCTTGCAAACAAAATGGATACAGGCCCACTTTGCAAAAGACAGCAGCATAAAGACCCGGTTTAAATTCCAAGGCCCAACAACAAAATACGATGGGTGCCCAAATCAAATAAAATCCCCCCAAGGAAAATCTATGGGCCTCTCACAAATGAAAGGGAAACAAGCCCACAAAAGACAATGCAAGTCCAAATACAGCAGTGTAAAAAGGGCCACTCCAAATCTTAAGGCCCAACTGCAAAACTCGACATGACGGGTGCCCAAATCAAATCAGCAGTCACTCTACCAAATTGAGTGTCAACAAGAAATTCAATTGATGGATTCGAGAATATGTGTACATCCGTCAAATCTCAAAGTCGGTACAAAACCGCAAATTCAAATCCCAATGAACTACGGTCGGTTTGATCCCCTCAAAAGGGGTACGTAGGCAATCTAGCGACCCACTAGATACAACCACCATTCTAAACAGAATCCCTGACACCACCAGTCAAATACGGCCTGTCCAAATGACTTTAGTCAAATTCTCAAATCACCAGAAAAATCAAATGTGAACTACATCGGTTTGATCCCTTTACTGGGTATGTAGGCAGTCTGGATTTAAATCTGGATGCAACCACCGCTCCAAATAAAGTCTCGGATCTTCTGAAGCCTCACTCCATAACACATATGCCTTCAGATACAAATCCAAACACTACTCTCATTTAAAAAATCAGAGCCCTCCAATAAGTCATTCACTTGTTGGGAATCTTGAACTACGAATGGCTTGATCCCTTCCCCGAGGGTACGTAGGCAACCCATTCAAAATTCCGGGTGCAGCCACAAAAACAAACAAACCCAAACACCCCTCTAGTTGGTATTTTCATTCGGAATCAAAGGGTTTTCTTCTTGGAATAAGGGGATGTAATTAAGAGATATTTTTTATCTTGAATAGTTCGAACTTAACATAATAAAAAGTTCTATCTCCCTTAATGAGATAGAACGAAATTATGTTGAGTATATTAATTTACCATTTTTGCTCAACACTTTCTAATTGAGCCCTAACTCGAGTTCTCCTCTTTCTCTATTTCCTTGTGTTTTCTGGGGTTTTCTGGGTTCTCGAGTTCATTGCTCCACCGATCTATTCTTGGAATTCTTATGAGTTCCTCAAGCTCCGACGAGGCTGGAAGCAGAGGATTAGGGCTGAGATGAGGCTTTGGAAGACAGAATAGGTCCTGCTTGATGGATTTAGACAGGGAGGAGCTACTGTATTCGATCTTGGAGCAGATCAGAGGTGAAGGATCTTGTTGAGGACTAAGTGGAACTATTGTGATCTTAGTCCGAGCAAATTGAAGGTAAGGTTGAGTTTCAAGGCTACTGTGTTGTTATTTGAATTGTTGTTGTGGTGTTGATTTGGTGTATTTTGGTTGTTACATGTCAAGAACCTGGTGAATCGCGGAAACGAGGAAGCTATGACGAATTTCTGGCAAGTTGACCGGAATCCGACAGAAGATTCCGACAAGTCATCAGAATCCGACGAGGCAGTGAATCCGGCAGAATCCGATGAGGCAGTGAATGCGGCAGAATGCCGAGGAGGTAGTCTTCGACTCTTTAAAATGTGTCTTTTTCCGTTTAGTCGCAGTAAAACGTCGATTTAAGAAAACTTAATATTTTAGGAAACTTTTTCATTTTTGGAAAGTTGATCGGTAAAAAGAGAAGTCAATTAGGGTTAATAGGGTAAATGAAGTAAAAATGGAAACTTATTATATTTGGAAACTTTCTACTTTTGGAAACTTTTCCAAATAAGGAAACCCTTTTGGGCGCCCTTAGTATTTATGGTAGTTTCCTAAGATTCCGAATTAACGTGTTTCGAAATGTTCGAGTTAATGAAAAACATAACACTTTGGTTATACGAAATTGACGATTACTTAAACAGATTGCCAAATTTTAATGTGGGTGTCCTTAGTAGTTCACGAAACATTAAGCGACGCCTAAGTGTTTAACGTTTAATAGGAAGTAAAGTGAAGTAACTCGAATCGTTTAATCGAAGTTAAGTCGAACATGTTGAAAGAACGTTAATTGGTCAACCCTTAGTCAAATGGTCAACTCAAGGAAAAAGGTTGGTCAACCCTGGTCAAACCAGGAAATGGTCAAAATTAATGATATTTCTAGAGACTTGTTTTAACAAATCGTTTCTATAGTTTATTGAAAGACTTGGAATACGACTCGGGAACATGGACTCTTTGAGGAGCGCAACATTGGTGTTTGTTATTGAGTCGGCATTTCCAGGTACGGGGAGCACACCCAATGGGCGTATCCTTTCTGGGTTAGTGGCTTTTTATTTATAAAAGTATGAGCTGCATGATTTACAGTTTTACCACACGTTTTACTCACATTGGTGTGTGTGTGTGTGTGTTCTACATCGAAAAGTATTACTGTTCTCCTAATTTCTGGTGCTTGGCCTGAGAGTGACGGGACCTAGTATTTAGACTATGATTCCCACGGTGTCGCTGACCATGAACCTCCAGAGGGGCGATGCCCTGTTTATATTTTTCCCCCGCTTACACTCGTCTCGTATAGAGTTAAGCGATTCGTAAATGAGGCAACCTGTTATAAGTGATATGTTGGGCATTTGTTGTAAACGAACACTCTCGCTACTATTCACTTTCGGGCACATAGGTAGTTGGTATTGGTTTGCTGTAAAGACAAACCCGAGATACAGCTGTCGAGAACTAGAGAAAACCCTACAAGTGTCGCATGCATATTTATTTGAGCTCAGTGTGCATATACATATACACATATATTTGATTATTTTCCTCATGATTTTAGATGAGTTTTATTGCCGAGTTTTTCCATGAGTATAATTTCTCTTTGATTTATCTCTTGGATTTTACACTTTTGGTGTCACATCCCGATTCTAGAAATTATTTACGGTTGGTAGCTTTTTGGGTTACTTTAATCTTTAACCATATGTAGTAACCGTTTTACCGTAGAATGTCATAAAGTTGACTTTTTCTAGGGTCTTTTTTTTTTTCTAAAAACTTCCTTCATGAAAGTTGTAAAGGGCGTTATTACGAATCCGAAGACATGTTGTGCGTCTTAATCGGAGTTCGTATGCGGAAGTTATGGTTTAAAAACAAGAAGTTACTATTTCGAGAAAATCTATAAAAAGGGAAATTTACTGAAGGTAGAAAGTTAAAAATCAGAATTTACCAAATCGAATTTCTCCCCCCCCCGTCGCCTTACCCCTGCTGAACTTTTCGAACGCCACAACGCCGTCGTTGCTCCACCTCTGGCCCCTGCACCGGTTCCAAAAGAATGGCATACGAGTCTACTTCATTTCTAGATAAACTTTCTGACCAAACTCACTGTATTTCGGGAGAAATTCTGATTTGTTCACCAAGTGAACAGTAGTCATTCAAGATCTAATTTCTCCCTCCTTAGGCCACAAATTTGTGAGTTCTTTATATGGATAGGATGAGTTTTAGGAGTACTACTTACCCCTAAAGTTTGGTGAATTGATTTGGAGTGTGGAGGGAGAATCGAAGAATTGAAATTTTGAAGTTTAAAATTTCAGATTTTTCACCTTTTTGTTCAATTGACCTAGTCAGGCTAGGAATTGGCCTTCGAGTTGAACTAGAAAATTGTTCGGATTGATGAGAGGAACAAACTATAAAAATTTGGAGTCGATTGGTAGTGGCCGGAGCTTGACCGGATTTTCTTGCTGGCGGCGGAGCTACCACCTTTTAGGTAGTTTTCTTGCCTGATAAATCGTATAAAATAAGAAGGGTCTTTTGGAGTGAAGTTTATATTTTTGGAGGAGTTTTGAGATTTTTTTTCGTGGGTTAATACTTGTGCGGAGGTAAATTAATTATTTAAACTTTAGTATGGGTTTCAGAAACGTGTTGGGAAGTGGTCGTGGGGTTTCCCACGTAAAATTGAAGGGTTGTGAGTGAAATTGTTGAGGTTGGGCTTAGTTGGGCAAGTAGAACGTTTTTCTCGGTTTTGGTCTATTTATTTATTTATAATTTTAGAGTTGGGAACTCGAGTATTTATGTATATATATATATATATATATATATATATATATATATTGGAACATGACGCGAGGAGACTTTCGCTGAAGGGTCTAGGGTTCGACGTCAGACCTAGCAGTATTGTGAGTGGGCTTTGTTTTAAAGCCAGGCGTGCTCCAAAATTTGTGAAAAGGTGTTTATAACGTATTTTAACTATTATTGAGCCGGTGGGGTCGGGAAGGTGGGTTGCTCCCCTTCCGTAAGCTCCTTTGTATGTCGGCTAGAGCGTTTTGTGTTAATGAATTGTTTTGTTCATGGCCATTATTTTGGGGGCGGTTGGGGAACCGTGCCCTATGCATGAGATGCATGTTTTAATTTACGGGGGAGGAGTCATATATTATTGACTTTTTATATTCGTTTCTTTTCTTCACTATGAAGTGTCGTTTATATATATATATATATATATATATATATATTGTTCAGATAAGTTATCTATGTTCCACTCAAAAGTTTTGTCAGAAAAACTGAGAATTGATTATTAGAGAAGTTAGTAGGTTGAATATCAATAGGTAAAGGTCGTTCAATACTATTTCTTAATCTTGATTTTCGGGGATAATTAAGTCTAGATATTTGAAGGTTTTGGAATGTTTGGTTTATTTTAGAAATTGTACTGGAATCACTATCAGATGAATTAGATGTGTTTTCAGTAGCATGGATGACTGAGATACTATTACTAGGTTCTGGTTTTAATTTATTTAGCATTTTTCAATTTTTTGAACAGTAGAGGTTGGTTTGAGTGTGGGTTTATTGAGATTACTGAAATGTATTAATGGTGGTTCAGGTTGAGATTGGGAAAGTATGCTAACTTTAGAACATATTGAGTCAACTTTTGTTTCGATTTTATCTAATTGACTTCCTATGGTGACTAGACTTTGGTTTGAGTAATTGTTTTGTTCAATTATTTTCTTATGATCTGGATCTGGTTTTTCATCAGGGATTTTAAAAGGCGAGGCCATAATGTGTTGGTTCGGTTATTCCTTTCCCTTTCGCCTTGGAAGAGGAAAATTATTTTGTAGGTATGAGTTGTTCTTGTGAAGGGGATAATGAGATAGCAGGAGGCAACGGATTGACTGGAGTTAATGCCGGAGTAGCGAGAGATGGAGGAATTGGGAATTCTTGTAGGAATTGACCGATGACTCGGTCAGGTTCAAATTTATCCAACCATTTAACTAGGTATTGTCTGGAGACTGAACCAAGAGTACAACCTGGGTCTTGTTCAATTTTGTAATGCCATTTTAATATCCATGGGATTTTGTACTTTGCCATAAAATGCAAAGTAGGGGGAAATTCTTTTGGTATGGAGTCCAGTTTTGGACTTCTAAGAAGGCATCAACTGTGTTTTGGATTGATTCTGGTAAGAGATTATAAGAGCATCCATGTGTGCCCCACCATTCGTAGAACCACATGGGAAAGAACTTAAGGTCTCTTATAAAGGAAATGCCATTTTTGATGAATCATGGATATGTAGTATATATCCATTCATGACCAATGAGCCCTTATATATATATATATCATTGCTAGCTAGCCATACGCCCCCCACTTTAGAAGTGAAGCGAGGCACTAGTAGCTTTATTTGGCTCTGACTCTGACTCTAGCCTGAGAGGCTCATTGTCATGGTGGAATCTCTCCACCATGAAGGGTCGTTCATTACTTAGTAGTCTCTTGAAGGTTCCGACTCTAGTCTGAGAGACTCTATGTCATGGTGAAACCTCTTCCCCTATTTTCTTTAAGTTTTGTTCTTCTAAGTCAATGAGATTGGTGTTATTTGTTTTCTTTATGATTATTTAGGAGTGTATCCTCAATGAAGCATGCTTATATGGTTTTCAGACGAAAAAAGGGAGAACGTTACTAAATTTATTTTTACACTTAAATATTATTTTTGTCCACTCATGCTAACGTTTTAAATGTTTCTCCCATAGACTCTTCGTTTTTAAAATGCCCCCATAGACTCTTCGTTTTTAAAATGCCCAGATTGCAGTGTTCGTCTCGGTCATAGCTAGGAGACAAGACATAGTTACCACATTCCCATTTTTCTATAGTAGGTTTTTGTATACCTACTTGTGTTATTTTCTCGCTTTCTTCTACCGTTTTTAGAGCTCTGACAACTTTATAGGGGAAATTGTAATATTACGGTTGTGTGTTTAATCTCAACTTAGTAGTAGTGACTTAACACTCCTAAATTCTTATGACTTGATGTTATTTGTATTTTAGATTGTTCTTGAGATTTATGTTGCTTGTGGTGGATGTTGCCTATTGGGGAGCAGGATAGCTCCAGGAGTTGTGAGTGGTTGTGTTTTTCTAGAAGTGTTCATTTTTGGGTTGTTCTAGGTTAAGGGTTGTCCATTTTATGGGGAGGTTATGCCAAAATTTTTGGAGTAACTTTCCTTTAAGGTGGACCCCGTAAGATTTACTCCGGGTTAAAGGGGTTAACCTATGATGGGTCTTGACAGTTGGTATCAGAGTATTAGGTTATTCAAATCCTTTATACTACTGCCTTTGCTTAAGAATACCCAGTGTCTATAGAGTGATTATCCGACCGCGGCGGATTATTAGAATTTTATGGATTAGATGTTTGGTATTCATTGAGTATTAGTAGTAGTTTATCTAGTACTGTTTTTATGAATGGTGCTAAATGTTTTATCCTCATGTAACTATGTGCCGTGGATGCGGGCGAGCCCATAGGGAGAATCCTCCTAACCCTCCCAATCATCCAATGGGAGAGAATGAGGGGGCATTTGCTAATGGACCCTTAGAGCAGTTTTTCAGGCGACTCACCAGTTTCTCCTCAGATATCAACTATGAGAAGGCTCGCAGGAATGGAGCCAAGACTTTTTCCCATGTCATTGAGCCGATGGATGCCTTTAATTGGTTGGAGGGCATGGAGAAGATGTTTGTGCAGGCAGAGTGCCCAGAGGAAAAGAAGGTGGTAATAGCTGTTCAGTTTTTAGAAAGAGAAGCTTGGCATTGGTGGTTAGATTTGGGCAGAGTCTTGGGTAATGCAGTTCAGGGTATGACTTGAGATTAGTTTACAGCTCACTTTAAGGAGCGTTACATCAGCCCAGCCCATATCAACTGCATGAGGGTGGAGTTCCTGAATTTGCAGAAGGTTGACAATATGACTGTGACGGCTTTTGAGCAACGCTTCAGAGAGTTGGCGTTCTATATGTCTGACTTGGTGAGGACCGATGAGGAGAATATTTATTACTTTATCAAGGGTCTTGGGGGTATCTATGCGAGCCAGATGACAGCAGTGCCCTATCAGTCATTTCAGCAGGCCATGATGTTTGCCCTTAATGTTAAGGCTCAGTTGCTGGCAATTGGTCACCCAGTTTGTTTTGGTGGTACTAGTCATGTTTCCGCCAGGGGAACGAGTTACACTTCAGGCTCTGGGTCATCTGCTGGTTGTGGATATGGTAGTAGCTCGAGTATCGGATCAGGATCAAGGGCTAAGTTCTAGAGGGTGGGTAGGAGGATCACTCGGAGCCAGTTCAGTGGACGTCAGGCTGGTCAGTTCAGGAGGGGTTCTAGTAGCCAAAGTGAGACATCTGGTGGTCAGTCATTTCAAGTTGGTCAGAGTCAATTTCAGCTAGGAGGATGTTTTCATTGTAAACCGGAAGTTTTTTTTGAAAGGTAATTCTTCTTTTAGTAAACTACACTTTAGTTACTAACCAAATTTCAATTTACAAATACATTATTTACATATTATCTTACACATTTAAGGACAAAAATTAACAAATTTGGACAAAATGATAACTACCTGCCATCTGTCACTATGTACTTTGTTAAACTACTATTCACTACATAAGTTAAAAGGTACTACTGCCGGCACCATTACAACTTTTCTGACAATTCTCTTATGTTGTCTATAACTGTCACGTTGAAAGGTGCTACTGTCGACATCATTGTAACTTTTCAGGCAATTCTTTGATGTTACCGCATTACTACTTTCAAGTTAAAAAGTGCTACTATCTGGTTGAAAGGTGCCGACACTATTGCAATTTGTTCCGGCAATTCACCAATGCTTGTAGCTACATAATCAACTACTGAATGAATACCCACCGTTGTCTGCTACTGCTAAATGAATAGTAGTAGCACTTAAATCACACTCTATTTGATCTAATAAACTCAATTTAATTACTAACTCTGATTTCAGTTCCATGAAAACTCAGATTAGTAACTAAACTCACATTAATTACTCAAACAGTTTAAAACTTCAAATCCTCTCAATCTCAAATCCCACTTATCTGATTAGAGCTAGATATAGAAAAAGTACCTTAGATGTCATTGAATCTTTGACCGTCGAGGTGGAGATCTTCGACGGAGATTAGACTTCGTCGAGGTAGTGTCGAGCGTCTTCGTCAAGACAATAGCAGTGTCATCGAGGTAACAACGACATCGTCGAGGTAGTAGCAGCACCGTCGACGTATCGAATCAATGACCTCGTCGAGGCAGTAACAGCGTCATCAACGCATTGAAGCAATGACATCATCCAGGCAGACTACCAGCTCCTTTGTCGTGGCGGTAGCAGCGTCGTCGTCAAGGCAGTAGCAGCGCTATCAAACACATCGAACCAACGACCTTGTTGAGGCATCGAAGCGACGTCGTCGTTGAACACTCCAAAACATATCAATGGATCATTAGACCACGTCACCATTTCATAGATTAGAGAGAGGCAGATCTGAATAAGACTGTACAGTATGAGAGAGGAAGGTTAGGTAAAGGAGTGTATTATAGTCATTTGATAGATGAATTTGGATCAGGTCTGATGCAATTATTTTTTATCTTGGGTTCATGTAGTAATTTGTATAACAAATTATGAAAATTTAATTAGATCTTTATATGTAATTCTCTCTTCTCCTTTTGAATGAAAATGAAATATATAGAAAAATAGAAGTAATCCCTCTAAAAAATAAAAAGGTAGAAGGGTGCACTAATTACATGTTTATGATGTAAGTTTTTAATATTAATATAATAAATAGAATAGAGTGTGGGCTAAACCTGCTTAGACTCGATTCCAAACCTTTTAAAAAAAACTTGTCCCACGATGGGCCGAAATTAAACCCTAAACCCAATATTCCATCAGCATTTGGTTCCTTCTGTATTATCGTCTCTCTTCCGCCGAACCACCGATGCTTCTCAGTTTGTAGTGATTTGTGTCACTTCATTCCTCTGAGCTCCAAAAATGGTGAGGCCGTACGCAGCGAAGGGAAAGAAGCGAAAGACGAGGGAAGAGAAGTACGACAGAGATGAAGAAGAATTAGCAGAGCAAGTACTCAGCAAAACAGCTAAGGCTGACGAAAACGGAACTGAGCAATTTGAACTTGAGGGCATTCCTATTGCCCCAACTGAGCCCAACCCCAAGAACGGACCTGGGGTCATCTTTATCCTCGAGAAAGCTTGTTTGGAAATCGGCAAAGTTGGAAAGGTTCAATCTTGTTCCTCTTCTGTTGTTTAGTTCTTGTTTTGGATATTTGGGTCTTCAATTTTCTAAGAATTTGTTGTATGGTTACAGACTGAACAGCTATTGAATTCTGATGATCACGCAAATTTCTTGAAGAAGAAGGGCAAAAACCCTGCTCATTATAGGCCTGATATCCTTCATCAGGTAAGCGGATTCGGCTTTTGTTGGTTTAGCATTTTGTATAATTTACAAGTTCTTATATCTATTGTAAGTATATGAGCAAAAACTTAATTTGGGTGTACTATGATATACTGAACAAACTTGAAAGAAGAAGCTTATAGAATAGCTGTTGAAATTCAGTTCTTTGGTTCTTATGTAACAACGAGTATTTTTTGATTTACAGGCTCTGCTTATGGTTTTAGATAGCCCAATCAATAAAGCCGGGAGGTTGAGATGTGTGTATGTGAAGACTGAGGATGGTAAACTTATTGAGATTAAGCCATTTGTTCGTATCCCAAGGACATTTAAGCGGTTCGCTGGTGTGATGTGTAAGTCCATACATTTTATCTTACACTGCATTATAATTTTTTTTCTGTTCGGATAAAATGTGGGAAGAAGAAGAATACCATCTTCTTTTATCATATTTCTGATATTCAGATGCTCAATATTTGCTATATATGGTTGCCTTGTATAGAAAACATATACTATTTGAAGTATGCATATGTGAAAGAATTAAACATGCAATTAGCTCATAAGAAACTGCATAACTATATATAGCTACAATAGATAAATGTTAAAACTAGAAAAGCATGTTAAATTTGATGCCTGTAGACCTGTAGTGAGCAGCCAACATTGATCCCCATCCATGCAGCAAACATGTTATTTGCTTTTTCCTGTAAACCCTATTTTAGTGTTTAGTTTAATTGTGCTGTTCACCTGGTTTAATGGTGCTTTTCACCTTGCAGTGCAGCTACTACAGAAACTGAGTATATCTGCTGTCGGTAAGCGTGAGAAACTTATGCGAATGATTAAGAACCCTGTGACACAGTATTTACCTGTTAACTCCAGAAAAGTAGGTGAGTATATTGTACTTTGGAAGCATTTATGTCATGAGCCAATTTCTTAAACCCCGTGACACATCTATTATGAATACACAAATAATCCTAATGTATTTTTGCTTTTCAGGACTCTCATACAGTTCCGAGAAACTAGTTAGCATTCAAAATTATGTTGCTGCTGCTGAAAACAATACGGACCTTGTTTTTGTGGTATGCAGTACTATCTTCGCTTAATCTTGTAAGTATGAAACGATAAAACTTGAATCGTACTATGACACTGTATTTTCAGGTCGGTGCAATGGCTCATGGCAAAGTTGAGACAGACTATACTGAGGATTTTGTATCAAGTAAGTTGATCACCAATAGTGTTCTTTTCTGCTTTGTATTTGTAATTGTGGGGAGGACTCTCTTTACCTGCATGATTATCCTTGGTTTTCTTAACTTAACTACTCAATAGTTAATAGACCTACTGTTGGGGTTCGGAATCATTGAGCAGGGTCCGTTGATTAAAAACCCATATTAGGATGCAAAGCAACATAAATGGACCTAGAAGTAGTTATTGGCCATGCATTTTCTTTATGATTCATGTATTTGAAATCATGCGTTACTCAAACTTTAATAGACATTTTTTGAAATCATGCATTACTCATACTTTAATAGACTCTTAAAAACACTAGACTTATAATTATTCGTCATAAATTGAAAATTAACCTGGCAAGATCCTTAAACTAGCATGGAGACTTTCCTTTGGGCCAAAAAGGTAGGGCTTAGTCTTTGGCTTCCAAAGAGGCTATTCCTTTTCCATCCAGCTTATGGCTGCTCTATCATATTACCTAGCAAGTGTTCTGCTGTTTTTACATTTACCCAGCCCCGTCTTCTTCTGGATCTCAGTCTGGGTGACTTCGGTTAAGACACGCGGCAGTGATTGGTAGGACAGACATTTAGGTTGCGTAGCTCTATTGCAACTATGGATTGATTCATAGGGTCTTGAAGCTGGCAACCTTTTGTTTGGAATCAATGAGAGTTCGCCTTCCGATGTTATCGATTTCAGGTCCTTATTCATTCAAGCCGGCACAAATTGTACTCTAGCGCTCTTGATTTTGCAATAATAATCTTGAGATTGATAAAACCAACTAATATTATTATGTATGAAAATTACATGTATGTTTGTGTGATAGTAACATCATCAGCTTATTTCGACTTAAGACTTAGTTTGCTTGCATTGTGTGGCGTCACTGTGTCAATTATATTTACATTGGATATTCATCTGCAAAGTATATATACTGTGTTAAAAGTAATTAGGATTGGTTGTGCTGTAACTGGTTGACCTAATTGTTCTGGGTGAGTACAGAAAAGATCAAGGCATTTCTGTGAGCTACCAGAATCAGTATATAGTTCCTTCTGCTTGCTGTTGGTTTGGAAATATTGCTCTGTTGAATGGTTAATGCTCTACAAAAGAATTTTTAAATAGACAATAGAAGACTCAGATATGGAGGTTAAGGCTGAGGAGAAAATATCATAAACTTTGCGCGAATGTCTTCAGATTTTGGCATTGAATTTCCTGGCTGTTTGTTGAACTATTGTGGTTTTATTTTTTTATTGCCAATTAAAACTGATATACACCAGGAATTTTTGCTGGGTACATTTAGTAGCAGCATTGTAGTTTTACGTGGTTCTATGTGTAACATTTTATTTTTCTGTTATTTTTTGCAGTTTGTAGTTATCCATTGAGTGCTGCGTACTGTATCACAATGATTTGTCAGGCATTGGCGGGGAAATGGAACATTATGTGATCCTTTCCACTGGTTTTAGTCAAATGGATGATATTAATGTAATGTATCTGTAATACTATCTCAGGGTACAATTTCAGATCACTATTTTTGAAATTTTGCTCAAGTGATTGAAATGGATACGGTTTCAAAGTCATTTAAAGTTTAAACTACACACTGAGGCTGACGATATTTTTTTTCCTACTTTGAAAATTTGGATACAAGATATTGGCCATCTTCATTTTCAATAGGGCGAGCTTGTAGCATCTGGGGAAAATTGCATACTTGATTATTTGGCAAATTGTCTTTAAATTTTTTACCCCACCGCCCTCTTCTAATAGTTGTATCTATTTTATGAGAGAGTATCTATTGAGGACTATCTTGTTGAGTATTTGTTGAAGATTTTTTTGTTTCATCCTATTTTCGATTGCATATTCACATCTTGACCGTCTAATTTGTAGATATACGTGAGTAGATCATCTTTATAAATTTTCATACAAATTGAAAATCGTTAAGACATTCATAAATGTGATTCACTGATTATAATCTTGAACAGTTCTTATTTGACATATTTAGACCATTTATTGATTTGATCTATTTTAATGACTTAACGATCATCAATTTGACTGGAAATTTATAAAAGTGATCTACTTATATAGATTTAAATTGAACGGTTATGATAAAAAAATATGATTGAAAAATAGTTGATCCTCAACGGGTCGGACCCCTCCCTGTATTCCATACCCACAATGTGACATATCCTCCAAAGATCGTCATAACGTCTCTTGTATCAATGCTAACACTTCTAATTGTCTTCAAACGTCGTCCCTAGTTTATGACATCAAATACTGAATGCCCTCCTCTTTTTGTTGGACCTGTGACTCTAGGAGTTTTTTGAAAGAATATAAACTTTAAAAGAACCTTATGGCCCTCTGGAGGAACATCTTTAGGAGTCGATTTTAGTTTGTAGTAAAAGAAGATGGTAACTTGGATTTGGATGCAATTTCATTCACATTAGGGTGTAGTAAGAAATTTCTGAGGTGTTTATGGATTCAAATTGATGTGGTTTTTAGGGCGAATGCGGCGTCGAAGAAAATGTGAAGCGTGGGATGAAAATGCAGCTGGTTTTGTTGATCTAAGCTCATGGCCAAACAAGCTGCCTGCCGGTGAGTTTCGTGTTTGCGTAGTAACAGTTTATCGCTCTCCGAAAACGATTCAAGGTTCGCAGGTCGCCGGAATCAAATCAAGCCATCGTTTGATAATGGTTTCTCTTTTGGATTTTTTTCGCTAAAAGGTGACTAAAAGAAAAAAAAAAGATTTGTAATAAACCAGAGACTAAAAAGTGAGGAAAAAGGCCCTTTTACTTATAAACCAGTGCAAATGACGTTGGGGAATGTCAACAATTGGTCAGCCGCTGATATCGAATTTGAGGGTTCACAGGTGAACAATTTCATTGTCCCTCTAAACTGGACATTTATTCTTGTACAATTTTCTGGGTTTTGATAAATCATTTTCCTCTCGTTTGTCTGTCTCTAAATCTCAATAAGAAGAAATCCAAGGCTGATATTTTTTGGGCTTGATAAAGCACTGCTCGCTGGTTTTATTGTTTTTCAAGTTTATAGGATTGTTACATTGACGATCATTCTAGAGCTACCATTTGTTTCATTTGATATATGGGTGAACTGGGTTTTCTGATTAATGGGTTACTTTGTTTGATCTGGGTGATTTGTACTGACGTTCTTGGATTACAACTGCATTCTCTTGTATGAGTCCGTCTTGCACTTGTAAGTGTGTTTGATGTTTTTGAAGATATGGTTTTTTCTTCTTGAGATGCAATACACTATCAGGTTGGTTATTCTCAATATGGAGATAATGGGCATAAAATGATTTTCGCATTCAATGGACAAGGAAGGGATGGAACTTGATCATGTCTCGTGCAGTTCAGGTAGATTAGTTTAGTATGGGGACATGTTAGCGGCAGAAAATTGATAGGTCAGATTCAACAACAGAAAGGGTGTTCTCTGTTGCAAAGCTTTCTTGGGTTAAACCAGCAGTAGACGTTTTGTTGGGACTTAAGCCAGCTTCGTATGTGTTGTTGTTAAACTTGTATGCAGCGAACGGTAATGGGAACTGTGGCCAACATAAGGTTCTGTATGATAGGAGATTTAGAAATGAAGTGGGGTTTAGTTGGGTGGATAGCATTGGTTGTTGCTCAGGCGATACCTCTTTAAAGACACTGGGGAGATGTCTGGCAAAGTACCCTAGGATAGAAATGAAAGTTTCAACCGAGAACATGTGGAAGATAAGCTCACTGAGAACAGACAGTGTCCATGTAGTCAAGGCTTGAATTAGTACATTTAATAAGTATTAAACATTCACATTTACTTGATGATCTAGTGCTCTATTCATTCGTTGGATCCTGTTGTACATGTAGTTTCATCATGTATAAATATTGTTAAATCATAATTGATGATCGGTGCAACTGTTGCATGAAACCTTTACAAAATAATAATAATAATAATTACCCAACCAGGGCTTGTATGTTGTACTGGGTTGTATAGAAGGTCTTTTAGGTAGGCACTATTGTCACAACTTAATTACGTTACAGACTAGTTATCGCTTCATTGGAATTAGATTGTATTTTCATTGCTCCTCATGTAGTTTGTTGATTCTAATCGATTTGATGTTTTGAGTTTGAAAAATCCACTTGTGCAGAGTTAATCCTTAACTTGACTCAAAAGCTTCTTTATATAGTTAAGCTTGCATGCTAACCAAATTTATTTATTTCAGGCAACGTCCGTTCAGACTTAGGTGACTAAGCAAGGACTTCACTGAGCAAAAGGTTGGTGAGGTTCACCAACGAACTCAACAGATGTTTACCAATGATAGGAGGCAAGAAGAGCGAACCGGAAGATATGGTACTTCAAGGCTGCAATACCTTCAGGAAGTGGTGACTCAATTTCAGAGTACTACCAGTGAAGAATCAAAAGAGAAGATTGTTGCTAATCTGGCAAACTTTGCTTATGATCCTTACAATTATACCTATTTGCGCCAGCTCAATGTGGTGGAACTTTTTCTGGACTGCATGACAGAACCAAATGAGAAACTTGTGGAATTTGGGGTAGGCGGAATCTGCAACTGTTGCCCTGATCCAGCCAACGCAGCAATTGTCACCCAGTGTGGCGGGATACCCCTGGTTATTGAATGTCTATCAAGCCCTGTTAGAAACACTGTGAACTATGCAATTGGATCACTTTATTATCTCTGCAACACGTCTAACAAGGAAGAGATTATGAAGCCAGAAGTGGTTGACATCATGAAGAGATATGCTGCTGCTGAAGGAGCAAGTGTCGGCTTCAGTAATCTAGCCAAGGCATTTTTGGACAAACATGTTTCCGGAAATGAGCATTGAGTTAGTCAGACAGTGTAGGACTGTTTGATGAAACTGTATATACTGAGACGCATCCATTTGTTATAACATTTCTGTTTGCTTGTTCAGAAAACTTCGGGATTATTTTTTTTTCGATTTCGTTCAGAAAACTTAGTTGATGCTTGGTTTTGCTTAATAGCTGCCATGATCTCTGTATTTCGTGGTGTTGGCGTATTTCACTGTAACGATGAAATCTTGATAAGTTTTTTTTGGGTGTAAATAAATGAGAAGGCGAACAAGAAATTGTAGCTACAAAGCTAATCAAAGCTTCACATCAACACCCTCAGCAACGAGGGGAAGAGCAACACCTCTTGATAAGCCGCTATTTGCTCAAATTCACTTTCTTCAAGAGCAATTGCGTTGTTGTATTTGGTTGTTTATTTGTAACTTGATGGGTCAAATTTGCCTACTGTGTGGTTAGTGGTTACTTATGGATACAGAACTTAACTCAATTGGTAAATCCGATGTAGATTCAGTAACCATAGTTCAATATCAATAAGCTCAGTTTGTTGTATTAGGACTTTTGGATTAGGCAGATAAGGTGTTAGGCATAATTAGGTGAATATTTGGTAGTGTTTGGGATTTCATTCTTTTCATCTTAAAAGGGATCTCGTGTTACAAATAACTAATGAAGTAGCTGCCATGATCTATGTATTTCACTGTCAACCTATGTAATCTTGATAAGTTGATATAGTTCCAGGGAGATGCGATGAATGTATGTATGCATGCATGCTAGGGTTAGTGTTAGTAGCTACCACCACCATCACCCTTAGGCTTATATTTTTTCTCAGCTACAGCGCCCTTTTTCTTTCCCACCGGATCAAAGCAAATCACCTTTGTTCAAAGGACCAAACGAACAATTTGCAATTTATAGCAAAATTGAGAGATGATGTTTAGTGAGGTAGTATGATATGAGGTTAAGATTCATGGTCAGTAATTGATTAAAAGATTCATGATCAGTCACCCTTAAATTTACATCTAATAGTGGATTTACATCCAATGATGTTTAGAATTACATTCAAGGGTTGAAAACAAAATAACTCAACTTAAACATAATTCTCTCATTCCACGATTGGATGTAAATTTAAGGGTGAATGACATGAATCTCTTGGTCAATTACTGACCTAATAAAAACTACCATGAAGTTAAGAGTTTATGTAATTCACACCACATTATCATAATTTAGCAACTTATTGGAGTTTGGGAAGGTTCAGGTTTGGATGCTGGGATATTCATAAAACTTGAACAAATGACCAAATCCATAAAAGATGAGAAACAAATGACCAAATCCATAAAAGATGAGAGGCTAAACCTATACACAAGTACATGTCACTGAGGGAGGGAGTTTCATGTAGCACAAAAGGAGAAAATATCAGTGAAAACCTGCTTTCAAGTTCAATCAAATAGAGAGAAGAATGTTTTCCTTAGTAGTCCAAGGGAAAACAAGAAATTCACACCATGCTTGTGAGTAAATTTGGAAAGTTGACCGGGGATTAGTTTCTGACGGGCCAACTCATTCAAGAAACGAAAAAACTGAATCTGATCCTAGGCGAAACTGATACAGTTCAGTTACAGATGGTCTTCTTAAAATGAACAATACAATCCAATGCCAGCTCGAATTCACTTTCTTCAAGAGCAATTGTGAAACGACAGTAGCCAGGAATTCCAGTCCAGGAGCCACTATTGATGCATAAGCCTGTAGCCTTGTGCACGACCTCCCTGATATTAGAGTCATCAAGCTTAACTTCATGCACTGTTCCATCTTCAGCGATCCCTCCATCTTTGCAATGCACGAACTTGACAGTCTTATTCAAATAAGATGAGGGCTTCGCCACCATGGAGACACCACCATAGGATTCAAGCACATCCCATCCACTCTTCTCTAGTGTCTATAGCAAAGTAGATTGACAATCAAAATTAGAATGAGATAGTGCATGGAAAACATAATTATAAGGAACGCACCCAACGATATATACTAATAAACAATTTACTTGAAACTGGGTTGCATGGTTAAATGCCTAGATATCTTACTTACATCATAGCTTGAGATTAATTTTCAATTGGAGTACGTAAAATAGATGCAGCCATTGGAAAAGAAAAAAGGACAAGGAAAAAGTGTGTGAGAGAGAGAACTCACCTCCTTCAAGCGCTTAGATCGACTCTTCAAATTTCTGATCTGTTCAGCAATGGCATCCCATAGATCTCCTGATTTTTGCTCTCTCAGACCCAGTAGCTTCTTCACAGCATATTTAACAGTGTTATGAGGTTTGCTTAATCCTGGAAAGCTATAAAATGTTTCTACCAAAGCAGACTGGTTCAGAACCAGAAACCCAAATTTCAAACCCCCACTCAGCATCTTCAATGACAATCCCCCAAGCAGAGAGACACAAAAGGATGGTTTGCTAGAAGAATATAAGTTCAACAAACTGTCCACCAGATTCCAGCCACCCCAACCCTCTGAGTCAAATTCCAAACCCGAGAATGAAGTGTCAATCACAACCCTGGCGCCAAATTTGGCACAGGTAGACAGTAAATTTTCAATCTCTTTGTTGCTGTATAGCGCACCAGTTGGGTTAACTGTTGGCCCCGATATGTAGACCCATGGTTTATGAACAGTCTGTAGGACTCCACAGAGACCCTTGTCAGTCAGTTTAAAGCCTTCTTCGATCTTTGTAGGTATATTTACAATATTTGCTTTCAAAAATTTTGCAGAAGAGACATAGTTTCCATTTGAGCCCGAAGGAAAGCACAATGTCCCCCCTTCTTGTATGCAACAAAGAACCAGCTTGTTAAACAGAGCTAGTGAGCTGTCAGCATATATGAATTCAGTGTTGCTACTAAGTGGGTAACCATAATTGGTCTTTATGAATTCCTTAATGCTACTGGTGATATCTATTTCTGACTCAGCTATGTTCTGTCTGGCAAAGCTTTCAAAAATTGCAGCATTGACAGGTGATGGAACATGTAAGAAGGTTTGATCCACATCCATATGAACCGTGGAAGAGTTCCCAGCCTCATTAATTGCCAACTCGGCATTATTAAGAACAGAGTTTGCTGAGCTAGCAAAACCAATCATCTCTACTGATTTAGCTGATGTGCATTCCCTCTGATGAATATATATGAAACCAATATTATAAGCAAATCCATAAACAAGAAAAGAATGTTGAAGTTGTTAAAGAAATCAACAAATAACAACCACACTGGCAAAAAAGAATAATTGACATCAGATAAACCGGAAACAGATTTGAAAATCCACATGAAGAGACCGTAGTCATTAAAACCTTTATTTTTATTTTTTTGAAAATGCAGTTATCTATTTCTGAAGCTGTCTGACTAGACATCGGGTATACAGTAGACCACACTGTCATATTTATTATGCACAAAGTTCATTCTAAACAACATCAAATATTCCATTTCCCCTTCCAATATCATTAACAGAAAACAAACTATCTTTTTCAACAGATAGGCTGAATCATATTCATCCAACCAGGACATTATATATATAAATATATATATATATATATATATATATATAGATATTCAGAAACTTTAGATCTCATACATGGTATATGATTCATAGTTCCACACGAAAAGGAATGGGCATACCTGCGGAGGTGGGTGTCTGTCAGCAAGTTGAAAAGCTAAAAGTTCATGAAAAAGACAACCGTAATAACATTGACTAATTGGTGCTGTATTCCCTTCTAGTAGTTCAACAGTCTTCGACAAGGCCTTCAAAATATTCTCCTCCTCTGAAATTACAAAAGCTACTTCGAGATCTGAATAAACCTGAAAAGATTGTTCGATTTCAATTCATGAGAAATATTCCCTGAAAAGCTATTTTAAGGCTTTAATTCGATCAGATACAAAGAAAGCCTTCTCTTGGTATGGCTAGCTATATTGTGGATTTTCTAACTGAATGGGAAAAGATACCTTGTTTTTCACTAAGCCACATATAATTGCTGCATGGGACGGCAGAACAGTCCCTCCTATATATTTGAGAACTCCATTGGAACTCGGAAGGCTGGATAGCTCAAAGTGATCAGATATGTCTAAGAAAAGACGAGATCCAATTTCTCTTGTAACATCTAAAAGGTGTATGAAGGCTGAACTAGTAACAGACTCGTAATCGGCTATCCCAGTAACCACCACCTGTGGCTTCAACTTCCTTATAAGCTCTATCATCAAATCAGACTGTCGAGGTGCTTCAATAACTGTAAGTGAATCCTCGACAGGATTATCAGTTCCTGCACACTACAGTTGAGGTGCACATAATTAAGTTAAAAGTAACACTAACCGAAGGAAATAACAAGTGAAACTATAACATGCATTACCCATAGACTGAAAGATTTTATGTTGAAAAATAAAACTAGAAAGTTGGGACCTTATTTTTCTTGTCATGTATCCTCTCCCAACACATAAATTTGAGCATGGAAGCTTATTTGACTCGTAGAAGTTACAAACTATCATAAGACTCAGATCTACAGCTTCTTGCTGTTGTTCCACGAAACCTTAATTATGCCATTAAATAGTGGTCATTATACAATTAACCAAGCTACACTGTCTAGCAAATACTTCTAAATTCACAATATATCATGTCTTGAGCATAAACGGGCAAAACTTTTTGTCAATAACAATGCAAATAAATCACCAATCATTAAATTACAGCAACATTACAAATATAGTACCTTAACTGCTAAAGACGTTAACCAGTTCCTTGGAAGGTGGCGCGTCAAATGTTCATCGACAATTGCAAGACGAGGAGAGAACAACCGAAGGGCATTTTCTATTGCTACAGCCCTTGAAGGAAAGACAACAACATTCTTGTACGAGGAATGAAAGAAAATGAGTCAGAAATGCGGTTTACAGGCAGCAAGGAAAAACATGAACATGATGTATACTTTACCCTTATGCTAACACAAAAAACTACCAAGACATCAAGTATTCTGGCAAGTACAATCATTATCAACAAGCAAGCTATGTGTAATGATATCTCAGAGTACCACCTTGAATTCCTCAAGCAGATACTTTAATTAGATCAATTATCAAGTGAGGACTAAGAACAAAAAAGAAATGACTGTAAATTATTATTACACATGATTACATGAAGAGAAGCAAGATACTAGTTTCTTTTTGTAAGACTGGGAGGAAATGTTGTGATATCGGCCAATTATGTGTATGCCAATGAACCCCAAAAGAGCACAGCAAACCAAGAGAAACAACCATAGATAAAAGACACAAAGAACACATTTAAGGTGGTTCAGCAAAAAGTTCGCTTACATCCACCGGCAGGAAAAACACTTATCCACTATTAATAATGGGTACACAAGAAAGTATAAGAAAATGAGGACTCTCTCTTCTCTTCCTATCTCTCACCTCTCTGCCCTATCTCTCACCCTCTAACCGAGAATGGAACACACTTTGCTCTTTTCCTCTGTGATACAAAACCCTAGAGCCGAACCCCTCTTTATATAGGATATCAAAAACCCTAAACCAAATAGGAAATTATATTCCTATTAGTAGACAGAAACCTTCTCTGTAATCTTTGGAGATTACAGGTATACCATCATCAATAAGGATATTCTTTCCTTATTGGAACACCATACTCATAAGATAAAATATCTTAGGAAAAACACATGGGCTGGAAACCCAACAGGAAATTTAATTAAAAAAATAGAACAAGAGAAAAATCAAGAACCAGGAGACTAATAGCCTTCCAAAAACAGAAGTGAAAAACGAGGGAGACAGTGACGGGGAAAGTGAGAGAATAGACGAATGATACACATAATCAATGATACACAAAAGGAAAATAATCCAAAGGCAAAGCATGAATATCGTCTTACATCAGTACTGAGTGGAACACGGTGATATGTTTTCAAAAACCCAGCAATGAGGTTACGAAAATGTTTGCTTCCAGCTGGTGGCTCATACTTGCAGAAAGAACTGTCTTTCAGAACACTGGACAGATAAGCTAGGAAGGGAATCTTCTCATCAGCCACAGAATCATCATCAAACGATAAATCTAAAGAACTGCTGATGTCGTGGAAGCCATTCTTAAGAAACTCAAAAATGGTCTTGACCTGCCAGTGTATTTAACTCAGTTGCCTTTTAATTTGCCAAAACAAGTGTAATGAAGATCACATAATTGAAGCTACAGATCTGCTATAAAAAGCCAGAAAAGTAAAGTGCATACCTGATTTGGTTGGCGAAGTTGACAGCTGTAAACCGATAAGGCATGCGAGATTCGACCACCAGCATTTCCATATGCCCATGCAGTTCGAGCACAAATAGGCTGATCTCCAGAAAGTCCCATGAAGAACTCAAAACGGTGTAGACTGTTCTTTTCTATTTCAACTAATGCTGATATATCTGTGTCTGCAGCCTGTAAAATGCATTTTATCAAGATCTCAACTTAGAAGAAAATGAAATTACCCAAACACAGAAGGGTATACTTGCCTGTAGAATTTTAGTCTGCCAAAGCTTGTTAACCTGAAAGCCACGGCGTTCAAACAAGTGTTTACAAACAGCTTGTCCAGGACGCCCCCCCATATTGAAGATCATTATCCCCATAGGTTTAATGACAGCTATTCCTTCCTCCACGGCCCTAGCAATCAGACCTAAGCCAAATTGATCCTCAAGAAAACCCTGCATAGTAAAGAGAATATTACATAACGGGAACAGCATCATTTGTAAAGCAATAATGAGAGGAATGGCACATGTCACTGACAAGCAGTTTAAATGTAGTAAATTTTGTTTTTTTTCTTTTTCTCTTTTGCCGCAAAGAAGACCAGGCAGTTAATTTATGATATCTCTGTAGCAATGGAACCTTCTTGTAATATAACAGAAAATCCATTATCAAGGATAAGTACTGACCTGAAGCGCGCAATAATTGCTCAATGAATGTAGAAATTCCTCACTTGCGTTCTCAGTTATCATCTTAGACATTGCATCTGGATTTGGGTTAAGAATCTGCAAGAGCAACAAAAGATAATTTACATAATATGAAATCTTCAAATGGCCTGTTGACAAAGTAACCTATGAAAAGTAATTCAGGCAAAACATTTATCCTAGCTAATTGTGGCTGATGACGATACCTGAGGGATGCAACCAACAATGCGCTCTAGTTGAATATCATTGTCTCTGCAATAAGATAAGAGATCTGATTCATGAAACTCAACCCTGTCCAACAAGGTCTTTTTCTCCGCATCATAGATGGGCTGACCCTCCTCGTCCAAAGCATTAAGATACAAATTTATCCATGACATCTTGACTGCTCTAGGATTGATATCAAGGCCATAAACCTGCACAATGTAGTTTATTCATCAGTTGGAAAAGGAGATATCATCATCAGTAAGGGAAGACAAAACAAACAACAAACTCTACCTTTGACGGCAACCATTTCTCAGCAATGGCAATGGATATCCAACCATTTCCACAACCAAGCTCAGCAAGTGTCTTGTCCTTAAAGATGGAGTCCGGATGTCTATTTAGTCCTTCAAAAAAAGTGAAGGACCAATCTTCCGGAACAAAAATGCTCGGGATAACCATCATCGTCAGCTTCTTCCTTCCCTGGTAACCTGCAATAGCCCAATAACAACATTAGAGCATCTAACTGTACAAACTCTTTTAGCCACACAGACAACTGACAGTTTATCACATTATTCACTAGTGCAAAAGTCCAGCCATGGCTACAGTTAATTATAGTGTAGTCGATTTCTAGAAAACAGTCCAAATTGTAGGCTTTCTTTCGACTGAGAACAAAGCACGAATTTAGCATAAAGAAAACCGAAAATCATGTTCCTATCATATACAGTAAGAACTTGTCAATAAGCTCAAAAAGTGTACAGAGCAATCTAGATATACAAACGAGTAGTGTCAACTACGCGAAAAGCGACAATTATCACAGTTTGGTTGAGAATCTAAACCTAACACGGTCCGATTGGCTACTGAGAAAGTGACAAGAACAGTAATGCGTAACTTTTTCAGCAATAACAAAAACGCCAAAAAAAATTAAAACAACGAACACAGTAAGGAAATGAGGAATCAAAGCAAAAAGAAGCAATGGAGGTAAAGTGAGAGAGAGACCTTCATACTGATCGAAGAAGATGTCCTCAATCTGGAAATGGTAAGTGCGGAAGCAGCGGTCGCAGTCGTCCTTGGTAGGGAAGCGTTTCTGGAGGTCAGCGAGGAAGATCCGAGCACGACTTCGGGTTTTCGGATCCTCGAGACGCTCCAGCACTGATCTCAGAGCACCGTACGCGGCGTCCCCCGATTGCTCGCACCGCTTTAGTAACTCGTCCACCGATTCCAGCAACGACGCGTCGTTCTTCGCCATTGACACACTCTCGAGGTCTGTGTGGACTGTGGAGAAGAAGAAGAAGAAGAAGAAGAAGAAGAAGAAGAAGAAGAGAGAGAACAGTTGGTAGGGCTCGAAATGGAGGAGAAGGTCGTTACCGGTTTTTTGTGATGGTGCGATTATAAAATTAAATAGGACTCTTGAATATTGACTAGGATATTTGCTCTTTTAACGACCAAAAAATATATTTGCTCTTTTTATATTATTTCTTTTTGAGATGCTCCATCTTGGAATATTTTTTTTTTAAAACTAATCTTGGAATATTTATGGTTTCTAACTCGTCCACCGATTAGACGCGTCGTTCTTCGCGATTGACACACTCTCGAGGTCTGTGTGGACTGTGGAGAAGAGAGAGCAGTTGGTAGGGCTCGAAATGGAGGACAAGGTCGTTCCTGGTTTTTTGTGATGGTGCGATTATAAAATTAAATAGGACTCTTGAATATTGACTAGGATATTTGACCAAAAAAAAATATTTGTTCTTTTTTATATTATTTCTTTTTGAGATGCTCAATCTTGGAATATTGTTTTAAAACTAATCTTGAAATATTTATGGTTTCTACCAACGACGGATTTCTAGATCCCCGTGTTTAGAGATAGCAATCGGTAGATAGGGTTAATGAATATAAATATAATATTTATATTTTCTAACATTTTTCGTTCGCGTATCCGTTTTTATCGACGTAATTAGATAATGAGATTCTCTGTCCCTATACTTATTATTATGTTCTCATACTCGTCTGATCTCCGTTAACAATTATATATTAAATTAATTATTATTTTTTAAATATAAAATATAAATTAAAATAAAAATAAATATAAGTCTTGTTTCAAGTTTCTATAAATATTAATTAAGAAAATTGGAAAGAAAAATACATTACAAAGATTTTTTACACAAATATCTACTTACAAATTATATATCCTTAGAAAAAATATATAATATATTATATATAATAATTTATCCATTCTAAATAGGTGGGGATGATGACGAATATCAAAATATTATATTCGCCTCATACTCGATTTAAAAATCCGAATACTCGGAATCCTCATACTCGTTACCCCGTTTATACACGTATATCTCACCCATTAGGGTCGAATACCCGTGGGTACCCTATCCGCTGGGATTATTGCCATCCATACCCGTGTTTATGGACTTTTAGATTTAAGTTTAGTTTTGCTCTTATTCTATTATAAAAATAATCAGTTATGAATTAAAATAATTATTTTTAAAGTGTGAGAAACAAAAATATATATTGAATTTTGAAGTTTTTTAATGAATGTATTTTTATTTTTACAAAGTGTCAACCAAATTAAAAAAAATTAAGGCATTTATGCATGTGATTTGTCAATAATAAACATGAACGGTTCATTTTTGACTACAACTATTCATTTGATTAGTTTGTTACTTAAATGATTATCAATTTAGCTGAAAATTTACATAAGTAATCTACTCATACAAACTTAAAATTTAAACGAATGATATGTCAAAATGTGATTGAAAAACAAAAAAAATAAGTTTTAAATCATAAACTAAAAAGTCATCGACTATTCCTAATTATGAATGTCATCGTTAGAAGCACTCTCTACACACTTTTGTCTAATAGGAGGGTAAAAAGAAGGTTTACATGCATATGAGATGACAATATGATACAAGCAGAATTTTTGATGATACAATGAGAAAACAACAAGATCAAAGCAACTTGAAATAATGGGTTGGTATTAATACACAAACGAAGTCTCAAAGAACTATTGCACTCATAAGTCTCAAGATAGTATTAATTTCAGCTTATACATATTTCAGTTTTTTTTTTCTTGAACCTGAAAAAAATTCTTCATCGAAAATTTGTTATCGAATAAGTAGCCGTTCCCGTAAGCGAACAACCATTGGAAGTCTTCCAACCTCATCCGTTCAAGTATCTAACATAATGAGTAATAACCCTTCTTTATGGCATAATAATACACCCTTAATTTAAATGCCAACCTCAGATGTGAATGAGTACCACAGCTTTGTGAATGACCTCCCCTACCTCCAACAAAACCCTTTGACATTGAATAGCAATATTATTACCTAGTGGTGCATAGCATTAAGGACATGTATTGCTATTAAATCACTGTCACTGCCACTGCAAGTAATCTAATGTTAGCATCATTACAAAGTACGATTCACATGTTAATTGTTATAATTAGAGTAGGGTTATGTAGTCCCCAACGTTTTACGTATGCGACCACAACAGACTTGACTGTATATAAAGTTGGGCATATCATTTCTCTTTCCTAAATCAACAAGGATACTAAGATATGTGAACCAGCTAGTAACCTAAGTCGCAAGTTTCTGGAGCAGACTGTGAATTGTGCGGCATATCATTCCACATTTCACACCAATAGCAAACTGACGAGAAATGCAACCATTTTTGAAACTACACTGATATAAAGGATCGCAAACTGACTTGCTCTTCCACTCTCTCACAGAGAATGCAATAACAATGTTTCCTTACTCCTAGAGTAGCGACAACGTCATGATGTGCCCCTCGATTTGGAAGTTTTCATTTACCTAGTTTTACTGAAGAAAGCTCGACTTCAACTTATGCAGCTTTCAAATGAAGCCATTCCGATTTAGGGGTAGTGATATAACAAAACCTACCGAAAGATGAGAAACTCCTGACTTCGTTCCTCTTGCTAAGCAGCCTATCTGCATGAACTGCCAATACCAAAAGTAAAACTTGCTGAACCAAACATTTCAAATGAATTTGGGAAAGGTCTAGCATCTGTCTTTAACTATAGCTCGACTTTCCGAGGTTCCGGTCACATTCTTGCACTATTCTACAATTCTAACCACCGGTTACTCATACAAATTTGCTGAATTTCCCTTTTAACTCCAATTTAACCTGATCAAGGTTAACATACCCAATTGAAAATTCTATACACTTCATGGCTAGAGATGAGATAAAAGTAAGGAGGGGATGATGATTTGGGTTGAAAATCATTAGTAACAAAAAATGTAATTGAGGCACTGCCCACACTGGTGAAGTTGGACCCATTATATATATTGTGGATCAGTGCTACAATTAAGTCGCATCCAGTCATTCTAGTGATATATCATGCTTAAATCAGTAAGCGGACTCATTAATCGCTAGCACAAATAAAAAAATGGAAATCATAATCAAACTATCACTAACAGAAACTTCTTGAAAACCAACAAAATACTGTGAGAGTTGTATATAGTATGTACCCCCGGCCCCTAGCTAGGTTCCTCACATACATATAAAGCGAAGTAATAGATTCAAGGTATATGTACTTGTCAACTAACCAAAACCTACCCACCACTGCATTCCTTGATCAATTTAAGCCCCCAAACCCCAATTTCAAACATGAGAATACCACAACTATCAATGAGACTTGCACCTCCAAATGCATCTAAATCGTAAGCTGAAGGCCGATTTGACAAATACAATAAAAATAAAGGAGATATAAGATTCGATGCTTGAAAGTGTAAAGTAGATTCAATCGGTCCCATAAGAGTTATTTATATAGGGAGTTACATAGTCTACGGTTTACATAGTTCATGGACACTATCTCTATTTGGGTCTAAAACCCATATACATAGCATGGACTTAAGACACACACACATGCCAAAATATCTTTGAACACTCCTCCTTGTGTCGTGCTTCTTCATGTTATATGGTCATTCTAATGTTGTCTCATTAAAAATCTTGCTAAGTACAAAGCCATATGGAAAAAAGTAAACCTTGAACGAAGAAGAAAAATAGGACAACACACAATGAGGCTCTCTCTAGTCGGAGAGGCTTGACAACTTGCATAGTCCAATACTCTTCACATGCTTCTCGAAAGTAGACTTAGACAGAGATTTCATGAATAGGTTTGCAGCATTAGCTTCTGAACTCACTTGATTTATTTGAATGTTAAGGAAGGCTTGTTGTTTATGATTGTAGAAGAACTTCGGTGATATATGTTTTGTGTTGTCACCCTTGATGTAACCTAGCTTCATCTGCTCTATGAAAGCTGTATTGTCTTTATAAATGCATGTAAGTTTCTCGGTATTAGAACACAATCCACATGTTCCTCTAACATGTTTAATGTTAGACCTCAACCATAAACATTCACACACAGCCTCATGAAAGGTAATGATCTCTGCATGGTTTGAAGATGTAGTCACTATAGTCTGTTTAGTAGACCTCTAGTATATCACCGTATTTCTCATGGTAAATACATAACCAGTTTGAGACATTCCTTTATGTGGATCAGGTAGGTATCTCGCATCTATGAAACCAACCAACACATTGTTCGGTGATTCAACATACGAGGCTGTAGTGGTGCCGGAAGCATAGGGGAAGTATGCTTAGCTGCGGTAACTACGACGCTGGTGGTATTGACAAGGTCCTGAGACCTGTCGAGACCCTCAGGACTGTTGAGACTGCAGTAGCCGTTGAGTAACTTGCGGATCAAGTTTTGTTAAGATTGCAGCAGCCGGTGGATAACTTCCGGACCAAGTCTTTCGCTGTGTTTTGTTAGATTGTTAGCTTTCTGTTTTGAATAATTCCTAGTCTCTAGGAGTAGAATAGCTGTTGTTTTTACTCTTTGAATCAGCCATATCATGGCTCCATGTTTATCTCGTTTCCAGTTGTAATGGCTTTATAAAAGCCAGAGTTCAATCTTTAATGAATAAGCTTTACAGCTAAAACTCGACTGTGTTTTAGATAACAGCAGTTCTATCAGTGGTATCAGAGCCCTCATCAAGGGCCTGATTGTGAAGAGATTGAAATTGAGAAAGAAGGAGAGAAAGAGAGGTTGAGTGAAACACTGAGAGAACACAAACAAGAGGTCAGTGAAATGGCAGATGGAAACAGTTTTCTGAGCATTCCCAAATTCGATGGAGACTATGATCATTGGTCTATGCTCATGGAAAACTTACTACGTTCCAAAGAGTACTGGTGCATGGTGGAGAATGGATACGAAGAGACAGAAAATCTAGAAGCCCTTTTGGCAGCACAGCGCAGAATTTTGGAAGAACAGAAACTGAAAGACTTACGAGCCAAGAATTATTTGTTCCAGTCAATTGACAAGAACATCCTGAAGACAATAACGCAAAAGGGTACTTCAAAAGCTCTGTGGGACTCGATGAAGAGAAAGTATCAAGGAAATATTCGAGTGCAAAGAGCTCAACTTCAGAGATTAAGAAGAGACTTTGAGATCCTAGAGATGAATCCTGGTGAGTGTGTGAATGACTATTTCTCAAGAGTCATGATGGTGGCCAATGAAATGAGAGGTACAGGAGAAGAAATGGAAGATGCAAAGATTGTTGAAAAAATACTTCGCACACTGTCAGAAAAATACAACTATATTGTGTGCTCAATAGAAGAATCCAAGGACATCAACAATATGTCAGTGGATGAGCTACAAAGCTCACTGTTAGTTCATGAGCAGAAGCTCAAACGAAAAGACATAGAAGAACAAGCCTTGAAGATTACAGGAGGAGATGGACGTGAAGGAGAGAGAATTGGTGGAAGAGGACGAGGTCGCAGTGGATTTTTCGGAGGGTGAGGAAGAGGAAGAGGTAGAGCTTTTAATAAAGCTGTAGTTGAATGTTATCGATGCCACAAACTAGGACATTTTCAGTGGGAATGTCCAAGTTTTGCTCACTACGCTGAACATACAGAGCTAGATGAAGGGGAAGAAATGCTACTCATGTCTTATGTGAATATGGAAGAAATTACACGAGAGGAAGTGTGGTTCTTAGATTCCGGATGCAGTAATCACATGAGTGGAGATAAAAGATGGTTCTCAGAGCTTGATCAATCATTCAGACAGAGTGTAAAGCTTGGAAACAACTCAGAGCTAGCTGTGATGGGGAAAGGCAATGTGAGGATGAAAATAGGAGGAAAACTTATGGTCATTACTGAGGTATTCTTCATCCCTGATCTTAAAAATAATCTGATTAGTATTGGACAGCTTCAAGAAAAGAATCTAGCCATTCTGATTCAGCAGGGCAGCATACGCATTTATCATAATGAAAAGGGTCTACTTATTCAAAGTGATATGACTGCCAATTGCATGTTTGTCCTCTTAGCCTCTCTAGCTACAAATTCAGCAGGATCCACATGTTTTCAAGCAAGCATTGATGACACTACAAGCCTATGGCATCAGAGGTTTGGTCATCTCAATATGAAAGGACTGCGAACCTTTGTCTATAGAAAGATGGTGAAAGGATTACCTATGCCAAAGAACAGTCTAAAGCTGTGCAATGATTGTGTAATAGGAAAGCAGCATCGAGACCCCTTTCCTAAGAAAAGTACATGGAGAGCATCTAGACCTTTACAGCTAGTTCATTCAGATATATGTGGACCAATCACTCCTGAATCCATTTCTCACAAGAGGTATCTCATTACTTTTGTTGATGATTATAGTAGAAAAATGTGGATTTATTTCTTGCATGCTAAGTCAGAGGCTCTAGAGGTGTTCAAAAGATTCAAAACTCTAGTAGAAAAGGAGATAGGAGGCTGTGTTAGTTGTCTACGAACTGACAGGGGTGGATAGTATACCTCTTCTGAGTTCAATAATTTTTGTAGTTCGAATGGGATCAGTCGCCAGCTCACTGCAGCTTACTCTCCTCAACAGAATGGAGTTGCAGAAAGAAGAAACCGAACCTTAATGAACATGGTGAGGTCTATGCTTGCAGCTAGAGACGTACCTAAAGAGTTCTGGCCAGAAGCAGCTAATTGGGCTACTCATGTGCTCAATCGATGTCCTACATCTGCTATACCAGACAAGACACCCGAAGAAGCATGGAGTAGATTGAAACCATCAGTAGAATATTTCAAGGTCTTTGGCTGTATAGAACATGTTCATATTCCTGATGTTAAGAGGAAAAAATTGGATGACAAGAGTCTCATGTGTGTTTTCATGGGAGTCAGTGAGGAATCTAAAGCGTTTCGAATGTATGATCCAGTGAATGAAAAGATCATCATCAGTCGAGATGTAGTATTTGAAGAGAGTGACAAGTGGATTTGGAACCAGGCAGAAGGTACACTTACCAACAAAGAGCTGTTGTGGAATGAGGGGAAGGATGAAGCAGTGATCTCAGCTGAAGTAGATGAAGAAGAAGAGAATAGAGAAAACAATGTGACTGAAGATGCAATGTCTCTAGTTCAAGGGAGAAGAAGAAGAAAAGAACCAGTATGGATGAAAGACTGTTTCTGGAGAAAATTTATCTGAGGAAGAAGAAGAAATTGAAGAGCTTACTGTGGAAATGCAGGGACTTGCAATGTTTATGAGCAATGAACCTACCACTTTTGAGGAAGCAGTTAGGAGTTCAGTTTGGAGGGAAGCAATGAATCGTGAAATTGAAGCAATTGAAGCTGCCGGGACTTGGGAATTGACAGAATTACCAAAAGGAGCAAAGAAGATAGGTGTAAAGTGGGTTTACAAAACAAAGATGAATGAGAAAGGAGAAATTGAGAAGTTCAAGGCTCGACTAGTGGCAAAAGGATATACACAACAAGCTGGAATAGACTACACTGAAGTTTTTGCACCTGTGGCACGCTGGGACACCGTTCGCTTAACTCTTGCAATTGCAGCCAGTCGAGGATGGAAAGTGTATCAACTCGATCTCAAGAGTGCTTTTCTGCATGGTGAGATTCAGGAGGAGGTATTTGTGGAGCAACCAAGAGGTTATGAGGTAAAGGGAGAGGCATACAAAGTTTATAAACTTAAGAAAGCACTCTATGGACTTAAGCAGGCGTCTCGAGCATGGTTCAGCAAAATTGAGTCTTATTTTGTAGAAGAAGGTTTCGAGAAGAATCTCAGTGATCATACTTTGTTTGTGAAGGAGAATAAAGGTGGGGGAGTCCTTATAGTAAATTTGTATGTATATGACTTGCTGTTCACAGGAAACAATGAGGAAATGTTTCATGAGTTCAAAAGCTCGATGAAGGAGAATTTTGAAATGACTGATTTAGAATGCATGAAATTCTTTCTTGGGGTGGAGGTAACACAGAGTTCAGAAGGGATATTTATTTGTCAGAAGAAGTTTGCCAATGAAGTATTGGAAAGGTTTGGTATGCAGCATTGCAAACCAGTGAGAAATCCTGTTGTTCCAGGAACTAGACTATCCAAAAATACAGAAGGAGAAAAGGTAGATGCTACTTCTTATAAACAGATGGTGGGAAGCCTCATGTATTTAACTGTTACAAGACCTGATCTTATGTATGTAGTAAGTCTGATAGCTCGATTTATGGAAGCTCCTACAGAAGTGCATAGGCAAGCAGTAAAAAGGGTACTGCGTTATCTGAAGGGTACCACAGATTTGGGTGTGTTTTAGAAAAGGGGAGGGAGAGAAAGTCTGGAGGCGTTTTCTGACAGTGATTATGCAGGAGATATTGATGATCGCAAGAGTACCTCTGGCTACATTTTCAAGTTGAATGATGGAGTGGTTGCTTGGAGTTCAAAGAAGCAATCAGTAGTTTCACTTTCCACTACAGAAGCCGAATTCATAGCAGCTGCAGCATGCGCTTGCCAAAGCATATGGATGATGCGAATCCTTGAAAGACTTGGAGCTCAGCAAAGTAAGTGTATCATTCATTGTGACAACAATTCTACTATAAAGCTGAAAAATCCAGTCTTGCATGGCAAAAGCAAGCATATACACATTCGTTTTCATTTTCATCGGGAGCTGGTAAATGAAGGAACAGTTGAGCTGGTGTATTGTGGCACAAAGGATCAATTAGCAGACATTATGACTAAACCTTTAAAATTGGAGGTGTTCTTGAAGTTGAGAGATGAGCTTGGCGTATGTAACTACAAGACAGTAAACTGAGAGTGTCTGATACAGCTCAGTTTAAGGGGAAGATTGTTGAGACTGCAGTAGCCGTTGAGTAACTTGCGGATCAAGTTTTGTTGAGATTGCAGCAGCCGGTGGATAACTTCCGGACCAAGTCTTTCGCTGTGTTTTGTTAGATTGTTAGCTTTCTGTTTTGAATAATTCCTAGTCTCTAGGAGTAGAATAGCTGTTGTTTTTACTCTTTGAATCAGCCATATCATGGCTCCATGTTTATCTCGTTTCCAGTTGTAATGGCTTTATAAAAGCCAGAGTTCAATCTTTAATGAATAAGCTTTACAGCTAAAACTCGACTGTGTTTTAGATAACAGCAGTTCTATCAAGGACATCGTGCTCACTCACGACCTTTTTGGGTCCTCATAGAGAAAAAACAATCTCATGTCAATAGTTCATTTGAGATACATAAAATATTCAACACTATATTAGTAGAGATTCTTACCACACCACCATTAGTAGTAGCCGTAGTGAGGTCAATTGACGATAGCAGCAGAGACCCAAGCTTCACAGACGTATCAACTTGACTTCCATCATTGGCAGGAATGAGTGATGATGAAGCCCTAGTTATGACCGGAATCGATTCGGGTGTTGACGACTGCTGTTGAGAGACAAACTTCCCTTTTCCTCCTTGAAGTTTACCCACAACCTTGGGTTGGCTATGAAGTGTCAGATGGACTTGGGTAATTTCACCGAGCAGACGTTGGTATTGGGGTTTGCGCATCAAGAGCTCCTTGTGCTTCTGGGAGTTTCCGGTCTCGCCAAGCAAGACAGTTCCGAGCCTAAATCGGTTGGGCTTCTTCACTCCTCCGTGGCCGTAGTCGAATCGAGAGAGACTTGCTTGCAGCGAGCCCTCAACAGATGGGAGTGAACCACCAAAGGTTCATCTGGATTGTTTGGTGAAATTAGAGATTGAATCTAGAGATTCGTGTTAGGATGAGTTGTGTAGTAAGAAGGGAGTGATGGGCTCTGAGGAGAAGCAGTGAGTGGCTGTGGAGCAATATGATGAGTGGGTTACAAGTGAGGAGAAGGGTAGTATTGTGCATGAGTCTGAGAAGCACAAGAATATTGGAGGGGAAGCCAGCTCTGACATTGATTAAGGTTCCTGACTGGCTGTGCGACGATGGTGGGTTCGGTTGTGATACTGGTACTGGTTTGAGTACCAGAAGTCATGCTGCTGCAGTGCAACGCCGTACAACGGAGACGGTAGAGATGTCGGTTGCCTAACTTCCAGATTCATGACTCTGGATACCAATTGTTAAGAGTTTTACTCTAACTGGAGAGAAGAGAAAAGAAATGAAAAAAATGAAAATGCTGATATTTTCATTGACGAGCTTCACTAACAGCACATAGAGTCGAGCACGTGAGCAGCACGTCACTACATCCATTTAAAAATCATAGGTGAAGCGTGTTGCTTTGTTGGGTGTGTGCTTGCGAATCAAATCAAAAGAAAAGAAAAAGAAAAAGAAAAGCAGAGCGAGAGAGAGAGAAATGGGAAGCAGCAAGCCGCTGGGAAGCACCGGAGAGTTTTTCAAGAGGAGGGACGAGTGGAGAAAGCACCCCATGCTTTCGAATCAGCTCCGCCACGCCACTCCCGGCCTCGGCATCGCACTCGTCGCCTTCGGCGTCTACTTGGTCGGCGAGCAGTTCTACAACCGCGTTGTCGCTCCTCCTTCGTCTTCTTCTCACTGAGACCCTACCGATTTCAGGTGAGCCCTAACCTGTCCGTTTCCGATTTCAATTTGTGATTCGTTATTGCTAGGTTTGAGATCGAATTGGGGGAACTATACGTGTTAGGAGATATGGTGTGCTGTGGTAGATACATTTTTCGTTTTAAGTTTGCTGACGTCATTGCATCAATGTACATACCTGCAATCTGTTGCTTAGCTCTCTAAATGTGAGGAGTTATATGTAACTGTTCACAATGTTTTCGTGGTTTTCTAGAAGCTTCATGTTACTGAAAGTTTGGTTAGGATTCACCTTGTTGGATTTTAATTCTAACCCCTAAACCAACCTACATTATAAACAACAAAACTGAAAGCTGGCAGAACCGAAAGAGGTGATTCAGGAAACTCACTTCTAACTGTAGTTGAATGGCCAGGATGAGCAATTACATCCGCCAGCAAGCTTGCTTTGGGCTGCTGGAATTTGATAGAATTCATTTGGGAAGTCAATAATCTAATGTCACACCCCAGAGTCTGGATTTTCCAAGGTGTAGGGATGTTGCTGTTAATGTTGTCAATACAAATCTTGGAACCCCCTTCAACCATAATAAATTTGTGACCATGGGCTAACATATCAGTCATTAAAGCACAAACTTCAGGCTGGAGCGCGTTAGATACTCCGAGAATTTTTGTAGCAGCAATGATAGGTTGTCCCTGGCTGTCTCTTAAGATAGAACGTGCATCAGCATTGCTAGAATTAAGCACAGAGCTTTCATCATTATGTTTTATAGTTAGTGTAAAACTATCAGTATCAAGAAACTATAATCATCTAACATATTACCAGCCATGAAAGTAATTTGAGTAGGGTCCTTAAAGCAGTTGATGAGAATTTTAGTACTTAAAGCAGTTGAGTGCTGTTGATCAGTAGTGGGCCAATCTTGAAAAGAAGTATTATTAGTAGTCATTTGGATGAAAACCTTAGGGACCAAACATGTACAGAAGCAGGACATTTTTTTGAAAAGGTGATCAATACTTTCTAGATCATATGGCAAAGTGTACACTTACGATTAGTCTGTCCATTAGTATAAATATTATCATGAGTCTTAAGGCTTCCTCGAATTAGTTGCCAAGCATTAAGCTTGACTGTAGGAGAAATTTTTATCTCCTCATTTTCACCCACCTAGCAATTGCTAGTGTTTCCAGTTTCCCAAATGTTGTGGGGTCAGGCGGGAAGCCTAGGGATTAGTCGGATCTCAGATCCGGATTCCCTAGTTACAAAAAAAATCATAAGTAACTTGAATTGGGAGTTTACTGCAGTAATCAAATCACAGGCAGACTTAACTGTGAACTTTTCATAACCAGTTTACCCCCAAAATAAACTGGTCATTACAAGGTAATAGGGCAAAGGCAAGGCATAGATCTGTGCAATTGTATCAGGGTAGAAAACCATTCTGACGATCTAACTGCCAGGAACTATTGACAATGTAAGGGTCTACAGTTGCAGTAAGATTAATAAGATGCTCGAGATTATCAGGAACCATATTCAAAGCTGGAAGTTAATTTCGTAACCATTTCCAACAATCCAACGCATCCTGTCTTGTTGAGTAGTTTTAGTTTGTAAGATCCCTTTTCAAGCAGTGGGGTGAGAACTAAGAGGTTTATCATTAAAGAAAGTATGTATTTTGAACTGTTGACTTTAACCCAAAGGTTATCAGGGTGTTAGAAGTCAAAACTTTCCACAAAGCTTAGCAAGAGCAACCTGGTTGAAATGAACAGTAGCTCTAACTCCAAGTCCTCTATGTTTAGGAGTGCAAATAGCATACCAAGAATGGGAGTAGAAGAATCAGACCCCAATAAATTTTGTATTTTAACTTTATTGGGCTTTATTGGGACACTTGAAGCAATAGACAATGTTATTGGCTTTAAGAGTAAGTCTACCACCTCTTGACATTGTTGGAGATTTTGGACCTGCTAATTTCCTTTGCCTTCTTGAAATGATATCAGTAATATTGTGAAAGTCTCTCCAGCTAATGATGTTGTTTATCCCAGAATACCTGCCAATAGTAGAACGAGAATAGTTTTTGCAAAATATTTGAAATAGCAGGCGTCAACGATTAGGGACATTGTAAGAGAAGCGTAGTGACTTGTTATAGTTAATTTGTTGTCCAGAAGCTTTAGAAAAAAGAGAAAGACTTTGTTTAAAATTCCTAGCTTTTAGGAGAAGCTTTGCCAAAGAGAAGGTAATCATTTGCAAAAAAATATGTTACAAATTATGGTCCTTATGGAGCTGGGAGAGTACTTACATGGTTTTTAGTAGTACAAGACTTTAGGTTTAAGTTCTGATGAGAGGTTCTAAGCAAAGAATAAAATATTGGGGAGAGATTTGATCTTCCTGTCTGATGCCCTTTATGTTTAAAAGATAGCTGTGCTAATTTACTAAAACTGAGAAAGTGACAGAAGCTGTACAATTCATCAGCATGTCAATTCTTTGTTGATGAAATCAAATTGCCTGTTTAAATCTTTGATTTCCCAATTCATGAAATCATAAGATTTTTCAAGATATATTTTCATAGCCAAAAAATTAATCATTCTTTTCTTACAAGTAAACGAGTGGAAGGTTCATGAGCAATCAATATATTTAAATATATCTACCTGGTGCAAAAGCACCTTGCATTTCAGAGCTGCATTGAGCAAGTAAAGGCTTCAAATCTGTTCAGTAAGATTCTTGAAATTATTTTGTATCTCACATTACATAGGCTGATTGTGTCTGAATTGTCTCATTGTGTCTGGAGAGTCAGTTTTGGGGATTACAACAATTTAGTTGAATTAATAGGTTCCAGACTATTACTATTCATGAATAAATCATGGACTAAATTGCCTGCCATTAAGTCTGGTAGAAAGCTGCATGAACCATTAGGGCATGTATCAAGGCTTGATCCTTTTGAAGTAAATTTATCACTACATGTGACTTAATTGTAGTTCTGATCCCTATGATATTTTCCACTCCTGTTTGGCCTCCAATTTGTTTCTTTTTATTTGTCTATTCTTTTTTATTTGGTACTCTTCCAACTTTACCACTGTGGCAGTGCCCCACAGCCTCACCGCTGTGATTCCTTAATTCCATTAGATGTTCTGCAACTTAGGGGTCAAATGTCAACCCAAGTCATCACCCCCTCCTTTCCCCATTTTCTCTCATCTCTTGGCCATGAAAACCATTGTATTTTCTGTTGGGTATGCTTAGCTTAGCTTGATCAGGTCTGAGCTTTTTGGGTGTGCTTTAGAGAAAGACATATGTTTGTCATGGCCATAAGATGAGAAGGGTAGGGCCTAAAATTGACAGAAATGGACAAAAGGGCCTGGCATACGATACATTGATAAAAGTTGCAGGATTACAACATTATGTAAAAAGAAATTGGAGGACTGTCAGAAGTTGGGGGCTCTAAGAGATGGTTAGAGTTGCTTGTTAATACTCACCCGGTAGCTCTTTCATTGTTGATTAGTGCAAGCACATGAATGGAACCTCGTAAAGCTGGTTCATACAAGATATAGAAAGACAGATCTTGTATATGTTCTCCCAAATCCATTTTTAGTTTAGCAAGTTCTCTTTCTGATTTTGGCTGTTCTTGCAGATTGGCTACTCAGCAAGAGGAACGAAGTCTGGAGTTTCTCATATTCACTGCTCCTTTGCGGTTTGTACTTCAATAAAAATTATCAAGTTAAATAGGCCCTTAAAGAGCTTGAAGTCTGTGAATTTTATTATGTTGAGCTTTGAAATATTGGTACTCTACCCCTGAATGGCTGCATTTGAAAGTTTTTTTTTTCAATTATAGCTACATTTGAAAGTTGCATAAATTGATGTATGTGTTGTTTACTCCCGTTTTTCTGAGTTTTGCATGTTAGACAAGTTAATTTTATTGGGACGTCCTATTAAAACTTACAGAACTGAAAACTTGCAAATCAAAGTGGCAAATAATGACTGTTAGAGCCTTGTGCTGATGTAGGGGAAAGGAAAAGAGTGACTGTTAGAGCCTTGTGCTGATGTCGGGGAGAGGAAAAAAGTTCCACCTCCCCATTTATAATGTTGTACAAGTCGTCTGGGAGAGAATAAGAGAGCCAAAAAGTCCCAGTTCCCATTCAGAAAGTGGATTGACATTCCTTATAATTGGTTTCATAGATTGCTGCAATTCTTTCCAACACCGTCAATGATCTAGTTTAAGTGTCCTTTCTTTTTCTGTTCTTTTTTCTGTTTCTTTTGCTCCAGAAATTTGACAAGGTTCATCTCTGATGGTATGACCTTCAGAACATTTGCTTTAAACCCTGGGGCAAAATTCCTGCCTGAAACGAAGTCTCACAAATCTCTTCTTTGGAACCACCTTACAAAGCATGTTTGATGTTAGTTTGCTCACCAAACTCTAAGGACGTTTAACAAGATTCAATAAGGGAATTGTGCCTTACAAGTGAAGAATTCTAGAAATAGTGGAATGTGGTACGGTGCTATTATAGGCTTACATTAATCCTAATCTGCTCCAAAATGTTTGTACCGATGTTTCATTAAATATTGGTGCAGCAGATTTGGTTGCATCCTTGGTTATTCGGGGTTTTTTCCTCTTGATTGGATTGAAAACTCCCTTTTTTTCTTGTTTGTGTTTCTGCTTCATGATGGTCTACGTCTACCCTGTCCTCCCTATCATTTGCTAAATGGGAGTATACCTCTGTTTTGTTTGTTTTACACATTTGCCAAAAATAAAAAAAAATTACATATAAGGATACACAAAAAAACCTACTTTTATAATTTGTTATACAAATTAAGAGATCAGCTCAAGCCCAAAACTAATTACATCAGACCCAATCCGGATTTCATCTATTCAATTACAATAATGTCCACTCTTTCCTAATTCTCTTCTCTCTCTCTCACCTTCGTCATTTTTAGATCTGTTTTTTAGATCTATTCTTCTTTTTCTTCTTCTTCTTCTTCTTCTTCTTCTTCTTCTTCTTTTCTTCTTCTCTCTCTCTCTGTCGATCTATGAATATAGTGACGAGATCACTGCTACTGCCTCGATGAGGTGTCGGTTTGATGCCTCAAATCGTTGTTACTGCCTCGATGATGTCGTTGATCCCTCGACAACGCTGCTACTGTCTCGACGCACATGGATGCTCGAAGATGGCGGCGATGCCCAGATCGCTCCCCCTCTAACCTTCGATGCCGTATCTCTCGCACAACTCTTAGATTTGGTTTTGGATGTGAACTGGTTGTCATATCTTAGCATGACACCTTGTCGTGATTTGGTTTGAATTTGAAGCATTGCAGATTTTGGAACAAAAAGCTTGGTGCATGGATTTGATCTTCAATTTGTATGAGATATGTTCACCATGGATTTGATCTTCGGTTTAATCGGTTGGTATGAGATGTTTGGTGATCTAATTCCTCACTTTCTCTTATTCATCTCACTCAGTAGCTAACAGTGATATAAACAAGGCAATTTTGCAGATGAGTAGTAGAACTCAACAGTAGTAGATTTCGAGTAGATAGTAAATAAGCAGTAGCAACTTTAGAGTGAAGAGTAATAGACAATAGCAGTTTTGGAAAGAGTAATAGACAGTAGCAGTTTTGGAGAGAGTAATAGACAATAGCATGTTCATTCAATAGTAGCAGACCAACAGTATTCGACCGTAGCAAAAGAAAAATATGTAGTTGGTAGCATTAGAGTTGGTAGTAGCAGCGCGCTAGCATCAGGATCTGACAATAGCAGCGTGCTAGCATCAGGATTTGACAATAGCAGCGCGCTAGCATCAGGATCTAGTAGTAGCAGTGCACCAGCAAGCAGCAGTAATGCGACAACATCAAAGAATTGCTATAAAAAATTGGAATAGTGTCGTTAGTAGCACCTTCCAACCTAACGATAGCACCTTTAAACTCGGCAGTAACAGCACGCCATGTCAGCATCAAAGAATTGCCAAAAAAATTGCAATAGTGCCGGCAGTAGCATCTTTCAACTCGACAGTAGCACCTTTTAACTCGACAGTAGCAGCGGGTCACATCAATAGAAAATTAAATATGTAGTAAGTGTAGTTTGGTAAAATATATAATTACAGATGACTTGTGAACATCAATTTGTCCTAAAATGTCATTAAGGGTAATGTTGTAAAATATATAGTGACAAATGACTTGTGGACATCAACTTATCCTAATTTGTTAATTTGTATCCTTAAAAGTATAAGATATTGTCTAAATGGTGTATTTGTAAATTAAAATTTGGTTGATAACTAAATTATAATTTAACTTGATTGCCCAAAAATTGTTTCATTAAATATGTTTGATGTCTCTCAGTGAAGCTAAAGGAATTCGACAATCACTCGGATATAACAAATCAAGCACAAATTATACCGCACAACACACTTTATCTGCTCATCGAAAAAACAGACTTTAGCTAAGAACAAAACAAAAAACAAACTGAACAAGGTGAATGCAATATAAAAATCCCTACACCTGTTCAACTCTAAATCAGAAGCAGTAATCTTTTTGGTCATGTATGAGCGAGAAGCGTTATTACATATTTCTTGCTGTAAGGACTTAGAAGACTAAAAGGCAAGGAATAAATGCTTGAGAAATGTTGAGACGTGCATGAAAAGCATGAAGAAAGATAGAGAATTTATTCCACAAAAGAATAGGCTCTTAACCACTTAGTTAATTCACGTATAATTTAATTTGCTCTTAACCTAGTTAGTTAATTTACTTATAATTCGTAAATTGTACGCGTAAACATATTATTCTCGAATTATACACCTATTTCTCGAATTGTTTCAAAGATACGGAAAAATTCACGTATTTTTGATGCTAACCAAATTATTCACGTATACATATTTTTTTCATATTTTAAAATGAAAAAAAATGTTCAATTTTTTTGTCAAATGTATTGCACCTCTAAATCTGCCTAGTGTACCTCATTTTTCTGATACTTTTATTTGACTTTTTCAACTAATATAAAAAGGCATATAAGGCCAAATGAATTAATTTAGTTTTTCAACAATTTTTCTTGTGTTTTTCTTTTCACTTTCTTGATTCAGTCGTCTCTGATGGTTCAAAATCTTAAAATAGCATTCGATGGAAGAAACTAAAGATGCCCTGATGGATAGGCAGATCTTGGTACTGAGTCCCATAATAATGAGGTATTTATATTTCTAACCATAAGCTCCCCTGTTGACTGTTTGCAGTCGATTATACTGATATTCTAAATATAGACGCTAGTATTTGATTTATTGGTATGCAGGAACAACATCAAGATGATGTAGAATATACTCAGTATAATGAGGTTGCACAAGAGGGAGTGGAAGATTAAACAAATCTGTTTATGACAAACCAGGTAATTATTAACTCAAACTGTTGTTTGTTGATGCAGTCCTTTAGGAATCGTTTGTATTCATTTAGTATCTATCTAGGATTAGCAGATAGGGCAGAAAACATATTAAAGGTTTACATGAAAATATGTTTGATTGTCTAGACTAGACACACACACACACACACACACATATATATATATATATATAATCGTCTCTGATGGTTTAAAAAAGGGATCCTCATTAGGACTCTATAATGAGGATCCCTTTTCTGACTTATATGAGGGATTGAGGATTATTCAAACTTTTTGATCACAAAACCACATCTCCACCGTTCAACCTCTGAATATATATTTATATATATATATATATATGAGTAGATCACTTTAGCGAAATTTCATCAAAATTGGTGATTGTTAAGACTTCAAACTATCTAAAATCAATAAACAGATCAAATCTGTCAAACCTAAACCGTTCATGCAAATTGCAATTTTTAGCACCTTAATGATCACCAATTTTAATGAATTTTTGTAGAAGTGATCTACACATATATATCTAGATATTGAACGGTGAAGATATGGTTTTGGGATCGAAAAGTTAATCCCCAATCCCTCATATAAGTAAAAAAAATCCCTTCGTGGAAGAGGCATGCATATATATATATATATATATGCCGTCTCCACTGCGGACGTCAACACCAATTGTTTTGGTGCGAACTTCTATTTTTGCACTACTTTTTGATCAAATTTCCTTATCTACACCGTATAGTATCTAGATCATATTGTGTAGATCATCTCTGCAAAATTTCAGCCAATTTGGTGATCTTTAAGGCCCTTAAAATTGTGTTTTTTGTTATAAACACAACGGTTCCGGTTTGACAGATTTTAGTCTGTCCATTTGTTTTTCGATTTTGAGGGCCTTAACGATCACCAAATTGGCAGAAATTTTGCAGTGAGGATCTACACAATATGATCTAGATTCTAGATGGTGGAGATGAGGAAATTCGATCGAAAAGTGGGTTAAAATGGAAATCTGATGGTGATGGGGCCTCTCTTCTTCTTTGTCTGCTTGGCTCTGATGGTGCATATCATAAATTGATTATTAAAATCTAAGAACCTTTATTATGACATTATAAGAAAACAAATTATTTATCTATCATTACCTGACGACGTTGCGGCAGACGCGACGGATTCCGTCTCTGTCGTTTTTGATGATACCCTCGTAGAAATAAGATCCATACCAAAAGACACGAGCTGGCACATCGCTGATAGAGTCACTTGCGGGGGGGGGGGGTAGTGGATAAATCGGCGCCTCTGAGTCATCGACTGCAGGAAAGGCCGGTATCAACCGCGGAAGGTAGAGAAGAGGCGGCGACATCTGTACTCCAAATGACCCACCCTCCGAAGCAGTAGGACCCAGAGTCGTTGCCCTGTGTATCTCAAGCATACGTGATGTAGACACCTCCGTCTGGGTCGGAGGCCACAGCTGCCTCGAGGATTGAGGGGCGCCTGGCTGCCTCGAGAACTGAGGGGTGCCCGCCTGTCTCGATCAATGGGTGGCGCCTAGTTGCCTTGAGGAATAGGTGGCTCCCGGCAGTCTCTGTGCTGTCTCTAGAAAGTTCGCACGTCTGGATGTCATGTGGCTCCGAAACGACGTTTGAGGATCACTAGAGGTTCCCTCAGACGATTCAGACATTTGGCCCTTCGAACCCATCGTCGATCTAAAAGGGTGGCTCATCCTGTTTAAAATATAAATTTGAATCAATTTAATGAAAATATCATTACTATTTTAATAAATTATTTCAACATGAAATTTGTCATTTTTAATAAATTAATTAATATTTGTTATTAAAATTTTTGTTAATATTTGTTTATTAAAATTAATTAATATTGTTAATAAAATGTTAAACTGTACTATATATTAATTTGCAAACAACCATATATGCATCAATTAATACATATTAATTTGCAGCAATATATACAAATATATACAACCATAAACTTAAATCAATATATACATCAATATATTATATGCAAACAATATATACATCAATATATATATTAATTTGCAGCAATATATATAAATATATATACAAATAATTCAAAATAATTATTAATAATTCAAAATATATATACAAACAATACATACATCCCTAAACCCGAAAATAATTTAAAATCTCGAAACCAATTCAAAATCTTGAAATCAATTCATAAATAAATCCTAATACCCGAAACCAATTTAAAATTCTAGTTAAAACCCCAAGAGAGAGGAGACGGTGGAGAAGGTAGAGGCAGTGGATGAGCAGAGGAGGCAGTGGAGGAGCGGAGGAGACAGTGGAGGCAGTGGAGGAGCGGAGGAGACAGTGGAGGCAGTGGAGGAGCGGAGGAGACGGTGGAGGCAGTGAAGGAGCGGAGGAGGGCAGTGGAGGCGGAGGAGAGCATTGGAGGCGAAGAAGAGAAAAAATTAGGGTTTCTGTTTTGGGGGAACTGGGTTTTGTTTATATAGGCTGAAGTATAGCCAACAAAATAATATATTTGTAGGCTATAATTATGATTTTTTTCCGCTATTATGTTTTTTATTTAACTATAGCTTACGAATTTACCATAAATTCATCGGCTAGAGTCCTTTTTATATTTATTTATATAATTTGTTTTCAATTTGTTTATTTAATTATCATTTTATTTTATTTATTTAACAATAACAGATGAATTTTCAAAAAATTCGTCAGCTATAGTCATTTTTATATTTATTTATATAATTTATTTTCATTTTTTGTTTAATTATCATTTTTTTATTTAACTATAGCCAACGAGTTTTCAATAAATTCGTCGGCTATAGTCCTTTTTATATTTATTTATATAATTTATTTTCAATTTGTTTGTTTAATTATCATTTTATTTTATTTATTTAACTATAACCGACGAATTTTCAATAAATTCGTCGGCTATAGTCCTTTTTATATTTAAATTGCATTAACCGCAACTATTGAAACCGAAACTTTACCGAAATTACTTGATTTTTCAACCGTAGACATATTTCTCCATTTCGGTCATATCTTATTTCACGACTTTTTTCATTTGAAGCGTTTACGTGTACTTTGTTTTTGAAATGAAATATTTACTTAACACTTAGTAAACAAGTTATATCACATTAGTAGGCATGTTGTGATTCCTATCATCAAAATTCACAAACAAAAATCTGATCATCAAATATCATCATTATGTTGAAATATGTGTATGGGAAAAAATTCATTTAGATCCGACAACGTTAAGGACTCGATCCAGACAGTCAATTCTGTAAGTCAAACTCCTTAACGCACGGAAATAGTCAATTGACCTTCTAAATTAAGTATTTTTCCCGGACCTTTAACTAAAAATTGATTCAAATCGATAAGATACAACCAGTGGTATAAAAATTTTATGAAAAATAACCACCAGAGATGGGGCTACCTCTAGGGAGAAAGTTACATTGACAGCAACTATCGGCACCGAGGCTTTACTAGAATTACGTAATTTTTCAACTGTAGACATATTTCACCATTCCGGTCATATCTTATTACACGATTTTTTTGTTTGAAGCATCTACGTATAGTTTGTTTTTAAAACGAAACATTTACTAAACACTTGGTAAACAAGTTATACAACATTAGTAGCGCGTGTTGTGATTTCGATCATCAAAATTGACAAACAAAAATCCGACGGTTAGATATCATCATTACGTTGAAATATGTGTATGGGAAAAAATTCATCTAGATCCGACAACGTTAAGGATTCGATACGGACGGTCAATCCCGTAAGTCAAACCCCTTAACGCACGAAAACAGTCATTTGACTATCTAAATTACGTATTTTACCCGGACCTTCAACTGAAAATTGTTTCAAATCGATGAGACGCAACCAATGGTATAAAAATTTTATGAAAAATAACCACCGGAGATAGGGCTACCTCTTGGGAGAAAGAATAAAAAATTACATTGACTGCAACTATCGGTACCGAGACTTTACCTAAATTACGTAATTTTTCAACCGTAGAAATATTTCACCATTTCGGTCATATCTTATTTCATGAATGTTTTTTTCGTTTGAAGCTTCTATATATAGTTTGTTTTTGAAACAGAACATTTACTTAACACAGTAAACAAGTTATACAACATTAGTAGGCATGTTGTGATTTTGATCATCAAAATTCACAAACAAAAATCCGACCGTCAGATATCATCATTATGTTGAAACATATGTATGGGAAAAAATCATCTAGATCCGACAATGTTAAGGACACGATCCGGGTGGTCAATCCCGTAAGTCAAACCCCTTAACGCACGAAAATAGTCATTTGACCGTCTAAATTACGTATTTTGCCCAGACCTTCAACTGAAAATAGTTTCAAATCGATGAGACGCAACCAGTGGTATAAAATTATTATTTTATTTATTTTCTACTCACCGACGAAACATTAGGGTATTTGTCGGCCAAGATAGTTTTAGCCGCTGAAATATGTCCTATTTCATCGGCTAAAACTAAAAAAATAGGCTTCTTAATGTAAACTATACCAATTTCCTATTCATATATCACCAAAATTCAACAAAAATATGAATTCAACATATGTAAACGATAAAGCACATCAATTTTGGTGTATTACAAATTCAAACTAAGGCTCGTAATCAGAATCATCTGATGAGTCTTCTTCAGTGTCAGAATTAATGTATGACAATCTATGTCTTTCCTTATCACTAGAGTCTTCGTTTGTTTCTTGATTTGGATCAACATCAATAAGCATTGGCTCTTCATCACGAATTCGAATCGAACGACCCGCTTTAAAATTATTAAGGCGAATTGTAAAAGAGTCAGGAATACCTATTACGCTGGGCTATTGACATTATCGGCTTCATCGCTAGAAGTCTTAGTTCGTGTGACCAATTTGGGTGACCATCGAATTGAATATGATTCATCTACAACCAGACATTCAATGTATTGTAAATATGGAAAATTATGCAATAAAAGAGTTATAAACAGAAATAGAGAATTACGTACCTAGCTGCCAAAATAGTTTGTGAACTCCTTGTTGTGGTAGTCGAGATCGCCTTGAATATTTGGATAGTATAAATGGATGTCTTTCCAGTATTCAACTTCTGGATAGTTAATCAATACCCACCAGTGGGCTATAACTAACTCATGTGGTTGCAACTTGTAGGAGTCTGACAAAATTCCATAAACTTCAACATCACTAGAGATTATGGAAAGATTGAACTTCGGTACATCTACCAGAATGGTTTGTGGAGATTCCTTCAACGCTCCTAAATACAACTTCATGTAGGTGACGCACTCGTACGCAATATATGCTTCAGCTATACATCCTTTAGACGCGGATTTATTAGCCACATAAGTTTCGTTCTCTCCAAGTTGCCTGTAAATCAATTGTTGTAAAGTGTTATGATTATATATTGAACAAGTATAGTGAAAAATTCAAGTGTAAAATATATACATTTCCATGGGATACATCCAAATGTAGTGTATTGGACCAGTAAGTAACAATTGTTCGAGAAAATGGATCATCAGGTGAGACATGATGTAAAAAAATTTAGAGGAAATATCCTCTTAAATTTACACATGATATAAATGATGTCCTCTTGCATTTTCCGGAGGTCGGATTTTTTTACTTCACGTGTGCATAACTTTTGGAAGAATGTTGACAACGCTACTAACGGCTCCACCATATGACGGGAAAGCGGTTGAATGAAAACAGGGAAGAGACGTTGTAGCAGGATATGACAGTCATGACTCTTCAACCCGTACATCTTATTGTTCTAGAAGTTCACACACTGGGCTATATTTCCTGCATAGCCTGAAGGATACTTCACACAACTCATTCACCTAAAAATTACATTCTTCTAGTCAAGCTTCACGGTGTAAGGAGCATGAAGAATTTTTTTCTTCTCTTTTTTCAACCATAGATGTCTTTGTATATCTATTTTTTAAGATAAATGCGTGCCTTAAAACCGTCTTTCGTCTTCCCCTCTAAGTTTAGCACTATGCCCACCACACTGTCGCATACATTCTTTTCTATGTGCATCACATCTAGGTAGTGTCTGATCAACAACTTACTCCAGTATGAGAGTTCCCAGAATATGCTCTTATATGTCCAGAATTTGTACCTGTCGGGTCTTTCAGGTATTGCCGTCACAATATTGAGATGATTGCTGAGCTGCCTAAAATCGTACTCATTAAGCCCTGCTATAATTTCTTCCCCCGTCCATTTTCTGGGAGGCACACCGTTCTCTACGGTCCCATCAAATGCTTTGTCCTCGAACTGTCATTCGTGATCATATGCAAGGAGAGTACGGTGACCCAATTTGCATATCTTGTTGCAATGACTGTTGCTCCCCTCATCGTTAAGACACTCTAGACAAGCCTTGTATCCCCTAACAACGTTGCCTGACAACATCCCACTGGCAAGAAAATCACTGATGGTACCAACAACCATGACATGCATCTAGAACATCTCGTACATGTACTTGTCATAAATGGGATAACCAACGTTTCAAAAAAAACTTAAGCTCTTCAATCAAGGGTCTCAAATACACATTGAGACACTTTCCTGGATATCCGGGCCCTGAAATCAACAAACTCAACATATTATATTTCTTCTTCATGCACATCCATGGAGGAAGGTTGTACGGTACCAAAATCACCGACCATACACTGTATTGAAGACTCATATTGCCAAAAGGATTGAACCCGTCGGATGAGAGCCTGAGCCTCACATTTCGGACCTCTGACGCAAAATGAGGAAACTCCCTGTCTATATGCTTCCAAGCCTCTTCTTCAGCAGGGTGTATAAGAGTATCTTCGTCATGCAATTCCCTATCAGCGTGCCATCTTATAGCTTTGACCGTGTGTGATGACATGTACAACCACTCCATCTTATCCCTCAACGGGAAATACTGAAGTACATTCACAGGTTTCCTATTGCCTGCAGGAGCAGCTTATACCTGTCAGTGTGACATACCAGACATGCGTTAAGGCCACCAAAGTCATTCTCTTCTAGATCTTTACCCCAGAAGAGAACACACTCATATCTGCATGCATGGATTTTGATGTAAGAAAGCCTAAGATCTTTTAGGATACATCAGACCTTATGATGAGTGGTAGGAAGACGATCACTGTGGGGCAGCATCGAAGCAGTGTATTGTAGATAATCATCAACAGCCTTCAAGGTCGATTTTGTCTCAACTTTAATCTTCATTACGTCCATCACACTTTCAAGAACCGTCTTCTGACAACCGGGGTACACAAGAGTCTGTTGAAAAGCAAGCAGTTTGTTGTACTTGTCAATACCAGTAGTGTTGACAACTCTAGGAAAGGGCTACACCGACTCAAACATATACTGTCCTTGAGAGCATACACCGCTCTCATAAGGAAACATATTGTTGATGAAGGCTGTTGTTGGATCGTTGGATGTACTGCCCGTCTCAGAAAATTTCCTATGATCATGCAGACCCCCTGATGATGTTTCACCGTGATATATTCAACATGTGTACTTCTTCCAACACCCGTTACTCTTTAGGTGTTACTATACTTTGTCAATCGCAAATCGATGCATATCGCTGCGACATTGACATTTCGTGCATGAGCAATAGAAAATTGTACACGTTAGCATTAGCCAGCACATATTCAATAAAACTAATAACTCTTTTACTATATTTTTTGTCTCATTTTGGAAGTGAAATCCAACTCTTATCCATATCCTGAAAATATAACAATATATATATATATATATATATATACCTCTAATTAAGTAATTAATTAATTAATTCCATATATAAAATTTCAAATCATTTAGTATTCTACAAAAAATAATTAATAACAAATTAATAATTAACATATATATTACATAATAATTATTATATAATATATAATATTGTAATTATTATGTAATATATAATATTATGTAATTATTGTAATATTATATATTATATAATATTACTCATTTAACAACGGAAAATTACAGTCAAAATTGACTTTGGACTGAGTTTTTGTCCTTCTTTGTCTAAATCTATTTGAAGATGAATTATTTGTGTTTTGTATCTTTTTGATGTAATTGTATGTCTTTATTTTTTCAAAAGAAAATGTTAGAATGAACAACGGGTCAAATTTGATAGCAAATCAACATTTTATCTTTATTTGTTTTCAAACGTATTGAAGTTGACATGTTTTATTGAATTACGGGTGCTGAGGTTACGGTATCTATTGGCCTTTATCTTCTAGAGAGCCGTTTGAAATTGAAAAAGAGACGAACAGCGAGGCTATAAAATATATATATTTGAGGAAATCGGGCCGTTACATCGTGCTCCTCTCTCTCTCACTATTATGGAATTTGAATTTTTTTCTCTCTCTCTGATGTCTACCGGCTCCACCGCCACGAGGTAATTGCCCCTTTCTGTTGCTTTTTGTGGCTATCAATTCAACAGAAACATGTACAGAATTGACTCTGGATTGTTTTGGATTTTGATTCTATCTTTTCTTGATTCAATTGCAGATGAATTGGTATTATTCGCCGGTGGTGGGTTTCATTTGCCACAGCCCCTCAATTTGAGGTAACAATGGTTTACCTTCGATTGAAGCGTCGCCTTTGATTTATATGTTGCCTTCAATTGCCGATATGTTGCCTTGGGTTTATACGTTGCCTTCGGTTTTGTCTATGCTTAATTGAGAGAGACAGAGAGGATTTACAGGGACAGATCCGGGACAATGGTTTATCCCAGTGATGGTGGGTTTCATATGATGGGTCTGCTGCATCCCCTCAATTTGAGGTAGTAATGGTTTACAGGGATAATGGGTTCCCATTTGATAGGTTGCCTTCGGGTTATATATGTTGCCTTCGATAAATGGGTTGCCTTCGGTTTATATGTTGCCTTCGGATTATTAGTTGCCTTCGGATTATAAGTTGCCCTTGGTTTTGTCTATGCTTAACAGAGAGAGTTAATTTACAGGGATATGGTGTATCCCCATAATCGTGGGTTTCAGATGATGGTTCTGCCATGTTCCCTTAATTTGAGGTAACAATGGTTTACAGGGATAATGGTTTCCCATTTGATAGGTTGCCTTTGATTTATAATTTACCTTCAGTTTATAGTTGCCTTCGATTAATGGGTTGCCTTCCAGATTATGTTGCCTTGGACTAATAAGTTGCCTTCGATAATGAGTTGCCTTCCATTTTTATGTTGCCGCCGACTAATAAGTTGCCTTCGATTTATTTGTTGCCTTCCAATTTTGTTGCCTCCTATTAATAAGTTGCCTTCGTTTTTGTCTAGTGAGAGAGAATTTACAGGGAAAATGGTGTTCCTAATGATGGTGGGTTTCATATGATGGGTCTGCCGCATACCCTCTATTTGAGATAATAATTTTACAGGGATAATGAGTAACCATTTGATAGGTTTCCTTCAATTTACAAGCTGTGCCTTCGGCTTATATGTTGCTTTAGGATTATAAGATGCCTTCGGTTTTGTTGCCTTCAGTTTTGCCAAATACTAGAGTTATAAGTTGCCTTCGGTGAATTTACAGGGCTATGGTGTATCTCAATGATGGTGGGCTACATATGATGGTTCTTCCACATCCCTTAATTTGAGGTAACAACGGTTTACAGGGATTATGATTTCCCATTTGATAGGTTGCCTCCGGTTTATACGTTGCCTTCTGATTTTAAGTTGCCTTCGGTTTATATGTTGCCTTAAGTTTGTCTTTGCTTAATATAGAGTGTGAATTTAGAGAGATATGGTGTATCCCAATGATGATGGGTTATATATGAGTGTTCTGCCACATCCCTCAATCTGAGGTAACAACAGTTTACAGGGACTATGATTTCCCATTTGATAGGTTGCCTCCGGTTCATACGTTACCTTCAGATTATATGTTGGATTCCGTTTATATGTTGCCTTCAATTAATGTGTTGCCTTCCATTTATATGTTGCCTCCAATTAATAAGTTGCCTTCGGTTTTGTCAATGCCTAATAGAGAGAGAGAGAGAGAAAATTTACAGAAATAATGGTGTATCCTAATGATGGCGGGTTTCATATGATGGGTCTGCCCACATCCTCTCAATTGAGATAATAATGATTTACAGGGATAATGGTTTCCCATTTGATAGGCTGCCTTCGATTTATAAGTTGCCTACGGATTATAAGATGCCTTCGGTTATGTCTATGCTTAATAGGGGGAGTTAACTTACAGGGATAATGGCGTTTCCCAATGATGCACATTTTAGTCATCTGTGGGATAGACGTGCTTTATCTTTCAATTCAAAATGGCGTATCCTAATGATGGTGGGTTTCGTATGATGGGTCTGCCCACATCCTCTCAATTGAGGTAATAATGGGTTACAGGGTAATGGTTTCCCATTTGATAGGCTGCCCTTCGATTTATAAGTTGCCTACGGATTATAAGTTGCCTTCGGTTATGTCTATGCTTAATAGGGAGAGTGAACTTACAGGGATAATGGCGTATCCCAATGATGCACATTTTAGTCATCCGAGGGATAGACGTGCTTTATCTTTCAATTCAATGATTGGTGCTCCATCTATTGTAGAGGATAAAGAACCAATTTTTGTTATTGTATTGGTGCTGTCAAGGCGAAAATCAAGCATTGCTGAGGGATATGCCATTTCCCTTTCTTCTCTCATTGTTTCCATGCTATTTCTGGATATGTTGCCTTGACATGAGATGTATAAAATGGTTGAACTACACCTAGAGCTTATTGTTACTTTGTAACAATTGTGCCAATGTTGCTTATTGATTACTTAGAAATAAGAGTATTTGACTTGAGGAATTGTTACTAGAGAGATGTAAAGTTTCTATAGCAGTAGTCCAACTTTGTTCAAGAGCCGTCTAAAGGATGTGATTTGTCTAGACTCTAGAGTACTTCATGTTGATGATGAAGGAGGTTTATTTAATGCAGCTGCCTGTGCGTTACTGCAACTTAGTGATTTAGATCCTGTGTATAGGTGGTGACAAATACAATGTAAATGTGACTCACATGTTTGTGTGTTCATGGAGTTGGGAACCATGGAATGTTAAAAACCATGGAATGATCAAATCTGCTTATGCAGGAGAATATTTCATGATTGAATATTTTTTTTCTATCCTGATGGCATTAAGGTTCAAGAATCTGTCTTTACAAAGGTATACCATGCAAGGCAGTTCTGTGGCTTGAAGGCGGGTTTCTGGCTGCACTAGTTTGAAGGATGGTCTTGAAAATGGAAGACGGAACACTTCATTACAAAAGTCCACAAACCATTGCCCAAGTCTTGAATATGTTAGTTGTGGATTACCATGATGAGAAACATGATCAAATATTTGCTGTTGTGGAGTGGCTCTGGAGGGGTCATTAAGGATCATTAGAAGCGGTATCACTGTAGAAAAGCTTCTAACGACTATTGACTACACCTATATATCAAGAAATTTCTGGTACATTCACAAAACTGCAGTCAGGCTCTGTCTTCCCACCCAGGGTACTCATTTGATGGTGTTTCATTGCCTTCTCCAGTTTGTACATCTTGGTTCCCAGAATATGAGTATCAGTTTGGGTGTTGTTGGGCATAATCTAATTGTTGGGGACATAATGTATTCAGGGCACCAGTATGAGATATACGAGATTCAAAATCTGAGATTGCAAAATGAATCATCATGCATCTCCATTCCTCAAAACCATTACGATAGAAAAGTTACAATTATTTCAAACGAGTCTGGTAGATGAGAGTTCTGTCCATGCTCTTCCATTTAGAGTTGAAATCAGTAATTTCTTTATTATCAGGACACAGGAAGATGAGAGTTCTGTCCATGCTCTTCCATTTAGAGTTGAAATCAGTAATTTCTTTATTATCAGGACACACAAGCCTTTGGCGGAAATCTTTTCTCTTGCACCTAGTGAAGGCCTATATGTTCTTGCTTCTGAGGCAATCTCATCAACTCATACGTACTATAGGAACTGCTATTAGTGGCTGCATTCCTCAAGATGTAAGGCATGTATTAGTTGACCGATTGCATGTCCTTTCTGGACTAAGGAATGGAATGCTGCTGCGGTTTGAAAGGCGTACTGTCTCTAGAATGTCATTATCTGTAGTACCACAGACTACTGTTGGTTGGCTTTCAGTTAGTACAGATACTGTTTTATCCAGTATCAGAATTAAATTCTTATGGCCGACAAGTATATTAAGGAAAATATTTCTTTATATTTGCAGACCGGGATCAGTAGTGCTTGGACAATGCCAAGAGGTAAGCAATCTCTTGTTTTTTTTTCTTCGAAAGATAGCAATCTCCTGCTTTTGGTTAGCAAACATAATCTAGTTTTTCTATATACCCTACTTTTGTCTGATTTTTGATCTAGGGTTTGATATTGTCTTTTCTTGATTTAATTTTAGATGGTTTGGTATAATTCTCTGGTGGGTTTCATATGATGGTTCTGCCACAGCCCCGCGATTTGAGGTAATCATGGTTTACAGGTATAACGGTGTCATTTGTGATTTTGCCATGAATTTATAGGTTGCCCTATGTTGCCTTTGGTTTATACATTATCTTCGGTTTATACATACCTTCGGTTTATACGTTGCCTTCAGTTTATATGTTGCCTTCAGTTTTGTCTATGCTTAATAGAGAGTGACCCAATGATGCAAATTTTAGTCATCTGAGGGAGATATGTGCATTAAATCTTAATTCAAAGATTGGTGCTCCCTCTTTTGTCAAGGCGGAAATCAATCATTGCTGAGGGGTATGTCATATTCCTTTCTTCTCATTGTTGCAATCTTATTTCGGGATATGTTGCCTTGACATGAGATTATCAAAGAGATGTTATCAAAGAGATGGTGGAATTACACCATAGGGCTGATGTATTGATTAGTTAGAAATAAGAGTATTTGACTGAGAAATTGTTACTAGAGAGATCTAAACTTTCTATAGCAGTGAGCTTGGAAATAGTAGTTGGGATCTGTCCTTTGAGATATAAATTTATGGGTATCCGAAATGAGAATTTTCTAAGAAAGATATAGAAGTTTCTAAACAATGAGCTTGGAAAGAGTAGTTAGAAATGCTTCTTCAAAGAAGTTGCAGCTGTAATTTTAATCAATCTGTAAAGATTTGGCATTGTTGGAATGTCACAAATCAAGTGATTTTGCCTAGTCCAAGGTCCCAAAATACAAATCACTCACAATGAAACTGAATACAATGATTTGTGGAACAAAAGTATGCCAAAGCACCAATATGGAGGACAATATATCAATAAATTTCTCAATTGATCTGTTATGGAGTCTCCTTTTTTGATGCACTTATTGGGATGTGGAGTGTCCTTGAAGATCACATTATTTTAGGATGGCCTTGAGCTGTCTGAATATGAACTTTTGCTTATTCCCCGGTATATGGACTGAAGGGTGTGCTACAAAATTGAAGGGTTTCTGTCCACAAGAAGTAGATATTTGGTTGTAGGTTGAATAGGATGCTGTTTTACTTTTCCTGTAATGCATCTTGAGTTTGAACTTTTCTTTTCTGGTTCTCTGATATAGGAGAGCAAGAATTTGGAAAAAAAATCTCTGTGGTTTCACTCAGAGAAGAGTGTTTTGTGGATTCATGGTGGTCACCCTGTCTTTCCATGTTCTGCTAAAATATTTGAAAAGCAACTCCTGATATCAGAACTTTGTGGACTCATGGTGGTAGTCACCCTTTTTCACAGATGATTTCTTTGAGATCAAGGCTGTAAAGGAAATTGAGCCAGCATTGAAGAGGCAACTCATTATTTCCACAGTACTGATGACTGTTGGAGTTGCAATCATTGCATGTATTTCTGTTTCTTCTTCGTTCACCATCTTCAATTTTGGAACACAGAAAGTTGTTTAGAACCGGTAAGCTCTGCTTCTTTCTCTTCTAAATCAGTGTCATCAACGGTCTGTTTAAATCTTCATATATTTGGCCTTATATTGAATTTTAATTTAAGCTATGTGAAAACATTATTGGATCACTTTTGCTACATACATGTGTATGGAAGTCCTGACATTTTACTTGTTTTTATTAGATACTTATATTTGATCTCATGATTGTTTACTTATTTTTGAGTCTCTTAATAGTGAATTTATTTTGCAGGCAGCTGTTCTTATGTGTGTGTGGGTTTGTGAGCTGGACTAATCATCGGATTTTGTAACACAGTATAATAGGTTGGCACTAGTTTTACTTTACTTAAAACTAAGAAGGGTGTGGTTATTTTGTTGGATATGCTCCTTTTTAAAGAAAACAATATTTCTTATCTGTAAAAATCACTCATGTGTATTGTAGTGTCATCTATGCTGCTTTTATAACGATGAAGAATAGAAAGAAAGCACACTCCCTTCTACAACACATTTCAATCTAAAACTCCTTATATTGAACATTAAAGGGGTTTGGTGGTGCGAGTTGAAAAATACTTAAAATAGTGTGAAGCTCACCATCCCTTCTCGTACTTTAATGGCTAAGCATTAATCACATGCATCTTCCAGATGAAATAATACCTGCTTAATAGCTGATTATAAAGTTAACTTTTCTCCGCCTTTGCTAATATCGTAGTAGCATACAAGTCAACTAAAAAAATAGTATTTTCAATTGGTGATTTTCACCCGGACTGTATTATTGGAAAATGAGGATGTTTAAGTGTGCATAACTTATCATAAGATGCAACTGTCTTCAGGCTATTGATTTTACCTCTGAGCTTGTTTGCATCCATGATCTGCAAGACCTCTGGTATCATCAGGAGAGATGTTGAGAAGGTCAGACTTTCCTTATTTGTATATCTAATTCATTCACATTATTCTGTTTTGAGTTTTGACAATATATATAAATAGACCACCATTTTGTGTGTACGAATCGTTATGGACTGTGTCAAGGGTGTAGAGCAATACTGCTTCTTATATGAAGGCATCACTGTTTGAAACTATTAAATAAATGTTGTTACACATCCTTATTGGAGTGAACATCTTCATGTTCTTAAATAAATTTGCAGGTGTATGGATCTGTATGCATAGAAGATCAGATGTGATAGAAATGGACATGTAAACCATTTCTTGAAAAATGACTATCAGAGGGAGAAGAGGATGAAGTTTTTTAAGAATCTAGTAACTTAGAAATCTACAGCCATGACAAAGACAGTGAAATTGTATGAATTGACCTTAGAAATGTTCCAAAACAACTTGGTCATCCCTTGACATGAGATGACCAAGTTGATACATCTACTTCTATTAAAGTAGATTAATTGTTGGCAAACTGAAGGAGGATAGAGGAATTTAGGGTATCATACCAATATCCACCCATAATTACCAAATTGGCAAACTGAAGGAGGATAGAGGAATTTAGGGTATCATACCAATATCCACCCATAAGTACCAAATTGCTGGCAGCGTCCTTGAAATTTTTGAACCATTTATTAGTATGTAAAGATCAATTCACCTCTCCATAAGTACCAAATTGCTGGCAGCGTCCTTGAAATTTTTGAACCATTTGTTAGTATGTAAAGATCAATTCACCTCTCCAAATTAGTTTTGCACTTTTCCTTAACTCGTTTCGATACATCAAATAGGAATGTTAGGTATTTGCACTCGTATCTTTTTCCTCGAGTAAGGGTCAATTAAAGTACAAGTGCAGAATGGGTTGGTGGCTGTGAATCCAGTTATTTTGGTGTATTTTTGGAGGTTATACGTGAAGTTAAATTTCTTCTATGACTATTCAAGAGACTAATCCCAGCAACAATTGAATGCTTTTAGGCTCTTAAAGATGGTTGATTGGAGCAGCTGTACTAAGCGTTCCAGTAAAAGCGACCATCAAGGAGGTAATTATGAATCATAGTGACTTGCTTTCAGATTTATACTACTTGCAGTTGATGAATACATACACTACAGCCAATTTATATGATGCATTGGGTTTACTTTCTCCTTGTTTTCTCTTCAGCGAAACTTGTGTGTGTGTTTTAATGTAGCTGCTAGTTTCTATGTGAATGTTTTGTCCCCCTTTCAACCTGTTTGCAGAACATGAATTCTTGCATATAGACCGTGTGACACAGAAATTCCAGTTCTTAATGCAGGCAAACAATTAGTCTTTTGTAGTCCGAAATCTGGACAGGAGAACACTTTGGGAAATGCAGACACCACAGTTTTGCTGTCTATCAATTCTCAGTCATCAAAGCTGAATTTGCTCAAAAAGGGATTTGAGCTTGTTAACAGGTAAGCTGGGACTCTTGTCGATTTTGTCGCACAATGTTATATGCAAACTTCTGTGAAATAAAAATACTAGGTAATGAGTCGATGAAGATAAATGTTGAGGATGTGAACCTTCCCAAATCAGAATCCCTCGAGCGTTTGGTCCTTGCTTATGTAATTTAAAAAATCGAAACCAAGAAAAAATATATTAAGAGTTGACTAGTATGGCTGTGAATTACAGATCGAGAGAGACCAAAAGTGCAATTTTATTATCCAATTTTCTATTGAAAAACAATGTTCGACACCTATACTATTTCCATTTTTCCCATGTCATAATATTATCTTGTTAACATCACTGAAGGATCTTACACAAACATCATGGTAGTGAAATAACCCGCCCTTGGCATTTTTTGCAGCTAACATAAATACAGAACAAATACTCAGAGCACCCATCCCTTGGTTGGGAAGTTGCTCACTGTATTTGAAATAGAAATCTCAAAAAAGCAAAGCTCAAGGTGCATTGCACCAAGCAACAGATGATTGACAACAATCGACTAAAGTACATGTTTAGAACATTGGACCATAAGAAGCTAGCTATAAGCTAGCTGCAAGCCTGTGCTCAAGGTTATGGTGCTCAAGGATCTCTTAAGCTAGCTATGCTACCCGTATCGAACCAATTATATATGCTATCTATAGCTATCTGTCTTGCGAGGTTCAACTGAAAAGGCATTTGCAGCCAGCACAGGTTAAGAGATCCTTGAGCACCTTCTCAAATTCAACATTCGACTAAAGTACATGGTTAGAAGTTCGAAGATCTTGCAATTTGGCTTCGACGTCTAATCACTATGTTGCACATAGTAACATGATTCGTTCAACAAACAGCTCTTGCTGAGATATGCAGCTATTGCGTTCAGAATCATATGGTATTATAACTGGCGAAGTGTCTAAAATATAGGTCCAGAAGGATGATTTCCAAGCATTTCACCCATACAAGAATTTCCAAGAAAATTTGAAGAATACAACTTTTCCACCACGCACAAGACCCTACTGGCTCTCTATCTTGACGCCCAAGTCTTGCTCCGTTGACATGTATGTCTCTTTGGGTTGCTCGCAACTTGTTCGATGATAGTACTCACCGGAAATCTTATGATTATGCTTTATAATGCCTATACTTGTAACCATTATAGCCGATTAGCCAGAACGTCAACTATAGAGTTTGTACAGGAAAATGTGTAAAGGTGGTGGATGCTGGAATTTATAGCACTCCTAACTCTATTGCGTGCTTGTGTAACAGCTCCAAGGTTCAGTAAGGACCAACTCATAGCTATAAGTGAGGATTGAGAGTGACCGAATTAGATAACAGATAAGGTTCAATAAGCAGTTGTATCCTGAAATTCAGAGACGGAAATAGTTGGAAAAAATAGAGGTCCAAATTGGATATTTCTTTGTTTTAGTTTTGGCCAAACGTAGTCTGTGTGGGAGGTCTTACTGATTTAGTGTATGTTGTTACAAGGTAGTGTTTGGGTGTAAAATAAACTTTCCTAGACGAACGGTGTGTTGAATCAGTTTAGTGGTTCGTCGCGGATATGATTGAAGATCTCAAAAAATATTCGTGATAAGGCTAGACCGAGTATACTTGGAGATCAAGCCATCTAGGTGTGAATCTGAAATATTATCATTATATTTTGGATTTGGTGGCTTAGTTGGTGATCAAAATTGAGCAATTATACAGAATAGAGAGATTCTAGACGTATTTATGCAATTACCCCTTGGCAAATATGGCAGGAGATGTACTGGGGTGATTAAGAATGCTCATACATGATGTTCAAGGCATGCAAACTTCAATTACCCTTAGGAGTCCATTCTTAATTGGTTATAACTCCATATAGCAATACATGGGAGAAGGGAATTCAAGAGGCAATATATGTGTGGTGATGCCAAGGTATAATCATATGGTTTTAAAGATTCATTCCTTATGAAATGCACACGTCTAGAAGCATGCAAGATGGAGTCTGATTGTATGGCTTTAAGGATTCATTCCTTAAGTGGACTATACATTTATGAGGAGATACACGTCCTAAGTGATTTGCGAAGCGTGTTACCTAAGACAACATCCTACATATCTAACTATTCAAGAGTTAGATTTGAGGTGGATATCGTCATCTATCTTAATTATATATAGACCGATACCTACGATTAAAATATATGTAAATATATTTCTTTCTTAATAGGTCACGCGTGGCGAGATTTGCAGTTGCTTGAGGATCTTGTCCATGATCTTTGGAATAGAGGTATGATACGCCTTGATCCGCAAATAAGTACAAACTCTAATGTTTACTATGCAAAGGGGTCGACGGTGAATGATAAAAGACATCAACATACACAAACAAACCTTTGCATCCTGCAAAACAAGCCTCTCTTGGAGCACCTCTTCCAAAAATATTTCTTAGGTCTTTTTATCTCACCAAAACCCTATTCGTAAGCATTACTCGTAGCTACCTCACTAAAGCTTGATCCGTCGGCATTCCCCGCAGCTACCTCACCAATCCTCACCCATAAGCACACAGTCCACCCCCACTTCACAAAGTCCTATCCGTAGGCGAATACTCACAAAACCATTGATAGAGTGAATAACTCTAGCAAATATCTCAGTTTGTCACAAGTCCCTTTGGCGAACACACTGCAATCCTGATTTATAGCTCTACGCAACCACACTGGTCTGAGTAAGAAATGTGCGCTTCACGTGAAATGGAGAAAAATCTTAGTTGCTCCTCAGCTAGGTTTGTGAAGAACCTGACTGTCAGCTTGATCAGTGCCCGTACGTCAGTCGTTTGAGGAGAAGTGAGAAGGTGAAAAAGTACAAAGAACAAGGTTGTACCTTTCACAAAAGTACTGACACGCTCTAAAGCTGGTTGTTTGAAAAAAGTTATTTACGAACCGAACAGGTAGACGTTCAAGTTAAGGAATGAAAGTTTTCAAGTGAAATAAATTATGAAAAGGAGCAACTTGAATCCATTCAAGGGTTAACCATTTTATTTGAATTGAAACAAACGTTCAAAGGAGAAAATCCAGTTCAAAGAGAAACCTTTACATTCTCTCAAATCTTGAGAATGCTATCAATTGAAATAAACGTGTTGGAAAAATGATAGAAATAAACAGTTTTTTTTGTAATCATTTTGATAGTTAAAGGTGAATGAAAATAGTCATCAAAGTAATGCATGTAATAGTTGATCTTTCAATTTCTTTGTCTTTTGGTTTTTGTAACAACATGAATCAATGACATGGTAGTGGACTAATGAAAGGTTGTAACCTTATTCATGATATTCAAGTTTTCATCCAATCTCACCAATATAAATAGGTGACTTCATCCCTCATTCTAAACACACTAACTCAAAGCATCTTTCCTTATTTGAGTTCTCCCTCTCTAAGTTGTGTTCTGGTGATAGACGAAGGTACTTCAAGTTCGTTCAGTGTCCTTAGTAGCAGTGCAGCTTCAAGGGATAAGCAGTCGTTGTATCCTGGGAGACAAGTGCCATCAAAATTTTCCACCGAAGAGGAGACATAATTTGTCTTAAAGAAAGTGTGTGAGACACACGACTCAACTTCCTTCAACATCCTCCTATCCTTGAATCCGAGTTGGTAACATTGGTGTTCATCATCATGTTTGTATTATGAATTATTTATTTAATTATAATGAATTTATGTTATTATATATTTTCAATATTTGATATATTTTCAAACAATCTTAAAACAAATTAATATTGCTTTGGTTTATGAATCTTTCAACTTGGCATGATGTCTAGGCTAGAACCATTGATGCAATGTTCTTAAGAGAGCCATGCTCCACTAAAGCTTCATCTTCTTACCTGGTCGTGTCTGACTGGAATTACCGAACGGATTGAGGAGTAGCCAAATTAATATTGATGTTGTCTTTATTTTGTGTTACCAATTGTGAATATTGTTGATATGAATCAATATTGACTTGTATTGTTAACATTTTCAGAAAAAATTGAATTTAATTCTGAGAAGTCTGTTGACGGGAGTAGCTCTTCAACCCAAGTGCCAATCATTCTTGTTGTTGCTTCTGCTCATGTACCTGTGTCGGTGTCTAATGGTGAGAAACCTGAGAAGTTCAATGGGCTTCAAGAGGTGGCAACAAAAGATGATGTTTTATTTGACCACTCTGAATCTGGCAAGGTTCTTAACTGAGAAAGCTTCTGAGCTCAAAGAAGATGAGCAAGATGATGAAGCAAAAATTGCAGCTGTGAATGCATGGAGTAGTCGTGACTATCTGTGTAGAAACTTTATCATGAATTGTTTGGCTGACTCTTTGTACAATGTGTACATTAGCATGAGAACAGCTAAGGAGTTGTGGGAATTCCTTGAGAAGAAATATAAAAGTGAGGATGCCGGTGCCAAGAAATTTATTGTGGGCCGCTTCCTTGATTATAAGATGGTGGATTCCAAAACTGTGATGAGTCAATTCTCAAAAATCCAGTTGATCCTGTATGAGATTCACGCTGAAGGGATGAAGCTTGGAGAAAGCTTTCAAGTGGCATATGTTATTGAGAAATTGCCACCAGCTTGGAAAGACTTCAAGAATTATTTGAAGCACAAGCGAAAGGAAATGAGCTTGGAAAATCTGGAGGTCAGGTTTCGCATTGAAGAAAACAACCGAGGATCTGAAAAGAAAACATGGGTTAGTGGCTATTATACTAAGGCAAATGTTGTGGAACATGGTCAAAGCTCCAAGACCAAGAAGTTCAAAAATCAAGGGTCCAAGCTCAGACCAAGAGGGTGCATTTCCAAGAATCCTAGATTTGAAGGCAAATGCTTCAATTGTGAGAAGACTAGTCACATAGCTATTGACTGCAACAAGCTAAAGAAGAAGAATAAGGAAGCCAACATGATTGAAGAAGTCATAAGGGATGTCTCTGACATGAATCTCTATGTTGTGGTGTCTGAGGTGAACATGGTGGGCTCAAACCTAAAGGATTGGTGGCTCGACACTGGATCAACTCGCCATGTATGTGCTGATAAGAAGATGTTCTCCAAATTTGAACCTAGCACTGATGGGGAGATAATGTACAGGGGAAACTCGGCCACATTTGTCGTTGAGGGTAAGGGCAAGGTGGTTCTAAAGATGACCTCTGGAAATGAGCTAACTTTGAACAATGTTATGTATGCTCTTGATATCCGCAAGAACCTTATCTTTGGTGCACTGCTGAACACTCATGGTTTCCGCATTGTGATCAGGTCTGACAAAGTTGTTTTGTCTAAGGGTGGAATGTATGTGGGTAAGGGTTATATGAGTGGTGGAATGTTCAAATTGAATGTAATGACTATTGTCAAAAATATGAATGAAGCTAGTACTTCCACTTATATGCTTGAGTCTTCCAATTTGTGGCTTGGTAGACTGGGACATGTTAATTATGGTACTTTATAAAGGCTAATTAACATGGAACACTCACCAAAATTCCAAGTTGATGCGAAACATAAGTGTGACACTTATGTAGAGGCAAAACTAACGAGATCATCTTTTAAAAGCGTTGAAAGAAACAATGAACCTCTTGATTTAATCCATAGAGATGTATGTGCTTTAAAACCAACACAGTTAAGAGATGGTAACCAATATTTCATTACCTTTATCGATGATAGCACGAAATACTGCTATGCGTATTTGCTGAAGAGCAAAGATAAGGCAATAGAGAAGTTTGTTCTCTATAAGAGTGAGGTAGAAAATCAACGCGATAAGAAAATAAAAGTATTGAGAAGTGATTGAGGATGTGAATATGAATCGCCATTTGCTGAATTTTGTGCTCAGCATGAGATTATTCATGAAAGAACCGCACCTTACTCTCCACAATCAAACGGTGTTGCTGAACGAAAGAACTGTACATGGATTGAAATGATGAATGCAATGCTATAAAGTTCTGGTTTACCACCCAACATATGGGGAGACGCCATTTTGTCGGCTAAGGTTCCAAAAAAAACAAGAGAAAACACCATATGAACTATGGAAAGGAAGAAAGTCAGCCTATGATTACTTACGAGTGTGTGGGGATGTTTGGCAAGGTGGTAGTCCCTAAACCAAAAAAGTGAAAAATGGACCTAGAACAGTTGATTGCATTTTCATTGGATATGCACATAACAGTACGTCTTATTGCTTCTTTGTGCACAAATCAGAAATTTCTAATATACATGAGGGCACGGTAATGGAATCGTGAAATGCATCATTCTTTAAAAATGTGTTTCCATGTAAGTCTAGAGGGGAATCAAGTTCTTCAAAATGGACACGTGAGGGCGGTGAGGCTGGTACTGGAAGTAGCCAAGTTGCTAATGAAAGCAGTCAACATCAAGACACTAAGTCTAAGGTTGAACCCAGACGAAGTAAGAGACCAAGGATAGAAAAATCTTTTGGGTCAGAATTTTTGACATATATGCTTGATTGTGAACCTCGTACCTTTAAAGAGGTGGTGAACTCCACTGATAGTCCTTTGTGGAAAGAAGCTATCAAGAGTGAAATTGACTCTATTTTGCAAAATCACACTTGGAAACTGGTGGATCTTCCTCCAGGTTATAAACCTTTAAGTTCCAAATGGATTTTCAAAAGGAAATTGAAAGGAGATGAGTCAATAGACAAGTATAAGACAAGACTTGTAATTAAAGGCTATAAGCAAAAGGAGGGTCTTGATTATTTCGACACTTATTCTCCTGTGACGAGAATAACATCTATCAGAATGATAATTGCAATTGCCGCATTACGAAATTTTGAAGTTCATCAAATGGATGTAAAGACCGCTTTCCTTAATGGAGATGTCGAAGAGGAAATTTATATGGAGCAACCTGAGAGTTTCTCTGCTCCTGGTAATGAAAGAAAAGTGTGCAAATTATTAAAGTCATTGTATGACTTAAAACAAGCCCCAAAGCAGTGGCATGAGAAATTTGACAACGCTATGATCACCAATGGTTTCAAGATCAATGAATGTGATAAATGTGTTTATGTCAAAGATACAGAAAATGGATATGTCATTCTTTGTCTATATGTTGATGACATGCTTATCGTTGGAAGTAATGAAAAGATGAACAAGTCCGTTAAGGATATGTTAAATTCCAGATTTGATATGAAAGATATGGGTCATGCTGATGTCATATTAGAGATTAAAAACAAACGAACATCATATGGGCTTGTATTGAGTCAATCTCATTATGTGGACAATATCCTTAGAAAATTCGATAAGGATAATTATGGAGTTGTCAGAACTCCGGTGGATATGACTCTACATCTCTCAAAGAATAAAGGAGAAAGTGTCTCTCAGTTAGAGTACTCTAGAGTCATTGGAAGTCTGATGTACCTAACAAGTTTTACAAGACCTGACATAGCTTATGCTGTGAACAAGCTGAGCAGGTACACGAGTAATCCTGGAGCTATGCATTGGCAAGCAATTGTGAGGGTACTAAAGTACTTAAGGTATACGAGAGACTATGTGCTGCATTATACCAATTATCCAGCTGTCCTAGAAGGATACAGTGATGCAAATTGTATTTCTGACATGAAAGACTCAAAATCCACAAGTGAGTATGTGTTCACATAGGGAGGTGCAGCAGTGTCCTGGAAATCCTCTAAATAGACAATTATAACTAGATCCACGATAGAGTCTGAATTTTTCGCATTAGACAAATATGGGGAAGAGACAAAATGGCTACTCCAATTCATAGAGGATATTCCTTGATGGACAAAACCTGTATCTGCAATCTGCATATATTGTGATAGTCAATCTGCAATTGGCAGGGCACATAACACGATGTACAATGGTAAGTCAAGACATATTCATCGAAGACATAATATCATTAAACAACTACTTTCTACTGGAGTTATTTCTATTGACAATGTGAGGTCAAATGATAATATTGCAGATCCGCTAACCAAAGGGTTAAACAGAGAGCTGGTTAATAAATCATCAAAGGGAATGAGACTAAAGTCATGAATTAAAAATCTTTGCAGTGGATACCCAATCTGGCTGACTGGAGATCCTAAGATCTAGGTTCAAAAGGGACAACCAAACTGTAGAGACCATGTTGGATCACTGTGGGGATTTTTCTCATGTCCATTCCTATTATGAAAACAGTGATGCCCGTAAGGAATGAGGTTAAACGAAAGCTTTTAATGATTCTTATGCGTCGGAGATCCGAGCAGAGTAATACGGGTTACTCTTAAGAAATCACATATGTAAGAGAGAAGTGGGGCCGCTTCTAAGAGAATTGTTTAAGGGCTCAATTCCTATCAAACTCTTACAGAACCAAGCGCGTGTCCAGGGCCAAAATGGATACAAAAGTGAGAACTGCAAGTACCAGGAAGATTCTTGTGTGAAATATGTTATCATTTACACAAATGACGAACAATTTAAAGACATCGCGTCTACTGTCTAGTTAGTAAAGTCAGCATACTTTCACAAGGGAAGATTCAAAGGGTAAAACCTATCTATCCTAAGTATGTTTTAACCGTAGATATCAATCACCAAGTCTATCGAGTCTTTGGTCGCATATTTCATTCACGTGGGGAATTGGAAAAATGATAGAAATAAAATATTTTTTTGTAATCATTTTGATAGTTAAAGGTGAATGAAAATAGTCACCAACGTAATGTATGTAATGGTTTATCTTTCAACTTCCTTGTCTTTTGATTTTTGTAACAACATGAATTAATGGAATGATAGTGGGCTAATGAAAGGTTGTAACCTGGCATATTTGGTAACATCATATCCACTCTAACTAATGGCCAAAGTCACCACTCACCAGGCATATTTGGTAACATCATATCCACTTTCAGTAATACTAACAACATTCACGATCAGCATATCTGAGCGGAACTTCAGCATCCATCATTTAAGAAATTCAATAAGATTAGAATTTCAATGCAAACAGAATAGCAAAGTGCACTTTTGCAGTAAACAGACCAGAAAAACATGCTAACACCCGGTTTATGTGCATCACTGAGTCCTGAATAATGTATGCCCCATTGTGAAAACTTATTTTTGGAGACATATCAGCATCTAATAATCTTCTGGAAAGGGAGGGCAACTCTGTTTGTGCAGTTGTGCACATTCCATTTTCCACGCGCGCGCGCAAGAAAAAGTAGACTTGAAGCAGCACAACAACCCAAATGGCACATGTAAAAATTAAATTCAGTCCTACATATTGGCTGCATGCCGACTTTTAAAAGAGAGAAGATTATGAACATGCCCTTTAGAATAATAAGACTAGTTAAGTTTTATTAGAACAAAGCATACGGAATCCAATAGACAAACAAAAACCATTTCCGTATGCTTTGGATCTGCAAGGAAAAATGCTCGGAAGAACTATATGCCACTGATCAATCAAAGTATTGCAGATCCAGAAAGTCTTCAAAAGTTTCCCGTTGCAACTGGTGCAGCTGAAATTATGTCTCCTTCCCAGCAAATGTGCAAGAATCAAAACTTAACCTGCAGTCACCAAGAATCATACTTAAAACCCAATCCATATAGACCACTGTTTCTAAACAGTAAACACTGTCACATTCCAACATGAAATAGGCAGTATGTATGACAAAAGTGGCAGTATGTATGACAAAAGTGGCATATGTAACGAGCTGCGTCAAAGAATTTAGCCAATTGCCTACAATTCTTACAAAGCTGATAAATCAGCTGGTACGTATCCCAACAAACTATGATCAAGATAGACTGCTCCACACACATCTCTATCTCTAAATTAAGTCTTTTTTTAATGGAAAAATAAAGAGCCTTACCTAACATTGGAGTTATGATCAACAAACTATGATCACGATAGACTGCTACACACACTATCTCTAAGTTTTTTTAATATGGCAAATTAAAGAGCCTGACGTAACAATGGAGTTATGATACCTGATAAGTGCGTTTTACGCTATTTTTTTACTCTCATTTGTACCTTGTTTATTCTTTAATAATGTCGTTTTTACTTATTTTGAGTCAAAAGGGTTTTTCTGTAGAGCAATGGCTAAAACGTGCATTTATACAGAAAATTGTGCTTAAGTGTTAAAAATTCGATTTGGAACAAAGACTTGGTTATTTTCTCTTATGATTCGTTATACCTTCACATTGTCAATTATGATGAATTTGGTTTAATGTGTAGATGACATGTAAATGAGCATATGAGAACAAGAATCATGAAGAGTGGACTCATGGAAGACAACAAGAGAGGCCATGAAAAAGAAGAAACTCCGAAACATAAGATTTTGATCCGAGCAGAAATTTCCAGAAACCCTACATCAACTTCGGAAATTCATATCTAAAGATCCAGGAGGAATCTAAGGGCGAGCCATATATCATTGGAAAGCTGTATGTGTCTAGTTTTCCGATCTTCTTGAATCGCAGCATTTGGAGTTCAGATGAAGGCGTTATGATCAAAACAATGGACGGAGGTCAAGCTGCAAAACAGGGCAGTTTCTGCTAGTCTGTCATTGCCGAGTTCTTGCATGGATTTTCGCTGCCTATGAACCCAAGAACTTGTGTATAAGGCCTACATGGATCCAATAACATGTAGAGGAGTCCAAGAAATCAGAAATCCAAGGTCCAAGTCGAAATCCTTGTCCAAAGATAAAAGGAGGAAACCAAGCCCAACAAAGATGGTGTCTCCTTGAAGCTGCCGAGTTTGTCTAGGGTTTTCCCTTAAATTTTCTGTATAAATAGGACCTATGTACATCAAATTTCGTGTCTCTCAATTGCTCTAAGCCTTAGAATAGCATAGATCTACTTAAAAACCCTCCCTACACAGAAAAACACAAAGCCTTGCCGCCGCCGCCGCACCCTTGCTGCCGACTGCCATCTTCCGCCGATCATCCTCTCATCCTTAGCCGAACCTTATAGGTAGGTTAAGCATGAAATCCTTCATGGTTTTGTGTACTAATTTTCTGTGTAAAACAATTTGTTATGATATATATACGATTTGGTTTTTGGTTTTGCATAATAAGCATGTTTATGAACTCTTCTTTGTGATTTGCATATGAATATGTTTGTTGTGTAACGATTTAGATTGCATGTTAGGATTATGATTTAGATTAGGTTGTCTATGTTTGTGTGTTTAGTAGATGTCAAATTGATTAATTGCTTACCTGATCACATAATCAAACCTAAAGATAGTCTTGTGCACGGATGTTTCTAAGGGGGAGTTTAATATGCCGTAGTAATCTAGGGTTGAGTTCACCGCGTCGGGCTCTCGATTCTAGTTGCTGCATAGGGTGGTAGGGTAAGTGATTTACATGCTAATAGGATGAGTGACGACATACCTAGAATCATGTCTCCAACGACTCGTGAACGGTAAGTGTATTTTGTGTTAATGTGATGCGCGTCGTAAGCATTAAACAAGATGACACATAAACTTAGGATGATGCGCGTCGTAAATTCTAAGTTACATGAGAAGTCATAAAAAGTTGGAATTAATTTGCATCTATGATAACATAAACGTAATAACTTGATCTTTCTTGAAACTTATGTGTTCTCTAATTGGTGTTTGCTATATCTTGTGCTTGAGTATTGATTGACCAATGTATGTAAATATTTTGCTTCTTTTCTTTATATGTTTCGAACCACCCTATAAATCCCCCATAATATTTTGTATATATATTTATACTTGTATTCTTTTGAAATTACTAACATTCTTTTTTGCAGTATATAAAGTCCTTCCCTAGTGTCCCCGGTTAGAACGATCCCTACTTGCACATACTACACTGATAGGGTTTTTTAAATTGCATAGGTCAACTTTTGGCAGGTCAATTTTTGGCGCCGTTGCCGGGGACGCTAAAAAGGATTTTTGTATATTGTTGTCAACTAACAATTTTCTCTTATATCTTGTGTTTTTTCCGGTTTTGTATTATTTTTGTACCGAGATTTCTTGTATTATACTTTTGTGCCGATTATTGTTTTATATATGTATGTTGCGAGACACTTTAGTAAATACTTAGGAAAATTGGCTCTACTTTCGAGGTATATCAGACAAAGCAAAACACTACCTTGAGCTGAACAAGCTCATTGCACAGTAGTCTTCACTGCTCCACGTACCTTGAAAGTTAGGGGTAATAAAATCAACTAGCAACTTTACTAGGTTGCCGACATATATTGATGCGAAACATATGCCATGCCGTGTACTTATTTGTTTACAAGTTAAGTTTCGTTTTCAATTTTCATTTTTGACGATGCTCACTTGATCTTTGTTCAATTATGCCAGATTGGTTTTGCAGGTTCTCATAAATGACCAGTTATGACAAGAAGGACGCAAGGTAGCAAAACCTGGTCATGACGCCGAGCACAATGTTAACACAAAGTGAAGCAGAGCACGTTTCAAGGAGAAACAAAGGAGCTCATGAGAAAGTGACGTCACAAAGGAGAAAGTCTAGGCTGACAGACTATAAACATTAAGCGCTGCATGAGAGGCAACTTATTTCAACCGTAGCTGTGGAGGAGCCATCAACGAGAGTTTGCATTTATCTAATCCCTTCACTTTTATGGTTGAATTATTTTGTTATTTTGATTTATTATGTGACTTATACACCTGCTTCGAAAATTATGACATTATTTTGGTTTCACATTGAGGACAATGTAATTTTCTAAGTGTGGGGTAGAGGTTACATAATACCATATTTTTATTTGTATGTTTTTTTTAACTTTCTCGAAAAATTTTCAATTTGTGTCGAAATTTTCTACCAATTTTTAATGTGTTTTACGTAATTTTTAGTTTTTAATTGTTTTTGAGTCTTAGGATATACCCTTAAAAGTCTATGATGAACTATATCTTTAAATGCATGATTGACGGTTTAACATTTATCTTAAGAAATTGCAAGTTTCATGGATATTGTGAATTAGTATGAATATTTGAGACTTGATTGATAATGAAGTATGCATGTTTGATTAATTTGTTTCCATAAAAACCTATATGAGAATTTGAGCCAACATACTTTCTTTTTGAGTGATAAATTCCATATCTTTCAAATTTTCACTATCTTTTAAAACCTCATTATTCTTTGCATATTCAATGACTATGTGTTATAGCTTTTTAATGGACTCTAGAATTTACTAAAACTTGCTTATGTGATTTTCGAAACTTTATAATCATAACTTATCTTGATTTTGAATATGATTGAATTTAATCTCATTAGGATCACCACCACAGCCAAATTAAGCATGTGCCTATTTTGTGCCCGTCGTGGGACTCCTTAGTAAACCCCTTTGAGCCTACGTTATGCCTTTTCTTTCATCACCCTTAAACAGATTTGACAGGACCCACCCCGGGTTAAACCCCTTTAACCCGAAGTAAATCCTGCGGGGACCACCTCAAGGGAACTTCTTACCGAAACCCCCTTGAAATGGCCAACCCTTCCTACAAACTAACTAAACCGGGTTAGTCAGAGCAGTCTACAGAGATGATTACCCCAAAGAATTTTCGAGCAGCAACGGAATGATCGACTATGCCTCGACTCTCGTACGCGCTCGACCTCCTCTCAAGAACCCTGCAACACTGTGCATTAAAAAACGAAAGGCCCAGGGGAGAAACATTGAAAAACTGTTAGAGTGAGTGGACGAAAATCAAATATAAAACTCTATTTCCTTTAATGCTCTCCCAAAGATTTATGGATTTAAATAAGATTTATGCATGCCCAAAATTACTAAATTTCCACAAATGCATGATAATATAAACCAATAAGGATTATGGGAAGAGTAATATTCACAAACACAATAAGTCGGGCCTCTCAGACTAGGGTCGGAGCTAAGAGCTCTGGTTGCGCCTTCACGCTATGCTAGCTATATAAAACGGTAATGGACAACCCTTAATATATCCACCTGACATCTCAGGCGTGTCTGTCCTCTCAGACCAGGGTCGGAGCTAAGAGCTCTAGGTAAGTGGTGATGGACAACCCTTAGAATATCCACCTGACATCTCAGGCGTGTCTGTCCTCTCAGACCAGGGTCGGAGCTAAGAGCTCTAGGTAAGTGGTGATGGACAACCCTTAGAATATCCACCTGACATCTCAGGCGTGTCTGTCCTCTCAGACCAGGGTCGGAGCTAAGAGCTCTAGGTAAGTGGTGATGGACAACCCTCATAGTGCACTACGTAGTTTGCCTGACCTCTCAGGCTAGGGTCGGAGCTAAGAGCTCTAGTAGCGCCTTCACGCTACTCTAGCTAGCATAATCATTGGACAACCCATAAGGAAATTCACAACAATACTTACTCAAATACTCTTCCCAACAAATAAATAAATCTATTCCTCGACATATAAACATAAATCCAAATATAATATCTGAGCACCCGAGGAACATATCATACTCGAAACAAACATATAAACCATGCAATTATATCAATAATTAGGGCATGCATTCATTAAAATAAAATAATCTGTCCACTCACAGTACTATTTCGACCTTCTTCCCGCTCGGAAAGCTCCTCGAGCGAAACTCTCGAACTACCCGCGTAGTCAAGCCCGTCTCACGTCCGACCAGAGACTGTACAACAAATCATCACATTAGTCATACCACAGTTGACTTGGTCTTTTCCTAGTTTGACCAGGAAATCCTATTTGACCACAAGTTGACCGAGTTCCTTTTTATGACATTTTAACCTTTTTGACTTTCTTTCCCGGTTATCGACTCTTAACTCAATTTACCGGAAGTCCGACTCAGCTTCCGAACTTTCCTTTATTACTTTAACTTGACGTTAGGGTGTCACGTATTAATTCGTTGAATTACTATGAACACCCATTCAACCACTTCACCAATACCTTAGGAGTCCTTAAAATAAATCCTTAAACCTTAACCGGCAATAATCGATGGTCGGAATAATATTTAATTATCCGCCAATAATACTAAACTAGAACAATTCCAAAACCTAACCAAAACACCTCCAAAAATTACCAAATTTTAACCATAGACTCCTCACAATATGTACTAATTAATGGGCATGAAAAACTGCCCAAAAAGTGGCGGCACCGCCGCCAGCTCCGCCGCCGACGGCGGCCGGCAGAAATTCCGGCTAAAATTCAGGCGACCTCCGATCGCCACCAAATTTTACCAGTAGCTTCGTCTCATCAATTGGAACAACTTTCTAGTTCAACTCGAAGGCCAATTCGGCCTCTAACTAGGTCAAAAACTCGATGAACAGTAGACCCCGAAAATTACACTACCAAACTTCAAATCCTCAATTCTCCCTACACACTTCAAATCAAGCTACCAAATTCTAGGGGATTGTAGTACACCTAAAACCCATCCTAAACATATAAAGAACTCAACAATTGGTGATCTAGGGAGGGAGAAATTCAATCCCGAAAATCTACTGTACACACCAAGAACAAATCGGAATTTCTCCCGATTTACGGCGAGTTAGGTCGGAAAGCTTACCTAGGATTGAAGTAGACTCGGAGGCCGAGCTTTTGGGACCGGTGCGCCGGCGGTTGGTGGCCGGACGGCGGCGCTAGGGCGGCCGGAAGCTCGGCGCAGTTTTCCGTCGGGGGAGAGGAGAGAGAGCCGGGTGAAAATCTGATTTTTCACCCCGGTAACTCCTATATATAGCCGTTTTACCGCATAGTAACTTTATAATTTTGTTCATAACTTTCTCATACGAACTCCGATTTGAGCGTGCTACGTGTCCATGAACTCGTAACGACGCCCTCTACAACTTTCAAGAAGGAAGTTTTCCCAAATTCTTGACTTAACGAAAAGTCAACTTCACGATCATTGTACGGTTAAACGGTCACTTTAAATGGTAAAAGACCAAAGTAACCAACCGTAAAATAATTCTAGGATCGGGGTGTGACAAGATTCCTGAGCTTAGTATAGTATATCCTTCACCTTGTTATTAAGACTTGGTGAAGTATTTTTGATGGAGCTGTGCAAGGATGTAAAAAAAACAAGTGTGGGGTAACGTTGAAGTGTGGGGTTAAACACCAATATTTTGTATTGTATATGTGCCGAAAAAAATTGTATGTCAAAAAAAAATTTCCGAGCAAAATAAAAAAAACGAAAAACAAATTGGAAAAAGAAAAGGAAAAGAATTTCAGATTTTTCAAAAAGGCACAAGTTTTTATGGTGTTTTGTAAAGTTTGTGAATTTGGAGTTCTGATTATTGGAAGGTTTAAGATTGTTTATATTTGACCTTTGTCCTATTCATGAAGTGGAGACATAAGGGGAATCGAAAATTGCTAAAGTCTTGGTGATTTCTTATAACACCACTTATCCTAAATATTCCTACCTTATGAAACCAAGCCCTATTACAACCATATTATTGAGATTAATTCATGATTCTTAAGATAGCTGAATTTGATTTGTAGAGAATTTCTCATGAGTTAAGCATATGGTTTTGGTCTATTACTGCACTTAGTGATTAAATGAGGTTTTTCTAAAAATGTTGTTCTCAAAGTGCTTTTATTTTGAAATATGCAAGTTATTAATTATTTTATCATCTTTTCCCTTGCATATACTTATGAGTGAATACAGTTTTTCGAGTAAAAAAAAGAGAGTATACCTTTGTGAGGAGGATCAAATTATCATACATGTCATGCCATATTTTCGACATCTTACTTTTTCATGCTATGACACATGTTTATGAACCTTTGCAATTGAGCTTTCACTTGAATGTTTGAACTTGAAAGTTATGCATGATAAAGATCCTGAGACAATCTATTTAAGGGTATTAGAAGTTTTGTTTCGTTTTTAGTTTTAGAGTCAGTTTGCTAAGGGACTAGCAAAGGGTAAGTGTGGGGTAGTTTGATAAGTGCGTTTTACGCTATGTTTTTACCCTCATTTGTACCTTGTTTATTCCTTAGTAATGTCATTTTTACTTATTTTGAGTCAAAAGGTTTTTTCTGTAGAGCAATGGCTAAAACGTGCATTTATACAGAAAATTGTGCTGAAGTGTTGAAAATTCGATTTGGAACAAAGACTTGGTTATTTTCTCTTATGATTCGTTATACCTTCACATTGTCAATTATGATGAATTTGGTTTAATGTGTAGATGACATGTAAATGAGCATATGAGAACAAGAATCATGAAGAGTGGACTCATGGAAGACAACAAGAGAGGCCATGGAAAAGAAGAAACTCCGAAACATAAGATTTTGATCCGAGCAGAAATTTCCAGAAACCCTACATCAACTTCGGAAATTCATATCTAAAGATCCATGAGGAATCTGAGGGCGAGCCATATATCATTGGAAAGCTGTATGTGTCTAGTTTTCCGATCTTCTTGAATCGCAGCATTTGGAGTTCAGATGAAGGAGTTATGATCAAACAAATGGACGGAGGTCAAGCTGAAAAACTGGGCAGTTTCTGCCAGTCTGTCCTTGCCGAGTTCTTGCATGGATTTTCGCTGCCTATGAACCCAAGAACTTGTGTATAAGGCCTACATGGATCCAATAACATGTAGAGGAGTCCAAGAAATCAGAAATCTAAGGTCCAAGTCGAAATCCTTGTCCAAAAATAAAAGGAGGAAACCAAGCCCAACAAAGATGGTGACTCCTTGAAGCTGCCGAGTTTCTCTAGGGTTTTCCCTTAAATTTTCTGTATAAATAGGACCTATGTACATCAAATTTCGTGTCTCTCAATTGCTCTAAGCCTTAGAATAGCCTAGATCTACTTAAAAACCCTCCCTACACAGAAAAACACAAAGCCTTGCCGCCGCCGCCGCACCCTTGCTGCCGACTGCCATCTTCCGTCGATCATCCTCTCATCCTTAGCCAAACCTTATAGGTAGGTTAAGCATGAAATCCTTCATGGTTTTGTGTACTAATTTTCTGTGTAAAACAATTTGTTATGATATATATACGATTTGGTTTTTGGTTTTGCATAATAAGCATGTTTATGAACTCTTCTTTGTGATTTGCATATGAATATGTTTGTTGTGTAACGATTTAGATTGCATGTTAGGATTATGATTTAGATTAGGTTGTCTATGTTTGTGTGTTTAGTAGATGTCAAATTGATTAATTGCTTACCTAATCACCTAATCAAACCTAAAGATAGTTTTGTGCACGGATGTTTCTAAGGGGGGAGTTTAATATGCCGTAGTAATCTAGGGTTGAGTTCACCGCGTCGGGCTCTCGATTCTAGTTGCTGCATAGGGTGGTAGGGTAAGTGATTTACATGCTAATAGGATGAGTGACGACATACCTAGGATCATGTCTCCAACGACTCGTGAACGGTAAGTGTATTTTGTGTTAATGTGATGCGCGTCGTAAGCATTAAACAAGATGACACATAAACTTAGGATGATGCGCGTCGTAAGTTCTAAGTTACATGAAAAGTCATAAAAAGTTGGAATTAATTTGCATCTATGATAACATAAACGTAATAACTTGATCTTTCTTGAAACTTATGTGTTCTCTAATCGGTGTTTGCTATATCTTGTGCTTGAGTATTGATTGACCAATGTATGTAAATATTTTGCTTCTTTTCTTTATATGTTTCGAACCACCCTATAAATCCCCCATAATATTTTGTATATATATTTATACTTGTATTCTTTTGAAATTACTAACATTCTTTTTTGCAGTATATAAAGTTCTTCCCTAGTGTCCCCGGTTAGAACGATCCCTACGTGCACATACTACACTAATAGGGTTTTTTAAATTGCACATGTCAACTTTTGGCAGGTCAATACCACAACCAAGCAAACCATCTTACACCTTCACCCAAATATTTTTATCCACATAAGTCCACCCAATGTTGAATATAGTTTTAAATTAGGTATTGAAGTTTGACAAAATTATTTATGAAGAATGCCACTAATAAAGGTCGAAGAACATAATCGTGTTTTAATAACATAATCGTGCCCTGGAGTAGTTGGTGTAGACCAAGAACAAATAAAGAAACTACTTCAAAAGCGAAAGGATAAAAATAATAGTAGTCAAAGAACGATAATAATTCTGATTATTTTCGACTATGAATGAATATTGGAATTGTTTAAGTTGTCACATCCCAGTCCTAGAATAAATTTATGGTCGGTTAATTTTTGGTTACTTTAATTTTTAACCGTTTTGATGAGCCTTTTACGTCACACATGTAAACACGTGATCAAATCAAACCTCACAACTTTATAACCCTGCAAAATGTCATCGTTAGTACAAATAAGTAGGGATCGTTCAGTCCGGGGATATTGAAGGGTAATCGAAAACAGAAATTGTTAACATGATCAAATAAACATATGGGGGATATAAATGTTTAACATCTAAAGAAACTAAAACTTAACCTAAAACTAATTATTTACAATTGATCAACCACTCTACACTTAACACATAATTCTCTAAACATGTAACAACTCAAACAAAAGAATAGGGCAGCAAGTATAAAAACCGAATTCAAGATCCAATTTAGTTCCAATTTAATTAGAGCCTTCGCGGTTATTCTAATCATTCAAGACTTCACAATTATTCAGGATTAACTTCGCGTATAATCCTAAACATAGTACTAATCGGTTTAAAGACACTTCGCGTAGAAATTAAACACAAAGAGCACATAAGCACAATAAGTCGAATTGGAGACATGTTAGCAAGTATGGCGTCACCTCATCTCACATCGACATGTAAATTTACAGAATTATTCTAGCTCTTATAAAGAACACAAATTGAACCAACTTCGCGCATGATTCAACGTATATTCAATAAGCATATGAAATCTATACACAAGGGACAGCCATGGCCGAGGCTGCCCTTGTGCATATGATTTGTTGTGTGCACAAACTCTGCAAATAAACCAAACTAAAGCATAAATTCAATTAATTACTACTGCCCTTAAGTCTTAGATTCGAATTAACACATGCATATTTAGAGAATTCAGCCAAACAACAATCAAACACATAAAGAAATCCAAAGAATTCATCAAATCATGTAAGAACATTGTTAAGTTGTTACAAAATTCAGAAATAACATGGAATTTAATAACTGAATTTGAAACAAATTTAAAGACAACCATGAATCTTGGACTGACTTAGGAGTGGAGATCGATGCTTGGTTGAGCAGCGGCTGAATTGGTGGTGGAGAAGGCGGCGGTGTGCGGCTGCGTTGGCTTGTGGAGATGCGGCTGTGTTGGTGAGGAGGGGCGGAGCTGCTGCACTTTTGTGGAAGAGATGAAGGCGGCTGTGTAGGAGGAAGAGAGGAGGACGAGATGTGTGTATGATGGTGGAGGAACGGCTGTATTGTGGAGGAAGGAGAGGGGCGGCGGCTGCTTGTGATGGAGAGGGAGAGAGGGACGAATTCTTGTGGAGAGAAAGAGAAGAGGCTGCTGTGTTTTAAGTATAGGGGGGTCGACATCTCTTCTTTGCAGCTGCCCCTTGTATTTATAAGGAGCAATTAGGGTTTACTCCCTTGTGGGCTGGGCTTTTGGCTGCATTCCTTTTCCTTTTGGGTTAAGGATTGCTTCATTCCTTGTTAATTTGGGCCTCTAATTTCGAATTCCAACTCCTTTTAACTTCAATTCGGCTGCAAACTCTCTATTCTTGGAATTCAACTCGGCTGCAACCTCCTCCTCTTGAAGTTAATTCGGCTTCCACTTCCTTCTTTAATTCGAACAAAATCTCCCTCTTTGAAATGTTGGCAAATTTCTGTAAATGAGAGAGAAATAATTGTTAGTCCACAACAATGGTATATATAGAGCTTAGCAATCCTAGTTCAATAAGGTTTCCTAGTTCAACTTGGTTTCCTTGTTAAATAAGGATTCCTAATTCAATAAGGATTCCTAACTCAACTTGGTTTCCTAGTTAAATAAGGAAATCCATTTCAATGAACTTCTGAAAATTTCGAATTTGACTTTACATTCCTAATGTGATTAGGATTCCTAGTGTGATTAGGATTCCTAGTGTGATTAGGATTCCTAGTTCAATTAGGATTCTGCTAAAACTCCACATTTTCTTCTATTTAAGCACGTTTTCACTTGTTCTCCACCAAACATTCATGGTTTAGTCTAATGATTCAAATCTGTAAAATTAAGAGTTAAACAAAGTATAAATAAGGGTAGAAACACATTAAAAACGTAGCATTTTATGCTCTTATCAACTACCCCACACTTATCCTTTGCTAGTCTCTTAGCAAATCTAATTAAAAGACTCTACTATTGCCCCTAAATAATTGTCTCAGAATCTTTAAACACATAGAGTTCAAGTTTAAGCATTCAGATGTAAGCGCACAAATTCCAAGTGTCATAAACATGTTTCATGGTATGAATAAGTAAGAAGTGAGAAAATGAGCATGCAAACATGTTAAGTTAATTTAATCCTCCTTACTAGGCATACTCTCTTCTGTTCACACATGATATGGCAATATTCACTCAAGTAAATGCAAGAGAAACGATTGTAAAGCAACAGATAGCTTGCATTTTTAACAGATAAAAGCACTTTGTGAAACATTTTTCTTGGATAATCTCATTTAACAACTAAGTGCAAGAATGGACCAAAACCATATGCTTAACTCTTGAGAAAATCTCCACATATCAAAGTTCACCCATTTTAAGAATCATGAAAAGATCTTTATAAAGGTTAATAATGGGGCTTGGCACAAGGTATTCGAATTTAGGATAGTGGTGGCTAAAACGTCACCAAGACTTAATAAAGCTCAATTCTCCTTATGACTTCACTCCATAGGTCGAATTTCATCATGTTGGACCAATTCTTCATTCTTTCCTTCCCCTTACTTTGTGAAAACGAACAAAGGTCAAATGTAACAATGATAGACCTTCAAATCACATGCAAACTCCAAATTCACAATAAGAACTAAATCCAATCATCACAATTCTTCTTCATTTCGTGCTTTATTTCTCTTTGGCTCGAAACACATGTTTGTTCGATTTTTCCTTCTTTTTCATTTAGCACACACGTTTTTACATTCATAATTGGATAAGTTCACCCCACACTTGTTTCACATCATCACTTCATAACACAATTCTGCATCCAAATCAAGCTTTATCAAGTCTCAACGACAAGGGTCAAGATATTTCTGTTCTAAGCAAAGGGAATGTGTATGTTGGTGATGAAAGAAAGGCTAAATGTAGGCTCAAAGGGGGTTAACACTAAGGAGTCCCACGACGGGCACAAATTGGGCAAATGCTTTATTTGGCTTTGGTGGTCTTCCTAATAAGATCTGTTCAATCATTTTCAAAATCAAGGCATAGTCATGAATAAAAGTTTCGAAATTCATCAAGAGCAAGTTCTAGCATTCTAGAGTCCATTAAAAAGCTATAGCACATAGTCATTGAATATGCAAAGAATAATGAGATTAAGGAAAAAGTTTTTGCCGAAAATTTTGTCTCTCATTAAGAAAGTATATAGGCTCAAAAGCTCACATAGGTTGTTATGGATTAAAACCAACTCAAACATGCATGCTTTTACATATATCAATCATTATCTCACATATTCATACCAATCACATTATCCATGAAACTCACAATTTAATTCTTATAATCATGCAAAACCATCATCTATGCATTCAAAGACATACTCATCATCAACTTTAGGGGCATAGACTCAAAACAAAACAAAAAAAATTTTATTTGGAACGATTTTCTGATTTTTCGAAACAAAACAAAGCAAAGCAAATTAAAAACACACAAAAAAAAACTAAAAACATGTGAATCATGTAATCCCTACCCCACACTTAGAAAATTACATTGTCCTCAATGTAAACTCGAAAATGGTGTTGTAATTCCTAAGCATATGATAAATTTTACAGTTTCACACATATACAGTTCAACCATAAGAGTGTAAGGATTTAGAAAATGCAAACTCTCGGTGATGGCTCCTCCACAGCTACGGTTGAAATGGGTTGCCTCCCATGCAGCGCTTAACTGTTTATAGTCCTTTAGCCTAGACTCTTCTCCATGTTCACTCGGATCTTGGTGCGTCCTCCACTTGGATTTCCTCAACCGTGTGCTCCTTAAAAGGCTCGTAATAAGGCTTTAAACGATGTCCATTCACCTTAAAAGTTGTACCTGTTGTTTCACTTTGAATTTCAATGGCACCTTGAGCAAACACGTTAGTTACAATAAATGGACCAACCCAACGAGAACGTAATTTTCCAGGAAAAAGCTTAAGTCTTGAATGAAATAAAAGAACTTTTTGCCCTTTTTGAAACGATTTGCCTCGGATCATTTTGTCATGATACGCTCGAGTTTTCTCCTTGTAGATCCATGCAGCATCATAAGCATCGTTCCTTATTTCTTCAAGTTCATTGATTTGCAATTTCCGATGAAGTCCGGCAGCATCTATGTCCATGTTGAATTTCTTTACCGCCCACCATGCTCTGTGCTCTAGTTCGACCGGAAGGTGACAAGCTTTCCCATAAGTGAGCCGAAAGGGAGACATCCCAATAGGCGTCTTGTATGCGGTCCGGTAAGCCCACAATGCATCATCAAGGCGGTCGCTCCAATCCTGTCTTGCTGGACCGACAGTTTTCCCCAAAATGCGCTTGATCTCTCGATTCGACACTTCAGCCATTCCACTTGTTTGAGGGTGATATGGGGTGGAAACCTTGTGTGTGACTCCATACTTCTTGAGTAAAGCCTCTATGGTACGGTTGCAAAAATGAGAACCTCCATCGCTTATCAAAACACGTGGAACTCCAAACCTAGAAAAGATGTTAGTTCTCAAGAAAGCTGCAACAACTTTAGAGTCATTAGTCCTGGTGGCTTTCGCCTCCACCCATTTAGACACATAATCAACAGCCAACAAGATATAAAGAAAGCCTCTAGAGGAAGGAAATGGTCCTATAAAATCAATACCCCAAACATCAAAAATTTCTACCACGATAATAGGAGAAAGGGGCATTTGATCTTTTGGACCGATGTTACCTGTTCTTTGGCATCTATCACATGAAACACAAAACATGTTTGCATCTTTGAAGATCGTAGGCCAATAGAATCCGCAATCTAATACCTTGAGGGCTGTCCGTTTCGGTCCGAAATGTCCTCCACACGCCTCACTATGACAAAATGCTAGGATGGACTTGTGCTCATTTTCTGGAACGCATCGTCGAATAACTTGATCACTACATTGCTTCCATAAGTACGGCTCATCCCATATGTAGTGTCGTGCCATCTTTTTCATCCTCGCCTTGTTTGCATATGATAAGGTACTAGGAAAAGTCCTAGAAACCAAGTAGTTTACAATGTCGGCATACCAAGGCTCTGCTGCGTCCAAACGAAAGAGCTGCTCATCGGGAAATGTTTCTTGAAGTGGTACGGTCTCTTCTTTTTGTACAATTCTGCTCAAATGATCGGCTACCACGTTCTCGCTCCCCTTCTTATCCTTGATCTCGACGTCAAATTCTTGAAGTAAGAGAATCCATCGAATCAATCTCGGCTTAGCATCCTTCTTTGTCATCAAATACCTCAAAGCTGCATGATCAGAATAAATTATTACTTTAGATTGCAAAACATATGAACGAAATTTTTCTAAAGCAAAAATCACAGCTAAGAGTTCTTTTTCAGTTGTGGAATAATTCAGCTGAGCGTCATTCAGAGTCCGAGAGGCATAGTAAATGGCACAAGGCTTCTTATCCTTTCTTTGTCCAAGCACGGCTCCAACGGCATAATCGCTTGCATCACACATCAATTCGAAGGGTAAATTCCAATCCGGAGGCGTCATAATGGGAGCTGTTGTTAACAATTCCTTGAGCTTTACGAACGCTGCTTCACACGCATTGTCCCAAACGAACGGAACATCCTTCTGCAATAGGGAACTTAGTGGTTTTGCCACCAAAGAAAAGTCTTTGATGAATCGCCTGTAAAATCCTGCATGGCCAAGAAACGAACGGACCTCTCTCACAGTTGTGGGAGAGGGTAAGCGTTGCACAATATCAATCTTAGCCTTATCAACTTCTATTCCCTTTTTCGAAATTATGTGTCCTAAAACTATACCTTGATTAACCATGAAATGACATTTTTCCCAATTTAACACAAGGTTAGTTTCTACACATTTTTCCAAGATTAACCCTAAATTCTCTAAGCATGTATCAAAGTCTTTTCCATAAACGCTAAAATCATCCATAAAGACTTCAATAATATTTTCAATAAAATCCGAGAATATAGAATACATACAACGTTGGAATGTACCTGGTGCGTTGCATAACCCAAAAGGCATGCGTCGATAGACAAACGTACCAAAGGGACATGTGAACGTCGTCTTCTCTTGGTCATCCGGGTGAATGCTAATCTGATTATAACCGCTGTACCCATCTAAGAAGCAATAAAACTCGTGTCCGGCTAATCTTTCAAGCATTTGATCCATGAATGGTAGAGGCATGTGATCTTTGCGCGTAGTAGCATTGAGCTTCCTATAATCGATGCACATCCTATAATCGGTCACCAAACGTTGCGGCACAAGTTCATTCTTGTCATTCTTGACAACTATAACTCCACTCTTTTTCGACACAACTTGGACGGGTGAAATCCATTGACTATCTGAAATTGGGTAAATCACCCCACAATCAAGTAATTTAATTACCTCATCCTTCACAACTTTCATCATCGGTGGGTGCAAACGTCGCTGCCCTTCTCTTGTCGGTTTTGCACCTTCTTCAAGTAAGATCCTGTGAACACATTTTGTAGGGCTGATTCCCTTGATGTCCGCCAAAGTCCAACCGATGGCGGTCTTGTTTCTTTTCAGCACGGCGATCAATCCTTCTTCTTGCTGCTTACTCAGCTTTGATGATACAATAACTGGTAGAGTATCATCGTCTCTAAGATATGCATACTTCAAGTGATCCGGTAGAGGTTTTAACTCTACATTTGGGGCCTGTTCCACAGATGGTAACAACTTGTTAGTGGCAATGGGAATTGACAAGTGAGAATTATACCTATGGTAAGGGGCTGCCTCGAGTGTGGCAATGACTTCCAATATGTGTGGTTCGAGTTTAGCCTCCTCCTCTGCCAAAATTCTGTCTCCTTTCTTGTCAAATCCGGCCCCTTGCTCAATAGCTAATTGCTATTGATCCCTAGTCTCCGATAAAACCTGTGCACAAGAATTAATCATATCAATATCATAGCAAGGTTTTAAATCAGAAACTGGATACCTCATTGCTTCAAACACATTGAAGCTTATAACTTCACCATCAAACTCCATGGTGAGGTTGCCTTCAGCAACATCAATCTTTGTTCTTGCTGTTCTCATAAATGGTCGCCCCAAAAGTAACTGAGTTGAATTGATTGGCGACTCCTCCATTTGTAGCACATAGAAATCTGCAGGAAATATTAGATGATTCACCTGCACAAGAATATCTTCAACGTACCCCTCAGGATACTTAGTAGAATGATCCGCTAATTGAATAATCACATTGTCTTTCTTAAGTGGTCCTAGACTTAGTGACTTATACACATTGTAAGGCATAACATTAATTGATGCGCCTAAGTCTAGCATGACATTTTTGAAAAGTGAGTCTCCAATGACACATGAAACAGTAAAACTTCCTGGATCCTTCAACTTTGGCGGTAGTGTCCTTTTGATAACGGCTGATACCGTTTCGCTCATCTTCACTACTTGTGCTTCCCTTGTAAGCCTTCGTGTTGTGCACATTTCTTTCAAAAACTTGGCATATTTTGGAATTTGCTTGATGCATTCCAACAAGGGGATATTCACTTGAACTTTTCTGAAAACTTCCAGCACTTCCTCATCTGATTTGTCCTTCTTGGACTTTGCAAATCTAGTAGGAAAAGGTAAACATGGAGATTGGTTAGTATTAACAAAACCATTAGGGTTAGAATTTGATACCTTTGGTGCCTCTGGAATTGGCACATTTTCCTTCCTTGAAGTTGCTGGATCGTTCTCTAACTCATCATTTTTCATTGTTTCCATCTCTTCATTTCTAACATCTTCATGCTCAGTTTCTTTATCTCCTTCATCTTTGCCGAGATTCTTCTTTGAAACTTTTGGTGGCTCTTGTAGGATCTTTCCACTCCTTGTGGTGACAGCTTGAGCTTGCTCTTTCCTTGGGTTCTTGATCACACCACCCGGCAGTTTTCCTTGCTCACTAAATTGTCCCATGAAGTCCACAACTTGCCCCATTTGTGTCTTGAGCTCGGCTATGTCTTTGGAGTTTGTTTGCTGCCCAACTAACAACGCTTGAGTAGCGGTGTTCAATTGACTTTGTCCCATAGCAAGCGACTTTAGCAACTCATCATAATTAGGAGAATTAGGCACGGTTTGGTTGCTTGGCATTGGTGGAGTGTAGGGAGCTTGTGGCCTTGGCATAAATTGTCCTTGTGGCTGAGGTGGAAATGTCATGGAATTCGGCTGAGCTTGTGTGGCATTCGGCATAGGAGGTTTAATCACATTGTCATTGTTTGACCATCGAAAGTTAGGATGATTACGGAAGCCAGAATTATAAGTGTTGGAGAATTGATTATATCTCTGCCCTCCTTGATATCCAATGGCGTTGGCTTGTTCAAGACTTCCATTTGCAGCAATTTGTGGACATTGATCAGTGAAATGTCCCTCGGCGCATAAACCACATACTTGTGCTCCTTGCAATCTCATTAGTTGTGTCATCATGTTCGACATCTTCTCCATTTTCTCTTCAAGAGCCAAGGTCGAACTGGCCTCATTCACATGTCTTGTGGAACCTTGAGATGTTCCAAATTGCTGATTATTGAGAGCTCTAGTATTCAGAAGTAGTTTGGCGTCCGCACGCTCTCTATCCAAAAATGCACCACCGGCGGCCGAATCAAGTAATTCTCTTTCTGCAATCCGCAAACCTTCATAGAAATATTGCAACAACAATCCCTCACGGATTCCATGAGCTGGACAAGAAGCAACAAGAGATTTAAACCTTTCATAATAAGCACAGAAAGTTTCATCCGCTCCTTGTTTAATCCCTGTGATTTGCTTCCTCAAGTTTGTCACTTTTGATGATGGAAAATATTTCAACAGAAACTCATGAACCATAGTTTCCCATGAGGTTATGCGGTTGGTTGGCAGCTCAAATAACCATCTTCTTGCTTGATCTTCAAGAGAGAACGGAAATGCCTTCATCTTCACATGTTACAAATCAGCTCCTCTTGGACACATTGAATCACAAGTAAATTGGAATTGCTGGAGATGATGATTCGGATCTTCACCCGAGAGTCCATGGAATTTCGGCAATTGATGTAGAAATCCACTTTTGAGCTCAAATTCACTTGTTTTTCCTTCAGCTACGGGAGGAAAAGTAATGTTGGATGGTGCGGCTCCACCTTCATATCCGGTCACATGTCCGTTTTCTTCTCTAATTGTTGGCATCTTTGGTATGTCGAAATTCAAACAACCGTGCAGAAATGGACTTGCTTCTAACTCAAATTCAGGCTCGTCTAACGGCTGATGTATCTCGTAAGGTGTTTCTTCAAACTCTTGTGCAGTTGATGATGATGGAATGTATGGTGATGATCTTGGTGTAACAATTCTTGCTGAGTACGGTGGACTTGCAAATTCCACGTCAAGTTCTTCGTCAATTTGCGGATTTGAGATGTGCACGTTAAGATTTCCAGCTTCTACAATCCGTTTCAAGTGTTCTTTAATATTTTGGTGCCAAATGTTATGGTCGGACATTCATTGACCTGAAAATGCAAAAATCAAAATGTTAGTAAACAAATAATGATGAAAAATGCAGAAAATATTGTTAAGTTAAAATGTTATGTTAGTAGTAAGTGACGAATTTACATAAGAGTAAACACAAATGTATACTAAAACTCGAAATACAAACATGTAAACACGAAATCTGATTTTTCCTAAGGTTCTAATTGTTTTTATTCACACAATTTTTAACATTTAAGGTACGTGGAGCAGAGGAGCAAACTGTGCAATGGACTTATACAGCCCACGGTTCGGTCTTGCTTTATCCGATATACCTTAAAAGTTAAAAACAACGTTTTCTTTTGAAGTTATGTAAATCTATTTATGCAGAGTTTATCTTGTATATTCTAAAGCATGGCGGACGTGCGGCCTAAGTATGGTCGTCTAGACATAAACTTACTCCGTGTTTTCAGAAGGCTTAGTTTGTGCATTCCAAATTAATCTAAGGCAAGACTCATTTGTTGGTTACCACGGAGAGCGAACTCCCTATCGACCCCTTCACCGAGAAGGGTTATCAGTCTGTGGACCTCTGAGATCTAATTGCACAAACCTTAGACAAGTGTTGGTTATACACGCACCAATGTGCCCCTTACTCAGTTGAGAACAAGCTATGTGTTAGACAGTTCTTCAAGTGTTAATAAGAGCCGCCCTCAACTTCATGCGATTACATGAAGGGTTTAGGCTGATATTAACAAAAGAGACTTTACCTATTCCGTTTGCTTTAGAAAACACAAATAAACGCAGCACAAATAAATCTTTAACTTCCTAACAATTTAAACTAAGTTACAACATGCATTAGGAACAGTAACAAAACAAATAACAAACTTTACAATTCACAAATCTACAAAGTTAACACTTCAATAAACGATGTTTCTCAACATCCCCGGCAACGGCGCCAGAAATTGATGAGCCTTTTACGTCACACATGTAAACACGTGATCAAATCAAACCTCACAACTTTATAACCCTGCAAAATGTCATCGTTAGTACAAATAAGTAGGGATCGTTCAGTCCGGGGATATTGAAGGGTAATCGAAAACAGAAATTGTTAACATGATCAAATAAACATATGGGGGATATAAATGTTTAACATCTAAAGAAACTAAAACTTAACCTAAAACTAATTATTTACAATTGATCAACCACTCTACACTTAACACATAATTCTCTAAACATGTAACAACTCAAACAAAAGAATAGGGCAGCAAGTATAAAAACCGAATTCAAGATCCAATTTAGTTCCAATTTAATTAGAGCCTTCGCGGTTATTCTAATCATTCAAGACTTCACAATTATTCAGGATTAACTTCGCGTATAATCCTAAACATAGTACTAATCGGTTTAAAGACACTTCGCGTAGAAATTAAACACAAAGAGCACATAAGCACAATAAGTCGAATTGGAGACATGTTAGCAAGTATGGCGTCACCTCATCTCACATCGACATGTAAATTTACAGAATTATTCTAGCTCTTATAAAGAACACAAATTGAACCAACTTCGCGCATGATTCAACGTATATTCAATAAGCATATGAAATCTATACACAAGGGACAGCCATGGCCGAGGCTGCCCTTGTGCATATGATTTGTTGTGTGCACAAACTCTGCAAATAAACCAAACTAAAGCATAAATTCAATTAATTACTACTGCCCTTAAGTCTTAGATTCGAATTAACACATGCATATATAGAGAATTCAGCCAAACAACAATCAAACACATAAAGAAATCCAAAGAATTCATCAAATCATGTAAGAACATTGTTAAGTTGTTACAAAATTCAGAAATAACATGGAATTTAATAACTGAATTTGAAACAAATTTAAAGACAACCATGAATCTTGGACTGACTTAGGAGTGGAGATCGATGCTTGGTTGAGCAGCGGCTGAATTGGTGGTGGAGAAGGCGGCGGTGCGCGGCTGCGTTGGCTTGTGGAGATGCGGCTGTGTTGGTGAGGAGGGGCGGAGCTGCTGCACTTTTGTGGAAGAGATGAAGGCGGCTGTGTAGGAGGAAGAGAGGAGGACGAGATGTGTGTATGATGGTGGAGGAACGGCTGTATTGTGGAGGAAGGAGAGGGGCGGCGGCTGCTTGTGATGGAGAGGGAGAGAGGGACGAATTCTTGTGGAGAGAAAGAGAAGAGGCTGCTGTGTTTTAAGTATAGGGGGGTTGACATCTCTTCTTTGCAGCTGCCCCTTGTATTTATAAGGAGCAATTAGGGTTTACTCCCTTGTGGGCTGGGCTTTTGGCTGCATTCCTTTTCCTTTTGGGTTAAGGATTGCTTCATTCCTTGTTAATTTGGGCCTCTAATTTCGAATTCCAACTCCTTTTAACTTCAATTCGGCTGCAAACTCTCTATTCTTGGAATTCAACTCGGCTGCAACCTCCTCCTCTTGAAGTTAATTCGGCTTCCACTTCCTTCTTTAATTCGAACAAAATCTCCCTCTTTGAAATGTTGGCAAATTTCTGTAAATGAGAGAGAAATAATTGTTAGTCCACAACAATGGTATATATAGAGCTTAGCAATCCTAGTTCAATAAGGTTTCCTAGTTCAACTTGGTTTCCTTGTTAAATAAGGATTCCTAATTCAATAAGGATTCCTAACTCAACTTGGTTTCCTAGTTAAATAAGGAAACCCATTTCAATGAACTTCTGAAAATTTCGAATTTGACTTTACATTCCTAATGTGATTAGGATTCCTAGTGTGATTAGGATTCCTAGTTTGATTAGGATTCCTAGTTCAATTAGGATTCTGCTAAAACTCCACATTTTCTTCTATTTAAGCACGTTTTCACTTGTTCTCCACCAAACATTCATGGTTTAGTCTAATGATTCAAATCTGTAAAATTAAGAGTTAAACAAAGTATAAATAAGGGTAGAAACACATTAAAAACGTAGCATTTTATGCTCTTATCGTTTGAAGTAATTGTTTTACCGTAGAAGGTCATAAAGTTGACTTTTTCCTAGGATCGTTATTTCGAGAAACTTCTTTCATAAAAGTTGTAGAGGACGTTAATACAAATCCGTAAACACACTATGCGTCTTAAGAAGAGTTCATATGAGGAAGTTATAGTCTAAATATGGAAAGTTATGATTTCAGAAAAGTCTATAAAAGGGAAACTTACTGCAAGTACAAAGTAGAAAATCAGACATTACTCAAAATTTTCTCTCCTCCTTCCCTGCGAGACCCCGTATGTTTTTACCATGGTTAACGACGAGTTACTAAGGTTTAAGCCGCGTTCCGTAACTTCACGAGCTAATGATCACGTTCATTTGTGAGGTTTTCTAAATTCTTCAAATTCTTCATTTAATGACTCTATGTCATAGTACGTGTCGACAAGAGTCTCTTGGTATTTTCAGAATATTTTTCGGAGCTTCCGTCTATTTTCTACGAATTTTTGAAGTTTCTAGTAATTTTTAATTACAATTTTGGTAAAATAGTTTTACCATTTAGCTATTTGCTTTTTACCTTTCTTTAAATCTGGACTGTTTAATCTTTTCCAGATTGAAATCTCAGCCATCCAATTCTCTATAAATAGAGAAAGGAGGTTTGACTTGGTCAAAGCCTCCCAACTTGGGTCAACGTCTTTCCCCGAGCTCTCTTTGCCTCCGGCCACCGCTCGACGACGTACCACCATTGTTCTTTTCCTCTCCTTCTTCTCTACCTAGCCCAGTTCTCCAATCACTCAAACATCCACCGTAGAGGGAGATCGACCGAGAGAAGACGCGCAGTCTTCACCAGATTCTGGCGAAACCAGGCGGCAACTCATCCTCCAACTGGTACGGTTCTTCTTCTCTCGTCTTCTTCTTCCTTTTCATGTCCTCAAACCTCTGAATCAAGCCCTGATCGAGTTTTTCCTTTTCCCTGTTTTCTACCTTTTTCGAGTTCTCGACTCCGGCAAGGATTTCTTGGACTTCTGGGGAGCTTCTAAAGTTTGGACAAGTCTTGTGGCAGTTGGATGGAGCTCCTGCTACAAGAGTGGAGTTTCTGGGTCCGAGTTTTGGCAGATTAAAGAGGTAAGGCTTTGGTGTCCAGTTTTGGGGTTTTGGTGTGTAGCTATCGTATAAGGTCATAAAGTTAACTTTTTCCTAGGATCGTTATTTCGAGAAACTTCCTTTATGAAAGTTGTAGAGGACGTTAATACGAATCCGTAAACATGCTATGCTTCTTAATCGGAGTTTGTATGAGGAAGTTATGGTCTAAAAATAAAAAGTTACTGTTTCGGGAAAGTATAATAAGAGAAACTTACTGGAAGTAGAAAGTAGAAAATCAGAAATTACTCAAAAATTTCTCTCTCCTCCTTCCCGATCGAAAACCGCTGCCTCGCCTTCAAACCGCCACCGTGCTGTCGTCGCTCCACCTCAGGTCACCGCACTGGTCCTAAAAGAACGGCCTCTGAGTCTATTTCATTTCTAGGTAAGCTTTCCGACCTATCTCGCCGTATTTTGAGAGAATTATCGAGTTGTTTGCCGAGTGTACAACAGGAGATCTAGATCGAATTTCTCCCTCCTCAGGTCACTAATTAGTGAGTTCTATATATGGATTGGATGATTTTTAGGAGTACTATTCTAGGGGTGGGCAAAAATCCGATTTTCAACCGAAAACCGAAAAAACCATCCGAAAAAACGGATCGGATAACCGATCTGTTTAAAGCGGGTCAAATAATAGGTAAAACCGATCCGATCCGGTTTGAACCGGGTCGGTTCCGGTTTTGATTAAAAACCGGTCCGAAAAAACCGAATTTTTTTAATATATATATATATATTTTTTTTTTAATATATATATATATAAACCGAAAAACGGAAAAACCCTAATCGCCTAATCGCCCCTCTCTCCTCTCTCGACTCGCCTCTCTCGACTCGTCGTGACACGCTTGAGCTGCGTTTGTATTCTCCCACTTTGTACTCCTCTGAGAGAAACTGAGAATCCCCAGTCACTCCAATTCAGCGAGACAAATCAGAGCTTCCCCAACCCCTCTCTGACTTTCTCTCGCCGCCGCCGCCTCAAAATGAGCACCGTCGTCCAGGTAAACTCGATTTCTCTTTAATTCTTCTTACTCCGTTTTGTTCTTGCTTCAATTTTTGAGCTAATTTTGAGTGTGGTGCTGTCAATTAGGGACTTTCACCAAGTCACTTGCCATGACTGTGCTCTCCGAGATCGGCGACAAGACCTTCTTCGCCGCCGCGGTGAGTGTTTAGTTGAGGTCCAGCTTGAATACTCACCTGCGCTCACCAAGTTCGTAGACGACGCCGTTTCGTCCATCAAAGAAGCCATCACTGAAATTCCAGAAGACCTCAAGGTCCTGTCAATTCCAGCTCCTCTCCTTTTGATTTGTTTACAGTAATTTTAGCATTTTTGAGTTTGATTTACTTTGTTTACAATAATGAGAAAATTGAGAATATTGTCTTGAATACTATGAATAGAGTTCCTGAAGAGGTTGCCAGGAAACACAAATAGGGAACTCTAGTCCTTCTGCCATCGATGTTTTGGAATAGTATAGCAGCTCAAATAGGGAAAAGAAGAAAAGAAGAATTAGTATAGCAGCTCAAATAGTCCCCGCCATCTATGTATATTGATTTAGAAATAGTATAGCAGCTCAATGTTTCATGTCTTGTTGGTTAAAGTTGAAAAAAAGAAGAATTTTGTTGTGTATAAATCTATCTGCATATAAAGTTATGAACTGTTTTGTTTTGGCTAATAGAAATAGTATAGCAGCACAAACTATTACCTTCTGTTTTAATAGATTCATATTTGCAGTTTGTCTCAGTTATCTCAGTTATCTCATTTATCTCTGTTTTAATAGCATCACAAACTATTACCTATGATGCAACGCTTGATTTCAGCGGAACACAAGTTGTGACCTCGAATCAGCCAATCCGATGGATGTGTACCATCATTACAGAGCTAGAGAAGTGCATCAATGGTAAATTTAATGTCAAATTTCCTTACCTACAAATCTACAAACTAATTAGTCTAATTTAACAAACTTGTCTTATTTTCATATTTTGCAAGGTAATGATCAATTGCTTGTGACTATTGCCAAGTCAATGAAAGAGAAATTCGACAAATATTGGGGGAAGGTTGAGAACCTCAACAAAATTCTTCTGCTTGCTATTGTTTTGGATCCTAGGTATTATATGATGGATTTTTTGTTAATTTTGGGGTTTTACATTACTTTGGGGTTTTATATTCATATTCTACTTTTCTGTTCATGTGTTGTTTCAGGTACAAGGTTCTGTACTTAGATTATTTCTTCCCTAAATTGCACAAAGACAAAACTGTGGTGGCTGTGATGGTGACTAATGTGAAGAGCACATTGCAGGAGCTCTTCAACGAGTATGCAACAAATGATCCTGAAGCTTCACTAGCATCTTACAATTCAACTCGGCCAATGTCAGGCTTAGATGCAAGTATGGGGGAAGAGGACAGCCATGCTGCAAGCTTGAATGAATTTTTAAAGCTTCGACAGGAGAAAGATGTGGTGGAGGTCAAGACTGAGGTTGACAAGTACTTGTTGGATGCATCTGAGGACCCTAAAAACCCTAACTTTCAATTGTTGGATTGGTGGAAAGAGAATGCATCAAGGTATCCAATTCTGTCTCAAATTGCTAAGGATGTTTTCGCAGTGCCTGCCTCAACAGTAGCATCTGAAAGTGCATTCAGCCTTGGTTCAAGGATTCTTGATCCATTTCGAGCAAGTCTGACCCCAAAAATGGTTGAGGCCCTGGTTTGTACCAGTGATTGGTTGAGAGACACTAGTAAGCCAATGTTTTCTGAGCCTGTGAAGGAAGAATTAGAGTAGTATTCAGAAATAGAAAAGCTTACATCAGGTAACTATTTCCGTTTTGCTTTCATACGTCATAACTTATAAATATTTGTGTTTAGATTTTTGTATGATTTTAAGATTTTTACAAGTTTGTTATATTTCCCTTATTTCTGTAGAATCTGTTATGACATCATTGACATGCCCTCCTGAAGATTGACTGTTGCCTAGTGGAACTGTGGAAGGAGACCGAGTCTGAATTCAATTCAAACTTTCATTAGTTTCATGTTATGAACTTTAATTTATTTCAGGACAACTAAATTTGCTTATGGTTTGTAACAAATTAACTTAACTATGGTGTGTATGTGTATGTTATCTACTATTTGAAGTTGGTGATGAACATTTGATGATTGGATTGTTTTTGAGGTTTGAAAATTGGAAATTGTAAACTGAAAGTGAAATTATCCAAATTCGGGTGAAATCCGAAACCGATCCGATCCGATCCGGTTTTCGGATGATCCGAAATTCGGATAACCTGGATTTCGGTTTCGGATTTGGATGCATACTTTACAAATCCAATTGATTCGGATCGGATACGGTTTGGGCTCAAAACCGGTCTGGTCCGAATTTGCCCACCCCTATACTACTCACCCCTAAAGTTTGGTGGATTAATTTAGAGTGTGGAGGGAGAATCGAAGATTTGAAATTGTCAAGTTTAAAAAATTGGGATTTTTACATTTTAGTTTTATTGACCTAGTTATGCTAGAAATTGGCCTTTGAGTTGAACTAGAAAATTGTTCGGAATGATGAGAGGAACAAACTCTGAAAATTTGGAGTCAGTTGGTGGTGGCTAGAGCTTGGTTGGATTTTCCTGTTGGCGGCGGCCGCCGTCGCCGGAGCTGCCACTATTTGGGCAGTTTTTCTTGCCCATTAAATCTTATAAAATAAAAAGGGTCTTTTGGAGTGAAGTTTATATTTTTCGGAGGATTTTTGGGATTTTTCATGAGTTATTACTTGTGCGGAGGCAAATTAATTAATTGGACTTCGGTTTGGGTTTCAGAAACGTGTTAGGAAGTGGTCATGAGATTTCCTACGTTAAAATTGAAGGGCAGAGAGTGAACTTGATGAGGTTGTGCTTAGTTGGGCAAGTAGTATGCTATCCTCGGTTTCGGCCTATTTATTTAATTTTAATTTTTAGAGTTGAGAACTCGAGTATATATAAGTATATATATATATATATATATATATATATATATATATAGACCAGCATTCTCCTCTTTGTGATGTTGTCAACCAAGGTAACTATGCTTCCTCTGATGGTTTATCTTGTGATAGTGATAGGTCTGATTTTAATTCTGAAACTCCTTCACCACCTACATCAGAAGAGATCAAGCGGTGCAGTTGTCAAAAGCGGAGGATGATAAAGAGGAGTGAAACACTACTTGACGATTTGGCTAGGAAGGGTCAAGCAGCTTGGTCTGCAGTTCAGGAGAAGTGTTAGATATGTAGTGTTGGATATGTAAACTAAGTGTAGCCATAACGCTACTCAATGTCTTTTTGTAAGCGTGGAAGCTACTGAACATTGTTCTTTTTGTAATATGTTTGGGCCAAAATATTATCTTTCAGCTAATGCTTAGGAAGAGAGCCCAGTGGACCGATTCTTGCGGTCTACGTTATTATTAAATGTTTCCTCTCGATTGGAAGTCATGATTGATAAGGATTTGTGGTTGCTTAAGGAATCCTTTGAAGATCCAAGAAGATTTGATATGCCTTGATCCGCAAGAAAGAAAAACCCTAGTGTTCACAATATAAAGGGGTCAAGTTACAGAGATAAGACACATCTCAACGATTCAATACAACTTTTGCACACTGTAAAACAAGCCTCTCTGGAGCACCTCTACCAGAAAGATTCCTTGAGTCTTTTTGTCCACCAAAGCCCTATCCGTAGGCATTATCCGCTGCTACCTCACCAAAGCCTCATCCGTGAGCACTACCCGCTTCTACTCACCAAGCCTCATCCGTGAGCGAACAGTCCACCACCGCTTCATAAAGCCCTATCCGTAGGCGAGTACTCGCAAAAAACCATTGTTGGAGTGAGAACTCTAGCAAATATCCAGAGTTTGTTAGAGATCCTTTGGTGAACTCACCTGCTCCTGTGATTTTTAGCTCTGCTCAACAACATCGGTCTGAGTAGGAACGTCAGCTTCGTAAGAAGAGGAGAAAAATCCTAGTTGCTCTTCAGTTAGGTCTAAGAAGAACCTGAATGCAGGCCTGACCAACGCCTGTACAACAATCGTTGGAAGAGAAGTCAGAAGGCGAACGCGCATCAAGATCAAGGATATACCTGACCCATAGGTACTGGCACGCCCTCAAGCTTGGTTGTCCGAAGAAATCCATTTTCATGCCGAACATTTGGCACGCCTAATGAGACAACGTGCCAAAAATAACAGGAGTCAACGAGTACTCGAAGTTATACCTGGGTTGCAATAAACCACAACACTCGCGGGTTAACTTACATAACTCAGCGTACTGTAGAGATTTATCAGTTGAAGAAACGGTTTTGCGTTTCGGTTTACTACAGGAAAGTTCGACAGAGCCCACTTGTGAGAAAGCTATAATGGACGACGAATCAAAGCGCCTACTAGCTGATTTGGCTACCAAAATAGCAATGCTCGCTGAGAAGATGGAGCGAGTTGAGACAACCATACAGTAGTTTGAGCGGACTTAGACGCAACGTGGTCAGGAAATCAGGGCGACCAGCCAAAATGTTGAGAAACTACAAAATTCTACCACCTAAGATGACTAGAACGACAGGCAGTTTGAACGCATTCAAGTGGTAGAGAAAGTCTTGGGAATAGAGAGGAGCCGTGAAGGTCAACGAATCGCAAGGGCAAAAGAAAAGCATGATGAAGAGCTAGATTCATAGAGTTTTGAAGAGGTGACTAACCCATCGTCATCTACCAAAACTATGACAATTAAGGCTACTGGACCATTCACATTGGTTCGCACAGATACAAGGAAAACAGTAGCCGGAACGCTTGCCGCACAGGAGACGAATCTGAGGTGTCAAAGGAACCAAGATCTACCTAGGGGTCTTGAACTATCAAGAATAGAAATCCTCAATGAGGTGGCGAATGGCCAGGGATGCACACCAGAGCAGGTGATGCAGATGATTTAGGAGACTGTAAGGACAATGCAGGGACAGCCACTTGTGAATCTGAATTATTCTAATCTGTATCCAGACGAAGTAACATATATGTCATGGCCTAAGCACTATAAGCAACTTCGGTTTACAACTTTCTCTGGAGAAGGATCAGAAGATGCCGCCACCCATATTTCTCGCTTTCAAAGCGAATGTGGTCCCTTTGGGACCAATGATATATTTAAACTAAGAGTTTTTGGGTTTTCTCTTGCAGTGTCCTCATTAACTTGGTATACTAGGTTGGCTCCTAGGTCAGTCCCTAATTGGCCAACCATGGAGACTATGTTCAGAACTCCGTTTGGCACAGTGGAGCCTGAAGTCGATTTGTCTTCGTTGACCTCCATGTATTAACAGTCAATGGAGTCTCCTGTGGAGAATTTGAAGAGATTCAAAATCTAGCAGACCAAGTGCAAGACTCTAATTTCGGAACAAGATGTCATTCGCGTAGCCATCAAAGGATTGGAACGTCGTTAGAGAGCTAAATATCATGACGTTCACTTTGTAAGTATGGTAGATCTGATGAGCAAGGTAGCCAGCTACCAGAACTTCTTAGATGAGATGGATGGAGGTCCTCGGGGTTCACAAGGCTCACCAACATCTTATATTCCAAGGACCTTGAAACCCAGATATGGTCCCAACAGGGGCAGAATGGTGTCGACAGTGTACTCACACTTGGATCCTTTTTACAGTCCACATCATCACTTCATGGAGCCACATGGATATGTTGAACAAGACGACGAAGAGGATGTGACAGCAGTGGAGTTAGCTAGGAGACATGTGGTCAAGTCTAGGGCACTGCGAATGGAAAAGAACCTAGTCAAGATAACAACTAGAGCATTTGCCAAGCCAAAGTTCGAATCATACACCTACAATGTCCACAAGGCTCTAGAGATCCTAGATGAGCTGTTCGCCCAAGGAAAGGTTCGACATGACTTCGGAACATGCCCAAAGCCAGAACAAATCAGGGGAAAAAAGTACTGCAAATATCACAATCTGTGGAATCATAATACCTCCGAATGTATCAGGTTGAAAGATCAGCTCTAGACATGGATCAATACTGGCAAGTTGGATGTTGACGGTGAGAAGACAGCCGCTTGGGTTGATGTGGATTGATAGGAGCCTAAAAGGTGACGTTATTATGTGCTAAACACCCTTGTTTATGTTTTGTTGAGTCTATTTAGGTTAAGATTGAGTCATAATATAGTTTAATGTTGTTTTGAAGAGTTTTTGGTAAAATGTGCTTAAGTGTTGAAAATTCGATTTGGAACGAAGACTTGGTTATTTTCTTATGGTTCGTTATATTGTTACATTGTCATTTTTGATGGATTTTGTTTAATATGTAGATGACATGTAAATGAACTTATTCAATCACGAATCATGAAGATTGGACTCATGGAGGACAATAAGAGAGGCCACGGAAAAGAAGAAACTCCGAAACATTGCATTTTGATCCGAGCAGAAAGTTCCAGAAACCCTACATCAACTTTGGAAGAATATATCTGGAGATCCAGGAGGAAACGGAGGACGAGCCATACACCGTTGGAAAGCTGTGCGTGTCTAGTTTTCAGATCAGCTGGAATCGCATCAATTAGAGTTCATATGAGGGAGTTATGATCAAAATAATGGACGGAGGTCAAGCTGCAAAACTGGGCAGTTTCTGCCTAAGTTGTCACACGAGTTTGGGAGGTGCCTAGAAGCCCAAGACTTGTGTAATGAGGCCTACATTGATCTATCAACATGTAGGGGAGTCCAAAATCAAGAGGTCCAAGGTCCAAGTCGAAGTACTATTCAGCAAATTAAAGAGAGAGACCAAATCCAACAAGGAGAGGAAAACCTACTTGGTTTGGGATTGCTTTAGGGGCGACCAAAACCCTAGCTTTTTCCCCTATAAAAAGCCTTTTAATCGCAAGAGGAGGGGATGATCAACATTGCAAACTCAAGCCAAAGCTCTGCCGAAAATTCCATCACCATTCAAAGACCCCAATTCCGATTCCATCCCTTGATCTGAAGCACGTAGTCTAGGATCCCCGTGCACTTGAAGAATAGACCACGTAGGAATATTTCAAAGTGTAATCATCTTCTATTTTCGAATTGGTATGTCTTTGTTATGGTTGATGTTTGTTTTAGGTTTTTGTTTTAGTATGATTCAATTCTTGTCTATGAGATATTAAGTACTTCTGAATGATGTAAGAATTATAGTTTTTAGTTTTTAATCAAGGATTTGAAGTCTATGCCGAGAATTCCTAGTGTTTTACTAATTTTCGATTTGCTCCATAATATTAACGTGTGATTAAGACAAGTAGTTGATGTTGCATTAGTTAATCCTTCAAAGAATTACATGACTTTGATACACGTAGTGGATAGGTTGATGTGTTCTTTGTTGTGTTCGAAAATTACATGCTAGAATTGGATTTAGATGGTGCTAATGAACATGTTAGTTTATTTGTGTGATACGTAATTGCACAAGGGAGTTAGTATGTTAGATTTCGTGTTTGATACGTTGAGCATGGATGTGTGAAAGGTTTCGAATGAAACAAGTAGTCGATTTCGAATGCATCTAATGGCTTAGGAACCACGTAGGAACCTAATGTGCATGTTTCGATTCTAGCATGATTTAGGTATTTCGGCATAGATTGATATGAGATTAGAAATTGTTTTCTATATTCTTGCATTGTTGTTTGGTGTTGGTTTGTGTAATTGTTGATCGATCACATGTTTATATGTATAAAAGTAATATAGGACTTTATTTCATTGCATCTTTCCGAAAATATAAACTCCAAATCTTTAAAATTCTATGTTTATTTCGACATCTTTGATTAGATTAGATGGATCTACCCTGTGGTTGGATCCCCGGTTTAGAACGATACCCTTACTTGCTTTATACGATGACAATGACTGTGTACAGGGTTAATTGATGCGTGTGCAAATACGAACTATCATGGATCCATTCCCCACAATCTCTATGGTACATTAAGCCTGTAATTACTCCTACTTAGAGGAAAAATGTCAAGCCTTGGTTTTCGGATTACACCTATGATGCTAATTAGGCTCATGTTATTTTGGACACATTGATTATGAAAGGAATAATGAAGATTCCTTGGGGATCAGTTCCAGCTGAAGACATAATTGCAGGTAAAACATATTGTTAGTTCCATAATGTTTGGACTCAACACACTGCAACTTGTGTACAGCTTAAAGACCAAATCCAGCAATGGATAAATGAAGGATACATGAAGTTTGAAGATAAACCAGAAGCAGAGGTGTCCATGGTGGATGTTGCCTTCAACCAAAAAGGAGCAAGGAAGGTGACATTGGATTTGCAGGGAGAAAAATAATCAGATCAGCCAATTATCATTGAAAAAGTCAAACCAGCAGTAGAGGATTCGACATTTGTATTGTGTTCTAGGTCCAAGGTAGAATGCAGACAGAAGCTAAGCTATGAAGAGTTTGCAAGGACTGTTACGTCATCATAAGCAGTTACCTTACAGTCACCACCAGATCATTATGCGCCCTCTAGCCCGCGGGGCATAAAGACATCAGGGCAAGTAAACCAGATCCTTCAGGGGTTTGAGGCAGTTCAGCAGTTTCAAGCTTCTACGAGCACTAGTCATGGAGTTAGGATTCCGCAGCGAGCTCAACCGGATGTTCTAACAAAGCCATATATACCACCTGTTTCAAAAACCATCATCAAAGAAAATAAGTAGTATGTACGAGAAAGAGGAAGAGTGGTGGAGGCGACACCAACTCAAACTAGGAATGCGCAGAAGATTTATGGTCAGGCAAAGCAAACGCTAGAAACCTTGGAGAAAGTTGACATTCAGCCTGACCAGATACGGTGAATGCTGGAGCAACTAAGAAGGGTTATTGAAAACCTAGAAGTTAGACCCCATGTGCACTTTCGCCATGGAATCAGTCAAAGTGAGCTGGCGAATGATCAACTCTAACAGAGAGAAAGTGTCTTTAGAAGATTGTCACAGCGACCAGTGGATGACAGACCAGAGCAAAGGGTTTCTCTCCTTTATAGATTATCGTTCATTAAAGACTCTACATCCGAGGAAGCTATGAGCAAGAAAGCCAGGATTGATACAACTCTGAACAGGGTGGAACGCCGCCAGAAATTTGAATGGAAACCTAAAGTAGTTTCTCAAGATGATAAAACGGTAACTCGGTTGCAAGTTACTCATAAGCTTACACCTGAGGCTATTTTAAAACGGGAATCTATTCCTAAGGTTCTTACTGTTGATAACATAGTTACACAGATTGTGCCTAGCAGTGAGCAGCAGGCAGAGGAGGAAGCTATCTTGGAACTCAGCGAGGATGACAACATGGAAGGTGTAGAAGCACAAGAGCCTGAAGAAAGATTCATCTAAAGAGTCTGAAGATGTAGAGTGTGACATGTTACATCTGACTAGGGGACAGACCTTCAACCACCAGCGTCTGCAGAACTGGGATGTAACATGGCATATACTCTCTCTAAGAAGTATGTTTTGTCAAGACCCATACCATCCCATGTGTTCTTGAATTCAGACAATGCTAAGGAAACAGAACTTCCCATTACTGAGAAGATAGAACAATTGTCTTCCGACCTGTAGAAAATTCAAATTAAGAAGCATGAGGTCACGAATGAGGGGTCAGACCGCAAAAAGCTGTTTATGATGTTCTCCAAACCAACTATAGCCATGACTCAGCATCTTAAACCTTTATACATGACTGCAGAGATGGAGGGAATGAAGGTGAACATGATCCTGATTGATAATGGGGCTGCAGTTAGCATCATTACAGTATGGACAATGGAAGCGCTGAAGATCCCTAAGGAGAAGATCCTCAATAGTAACCTAAAAGTTAAAAGCTTTACAGGCAACGTAACCAAATCCTCTGGGGTTTTGATGCTCAAGATAAAGTTAGGTCCATCTGACTTCTTCCAATCATTCTTTCTAACAGATTGTACTGCTCCCTACAGTATTATTCTGGGCAGAGATTGGATTCATCGAGTATATTGTGTTTCATCGTCCATGCACCAAGAGCTACTTATGTGGAATCCCGTAATAGAACAACCAGAATTAGTGAAAGCTGACGAGCGCTCATATTCAGTAGTTGTGTGCATGCTCGATTCTGAATACTATTATGGAGATATGCGCCCTCTTAGGGTTGTTGGGGTTTATGGCAAAGGTAATCCGTACGAGGTCACCTCTTCAGAACTTTCACGATAAGGTCTAGTCCAAGCTCGCGCTGATGCCAGCAGGCGTAGCTTCATTGTACAAAGCTCCAGTAACTATAAATGACAACAAACCTCAGCAAGGGAGAAGCAGAGGCCTATGTGTTCATATTTCAGCGGTTATCTATCTTTAAACAGGAACAAGAGGCCTGGAATGACATTGTCTTGGTAGAATGCATCGAAGACGAGTTAACTAATGGCGAATATGAGGAGGAGGAGGAGGAGGAGGAGATCATTCAACCAGCTCCTGCAGCCTTGGATGATACTCCACCTAAAGTCAAAGATCCAATCGAGAAAGTTAACCTGGGTTCCCTTGAGAAACCAATGGAGGTTGGCATTAGTCAATATTTAGAACCACAGCAGCGACAACAACATATTAAGTTGTTGCAGGAGTTTAAAGATTGTTTTGCCGAGAAGTACGAAGACATGCCTGGTCTAGCACCTGAGCTGGTTTGTCACAAGTTACCCATAATGGTTGGTTATAAACCAGTTCAACAGGAACATCGGCGAATGAATGCGGAGACAGCGGAGGCAGACAAAATAGAGGTGCAAAACATGGTCAAGGTATGGATAATCAGGCCAGCAAAGTATACACAGTGGTTATCCAACATTGTTTTGGTTCGGAAGAAGAATGGAAAGATACGCGTTTGTGTCGATTACAGGAACTTAAATACAACCACACCTAAGGACATGTATCCGATGCCCATGGCGGACATGTTGGTAGATGCTGTGGCAGGTCATGAGATTCTATCCTTTATGGATGGAACAGCTGGATACCATCAGATTCCTGTGCATTAAGAAGACAGACATAAGACGGCTTTTCGGTGTTCAGGTTTCATATGGGCCTTTGAATACATTGGTATGCCCTTTGGCCTCAAGAATGCAGGGGCCACTTACCAGCGAGCCATGAATCTTATCTTCCATGACATCCTCAGCACCAAGATAGAGGTATACATTGATGACGTGGTGGTTAAGTCGAAACAAAAAGAAAATCATATTAAAGACTTGTGAATGGTGTTTCAGCGGATGCGAAGACACAGACTACGTATGAATCCAGCAAAATGTATTTTTGGGGTTCGTGCAGGAGTTTTTCTGGGGTTCGTGGTGCATCAACATGGTATAGAAGTTCCTAGAGACAAAGCTACGGCGGTGATGGAAACTCCATCTCCAAGGAACAAGAAGGAGTTGCAGAGCTTGATAGGCAAGATTAATTTCTTGCAAAGATTCATATCTAATTCTGCAGGGAAAGTTGCTCCTTTCTCTCCCCTTCTCAAATTACATGCTGAAGATAAGTTTATTTGGGAGCCAGCGCATTAAGATACTTTTGAGAATATTAAGGAGTATCTTGCGAATCCTCCTGTGTTACGACCACTACGGCCGAGCATTCCATTGAAGTTATACATATCAGCATCTCCTTATTCCATTGTAGGATTGCTTGCTCAGGACGAGACTAGGGAAGATGGTAAAATCATCGAGTATGCGGTGTATTACCTTAGCCGAATGTTGCTAGATGCTGAAACCAAATATTCGCCAATTGAGAAGCTTTGTTAGCCCTGTATTTCGCCGGATGTAAATTGCGGCATTACATGTTGTCATTCAGTACATTGGTCATAGCACAGACTGATTTGGTGAAGTATATGCTAACCAGTCTTTTCTTGAGAGGTAGGGTTGGTAAATGGATGCTCGCTCTGTCTGAATTTTTGCTCCAGTATGCCCCACTCAAAGCACAAACTGGACAAGCAGTTTCAGACTTCCTTCTGCATCATCCTATTCAGGACCAGCTGGAAGGTCAGGATAACACAGTCGACTTGGTCTACACACAGCCATGGATTTTGTACTTTGATGGAAGTTGTACGGATTCTCTATCAAGAGCAGGTATTTCATTGGTTAATCCAGCAGGGGACAAGTTTTCTTATTCTTTTCAGCTGGAATGGAAATGTACTAATAACCAAGCAGAGTATGAAGCTGTGATCATAGGCTCGAAAAAATGCTGCTGGAGATGGGGGTAAGAGACGTCGAAGTGTTGGGAGACTCGCTTTTAGTGATTAATTAGCTTAAAGGTGTGTACAAGTGTATTGCATTTGGTCTAATCCTTTTTTAGGAGAGAGCAATGGAGTTGTTAGATGAATTTGCAGATGTTATGCTTGATTACATATCTAGAGAGAAGAACTTTGCGGCGAACGAGTTAGCACAAATTGCTACCGGTGTCAGTTTGGCTGATGGCGTTCGCGAACGTATTCTTAAGGTAAAGAAACGTAATTTACCTTCTTTTATGGCTCGCCGGGAAATTAACGATGAATGGTTAGTGGCAACACTGGATCCCATTGATGTTGATTAGCAACAACCTATCATACAGTATCTGATGAATCCATCTGCTCCAGCGGATAAAAAGGTCAGATATCTTGCATTAAATTAGATCCTTAAGGGAGGTTAGCTTTTACGTCAAGGAAAAGAGGGCGTGGACCTACGATGTATCTACGAGAAAGAAGCTAAAAGATTGTTGAGAGAAGTACATTTGGGGGTCTGTGGATCTCATCAGGCTGGACCCAAAATGAGGTGGCTTATTCACCGTTATGGTTTTTTCTGGCCATCTCTTCTTAAGGATTGTATCAATTTCGCTCAGGGTTGTTTCGATTGTCAGGCACATGGATTAGTCCAGCATATTCCTGATATTCTCATGCAACCTATTATTAAGCCTTAGCCTGAAAGAGGCTGGGCGTTAGATTTTGTGAGAGTCATTCATCCCTATTCCTCTGAACAACATAAGTTTTTGTTGGTAGGGAGGGATTTCTTCACTAAGTGGGTGGAGGCAATACCAGCAAAGGATGCTTCTGCTACGTCAGTTTGCCGGTTTGTATTTCAAAATATTATTTGCAGATATGGCATACCAGAATGTCTGGTGGCAGACCGGGGGGCAGCCTTTATGGCCAAAGAAACTCAAGATTTTCTTGAAGGATATGAGATTAAACTTTTACATTCTACACCTTATTATCCTCAGTCTAATGGACAAGCAGAAGCTAGCAACAAAATTATTCTGACTATTTTACGAAAGATGTTGACAGACAACCCCAAGAATTGGCATAATGAGTTGGATCACACTCTGTGGGCTTATCGAACGTCCAAAAGAACTCCTACCGGAACTACTCCATATGCTTTGATGTTTGGTCATGATGCAGTCCATCTCATGGAGATTAATGTTCATTCTCTATGTGTTCGCGAACAACATCAGTAAATTGGTGAAGATTATGCTCAAGCTATGTATCAGGAACATGAAGACAACCACTACCAGAATAACTATTATAGCCGACGAAACAAAAAATAACAGGCTGACAAAATTTTTTTCGTCAGCTAAAGTAGACTTTAGCCGATGAAACAAAAAATCATCGGCTAAGTTTATTTTTTGTCGGCTAAAGTCTGTAAACTATAGCCGACGAAATATATAATTTTGTCGGCTAAAAGTCCTTATATTTCCAGATCTAGACAGCAGCTCATGTGAAAAAAAAACGAGAGAAAAAGTTTGGGTGTTGGTGAAATTGTTGGGTGTCGTCGAAATCTGTCCAAAATTAGTTTTTGACACTATATATAGGTACGTATATGTGTATATATCTTGTTTTTGGGTTGATTTAAAAGTTTTATTTGAGTTATATATATATATATATATATATTAATTTTGAGTTTTAATTTGAGTTGAATTATTGGATTTTGAGTGTGATTGATGAGTTGATCGATTTTAATTTGATAATATATATGAAGTTGTTGTTATATATATATATATATATATATATATATATATATTAAGTAGTACTATAATATTGTGTTCATGCATATATATAGTATGAATTAAGTAATATTTTTATTATGATTGATGTTAATTGATATATATATATATATATATATAATATTGTTATATAATTAGTAATTAGTATATATATGCATGCATATATATATATATGTATGTGTTAATTATTAATTTGTTATATATTAATTAATTTTATGTTAACTTCCAAAATGGGACAAAAGATATGGTAAAGGAGTTATTAGTTTTATTGAATATGTGATGGATAATGCTAAAGGGAATACAATTTTCTATTGCCCGTGTTCTAAATGTCAGTGTCGCAGCGATATGCATCGATTTGTAATTGATAAGGTTTGGCAGCACCTTAAGAGTAATGAGTTTTGGGAGAAGTACACATGTTGGATATATCACGGTGAAACATCATCAGGGGGTCCGCATGATCATGGGCAATTTGCTGAGACGGGCAGTACATCCAACGATCCAACAACGGTCTTCATCAACGATATGTTTCCTTAAGAGAGCGGTGTATGCTCTGAAAGACCGTATATGCCTGAGCTGGTGCAGCCCTTCCCTAGAGTTGTTAACACTGTTGGTATTGACAGGTACAACAAACTACTTGCTTTCCAACAGACCCCTGTGTACCTCGGTTGTCAGAAGACGGCTCTTGAAAGTGTGATGGATGTTATGAAGATTAAAGTTGAGACTACCTACAGTACACTGCTTCGATGCTACCCCACGGTCATCGTCTTTCTACCACTCATCATATGGTCCGATGTACCCTGAAAGATCTTGGGCTTTCCTACATCAAGATCCATGCATGCAGATATGATTATGTTCTCTTCTGGGGTAAAGATCCAGAAGGCAATGACCTTGGTGACCTTGACACAGTCCAGTATGTCAGAGTGACAGGTATAAGCTGACTCCTGTAGGCAATAGGAAACGTGTGAAGATACTTCGGTATTTCCCGTTGAGGGATAGGCTGGAACGGATGTACATGTCATCACACATGACCAAAGCTATGAAATGGCACGATAGGGAATTGCATGGTAAAGATACCCTTGTACACCCTGCTGACGGGGAGGCTTGAAAGCATATAGACCATGAGTTTCCTCATTTTGCGTCAGAAGTCCGAAATGTGAGGCTATGGCTCTCATCCGACGGGTTCAATCCTTTTAGCAACATGAGTCTTTAATACAGTGTATGGCCGGTGATTTTGGTACCATACAACCTTCCTCCATGGATGTTCATAAAGATGGAATACAATATGTTGAGTTTGTTGATTGCGGAACCCGGTTATCCAGGGAAGTGTCTCGATGTGTATTTGAGACCCTTGATTGAAGAGCTTAAGTTTTTTTGGGACGTTGGTCATCTCACTTATGATAAGTACATGCACGAGATGTTCCAGATGCATGTCATGGTTGTTGGTACCATTAGTGATTTTCCTGCCTATGGGATGTTGTCGGGCAACGTTGTTAGGGGATACAAGGCTTGTCCAGAGTGCCTTAGCGATGAGGGGAGCAGTAGTCATTGCAACAAGATATGCAGATTGGGTCACCGTACTCTCCTTCCGTATGATCACGAATGGGATTCGATGATAAGGTATTTGATGGGACTGTAGAAAACGGTGTGCCTCCTAGAAGATGGACGGGGGAAGAAATTTTAGCAGTGCTTAATGAGTATGATTTTGGGCAGCTCAGCAATCATCCCAATATTGTGGCACCAATACCTGACAGACCCGACAGGTATAAATTTTGGACACATAAGAGCATATTCTGGGAACTCGCATACTGGAGTAAGTTGTTGATCAGACACTACCTAGATATGATGCACATAGAAAAGAATGTGTGTGACAGTGTGGTAGGAACAATGCTGAACTTGGAGGGAAAGACGAAAGACAGTCCGAAGGCACGCATTGATCTTAAAAAAATGGAGATACAAAGACATTTATGGTTGAAAGAAGGGAAGAAAAAATGCCTCAATCTCCTTAGACCGCGAAACTTGACCAGAAGAACGTAATTTTCAAGTGGATGAGTTCTGTGAAGTATCCTTCAAGCTACGCAGGAAATATAGCCCGGTGTGTAAACATTCGGGATAATAAAATGTACAGGTTAAAGAGTCATGACTGTCATATTTTACTACAATGTCTCTTCCCTATTTTCATTCGACCGTTCCTTCCTCATCAGGTGGTGGAGCCGTTAGTAGCATTGTCAAGATTCTTCTAGAAGTTGTGCACAAGGGAAGTGACAAAATCTGACTTCCGGGAAATGCAACAGGACATTATTTTTATATCATGTGTAAATTTGAGAGGATATTTTCTCCAAATTTTTTTGACATCATGTCGCACCTGATGATCCATCTTCCTGAGCAATTGTTGTTTACCGGTCCAGTACACTATACTTGGATGTATCCTTTGGAAAGGTATGTTTTTACACATAATTTTGTTATTTTTCAATTCATAATCATAACATATTACAAAAAATTTATTTATATATAGACAAGTTGGAGACTACAAAGCTTATGTGGCTAACAAATCCGTGCCTGAAGGATGTATAGCTGAAGCATATATTGCGCACGAGTGCGTTACCTATATGAAGTTGTATTTAGGAGCGTTGAAGGAAACTCCACAAACCATACCGGTAGATGTACTGAAGTTCAACCTTTCTATAGTCTCTAATGATGTTGAAGTTTATGGAATTTTACCAGGCTCCTACAAGTTGCAACCACATGAGCTAGTCATAGCCCATTGGTGGGTATTGATTAACTGTCCAAAAGTTAAATACTGGAAAGACATCCATTTATACTGTCCAGACATTCAAGGTGATCTCGACTACCACAAAAAGGAGTTCGTGAACTATTTTGGCGGCTGGGTATGTAATTCTTTATTTTTGTTCATAGCTCATTCGTTGCATAATTATTCATATTTATAATACATTGAATATTTGGTTGCAGATGAACCATATTCAATTCAATGGTCACCCAAATTGGTCGTACGAATTAAGACTTCTAGCGATGAAGCCGATAATGTCAAGAGTTTATCCGATGTGCAAGGTGAATGGCGTGCAATTTATATGTGAACAGAGAGACAATAGACGGAGAACACAAAATTCTAGGGTGATGGCGCATGGTGGGCAGAATGGAGTTAATTATTACGGTGTTCTTGATTCAGTGGTGGAACTCATTTATGGGTAAGGCATGACAGTGCACCTCTTCAAGTGTAGATGGTTTGATACTAAAAGCCCGCAGAGCATGAAGATTAATCAGTACGGGATTTTATCGGTGAACACTGCTACAAGCTGTAACGAAGATGACCCGTTTGTTTTTGAGACATCGGTAAAACAAGTGTTTTATCTTGATGACCTTGTTAAGGGTGACGCGTGGAAAGTCGTCAACCTTGTGCACCCTCGAAACATTTACCGGGCGGCTACACTTGGAGAGGCCGAAGACGACGAAGAAGATGTTGCGTATCAAGAGCCCAGTGCAATAGGTATTCCTAACTCCTCTACAATTCGCCTTAATAATTTCAAAGCGGGTCGTTCGGTTCAAATTCGTGATTTAGACGCAAGGAACAGACGACGACTCTTGTGATGAAGAAATGCATAGATTGCCAGAAATTAATTCTAACACCGAAGAAGACTCATCGGATGATTCCGATTACGAGCCTTCTTAGTTTGAATTTATAATACAAATTGATGTCTGCTTTATATGCTACAAGCTGTTCAATTCATAATTTAGTTTAATTTTGGTGATATATGAATAGGAAATTGGTATGGTTACATTAAACAACCTGTTTTTTTATCTCTTTTTTATTTTTAGCCGACGAAATACATCATATTTCGTCGGCTAAAACTATCTTGGCCGACGAATACCCTAATTTTTTGTCTGCTAAACTATAAACCCTAAACCCTATACTATAGCCGACGAAAAATTAGAGTATTCGTCGGCTAAAGTTAAATAAATAAAATAATAATTTATACCACTGGTTGCGTCTCATCTATTTGAATCTATTTTTAGTTGAAGGTCCGGACAGAATACGTAATTTAGACGGTCAAATTATAGTTTCTTTGAGTTTAGGGGTTGACCGTCCGGATCGATTCCTTAACTTTGTCAGATCAAGCTGAAAATTTATCGACACACATGTTTCAATATAATGATGATATCTGACGGTCAGATTTTCGTTTCACAAGATTAATCGTCACAATCACAACATGTCTACTAATGTTGTATAACTAATTTATCAAGTGTTAAGTAAATGTTCCGTTTTAAAAACAAACTATACGTAGAAGCTTCAAATGAAAAAAATTAGTGAAATAGATATGACCGGAACGATGAAATATGTCTATGGTTGAAAAATCACGTAATTCCGATAAGTTTATATGCTAATAGTTGCGTTCAATGCATTTTTTCATTCTTTCTCTCTAGAGGTAGCCCTATCTCTAATGGTTATTTTTCTTGTAATTTTTATACCACTAGTTGCATCTCATCGATTTGAAACTATTTGTAGTTGAAGGTCCGGGCAGAATACGTAATTTAGACGGTCAAATTACCGTTTTTTTATGTTTAGGGGTTTGACTCACGGGATTGACTGTACGGATCGAGTCCTTAACTTTGTCGGATCAAGCTGAAAATTTACCCACACACAATTTACCCACACACATGTTTCAACATAATGATGATATCTGACGGTCGGATTTTCGTTTCACAAGATTAAACATATAAATTGGGCATAAATTTAATAAATTAGTATAAAAAGTACTATAGCTAACGGAATATTAGTAAATTCGTCGGCTATAGTATTGTAACTAGCCGACGATTTTTTTTAATTCATCGGCTAAAGTGGAATTATAGCCGATGAAACATGTAGTTTTAGCCGACGAATTTTTTATCTCGTCGGCTATAATTCTTCCTATATATGTAAACCCAGCGACAAACCCTAACATTTTCTCTTCTCCTCTCGACAAACCTCTCGGCCTCCACTCCATCTTCTCCCTCTCCTCTCGGCCTCCACTCCACTCCTCCGCCTTCCACAGCCACCGCCCTCTCCCAAACAATTAAGGTATGTGATTCGTTGTATATATTGAATTATATGAATTTATTGATGTATATATTGAATTGAAATTTTAGTATATTTAATAAATTTGGTATATTAAAATATTAATTGGTATATTTAATATATTTGTGATAATGTTGGTAATTTTTTTTATTTGGTATATTTGAGTATAAAAATATTAATTGTTATTAATTTGGTATATTAAAATATTAATTGGTATATTTAATAAATGTTGTTAATTTTTTATAATTTGGTATATTTAATAAATTTGGTATCTTAAAATATTAATTGGTATATTTAATATATTTGTGATAATGTTGTTAATTTTTGATAATTTGGTATATTTTTGTATTAAAATAGTAATTGTTATTAATTGTACAAATTAAAAATTCTAATTATTTAATCAACAGGATGAAAGGCTTGTTTAGTAAATCTAAGAGTTCAAAGGTCTGAATCGTCTGAGGGAACGTCTAGCAACCCTCGGGCGTCGTTTCAGGGCCCAATGGCAGCCCGACGTGCGTCTCTTCTATAGCCGACGCAGAGACAGTCGGGGGCCACACATTCCCCCAGGCAGCCAGACGCCCCTCGCTCGAGGCAATCGAGCATCCCTCACTCCTCGAGGCAGCTGTGGCCTCCGACTCAGACGGAGGTGTCTGCACCACGTATGCCTGAGATACACAGGGCACCGACTCCGGGCCGTACTGTTTCGGAGGGTGGGTCTTCTAGGGTATAGATGTCACCGTCTCTTCTCTACCTTCTGCGTTGATACCGACATTACCAATAGTCGATGACTCAGGGGTGCCGATTTATCCACTGCCCCCGCAGGTGACCCCATCAGCGGCGTACCTGTTCGTGCCTTTTGGTACGAATTTAATTTCTGCGAAGGTATCATCATCGGCGACAGAGTCGGAATCCGTCGCGTCCTCCCCAATGCCCTCAGGTAATGATATATAAATAATTTTTTTTCTTATAATGTCATAATAAGAATAATCTATTAATAATCAATTTATGATAGGCACCGTCGGAGCCAAGCCGACAAGGAAGAAGAGAGGTCCCGTCACAGGAAAGACTCTCGATAAGACAGTGAGTACCTCGGGAAGGATCGTCATCGATAATGACAGGGATAGAAACGTAGTATCGGGCGGGAAGACGAGGATGTACTTCGGCCGTGTGGGAGCGCTCATTAGGGATAGAGTCCTAATGTTGTGATCAGACTGGGGCGAGGTCCTATAAGAGGTTAAGAACATGGTCCACAACACAATGTCGGTAAGTATAAAAAATTTACAATTAACATTATTTATTACATTGTGGATTTATGAAAAACTAAACTAATAAACCTTTTAATGCAGGTGTGGTTTGACATTCCCTAGCACCTGAGGAACACCTGGGCAGACGTTGTGCATGGAGGAAGGTACGTTAGGAAGTTAATGAAAAAAAAATTATGTGTAATTAATAATATTTATAATTTTTTTGTCCTATCTGTAGATACAAGGAGTGGAAGAACGAGTTACGGACCCACTGGACTACGCATGGGAACGAACTTTCTGGTACCCCCCTTGAGTTCCAGTTCAGGGAATACGAGTGGTGTTGGCTTCTGATATCTGAATTCAACAACCTTCATAAACAGGTAATTAAAAATAATAATTTCTTATATTGTTATTAATTAGTACATTTTAAAATATTTTACTAATTTTTTTCCTTTATTGTCCATTTCCCGAGCGAACGCTCAGAACTGGCAATGCAACACAAGGAACCACAATGCTGGTTCTAGACCGTTCGCATCGTTGATAGATGAGGCGGCCAGAGAACATCCAGAAGTCAACCGGTACGTCTATACGTACGAGAAGGCATATCCTGACGCCCAGGAGGATACTATAAGTAGTTTTACATTTTCAAATTTTTTAAATTATATATATATATATATCAAAATGTTAATTAATTATTGTTTCCTATCCAATTAGGCGATGGTGAGGCAGGCTAGTGACGATGTGATGACTGCTATAGTGAGGGAGACATGGCCAGACACGCAAGAGGAAGGCATGTCCGAAGCCATGTCTCAGATCGACATTTTGGATCTCAGGGTTGGGGCGAGAATCATGGGCACAGCATTCCCTCCGTGAGAAAATAACTTCAACTGCCGGGGTCTAGGAAAGAAGGAAGAGGGGGTACTGAAGACCACTCCCGGATTTCAAAAAAAGGCAACCTCAGCCAGCAGCAGAACGACTCAGCAAGAGGCAGAAGTTCAGATATTACGGGAACAGCAAGCCGCCCAGACAGCCTATACAGCCGCTTTACAGGAGTATAATGTGGCAGTATATGCCACCAACCAGGCACAGCAGCAGCAGATATTCCAGTACTTGCAAGTTTTTTCAGCTGCCCAGCTTTATGGACTTCCGCCTCCGCCTCCGCCCATGCCTACGCCTATTCCCCTACCTCAACCGCCGCAACCTCCTCAACAGCAACCTCCTCCTAGCGCGGATATAGATTTAGATGATATAGATTTTATTTAGTTTTATGGGTTTATGAACAATTTATGAATTAATAATTTAATTCAAAACGTTTAGACTACTTTTGATGGTGTATGTTGTTGGTTATATGAAATTGTTTGTGTAATTTGCAGCTTACTTGGATGGTAATTTAGAAATTATGTAGTTTTTTAAGTATAAAAGTACTATAGCCGACGAAATTTATCATAATTCGTCGGCTATAGTATTTTTTATTTTTTTTCAACGTTTAGCCGACGAAATATGGCTTAATTATTCGGCTATAGTAGTAATTTAGCAGACGAAATGTACTATATTTCGTCGGCTATATTATTTTAATTATTAATTTTTTAAAATATTTAGCCTATGATTTATCGTACATTTGGTCGGCTATAGTTTTTTAAATTGGCCGACGAAATATTTATAGTTCGTCGGCCAAAGTCTTAGGTTGAGGCCGACGACAATTTATTTCGTCGGCTAAGTGTGAAACTATAGCCGACGACCACTTTTATTTCATCGGCTAAAGTTATAGCCACCGAGTCTTTGCCGACGATATCTTAGCCGATGACAACTCGTCAGCTAAGATCTTAGCCGACGAATTTGGCTAACCAGCCGACGAAAAATTTTCGTCGGCCAAACTACTGATTACGGTAGTGATAGATTTCAAACGAATGGAATCGTTGGATAATCTCATCATGGAGAAGAAAAGAGTTACTCGCGCTTATGATAAACGCACTAGAGGACGTAGCTTTGGAGTTGAGGATTCCCCCCCCGTAGCTTTGGAGTTGAGGATTTGGTTTGGAAAGTCATTTTACCTTTTGACGAATACGTTCGCGAACGTGGAAAGTGGTCTCCAACTTGGGATGAGCCTATTGTTATTGATCGTCTTGTTGGAAAAGGGGCTTATTACCTCAGTGAGTTGGATGGTGAAATCCATGCTAATCCTATTAACGGTCGTCATTTGAAGAAATATCTCCTAGTATCTGGGAGTATAAAGATCCTCCAACAGTCGTTCAACCTCCAGATAAGACTTTGTTCTTTCTTTGAAACATGTATGACCTGGGGGGCATGGTGCAAATGACAAGTTTGTTTGGTTTAGCTTTCTCTAGAACCCGTTTGCGGCAACCAAAATAAATTGGGGGCAACACTACACCATCTGAGAGGTTTTATACCCAATTTTTCAAATTTTCAATTTTTGTTATGTTTTCAAACTTTGAGAGTTTCATTCAATTTGTAACTATTTGAGTTGCAATTTTATTTATAATCATTGAACCAACACATGTGGTTTAAAGTTGGGAAAACAATTTTTGTACAAGATACAAACAAAGATATGAGAAACAATCAAGTGTTTTATTCATAATTGGCTTTGTGGCCATAAACTTTTACAATACAAAAAAGTCAGAAAGTGGCTTTGATACCATAATACAAGTCCTACTGCTATTTGCCAGCTAGCGTAAGAAGTACAAGATAGTAGAAGCAGCTGGAGAATTGGAGAGTCAAACATACCATCTGGCAGAACATGTGATGATCAAGGAACAAACACAAGCCAGGATGAGTTGGTACAAGGTGACAGTCTCCATTATCTTTCTATTAACTACGATGTGAGGATACTTCACGTTCGAGCAAATCCTACAACAGTAGTTACACTTTGAGGAAGGGCATGAGAACATGCCACTAAACTTATGTATCATATGAGAATAGGCCACTAAAATTAAGAGAGAGGCTCAAGGAGGTTGGTGTCTGTGGAAAGAGTTTCTTGAGGAGAAAAAGTTGAGAGAAACGAGCCATGGCAAACTTGTTGTGTGGATTGGAAGGAACTATGCTGAGTTCCCAATTTATAGCGAAGGATGGATCAACCTCGAAGGCTTTGGAAAATGGTTTTTGATTAATTGTTGGTCAAAAGTAGTTGTGTTTCACATTTTTTCAGGATCTCAGCATTAATTCAAAATCAGGCTTTGTGATTTCCTGAGAAAATGCATTTAGAAGAGAATCGGAGTAGTTCTTTTAATTCCTGGAATGAGGTTTGGGCTATCTACAACAGAAATTACAGAATTCAGGCCTAATGGCCTGCCTACAGAAGTTTGCTAGCGAACCTAATATCTATCTGGATTCTCTCAAGATCAGCCTTCGACAGGAGAGCTTTTTCCTTGGCCTTCTTTTCGGAGTCACCCGCCTGTGCTAGCTAGTTTTTTAACTTTTTGATTTTTGGGATTCACTCCTGAATGGCAGAAAGTTTGGCCTGTTTCTCCTCGCGTGCTTGTTTCAGTAGGACTTCTAGGTCCGCTATGCGTTTGTCCGCGATCACAGTAGTCTCTTGATAGTCAGCTTGGAGTTGGTTGGATGCTTCAGAAAAGGTCTTCGAGAGTTCATTCTTTTGTTCGCTGGAGACTTGTGCATCATTTTTATCTGACTCCAAGTGTTCAATTTGTGAAGGCAAACGCTACATACAGCTTTCTAAGAGCTCTAGCTTTTCTTCATCCACATGGCCTTGGAGGGACGAGATGGCTTCGAGGATCTTGTTTTCATTCTCCTCCAATGTGATGTCAACAACATCAAGATTCGACAGGAATTCCTTAGCTGCAGCTACTCCAGGGTTAATGGTGGAAATCTCAAAGAGAGCTTGAAGGCTTTCTTCCAAGAACTTGTTAGCAATAGGAACAGTGGTAATGGCTGCATCTATTGGAGCACTGGCTTTGATGATAGGCTCTTCTTCAACTGATAATACCTGAAAATCAAAGACTTAATCAGTTATTTCCCAAGAGTGACATCAAGGGTGGTATAACAAGATGTTAGAAGGATATAGACCTCAGTTGGAGGGAAAGACCCTTGTGAAGCCACTAAGGTGGAAGGGGAAATATCCTCAGGTTTCTCGGGAGCCAAAGATGCATTGGAGGATTCAGGAATATCAACTTGAGGAATATTCGCGGTTGGTAAGGGAGTTGATTCCTAGAAATAAAAACTAAGTGTGAGCTTTGTGAAATGTAAAAAAAGCTATAAGAGAAGTAGAGCTATTATACCTGGACGATTGTTGTCTTGAAAGGTTCTGCATCTTCCTGTGTAGTACTAATGGTCGCCCCGGAAGGAATTCGTGCTTCATCTGGTGGGGTTTGAGCTGCTAAATGTGCATTCGAGGATGTGTCCTGGTTTTTGGTTCCTGTTGGAAGATGTCAAGAAGACATGAGCGTGAGTTTTTCTAACAGGAAAACTAATAACTAATAATCACAAGAAAGTTATCTTACTTGTGAAACATGAGTATCTGGTGATCTCACATCAGGGGCTACCTCTGGAAATTCTGAGCAATAGGGTTTGAATTATACTCCACATCATGAGCAGCCCCTGCAAGGATGATCATTTTGTTATTTTCATTGGATTCGCCGAGGTCTTCTGAGGAGGAGTCCTCTGATAATGGATAGCTTCTAGTCTGACAGTAAAATTGGGATCACCGTTAGAGGCCTCAGCGTCTGAGGGGTGTAGTATTTAAAGAGGAACAGCGTTAGATCGAGGTAGTACACTACACAGCACAGCGTCTAATAGCCAGTCTCTTTCCCAGTTTGAGGGAGGAGGTGTATGGATTGGGGCATGTTGCGAAGAAGAAACATCTGTTGGAATGATTTTTCGTCTACGAGTTAGCTGCAGCAGGGTTTATGTTAATAGCCTTCAATATGAAAAAGCAATAGTGAATGAGTCAAAATGTTCTTAAAAGCTTACTGGATGTGGCTCAATGTCTTCATAAGAATCATCCATGATTACTCTCCTGCTCCTCTTGCTAGGTTGTGAAGTTAATGCTTGGGCTGGAGGTACGCTTGGATTTTGTTCCTACATGGTTAAGCAATCATTTGGTGGTTTGTTAACTAGAATAAGTAAGAAGCAGTTTTTGAAGGAAAGATGCAGTTACCTGTTGATTCGCGGTTGAACTCTCAATTGACGCGAATTTCTTGAGAATAACAGCTCCATCAAGAATGGCTGTCTTCAGCAGAGAGGAAGGATCTGGCATGTCTGAAAGTCATCTTGAAGAAAGTGCTGATGTTTGTAGGCCAGTGATGATCATGGAGAGAATCCTACCACTAAGTGTACTCTGGAGAAACATCGTTAGTATAGAACAACATGTCAAAGCTGTGGATCTTGACTGTGGTTGGGATTAATCTGGACTTGAAACAAGGATCCCTGATCTTCTGCCTTGGCACTTTCTCGATTCGCCAGGAGCTGTCACAGTTGAGGCTGTTAGTGAGAGGATAAGGTAGACCAAGTTGGCGACAGAAGTGGTTGGGTGCATATAGTTCAAAGCCAGCTAGCTTGGGGAGAGGAATATCCATCACAGAGATAAACTGATTAAACAGTGTTCGCCCTTCAAGAGATTGTGTTGTGGACCACATGAACCCGTTCGCCAGAGCTTCAGGATATTTATGATTGAGGACTAGAAGACCGGAGTCTAGCGTGGTGGCGTCCAAGTTGAATAGGTACTTCAGAGACCTGACATATCCTATAGATGGAGGTGAAGAAGCATTGGCGAATGCTCTCCCTAGTACTTGATTCGCTGTGAAGTCTGTGACCTGCTCATCTCTGAATTGGACAAAGTAAATCTGCAACCAGAGGTCTAGTATCCAAAGGGGACCAGACACATCACTATAATTTAACTAATGGAGGGACAACTTGTACAGTGCTCTATAAAGGAAACCCAATACCAGTTGAGCCAAGCCAAGACGGTGTGCGTTGAAGAGAAGGGTTGCAGTGCGTGCTCAGGTCTTAGTCAATTTTTGAGTGGTGGTGCAGGCCACAAACTTATGAAGCCAGAAGTCAAGGAAGGTGATTCCGCTCTGCTCATCTGCGCGAGCATAGAAATGTCCAACCCATCCTTTATAGGGCAGGTGTGTAGGATAGTCTGTTGGGTTGGTGATGTGGAAGACATCTGCATCTTTAAAGAGGTGTTCCTGGTATGCTTCTTCAGTAACTGGAAAGCCAGTGATTGCATAAATGTCCAGGAGGGTGATGCCCATCTGACCAAACCTAAAATCAAAGGTATTACTGTAGGAATTCCAGAAACATGTAGCAGCCATCATTGGGGGTCGATTCACGCCGCGACTGTTCAGGTTGAAACTGAGATCAATAGCATCCGCGATTCCTGCCAGTCTCTATCGATCTAGATCAAGAGCTCGACGATTCTGATACCACTGCATCATTTGATCACTTGGAAATGGCCAGACTCCAATTCTGGCTGGACAGTCACTTTGCTTCTGGCAAGAGGTGACATCTACATAAACGTTTTAGAAAAGAAAAATGGGGATCCTGGATTCATGATAGTAGTGTTGAACTTCCGTGAACTTTTTTATGAATGCCCTAAGTCCGGCGATGGCTCTGGTGGTCAATTCCAGATGAGAATGGGTTGAGTGAGCAATAGCTTTGATGTTTTTAGAGATTCTTTTGCCATCAATGACAGTGTCATGAGTTGGAATGTCAGCCATGGTATTGAAGAAAGGATGAGAATGAGATTTGGCGTTAGGGTATTTAGAAGAGTCGAACAGGTGCCTCTGAATCGAAGTGTTTGTTTGCTGAAGATAGACGATGGTGAAGGGGGAAACGATATAGCGTTTCCTATTATTTTAAAGAAACTAGGCCGGGTTTCTAGCCCTTATCGATTTCACAAGTGGGCTTTGTGTTCAATCTCAAGGCCTGGGGGCAATGTTTGGGCCAAAATATTATCTTTCAGTGAATGCTTAGGAAGAGAGCCCAGTGGACCGATTCTTGCGGTCTACGTTATTATTAATGTGTTTCATGTCGATTGGAAGTCATGATTGATAAGGATTTATGGTTGCTTAAGGAATCATTTGAAGATCCAAGAAGATTTGATATGCCTTGATCCGCAAGAAAGAACACACCCTAGTGTTCACTATATAAAGGGGTCAAGTTACAGAGATACGACACATCTCAATGAATCAATACAACTTCTTTTGCACACTGCAAAACAAGCCTCTCCGGAGCACCTCTACCAAAAAAGATTCCTTGATTCTTTTTGTCCACCAAAGCCCTATCCGTAGGCATTCCCCGCTGCTACTCACCAAAGCACGACCCGTCGGCATTATCCGCTGCTACCTCACCAAAGCCTCATCCGTGAGCACAACCCGCTTCTACTCACCAAGCCTCATCCGTGAGCGAACAGTCCACCACCGCTTCATAAAGCCCTATCCGTAGGCGAGTACCCACAAAAAACCATTGTTGGAGTGAGAACTCTAGCAAATATCCAGAGTTTGTCAGAGATCCTTTGGCGAACGCACCTGCTCCCGTGATTTTTAGCTCTGCTCAACCACATCGGTCTGAGTAGGAACGTCCGCTTCGTAAGAGGAGGAGAAAAATCCTAGTTGCTCTTCAGCTAGGTCTAAGAAGAACCTGAATGCAGGTCTGACCAACGCCTGTACAACAATCGTTTGAAGAGACGTCAGAAGATGAACCCGCATCAAGATCAAGGTTGTACCTGACCCATAGGTACTGGCACGCCCTCAAGCTTGGTTGCTCGAAGAAATCCATTTTCACGCTGAACAATATATACTAAATTTTAATGATGATGGTTTACGCGTCTTGAATCCTATTTGTGTGTTACCCCTTGGTAAGGTTTTGATGAGGCAACACTATAAGCATCATTCCGGCATAAAGACACACGACACAAGGGAGATTGTTATAAAAAAATTTATGTGTGTCTTGGTCCATAGCTTGAGCTTAGCCCATTGGTCTTAGTTGTAATAGGAAACTTGTACTACATTTTATATATGTCTCTTTGTACTACACATAGCACATGTAGTACATTTACATATTATGCTCTATGTGAACTCCTACATAAAGGCCTCCTCATTTGATGAATAATACACAACTTGAAAGAACTTGATTCACTCCCTCATATTTCCCAGAACATATCAATTAATAATTAAAGCTTTCTTGTATATGCTCAATTCAATGGGGAGAGGGAGTGGCTGAGAGAGAGAGAGAAAATTATAAATCCATAGAAATCTCATGTCTAAGGGGCTAGATTGTTTTTCTTACAATTTACGCTAGACAATCCTTGCAAATCCATCTTTTAACAAATCATTAATAATTCGTGTGTTTACTGAATACCCTCACACTTCTTTAAATTTAAAATATACCTTTATAAATCTTAATATAATACTCTCAAACTTTTTTGAATTTAAGATTTGCTTTATAAATTCTAATTAAATACATTAAAACTCTTCAAATTCAAAAATATCAGCTAAACATGGTAGAAATCCAAATACAATACTCTGTTTTTGTCTCCAAATGCAAGTAATAAACGCTGATTCCTTGGCTGAATAAGTTAGAATTTCGAATCAGAAGCTGTGAGATAGTGCCAACTGCTCTCTCACACACAGCTCAAACGCATGGCGCTCTTGGTTCATAGACTCCACTTCACCCTCTCCTCTTCTTCTCTTTCTTCTTCACTCCTCTTCTCAAATGACAACAACCTCCGACCAATTTCGCCAATCTCAGTCTCCTCCAACCTCACACTTTCAGGCAACTCCCACATCCTCCATTTCTCAGTTCCGCCATTGTTTTACTATTCTCATACTTGAATGCTTTCAGGTCATCGGTTCAATTTCGGCGACAAGCATCACAGGGCTAGAATCGCAACCTCGGGCTTCACTGCAAAGCTTGCCCAGGAAATTGTAAGTATATATGCACACCTGTTCCTTCAATTGGATCCTATGAATTTGTTATTTTCAAAGAGAAAATGCTGCTTGGATAATGCAGAAACCTGAGACTGTGGTTGTGAAGGATAAGAGCGTGTCGGTGATTCTCTTGGCTGGAGGCAAGGGTACAAGGATGGGTGTAAGTCGTTTTTTTATGTTGTGGTTGTCACCATTTTCTTGTATAGTATTTTTTGGAGTGTGATGATGTCTTTTTCTGTTATGTTTGTGCACTAGGCCAGTATGCCGAAACAGTATCTCCCGCTTTTAAGCCAGCCGATTGCATTGTACAGGTAACTTATTCAACCAATGCCTTAATATGTTGCGTCGATTAAGCCGATGGATGCTTCTGTGCTAATTCACTAAAATGCTGATTAAGTAATTATCCTATGTGTGTTCAGTACCTAATGACAGGGATTCCTTTTGTGCAGTTTCCGGCCCTTAAGGCTGTTTATGTTTGTCATCTTTCCTTTTTTCTATATGCAAAGTTTGTGCTCTTTTGATGGAGTATTTGTCTAACCTCGTGCAGCTTCTATACTTTCTCTCGCATGCCTCAAGTGAAGGAAATCATTGTAGTTTGTGATCCCTCCTACAGGGATGTTTTTGATGGTTCCATTCCTCTCTTACTCTCTTGCTCTCTCTTTGTAACGTGTGTTTGCCTCTTTGACATGTTTGTCTGTCGGATTTAGTGTTGTATAAGACTTTTATTCTGATTCGGTTTTGGTTGGGTTGTCAGACGCCAAGCATAAGATCCCCACAGACCTCAAATTCACGCTACCTGGGAAGGAAAGACAAGATTCTGTTTACAGTGGACTCCAGGTGCATGCACATCATTCTTTTTTGAGTAAAGAGAGATTTTATTACTGAATACAAATATTGTACATAAGGAAATCTAGCAAAAATTATGGAGCGAACCAGTTAGATTTAGTGTGATTATCAGTAGACTCAAAACCAAACCCTGCTAAACAGTGAGCAGCTTGGCTTGTCTTGAAGCAAACTGTACTCGGAGAACCTTGTTTTCTTCTAAGGAAGCTTCAATGTCTTCCACTATTACACTGAGAAGAGATAGATTCATTTCAGTGGAGTTGATAGCAGTGACTGCTACTCTCAACGATTGCATCTTTGACTTCCATAGCTTGAAGTAAGTCAGTACCGCATCTTACTGCCTCGAACTCTGCATGAAGAGGTGATCTTTGTATGCTCCATTCTGTAAGCAAAACCTGCTAGAAACAGACCTATATAATTGCGTAAAGCACCCCCACACCACTTCGAGTACCAGCAGGTACTTAAGCTCCATCCACATTGAGCTCAAGAGTCTGACCAAAGCAAGGTAATTTTTTTGTTGACTTCAAAGACATGGAGGGCTGGGAATTTGCAAGAGTAAATTCCTCATACCATGCGATGTAAGAAATAACTGATCATGAGTCATGCCTTTGTTATTCCAAAGAAGATCATTCCTATTCAGCCAAATACTCCATCGAAGAACCAGAAATTTATCAATCACAGGATAAAAAGGTAGCTAGGAGATAGTGTAAAATAGAAGAGTGGTCTACCAAAAACCTCTTTACAAATATTGCATGTGCAATATAGATGTTCCAAAGATTCCACCTGATGATGACACACTACACAATTTAACTCACCTGTGTAGCCATTTCGACTTAAAGATTTCCTAATGGGCAGCAGAGTATGCACCACCCTCCAAGCAAAAATGGCCACCTTCTTGGGAACCTTAGCTCTCCATAGTGGCCTCTCAGCATTAGAAGAGGAAGCTTCCCATACCAATTCAAAGATCTCGAGCCACCTTATAAGAAGATGCAACTGAAAATGGCCTTTCTTGTTGAACTTCCCGGAAGGTATGTCGAAATTCGATCTTCTCCTAAAAGGAGTGGAAAGAATACTTTCTGCCACTGGCAAAGGGAAACAAGCATGAGAACTCATATCTATTGAATCAGAGAAGCCAACTCAAAAGCAGTATCAATAGATGAACCAATCAGAAGATCAAATATAAATAGATGAACCACTACCAATACGCCGTTGTAAACCAGCTTTCACAATAAGTCTCACGTCCATTATACTTAGCCAGTAGCATGTACATCATTGTGTCCATACTTCAAGAAACAAAAGTCACCTTGACCCTCAACAAGATTCTTTGTTTTGCTTTCTTTAGGAAAGGTCTCTGAGTTGTAGCCCGGTATTGAATCTACCTAATAAACACATTAATATGACATCTTCAATGTTTTATCTCAAAGTCAGTTGCAACAGCTTTCACAATATTTGAAAATGAGAAGCCTGTCTTGGTTATTTTTCTTGGATATGCTCCTTTTTAATGAAAACAAGATTTCTTAGTTGACTCATGTGTATTGTGTATTTGTAATATCATCTATGCTACTTATATGACGATGGAAAAAAGAAAGAATGCACTCTCCCATCTGATGTGGTTAAACCTTTTACGTATACATATGTAGCACATTGTGTGTTGGCAGTTGATCCATCTATATTCATCCGTCTTTCTTTCCCTTCATTTTGCGGGAGTGAATTTCACACTCCCCTCTACGACATATTTCACTCTTCGACTCCTTTTCTAGAACATTGGAGGGGAGTGGGAGTGCAAGTATGAAAATATTGGAAAATAGTGTGAAGCTCACCCTTCTTCTTTCTTACTTTAATGGGTAGGCATTCATCACATGCATGCGTACATACCTACTTTTGTTCACCTTTACTGACCTAGTAGTAGCCCACGTGTCAACTAAAGTTCTTAATTATCTTTTTAGAAACCAATTAGTATCTTCAATTGGTGATCTTTTCCAAAACTGCATTATTGTAAAATGAGGTTTTGTAAGTACACCTAACTTATCCTCAGATGCAACTTCTGTGTACAGGCTATTGATTTGACCTCTGAACTTGTTTGCATCCATGATTCTGCAAGACCTCTGGTATCATCAGAAGATGTTGAGAAGGTCAGACTTCTTTTTACTTGTATATCTAATTCATTCACGTTTTTCTGTTTTGAGTTTTGATGTTATATATAAATAGACCACCGTGTTTTCTGTACAATCATTATGCATTGTGTCATAGATATAGATCAATATTCTTATGTAAATACATCACTGTCTGAACTATTAAATAAATGTTGTTATCTGTACACATCCTGAGTATTGGAGTAAACATCTTCATGCACAGACACAACTTTGCAGGTTTATGCGTAGAACTAGACATGTTTAAAATTGCTTTAGAAAGATTTTCAGAAAGGGCGAAGAGGTTGGTATTTTTTTCAGTAATCTAGTATTATAAAAACCTACAGCCATGTCAAAGATTATGAAAATTTGTAAGAATTTAGCCCTAACTTGGTCATCCCTACACGTGAGGCGTTGTATAGCCTACAAATGATGAAACTTTGCTATCAAGATACACGGCTCTCTATTTAATTAGATTAATTGTTGGTGTAAAGAAGAATAGTAAATGATAGAGCAGTTTAGGGTAGGTTATCGTACCAATACTTGCCCATAAATATTTAATTGCTCCCAAAGGACCTCTAACCATTTGGTAGCATGTAAGGATCACTTCACCTATCCAAATAAGTGTTTTTGTTTAACATTCCTTGCTGCCAGTCAATATGTCAAAAGAATGTATATGGAATCTATGGAATTTATCACATAGATATGTATTGTGTTTACGTTTTTCCTCAACTTATGGTAAGATAAAGCACACCTACCAAGTCCAGAATCAGTGTTTGGTTGTTGTTTCAGTTATTTTGGTGTATCCTTGGAGTTTTTGTGAATTTGTTTTCTTGTGCTGCATGTGAAGTCATTTTTCTTCTTTGAGTATTAAAGAAAATAATCCGAGCAAGAATTGAATGCTTTTAGGTTCTCAAAGATGGTTGGTTAAATGGAGCAGCTGTACTAGGCGTTCCAGTAAAAGCGACCATCAAAGAGGTAATTATCATTCATAGTGACTTGCTTTCAGACTTACACTACTTGCAGTTGACTAATAATTAAACTACAGCCAATTTGTATGATGCTTTTAGTTTAGTTCTCCTTATTCTCCCTTCAGCAGAACATATGTGGTTGTATTAGGATGTCACGTAGCTGCTAGTTTCCATGTTCCTTTTAGTTTTTTAACATTCATGTATCCTTCCTGGAGGTACTTGAGTAATTCTCAGTAAAGTCTGTCAATTTGCTGCTTTTGTCCCCACTTAAACACACATATGAGGGGGATTGCAACTTGTTTGTAGAACATGAATCCTGCATATAGCCCTTGTCACTGAAATTCCTGGACTTATTGCAGGCAAACAATGAGTCTTTTGTAGTTCGAACTCTGGACAGGAGAACACTTTGGGAAATGCAGACACCACAGGTTCATTGTTTACAGAATTTACCTCTCTCACTTCAGGACTTTGGAATATTCTAATAGCTTTTGTCTTCAATTCTCACAGGTCATCAAACCTAAATTGCTCAAAAAGGGCTTTGAGCTTGTTAACAGGTACATAGGGAGTCCTGTTGATTTTGTTGTGCAATGATAAATGCAAAACTGCTGTAATAAATAAATTATTAGGAAATGAGTCAATGAATATACATGTTGAGGATGTGAATAATTCAGAACCTTCCCAAACCGGAATCCTATCATCCGCTAGCTATCCCTTGAGAGTTGACTGATCCTTGTTTTGTATAAGAAGCGCAATTAGAAATCTTAGGAGTTGACTCGTTATGCTGTGTAATATTGATCAAGAGAGACAATAAGTTTGTGAGTTTTGGCATGCAAATTTCAATCTAAAAGCACTGTTGGACACCTATATGTATTTCCATCTGTCTCGGATCTTAATAATTGTAATTTCCACAGAGAGGGCCTTGAAGTGACTGATGACGTGTCTATTGTTGAACACCTTTCACATCCTGTTTACATCTCTGAAGGATCTTACACCAACATCAAGGTAGTGAAATATCCCGCTTTCTGCATTTTTGGTATTAACCCTAACATGAATACTGAACAAGTTCTGCACCCTATCCCTTGATTTGGAAGTTGATCACTGTATTTTAAAGTTCATCTGTGGAGGAAAGAATCTCATTTCGTTTCACTACGAATATTTTGCAGGTGACAACCCCAGATGATTTGTTACTCGCAGAAAGAATATTGAGTATGGACACTAAAAAACTAAAATGTCCTCAGAATGATCTTGTTAACATTTGTCTATGAATCACCTTGGTGCACATAAGATCTTTGAAAACAGTTCAAAGTAGCATGATTCATTCAACAGACTACCCTTGCTGAGATATATGCAGCCATTGCTTTCGGAATCAGGTGGTGTTATAACTGTCTCCAGAAGTGTCAAAGTTTTAGGTCCAGATGTGGAAAAGAAAAGTTCAATTGCAGGTAGGTTGCTATTGGAAACAGTTTTAGTTGGGTTTAATAAAATTATGGTAAGGTATATGAAATGTAACAACTTGGTTGTTATTCTCACTGAAGTATGATGAATGGATGGTTTTGAGATACCCAATTTTTTGTAAAAATTTTAATTACTGATTTATCCCTCATAATAAATGAAAAGGAAAGCTTTATGCAGTAAATTAAGATGAAACTAATTTAAGCATTCAAGCTTAAGATATATTTCAAGTACTGGTCTTAAAGAACCTTTGGTGCTACTGTCTAAGTTGGTAGTAGAACATTATTAGATGTTATTTTTTTCCAACATTTAACGGTAGATATTACTTGTTTTGAGATAGTGGTATCCTTGGCCCAAGGATACGAGAAATACTTGCGTCAATACCGGTATTGATACGTGCGTGCATACTCTCATTTTTTACATATTTCTAACAATGTAAATTATAATCTTAACCGTTTCAAAAGTTTAATTAACCAATCAAGATCATCTCTGCAAAAAATCAATTTGAAAAAAGATCGTTTGCTCAACCAAATACATCAATTAAATGGACGGCAGTTCATGAGGCTGCTAACTTTCACCATAACTGTCCATTTGATTGAAGCATTTGGTTGAGTAAACGATCATTTTCCAAATTGATTTTTTGCATATGTGATCTTGATTGGTTAATTAAACTTTTGAACGGCTAAGATTATGATTTACATTGGTAAAAATATATAAATAAATGAGAGTATGCACGCACGCGTCAATAACGGTATTGATGCAAGTATTTTCCCAAAGATACTGTTCAAATACACATGATCAACTGGGTAGCTGAGGTTTACAATGTTTCAAATCCCAGGAAATCAATTATGTCAAGATCATTATCTTGGCTTCTCTTTCTTCTCCTACCTTTTTTGGTTGAAAATTAAAGCCTTGAAATGAACCCCATGAGTATTACCAACAACAATTACAACATGACCCTATACGTGCAAACCCGGGAATCAATCACTTCACGTCTGCTTGCATCTTGACCTCCATAGCTTGAAGGAAATCAATACCGTATCCTACTGCCTATAACGCAGGGATGGAGCCAGGAATTTCAGGGTTGATAAAACTTTTGGAAATATAAATAAAAATACAAATGTTTGTAGGAGAATCAACTCGTTAGAACAAGAACTAATTTGGTCATGAACAGCAAATAAATAGAGAAAATATGACTTGATGGAGAATCCAATAGTTTAGAACTAGGTAGACCATATGAATTTAGTTTTTTGTTTTTCCTTTTTTTTATTATTCTCTATAAGTCGATCAACTACTATAGGGAAAACTCTAGCTGACGAGAAAAGAAAGAGAAATTTAGGGATTTTAATTCTATTTTCATTCATATTTTGTTTACAGAAAATTCTCTCTAGCTCTTAATTTAGTAAAAATTTTCCTACTAATAAAAAAAGATTCTAAAATTCTCATCAGCTCAATAGACTCTTAGAGCAAACTCAACAGCTTCTTCAAAATTTCTTTAAAATAAGAAAGTAAAAGCTAAATTCTCTAATTTTTTTGCTTTAACTCCAATAGCTTCCCTATTTTAGAGATTTTGACATTTATTACAACAATAAAATAAGCTATATCATTATTAATTATATCAACATTTTATATATTTTTTGTATTAACAATAACAAACTCAATAAAATATTATATATTTGATAACTTTTTCTTGGAACATGTGAAACATTTAATTTTGGAAAATGAAGACTTTGCTACAAATTTGGGGAATGAGTGCTTATCTTTCTTCTCCATCCCTATTTTGGGGAATGAGATGGGAAAGCTGTTGGACCTAAAAACAGTCAAAAATTCCCTAAAATTGAGAATATCAATAAAATGTGGAAGTTGTTGGCTTGATCTTAGATACTTATTCCCAGTAACAAAATTCTTAACTTTTTATGGTTTTTCCCTGACCATATTACCCTCGTCTCTTACCTCTAATCCTCTTTCTCGACACCACTCACAATCAGATACTCTCTCTCTCTCTCCTACGAGGACGACGTTGGCTCGACCTCGACTGCACTAGCCTCCGATGACGATGTCAGCTAGACCTCAACTGTGTCTCTAATTTTATCGTCGACGACCACTGCCTCGACATTGATAAGATCTCAATGGAAGCACCGAGATCTGTGATCCAAATCAACGAAGACGATGCAAGGTCTCTGAAGTTCAAGCTTTCGCGAACAGCCGAATCAGTGGGTGATTTAGGAGTGATTTGGAATTAGGGTTTAGTGAGAGCATCGATTCAATCTGATCTAGAGGCATAGTTATTTGGGATGATCTACACCATGACGCTAAAGTAGTCAGTTTCTCAAGAAGAGTTTATTCAGGTTGATTTGAAATCCCTATTGCAGAATCTAGATGATGCTTCTATTATTGATGTAAGATTGATTCAGATAGTCATCTTTGTCGCACCCCGGGGACTATTCTCGGTCCCGGAACACGACGGTAACCGTCGTAATCCCGATCTAGCGAGTAATCAATACGTCTTTCGACGTATTGATGACCCACCGGACCGAAACCACAAGGCTATAAATGAAATAAACAATACATGAATGATAATATGAATGTCAAATACTGAATGACAAAAGATCAGAGTAGCATACAAATGTTTTACAAGCGGAAGATAATAGAAAATACCCGAGACAGAAATAGTACATGAAAAAGTCTCGAAACACTGGGCCTGAATAATGTCTCAGAGTATCCAACAGATAACAACAACAAAGATACGGAAATCAAGATACATGGAAACCACACCAGAATGGGAGTCCTCGAAAAGTGAAGTGCACGATAACCGACGCTCCGCGATCTAGTCCAGCTCCTCTAGTGACGGGTGCTGTAGACCTGAAAAGATGTAGAGGTGAGCAACTGTCCTCGCTAACCCAAATGGGGCCAAAGCCATCCAAGTCGGGGTTTAAAACCCATGAGAAAACATTTCGTATATATATATATATATGTAGGTACTCGTAAGTACGAAAGAGCATGTGGAAATGTAAATGCACGCCACGCACACAAAGCTCGGTAAAACATGTGACCACATATGAAAGAACTCACTGGATCTGAGCGGCCGAAATCCCGGGTTTGTCTTCACTGCAAACCGGGGCCAACTATCTAAGCGCCCGAGTGCGCAGAATAGCGAGAGCGTCCATTTCCAGCTAACGCCCAACAAATAGCAGGCCACACTTACGTCACGTTTTACTCTGTACGAGACGAGCGTAAGCGGGATAAATGAATAAAATAAACAGGGCATAGCCCCTCCGGAGGTTTATGGTCATCGACACCGCAGGAGTGCTAGAATACTAGGTCCCGTCGCTCTCAGGCCAAACACCGGAAATCAGGACGACGGTACTACTTTTCGATCCAAAACTCACACACACACACCAAGTGCTATAGGAAGCATGTGGTCAAGCTTAAAACAATGCATCATTATTTAATAAGTATAAAGTGAAAGAGCCGCAGACCCAAGAGGGTTTCGGCTCACCCATTGGGCGTGCTCCCCCTACCTGGTATGACGGTACAGCTGGCTGCGCTCCAACTCCTGGTCCTCCTGAAGTCTGCGTAGACTAGCTCCTGAGTCTGTGGGTGAGACAACAGTGATAGTCAGGTGTAAGTAATTCGAGGATCTATCTACGACTAAGACTTGATAAACACTCTTTGTTTATCTTTCTGACATTAGGGTTTGACTTGTTTGACACTCCGATTCTCGAACCGGCGAGAAATCGGGATTATTTCTTATTCAGTACTTACGTCGTTTTGCCACATTTACAAACTAAAGGTCTTTAAAACGTTTAACCGTAGTGTTCGAAAACGTAAAATAGGTGTTCTACGGCATAAGTTAAAAGACAACTTTGGAATAGTAAAAGTCAACGGTCAACAGTAAAGTCAACAGTCAACGGTCAAAAAAGTCAACGATCAAAAAGTCAACGGTCAAAGGTCAAAAGTCAAAAAGTCAAAGTCAAATAGTCAACCGGTCAAAGTAAACAATAAAAGTAAAACTGTAACAGTAAAACAGTAAATGTAAAACAGTAAAAGTAAACAGTAAAAACTGTAACTGTAATTATTTCAAACAGTTAGGGGCAAATTGGTAACTCTGCCCCTGGGTAAAAAGTAAAAGTAAAACTGACACGGTAAAAACCAGGGTTTTTACCGTGCCGGTTCCCGACCGGTTCCTTCGCCGGATTTCAAGGTTTTTCCGGCCAAACCGAGTTCCTAGACCTGCATAACAACATCTACACTACTCCAACAACACAGCAGGCCAAGATTTGAGAGAAAAGACAGAGATCCATACCCTTGAAGCTCCCCCACTGTTTTTCCGGCGAATCTCCTCCGGCGGAGCTCCGCTCGGCTCCTCCTTCCTCCTCCTTGCTCCTGGGCGGCTCCTGGTGGCGCCTGGGAGTGTCCTAGCTCTCCAAAAGTGCTTGTATGCTTCGATCTGTGTTACACAGTAAACCGGATCTTCCCCTCGTTGCTGGGCGTCGCTGGTGGTCTGGACAAGGTCGCCGGGGCAGGGCGAGGCTGATGGAGGCGGCGGTGAGGCACGACGCGCGCCGGACGGAGGTGCAGCTGAGCTGCTGTTGAGAGGAAGAAGAGAGAGACAGGCTTTCTGTTTCGAGAGAAGACAGAAAGAGAAAGGGAAGAAAATGGAAGGAGACCGAAGCGGAAAGTAAGGAGAAAAAAGGAAGGATAAAGGAGTGGTGAGGGAAGAGGGTAAGGAGATAGGGTTTTTAAAGAAGAATGAATGGCCATGATTCGTCGATCGAATCAACGGCCACGATTTAATCCCAATTCCCAAAATAATTTCAAAACCAAATCCATTTTCGAAAATTCATTTCAAATAACCAAACATCGAATTTAAACGTAAAAGTCGTACGAAAAATACGTGAAGTGCCGGAAAATATTCCGTAAATACTTTCACGCATGTGGCGACGTGTGTCTTAACGTAAAAACGTTAGACGAAATGACGATGTACTGAAAAGTAATCGGAATTAAACCCTAAGTGTGTCGGAAAATTAAATTAAAATTTCGGGGTCTCACACTCTACCCCCCTTAAATTGAATTTCGTCCTCGAAATTTACCTGACATCAGAAGAGGTGTGGGTGAGCCTGCCGCATGACTGACTCAAGCTCCCAAGTAGCCTCTTCCTCACTATGGTGATCCCACTGAACTTTCACCACTGGAACCTCACGGTTCCTGAGCTTCCTCACATCACGATCCAAGATGCGGTACGGTCTCTCCTCGTAAGAAGCATCGCTGCGCAGCTGTACATCAGTCCAAATAACATTCTGTGGGGCACCCGGTGGGCTCTTCCGTAACTGTGAGACGTGGAACACGTCATGTATATGCTGCAGTCGTGGTGGCAGGTGAATCCGGTAAGCAACGGATCCAACTCTCTGGGCTATCTGGAAGGTCCCTACAAACCTTGGGGCCAACTTCCCCTTAACCCCAAATCGTCTAACTCCCTTGCGGGGACTGACTTTCAAGTACACAAAGTCTCCCACTGCAAACTCAAGGGGTGTCCGACGTGTATCTGCATACGACTTGCTCCTACTCTGGGCTGCTCTAAGCCTCTCCTAGACAATCTGAAGCTTCTCTGAAGTCTCCTGTATCACATCTGGACCAAGTAGAACCCGGTCCTCTCTGTCCAACCAACACGTAGGGGATCTACATGGTCGACCATACAGTGCCTCGAATGGAGCCATACCAATGCTGCGGTGGTAGCTATTGTTGTAGGCAAACTCTGCAAGTGACAGGCACGAGTGCCACTTTTCACCAAAATCAACTATGCAGGATCGAAGCATGTCCTCCAAGGTACGGATCGTACGCTCGGACTGTCCATCTGTCTGAGGATGATATGCTGAACTCAAATGTAGCTCGGTACCCAACTCTTTCTGCAATGACTTCCAGAGCTTGGAAGTAAAACGTGGGTCACGGTCTGAGATGATGCTCTTCGGTATCCCATGAAGTCTGATCACCTCACTAATGTACAGATCTACAAAGTACTGTGTACGTGAGCTCATCTTGACAGGTAGAAAGTGTGCAGATTTCGTCAACCTGTCAACTATCACCCAAATCCCATCATGACCTTCCCGTGAACGGGGTAGGCCGGTAACGAAATCCATGGTGATATGGTCCCACTTCCACTGTGGAACTGCCAAAGGCTCAAGAAGTCCTGCTGGATGTCTGTTCTCTGCCTTCACTTGCCTGCACACGTCACATCTAGATACATACTCCCCGATACTCTGCTTCATGCCCTTCCACCAAAACTGGCGCTTCATATCCTGATACATCTTTGTGGCTCCTGGATGCATGGTGAAACTAGTCCGGTGTGACTCCTCCAACACTAGTTTCCGGATATAATCATCACTAGGGACAAAGGCACGTCCCTTGTACCTGATAAGTCCATCATCACTGACACTCCACTTGTTGTCGGCTTCACCTGAGTAGACCTGAGCTCGAACCAAGTGGCTCTCTGGATCATTCCACTGATACTCCCCCACCTACTGTAGGATGTGGGGCCTGAGTGACACACTAGCCAAGAATCCGTGAGAATCCCCAAACCGTACGTCCAAGTCATAATCCTCCAGCGTCTCCAAAGCTTCCATGCGAGAGAGGAAAATACTCGCAAGCTCATACCTCGGCTTCCTGCTCAAGGCATCGGCAACAACATTTGCTTTGCCTGGATGGTATCGTAGGGTGAACTCATAATCCGTAAGATACTCCATCCATCTCCGCTGCCGTAGATTGAGATCACGCTGGGTGAAGATGTACTGTAGGCTCTTGTGATCCGTGTAGATCTCAAAGGTGGCTCCGTAGAGATAACACCTCCAGATCTTCAGAGCATGTACAACAGCTGCCAACTCCATATCATGTGTAGGATAGTTCTTCTCATGTGGCTTCAACTGTCTAGAGCCATAACAAACTACCCCACCATTTTGCATCAGTACACAACCTAAACCAGTCACTGAAGCGTCCGTATACACTTGGTACGGATCTACACCGTTGGGGAGAACGAGGACTGGGGCTGTGGTCAACCGGTTCTTCAACTCTGCAAAAGCCTCTTCACATGCGTCATTCCACTCAAACTTGACTCCTTTCTTTGTCAAGTTGGTTAGTGGCGTGGCAATCTTTGAGAAGTCCTGCACAAACCGACGGTAGTATCCAGCTAAACCAAGGAAACTCCTCACTTCTGTAACATTCCGAGGATGTTCCCAATCTAAAACTGCCTCGATCTTCGAAGGATCCACTGACAAGCCTGAAGCTGAGACTACATGCCCAAGAAACTGCACCTCTGAAAGCCAAAACTCGCACTTTGCCTTCTTGGCGAAAAGCTGGTGATTCCACAAAGTCTGTAGAATGGTGCGAATATGATACTCATGCTCTGCTTGGGTCTTGGAGTAGACTAAGATGTCGTCGATGAACACGATCACAAACTGATCCAGGTAAGGTCGGAAGACTCTGTTCATGAGATCCATGAAAGCTGCGGGAGCATTCGTCAACCCGAACGACATGACGAGGAACTCGAAGTGCCCGTAGCGTGTACGGAAGGCTGTCTTCTCTATGTCACTATCCCGTACCCGAAGCTGATGATAACCGGACCTCAGATCAATCTTAGAAAAGAACTGAGCTCCTGCAAGTTGATCAAACAAATCATCAATCCTCGGAAGTGGGTACTTATTCTTCACAGTGACACTGTTCAACTTCCGATAATCTATACAGAGTCGAAGGGTCCCATCATGTTTTCTGGCAAACAACACCGGTGCTCCCCACGGTGATGAGCTATACCTGATAAAACCCTTGCTCATAAGATCTTCCAACTGAAGCTTCAACTCTTGCAACTCAGCTGGTGCCATACGGTAAGGTGGAATCGAAATCGGCATGGCTCCTGGAACCAACTCGATCTAAAACTCTACCTCCCGATGTGGCGGTAATCTTGGTAAATCTTCAGGAAATACTCCGGGATACTCATCAACTACCGGAATATATCTGTCCCCACTAGATCCATCTGTCTCCTTTGACGATCTCACAATGCTGTAGCAAGTCAAAGTCCTCCTCCCATGAAAACATGGTCGCAAGAGTGGACTCGGCTGTGTGAGTCGCTCATCCATTCTGATCACCATCACCTTGTCCTTGCCTGGAGTCCTCACTGTGACTGTCCTCTTCTCACAGTCTATGAGAGCTCGGTACTTCTCCAACCAATCCATCCCAAGTATCAAATCATACCCATCAATGTCTAACGGGTAAAGATCTGCTAGTAACTTCCCTTCGTTGACCAACAACTGACACTTGCGAACGATCCTGTCTGTAGCTGCCCCCATTCCAAGGGCAGAACTGAAACAATACGTGCTACCCGTGGACTCAGACTCTAGTCCCAAAGCATCCGCAAACCACGTGGCAATAAAAGAATGAGAAGCTCCTGTGTCAAACAAAACTCTAGCCTCTGAATTAGAAACAATGATCGTACCATCTAAAGCTGTCGAGGCATCCAAAGCTAGCTGACCTCCTGCAAAAGCATAGACCTGTCCACGTCCCCTAGCACTGCGTCCACTCCGGCCTCTAGTACGTGAACTCTGACTAGCCTGACTGCCCTGACTCGGGGCAGGTTGCTGCTGAGGTGCCTGAGGGTACGACGGCTGTGCATAGCCCTGCTGATACTGCTGCTGCTGAGGAACCTGGGAGTAAGACTGCTGCTGCGATCCCTGCTGATACTGCTGCTGACCCTGAGGCTGGATACGGCTGGAAGAACCTGAAGCTGAAGCCGTACCCAGGTCTCTGTTGGGGCAACGCCAACGGGTGTGTCCCACCTGACCGCACTCATAGCAGGTATAGGGCCCTGACCGGCCTCCCGAGGACCCACTGCCACTACTGCCAGCACTGACGTTTCCGCCAAAAGGTCTCCTGTTGTTCCTCTTGGTCATCTTCCTGTCTCTGCTCCGAGAGTGGGATCTACTGCCATACTCACCTCTGCCCTGTGGAAAAGTCGCCTGATCAGCCTCAATCTTGTAAGCTGCGCTCACAATCTCCCGGTAGGTGCGAGTGGTGTTGGAGAGCAACTCGCGGCGAACAGAGTCCCGTAGACCAAACTCAAACCTCTGGGCCTTCACCTTCTCGGTGAGGCCTGGGACATACTTCTGCAGCGAAGTAAACCGCACCACGTACTCGTGGACTGTCATGCTCCCCTGTGTAAGGCCGAAGAACTCGCCTATCTTCTGGTCCCTCAAGACCGGGGGAAAGTACTGATCCCAAGTCATCTGATCAGGATCATGGCGGTCTGCAACGGTGTCCCACCAACTATCAGCCTCTCCTGTGAGGCAGTGGACTGCAAAAGCTACTCGGTACTCAATAGGGGTATTGACCGTCCCCTGCAGCTTCTTAATATGCTTGAGCCAGACCTCAGCATCTACGGCCTCTGTAAGACCGGTGAAGTTAGGTGGCCTAACTTTCAGGAAGGTCGCCAAGCAGTTGGACCTCCTCTCCAACTCCAAGTCCTGCGGAGTAGGAGGTGGAACGTTCCCCATGGCTCGGAACGCTCGCGTGACCTCATCCATCTCGCGGCGAGGCGGCATCGTGACTGACAGAAAGGAAACAAGGATTAGTCATCGAAACAATGTCCAGTGAATAAAGATAATGAGGATGTCAACTACTGGAACATGAATGAACTTTTGACTTCCGTATGAAGGAATACATCATGAGATCATGCAATGACGTCAGCATCGCACACAAATAACTCGAAGTATACGACTCGAAGAAAACAAACTGGTCGTACACTAATGACATGGAAGGTACCAAAACGATGCTCTGATACTAAGTAATTACTGTCGCATCCCGGGAACTATTATCGGTCCCGGAACACGACGGTAACCGCCGTAATCCCGATCTAGCGAGTAATCAATACGTCTTTTGACGTATTGATGACCCACCGGACCGAAACCACAAGGCTATAAATGAAATAAACAATACATGAATGATAATATGAATGTCAAATACTGAATGACAAAAGATCAGAGTAGCATACAAATGTTTTACAAGCGGAAGATAATAGAAAATACCCGAGACAGAAATAGTACATGAAAAAGTCTCGAAACACTGGGCCTGAATAATGTCTCAGAGTATCCAACAGATAACAACAACAAAGATACGGAAATCAAGATACATGGAAACCACACCAGAATGGGAGTCCTCGAAAAGTGAAGTGCACGATAACCGACGCTCCGCGATCTAGTCCAGCTCCTCTAGTGACGGGTGCTGTAGACCTGAAAAGATGTAGAGGTGAGCAACTCGTCCTCGCTAACCCAAATGGGGCCAAAGCCATCCAAGTCGGGGTTTAAAACCCATGAGAAAACATTTCGTATATATATATATATATGTAGGTACTCGTAAGTACGAAAGAGCATGTGGAAATGTAAATGCACGCCACGCACACAAAGCTCGGTAAAACATGTGACCACATATGAAAGAACTCACTGGATCTGAGCGGCCGAAATCCCGGGTTTGTCTTCACTGCAAACCGGGGCCAACTATCTAAGCGCCCGAGTGCGCAGAATAGCGAGAGCGTCCATTTCCAGCTAACGCCCAACAAATAGCAGGCCACACTTACGTCACGTTTTACTCTGTACGAGACGAGCGTAAGCGGGATAAATGAATAAAATAAACAGGGCATAGCCCCTCCGGAGGTTTAAAGTCATCGACACCGCAGGAGTGCTAGAATACTAGGTCCCGTCGCTCTCAGGCCAAGCACCGGAAATCAGGACGACGGTACTACTTTTTGATCCAAAACTCACACACACACACACCAAGTGCTATAGGAAGCATGTGGTCAAGCTAAAAACAATGCATCATTATTTAATAAGTATAAAGTGAAAGAGCCGCCGACCCAAGAGGGTTTCGGCTCACCCATTGGGCGTGCTCCCCCTACCTGGTATGACGGTACAGCTGGCTGCGCTCCAACTCCTGGTCCTCCTGAGTCTGTGGGTGAGACAACAGTGATAGTCAGGTGTAAGTAATTCGAGGATCTATCTACGACTAAGACTTGATAAACACTCTTTGTTTATCTTTCTGACATTAGGGTTTGACTTGTTTGACACTCCGATTCTCGAACCGGCGAGAAATCGGGATTATTTCTTATTCAGTACTTACATCATTTTGCCACATTTACAAACTAAAGGTCTTTAAAACGTTTAACCGTAGTGTTCGAAAACGTAAAATAGGTGTTCTACGGCATAAGTTAAAAGTCAACTTTGGAATAGTAAAAGTCAACGGTCAACAGAAAAGTCAACAGTCAACGGTCAAAAAAGTCAACGGTCAAAAGTCAACCGGTCAAAGACAAAAAGTCAACCGATCAAAGTCAAATAGTCAACCGGTCAAAGTAAACAATAAAAGTAAAACTGTAACAGTAAAACAGTAAATGTAAAACAGTAAAAGTAAACAGTAAAAACTGTAACTGTAATTATTTCAAACAGTTAGGGGCAAATTGGTAACTCTGCCCCTGGGTAAAAAGTAAAAGTAAAACTGACACGGTAAAAACCATGGTTTTTACCGTGCCGGTTCCCGACCGGTTCCTTCGCCGGATTTCAAGGTTTTTCCGGCCAAACCGAGTTCCTAAACCTGCATAACAACATCTACACTACTCCAACAACACAGCAGGCCAAGATTTGAGAGAAAAGACAGAGATCCATACCCTTGAAGCTCCCCCACTGTTTTTCCGGCGGAGCTCCGCTCGGCTCCTCCTTCCTCCTCCTTGCTCCTGGGCGGCTCCTGGTGGCGCCTGGGAGTGTCCTAGCTCTCCAAAAGTGCTTGTATGCTTCGATCTGTGTTACACAGTAAACCGGATCTTCCCCTCGTTGCTGGGCGGCGCTGGCGGTGGCGCTGGCGTCGCTGGTGGTCTGGACAAGGTCGCCGGGGCAGGGCGAGGCTGATGGAGGCGGCGGTGAGGCACGACGCACGCCGGACGGAGGTGCAGCTGAGCTGCTGTCGAGAGGAAGAAGAGAGAGACAGGCTTTCTGTTTCGAGAGAAGACAGAAAGAGAAAGGGAAGAAAATGGAAGGAGACCGAAGCGGAAAGTAAGGAGAAAAAAGGAAGGATAAAGGAGTGGTGAGGGAAGAGGGTAAGGAGATAGGGTTTTTAAAGAAGAATGAATGGCCACGATTCGTCGATCGAATCAACGGCCACGATTTAATCCCAATTCCCAAAATAATTTCAAAACCAAATCCATTTTCGAAAATTCATTTCAAATGACCAAACATCGAATTTAAACGTAAAAGTCGTACGAAAAATACGTGAAGTACCGGAAAATATTCCGTAAATACTTTCACGCATGTGGCGACGTGTGTCTTAACGTAAAAACGTTAGACGAAATGACGACGTACTGAAAAGTAATCGGAATTAAACCCTAAGTGTGTCGGAAAATTAAATTAAAATTTCGGGATCTCACAATCTTTCTGACTTAGAACGAGCGATGTTCCTCTTTCTCAATGCCCGCACAATGGAGAGAGATGCTTAGAGTTTAGAATAAGATTCTTTAAAGTAATTGGGATTTTGATTGCGAGACTTTTTGCCTTTCTGGCATAACATTTTTGTTTATGTACTTTGGGCATCGCTCCTCCTTTTAATGCTTGCAAATTCTTGCTCTGTAATATGCTCTGGTTTTGTGTTTTGCAGACATGGCTTTTGAGCTTTTTTATTTTAAATGTGGCTACCCTGACTTGGTTAGCCAACTCGATAGGGAGTTTCCCAAGGGTCTGAAGGAATTTCATGTTCCTCCGTTAGGTCTTAACCTATAACTCTCTTTGAGACTTGCGCGCGAGATACCCCCTTTAGAGGTCCCTCAATATGTTCACGCATCGGATTGCCTGACCTGCGGAAGGCCGATGCTGTTTCAAATTGTGCGTCCAGCATCGCGTGCAAAATGGAGAGCCGTGGAGGCTGATGACTATTGGCCAGAAGGAATCAGACATGTGTCGATGTTGTGGTTCTGCGCATCGGTAAGGTGTCAACGCCAACAGCCAACCATAATCACCTTTAATGCCTCTGAGCTTTTTTTGCCTTCGTCTTTCTATGCTTTTATGCATTGTTTGCTTTGTTATTCCCTCAACTGAATGTAGGCATGCATTGCTGTGTTGTGTCAGCTTTTTGCCTTTATTGATTCTCGTGTTTCCTTTAGTTATGTCATCATCATCGTCTAAACTGGAAGGATACTTGGCGAGAGAGCCGGAGCAAGATGTTAGAGAATCTCGACACCCCGCTTTAAGACAATCTCATGACCCGGCTTCAGGCAAGCAAGAGCGTCTGTCAGATCAGACCATTGTCGACCTTGTACGCAGCAAGATGTCGATTGATGGTGTCCGTCAGCTTGTGAACCAGTTTAATCTGCCAGGATCCATGGTGTTACGCGGGCTGAGGGATGGATAATCCCTCGTGTGCTCTACGAATGGGAAACTGATTTTTTCTGTCTCAAATATGTGCGGGCTTATGCTTGCAGTTTTCGTCAGAGGTGCACTGCGTTATTTTCGAGTTTGGCGTAGCAATAAGGTAATTGTGCCTGATTTCACTAAGGGCCATTATCTGGATTTGCCTGATCTGGTAGTTAGCAGGGCTTGTTGTTTTGTCTTGCGCGAAAATATATCACTTCTTTTGCTTGTAGTATTCTAGGCGTGATCGTTATCGAGGGACTGTCTATTTGTGTACTGCAAAGCTTTTGGTATCCTTGATTTTGGCTCGACATGGAGCTCCAACACCTGTATTGCCTTATCTGGCTAGGAGAGGGACAAGAGCATAGGTTAGCATTGCTTTTAGTGGAGCTCCAACACCTGTATTTTGTCTCGATATCGTCTTGGATTTTTCGTGTCTCGTGCCTTTCGTGCATCAGGTTAGCATTGCTTTTATTCTTTGTTCCATTGCTGTTAGCAGAGAATCTGATTTCCTCTTTTATTGCGTAGATCCCAAGGCGTCTATTGCCTTTGAATGGGAGTTGTGTCGTTGCAGGTGTACCTCCACTTTGGTGAAAGAGTTTGGGAAATTTGATTTCCATAACATGACTTCCATTATCGTGCTGGAAAAATTTGTGATGGTGCACGTGCCTCGTAAGTTTTTCATTTTTTTCTGCTTTTCTAGAAGTTTTGTTTTTGTGCTCCGCTAAACATTGTTGTTCTGTAGGGGAACATGACAGATTATAACCCGCATTCTTGATCCAGTGCCTATTGTGGTGGAGTTGTGGAAGCAAGGCAGATTTGCTATGTCTGTGGATCAAGTCATTCTTCAAAGAACCAATCATGGGAGATGTTGCGCATGACATGCCTCCCAGAACTTAGGGCTCTTCTCTCCCTACCGTGGGGAGGATTAGGGTTGCTTCACAAATGAAGTCACCTTTAGCCATGGCAGACCCCTCATCTGGCCAGAGCCGTTCTGTAACGTAAGGTAACAGCAGAGTTTCTTTAGCTAAAGGCTCTTTGCTGGGTAATATTGTTGCTACCCCTCGAAACACCGTTCATGCTATACCATCTCCCGTGGTGAGTAATTTGGGTTGGAAAGAGTCCCCCATTTTGGTTGATGAGTATGAGTCTAACCGCGGTCAAATGTGGAACATTTTCATCTCTCTAACTGTTGTGACAACATTTGGTCAACTGTCGTTTCCTCTCCGACAGTTGATGTTGCGAGTCCTTTGGAAGGAGAGATTCATGTGGTTGTTCCATTGCAGACTGTCTCCACTATTGCGGAGGATGCGTCGGGGCCTCTGAAGAAGAAATCTGGAAAGTGACCGGCTAATAGGCAAAAGTACTTTGGAGTGCTTTTGCAGTTATCAGAACTGTGAAGTGCGCTTGGCTTCCCTACTTCGCCTAGGGAGGGAAGGTATCTAGAGAATGAATGGGCCGCATCGTCTAGCGTGCTTATTGCTTATGAGGAAGGGAGCTCATCGGCTCGTCCTCAGCCTGCTCCCTCCTTCTCGTTGTTTGCGCCTGTTGAAGTCCCCCAAGTCCCTGTTGCCCAGAGGAAGCGTCTGTTTGTGCTTGAGTTATCTAAGCATACAAATGTGTTTGTGCGAGACCTCGCAGCTGCTTTGGGTGGCCATCGTCTTCCAATGAGGGAAGAGCGTACGAGGGTTGACCTTCAATTTCATGAAGAGTGCAATGTTGTAATCTCAGAGCTTGTGCAACTTTTGAAGGGATTATGGAATTAAAAAGCCTTCGAAAATCCACTAACATTGTCCCAGTTGCGTGGGTTTGAGCAATAGCTTGCTCACGCAAAGAAAGTCGTCAGGGCAGTCGACTTTCAGAGGCCAAAATGGAATCTATTGTTGCTTCATCTTCGCAGCACGAAATGCAGCTATCTAGGAAGTGTGCTCTTTAAAAAGATTTGATTGCATCCGCAAAGGTAGACCTGGCTGAGTCGGAGAGCAAGGTTTGGGTGGTGCAATCTGCCTATCTCTCTCTTGAAAGATCTCTGCAGGAGGCCAAGCTTGAACTCTCGATCGTGCATGACAGGATTTCTGTTTTGTCTAGCTATGTGCTGGCATTGAGGCACGGGGATGACGCGGAGTTCCTAATGCAGAGTGCTATGAGCTTGTATTTTGAGAACTCGAAACACCGCAGGGAGCCGAGGGGTCCAGTTATGAACATCCTGTGGAAGTTTAAACAAACTGAAACCTTTTAAGGAATGCATCATGAAGTTCCTAGAAAAAATGAATGGAGTCCGACGGAGATTCATAGAACCAGGACATGGCGTCCCCATAAAGTGAAGTGGATGACAAAGTGAAAACATTCTGGATTCTTTGAGAAAATGGCCATGGGCGGGTGATAATGTAAAGTGGAGCGAAAGAGCCTTGTAGAGAAGTCTCTTGCTTGTTGACCCTTCATTCAAGCTCATCGAACTTCCAGAGAAGTAGAGTTAGCGGGTCTTCTCTTCTCGTGCGCACCCACGACACTCTTGGAGTTTCAGGACGAGGAGTTTCAAGACGAGGAGTTTCCGATTCGGACCTGCCGTCACAAGAATCGCTTCTGCCTGGCGCCGAAAACCGACGACGGTGATTTACCCGTTTAGTGACGTAAGCAAGGTTCTGAGATCGAGAGGCTTCTCTGCCGAGATTGTCTGTCTTTTTTAGTTTTGAGGTTTCATGTGTTTATGATTTTGTTTAACCATCACTGGTTTTTTATTTCTGAGGTTTTTTGTGTTTATGATTTTTTTCCATGTCTATGTTTTTGAGTTCTAAGGTTTTTTGGGTTTATGATTTTGTTTCACCATCACTTGCTTCTTGTATTATGTATAGGAATAGATATGACAAACTGATATTGTTCGTCAACTGTTTGAATGAAATTGTAAACTGAAAGTCTGAAAGTGAAACTCTCCAAATTCGAGTGAAACCCTAAACCGATCCGGATTTCAGATGATCCGAATAATCGGTTAACCGGAATTCGGATGGAGATTTCACAAATCCGAATGATTCAGATCGGATACGGTTTGGACCTAAAACTGATCCGGTTAGAATATGCCCAACCCTATTCCCAATCGAGCAGCAGCGTCGTACAGGCCTACTGGTAATTGTGGTAGTCTTGGATAAGCGCATAGTCCGTTACAGTCTTTGAAGGAAAATGATGTTTGTGTGCAACGGGAGGCTACAAGCCTACAACTGCATTGCATGCCTGGAACTGGCCACAGAGCCTGATGTACTAATATTCTTGAGGTTGAAGTGTGTAGTAAAATTGGATTGTGCGCCGTCTTTGTTTCAGTTTAGCCAAACGTAGCCATTGCAGAAGGACAAGAGAAGAGAAAAAGAACCCAGAAGAAAAAAGAAAAAGAAAAAAAAAGGCTACTGTCCATAAATTAGATGAAGGTTGGGTAAGTTCTTAAGTGATGAGTTAACTTTTAAACCTCTGTAATTCGGGACAACACCCTTTGACATAGACCAGTGAATGAACTACGAAATGGCTCAATTTGAATCCATTCAAGGTTTTACCATTTTATTTGTATTTAATCAAATAAAAATTGAATGGGCACAGATAAACCAGTTCAAAAGAGAAACCTTTACAGTCTCTGTTTCACCCTATCACTGAATCCTTGAAGAATGGCTCAAATGGGGACATAAATACACGGAAATGTGTAAGCAAATGAAACAGTAGCCAAAACTCCAATCCTAACCCTCCCGTTATCTCATCTTCACTGCTGTCTTCCTTGACTTCCCACACACACCAAACAATGAAAACCGTCTACCTTTCCGTGGTTGAACAGGGGTCCCCTTTACCTGTATAGAGGCACAAATCTTTAGACTTGCTGAGTCAAGCTACTTTTCCAATTACTTAAAAGATGTAATAACTTTTTACCTTCCCTCTTTTATGACGTCTGGTGTCATAACAACGAAAAAATCCGCTGCAGCCTCCTCTACCTGACCCTGATTCATCGCCCCTAGAGAAAAACTAAGAATAAGATTGTGCATGCAATGGATATGAACACTGCATGCATGACTCTACTTGGCATTTAGTAATTACTGTATCTATACTGTATTCAATTCACAACAAATTGAAAGAACAGTTCTGCATGAAACTAAGATTATAGGATCTGACACTACATGAATAGTCCAGAATTTAAGGACATATGACAGCTTTGAATATCATTATTAGTTCCAGCAGTAGAAACTTATGGGCAACGCACTATCACCACTAATAGCACTGTTTGTACAACCATTGTTTCACCAAGCCTATTTAGTAATATCCACTTTATTCTAAAAGCAACATCCACGTTAAGCAATGTCTGCTTGAAACTTCAGTATCCATCAATTTCTGCTTGACTTAGAGTTTAGAATTACTGTTAGCAAGTAATTTTCAGTAAACAGGCCTGAAAACATGATACTGCTGGTTTAAGTGCATCATGATGCATATGGTAAAAAAGTTATTTTTGCAGCCTAAGAACATGACATTGTCTAGACTAAGGTACCCCATTTAGAGCATCATGATGCATATGGTAAAAATTATCTTTGATATTATAAGCATCTAAATGCTTTTTTCAGGAAATGGGGAGCAACTCTGTATGTGCAGGTGTGCACATTCCATTTTCTATTGTAAAGGTCCATCTACAGTTTAAGCAAATTTAATGACCATCTATATAAATATATATATATATATATATATACACACACACATTTCGATCACATTTTTCGATCTTAACCGTTCAGTGTTTAGGTCCTAATATGTAGATCACTTGTGCAAAATGTCAGCTCAAATGGTGATCATTAAGGTACTCAACTGTGATTTAAAAATATAGGCATGAATGGTCCAGGTTTGACAGATTTGATCCGTCCATTGCTTTTCGCTAGTTCGAGACCTTAATGATCACCATTTTGGCTGAAAATTTCCAGAATTGAATTACTCATATAGACCTATAAAGTGAACGACGGAGATGAGAAAATGTGAACTAAAAGTTGGTTTAAACCCCATCCCTCACATAAGAGGCAAATGAAGGATCTCTTAGTGGAAGGGCCCTGATATACATATATGCATTACATTGAATAATTAGAAACAGACATTGTTGTGGTATACTACTACAAAATGCTTTTAAAAAATTGTGTCAGATAGCAGCATGACACGCATTAATTAAATGTCAAGGGTTAGAGTTTGTTAACCTTTAAAATGTTTGCGCAATCAATCAAGTTAGTAAGAAACTTTTGGAGAATTATGGAAATAGTCAAGAAATGAATACTCACAGGTTATCTTTGTCGGACTTGGCCTTCTCATGTAGTAAACTTGGAGACATAGGATAATGATCAACCCTTTTTTTACCTATTTGGTCCGGTTGAACGACCTTCCCACTGTTACACCTCAAAATATTAACTTCATGGTTTGATCCATCACCCCATTGCTGAGAGGACAATCCCATTGTATTTATTGATTCCATCTGATCTTCATAATAAATGCCATCCTGAGGCAGGACCTGATTTTTTTCCGGTTTCAAATGACTCAACGAACCAGGAGTACCCTTCTCTACAACCTGTAGCCACGCAGTTTCTAACCTTTGGTCACGAATAATGGATTCAATTCTCTGCATTGGGATCTCCTGTTTGCTCTCTCTTGCATCACTTGTTTGAGCATTACCATCAGCGATTAAGTCTGATGAATCAGAGGTTGATTTGTGGGTCCCATCCAGAAACAGAGAACAATTGGAATAACCATCAGTGGCATTTGAACCAACTCTTTTCCTTTCCCCGGCAAGTTCAGCCATAGTTCCTGCCTGCTTTAGACCTTCCAGCAAGTGAACTGGACTCGGACAATTTAAAGAAGCTGCCCCACCTGGCAAGTGGACAATTCTAACCTCTACGTTGCGTCTGAGAACTATTTCCAATGAATTCGTGATACTGCTCACAAATCTCTCTGCTCTAGATTTGATACTTCCATCTTCAAATGCAACATAAGCAACCAGAACACCTGACACAAATGCCAGTTTAGACAAAGGAAGAAAATAAAACGAATGTGTATGTGGGTTTATAATTTATACACATCATACATATATGCACACATATTTTATATTCTCTACACAGACGAGAGAGAGAGCCGCCAGTTTAGACAAAGGAAGAAAAGAAACAAATGTGTATGTGGGTTTATAATTTATACACATCATACATATATCTAGGGCTGGGCACTTCGTACCGCAATCTCGATCTCGTCCCGGTCCAGTACCGAAAATTAACAGGACAGGATGGGACAAAATTTTAAAATGGCAGTACCGTCCCGATAGTTTGAAAACTAGACAGGACGGGATCAGGACGGGACCATCCCGAAAGTATAAATGTACTTGTATCCGATCATAACCGTCTGATTTTTAGAGTGTATAATATCTTACAATGAACTCAAAAGCACTCAATGAGACGTCCAAAACCTAAATATAAATTCACAGTACTAGTTCCATACAATAAGAGTTAGATAATTCATTCACATTTGATGATGATGATTATATGAAAGATATCGGCCGCCACAACAAAGCTATGTAGTGATAATTGGAGCTCCTTTGATTTTTCAAACTTGAGAGTTTTCTTAAGATCTTACTTAATTAGTTATATACAAATTACAAGCATTTAATTAATTGGTTATTGATTCCCTTTTCGTTTTTACAATTTTTGTTCGTCTTGTACTTATATAGAGTTAGGAGTTTAGAACTAGGGCAATTATACCATGAAAAAAGTAACACCATAGAATATATATATATATATGAGAAATTAATACACAATAAAACCCTCATCAATATTAGATGAGTTCATATTGACTTTATAAAAATAGATATAAAATTTCTTCAAGAATTTAGAATCCAATTTATCTCTTCCATGTTTTTTTAATTTGTTTTCTATCGTTGCGGGATCCCGATCCCGGTACTGAACGGGATCGTCCCGTACACGATACGTTTGTAAAAAAGCAATCTTGTCCCGTCCCGATAATATATTTTCAGGACGGGATTCGGCAAATCTCGTCCCATGCCAGCCCTACATATATCCACACATATTTTATATTCTACACACACGAGAGAGAGAGAGAGAGAGAGAGAGAGAGAGGAGCCAGTTTAGGCAAGGGAAGAAAAGAAACGAATATGTATGTGGGTTTATAATTTATACACATCATACATACATGCACACATATTTTATATTCTACACACACACAAGAGAGAGAGAGCAGGAGAGGCAGGTGCTCCATCAAGGGTCTTTATATGTATGATTAAAGCCATGAACTAACTGAAGGATGCCCCTTATTTGATAAGACCAGAAAGTATAGCTTATGCATCCTTATAAAATCAGCATTTTACACCCACAGCCATCGTGACATCCTATAGTGCTTGTTTGCTGTGAACATCTAACAAAGAGGAAGTATATGAACACTAGAACAAAAAGAATCAAGCCTAAGTTGTTTCTTTTCTTCGTTTTAGTTTTCTCCCTTCCTTTAACATTTGTACATCCTCTAGTGAGAAAACAATACACCATGTGTCACAGTGGCATATGAAATTATCATTGATACGACTGTAAATGGAAACAAATATAAGCTATAGTTTTTAGTCAGGGATGCTATTTAGTCACCGCAAGAACTAATTCAAATTTACAAACAAGGCATTCCAATTCATACAAAAACCACAACAGCATCTTCTGACTGTAACAAGGTGCAAAATGTTTAGTGTATTCTGCATATGCACAAATAAACAGAAGTATATGAAAAGCTCAAGAGCTTACCTTCGGCTTCAGATATTGACACTAGCTTTCCATAAGAATGTAGCAGCTGCCTCAACGTCTTTGAATGACACTTCTCGATACACTGTGCCCAGACATCATTTAACTTTTCAGAGTTTACACAACTAAGGCTCATATTTCCAGCCATAACACTTCCACACAAGGGAGTTGAGGCACCACTATCCATGAACTGATCATGTGAGGGCTTGGTATTCACACCAAAGACATTATTTCTTGACAATGAATCGCCCTGATGGTTGGAATTTTCATTTGGTCCTCGTTGTACAGAAGTATGTTGAGTTGATTTTTGAAGCATACAGTGACCATCTAACTTTTGGTTGTAAGTGGCAGCTTCTCTTGAAGTTGAAGCACTTGAAGAACCATCCTCGGTTGTCTTGCAGCTATGCCTTCTGCTGCATGAGTGACTTAGGTCTGGGGAAGGCACTGAACCAAGCTGCAACAGTGTCGCTGTAAACCATGTTGAGCGCTCGCTTGAAACTCTAAGCTGTTTTTCTGCCTCCGAAAGAATCTTCAAAGCATGTTTTAATCTCACCAATTCTGCTTCGGTCACTGAAGTAAAACAACCATTAAAATTGGATATTTACTAAACAAAATATATATATATATATATATATATATATATATCTTAATTGAACTAACCATCATCTAGACCAGACCTCTGACCAGAAAAAGAGCCAAAAGAGTTCAAATAGAATAACTTATGAAATATATATATATATATATATATATATATATATATATATCTTAATTGAACTAACCATCATCTAGACCAGACCTCTGACCAGAAAAAGAGCCAAAAGAGTTCAAATAGAATAACTTATGAAATTATGCTTTTATAGCACCTTAACAAATAAAATACAGCAGTAGAGAGTATTCTATCTGTCTCCTGGAATATTAATGCAAGACTACCCTAAGATATATACTTGTCGTAATCTAGATCAGTGGGATTTTCAAGAGAAGAATTTGAGAGAACCTGATGTATGCCAGCAGATGAAACAAGACCATATAAGCCAAAGATAATAACAACAGCAGACGTGTATAAGATCCATAACCTTTTCTTATACAAACATCACAATCCTGAACTAACCGGGAAGTTTTCATTTGTATCACTGAATCTCTTGTAGAGGTAAGAAAATATGAAAGTGGATGGCGTGATAGATCCTTACCCATTTGACACACTAATTCTCCATACAAAATTCTAGTACTTGGTTCTTCGTGATAGTCAGATTCCTATATTTGTAATGTGGCAAGGACACTGCTAATACTACATATGCAATATGTAAAACTATTCGAAGCAAGCAGATAGATAGATCATGGAACCAACCACATTGTCCACATACACGAATCTTGCAAATTGCAACATAATGCTTCTAAGTACTTATAATATCATTTCTCCAATGTGCCATGTTGTAGGATTCTTACATGGTTAATTGAATCCATTAGTGCCAACATTGGTCTATATACTTAAACTTTTTGTCATGTAGTTAGCAATCATTAACATTTGTAAAGTAGAATTAACAACATTTTTGCATCAAAGTTAAGGGGAGAAACTCACAGTTCTGGGCGCCATATAAGGAGTCATGTTTGACATCATTAGTACTGTTGGTTCCGGCAATGATATCCATAATTAGGCTGGCCAACTGAGACATCAAAACCATGGGATCGACCCCAGAGTCCATCAAATCTCTGGCCCTTTTCACTGTTTCTGCAGTGTCCGATGACATCGCTAACTCCAAAAGTTCTAGTAACTTGTCATCGGAAACAACTCCCACCTGCAGAAGATAAATGACTAGTTAATGAGTTTGAATATATCCAACATAATACTAGCCATGACTTGCATCAGTATGCTGAACTCATACTAAATTAGACCATGTCAGGAAACTATAGGCAGAGAATGCTCACAAGTTCATTCACAAGAGACGTTGAGATTCTTTTCCCCAGCAAACTCAACTGGTCCAACATAGTTTCTGCATCTCGAAGTGAACCATCTGCATTCAGAGCAATCAAATCTAAAGCATCTGGTTCAACATCTAGATTCTCTTGAATAGCAATTTTCCTCAACCTGGCTACAATCTCACTATCCTTAATTTTGTTGAAGAGATATTTCTGACACCGAGATTGTATAGTACGAGGAACATTATCCAAATCAGATGTAATGAATATGAAAACAACTCGCTCCGGTGGTTCTTCCAAATATTTAAGAAATGCCAACCATGTCTTGGAAGGCAATAAGTGACACTCATCAATCACAAAAACCTTATACCTTGATGATGCTGATGAGGGAGCCGCAGATAGAGTTTTCAAAAGGTACCTAACTTTATCAATTCCATTCTTATTGGTACCATCAACTTCCAATAGATCTTTGTTCTTACCAGATATAAAATCAGTGCACTCCCTACAGTAGCCACAGGGTTTAGTTTCATCAGGAGCTAGGCAATTCAAGGAAGCAGCAAAAATTCTAGCTGTCGACGTTTTTCCAGTTCCACGGGGTCCCTGGAAAAGATAAACGGGAGCAATCCTACACCTACCGATAGCATTGATAAGTGATTGCACCACAATATTCTGGCCAATCAATTCACGAAAGAACATGGGCTTGTATTTTTGGCTGAAACTTCTAGCACTCTCTGGAGTACTTCCCTCTTCCCCCACTCCATTAAGAGCTACAATCTCCAAGCCTTCTTGACTTCGGCAGCTTGATGACCATCTCCGCCCATCTAACCTACTCAAAGCTTCCAAATCAAGCTCCCCAAAGTTTGTGGAAAGTTCGTCATCACTCCTCCCAGTTCCTATGGATGACCCTCCCCTACCATCACCACTATTGCTTAGCAATGGAAGAACACCTTGGGCATTTCTAGATGCAATTCTCCGCTTATAGGAACCTGAGGAAGACCCCCGTCGACTAGGATAAACATTTTGAGTCCCACACAAAAGGACACTTCCTTTTCTCCTTATAGTATCAGAAAGAGAAGGGGAGCAACAGCTTCCATACATGCCTTTGTGCTTGGGTGTCTTCTTGGACCAATAACAAGGAATCCCACATCCCTTGCTACCGGGAAAATCCAAAGGATCCTCAACCTCATCATCCCCATCATTCATGGAAGTTGCAGTTCCATCCCAAGATCCAACAGTACTGGGATTCCGAACACCATACCTGTTGTAAGAGCTAGTCGACAATGCAGGAGTGCTATAGCAATAAGAAGAGTCCTCTGCTCTGCTATCATTCCTCCTGGAGGCGGGAGGCCAATGCTTGTGCCGAAGCTTCAACAGCAATGGAGAAGCCCCTCTAATCTCGGAATTGGAGTCATCAGACTGCTCATCTCGGCCGCCCTGGCTCAACTCCTTCTGCTGATATTTCGACAAAACATCCTTGACCGGCGGCAGGAGATTGGGATACCTGCGCCGCAGCAGCATCAATGACCGGCTCTGACCACCGCCAGTTCCGCTTCTGGAATCTCCTCCGTGGCTCAATGCCGCAACAGAAGACGCTTCGTCATCGTCTTCAACACCGTAATCTTCATCATCATCGTCTTCGTAGTCATCATTCCCCTTCCAGTTGTACAAGAACACCTTCTTTTTGTCGCCGCCTACATTGGAAGTGGCAGAGGGAAGGGTCGCCGCGGATCTAGGAAGAGGGGACCGCCAGGAGGAAGTGGTCCCTGGATCGCGGAGAAGGCGGGCGGCTTTACGAATCTTCTTCAAGTGGAGTTCAGACACCCCCATTGCTGCTACTGCCATTTCTTTATATGCACTTCATCCCCGCACCCGGGAATCTGAACTTGCTTTTCCAGATCTGGGTGGTTCTGTTTGCCTTTCTGGGTGTGATTCAGAATGAATGAGAGCCCTTTAAATCTGCCTCTACCGCCTTCCCAAGCAATGGAAAGACACCATACCTCGTGCTTGGTTTCTATGCGTGTTTTTTTATGCTTTCTATGAAAATGGTCTCCCACTCTTTTTCTCTCTTGTTTTTTGGGTTTGTTTGTGTTAGGGTTCTTTTGGATTTGAAACCAAATTTTGATCTGTGTCACTCTCTGTGTCTGAAATGTGAGAAGGACTGTCTTGTCGTTTTTGAGATTTTTAGTATTTATCTTTTAGAATTTAAATGGAAGTAAATATTATGATTTACTAAATCGTAATGAAAAAAAGTCATTACCAATCATTTGTTTACTTGTTATTTGAAATGAGAAAAGAGAGTGTGATTCATCTTATTCATGTGGTTATTTATTATATAGGAATGAGAATCATATTTCAGTCAATTACAAAAATACCCTTATATCAAAACAACAAAATTTAATTAAGGTATTTGATCTAGCAATGTAATATAAACCTGGAATGGTCACAAAATCCATGAAAATACCAGCTCAAAACCTTGAACCCGAACTAAAACAAGGTCATACATATAGCCAACAAAAGTAATTCGTACAGAACTAGTTCAACAACAACTTATGATAAACCACAGTTACTAGCATTCAAAGTTTTTAAGAAAATAAAAAGCATTAATCCTCCTATTGTGGAAAGCCATATTGGATTAGGTTCTTCACATAGTCATCTTTCCTCTAATCATTCATGGTGAAAAACACCATAAAAAGATCATATTTTTGTGCCAAGAAGTTGGTGACATGAAACACTTGAGGAGGACTCAAGAATGTCATTTTGCTTAACTCACCATCAATTCTGGATTGCAACTCAGTTAAATCTTTTTCTGTTGATAGAACATTAACCAGCCCATCAAGCTTCAGTGTCATTCCAGCCACTGCTTTTGCCATTAGAGCGAAATTATTGCTCATTTCATCCAATGCCTTTCCTTTTCGACGATTATTACTTGAAGAACCACTTTGTGCAGACACCTGTTGTGTGACACTTCGGGTTTGAGGACTAGGTTGTGTAAATGATACATCATCTTCAGGCCCTTCACCTTGTGGTTCCATACCAACACTTAGGTTGGCATTGTCAAACATATTCTCATCATCTAAATTTAGTGGATCAACATTGGCATTCTCACTCTTATTTCCTCTTCATCATCAACATTTCCCACATTTAGTCCATTGACACGATCTCTTCTATAAATCTCCCCAAGATTGTAGTAATGCCGGAATGGCTTACCATATAATCTAGCAGCATCTTTGTTTATTTTCTACAAGAGAAAAATGCACCAATAGTGTCTGAAGACTTGGTGGACTTTCAATATGATACCCAGACTTTTAAATGTATCAGAAAGGTACCCGAACTTGTATTTTTGTATTGACGTCGTACTTATGCATGTTTTCCGTCACTTCTCCGTCAGTTCATGTCACAAGTGAAGCACGTGACCTCTTAAAGCTGTATCCTAGTGCCCCGCCACCCTGACATTCCCCGGATTACCCCGGCCTTATCCACTTTGTACCACCACCTGCTCCTCACTCCCCCCCAGCTCTTTTAAAACCACCCCACCACCTCCTCATCCCCCTCAATCATTTTCCACACTCCCAAAACCAGAGCTAGAGCTAAACCCAACCCCAGTCTTAACAATGTCGAAGGAAGTGAGCAAAGAGGGACACCACGGCAAGGACTACGTCGACCCACCCCCTGCGCCGCTGTTTGACACCGATGAGCTCAAGCGCTGGTCCTTCTACCGGGCCCTCATCGCCGAGTTCGTCGCCACTCTTCTCTTCCTCTACATCACCGTCGCCACCGTCATCGGCCACAAGCACCAGACCGGCCCATGCGACGGCGTCGGCCTTCTCGGTATCGCCTGGGCCTTTGGCGGCATGATCTTCGTCCTCGTTTACTGCACCGCCTTTGGCCCTTGGTGCTCCCACCTTGTATGATCACCCACCTCATCCTGGGCCTGCATATGGAAGTAAGTTTCTATTACAAGTTACAAGCTTTATGCAATTTATATAGGTTATGCAATAATTTTTTATTCTATTGTGTTGAACTAGGAGGAGAGTCTGCTCAAGGATTGAGCAGAAAGATTTTTGTTGGGAGGCTTCCTCAGGAGGCAACTGCTGAAGATCTCCGCCAGTATTTTGGTAGATTTGGCCGTATAATGGAAGTTTATGTTCCCAGAGTAAGCTGGCATACTGTTATACTTTACTCTATTCAGTTGGCTTTATTCATGGAACTATTCGGAACTGAAGATGATCTATTGCTCGCTGTAGGTCCCAAAAGAACTGGCCATAGAGGATTTGGTTTTGTAACCTTTGGGGAAGATGGTGTAGCAGATCGTGTATCACGAAGATCTCATGAGATCTGCGGTCAGCAGGTATAGATAGAAGATGACCACTAATGTACTTGTTGAATCATGGTTTTTGTTGATCCTTCACATCAAACATGGTTTTTCTTTAAGTGTTGGAACTTGGAATTTAGCAGCAATTCAATGAACATGCCTTTTTAAATACAAGTTCGGGGAATGTCAGGGTGGCGGGGCACTAGGATACAGCTTTAAGAGGTCACGTGCTTCACTTGTGACATGAACTGACGGAGAGGTGACGGAAAACATCCATAGGTACGACGTCAATACAAAAATACAAGTTCGGGTACCTTTCTGATACATTTAAAAGTCTGGGTATCATATTGAAAGTCCACCAAGTCTTCAGACACTATTGGTGCATTTTTCTCTTTCTACAATGACATAAATACTTATCAACCAATGGAAGTCAATATATTAATTAAACATATTAAAGTAGTTAAAAGAAATACAATAGAATTTCTGCATTTACCTCTACCCACTCGTTAAATACACTTTGCTCGCACACTTTGCCCTCGTAGTAGGCCTAACCTAGTTGTTGCTACTTATTGAACAGGGCGAAAAATGTAATCGACATAACATCATGTTTCCTACACATTTATTACACTAACCACATTATCACTTTCTTTTTTTGGTTACAGCCTATGGCATTTTCTGTCCGAAAAAAACTATGGAATGCCTTTCAAGACTTTATATAAAATAAATAAAATCTGAAAAATAAAAAGATGATGGAAAAAATTAGTGAGTAGTTACCTAACCTTCAGTTTTGTTGATAATACCAATTTTACTAAAAGTCATATATCGAATACATTTGAGTTTTTTAACATACTCATATTTCAATTTATTGATCACATCATACGGTTGAATTTAGATTTTGTTAATTTTAGTCATCGGAATTACAACGTGCCTACTAATGTGACATAACTTGTGTAGTAGGTTATACCGTTATAACAAGTATACAACTTTATGTACCAACTCTACATAAGATGCAAAATTTTCAAAAATCTCGTGAGATAACATGTGATCAGAATAGTGAAATATGACTATGGTTGAAATTCATATAGTTCAGGAAATTTTCTAGTCCCGATATACGGTGTCAACTCTTTTTAGGCTCATGCATCCCTATGTAGGGCCCTGTTGTCAGGAGGTAAACGTCTCTAAATTTTTACATAGACGATTACGTCTCATCTATTCGAGAGTTTAATGTGTGGAGTGATCGACCAAACTAGGTCATAGAGAGGTAGATATGAGTGTTTTTGTGTGCTAAGTGATGATAAATCAGGGTTGACCGGTTCGATCGAGCCCCGAACGTTGTCGAATCCAGTTGAATTTTATACCATAGCCTTGTTTCACTATAATGATCTTATCATACGGTTGAATTTTGATTTCGCTGGTTATGAAGAACGTCGAGTTTCAGGGGTTGAATTGACCAGATAAGGTTTATCGTTACATATTGTGAATTTATGACTTTATGTGTGAGGTTGTAATGTTGTGAGAAGCGGACAGATCTAAGTGAGTGTTGGGATGTGTTTATATAGAAGTGTTCCTATGAGATTCTTTATAGGTCATGGTTTCCCCTTTTGAGGGTAATTCTGTCAAATTTTTTATATATAGATTTTCCTTTACAAGTGGTCTCGCATGACCTCCCTCGGGTTTCACAGTGTATTATGGGACGGGTCATGTCAGTTGTTGAAGCTTCTTAAGTTCATTATTATGTTTGTAGGTTAGTTTGTATTATCAAAAAAACACTTTAGTTGACGAAATGACCAAAATCAGGCCAACAATTTTTTTTTCGTCGGGTATAATATACTTTAGCTGACGAAAAAATGTTGTCGGCTAATATTTTTACTAGTCGGCTAAAGTATTTTAACCAACAAAAAAAATGCCGTCGACTATTGTTGAAAAAAGTCGTCGGCTATTGTCGAAAAAATGTCGTCGGCTATTGTAAAAAAAATCGTCGTGTATTGTCAAAAAAAATCTATGCCCAAACTTTACTCTTTTGAAACGAAATTTTTTTTCCCGCCTCTCTCTCCTCTCCCCCTCTCTCCTTAAAACCCCCCAAACCTAACCCCAAATCTCACCACTCACTCTAAAATCAAAACCCCCATGGTGAAGCTCCGACATCCTCTTCATCTTATAATTCACCTCCATCTTCTACTACTTTAGTACTTTAATTTAAAGCAGTTAAACCTTAAATGACATCAAAACACTAAATGACAACTCAAAAAGATGCGCAAATTGTTTTACAAGAAATAATCTAAAAGTGATAAGTAGTCTCTCGGTGACGTTTCTGAGTTTTGGTGGGACTTCTTATACGACTAGGATTCCTTCCTTGAATATGACTCATGTTTCCTAGTTGGATCGGGAATCGTACTTCGAGTAAAATTCTTCACTATTTCGCTGTTTTAGCCTCCTCTTCTTTGTTTACGCTTTTCATGCCTCAATCATAAAACAAGTTAGAAATGACATTATTAAGAAAATATCATAGCTAAATAGGGTCAAAAATACGTTAGAAATGTAACATATTATGCGCCTATCAACTGCAAGTAGTCTAGTGGTTCTTGGCTAATTAGGTGCGATCTCAAATCTAAGTTCGAACACCAAAGCTTTCAAAAGAACCATACGTTGTGTTGCCACGCATAGTTGGAGCATTTCGTATACACCAATAAGACAACTTGTTGGTCTAGAAAAACCTACACTGTGAATTAAAATAAAATAAAAAACCACCGTCACATTTTCAAATCTCCCAAAACAATTAGAAAGAAAATAAACGTCGCTGGCAATTCATATTCATGCATTCTTGAAAACTCTCTGCCCAAGACTCCAAATCGACAAGGACAATCTTGATTCGTCTGCATCCATTTGTAGAAGAACTCCTAATATGGATTGTCTATTAATAATTCTCAGAAAAAGCACAAAATAACATTTCTTATTGTAAACATGAAACTCTTCATGAATAAGACCACAGATTAGATCCAAAAGAGGAGGATAAGAATTAAAAATCAGTATCCTATTTTCTATATTCTCAGTATCCTATTTTCAGAAAAAGGAAAACAAGATATTTGGATTTGATAGTACATAGCAATATACTGTTGTGGGCAAATGAGACATTGAATATGATTTAGCAGCCGTTCTGGGCATGTCACTCCTACAGTTGGAAGCCTCTGTATGCAACGTGCGCCAGTTGAGGCAGCTCCATGCCCACCTCATTCAAAATTCCCTCCACCACCAAAGCCACTGTGTCTCATTCCTCATCAACCAATGCACGCGCCTCCGTGCACCGCCGCCCTACACCCGTCTCATCTTCGACTCCACTCCTCACCCCAACATCCATGTCTTCACCTCCATGCTCCAATTCTACGCCCCTTTGGGCAATGTCTACTCTAACCAAGTTGTTTCGCTCTATCAACAAATGCAGCGCCGTCAGGACATTTGGCTCGGTACCTTTGTGTACCCACTTTTGATCAAATCCTCCGGCATTGCCGGCACTGCGTTCCACGCGCATGTGGTCAAGCTGGGTCTTGCTTCTGATCGATATGTTCGCAATGCTGTTATGGGTGTGTACTCGAAATATGGGCCGGTTGAGCATGCCCGGAAGGTGTTCGATGAAATGCCTGAGAGGAGTTTGGTGGATTGGAATAACATGGTTTCTGGGTATTGGAAGTGGGGGGATAAGGTTGAAGCGTGTAAGCTGTTTGATATGATGCCTGACAAGGATGTTGTTTCTTGGACTGCTATGGTTACCGGGTACGGTAGGGTGAATGATTTGGAGAACGCGAGGAGGTGTTTTCATGATGTTCCGGAGAAGAATGTGGTGTCGTGGAACGCTATGCTGTCGGCTTATGCTCAGAATGGATGTCCTGAGGAGGCTTTGAGATTGTTTGATGGCATGATGGATTCTGGAGTTAAACCAAATGAAACTACATGGGCAGTTGTGATTTCAGCGTGTTCGTCGTGTGCTGATTGTTCCGTTGTAGATTCGTTTATCCAAAAGCTCAACCGAAAGAGGATGCATTTAAGTTATTTTGGGAAAACTGCGATGCTTGATATGTATGCAAAGCGTGGGAGCATCGAGAGTGCTAGAGAAGTTTTTGATGAATTGGGAGTGTATAAGAGCTCTGGTACATGGAATGCTATGATATCAGCATATGCAAGAGTTGGGGATTTGACTTCAGCTAGAGAGCTCTTTGATAAAATGCCAGAAAGAGATGTCATTTCATGGAACTCGATGATATCTGGTTATGCTCAGAACGGACAGTCTGCTCTTGCAATTGATCTCTTTAAAGATATGACTGCTTCTGATAACCCCAAACCAAATGAAGTCACTATGGCCAGTGTCATCTCAGCATGTGGGCATCTTGGGGCGTTGGAAATAGGTAATTGGGCGGTCAACTTTCTCACAAAACATCATATCAATCCAAGTATATCAGTATACAATTCTATGATATTCTTGTACTCTAAATGTGGAAGCATCGATGATGCAAAGAGAATATTCAACGAAATGAAAAACCGAGATGTGGTTTCCTACAATGCATTGATTTCAGGGTTTGCGGCTCATGGTCATGGAATGGAAGCTGTCAAGCTAATGATGAAGATGAAGGAACAATTTATGGAGCCAAACCGTGAAACATATATTGGTATTCTGACAGCGTGCAGCCATGCCGGGTTGTTAGAAGAAGGTCGGAAGATCTTTGAGTCAATCAAAGATCCTGATGTAGATCATTATGCATGTCTGGTTGATTTATTAGGTCGGGTTGGTAAAGTAGATGAGGCAAAAAAAATAGTTGATGGCATGCAGAAAGAGCCACATGCTGGAGTTTATGGATCTCTTTTAAATGCTAGCCGGATTCACAAAAGAATCGATCTTGCTGAGTTTGCTGCAAGCGAGCTCTTTGAGCTTGAACCACATAATTCAGGAAACTATATTTTGCTTTCGAACATGTATGCCTCTGCAGGCAGGTGGGATGATGTGGTGAGAGTTAGAGAAGCAATGAGAAATGCAGGCGTGAAAAAGGCAACTGGCTGGAGTTGGGTGGAATTCAATGGTAAGATGCACAAGTTCATTGCAGGAGACAGATCACATGAGATGTCAGATGAAATTTATAGGCGATTGGCAGAATTAGGGAGGAAACTCAGGAATTCTGGCTACGTTGCTGATAAGGCCTGTGTACTAAGAGATGTTGATGAGGAAGAGAAAGAAGAGATGGTGGGTACTCATAGTGAAAAACTGGCGGTATGCTTCGCTCTTCTTGTTACAGATCCAAAGTCAGTGATTAGAGTGGTGAAGAATCTGAGGGTGTGCAGGGATTGCCATACAGCTATTAAGATGATCTCTAAGTTGGAAGGAAGGAAAATTATTTTGAGGGATAATAGCAGGTTTCACCATTTCAGTGATGGGCAATGTTCTTGCGGAGACTATTGGTAATGTTTAAGAACCAATTTGCCATATTCATGTTAGGATGTTTCATTCATGGAGTTATCAAAGTAATCAGGAATATAAAATGGCACCCAGGCATTTACTTTGATTCTTAATTCTCTCTGTTATTATATTCGAGGAAGGTGGATATGAAGAAAGATGGGAATTTGGGATGTTAATTCCTGAAATTTATTTTGATATTCTCTGTAAGTGAACAGCTGAAATTTAAAGGGAAGGACAGACAAGGCTGAGGTGTAGCCAAGGAGAGGATCCTGACCTTAGCACTAGTAGCTATGGTTCATTTCCTATCATTCAATGGAAACCTCATATGGTTCAGTGTTGGATAATAAACAAGCTACAGCAAAGTTTATCTGATATACCAGTATGGCTATGTTCTTGCATCATCCAGAAAATTAGGACGATCTTTAGTTCTTGTAGCTGAAGCTTTAGTGCTCAGAGAGGGATTATATGAGGCATGTAAACAAGGATACCATCAGATTCATGTACATGGGAGATTCTAAAGTTATTGATAGTATTAACTGTCAGATGACTCAGATATGAGTGCCTTGGAGAACCAGGTTCTTGTTCATACATATTATATCCTTCATCTGACTACTGCTTGTTCTTTGATTTTTTTCATACACTTACTTCTGGAGGCAAATTTTAGCAGATGCTATCACTGCTGTTGGTCATTTCATGCATGGAAGTGCCCTCTTCGTTTAAATCCCATGTCTGCCTTTTATCTAGATCATTTAGGAGTTGGTTGTCGTAGAGGCTCTGGCTTCAACCAGTCACACATTTGGACTAGTAGCTGTTGGAATAAGTTTGAATTGTTTTTTGGCGCCAAAATTCGGTTCAACACTGTTGCGTCTCGGTCGAAGTTTGCTGCGTTTCTTCTGCCCAGTTTTCGGTCAATAAATCCTATTAGCTAGGATTCAGTTTCATTGATTCATTCAAAGTAGTTAGTTCCATAATCTTAGGGATCAAGTTCATGATCAGTCTTTTTAGCTTTTTCAGTTGTAATCGGCTATTATAAAGCCTTGAATGATGTTTTAATAAAACTCAGCTTTTGCAGAGCACTCAATCTCGTTGTGTGTTCATCTAGAGTTCAACAAGTGGTATCAGAGCCCCATCACAGGGGCCTGATCAGAGTGAGTAAGTGGCAAACACGAGTGAAAGAAAGGAAATCAGAAAGTGTGAGGAAAGAAAAATGACGAGTGAAAGAGATGGTATGCTTACAATTCCTAAATTTGATGGGGATTATGAGCATTGGGCAATGCTGATGGAAAACTTGCTCAGATCGAAGGAGTGGTGGAACCTGGTTGCTGATGGATATCAAGAGCCAGCCAGAGGAGTAGTTCTGAATGGAGCGCAACGAGCAGAAATTGCAGATTTAAAACTGAAGGATCTAAAGGTAAAGAATTACCTTTTTGCATCAATTGAGAAGTCCATACTCAAAACTATTCTTCAGAAAAATACTGCAAAAGAATTGTGGGACTCGATGTGTCACGCCCCGACCCAAGATTACCTCCCTAACCCTGGGTTAAGACGTGCGGGACCTAACACAAGAGAGATTTACTCGAAATCCCCTTTGAGCCAGGATAACCCTAATCAAACAATCCAAACGGTGCTGAAATAGACCTCAAACCGGAGGTTATCCCGTTTCCCACATTTGGATCTCAAATGCGCCATTTAAAGAACCTAGGGGTTCTAATAATATTTGTGACTGCACCCGAATCCCGGTCAGGCTGCCTACGTACCCTGTCCTCAGGGATCAAGCCACACGTAGCTCTTGTTACTAAGGTCCTAACCGGGCAAATCCTGCTTTTCTACTTATCGGTCGCTTTATAGATGTTGATAGCATACACCTAACGCATATCCTGAGTTAACCTCTCAAATGAGATATCCACCGACCAACTAACCCTCGGGATTAAACCGAACATTCTACCATTCATATCAATAACATCCATACACAGCAAAACGGATTATAAAGGCAATCACACGATTAGAAACAACCATCACACATAACTATAAATATAAAACATAGTGGCATCCACGTAAATAAACCAAACCATGGGCATTTAAGATATTCTCTCCTACTTGGCATCCCTGAAAATAACTATAATTACCAGGGGTATTTATGGAATTACCACCACAACGGCATTCCTGTATTAGCCCAAGACTGTCAGGGGCAACATGGACATTCTAGCCTTAATGACAGTTTCGTAATTAATCTGAACTACCAGGGGCCCTTTGGGAATAACATCCTTAGTGGCAGCCCCTGTAAATATACAAAACAGCTAGGGGTAGTATGGTCTTTTTAACCTCAATGGTAGTCCCGTAAATATACAAATCTGTCAGGGGTGTTTATGGAATTTCTGCCCTAGTGGCAGTCCGGTAAATAACTCAAACTACCAGGAGTATTTCTGGGATTTAACCACTATGGCACTCCAGTAATTACCCTAAACTGCCAGAGGCAGTTTTGTCATTTTACAGTCACGGTAAATCAGTAAAAACCTGGATCTACCACAGTAAAAACTGGGAATTTATCCCATTCTACCCTAACCACTCCGGCCGGTCTACTGGCCGGATTTCTACTTAATTCTAGCCAACAACTCCTCCACTCAACCACCACAAAACCCACAATCAACACAGCAACAACTCAATGACAAAAGAAAGGAAAAGAGGTGTTACCCCTCGAGTTCCAATCGGAGATCCTATCTGTCCACCCCTCCCTCTGCCCCAAACATTCCCAACACCACCCGAGCTCCTCTAGACTCCATTGTAGACGTCAGGAGTCCTTGAGAAGTCGCCGAGAAGCTCCAACACTCCGTCACCGGAGGAGATGCAGAAAACACAGAAACACCAGAAAAAGAGAGGGTTTTAGTTAGGCTTGAATCGAACCTCCAAGGGGCAGGAAAGTGAAGAGGAAGGAGAGGGAAGAAGAAACATACCACCCACGCGCCACCCCGCCGCCTGGGACGCCGGAATCTGGCCAGAACAGTCGCCCCTCCTCCTCGTCCGATCTCTCTAGACCGTGGATGACGAGTTACTCCATGGACTGGGCTAGGTAGAGGAGCAGGAGGAGAGTGTTTTGAGGGTGGTGCGCCGGTGTGGGGCGGCCGGAGTCGCCGGCGCCAGCGGGAACAGTGGAGCAGGCGAGGGGGCTCGGATGCTTGAGAGTGAGAGTTGACCGAATCGAATGGGGGGTTTGACTCGGTCAAACCTCTCACCTTAATTTATAGGGAAATGGACGGTCAGGATCTGATCTTCTAAGATCTGACGGTCCAGATCTGCCTAAAGATTAGTTACCATGAACAGTAAATAGACATTGTACTATTTACTTTTACTACACGGTAACAACACTTTATCCCGCATAACTTTCACATACGAACTCCGATTAATTCATAGGACATACCCACGAGTTCGTACTAACGTCCTCTACATCTTTCCCGAAGGAAAGTTCCTCAAATTCCCGACTTATCGCAAAGTCATCTATTTCTACGGTAAAGTAATTTAAGATTTGTTACTTCCGTACATTGGATGAATTCGTAACTATCAACTCATAGCTCGGGAAAATCTTCCGGACATACCGGGAAACTCGTATTAACATAATCTATCCCTCGAGACATTAATTCTAATTTCCCCCCAGAACCGAGAATATCTCGATATTAATTCGGGGAAAATCAACAGTGCGGTTACCATTCTCTGTAACTCACCTAATCCCGGTAAAAAATGTTAATTTCGGGACGGGGTGTTACACGATGAGGGCAAAATATCAAGGAAATGAGAGAGTACGAAACTCTCAGATGAACAGGTTGCGCAGAGAATTTGAAATTCTGGAGATGAGATCTGGAGAAAATGTAAGCGAGTACTTCTCCAGAGTGATGGTGGTTGCAAATGACATGAGAAATCTAGGAGAAGACATGCCAGACTCGAAAGTTGTACAGAAGATTATGCGCACTCTGTTAGAAAAATACAACTATGTAGTATGTGCTATTGAGGAATCGAAAGATGTCAACACTCTTTCAATTGATGCACTTCAGAGTTCACTACTCTGTCATGAACAGAAGATGAAGAAAAACAGCAATGGGGAAGAACAAGTGTTGAAAGTAACTGAAGGAGGGTTTAGAGGAAGAGGAAGGGGCTCACCAAGGGGCAGCTTCAGAGGTAGAGGTGGTGGACGTAGCAGAGGATCTTTCAACAAAGCAATTGTTGAGTGTTTCAAGTGTCACAAGTTGGGACATTTTCAATATGAATGTCCTGACTGGGAGAAGGGAGCTAATTATGTCGAACTCGATGAAAGCGAAGAGCTGCTCCTCATGGCACATGTGGAAGAATACAAGGCTAAAAGAGAAGAGGTATGGTTTATTGATTCAGCCAGCTATAATCACATGACTGGAAATAAACTATGGTTCAATAGTCTAGATGAGAGTTATAAGTCAACTGTTAAACTTGGGAACAATAATAGAATGAGTGTTGTGGGAGAAGGAAGTGTTAGACTGCATATTGGGGGAGTTATTCACACCATTATGCATGTCTACTATGTTCATGAGCTTAGGAACAATCTGTTAAGTGTAGGTCAGCTACAAGAAAAGGGATTAGCAGTTTTGTTGCAGGACAATATGTGTAGAGTTTATCATCCTTCAAAGGGTCTGATAATGCAGACTGGTATGACAACCAATAGGATGTTTGTTCTCTTAGCTGAAATGCATCCTCACAACTCACCATGTTCCAGCTCTCCTGAAACAAATTGTTATAATGCTGCATCAATGGATCAATCTCATCTATGACACTGTAGATATGCACACCTAAGTTACAAGGGTCTGAGAACCTTGTATCATAAGAAGATGGTAAAAGGTCTACCTTTAGTGAAGACACCATCAAGATTGTGCAAGAACTGCCTGATTGGAAAGCAACACAGAATTCCATTTCCTAAAACGAGTCAATGGAGAGCAGAAGGAAAACTACAGCTTGTACATGCTGACTTATGTGGTCCCATCAGTCCAGAATCAAATGACAAGAAGAGGTATCTAGCTACTTTCATTGATGATTATAGCAGGAAGATATGGGTATATTTTCTGTCTGACAAAGCAGGAACACTGACTGTATTCAAAACATTTAAGAGTTTGGTAGAGAAGGAGGTAGGTGAAGGAATAAGGTGCTTAAGGACAGATAGAGGTGGTGAATTCTGCTCTGAAGAGTTCAATGAGTTTTGCAGCTCAAATGGGATAGTTAGGCAGCTCACTGCAGCCTACTCTCCACAACAGAATGGTGTAGCTGAAAGAAGAAATAGAAGTATCATGAACTTTGTCAGGAGCATGTTATCAGAAAAGAAGGTTCCAATGGAATTTTGGGCTGAAGTTGTGAGATGGACAGTACATGTAATGAACCGAAGTCCAACTACTGCTGTGAAGGATCAAACACCAGAAGAAGCTTGGAATGGTCACAAGCCATCAGTTGAACATTTCAGAGTATTTGGATGCATTGCACATGTGCATATTCCTGATCAAAAGAGAACAAAACTGGAAAACAAGAGCATGGAATGTGTGTTCTTGGGTTTGGGAGAAAACACAAAGGCATACAGACTCTATAATCCAACTACTGGAAAAATTGTCATTAGCAGAGATGTAGTGTTTGAAGAAGAAGAAAGCTGGAAATGGGAAGACAAAGAGAGAAATAGTCAGATACTAATATGGGGAGATGATGAAGATGAGCAGAATGAGACAGAATCCGAAAGTGAAGAAGAAAATGTTGAATCAGGTGAGAGTGGAGAACCAAGAGGAAGAACTCTGGAAGCATCATCAAGAGAGTACCAAGAAGAAAACAATCAAAGTCCACAGCAGGGGAGGACCAGAAGAGCTCCACAGTGGTTGGAGGAGTATGTTTCAGGAGAAGGACTGTCTGAAGAAGAAGATGTCAACATGGTGCTTTATACAGAATATGGTGACCCAAGTACATTTGAGGAGGCAGTAGGCAACTCAAAATGGAAAGAAGCTATGGATATGGAAATACAAGCAATAGAAAAGAATGAAACATGGAGTCTGACTAGACTTCCAGCTGGAGCCAAAGCCATTGGAGTAAAATGGATATTCAAGACCAAACTCAATGAAAAAGGAGAAGTAGAAAAGTATAAGGCCAGGCTAGTTGCAAAAGGATACTCACAGAAGCATGGCTTGGATTACAAGGAAGGCTTTGCACCTGTTGCTAGATGGGATACAATTCGACTGATTCTTGCAGTGGCAGCTCAAAACAATTGGTATGTCTTCCAACTAGATGTCAAGAGTGCTTTTCTGCATGGTAAATTGGATGAAGAAGTCTTTGTTGAGCAGCCACAGGGATATGTGAAAGCAGATGAAGAACATAAAGTACTGAAGTTACATAAAGCTCTTTATGGTCTTAAACAAGCTCCACGAGCTTGGTATAACAGGATTGAGTCTTACTTTGTTGCTGAGGGTTTTGTGAAGTGTTCTAGTGAGCATACTCTCTTCACCAAGAGCAACTCAGATGGAAAAATTCTAATTATCAGTGTGTATGTAGATGATCTAATCTTCACAGGCAGTGATTCAGGTATGTGTGAAGAATTTAAAAACTCCATGCAACATGTTTTTGATATGACAGATTTAGGAAGAATGAAGTACTTCCTGGGAGTAGAAGTAATTCAAAGTGAGACTGAGATCTTTATCAGTCAAAAGAAATATGCTGGTGAAATATTGCAAAGATTTGGGATGGAGAAGAGCAATGAAGTCAAGAATCCTATAGTACCTGGGTTCAAGATTGAAAAAGATGAAGAAGGCAGAAAGGTGGACATCACTCAATACAAACAAATGATAGGAAGTCTGATGTACTTAACAGTAACAAGGCCTGATTTGATGTATGTGGTAAGCCTAGCAAGTAGATACATGGAGAGGCCCACTGAGCTACATATGCAGGTGATCAAAAGAGCTCTGAGGTATGTGAAGGGTACTACTGATTATGGAGTAAGTTACAAAAAGGGAGAAGGGTCTGGAAAGTTACTGGCATTTACAGATAGTGACTATGCCGGTGACAGTGATGATAGGAAGAGCACATCTGGATATGTGTTCATGTTAGGCTCAGGAGCAGTGTCTTGGAGCTTAAAGAAACAACCTGTGGTCAGTTTTTCCACAACAGAAGCAGAATATATTGCTGCAGCTGCTTGTGCTTGTCAAGCTGTTTGGATACAAAGAATACTGAAAAGCATTGGATGGAATGACAACAACTGCACAGTAATCCAGTGTGACAATTGCTCTACAATCAAGCTGACCAAGAATCCGGTTCTTCATGGAAGAAGCAAGCATATTCATGTCAGATACCATTTTCTGCGTGAACTGTCCAGTAATGGAGTGATTGAGTTGAAGTTCTGTAGAACCCAAGAACAAGTTGCTGATGTAATGACTAAACCCCTGAAGCTTGAGAACTTTGTCAAGATGAGAGACTTGCTGGGAATATGCAAAGGGAACTGGAAAATGAACTGAAGCTTGTTACAGTTCAGTTCAGGGGAGGATATGTTGGACTAAGTTTGAATTGTTTTTTGGCGCCAAAATTCGGTTCAACACTGTTGCGTCTCGGTCGAAGTTTGCTGCGTTTCTTCTGCCCAGTTTTCGGTCAATAAATCCTATTAGCTATGATTCAGTTTCATTGATTCATTCAAAGTAGTTAGTTCCATAATCTTAGGGATCAAGTTCATGATCAGTCCTTTTAGCTTTTTCAGTTGTAATCGGCTATTATAAAGCCTTGAATGATGTTTTAATAAAACTCAGCTTTTGCAGAGCACTCAATCTCGTTGTGTGTTCATCTAGAGTTCAACAGTAGCTGGTATCAATATCACTTCATGTTGGTAGCATACTTGCATATTCCTTCCAAGCACAAACCACCTTATCAGCTATATAGTAGCATTCCAATTTCTTTTTCAAACCATTTAGCTGGAGTTTTTGGTAACCGAAACATGAGTACCAACGTTCTAGTCGCAGGCTTGACAGTTGACACCTTTTTCTGTCAGCTACCAGTATCTATGGAGGCTATCTGCCCTAGCTAGCAATACCACGTGGACGAATTAATGTCCCTGCAAATTTTCCAACAAACCCAGTTTGAGATGCTGGTTTCAGAGAATGTGAACGAGATTATGGGGAGTAAGTGGAGTTGGGCAGGCTACTCTCCGGGGCATCATCAATTGTGGGGTCTGATGTAACAGAAGACCTGATAGTCTGATACCATTCGAATGTGTGGTAATGGAAAGGACTAAGGTCAACATCCTGTAGTGATCACCATAAATTTGTAGTAGAACCTTCACCATTCACCAATATGCCTACGTATCTGCTTCAAGTACGCCACACAGAAAGGCAATAGGTGCCTAACCTAGCTTCCCAGATCGAACTTGGTTTAAGGAAAATAGATTGCTTTAAAGTTTAAACTACTCCCCATATAACAGAGTTAGGTGCAAGATTGTAAACCAACTCCCATATACCTACCAATAATTTCCCCATCTCTCTCTATTTCCTTGTTCAGACACAATTACCTCGTCAACTAAATTAGGTGCAAGAATGTTAACCTTCCAACTACCAACTGAACACTTTAGGCACCTCTCTCCTTTTCCTTCTTAAATAAGGTTTTTTCACCAAACCTACGAAGGTTTAGACCATCATCTATACATCCTTCTTGAACAAGGAGCGTTCTTCCCAACTTGTAGGGTTCCTAATTGTTGCAGCTCTCTCAAGGACTTTGGTTTGGCCTTTTGCATCTACTTGCACCATGTCAAGCTTGGAGAAGCCGCTTGTTTTTGATAGGATTCAGGAATTCTCTTCTAGTATTTGCAGGTCCAGAAGAGCAGATGATGAAGAAGGAACAAGTTGTAGCACATCCAGTAGCTGTGACGGAGAGTATACAAGAGACTACTTCATCCATAAGACTTTGAGCTTTGGCAGGAATCACAAGGTTTTCAGAAGCAGTTTTGAATCATGGTTCTTGCCAGATGGTCAATATAACTCCAAGACCAATTGCAATGAAAAAGGCGTAACACGTAAGTTCCTGAACGGAATAGGATTACCAAACTTTGTTAAGATAGTAGAAGTAGGTCCAAGGGACGGTTTACAAAATGAGAAAAAGATAGTATCTGCAACTATAAAGATTGAGCTGATTAATATGCTGGTTTCTTGTGGGTTGTCTGTTGTTGAGGCTACAAGTTTTGTTTCACCCAAATGGGTGCCTCAGCTAGCAGATGCAAAGGATGTAATGGAAGCGGTTCGCAATCTCGAGGGTAGTGCTACATTGCCTGTTCTGACTCCTAATTTGAAAGGATTTGAAGCGGCTGTTGCTGCTGGTGCTAAGCAGGTTGCAGTCTTTGCATCAGCTTCTGAGTCATTTTCAAATGCGAACATCAATTGTAGCATTGAAGAAAGTCTCATTCGTTACCGAGCTGTTACTCGTGCTGCAAAGGAGCTTTCAATTCCTGTTCGAGGGTATGTATCATGTGCCATTGGATGTCCAGAAGAGGGAGCTATTCCTCCATCAAAAGTGGCATATGTAGCAAAACAACTCTATGACATGGGCTGCTTTGAAATATCTCTTGCCGACACGACCGGGGTTGGTACCCCAAGGACGGTTGTGCCAATGCTTGAAGCTGTGATGGCTGTTGTTCCTGTGGAGAAGCTAGCTGTCCATTTCCATGACACTTACGGGCAGTCTCTTCCAAATATTTTGGTCTCTCTTCAAATGGGGATTGCCACAGTCGACTCCTCTGTTGCAGGTTTAGGCGGGTGTCCATATGCCAGGGGAGCTTCCGGTAATGTTGCCACTGAAGATGTAATATACATGCTCAATGAACTTGGTGTGAAAACCAATGTGGATCTGGCCAAGCTCCTGAAGGTTGGTGATTTCATCAGCAGACATTTGGGTCGCACATCTGGTTCAAAGATTGCCATTGCCTCAGGTCAGGTTAAAGCTGCTGACTCCAGTGATGATTCTATGGCTTAGGCTATGTTTTTACAGTTGTGAGTTTACAATCATGAATTGTGATTCAGCAAATAATTTCGTAATGAAGAGAAATATAGTATAATTGGAACAGATTTGATGATACAATTAAGCTACAAGCATATTGTTTTCATACACCACCTTACAATTACATACAAAAAAGAGAAATATATCGTGACAAATACTCGGGATCCTACACTTCACTCTTAAGAACCCCTATGATTCAAGGGTGACTGCTGGATAGTCTTGATAGCCAGTGATAGCTGTTATCCTAATACGTGAATTTGGCTGCACCAATGAGTCGTTGCTAAATCATAAGCATCAAAGCAGGAATTGGCAATTTCATAGGATACATGTAGTATAGAAGCTCTAAAACTGAAACACAAATATTCCGTCAAAAAAGATAAAACTAGAAGCCGATGGACACAGGGAGAAGACAAAACTTAAGCAAATAAGGTATGGTCAACACAAGAATCTAATATGCCTAGAGGACTATACATATATAGATATATAAATCCGATGTAGTATGTTGAACCATTAGATCAGATATGCATCCCACCCCATATGCTCACACTTTGTAGTCTCAACTGTCCATATCTGGTTTAACAGTGAGATAAAACTCTGTTCAACTTGTTTGGTGAACGACATAGGTCCTCACTGGACCAGCATTAATGAAAAGCTCAATTACACACATTTTGAGATTCAGTATCTTTACAGGATAAACTTCTCTACATTGCATCTAGCATCCATGTATGCTTCCAAAACATAGACTTGCCAAAAGCAGAAAAGCTTCACCATATAGATTTAGAGCCAGGACAAAAAAGATTTTAAGAGTATTGGATTAGGGATCATGGTTGGAGAAATTTGGCTTCCTAAATCTTGTTTGAGTTGAAACCAACTAAATTGCATGACTTCTCCGGAAATAGGATTGGGACTAAGTTACAGTGAATACTAATAGGATTGGGACTAAGTTACAGTGAATACGAGATGAGGATGATAGATTAGATGACAGGGAAAGTCTTATTGCAGTAAAATGCATAATGCAAATATCTGGATGCTTTATTATATCTATCATCCTATTAGCCCAAACAAATAATTAAAACCTTGTTTCTTTTTTTTCATATATCGAAATTAATCAACATAACTAATTAAATTGGTAAGAGAAAGTATGAATCAATCATTGCAATTTGCAATCATTATAATTGCACTATCTCTTCTGTTTGGCTAGTACACAAAGAAGGGAGAGAAATGAGTGCAATACCTGTCGGTGACCAATGTTTCTCCTATAATTTTTCTTTTTCTTATACTTGAAGACAACCACTTTGTCATTCAGTCCCTGCATAATAATGGTTAACCATCAAAGGTGGAAACCAGAAAATATTATTAGTTTAGGTTTTTGCTTCTGACATGAACACATAAGGAGACAGACTTTTAGATACAGTAAAAAGAAGTATTGTGATATAGTGAATTACTTGCTCTTCAACTACAGCGTGTATAGCAGCATTTGTCACTACTGGTTTTCCAATGTAGGTAGTTGTTTTTGTTCCCACAAGCAGCACCTTGTTCAGAACAACCTGCATATAGATCAAATGTAAACATCATGAGAACAAAGCTTTGATAAAATCTCATAAAATAAGCACCAATATATTGATAGCACCTCTGGTTTCATAAATTAGAAAAACCTAATGGCTTAGAAGCTGGGTCAGGGACTGGTTTTATATGTACTCATGATAAGCACCAATACTAGTTTCAGAAGTTGTTATTAGTAGAATTTTCTACATGAATTCTACTTGCTAAGGTGAGACATTCCTAGAAGACATTAGTGTTTATATGTACTCATGACAAGCACCAAAACTAGTTTCAGAATTTGTTTTTAGTAGAATTTTCTACATGAATTCTACTTGCTAAGGTGAGACATTCCTAGAAGACATTAGTGAGGTCATAGATTCTCTATCACACTTGATTTGTTCTTCTTGATAATCTCCTGTTATGCCTGTAGTAAACATGCAATTTCCATTCAGTTCACTCGTCAGATATTGCAAACCCCATATACAAAGCTCTTCACGTTTAATGAGAAAATATGTTCTAGTTCCATCATAAGACAGAAACAGTACTATTGTAGATAACCTACAATGCCACCTTTTGGACAAACAAAAACAAACGACCCTCTATAATTCCTCAAACTGTCCATACACTTCCTCCACTCCATATCATCGCCGATCATTTCCACAACATAACCCATCAGTTCATCTATCATGATTCCATAATGAAAACTACAAGGTTTATGTAGCAAACTGGCCAAATTATCAGACATGTCATTGGCAATCGGTAAATGAACTTTTAAGCTTCAGCTAATTACCGGATCATGCGAAATCCTTGTCAATAAAATGGCTATTAACGAACCTACCCCAACATACTGAATTCAAAACTAAATCCAGCTTCATGAACTAAAATTGCATACAATTTCTTCATGTGTCCTTTAAGTCTGAAGTCAATGTTGATGGCAACAGAGGAAACACTTACAACTCGTTTGATATTCTTCTCCTATTCTTTATTATTTTTAGCAAGTAAAAAATCATACGCAAAAAGAATTTACTGTAACCAAACTCTTGTAGGAATAAGGGAACTATGGCTACCTGTGCACAGCTAAAAGATTTTGTTCAGAAAAGTCATTTCCAAGGTTTTTGGTATATGGTTGATTTCATAAGGCTAAAAACCGTAAGTACTGAAAATAGAATGTAGGGATTGTCAAATAATGGAACTTTTCTATTTATTAATATACGTAGATCTCCATTCAGTAATTTACCTTTGAGTTCAGAAAATCACATAAAAATATAGGGACTGTCAAATTATAGAACCTTGCAACAAGTAAGTTCGACAAATGAGAAGCTTTGATTCAAAACTTAATGGAAATAAACCAAAAATTAGCTTTTCAATAGCAAAACAGACATGAAATCATGAAGTATTTTGAATGTGCTAGTGATGCAAATCAGCTCTGGGTGATTATTAACGAAGACCAATTATATATAAGAGATCGTGGCTGATCAAAGTAAAGAATCTAGCACCTTTTTTTCTCTAGAAAAGGTGTCAATGAGGTTATGTGAACAATGTAAAGACCAAATGTAAATGCTCTTCCACCAACCAAAATCATGCATCCACAAAAAAAAGAAGGAACACATTATTCTTACTGTTACTAATTCCTCAGAATTACTGGGGTGTACTTGTCAACTAGAAAGGGAAATGTCCACAATACATAAAGAATTAGAATAATACCAATGGTCAATCTCAAATCTGTTGGTGTGCTGGAGGCTTTAGATAACTCTTGGAATTTGATTCGTTCCTTACACTTGGAATGTGTTGACCATAAGTTTAAAAATTCACAGTGCATCAATTTAAAAGCATAATTAAAGCCTGGTATGAGTTCTGCACTCGTGAAGCATTTCACAAGTACTCCTTGCACCAATATATAAGAAGACACGATTCAATTTCAGCTTAGTTTCGTTTAGATATGTGAGTAACTCCAGAAAAATGATGAACTGTACAAACAAGCAGCCCAATTGCACCTCCATCATTCATCACTTTATCCTTTAACCATACCAACTACTATTTTCTTGCCTTTGTTGACAAGAGTTCCTTATAGTTTCTCACAACAATTTAGTGCAAGTAATCAGAGACTACATAAATCAACGGACTGCATTAAAGCACAACCGAAACAATATTTGAGTCAGCTCCATGCAAACCCTCAATGGTTTCAAAAACTCAACCTTGCAAAGCAACTCAGTCTATAATACACACATACAACTGCCTTCTGTATCAAGAATTGACTAGAACCTGGATGAAAGTCACCTAACACTACATGTATACTTTAATATTAAGTATCTGTTTAGCGTACCCTGTTGATTAAAACTAAGACAGAGCTAAATGGGAACAAAATGACCAAAATTGAGGCAAAAAAGAGAAGAAAATCAAACCTTATCATTGACCTTAGCTCCTTTGAGCCGTTGTATATAGATATATCGTCCAGGTATAACAATGTACTGACGCCCTCCAATCTACACACAAGCATAATTATAGAGTTGCAGAAACTCACTCGGTGAATTAAGAGAGAGAGACCCTACCAAAACAACAGCGAAAATCTCCTCGCGTTTTGGGGTTTCAGAAAGTTCCGACGCCGAAGCAACAGGCTCGGGAGCTTGAAGCTCGGCTTCGAGTACGACGCTGTCGATCTCCGACGACTTTGGGAGGAGAGGGAATGCCGGTCGCGGAGAGGAGGAGAGAAGCTTGTGCGAACAAGGAGAAGAAGAGAGGGAGATAGAGGTGTGATTGGAGGAGTTGACAAAGGGAGGTAAGATTTTGCAGTGGGAGGCGAAGGAGGCGCAGAGCAAGGAGAGAGTTGCAGAGGACGCCATTGCTTGTTTTGTTTCCAGACTTCACTCACTCCCTTCACTTATCCTATCGGTTGCCCAACAAAAAATAACAAATTACCACGGACTTTATTTACGGACATGCATCAATTTTTTTATTTTTTTTTCCATCGACAGGCTCACCCATAACTAGTTTGTGAATTTCAGGTTTTAGTAGGATAAATTGTTAATTTTCGTGTTGATCGTGATCTAAGGTCATTAAACCAGTTTATTTAGTTATATGATTAGAGGAAGAGAGATGCTTCTAGATTTTGATATCAACGATAAATTGATAGTTAAAAGGAAGAGAAAGTAGTACTTGTTTTATTTGGCTCTTGCTGATATGCAAAGGTTGTTGGGAAAATGGTGGCATTGGTATGAAAGCTATTCTTCTATTCTTGTGTATTCTTCTATTCCTGTGTATTTTGGGTTTTAAATCTGTTGGGATTAGATTCAAGTTTTATGTTTGGTGGTATGAATTAAATGACAGAGTGGTATAGTTTGAGGTTCAGTAATACTACTGATGATGTTCAGTACTCTTATATTTGTCATATTAATGTTCAGTATCTACTGATGTTTAGTACTCTTATATTTTTCATATGTTTGTATATATGTTGTTCAGTATATTACTGATGTTCAATACTCTTATATTTTTCATATTAATGTTCAAGATCTACTGATGTTTAGTACTTTTATATTTTTCATATTAACGAATGTATATATGTTGTTCAGTATACTACTGATATTCAGTACTTTTATATTTTCCATATTAACGAATGTATATATGTTGTTTAGTATACTACTGATGTTCAGTACCCTTATATTTCCATATTAACGAATGTATATATGATGTTGAGTGACTCAATGTTATGTATTTTCATATAAACGAATGTAGAATGTAGATACAGTGTTTGTTAATGGTACTGAGGATCAGTATTTATATTGCAATGCTGCTGACATTAAGAAAAAAAGTTTGTAATCCTACTGAAGGTCAGTAGATACTAAAATGCTGAAGGTCACTATCTATTTATATACAGTAATGTTATTCACATTTAGTAATATGGTAAAAAAATAAATATATGATGGTACTGAGGGTTAGTATTCATGTATTTGCATATCACAAAACTACTAATATTAAGTAATATTGTCAAAATATATAAGGTAAAACGGTTCCTTAATCTTACTAGGGTCAGTACTCTTATTGTATTTCTACTGACACCTCAGTAATGGTACAAAAATATGAAGGGGTAATTTTGTCATTTACTATTTAACAAAATATGTACATGGAAAATGAGTTATAGGTAAAAATAAAAGGCTTGCTATTGGTAATTATGATCTCAAAAGTGTAGCTATCTGTAATTAACTCAACAAAAAATAATCCTTATTTTTTTTATCAAACACACAATTGTGCTACGACATCTCACTTATTAAAACGAAGAGACAATATCGCTAAATCAATTGGTACTGGACAATAATTCTTATTTATTTTTATTTTGTTATGAAAAGAAATTGATAATCTGATTTAGGTCTCATCATGGGCCTAGCTAGGGCCGCCCCTACTCTAAATTTTAGGGCTTAGGATAGGGTAAGGGTGAGGTCTTGACTTGGTCAATAAAATTTAAGGCAAGGTAGGGTCAGGCCAGGACTCAAATATGCAAACTCTTACCCGCTCTCAAAGCCCATTTCGTTAGGGTTAATAAGGCCATGTAGGGTTGACCTTTTGAATTGGGCTAAATATGGCCGAATGTCCTGAATATGACGTTATTTTGTTTAATAAAATAAATTCATGAGTTTTATTTTTTGTTCTAAAAAATTACCTCAAGAAAAAATGTGATACAAAGACCCTACTGATGAAGTATGAGAATAATGCTAATAGGGAATCGTGAAAGAGATGTACTTTATTCATAGATAGGTGCCTCTATTTATATAGGATTACAGAAGACATATCCTTAAATAACTAGTAAACATATCTCTATACGGAATATGGATTCCTTATCCTAATTGCATAAGGCCAAAACACACATAACAGAATATTCTAGAACACTCCCCCTTGTGTCACGCGTCGTTATGCTGGTGATGCTTCATATGTTGCATCGTTAAAAACCTCGTCAAGTAACAAAAACCATGTGGGAAAACTGAACCTTGATCATAGGGAAAAAGAGTGCAATGCATCAACTATTTCATTCAGAACACGATCATTCATGAACAACTTCATGTTGATTAATAATGAGACAAGCAGTGTATGCGATGTTGTCTCGTTAAAAACTTTGCCAAGAAAAAACCTGGTAGGACAAAAGATTTGGTCTAAGGGAAAAAGAGCACAACCCACCCTTAACATTTGATAACGATAATCTCGATTCACTTCTCATCAAACCATCTTGGAGGTATTCGTACAAAACAAAAGGAACCAAACTAGGAAAGTAAACCAGAGCAAGGAAACAGTAAAACCAGACTTTAAGACCTGTAACCTTGATTGGCTTGATCAATGCAACTAAAAAACTAAAATAGAATGCATCCATATCTACCAACAGAAGAAGAGAAGCTGTGGAGGTACATTAATCTTTGCAGATCTCTTGCCTCGGATAGTCAGATCAGAGGAATCATATTCCCGCCTAAAATAAAGACATATCTGCTGGGGGTCCATACACAGTCTTCCAAGAAATTGGGATAAGCCATTTATCATTACCGTTACCTGCACAAAGCCACTGCCACAGATGAGTATACCACTAGGCAAAATCATACAGGACTAAAGGTTCAAAACTTGTAGGAAGAAGAATAGAACTAAAGGAATCAATTCTTAGGGATTGCCATGGGGTCATCTCATCCTTTGGGTTAATGCCACATCATAGTTTATCTGCAAGTCTGAACTGGCAGAATGCTGTGAAACTCAAAGAACATGCTGGCAGGTTGCTTACTCACGCATGCGCACACATAGACAGACACACACAAACCCTATATCTGATAGAAAGTGACATTATCGGCCACTCAGCCATGCAGTTGGTCAAGAGGTGTTAAATGACAGGCATTAGATTAAAACTGTAAGCTTGCTTCCAATAATACGCATTTGTCAAGATTAAAGGATTTTCAGCAAAGAACACATGACGACAAGATGCATCCTTTAAAAACAACAGGAACACCAAAAGAACAGATAATGGAAAGTAAGCATGCTTGTAGTTGTAGGAATGACTGGAGTCTTCTCTTTCTATTTTCTTTTTTACTTTGAAAGATAGAGAGAGACCAACAACAGAAATAGAAGAAAGCGCAGATGGGCATGACCAAACTCCTCTGAAACAGATGCATCTAATTAGAAAAGTAATTGTATCTATCCTATAAAAGTAACTGACCGTGGAAATTAGTGGGGCTCTGACCCAGAAGATTGCATGCTGCCTCGGCCAAGTGGAAAGCATCAGGAGTGTTATCTCCTTCAGAGCAGTAGCACAGTAAGCAGGTCACCTTCAATCCCTTAGCCTGATTACATAAAAGTAAACCTAGAATAAGAAATCACCTCAATCTCATGTTCTAGCTTGTGAATCTAAACACTGTCTTCCTCTTTTTTATGGTTTTCACTTTCGCATGGCTGTAACTATGGATAAAGGCTAAGCAAGAATTGGTTCAATGAGAGGAGGAACCTCAAAATACAAAGAAAAATTGTTCAGTGTATTATTTGCTGGATATTCCTTGATGAACATCCTATTAATAGAACTTCTGTAGCACATTAATTTCAAGTAAAAAGTGTGACCAGGTCCACTTATTGCAATATTGGTGTAACTGACAATGAATACCTTGAAGCAAGAAAAGAGTGCTGCAAAAGGCAAGCTCGGATAGTAATATTCTTCTTCTTCAAAATCACCTTCAAAGGGCAAGCTGTCCTCTGGCATGACATTGCCTTCAGCTAATGTGCTAAGATACTTCCAAGACTTCTGATTTGGGTTATAATCCTGAAGTCTTTTCCACCCAAGTTGTTCACAGTGATCATCTGTTCCATCCGAATTAGCGCTTGACAAGTAATGCATATGTGAACCACTGGAATATCACAGAAGGTAAACTAATCAAACATGAAAGTACAAATACTATCACAATATATCATTTTTTTATGCACAGACTGCCTCGGTTCTTTCAAGATTAGTCGTGCACATTTAAAAAAACCAAGATGCTTGATTTTATATTCGTTTCATGACGGATGGTACAATTCAAGAAGTACAAGTAGCAATTTACATATATTTTAGAATTTCCAATATGTTCTATAATATCACTAATTCAGCTCTGGAAATGCAGCAAAAGCCATTAATAGTTCTGCAAAACCACTGAAGGAAGAAATGCAGTTGGCAAAATCCATCTACATTTAAGTGGTTGCAGAAGCATGAAGGGTTGAATCTGCAATCATCACTACGTTAGTTGAAGTAGTGTACTTTCAAAGTATATAGGATCATGTTTGTAAGTTCTGCTAAACAGACGGTCCAATGCTTATGAATCTCATTAAGTTTTCTTCTGAGTGCTTCAACTTTACCTAGCCTATAATGTTTGCCTGCATATTGGCACCTATGTAAATACTCTTTCATAATTGCACAATTCAAATATTCCGAAATACTTAAACAGAGGTGCATAAAAATGCTCTAGAAGAATTCCAACACAAAGGAGCGAGCAGAAGCCACAACTGATGCTATTTATACCTTGACATATCAATTCTCTGCCACCTCCCAAAGTCTAAGCTTGAAAGCACAATGACATGCTTCTTTCCACTGGCAGCGACATAATCAGCCAAGTTCTTAGCAAATTCAATCATCATCCCCTGCATAGTATTACTATTTTGTAGTGATCCTCTCTAAAATTCTAAAGTAGAGCTAGAGCCTACAGGAAAGGAAAGCGACTCAAACAATCGTGAACTGTGGAGTAAGACGCTCTATTGTACCTTAACAACAGGGGATCTTTGTTGGATTAAAGACATAACATTAGAAGATGAGTCATAAGCTGCAAACACCAAATTTCACTTATTAAAAAACAACAACAACAAAGAAAGATAGGTGAGAAGGATTAAAAAGAGGAGCACCTTCAAGAGGGAGAGCCAGCTCTCCTTGAGAAACAGGCCCATACGCGTCATTGCCAACACATGGAAGGATAAAGGGAGTGTCCAAGTACCCAACTCTCTCCGCTCTTGTTGACGCAACTAAAAGATCCACGGCAAGCTGTCCCACATTTCCAATGGACAGCGCTGGCTGAAATACATACAATACCAAAGTTTCAAAATTCTCACCTTAAACTTATTAGCAACAAAACAGCAAAGAGCTCAACTAGCTAGTAACATGGGAAAATGTTGTAGAAAAAACAGACCAGGATGAGAGTGGAAGAGTCAGCAAGGACATTTTTGCCTTGTTCAGGAATAAATTTCATTATTCGGAGAGCGTGCTGGAAAAAAATGCATGTTAACCCACACAGTAACAAAAACACCGAACCTTGAACAAGAAATCAAAATGGTCTGTTATTTGGATTCGGGTGATTGGGATTTTCTACTGAGAAGAGATTCAATACATAGAACTATAATCAGTCATATGAGTTTGAATGGAAAACATGAATTCAATACAAAGAACCCAAAAGGTAAAGAACAGAAACCAATACCAATTCCAACGCCGCGCGCTGTTGCTCTTCGTTGCCAAGAACAGGAGGACCGACCGATGATCTTAAAGTCTCAAAAAGAGCAAGGCTAGTTTCGGTATTTCATATTTTTCCTGATAAATAAAGAAATAAATGGGTGCGTAATTTTGGATTCCTGTTCAAACCACAGAACCTATGCGTGAACATAGCTTGATGTTCCCGTTCCAAACCATATAAAAGTATCAACCTTGAAACTTGATACTTCTTTGTTTCAGATTCCCCTCCACAAATGCAAGTACCCAGATGGAGAAACTTGTATATCATAAGTGATATTAGAATAGGAAAAGACTACATTTTCTTAGGACAATGGAATTTTTAGAGCACTGCTTTTCTTCCTTTTTCAATTTGTATATCTATCTTTGTCCTTGCCATTCAATTACTATTAGGACAAGTAGAATTCATATGAAAACAATTGATTTGGGCAGATATCCTTTGTGTAAAATCACTTTGTAGGCGTGTTCTTTGCCTGCTTTCATGCCTCTTTAGAATGAGGATGTCATAACTGTTTACAATTTATTATACGTTCTGGTTTTCTTGTCTTCTAGATTTAAGTTTGTTTAGGGAGTGAATAGTGGCATTTTGACACATAAATTCTGTATACTTTGAATGTTCAAACTGATATGTTGAACATGGTTGATAGTTTGGGTGACTGAACTAATTCTTTCTTTCCAAAGTGGAAAGCTTGTGTTTGGTTCCTCTTCGTGGTATCAGAATTGGAATTGTGAACTCAACTTGTTATGCTAATCCTTTATCCATTCTCCTGCTTTTACCTCATGCTTCTACATGAACCTTATGCTTTGCTTAAGTTACAGGAGAGAAGGTAAACTATTTAAAATGATAGTGCCAATATTTAACTTCAAGACCCCAGAAACCAGAAGCTGATCTGAACTATGCTTTGTTTAACTTTTTGGACTTGATTCCCCAACTTAAACGAGTTTTATACTCATTTCATTTTCTTACTTTTTTTTCCTTCGAAATGATAAATTGTTTTGTTGGTGTGGACACTTATTTTAGTGGGGAAATGTAATCTATTGGTAGAGCCCTTGAGCTGCTTGTCTCTGGTGTAAAGTGGTTCACCTGCTGTCCCATGCATTCATCTTGCAAAGCCCGGCAACGGATCCAACCCCACAAAGCAAGAGATTTTGAAACTTTTGTTCTCATACAACTTGGTTGGTTCATGCAGCATGGAAGAGTTTAGCAGTGCTAGCAATGAAACTATGGACGTGGATGTAGAACAAAGTGTATCATGCACAAGGAGGAAAGTACCTGTTTGGAATCATTTTGAAGTAAAAGTGATCAGGGGGAAGAGAAAGCAATTTGCAAGCATTGCGGCAAGATCCTAGGTGCAAAGACTAGACATGGAACTTCCTTGAATTCTCATGTAAAATCGTGTAAAGCACTACGACCCCAATCAACAAGAAGTGAGGAGACATCAAGAGAGTCAGTTTGATATACCACATGATACTAATGCAAAGGCGGAGCTTGCAAACATGATTATTATGCATGAGTATCCATTGTCGATTGTTGATCATCTTGGATTCAAGAGGTATTCATATGCATTGCAACCTTCCTTTAAGGTTCCATGTAGAAACACAATCAAGAGATTATGAAAATCTATGAATTCGAGAAAGAAAAAAACAATGAAGCTTATACAAACGAATACAAGTAGGATTGCAATTACTACGGATATGTGGACCGCAAGTAACCAAACGAAGGGATTTATGGCCATCACGTCGCATTTTATTGATGATTCATAGAACTTGCAAAATTAACTTTTGAGGTACGTGATAGTAGTAGATTTGTTATTGTTAAATAAAACCTGCATTTTTTTATTATACTTTTATATAAGTTATTGTTATATAGGTTTGTATATGTTCCATGTCCACATGTTGCAAAAGGATATTATCCAATGGGATATTATTTGTGAATTCTCATTAGGTTGATATTTATCCACAGGTATTGTCCAATGGACATAAATACCAACCTTAAATGTGAACGAACAAAGCACATTTTACTTTTCAGTATCGTATAAATTAGGTTTTGAGATTTCTTGATTGCCTCCATTACAGTTGCATTTGCTGGCAGGCAGTCGCTTACTTGTAGGTGTTGCCTATGCAACACTCTCTTGGTAAAATCCTGGTTTGCCATGACACAGGTTCAAAATAATTAATAGCATCAATCTGATTTCATAACTTACTCTGTAATCAAGAGACAATTACTATTAATACAAAGATAATTCTGTTTTCAAACTAGTCAAAGACGCATAATCAAACACGTCCTCCAACTTTCTGATACCCCGAAAGCTTGGATAATAACGACCAACTACCAAACCCTACCAGACAAAATCCAGGCCAATCAGCCGCGTTTTACTGGCCTTTGAACATAAGACTTGTTCGGATCTTCAGTTTTGAGTTTGGGAGGTCGAAGTTCTCCTTTCTTGGCCTGAATGCACACAGATATCAGTATTTTGGTGCAATTATCATTTTGTTTCAATTCAAACTGGTAAGTAAGAAGCAGAGATAGAGTTCTTTATTCTGCAATATATGAAAACAAAGTAACATTGCAACTCACCTTCTTTCCACCCTTCATAAAATCTCTCCAGCTTGAGACCTGATCATTAAGAAATAAGGGAGATCAAATCCAAGTCCCAATGGAGTTAGCTTGTTTAGGAAAAAAAATATGTACGAGATCAGCACACTACTATCAAATCTTTGGTAATAGATTTTCTAATTACATGTTAATACTGGTTGAGAATGAAACTTAGGCATCATTCAAATTGGACACATGTGATTGCAAATGAAAGTTAAATGACAAACTGAATCCCAATAAGTATCCGGAAAGGTTTCAGAGAAACTTTTCTGCATAAATTAGGCTCAAGCGCATATTATGGAGTTTTCAAACAGCATAACTGTACAAGTACAATCTCAATGTATTCATACTACTTGTACACAATACGAAATAAGACGAATTCTAATAAAATAAAAAATAAATAGGAAGGTAGTTTGGCAGCATTGTACTTCAAATTCTAAAAAAAAAATATTATATATCGAATACATATTCAAAGAATGGCACCTTATAAAAAAATGAGGTCTGAATTAAAAAAAGGAGACTGGCATAAAATAGCATGTACAATGTGGGGATGGTTTCAACTTCCTAGGTGCGCAGCTAGACAGTGTTTAGAAGAACTGGTCCACAAGGAGACAAACAATGTATGTTATTGACATGGCCCAGTTTGGTGCTTCTTTGTGGCCATGTCTATAATATTTCATTAATATAACTATGAAATGCTCGTATCTCCTGTTTCTTATCAGTTACTTAACTCATCATTATTTTACAACATTGGTTGAATTTCAAAGTAAAAAAACAAGCAGTTGAACCAATTTTCCTGTCTTAAGGGGGAAGATTCTGTACCTTTCTACTGATGCAGTTCAAAAACCTTATGAACTGGAAAAGGTTTCGGATTCAGCAGTATATGACTAACCTAGGACCGACAGTGACATCTTCATTTGACCTCATATCACATAGTCTAATCTATGAGAACAATCAAGGATATCCAATTACACTTTGGCCAGTGTCTACAATCATTCAGAGCATACAAAAGAACTTGTAAAATCCTGCTTTCAGGAACCCATTATAATTACCTCGCAACAATGAAAAGTTAAGCCCATGGCACATATTCCTATAGAAAGATGAAAAGGATAGCAACATACCCTTTTTTCTCTTGTTCCTTCCCATTCTGCTTCATGATCTCGTTTTCTTTTCCACATTTCTTTGGCTTCTTCTTCATCTTTCTTCAATCGTCCTTCCTCTTCTGATATCTACACCGCAATGAAAAACAAGGATAATTATGAAACCTTAAACACGTATGGCTCAGTACAGAAACATACAAGATTCTAGCATACCCTCATTTGCATTTTTCTCCTCCGCCATTCTTGTTCCGTTAATATTTCTCGAACCTTCTTCTTTAGTTCTTGCTGAAACTCTTCTGACTGCTCATACTGTTGCTCATATTTACCCTGAAACAGATATCAAAGCATAATTACAATTTTATTGTGGAGGAAGTAGAAAATCCCAATAAAATAAATTCAATTGCATGAACTAAGGGCCGGTATTCCCTCCGTCATATGAGAACAATATCAATGTAAAACGAATACATGTACAAGAAACCATGTCCTATGCACAAACACAACATTTTGTTTTAGGTTTGCAGCAAACTTCAAAGGTTAGGGGTTATTAGCTCAGCCAAGTTAAAGATCATCCATATTGTTTATACTGCAAGCCTTGTCTGGATTCCTTTACCTTTAGCATTTGGGTATAACCATCCCAGTTCAGTCATTTTGTCAGGTAATAACTAATTCTATAAGGTTCTGCCATTCTGGTAAAAGAAAATCCTTCAGCTTTTGCAAAGGGAAACCAGAGTACTTTGGGGTTGTGGGGTGCTAGCTGTAAATTGGTTGGTGTGGAAGCAAAGAAACAAAAGATTATTTGAAACCTATGGCGGGGTGGAGAAGGGATACCTGTGGGGAAGGATTAAGTTCTGGGCATCGTTATCGGCTTCTACTTTTAAGGATTTTAAGGATTATAATCTTTCTTCCATTATTTGTAACAGGCAAACAGTTGTATTGGTCAAGATGATGAACAAAAACATAGACCAACATATGCACTTATTAAAGATATATGAGAACTGAAAATACCTCATCGACCAATGACTTTATTTTAGAAGCTGTATCTTTCTTCAACTGCTTCTTCCTTTTTGCTCTAAGTTCGTCTGTAGCACATATTAAGAACAATAAGGGATCCTTCCCACCCAGGAAGAATTTTACAAAATAAAGTAATAATGAAAAGATGTTGAAACAAATAGAGAGCGAATACTGGAACTTAATGACTAAAAGAAGATTCACGGTAGAATTTTTATGAGACTGAGATTTTTAAGGTATAATTGGACAATGCAATGCTTCTAAAACTTTTAAGCAACAATATTTCATCCAAACCTATATAAAAGTCTATAAATAAAACATGGCCACATGAGTTACAAGACTATTTTCAGATTAGCAAATAAACGGTTCAATTGTCTAACCCAACAGTTTTTATTTTTCACATGAACTTTAGATAAATGAAGAGTCCACCATACATAGGAAATTCCAAACACCAAAGATGAACAAAGATGAAAAATTCTGACCTTTTGCTGCAGAGACTTGGCTAATGATATAGTCCCTTTCTTGTTGATCGAGTAAAAGTTGGTGAGCTTTGGCCAATGCTGAAAATAAATGGACAACTCTCTGTTAATTTAAGCATACATTACTAACGACAACAGAGAATTGATATATCCTCAATGTATTACCGAGAGATTTCATAGATGTTTCTCTCTAAGAGGACTAACATATTACCAAACACCAAACTTCCACCAGTCGCCAACCAACAACAACTTTATGTATCTAAGGTGAAGGTCAATCAAGGCACATGTTCAAAATATAAATTACTCAAATGAAACAAGATATATTAAATATAACTTTAATATCTCTTTATTTTCTTTTGAATAGAAAAACAAAGACTCAATATAAAAATCTGGTAATTACAAAACCTTCACACTTCTATAAACAATCTAGGCCAAACAATCAATGTCAACTTTATTGCATAAACAATACAAACTACAAAAACACAGGTCAAACCACCAAAATTGACAGACCAAATATCATCATTGGTATAATGTATTTATAGACTCAAGTTCTGAGTCATTAAACACGTTACCCCTACTTTCAGTTCAAAAATACAGTATAATCTTACAATAACTCCAGATAAGAATGTCATGCATCAAAATCGTTGCAAAATTTCCATCTCATTCAAAATGTGTCAAGAAAACGAGATTAATGTGATAGTATTACATCAACAATAACTAAGATGCCACCATGTAAGTCTACAACCTTTTCTGCCTCCCCGGAAAAGCTATGTTCATCAAATAAAAGCACCCACAGATATAGAAAGACTGATAACAAGCCTTAAAACGAAATTATCTACACTCAGTATGGAGTGTTATCTTTTCACTCACTCTGTTAACTCCCACTACTGGATTAAAGGTGATGCATGCATAAGCTAGTTGGCTCTCTGTCTAACAACTAAAGGATTACAGCAAATGTACGAAAAAAGTACTATATCTTAAACATATGCTTAAATGTAAACGTATAACAAATGTAATTAATCCAGTACAAGTATCAAAGCACAGATAAGCACCTCCAAATGCCTCCTTAGCCTGTGGATGCTTGCATTTATCAGGGTGAACCATCAAGGACAACTGCAAACACCTCACATAAAAATTATATCAGTAAAGGTTGGATCATAAGCAAACAAAACCAAGAAACAGCAATATCGAATATAGTTACCTTTCGATACTGTTTTTTAACATCGTCTTCGGTTGCATCAAATGGTAAGTTGAGATACTCGTAAGGATTTAACTTGAAGCAGTTGAGGATCCTGCATATTGTTCACCGTGTGTCAAGATCAATATATAATCACAAAGCTTCAAACATAATTTCTTTCTTCAATTCACCAAAATTATCAAGTCTGAAGATAACTAGAACACACAGCGCAAACATCAAAATTTGAAAGCATTCCGGTACATATGTCGAATACAATTGAACAGTAATTCCAATTCAAATAGCTCACAATTCGATCTTAATCCCTAACCCTAGTTTCCGGATGAATCTCTTATGTCTTATAATCAAGACCATTGAAAAAGGGCATATATAAGAGAGAGGGAGAAGGGACCTGAGGACTTGGTTGTCCCGCTCGACTTCGCTGACTTCGGCGTAGAAGTTCTTGAGAAGCAAATCGTCGTCCATGGAGCTCTCAATTACCCGTGTTCCAATTTCTTCTACCAACCCAAACCCCAGACTTTGCTATCTCTATCTCTCTATATATTAAGCAAAACGGGGTTCTGAACAGTAATATTCTGCTTTTGTTTTTTTTTTTTGCTTTTTTACATTCTCACCCGTTTATAAATAAATTAACAATTTTATCATCAATTTTTATATTATGTCACTTATTATATTTTTAATGTCAATTAAAGAATTTGTTAAAAAAAATAGGATTTTGATATCTTAAAGATTTTCAATGATAAAAAAAACTCTAATTTTATATAATGTTAAGTTAGCATCATCACTTAAATATGTTAAAGCGTTGACCACAAAGTTGAAAAGAATTACAAACAATGCACTAAAGTCGTCAACCACAACCGTCCTCTAACACCGAAGCCATTTTATATTTGTTGGCATCCCTTACCTTCGATACAGTGGTATTCACCTGGTCAGCTAGTGACCAAGAAATTCATGGTCAATTATCCTTGGATTTAGATCTAAGGGTGGAGAGTATTATTTAAAAGTCAGGTTGTTTTATTCTCCACCCTTGGATTTATATCCAAGGGTGATTGGCCATAAATTTTTTGGTCAGTAATTGACCAAGTGAACACTATTGAGATATCCGCTTCACCTTTCTCCGATGTCAATCTGATCTTTACTCCACGCGCCATTACGACGACTTCTATTGTAACCTTACAAAATCCGCCACCACAAATGTTAAACGGCGAGCAAGTCCAAGATCTACTTCACAATGCATTTCGCCCAGAGCGGTGAGCTTTTCGCGAAAATAGCAAAAGGGAGGTTAAAGAAGGTTTCAGTCTATTTCCAGCAACTGATCTCCACCACGGTACAGGAGTCTATATAACCATGAAAAAATGAGTATGAGTTGCTTCGATATATTAAGAATTGAGAGATGTGAAATTTGAAGGAGGGAAGAAGAGTGACCTGTATTCCTCGAGGAAGCGATTGTCTTCGAGGTCTTGCTTGGTCTTGTCATCGATCAAATACTTATCTTTAGGAGCGGAGGCTTCGTCCTCGACGGGAGTGAAGGGCGGGGGCTTAAACGCCGGCTGCTTTGGAGGAAGATTGTAACGTCTCGTACCTAAAAGTTACCATTTACGGAAGTTTATGAGTTACCGAGAGCTTTTATCGGTGACAATAATTTAATAAGTTATCGCTTGAGTTTATTTTCAAGTTTTTCTAAACTCTTCAAATTTCTCATTTAATGACTCGATATTATAGTACGTGTCGACACGAGTCTCCCGGTAATTTCATAATATTTTTCGGAGCTTCTATTTATTTTATGTGAATTTCAGAAGTTTATAATAATTTTTAATTACCTTTTCGATAAATAATTTTACCATTTAATTATTTATTTTTTACCTTTTGAGAAGGCTAAACTCGGGTCAACCCTCCCCTCTTCCTCTCTCGACGCTATTCTCTCCCTCTCGTCTGCTCCGACTCGGCCACAGCGGCGCTCCGCCGTCTGGCCACCTCCTGCTGGCGCACCACCACCAAACTGACCCCTTCCACTTCTCTACAAAGTCCAGACAAACAACCCACCATTCAGCCATTAACGGCGGAGATCGAAGGAGGAGGACGACGACTGTCCTCAGACGGAGATTCGACGAATTGAGGGTATTTTCTTGCTCTTCTTCTCTTCCTTCCTATATCTCTGCTTGAACAGTTGAGCCCTAATTAAGATTTTCCCATTTTCTATGTTTTCTGGGTTTCTCTATTCATGTTTTGGCGGCAAGAGTTCGGGGTGTTTTCTTTTTTTTTTCTCGTGCTTGGGTGAGCGTGGCAGTTCAATCGTGGAGCTAGGCAAAGATTTAAGGGGTGTTGGGGAGTAACTGGTGCTGTTCTGTTCAGGACAGCGAGTGGTAGAGGATAACAGCTATTTACCGGTGAAGGGTAGCTTTGGTTCCTCTGTCTGAAGCAAAGTGGAGGCTAAAGGCTGTTGCATTCTCACTTTGGAATGGATGGATTGAAGTTCAAAGGAGACTTACAAGGTTAGAGCAGAGAGGTTGAAATGAAGGTTTCAGTGTAACCTAGTCTATGTTCGGTGTAGAGAGGAGATTTGAGGTGTTGCTGAGATTTTGTTAATCATCAAGGTGAGAAAGCTGGTGTTTGTTACTTTCGGTATTGGGTAGTTATGTTTGATGATTGAAGTTGGAAATTGAAATAAGTGGGGTTTTGTGAAGTTATTTGACAGAGAGTTGGTTGTTCATTTATTTATAAAATTGGTTGTTGAGACTGAGCATAAGATAGAGGATATATGTAACTGTTGAAATCTTTTATCGGTGCATACTTGGTATTGATCAACATAACCGTTACTGTGTAAAGTGAGTTAATATCAACAAGTGTCACTTTAATAAGGCATGAGGTTTTGACATGGCAGCATGGGTTGGTTTGATCAAGCAGAGTACGGAATAGGCATTATAAGTTATGTTATATGAGAAGGTTGTTATGTGTGTAATCTTGGCTGGAACAAGACTTGATAATGACATAGTGAGGAAAGTTGGTATGTTAAGGTTGTGTGTGGGAAAACTAAATTTCAAGTCAATAATCAAAATTAAGCGTAATGGTTAAAAAGTTGTTAAAAGGGAAGAAATTTGGTCAACTCCTGGTCAAATTAGGACTTCCTAGTAAAACTAGAAAAAGTACAAGTCAACAGTTAGGACTTCCTAGTAAAACTAGGAAAAGTACAAGTCAACAGTATTAAATACTGATATGTTGGATTAATTTGTACAGTTTATGGTCGAACATGAGACGGACTCGACCATGTTGATATTTTGAGGTTGCGCTCGAGGGACATTCCGAGCATTGAGGAGGTCGCATTAAGTACTGTGAGTGGACATTTGTTTTGAATTAATGCATGTCGTGTTTTTATACTAAACAACATGATTTTTATTACTTTAATGAGCCGATGGGGCTAAGAAGGTGGGTTGCTCCCCTTCCGTAAGCCCCTATGTTATGTCGGATCAGTGTTATAATGATTAAATTTGGGATGAATTGTTTTATGGCCATAGTTTTGAGGACGGTCGGGAAACAGTGTCTTATGCATGAGATGCATATTTTAATATATTGGGGATGAGTCATATAATAATTACTTCTCATATTTGTTTGTTTTCATCACCATGAAGGGTCATCATATATATAAAGATGCTAGCTAGCCATACGGCCCCCTTACTATGGAAGTGGAGCGGGACAATAGTAGCCTTAGAAGGTTCCGACTCTAGTCTGAGAGACTTATTGTCATGGTGGAATCTCTCCGTCATGAAGGGTCGTCATATTACTTAGTAGCCTTAAAGGTTCTGACCCTAGTCTGGAGACTCTCCGTCATGGTGAAACTTCTTCCTCTATATTTTTAATACTGAGATTTAAGCCAATGAGATTGGCAAGTGTTGTTTTGTTTTTCGAAATGATGATTTAGGATTTTTTTCCCAAGGAGGCATGTATAAATGTTTTCTTGGAACAATAAGAGGGAGAACGTTAAATTAAGATATTTTCTAGCGTCTGGAATTTATTTTTGTCCACTCACTCTAACATTGTGTTTTTAAATGTTTTTTTTGGACCCTTCGTTTTCAAATGCCTAGTGTTGCAGGGTTGTTGAGAGAATGTCATGCGTACTGAAGATGAGACATAATTAAGTCATTCTGCTGTCGCTATTCAGTCTATTTAGGTTTTGCTTCCACGTACAATATTCTGATTACCCCAGTATAGTGACAGTTGGATTGCAGGTAGGGTTGTCCATTTCAAATGAGAGTTTTCGGTAAAAATTTCTCTTTATATGGACCCCACAGAGTTTACTTCGGGTTAAAGGGGTTAACCCGGAATGGGTGATGACAAAGATTGTCGAGCTTGGCCTGAATATCGTTCCACTGGGTGGAGGTGCCGTTCAAGTCTGTAGATATAGTGATAGTCCCCCATTCTCTCTCACTCTGGAGGCTCTCTGCTTTAGTCCTCGAGAGAAGAAGAAGAAGAAAACGACTTGAAGCATAGAGATAGCGCTAAGATCAAGAATGGAGAGAGAAACAAGAACCCGCGTGACTATCCAAACTTATTGTATGCTTCTGCCTTTCACCTTGGTTAAATTGGACTTTCATCATTTCATAATATGAGAATCTGTTTGCTTTATGAGATTTGGTTACATAGTTTGCTCTACAATGTATCCTTCCGCCTCATAGAATTTGCTCTATGAGCTGAGCATTTGTGCTACTGTTATCAATTTTAAAGGCAAGTCTCGGTTTGACAATTGTTGTTGATCGGTTAGCTAGCTTTGTTTCCTAATGTGAATGCGGATCATTGCCCCATGGTTCTCACTACTTTACCTTTAAGCTTGGGATGCAGCTAAGATCTTGAATGATTTTTACCAGAAGGAATAGCTCTATTAGGTTGAAGGAGATTTACAACTATGAGACATCATGCAGGTCATATGTTTGACACACCAGGGGAGCATACACATACCAATATAAGTGAGAGTGAAGAAAGAGAAAAAGCTCCCAATAACAGACATGAGCCACAAACAAACCACCATCTGTCAAATGCAAATTAGTTTTGTTACACTTTCTCCTTTAACTCGGTATTGGGAGATATTCAAAGCCAAAAGATAACTAGTTTTCTTCTCACAGATATATATTAAATCACAAAAAATATATTATAATAGTAGAGACTTGTAACTATCGAACGCATATGTAACTGTCCATGTAACTGTTTGACATAAAATGTAACTACTTATGTAACTGGTTGCAGCGTAACACACATATATATATATACTTGAAAATCATTAAAATTCTCATGGTTAATTAAATCAAAATCCAAGTCAAAACACCTATGATTTTTCCCCAAATACATTGGATTTAACTTTTTCAAGCATCCGAAACTGGTTCCCTAACTTTACTTTAAATTATTAAAATCCAAGAGCTAAGTTTTCCCATTTTAAAATATAATCCTCATTCATAACCCAAAATGATGATAACAATTTAAAATCATATTTTGGGAAAATTATTTAAAAACCACGAGAAAGGTAGGAACCTCTTTCCCGACTTTCTTACTTTTGAAAAATATTAAATTCCTAAAGATTCCCAAAATCACCATAAAACTCAACATGGAGGAAATTTTCATAATTAAAAGATAAACTCAATAAAAACTCATTGCATGCAATATATTTAAAATAAAAGCCCACTCACAAAGATATGACTATGTCTGCCGGCTATCTAAAGACTGCTCAGCTCGAGCTTCCCCATGTCCTAGAACAGAAATAGACTTGGAGGCGGTCCTTTTGGAACCAGTGCAGCGGCTTGAGGTGGAGCGACGGTGGCGGTTGAAAGGAGAGACAACGGCTGGTGTCAGGAGAGAGGAGAGAGAAGAGTTAGGTAGATTCTGTTTTTTACCTTCTACTTCGGGTAAGTTCCCTTTTATAGACTTTCCTGAAACAGTAACTTTCCGTTTTTAGACCATAACTTTCTCATACGAACTCTCATTAACACACATAGCATGTCAACGGATTAATATTAACGTCCTCTACAACTTTCAGAAAGTTTCTCGAAATAACAACCCTAGAAAAAAGTCAACTTTTTGATCTTTTACGGTAAAACGGTTACTTCAAACAGTTAAAGATTAAAATAAACAAAAAGTAACCGACCGTAAATATATTTAAAGACCGAGATGTGACGTATGGACTCTAACTAGAGGGTCAGCTCTTATTAAACCATACGCAAACATCATTTATCATATTTACGTGTTTGACCTAATCATAAATAGTTCAATATAATTGGTCTTTGCATCTTTTTCTAACTGAAACGTATGTAGAATATTTGTTCAAGAATTGCAAATAAATTTCAATTTGAACTGAAAATCAATGAAGAATTGCAAAAAGTTGTGTAATTGTCTCACTCTCAATTCGCTTGATCCATGTCACTACAAATTGGCATACAAATATACATTGGAACTTTTTATTTGCATAAAAACCAATTACACAATACAAATTGGAATAAACCTAATGTTGGGAATGAAATATTTTAATCTTTCTCAATAATGTTACGTACAAAAGGAATGAAGCTTCTAAAGAAGTTTACAAGAAAATGAAGCAAGTTTACAAGATCATGATACTTTAAGCTAGTTACGGTTATGAATCAAACTTTAATAAACAAAACAGCAACTAGCTAGAAGATAATTGGCACTTTTACTTCTTGTACTGTAATTTTTGTTGTATTCTTATACATGAACTAATCATAACAGACGTATGTATAAAGGTCAAGACTCTTCATCCAGCAGCTGCAACTCTTTGATACAGAACCTACATAATACATTGAGTAACCGTATTTCAATTCAATGCAGAAATTTACTTTAGAATTCACCAAATCACTGTAGAATTCACAACTAATATAGAATTATTTGTTAAGGGATAATTAAAAGACACCAAAGAGTATGCACAAAAGAAACAAATATCAGATAAAGTTCATGCCAACTAGGTGCAACTTCATTTTTACTTGGTTCCCTCCACCATACACCCTCCAAGCATGTCTAGTAGCCTGATACCAACATGAGTAACAATTCATGGTACAAGATGATAAATGATATGATATGCACCCTTCGCGAACAGATTTGAAAACAAGAATTTTTTTAGAAGGAATGATAATTCACACATGCCAAAAGATATAACACACATTTACCTAAACGTTAAATATCTGAATCATAAGAAAAAATTACCAATGCACTCACTGACAATGCTAGAATCAAATTCTATATCCATCATTTCACATTTTTACCATTCAGATATATTACCTCTAAGCTCTGACCAAACAAGAAACCTACCATCTTAAGCACCATCTTATTATGTGATCATCTGATTAAGAAAAAAATAAAACACAAGTATCCACAAATTCCAAAAGGGGCAGAACCTATGAAGCCTCTCACTTTACACATACAAACTAGGAATGAAGGAACCATTCTCATGCCCTCTAAAGCCTCTCACTTTACACATACAATACTAGGTGAAGAGACTGGTAGACACACAAGAAGAGAGCCAATTCCCTGAGCACAATAAGAAAATGGAGTTTCAGACATAACATTTTGGGCATATGTGTAACGCTCCAAAAGGTGGTGACGTCACAACGCCATGTATTCTAAGAAACTTAAGTATCAACAAGGGATAATTAAATTAATTAAAACACACAAGGCTTTTGTATATTGGAAAATAGAAGTAAAGAGAGAACTAAAATGAACTTTTTAAAGAGAACAATGTTTCGGCAGTTAACAAAATATGTGCTTCCTTTGGAATTCCTAGGAAACATATGCTCCCTTCACTCTCCGGTCATCACATGAAAACCAATGCATTTGAAATATAAAAGTAGGAAATCTTTATCCAAAATCATTAACCAGTTCAGATCCCCTACCTGGAAATCTGATATGCAACCTTCAGCAAGTACCACTTGACCAACCTTTAGTTCCCTTGTATCCGTGTTCCTAATATAAGCATATGTACCATAGTTAGTCCTAACATCAAATGCTCTTGAAGATCAAGTCACAGCAGTGGCTAAGTGTCCGTGTGGGCTTATTCCAGAGAAAGAACACTGATCATAATTTCTTCAGCCAAAACACACCAAAACAATGATTTGGTTTAAATGGACCTTTCTATCCTTTTCGGACTAAAAGTTAAGTTCAAATCATGATTTGGAGTGTATAATTTAACTTGTTAAAAACTGAGGATTGAAAGAAAAGATAAAAAATCTCAAGCTAATTTACTGTCAAGCAATGAGCTGCAAATCTAAGAAAGATTCCATAAAACAGGTAGTAAGAAAGAAAAATTCACCAACAGCAGACATTTCAATATTTACAAGTGAAAATTTCCAGAATCAAAATAGCAATCTTTTCTAGATTCATATCCAAACAGCATAAATATCTTCTGCTTAACTTTGTATATAAGCTTCAAGCTGATCCATTTTGGAAAATATAATCCCGACCATCTACCAAGTTTCAATTAACAATGCAAACTGTATACAAAAGCTATACAGAATTAGATTATTTACACAAAAATATGTAAGAGATTAGGACATAAGGTGATGGACTTACCTGAGAGCTCTCCATTCAGACCCAGCCGTGTAGAGTTTCATTTGCAAGGTCAATACAAAATCAATTCCCAAATAAAGAACATGACCAATCAAATTCCACACAAAACAGAAAGAGAATCACACCATATCCAAATACAGGACCAGATTATACAACTACATCTGTAAAAACTAAACGATAAGTGAAGCAAAAGCGAGTACCCGGAGTTGAATACGACCCTAATTGGTACATTGGAGAAGATGGGTTCAGAAGTGACGGTCAATGGCTCCCGAAACAGCTTCACGGCTCAATTTCGCTTCTGCGATTCAACACAGTAATCGAAGCTGAAACCCTAAAAACTTAAAGAGAGAGATGGGGCTGTGGTGGCTTACGTTTGGATAGAGAGCTTCATCTCCGTCGGTTTCCTCTGCAATTTAGGGTTTTCAAGAAAAAGGAGCTGCAGATCGAGAGAAGAGATGGAGATGGAGGGAAATAGATTAGGGGTTTGATTCGAAAATGGATTCATTAAGAGAATCGGTATTTTTCTGTTGCGACCGCTTTGAGATGCAGTCGTATAAGTTTTACCACCGCAAACGATCACCAAAGCTTATATTAAAGATTGGCTACCCCGTTTACGACGGTCTTGTTTTGTCAGTTAAAAGTCCAATTTCGACGACAGCAGCTCGTCGATGCAAATCGGCGAAGTTAACTCTATTTTTGTAGTGTGTGGTGAACTATTGGTTAAGGAATCAAATTACAAGGTGGACATAGATTGGTTCTAAACGTTTGATTAAAATTTGATATTTATATTTTCAACTAGATATAAAATTATTTGCCAATGTGGTTTGACAAGATTAGCATGGCACTTGCTATAGTAGAAGTGCAGAATCTGCCCTCCAGTTCAAACCCCAACAATAACAAAGTACTTTATAATTATAGAGTACGAAGGAAAAATATTTTAATTATGGAAGCAAAATTATCAAAAATTTAATAAAATAAGATATGTTTGGAATGGTAAAATACGGCTATAGTTGAAAAATCACGTAATTCGGGTAACGTCTCGATGCCGCTAGTAACGGTCAACCCTATTTATAGTTATTATTCCTATTGGGGAGCCCTATCGTCGGAAGGTAAATGTTTCAAAATTTTTATATGGGCGGTTGCATCTCATCTACGTGAGAGTTTTTTGTGTGGAAAGATTTGACCAAACTATGTCATATAGAGGTAGATATGAGCGTTTCTGTATGATAAGTGACGATGAATCAGGGTTGACCGTTTTGATCGAGCCCTTAACGTTATCGAATCCGGTTAAATTTTTTACCATAGACATTTTTCTTCATAATAATTATATCTGACGGTCGAATTTTTATTTTTGACTTTTAGTCATCGGAATCACAACATATTGTTGTTTAACTTGTTTATCAGGCTTTAAGCAAATACACAACTTTGCGAACTAACTCTACATAGAAGCAAAATTATCAAAAATCTGATGAGATAAGATGTGTTCCGAATGGTGAAATACGGCTATGGTTAAAAAAACGTAATTCGGGTAAAGTCTCGGTGCCAATAATAGCGGTCAATCCTATTTACCGTTATTATTCCCTATGGGGAGCCCTATCATCGGAAGGTAAATGTTTCAAAATTTTTATATGGGCGGTTGCGTCTCTTCTACGTGAGAGTTTTTCGTGTGGAAGGTTCGACCGAACTATGTCATATAGAGGTAGATATGAGCGTTTCCGTGTGATAAGTGATGATAGATTATGATTGACCATTTCGATCGAGCTCCGTTGTCGGATCCAGTTGAATTTTTTACTATAAACATATTTCGTCATAATGATAATATCTGACGGTCGAATTTTAATTTTTGACTTTTAGTTATCGGAATCACAATATGCATACTAATGTTGTATAACTTGTTAGGTAAATTTTAGTTTACACTCCTGAACTTTAGGTGTAAAATCAGTTTCATACATAAACGTTTTTTAATCATTTTCATACCAAAACTTTAGTCTAAATTTAGTTTTATACATTATCTTTATTTTTAATCAGTTGTATACATAAACTTTTAAAATAACATCATTTTTACCAAACATGACATCATGCTTGGTCATATTTGGTCAAAAATGTAGATGTGGACTAAATTAAAAATAAGGTTTTACATCTAAAATTTGGTTCAGATTGATGTCATTTTGAAAGTATAACTAGGTATGAAACTGATTAAAAAAACGTACCTCAGTGTTTACCCTAAACACCAACAGATGAGCACTTGGGGTTGCATTCGTGGGTAAGGTTTCTACCACCGGTACTGTTGCCCCTGTTTGAGGACAGAAAAGGCCTCCATGATCGATCCGCATAAAAGCCCTATACCTCCCCAACAACCTCTCATACTTGAAAGTTATTGCAATCACATCCACATGGGAAACCCTAAACCTCATTTCCAATCTGACCGGATTCTACAAGGGAGGTCAAATCTGAACCCTAGCTTCACTACAACGGAGAACCGTTTGATCCATAGTCATGACCGATCCAATAGTCTCTCCTACCAGATGTACCGTCGCTGCCGACATCAGTCCTGGTGGAAGATTCTAGATCATAACCCAAATCCACACAAAATCAAGGGGAGCAGCTGTGATGTCTGAGAAGCCGTCATAATCACTAAGCAAGATCATGACTCTTTGAAACCTCCACAGACCTCCTTTCTTCACTTGATTCACATCACCCTCGTTGGCAAAAGTGAATAAGAATCGATCTCCACGAGCTTGCACTTCCACCGGTGTGGATAGCCTCCACATCGAACTCACTGCACATCAGAATGAGTCAAAAGCCACAACACGAGCTGTGTTCAACCGCCCGAAAGGTAAAACCTAGGTGCGGCAAAATCTTTGGTCAGACACATGAGATTACTAAGATCAACTGGTTCATTTTTATTAGCCAAGGGAAAGCTTGGAGGCAAGACTATCAGTCATCGTAACGATTGAAGCAGCCATACGAGAGAACACACAATTTTTTTTTCTGGATATGAAACCCTAACCCTAGACAGCTAGAGAGAGGAGAGAAGATGAGAAAAAAAAAGAAAAAAGTAGCGGCCCAAAGTGTTTTAATGTGTTTTCTTTGAACATAACGATACTTGTTTATGTTTTCACAACTTATACAAGTATCATATTTCACTAACTATGAATTTGTGTGAAAAAGAAAACAAATTTTACAACACACAAGTGACACAACCTGCATTTTTGGCCAGAGGGGGACATTACCGATGCCACAAGGCCAGAACAGAAAAGAAAAAAAAAATATAAATAGGGCCGATTAGGAAAGTAAAACCCCTAGACTAGAGAGCGAGGGCTACAGAGAGAGAGCTGTTTCATATTTCAACCCTTACCTTTAAATCCATCTCCTCCCCCCCTCTTCTTCTCAACATAATTCATTTCTATTCCTTATGCTTCCAATTGTTTCTAATCACAATTCACAATTGAAATTCCAATTCGGTCAAACTAACAAACCCTAATTTCCCAATCCGCCACAATTCAATTGCATCTCCGCCATGTCCCTCTGACCCTCCTTGTCGACATTCGAATTGAGATTGAAGAACCCTAGAAACCAGAGAGAGAGAAAGAGAGCGCGACAATGGAGGGCTTACCGCAGCACCCAGCACCTCGAACTGTGGAGGAAGTCTTCAGCGACTTCAGAGGGCGTCGCGCCGGCTTGATTAAGGCCCTCACCACCGGTTCGCTTCGTCGCCTTTTCCCCTTTTTTCTTTCTTACTTGATTTCGTATTCTCACGGCTTGGTTTTGCTTTGTGTGTTTTTCCAGACGTTCGGAAGTTTTACCAGCAGTGCGATCCTGGTGGGTCTTCTCTTTTGCTCTACTCTCTTCTTGTGTTTTGCCTTTTCCAATTCGTAGTTACTTTCTTTTCAAAATTAGCCTCTTTGCCGAGTTTTCTTGGTCATTTCAGTGTCACAAGGATGGTAGAGGAAGTCAATTTGGTTGATTTATCTTGTTTTTATTGGTGTCTTGATTTATTTTTTGAATACACATTTTGGTAGTTAGTCAACCTGATGAATTAGAGGATTAAGCTGAATTTTCGTACCTCTTGTGATTCCTGCTACATTGGTTTTATGTTTTTAAAATCAGTTCTTATATTTTTCTTTGGTTACATTATTTTTAGAGGATCCTCATTGTTGAGCCATCAGCAAGCAAGCATAGAGTTTGTCCTTTTATTTTGAAGAACTAGGATTTCTAGCCACTTTGATTAGAGTTGTATTGTTGATTAGTGATTTTTGTACCTTCTGTTTTTGTATCTCATGTGGTATGGCGTTTTATATTTTGTTTTTATTATGTGTTTGACACGTGTGTTGTTCTTATAGAGAAGGAGAATTTGTGTTTATATGGACAGCCAACTGAGGCATGGGAAGTTAACCTTCCTGTTGAGGAGGTGCCCCCTGAGCTTCCCGAACCAGCGTTAGGTATTAACTTTGCTAGAGATGGCATGGCGGAGAAGGACTGGTTGTCGCTGGTTGCAGTTCACAGCGATTCATGGTTGCTGGCTGTTGCTTTCTATTTTGGTGCACGCTTTGGATTTGGCAAAAATGACAGGTATGTTCTACTTTTCCTTACAACACGCATACAACAAGTTGCATCTAGTAGTTAGCAAGTTTTCTTTGAAATATTTACCCCCATTTCTATTTTTCTATGTGAAAGGATTTCACAACTCGATATGATGGATTTTAATTTGGTGGTTAGATCCAAATTTTCGGTTGCAAATATTCATCTATTTACCCTTCAGAAAATGCTGAACTATTTATCTAATTGAAATTTAGCTACATTCGGTATGTAGTGAGGAGAGGACCCTGTTATTTTCTTGTCTTTTATTCCTAGATATATTGGGAGTAGGATTGGTGGGACGGTTTGTAAAGCCGCCACCCCTGTTCTTAACATTACTACATGACAATCAAATTTTAAGGAATGGAAAGAAACATATTTGATTTGATCTCAGTCCTTTTCAAAATTCTCCATATTTGCAAGCAGTAAAAGGGTCTAACTTATGGAACACTGAGCAGTTTTTGTTCTTATGTGAATCCATTGTTGGTATCTACATTGCATGTGACATCTTAAGCTATCGGTAGGGTGCAAACACATGGTTTGGTACATTGTTGGAAACTTAGAACCCAAATTAAAAATAAATCATGTGTTCAATTTTTTTTGGATACATAGGATACTCAGATATTTTGTTATTCATGCTGTTTGACTAATCTATAGGGACTTAAGTGCATCTCCAACGGAGAGGTCTTTTGCCAGATGGACAATCCAACGGCAAGAAATGACATAGCAACCCAATTCCAACAGATCTGTCAATCCTACGTGGATATGACTCTGTCAAAATCTTCCAACTCTGTCAAAATCTCACTCTTTCCTTGTGTGTTCCCACTCTCTCTCTCTCTTCTTACCCTGACCAATGCCACTCAATCAAAACCTTCATGAATCATTCTTGTCTCTCTGTCTTCGTACAATACGTGAAATAACTATGGGAAATATTTACAAAGTTCAATTTAGATCTGAGATTTGACTTCGGTGATTTAATGGTGATAAGCTTGTTTGTGAAGAATGATAGTCATAAGGGAAGTTAGAAAACAGCTTTTTATAATAGAAGAGTAAGGGGAATCACTTACCCTATGCAGAAAATCAGAGATCAATTAACCTTGTTTTCTTTATTAATTTTAATCCCTTTCTGTATTTGCTCTCTGGGCTTCTGAGCTTTTGCCCTGAAGTAGAAACAGACATATGAGAAGATAGAAACAAGTCAACTAGACGCAGGCTTTTGTATTTAAGAAAAAGAAATGTAACATCATTTCAATTTTTACTCATGGGTTAGAGCGGAAGTCTAATAAATTATTATTTGCCATGGCAAATTTGACGCAAGCCAAAAAGACATCTCCATTGGATAGATAATGATTATTGTAATGCTTGTTTGAATCATTTGTGAGAAGTGTATATGATAACTTTGATGTCCGTATCTTTGATGTGTCATGTTACATATGTAATTTTCTCTATATGCTCCATATATTGGGTCTAGTGGCTCGGCAATTTGTGTATTTCTTAGTATCAGTATTCAAACATCAATCTTTGCATATTCTGAACTTTTTGCCACTTTTGAAAGAATATGTGTCCTTTCAAAGCATATTTGTTACATGACATCATAAACTAAAGACATGGTAGAAAAGCAACTACAAGCGGGCACTTCCTTGTTTGAACTCTAACCCTGTATTGACTCTTGATTACCTCAAGTGTCAAGATAAGGATTTGTGTAAAAAGAACTATTGTATGGAGATGTGATTTTGTGATCGAAAAGTTGTAAAATGCCCTATTCCTATAAATAAACCAAATAGGGATTCCTCAATGGAGGGGGGCTGATATTTGTGTGTGTGTGTGTATATATATTATAGATTTTTTGCACCAACAATATCTGGAGACTTGGGTGACGGACAATATGATACCCGAACTTACAAATTTATCAAAATAATACCTAGACTTAATTTTTCATATATCCATCATGACTGCGGTCAACTTCTGTCCAGTTTCTGTTAATTTGACCACATCCGATGCACACAACTCTTTATATGATGCAAAAAGACTGATTTTCCTTCCATTCGTTCGAGTGGGTGTCTTCCAAATTGAAGCTCAATCCCATCACCAATCTCTCGTTTCTCGGATGTGTTTCTTTGAAATGGGCTATGTTCCTTATTTGACTAGAATGTGCTGATGCATCGGCCTTTAAGGGAATTATGTCAGATCTGCTGATCAAACTGATTTGTTTTTGTTGTTTAGTTTGTACTGTTGATGAACATTAATGGGTTCAACAACATGAATGATTGCTGGGCTTTTTTGTTGCTTTTTTTGGTTGTGTTTAAGATGATGAACATGAAGAGTTGCTATGTTCAAATACGTATCTTAGTTGCTGTCAATAGGGTGGGTGTGGTCATATTGTCACTGTGGAGGTGCCGTGGTGGTGGAGGAAAGGGGTCTAGCTGGAGATGGAGTTTCAGGAGGAGAGAGATTACCAGTAAATATAGTTTAGTGGGTATCCATTTGAATTAGCTTTGATATATTTCTGAGGAACCCAAATCCAATTGCTAAAAGATGTAGGTCATAATAAATAGGTTTCTTTGATTTCATGGTCCAAAAGTTTCGGTTATCTGATTGAGATTTCTTCTTCTTCTTCTTCTTCTTCTTCTAAGAATGCATATTTGGTTAACTGAACAAATTAAAAAGAAAAATTTCAAATTTTATGTTCAATTTTGAATTTGTTGATGGAGCGGAGGAGTCTTTTCTGCCCTCATTTTACAACTCAGGTGCCTCACACATTGACCACAAATATTACGGAGATACGAGATATTGAGTCCGGGTATTACTTTGATAACATTTTAAGTTCATGTATCATATTATCAGTAACTGTATTTCTTTTTCTTTTTTTGGTCGATCAGTAACTGTATTTTGGTAACTCCATATTTGATCAAGAATTTCTGTGTGGGGTCTTTAACCTATCCTTTCATTACCACCTTTTGATATAGGATTCGAAGAGGATTCTGCCAGTTGCTAGGTTGAATTTTAATAGACATATGCTCTTCTATGAAACTTGTGGCATAGGTCCTAGTATCTTAAATGATTTCTTCATTCACATATATGGTTTGGTAATTGCATGGGTGTTCGTCATTCATTGCTAAGTAGCTGACATTTATGGTTGCTTCCATTAGTCAAGTCTGCTGATTAATATTTATCGGTTGTACTTTGACCTATTTACTTTTTCAGACTTTTCATTATCTACTTAGAAGTAAATGCACAAGTTATTTCAATTCCAAATTCCTACACACAAAGTGTTGTTTGTACATTTTTTGTCTATGGTCTGATGGTACACACATTCATACACAAAGATACCAGCCCGAAGCTGCAGTGCCATTTTCCCTGAAGTGCGGGGTATGTTGGAAGGTCTATATTGTTTTCACTGTTAGTGCGGCTACTTTTTAGGTATGTCGGAGTTTTGAGTGAAGGATTACACTGGCCTGTAAAAAAAGGGCCTCTCGGTGCCTCAAACTTTCCTTTCTAAGAGGTGTCTGTTTGTATGTGTATACAAGTATGTCTGTAATATGTACAGACATACCTACCTGGGGATGAGCTACGAATACCCATTTTTCTTATATTTGGATCTGGGCTTTGGCCTATATACTTTGCAGGCTTAAGCTATATTATTTTACTGAAGAGATATGGTGCTTGACTTACCGGGTGTAATATGATTATTATGAAACAATTTGTCGAACTAAATAGGACTGAGTTTCTTTCTTGATGGGTTTAAGAATGTCAGTGTAGAGCCTTTTATGCTGTAGAACGGGAAAAAGTCACCTTTGTTGTGTAGGTTTTACTCTTGGATCTAATTGAGCCAGCAGTGTATATAAATATCAAGGTGGGTCTAATATTTATTTAATTTGAAACTTGCAGAAAGAAGCTGTTTCAGATGATAAATGATCTCCCCACCATATTTGAGGTTGTGACAGGCAGTAGTAGGCAACCTACAAACCAGTCTGCTCTTCAACACAACAGTAGCAAGAGCAAATCCAGTGGCAAGCCGGTAAACAGATAGACTAGTCTGAGTGAATTTGTTTTCTTTCATACTGTTATTACTTTAATTAACAGCAGCTCTTGCTTTGATGTTGCTGGGCAGTCTCGGCAACCTGAAATCAACCCGGGTAAAGGGGTAAAGATGTCTCCACCAGCCAAAGAAGACGTGGAAAGTGGGGAAGAAGAAGAGGATGATGAACAAGGTGCTACTTGCGGGGCATGTGGAGACAACTATGGCGCTGATGAGTTCTGGATTTGCTGTGATGTTTGTGAGAAATGGTTTCATGGTAAATGTGTGAAGATTACACCTGCAAAGGCTGAGCATATCAAGCAGTACAAGTGCCCAAGCTGCAGTAGCAAGAGGGCTAGAGTTTGAATCTAGGTTATGAAGTTGGAGAGCAAATACCGATCAAAGAAATCAGATGAGGGTTTCACAACTATCAGTACATTTGGAGTAAAACAAAAGTCAGTTGTCTATCTTTTAGTTAATGAATTTGAATGACTGCAGATGGGATTATAAGTTTTGCTACTTTTGGCTCTTGTTCTGTCTAAGTTTAGCACGAATTTGTTTCTAATATGAATAGTCAGTTATAAATGTCCATGCAGTGTTTGACTTTTCCATACATTTCTACATATGTTTATTAACTTTTGTTTTACATGCTACTGTCTGATCTTAGCTAGGATTAAATATTTTATTGTAGTGTTATATTAAACATCTCTTGCAAGAAAGCACAGATGTTGAGAAATTGTTGGTGCAGGAATGATGCAACTGTCCATGCAAAGAAGTGTTTCTGGCATGTCACTCAGATGTACCAGAAGGGTCTTGGTTCTTATTATACGACACCAAGGGTTTGGTGGACAATTGGATAATAGAACTTGCTCAAATCGTTTGATTGAGAATGGGGATCATCAAATGCATGGGATTGCTTTCAATGAAGTTGAAATAGCCCTATATTTACTGGCATTAGGATCTACTTGAGCAAAATGTGTGCGCACTGTTTTGTCCAATTTTAAACTCCCATCTCTCCATGATTTTCAGTTCATCAACGTGTTATGTAGGAATACAGATGTGCCAAGTATTTTACTAAATGCTATGCTTGCTTATTTAGCGCACAAGAGACATTGAAATTTCAAATTTGTTATTCAAAAATCATACTTGTGATTGTGAATGCACTCATGATTGTGAATTACAGCTCTGAAAATAATATCGGCTTCATGCTGTTGGGTCAGTTTCTGCCTAATGCCTAAGCAGCAAGTAATATGATTGTGAACAATTGGAGTATTGAATGGATTTAAGCCAATTTGTTGAGGTCCCCTTATGCTTTGTCATTGTAGCTGCCCTTATTCTTCTGTGGTTCATGCTATAGATACAAGTGAATTATCTCAGTGTAAATCGAACAGCTTATGCGTATATTCAATTGTTCGCGAAACATAAATTGAAAATGAACAAGCTCAACCGACAAATTATGCTTAGCAAGGCCATCAGGTATTGTTTCTCTCATTTGCTTCACGACTCTTTCAAGGAGAAAGCTTTTGACCATTGAGCCAAGGGGATGGACGATGGAGATAACTCAGTACTTGGTCAGGAAGACATTGAGTGAGAAATATGAGTCGGATTCAGTAGGTAAGTATTGCCCTGAAATTTTGAAGAGAAAATGCCCATTTAATACAAATTTAGCCCATTTTCATGATTCTAAAAAAATGTGCCAATTTCAATATAAGGTGTCATGAGTTGTGTCTGAATGAACAAATTTTTATTAAAATTCTGAGGAAGCTATATTATTTTAGTACCATTTTACCCTCACCCTTTAAACATGTTTAGAGAGAGAAAATAGAAGAGAGAGAAGACTTGGCCAGAACCCCACCAGCTCCGGTCAACCGTCTCAGAGACGAGTTCTTTATCTATAGAGTCATCTCCTACTGAATTGACTACTGGGGAGTGAAGAGCGAGATCTTTGCCATTAGGACCCTTCTGATGGGTATGAATAGGAACAAGAGGTGGCCTCATGGGCTCTGAGGACTTCTCAACAACCCCGATCTCCGTCACTACTACCCCAGCTAGCCGATAGCGCTATCTCAATACACGCTCCGCGACCGCCTTCATCAGTTCATTAAACGCCATCACGTCAGCGTTCGACACCTTTAGGGCAACGAGACACTGTTGGAGAAACTTTAGGAGCTCTGGCTTCACAGTACGACCAAACTGAGTACCGTTAACTAAAAAAACAAGTCGACAGTAAGGATAAAGAAAGAAGTGTAAAGCCATCGCAACATAAAAAATAGAAAATAAACCTAGAGCTCGCAAAAACTTGTAGTCAATGAGACAAGGCCAAGAAGCGATGATACGCTGATCAGTGGTCATCTGCTCCAACCACAAAACCCTTTATCTTTGAAGGCATTGTCTCTCAACGTCAAGAAGCGAAATCACCTGTACTCTGCCAAATGAAATGGTGAGAATGGGTCAGCCAACGACATACATACAACAGAATAAAATGAAGAAAGAAGATGTCCCAAATCAACACCTCGCTCTCTGAAAGTTGAGATCCCAGTTTATTCTCTCTTAATGGGCGTAGTTTTGACTGAATTAGAAAGCTTATAAATAGCGTAGTTCTTATCGATCTTCATCTGATCTAGCCGAACAACGGGCTCGGTAACGAGGATGTTATCTGTCAGCATCCAGCGTAACAACACCACCTCTTGATCTTCATTAGATCCCCAAGACGAGCTAGCAACACTACAACCTGATACGCACTTACTAGCCTCACTCTCTTGTCGCCGCTTGTGGAGTTCGTGACCGTTAGGGCGCTCTAAGTAACTTTCAATTGGAGGGATAACATTTAAGGGTGTTGGCTCTTCAAACACTTGACCACGTCTTGCCAAATCTCCACGAACAAACAGCTCAAATCCCTCTTGAAACGTGCGAGTAGTGACAGACAGTTTCAAGTTAGCAATAAACTCTGGTACTAAATTGGAGGGCAGACAAGATACAGTTTGACCATTGAAAGGCTTGCGCTTTTCAGACATTTACCACAAACACATTAATCTTAAAAGTTAGCAACCAGTTAGATCTAGCTCGTTATTTCAAGCTCTTACCATGAACACCCAACAACGAACATAAACCCAGAAACCAAACAAAATAGAAAAATCCCCAAAAACCAGATTTTTAAACCAAAATAGCCCCAAACAACAACAAACAAACCTTAAATACCCAGATCTTCATTCACCAAACCCAGAAATAGCCAAAACATGAACATAAGCCAAAATAATTATGCCCAGATCCAAAAAAGCCAAGACAGACGAAGAGATGAAGAACAAACATGTAGATCAGATTCGAATAGAGATTGAAGAAGATATGGACGTTCAAGAATAGGGATGGGCAGAGATTTGAACACACAAGTCCAAGATGCAGAAATTGAACTTGGGGGACTAACAAAACGAAGCAGTTTGGAGGAGTTTGAAAGACTACAATAAGGGAAACAAAACAGAGCCTCAACCATAATCACACCATTATATAGCGGTAGCGAGGAACGATAGCCATTCCGTGTTTTTGCTGCTACCGTCCGATGCACGCCACGTGACCCGTCCTTGGTAATATCTGATGCAGAAACCAAGAAGACGCATAGGTTACCACATCCATCATCATGAACAGACACGTATATCATTAAAGTTGCCAACCACCTAATTGCCCACTGCATGCACGCCACGTGGCAAATGGAAAACCAAAGGAACAAGAACAAGCAACTAATGCTTTACCGCTACTTGAGATCAGTGCTCTCTCATAGTCGTAAGAGAAAAGACAATACTTTACCGCTACTTGAGACCGGCGCTCTCTTGTAGTAGTGAGATAACGATAATTCTTTACTGCTACTTGAGACCAGCCTTCTCTCGTAGCAGTAAGAGAACGACAATGCCTTACCGCTACTTGAGACCAACGCTCTCTCGTAGCAGTAAGATAACGACAATTTCTAACCGCTACTTGAGATCAGTGCTCTCTCATAGCAGTAAGAGAACAAAAATTCCTTATAGCTACTTGAAACCAACACTCTCTCATAGACGTAAGAGAACGACAATTCCTTACCGCTACTTGAGACCAACGCTCTCTCGTAGCAGTGTGATAACGACAATTCTTTACCACTACTTGAGACCAGCGCTTTCTCGTAACAGTAAGAGAACAAAAATTCCTTGCCCCTACTTGAGACCAGCGCACTCTCGTAGTAGTAAGAGAACGACAATTCCTTACCGCTACTTGAGACTAGCGCTCTCTTGTAGCAGTAATAGAATGACAGTTCCCTAACGGTACTTTAGACCACCGCTCTCCCGATCATCGCTCTTTGCTACTCGAGGGGGAACGACCAAAGAGAGCCTAGCATTTCCCAAAATTGATAGCAGCAAACGTTGGGGACTTCTTATCAGAAGAGTTAGGGGACTCCAAGAGCACCCGCAAGTGGGTCTGCTATTTATAGCTAGCATTAAGTAGATAACTCCCTAGCCAAGAAGCCCCTCTTAGACTGGAGACTTGAGAGACTTGTTGACATACATGCCTACCTGACACACTTTGGCAACACTAAGGCTGACCGTAACAATTGAACCTGCCACCACTTGGACATGCGGCCATAAGACAGCAGCGTCAACTACAGAAAGCCGCAAGCCGCTACTTGAATGGAGCTGGGACGTGCTCGCACACGCGACTCCAATATCGCCTCTTGGGACAACACTATGACGACCAAAACCATGTCAGTCCTAAATCAAAAGGCAAGAGGAAGCATTCTCACCAACAACCTATAAATAGTATGCATTGACTATACATATACTGTTACTATGTCAATATCCATACTGATTTATGGATCAAAGAGTCGAAGATCACCCTTTGGTGGTCTTTGATTTGCAAGTGACGTCTTGTGTTCTTATTGACAGCGTAACAGGAGCATACGAGTCCCGTTACATAGACATCATATACACACTTGCACAAACACTAACGGTGCTAGATACTGATCTTGGATCGGGATGAAAACATGAGACACCGTTATGAAGGTTTTGAAACGTAAGATACTAAAGTTTTGTTTCTCTAAAATGTGAGACACTGTGTGGGAGTACTGGTTCCACAAGCTAGTACCTGACCAAAACTTAGACAAAAGACTCGATCTATTTGTTCCTAGAGGCCACATATTCAACTTAGCAAGAAATCATAATAGGTTTTGTGTACATGAAGAAATGCTCAATCTCGAGCTCATGAAAAGGAGCAATTTGTGGTTTATTGTCATCGAACTCGTCAGTGGTTTATCAAGATTTTGTAGAAATCGTTTGTGGTGATTCTCTGATGATCGATTTCTGGTCTCATGATCGATTTTATAGGCTATTTTGTCATACTTTTGTTATAGGACTGTAGATTATGGTTTCTAAGTTTCGGTCTTTTGGATTAATGCTCTTCTTTACCCATTTTTTGATAAGTCTATGTAATGATTCTCAGTATCTTATAAGTATGGTTCTTTCCATGTAAGATACTGAATGACGAGTGTTAGCTTTCTATGGCGTTAATAAAGGTTGTAATTTGAAATCTTTCCTAATAGAGAATTAAGCCTTGGTGGTGCTATTGTAGTATCCTTGTGTACAGGTTCAGACCTGATATTTTCAGACATGAGTCGACCTTTTAAAAATTGGCTCTTAAACTATAGTATTCATTTAAATTTATTTTATCTTTTAAAAAATTCATGAACTAAATCTATAAACTCAAAATCTAACGACATAAAATATTAGAAATTTTTTTTATACTTACTTACACTGCTCATTTTTTTTAAAAAAATAGTAACTAATTATTGTAACATAATACTTGTTTTTTTACTAAATTAATGTGATCACACAATGAGAAAAGAAAATTTTAGGTCCTTAAAGGTTCGGGCCATGAGTCTATCAACTCTATTCAGGTACGATTCTGCTTCTGTAGCATATGATAAAATAGTCTGGGGTTTAACTCCATAACCAATTGACAACAGAGAGAGTGACCCAAACCCCTATAAACAGGCAAAGTTCCATATTCCTAATGTGGGCCCCGCACGTGTGGAGAATCTTTAAGCTTAACACGTGAACAACAACTTGGGTGGTCGTGGAGTTCGTGTGGTCTTTGAGCTTTACACGTGTACGTGGGTGACCCGCTCTGATACTATGATAAAGTTGTCTGGGGTTCAACTTCAAAATCAATTGGCAATAGAGAGAGTAGCCCAAACCCTTATAAACTCACATGCAAGGTCTCATATTCCCAATGTAAGATATATATCTCAACAGCATGTTCTCATGGTTTAGTTTTTCTTGCTACTGCGTTAAATTGAAGGAAGCAGTAATTGAGCTTGAGAAGATCTTCCCATTGCAGCACTCACCTATGCGGGTAGCTACTCAAGCCAAGAAATATAGTAATAGTGTGATTCACATCCTTACTCCCGCAAAATTTAGATGAATTTGTATGTTGTTTCACAATGGAGTCATAAATTTGGGATAAATATGTAGGATTTGAGATGCTCTTTTGTAAGATGTTGTGCAGTTGTGGACAAGAAATGTAGAACACTATGAAGGGCAAAGATGTAGTAATGGCTAACTCATCCAATGACCCAATAACTAAGATTTAGTTTGGGGTGGTACGCATTTCGTCGAGGCCAAGAAATGGATGTTCTAACAAATTGTAAATGACTGTTTTTCTGATTCACCAAACCCTTTGTTGTCAACAAACTAGAAACATTAAAATTGTTTTCAAAATTATAATTAAGTTAACTTTAAATAAGAGTTAATAATAAAAGTTTACGAAAGACTAATTTAAGTTACTAAATATAAAACCATCCGACATCGGTCGTTGTTTAAGAAATGATATATTATTTTGAATGTAACTCAAAAACCGTTATTATTGTATCAAATACCAGAACTTTTAGATCATGTATAGAACGAAATCGTTTATGTTCAATCTTGGATTTCAGAAATTTTAGTTAATACTTTTATCTGAATGTTTATTAGTCTAGTTTAGTAATTTTTGAAACAGAACAAAAAAAATATATATTGTAATTTCAGAAATTTTGTTTGATAAAAAAAGAACGAAAGCCACCCTATCACATATAACCCGAGCCCAATACCAAACCCGATGCATCAGAAATAAAAACAGAAAACCTAAACACAAAACGCGCCTCTTCTTTCTTCCTCTTCAGTCCTCGACACCGAAATTCCCAAGCTCTTTGTACCCTTCTTCTTCTTCTTCTTCTTCTTCTTCTTCTTCTTCTTCAGGTAAACTCACTACTCTCCTCGTTGCTTGTGATTCTGGGTTGTGTTGGTTTTCTATTTTTTCTGTCGGGTTTGATTTTTCCTGTTATGGCCGTTAGACTTTGGTATTGCTTGGATTATTTGGAGATGGGGGCGAAGGCGAAGAAGGCCATGAAAAAGAAACTGAGCAAAGCTGTCTCCGCTTCTGCTCAGAAACCACTTCCTACTTCCTCTTCTGCAGCTGCTCCTGATTTCTTGGTAACCCCCCATCAACTTTGTTAGTTACTTTCATTCTGTGTGTGTTTCAGCCGTTTTCTTATCTGTTGTTGTGTTTTATTTGATGAGGAAAGCCATTGGAAACCGGTCCTGCCTGTAAGCTCCCGGAAGGGAAGCTTAAGGAAGATGTTGCCAGGGTTGTATACATCAGTCGGATACCCCACGGCTTCTATGAAACTGAAATGCAAGGTACCATGGAATCTGTTGAATCAAGAATATTACAGTTTGCCCAAGGTTCTCGATTGAGTTTTTCCCTATGTTTTTGCAGGGTTTTTTGGGCAGTTTGGTGTAATCAACAGATTAAGAATCGTACGCAATAAAAAGGTAAATATTCTGGGCCTTAGACTTTGAAATTTGGTAGCAATTGTCAACAGATTGTCAAATCACTTATAGAGGCATATATAATGTTGTAGGATTTTTCCGACAACTCATAAATTACGATTTGTATTTGGTGTTAAGAAATCTATACCAAGTGTAACTGTAGTCTTCCTGAATATAGTGCTGAGTTAATGAGCAAGTTGCCCCCTGAGCATAATCACAGCTTCTGCTTTCCTGCTGAAGCTTGAGCTTTTACAATCTAAATGATTGTTTCTTGTTATTTATTGTTATTTTTCAATTGTGCATGATTTATCTGAGAAGAATAACGCTTTTTTGTTCTTTTTGTATTCATCTTGTAGATGTTTTATTAACATTATTAACTTTTTTTTTCCTTCATATCAACAGACAGGAAAGTCAAAACATTTTGGCTTCATTGAGTTTGAGGACCCAGGGGTGGGTTATTTTTCATAATGATTTAGTTTTTAGTTTCTCAATAACTTTGCTTTTATTCAACATTATGATACCTTGCATGCAGGTTGCCAAAATTGTAGCTGAAACTATGCAGAATTATTTGTTGTTCGAATGCCTACTGCAAACCAAACTTATTCCTCCACAGGAAGTTCACCCAAAGTTGTAAGTTTTTAATTTAAGATATTGTAGTTAGGTTGGAATCAAATGTTAGTCTAGTTGTTTGGTGGCCTGAATTTTTTGGCCAAATAATTTCATATAACCTGTTGGTGCATTCTAAATGAACCAAATGATTTTGGTGGGCACTTGAAGTGGATAAGTATACTCATTCGCTTATACCTTATGTATGCCAGTAAATGTTATTGTTGACATCCGTAGACATTTGTACCATATAGTTTAGGCTAATGATCATTGTGAAATAGGCCACCTGTCAAATTAATGCTGTAGTTGTGGTTTGTCAATTAGCCTGTAGCTGCTAAATGTATGCGTTTTGTTTGTTTATTAGGTGGAAGAATAGCAAAATCAAAGCCAAACCTTTGAACTGGGTTCAAATTGAGCGCAAGAGGCATGACAAGGTATTCATTGCATACATGAAGAATGTCCTGCGGCAACTTTTACATTACCAAACAAGCCTGCCACATTTAACTTTCTCATTGTGGGGTGATGATTTTCAGGAAAGGACTGCTGAAGAGCACAAAAGGCTGGTGGAGAAAATTAAGAAGAGAGATCTGAAGCGTCAAAAGAGAATTGAGGCTGCTGGTATTGAGTACAAGTGCCCAGAAATTGTAAGAATTAAGTCTCTTGTGTTTATCTAGGATTGCAGCAATTGTGCTTAATTTAACACCAGCTGCAATTCTTTGTTCCGTTACTCATCCTTTTTTCGATTGTGTAGGTCACTAATGATCAGCCTGCTCCAAAGAAGTTGCGCCTAAAGTAGGTGGCATTTAATTCCCATCCTTTCTGTCATGTGGATTTGATCGGGGTGGGGGATGAAGCACTCTAGTTACCATATCCACCCCCTTAACTAGAAAAAAGAAGGCTTTCTGGATACCTGGAGGTTTGGTCTTTGAGTTTGAGCTTTATCTTACATGTACCGGTTTATAGCTTTATGATTTTTTGCATTTTCTACTTTATGTAGTTTATCACAATGGACAAGTTTATATAAAGTATCTTTAATTTTAAAGGCACCCCATGTAGAGAAATATTGTTCTGGACCCTTGATATGATTTAGGGAAAGGAGGCAGCCTCGGCTGCAATCTATAGCTCTTCATGAAAATCTTTAGCTTAAGTTTTTAGAGTTTGAAAGCCTGGCTAGTAACTGACTGAAGTTGAATCATAATTTCTATCGGAGTTAAAAATGTGTGGTACTCCTGCTTATAACACTTTTCCGTAATACTTCCATCCAAAACATTACGATCTTCAGACACCACAAAGCTATGTCGCTCTGAGATACATTACAAATACAAGATTGATCGGTTTAATTACATTTAGACCATCACCTTTGAACAGTGAGAAAAGAAGCTGAATCAACATTTACACCATCACCTTCAAATGAAAGCCAAGTATTTCAGACGCTGACGATCTCTGTGACTTGGCTATTTTCTTGACTGGATTTTCATCTCTTCTCAAGCAGTAGTCTATGCTTGAAGGGACCAAAGGTGCTTGTGACTTGCCATAAGAGTTCCAACACAAAGCGTGCTGAAATCCCGTGTACCTGCAGAGGGCTTGAGATGAATATCGATAAGATGTTTCTGTGCATGGAATGTCGCTGCTGCAAGCAAGATGAACAGGCTGCACTGAAAAAGTCCCAATTACTGGGTCACATTTTCACTCCGGAGATTACTACAGCTCCTGTTTGGTTCCCTCAGGACTTCTTGTCACAACAGTACTGGTCTATCATTATAGGAACCTTCCCATCGGAAACTTGGATTTTGGAAAACGATACCTTTCTTCAGACCCAATGCTTCCATATATCCGAAAGGGTCTGAACTGGAAAGAGAGCAGGTGTTTAAGATTCTTGTATATTTGTTTGTTTAGTGATTAATACCTTGCCAAGTTTCGATCCTGACTCCTGAAGTCCTGAAGAGTGCTCTGAATTCCAATGTTATTGACACTTAATCTGAGATACAAGCAACACTTCTATCTTTTCCAAGTCCTCCTAGACTGAAACGAGAGACAATTTCGTGCAGAATCATAAATCAGATGTATACTAAAAATTAGGAAGATCATGACCATTTCGAAATTTAGTATTCTATATATAAATGACAGTAAATATACATTATTGTTCTAGAATATTTGAGAACTGAATATCGTAGTGATCTTATTCATCAAATGAGAGGCCCCTTATATAGGGGTTTACATGGAGCCTAGTATAGAAACGTACTACATGTACTATGTGTAGTACAACAAGATATATATGGTATGTACTACATGTTTCCTATTACATCTAAGGCCCATGGGCCAAGCCCATATACACGGCATAAGACCAAGTGCACACACGCACATGTCATATTTCCTACAACACTCCCCCTTGTGCCGCGCGTCGATATGCCGGATGGTGCTTACAATATTGCCTCATTAAAACCTTGCCAAGTAACAAAAACCCTGTGGGAAAACTAAACCTTGGTCGAAGGAAAAAGAGTACAACGCACCAACTACTCCATTGAGAACTCGCCATGTGATGCTCCCCCTGATGTGTACTTCAATCGGATTTTCCTGATGAATGGTGCATTCTAACATGACCAGGATAAGCACTTTAGCCGACGAAATTTTTTCGTCGGCCTGTTCACCATTTTCGTCGCCTATAACCTTAGCCGACGACACGTCGTCGGCTAAGAAGTCGTCGGCTATACTTCGTCGGCTATGCTTATAGCCGACGAAATAAAGTCCGTCGTCGGCTATACTCCACTCCTTAGCCGACGAAATAATATAAAAAATTCGTCGGCTATACTCCAAACCTTAGCCGACGAAATAATATAAATATTTCGTCGGCTATAATCCAAAACTTAGCCGACGAAATAATATTAATATTTCGTCGGCTATAATCCAACACTTAGCCGACGAAATAATATTAATATTTCGTCGGCTAAAGTTTTTAAAAAATAAAAATTAAATAGAGAATAGCCGACGAAATTAGCACACTTTCGTCGGCTATAATACTTTTAGCCGACGAAATTAGCACACTTTCGTCGGCTAAAGGTTGTTGGAAAAAAAAAAAACTAGCATAGCCGACGAAATATGGTAAATTTCGTCGGCTATAGTACTTTTTATACTAGAAACCCAAACAAAATTTATACATTACCATCCAAGCAAGCTGCAAATTACAGAAACAATTTTATAACCAACAACAACACACCATCTAAAGTAACATAAACATTTTGCATTAAATTTTCAATTCATAAATTGTTCATAAAACCTAAAAAGTAAATTAATATTTGTTCATAAACCTAAAAAACTAAATAAATAATTGTTCATAAACTTAAAAAACTAAATGAAATCGATATCGTCTAAATCAATATCTGCTCCAGGATGAGGTTGTTGGGGAGGTTGGGGAGGTTGCGGCGGCTGAGGTAAGACAATAGGCGGGGGCATGGGCGGAAGCGGAAGTCCCTGCTGCTGTGCAGCTATAAAATCTTGCATGTACTGGTACATCTGCTGCTGCTGTGTCTGCTGGGCGGCATGGCATGCTATAGTGTACTCCTGTAGAGCGGCAGTATATGCTGCTTGGGCGGTCTCTCTCTCGGCAGTATATGCTGCTTGGGCGGCTTGTTGTTCCCGTAACATCTGAACTTCCGCCTCAAGCTGAGTCGTTCTGCTGCTGGTCGAGGCTCCTTTTTTCTGAAACCCAGGAGTGGTTTTCAGTACCCCCTCGCCCTTCTTTCCCAGGCCCCGACAGTAGAAGTTATTTCCTCGCGGTGGGAAGGCTGTGCCCATGATCCTGGCCCCAACGCTGAGATCCGAACTGTCGATCCGGGACATGGCTTCGGACATGTCTTCCTCTTGCGTGTCAGGCCATGTCTCCCTGACTATAGCAGCCATCACCTCGTCACTAGCCTGCCTCACCCTCGCCTAATTTGATAGGAAAAAAATTAATTAACATTTTAAAATATATATATATATACATATAATTTACTAAATTTTAAAACGTAAAACGACTTACAATATCCTCCTGGGAGTCAGGATATGCCTTCTCGTACGTATAGACGTACTGGTTGACCTCTGGATGTTCCCTGGCCGCCTCCTCCATCAACGATGCGAACGGTCTAGAACCGGCATGATGGTTCCTCATGTTGCGTTGCCGGTTTTGAGCGTTCACCCGGGAAACGGCCTACAAAGGAATCGAATTAGTAAAATATTTTAAAACGTATTAAATATAATTCAATATAATAAATAATTATTTTTAATTACCTGTTTATGTGGGTTGTTGAATTCCGATATCAGAAGCCAACGCCACTCGTACTCCCTGAACTGGAACTCAAGGGGGGTGCCGGAACGTTCGTTCCCATGTGTAGTCCAGTGGGTCCGTAACTCGTTCTTCCACTCCTTGTACCTGTAATACGCCAAAAAAAATATAAATATTATAAATTAAACATAGTTTTTTTTTGTCCTTAACTTTGCAACGTACCTTCTCCCGTGCACAACGTCCGCCCAGGTGTTCCTCAGGTACTCGGGAACGTCAAACCACACCTGCATTTAAACATTTATTACTTTAGACGTTCATAAATCTACAATGTAATAAATAATGTTAAATATGAAATTTGTTATACTTACCGACATGGCGTTGTGGACCATGTCCTTAACCTCCTGTGGGACCTCGCCCCAGTCTGACCACAACATAGGGACTCTATCCCTGATAAGCGCTCCCACGCGGCCAGAGTACATCCTCGTCTTGCCGCCCGATACTACGTTCCCATCCTCGTCAGTATCAATGACGATTCTTCCCGATGTACTCACTGTCTTCTCGAGAGCTTTCCCCGTGACCGGACCTCTCTTCTTCCTTGTCGGCTTGGCTCCGACGGTACCTATCATAAATTGATGATTAGTAAATTAATTTTATTATAACATTATAACATAACAAATTACTTATATAATCATTACCTGAGGGCGTTAGGGCGGATGCGACGGACTCCGACTCTGTCGCCGACGATGATACCCTCGCAGAAATTAACTCTGTAGCAAACGGCACGAACAGATACACCGCTGATGGGGTCACCTGGGGGGGGGTAGTGGATAAATCGGCGCCCCTGAGTCATCGACTGCAGGTATTGCCGGTATGAAGCGCGGAAGGAAGAGAAGAGGCGGCGGCATCTGTACCCCGGAAGACCCACCCTCCGATGCACTAGGGCCCGGTGCCGGTGCCCTACGTATCTCAGGCATACGTGGTGCAGACACCTCCGCCTGAGTCGGAGGCCACAGCTGCCTCGAGGAGTGAGGGCCGCTGGGCTGCCTAGAGGAGCGAGGGGCGTCCTGCTGGCCAGAGGAGCGAGGGGCGCTAGGCTGCCTGGAGGAGCGAGAGGCGTCCGGCTGGCCGGAAGAGCGAGGGGCGCTAGGCGGCCTGGAGGCGGGAGGGCTATCTGGCTGCCTGGAGGAATGTGTCGGCTCCAGAAGAGATGCCCGTCGGGCCGTCATTAGGCCCTGAAACGAACCGCGAGGGTTGCTAGACGTTCCCTCTGACGATTCACCCCGGCCCTTCGAACTCTTTGATCTGCTGAATAATCCTTTCATCCTAAATAAAATAATTAATATTTTGTTAAATTAAAAATGAACAATATACCAAATAAAATAATTAATATACGCAAATATATTAAATACATCCAAATATATTAAATATACTAAATACACCCAAATACACCCAAAATCAGTAAATACACCCAAATACACCCAAATTCAGTAAATACACCCAAATACACCGATATATATTAAATATACTAAATACACCCAAAATACATCCAAATATACTAAATACACCCAAATATACTAAATACACCCAAATACATCCAAATATACTAAATACACCCAAATACACCCAAATTTACTAAATACACCCAAAATACATCCAAATATACTAAATACACCCAAATACACCCAAATATACTAAATACACCCAAATATACTAAATACACCCAAATACATCCAAATATACTAAATACACCCAAATATATTAAATACACCCAAATACATCCAAATACACCCAAATACACCCAAATTCAGTAAATACACCCAAATACATCCAAATACACCCCAATACACCCAAATACACCCAAATACACCCAAATACACCCAAATTCACCCAAATACAACCAAATATACACCCAAATTCAGTAAATACACCCAATATAATTCAACATTATCACAACATAATACAATTCAACATTATCACAATATAATTCAACACAATTCAATATAATGCAATATATTGAAAAAACAACCCAAATTTGTTCTATAATACAATATAAACATGAAATTGCATACCTAATTGGTTTGGGAGATGAGGGAGGCGGAGTGGAGGCCAGAAACCGTCGAAAATGGCGAAAGAAAATCGAGAGGAGAGGGAGAAATTCGCCGGCGGAGTGGAGAAAGTGGAGAAGTGGGCTTTTGTTTCGCTGCTTTCGAATTTATAGGAAGAACTATAGCCGACGAAATAAAAAATTCGTCGGCTATAGTCCCACTTTAGCCGACGAAATAAAAAATTCGTCGGCTATAGTTGGACTTTAGCCGACGACAAAACCCTAATTTCGTCGGCTAAAGTCCAACTATAGCCGACGAAATTTTTTAAGTAATTTCGTCGGCTATAGTTCAACTTTTACCCGACGAAATTACTGCGAATGTTAGTAATTTCGTCGGCTAAAGTATATTTTATTCATATTTAGTAAGTTCATGCACAATTTATTTGTTTTATCTTGTGAAACGGAAAACCGACCGTCAGATATCATCATTATGTTGAAACATGTGTGAGGGTAAAATTTCAGCATCATCGGACACACGGTCGGGCTCGATCCGCACGGTCAATCCCGTTGGTCAAACCCCTAAACACAAACAAACGGTGATTTGGCCACCTAAAATACGTATTCTGTCCGGACCGTCAACTACAAATAGTTTCATATCGAGGAGACGCAACTAGCGGTATAAAATTTATAAGAAAAATAACCGTCGGAGATAGGGCGTCCTCTCTGGCGAACGAATAGAAAAAATGCAATGACCGCAAGTATTGGCACCGAAACTTATCGGAATTACGTGAAATTTCAACCGTAGACATATTTCATCGTTCCGGTCATATCTTATCTCACGACTTTTTTTTGTTTGAAGCATCTACGTATAGTTTGTTTTTAAAACGGAACATTTACTTAACACTTAGTCAATTAGTTATACAACATTAGTAGGCATACTTTGATTGTGACAATCCATCTTGTGAAACGGAAAACCGACCGTCAGATATCATCATTATGTTGAAACATGTGTGAGGGTAAAATTTCAGCATCATCGGACACACGGTCGGGCTCGATCCGCACGGTCAATCCCGTTGGTCAAACCCCTAAACACAAACAAACGGTGATTTGGCCACCTAAAATACGTATTATGTCCGGACCGTCAACTACAAATAGTTTCATATCGAGGAGACGCAACTAGCGGTATAAAATTTATAAGAAAAATAACCGTCGGAGATAGGGCGTCCTCTATGGCGAACGAATAGAAAAAATGCAATGACCGCAAGTATTGGCACCGAAACTTATCGGAATTACGTGAAATTTCAACCGTAGACATATTTCATCGTTCCGGTCATATCTTATCTCACGACTTTTTTTTGTTTGAAGCATCTACGTATAGTTTGTTTTTAAAACGGAACATTTACTTAACACTTAGTCAATTAGTTATACAACATTAGTAGGCATACTTTGATTGTGACAATCCATCTTGTGAAACGGAAAACCGACCGTCAGATATCATCATTATGTTGAAACATGTGTGAGGGTAAAATTTCAGCATCATCGGACACACGGTCGGGCTCGATCCGCACGGTCAATCCCGTTGGTCAAACCCCTAAACACAAATAAACGGTGATTTGGCCACCTAAAATACGTATTCTGTCCGAACCGTCAACTACAAATAGTTTCATATCGAGGAGACGCAACTAGCGGTATAAAATTATTATTTTATTCATTTAACTTTAGCCGACGAAATATTAGGGTATTCGTCGGCTATACTTTAGGGTTTAGGGGTTAGGGTTTAGGGTTTAGCCGACGAAATATTAGGGTATTCGTCGGCTAAGATACTTTTAGCCGACGAAATATAATATGTTTAGTCGGCTAAGATACTTTTAGCCGACGAAATATGTTATATTTCGTCGGCTAAAAGTATCTTAGGCGACGAAATATAACATATTTCGTCGGCTAAAAGTATCTTAGCCGACGAAACATGTTATATTTCGTCGGCTAAAACTGTCAAATAGATAAAAAAAACAGTTGGTTTAACCGTACCCATAACAATTTCCTGCATATATAACCAACATTAAGATACATTATGAATTGTAGAGCTTGTACCATATAAAACACATCAAATTGTAGTACAAATTCAAATAACTAAGAAGGCTCGTAATCAGAATCATCCGATGAGTCTTCTTCGGTGTCAGAATTAATTTCCGGTAATCTATGCATTTCTACATCACAAGAGTCGTCGTCTGTTTCTTGATTTGGATCCACATCAATAAGGCGAGCGTCTAAATCACGAATTCGAACCGAACGACCCGGTTTAAAATTATTAAGGCGAATTGTAGAGGAGTCAGGAATATCTATTGCACTGTGTTCTTGATACGCAACATTTTCTTCCTCGTCTTCGGCCTCTCCAAGTTTAGCCGCCCGGTAAATGTTTCGAGGGTGCACAAGATTGACTACTTTCCACGCGTCACCCTTAACAAGGTCATCAAGATAAAACACTTGTTTCACCGATGTCGCAAAAACAAACGGGTCATCTTCGTAACAGCTTGTGCCAGTGTTCACCGATAAAATCCCGTACTGATCAATCTTCATGCTCTGCGAGCTTCTAGTATCAAACCATCTACACTTGAACAGGTGCACGGTCATGCCTTGCCCATAAACGAGTTCCACCACTGAATCAAGAACACCATAATAATCAACTCCATTCCGGCCACCATGCGCCATAACCCCAGAATTCTGTGTTCTTCGTCTGTTGTCTCTCATTTCACATATAAATTGCACGCCATTGACCTTGCACATCGGGTAAACTCTTGACATTATCGGCTTCATAGCTAGAAGTCTTAGTTCGTGAGACCAATTTGGGTGACCATCAAATTGAATATGGTTCATTTGCAACCAAAGATTCAATGTATTATAAATTAATATGAATAATTATGCAATCAAGGAGACTTGCAACATACAAAATTGGAGAATTACATACCCAATCGCCAAAATAGTTCGCGAACTCCTTGTTGTGGTAGTCGAGATCACCTTGAATGTCTGGACAGTGTAGATGAATGTCTTTCCAGTATTCAACTTCTTGACAGTTAATCAATACCCACCAATGGGCTATGACGAGCTCATGGGGTTGCAACTTGTAGGACTCTGGTAAAATTCCATAAACTTCAACATCATTTGAGACTATGGAAAGGTTAAACTTCGGTTCATCAACCGGCATGGTTTGTGGAGTTTCCTTCAATGCTCCTAGATACAACTTCATGTAGGTGACGCACTCGTGCGCAATATATGCTTCTGCTATACATCCTTCAGGCGCGGATTTGTTAGCCACATAAGCTTTGTAGTCTCCAAGTTGTCTGTAAATAAATAAATTTGTTGTCATATGTTACGATTATACAATGAACATGTACAATAAAAACATTAGGTGTAAAAAACATACCTTTCCATAGGATACATCCAAGTATAGTGTACTGGACCGGTAAGCAACAATTGCTCGGGAAGATGGATCATCAGGTGCGGCATGATGTCAAAAAAATTTGGAGGAAATATTCTCTCAAATTTACACATGATATAAATAATGTCCTGTTGCATTTCCCGGAGATCAGATTTTGTCACTTCCCTTGTGCATAACTTCTGGAAGAATCTTGACAACGCTACTAACGGCTCCACCACCTGACGGGGAAGGAATGGTCGAATGAAAATAGGGAAGAGACGTTGTAGCAGAATATGACAGTCATGACTCTTTAACCCGTACATTTTATTGTCCCGAATGTTTACACACCGGGCTATATTTCCTGCGTAGCCTGAAGGATACTTCACAGAACTCAACCACCTGAAAATTACGTTCTTCTGTTCAGGCTTCACGGTGTACGGAGCTTGAGGCATTTTTTTCTTCCCTTCTTTCAACCACAAATGTCTTCGTATCTCCATTTTTTTAAGATCAATGCGTGCCTTCGGACCGTCTTTCGTCTTTCTCTCCAAGTTCAGCACGGTTCCCACCACACTGTCACACACATTCTTTTCTATGTGCAACACATCTAGGTAGTGCCTGATCAACAACTTACTCCAGTATGGGAGTTCCCAGAATATGCTCTTATGTGTCCAAAATTTATACCTGTCGGGTCTGTCAGGTATTGCCGCCACTATATTGGGATGATTGCTGAGCTGCCCAAAATCATACTCATTAAGCACTGCTAAAATTTCTTCCCCTGTCCATCTTCTAGGAGGCACACCAAGTTCTACACTCCCATCAAATGCCTTGTCATCGAACCGCCATTCGTGATCATACGGAAGGAGAGTACGGTGACCCAATCTACATATCTTGTTGCAATGACTACTGCTCCCCTCATCGCTTAGGCACTCTGGACAAGCCTTGTATCCCCTGACAACGTTGCCCGACAACATCCCACGAGCAGGAAAATCACTAATGGTACCAACAACCATAGCATGCATCTGGAACATCTCGTGCATGAACTTATCATAAGTGGGATGACCAACGTCCCAAAAAAACTTAAGCTCTTCAATCATGGGTCTCAAATACACATCGAGACACTTCCCTGGATAATCGGGTCCCGGAATCAACAAACTCAACATATTGTATTCATTCTTCATGCACATCCATGGAGGAAGATTGTATGGTACCAAAATCACCGGCCATACACTGTATTGAAGACTCATGTTGCCAAAAGGATTGAACCCGTCGGATGAGAGCCCGAGCCTCACATTTCGGACCTCAGACGCAAAATGAGGAAACTCCCTGTCTATATGCTTCCAGGCCTCCCCGTCAGCAGGGTGTATAAGGGTATCTTCGCCTTGCAATTCCCTATCAGCGTGCCATCTCATACATTTGGCCGTGTGTGATGACATGTACAACCGTTCCAGCCTATCCCTCAACGGGAAATACCGAAGTACCTTCATAGGTTTTCTATTGCCTGCAGGAGTCAACTTATACCTGTCACTCTGACATACTGGACATGTGTCAAGGTCACCAAGGTCATTCCCTTCTGGATCTTTACCCCAGAAGAGAACACAATCATATCTGCATGCATGGATCTTGATGTAGGAAAGCCCAAGATCTTTCAGTATACATCGGACCTTATGATGAGTGGTAGGAAGACGATGACCGTGGGGCAGCATCGAAGCAGTGTACTGTAGATACTCATCAACAGCCTTCACAGTCGATTTTGTCTCAACTTTAATCTTCATAACGTCCATCACACTTTCAAGAACCGTTTTCTGACAACCGGGGTACACAGGGGTCTGTTGGAAAGCAAGTAGTTTGTTGTACCTGTCAATACCAGCAGTGTTGACAACTCTAGGGAAGGGCTGCACCGGGTCAGACATATACGGTCCTTCAGAGCATACACCCCTCTCATAAGGAAACATATCGTTGATGAAGGCCGTTGTTGGATCGTTGGATGTACTGCCCGTCTCAGAAAACTGCCCATGATCATGCGGACCCCTTGATGATGTTTCACCGTGATATATCCAACATGTGTACTTCTCCCAAAACCCATTACTTTGAAGGTGCTGCCAAACCTTGTCAATTGGAAATTGATACATATCGCTGCGACACTGACATTTAGTGCACGGACAATAGAAAATTGTATTCCCTTTAGCATTATTGATCACATATTCAATAAAACTAACAACTCCTTTAGCATATCTTTTGTCCCATTTTGGAAGCGAAATCCAACTCTTATCCATATCCTGAGAAAATAACATAATATATATGTATAAACGCTAATTAATTAAATTTACGAATCATTCAATTTATATTATATCTGAGTTAACGTACAATTAATATATATAATAATTACTAATTAATATAATCAAATTAATATATTAATATATCAACAACTTCATATATATTATCAAACCCAAATCGATCAACTCAATCACACTCAAAACACAATATAATCAACTCTAATTAAAACACAATATAATCAACTCTAATTAAAACTCAAAATCAATGTGCATAACGAAAATAAAACTCTTAAATCAACTCAAAAACAAGATATATACATATACGTACCTATATATAGAGCCACAAACTAATTTCGGACAGATTTCGACAACACCCAACAATTTCGCCAACCCTAAAATTTTTTCTCCCGTTTTTTCTTTCAAATCAGCTACTGTCTAGATCTGGAAATATAAAGAATTTTAGCCGACGAAATTATATATATCGTCGGCCAAAGTTTTAAAATTTCGTCGGCTATAGTTCACAGACTATAGCCGACGAAAAAAACTATTTTAGCCGACGAAACAACATTTCGTCGGCTAAAGTAGACTTTTAGCCGACGAAAATTTCACTTAGGCGACGAAATTTTTTTTCGTCGGCTAAAATGGACTTTAGCCGACGAAAAATAATTTCGTCGGCCTGCTAATTTTTTTTTCGTCGGCTATGATACTTATTCTGGTAGTGATATGCTTCTCAAGAGTAGATGTGAGCCAAGACTTAAACAAGTCTGCCATGATCAACCACAAATTGGGATCAATGGTATTAGCGGTGCATGCAATGTTACCTCGTTAAAAACCTTGTCAAGCAAAAACCCAGTGGGACAAAAAGCTGTGACTAAGGGAAAAAGAGTGTAACATGGTTGACACAAACAACCACACCCTTCACATTTGATCATGACATGTATATGCTAGACTTTCTTTCAAATCTGCATCTCCCCTGATCTCATGATCATTCATAGGGCGCTTCCGGATCCTTGGTGACCACGGAGCTGTTTTGACAACTTGACATATGTATGCTCTTTCAACATATCTCAAATGTGGCATTACTCAGTGCCAGCAGCTATGTGCACGGTGCCTAGCAGCTGTATGGGCAGCGCTCGGCTGCAAGTGCACAGGTGCATGTATAGTGTCTGGCAGCAGTGCATGTGTGCACAGACAGTGCACAGGCAGCGCCCCGGCAGCGCACAGCAGCGCACAGGCAGCGCACAGGCAGCGCACAGGCAGCGCGCCATATGTCCGGCAACTCGGCCATCAAACCAACCGGTGCCTAGATCATGATTCCGCTTCCGATGCATCTCGATTCATGCATGGCTAGCGATGGCATAGGCAACAACCTTTCTCTCATGCCATAGGGATTGAATATGCCAGATACTCTTAGAGTATTCAAGTGACGTCATATGCCATATCATTGGCATTTGCGTGGGCGCAAAGCTACTTAGCTTTATAACGAATGAAGGTGAGGTCAAGTCTTTTTTTTGATTAAACGGATCACTCTCTCTTGGAGTAAAGACCTTGGCTAATCATGGGAGCATATGAAGGTTCCACTCTTCTTCAGAGGACCTAAGCCGATTGATGGAAATACATCATCAATACACAATCGATCGACTTCAATACGAGATTGTGTCTTTCCCAAGATACTTTTCATTCCAACATCGGATATCCAGCATATACTGCGATCATCCGGAATCAATACGCAATGGCATTATTCATCATATCCCATCCGAAATCAAGGAGTCATGTACTATGCGTCCAAAACACTTGGCAAATGCAAGCTCCACTTGATTTGGCTTATGAAGTCTATTTAAGATCTTCATGCATATCTCTGATCCCATAGAGACGTTACTATGATCATATTCATAGGGCTGCATGTACAGTTGTTGGGGAACTACCAAACTGACAAGGTAGTGGAGTGCAATAACATCCATTACGAGAGTACATCTCATCGTAGTCGATCCCAGTGCGTGTTTGTGAGAAACCTTGCGCCATAAGGGAGTCTGAGACTCTTGTTCTCACTACGCTAACTCACAAAGGTTTACTTGATATGGTTTACACTTGCGGTGTCGGCAACACCTGCCCAAGGACCTATCCCTTTGTCCGGGTCGCATCTTCCCATTTTAGGTCAATACACTTTGTCGACATATCAACAAACGTGTGGTTCGATAAACTCATCATCCCACGTCCTCATGTACACTAGTGTAGTCATTGTAGAGATCTCTTTCTATGAATTGGATTTTGACGTTGAGGCGTCCCCCAACGATAGTCACAATTCAGACTAACATGAGACGGAGTGAGTATCACTGATCAATGGACCAGTAGTGCCAAACTCGCTTTCTCTCTCAGTGCGAGTGCATATCGAACCCAAGGGCCTCAACCTAACATTCAGGGAGCCACAAGGCCTGGACACCATGTTGCCACATTATGGCGCCCTCTCATCACCACATAAGGTGACGGCGTCAAGACCACCTCAATATGGTCGAGCCACGGCATCAAGACCACCTTAATTTGGTCGAGCCATGTCCTCTTGGTAGGACATCATTCCTTACAGACATATGCAGCTGATCTCGTCACTATAGTTCTTTTGGGGATCATGTTGAGACTTAGTGGTGACCAACCACGACATTCACGTCGTTCCCACTTGAACCCTGGTGTTCGTATCTCCTCCTAATGGCGGGAATACAGTCTCAAAGTGACAATCCGCAGTGTAGCGGTTAAGGAGATCGTCTGTCAAGGAGCTTAAGGTGGAGAGCAATAAATTGACTCCTATCCAACCTTAGAACATATTCATCTCATGCGACACATCATCATTGGGCACTGTGGCAGTCCAATTTGGCACATTGTGGAACTCAAGGCATGAAGATCCGTTACTATCCCGCCGAGTTCAAGGATTACAACTATGTGTCAATCCTAGCACACAGTTACGAGCTGTCGTGCATCAATGCAATGATGGTAAGTCGTGGACGAATCAATACATGTCTGCATGTCCCTCTTCAGGGATGGGTAGTGAGCCCATAGATACATAAGCAGCATGTGGTAGACGATGGTGCAACACATGACCAATGTGTTAGCCCTTCAACCAACACCATAAAAGCGTATACGGTATCCATGCGTTGGTTGCATCGGTCTACATAATCTCTCTTTGGATTTTCAATAAGAATGACATCTTTTGTGGCATAGCATAAGAGGATCTTTCACCTTACTTAGCTAAAGATCAAGCTTTACACAACGAAAACATGAGTACTATGCGGCTGCCGAGGACATCATGTCGGCGCACAAACACAACATACAATCATGGTGTAGTTCGTTGTTATCGGGGGAATGGACGCCCAAGAATATCAAACAATTCTGGCTTGCATATCTCACCCGGTATGACCAAATGTCATAGCTTGTCTGAGTCAATTGTCCCAAATATACTTATTGGCGACACCTTAGGACTCATGCTCATCTCCATGATGCTCTTAATCGGCAGTCATGAGAAGTATACACAAAAGTCATGGTCATTCTCATCACGGTAATCGTTGGTGTGTATGTTCATAACACACTTCAATGTTCGATTGCCTCTCTCACAATAAGGAGGGCATTTGTGACTTGGATCATCGTGCCAACGGCATCAAGAATTAATTCAACCATATCATAAATGATGGTGAAGATCCAATCAAACTTAGTCACAAAAAAGGATTCACAATCTGCGAAAAGTATGCAGTTTTCGTGCAGTATGACCTATACTCACTAAAATAGCCATAACTCTTTCGTCTGAACGGATATGAACAAACCGCTTAAACCATTTGAAACTAGATTCACATAGCTTTCCAATGATATAAGGTGCGCGTTCTAGTTCATCCGGAGTTGATCTGGGGGCTCTGACGAAGTTAAAGGACAGTAGGATACAGTCTGCTATGACCTGTACACACTTAAACTGCCATAACTCTTTCGTCGGGACAGGTATGAACGAGCCGCTTAAACTACTGGAAACTAGACTCACGTAGCTTTCCAATGATATAAAATTCGGCATCTAGTTCATCCGGAGCCGTTCAGAAAACTCTGACGAAGTTACGATACAGTAGTTTCAACTTACTGTGGTCGCAGATTTTGACATGATTAAGCTTTCAACTTTAAAATGGCATCGCAGGAGTTATCCTCGACCCAAAAAGTAAAGCGTACATATGGCATTACAAGTCTTCAACGTCCATAAAGGACGACATTTGGTAACAGCAACATGGGGGGATCCAAAATCAAGGGAGTAGGTAACCTTTGCCGAGGTTAACCACGTCATCCGATGATGGAAAATCTGCTGTTAGGTGAAGACTAAACCACGAATATCGGCACACCGTCATTAGGCTGTGCATGATCATGTCATAGTGTGAATACACTTATCGAATCAACGATTTCATCGAGGTCTCATTTCGTTTGGAGAAAATCAAAGAGCCCTTCATGACGTCAAATGTCAGAGACATCTATTTGACGTTCCGTACGCCCTTTTGTACGTTTATTTGTATGCATTCATTCTTTTGCACAGGATTGTGTGGGTAGTCCCACCGTCTGCAAGGCACTTAGTTTCTTCACATAACATACCTATCGAACAAGGTAGATACGTGAGAAAAAGACATAAACACCGAAGGCAACAATCGAAGGCAACCTTGTGCATTGCAGAATTCCTGGCAGCATGACCTTTGCTCACTCAAACAGGCATAACTCCTTCGTTAGAATGGATATGAACGAACCGCGAAAATCGTTGGAAACTAGACAAACGTAGCTTTCCAGTGATTTATGGTTTGCGTTCTAGTTCATCCGGAGCTGTTCAGAAAGCTCTTCGGAAGTTGCTGTTCAGAAAGTGGTAGATTCACTGTTTTTGTTTTTGGTTGCCCGCATTTGCAGCTTGAACGTATGCCAATGCACTAGGCACTTGGCAACATTTGGCAATGCATTGCACCTACACATATGTCATTGCATTAAGCACTTGACAACATTTGGTAGTGCATGAGAAGCCACACATATGCCGGTGCACCGAACACTCGACAACATTCGGTGGCTGCACAACCGCTGGCGCCCATGGCGCACGGTATGGGGCAGTGGGGGGGGGGGGAGCTCGGCAGCATATCTCAAGTGTACAGCATGAGGTGCACAGAGCTTCCGCAGCTGCTGCATAGAGCTTGGCCCTGGTGCTCAGTGCTCGACAGTCGGTGTCCTGTGCACGTCCTCGAGTGTTCTGTGCTATGTAGCTCACTTAGTGCTTATCCGTGATGTAAGTGCACAACCATTGGTGATCAGTGCATGGTTCCTTGTGTTTAATGCTAACATATGGTGCTTAGTGCTCAACACCTAATGCACAGTGCACGATAGTTCATGTGTAGAGCACAAAGCAACAAACACATAACTAATCGACATCTGACACATAAGTGGTGGCATTCCTCACACAACATGAAGCAATTGACACACAGGGGCGGCAACTGACACACAATATTGGCAAAAACAATCAAGGGGCAGTAGGTAGCATACAGGGTTAGCAACAGACACATTGGGCGGCAACAGGCGCGTGACTATCGACAACTGGCAGCCAGGTGCACATGGGCTCGGCAGCGTGCACGGCAGCTCGACAACTACGTCGGCAGCTTGTGTAGCGCTCAGTAGCTCCTAGGCAGCGCTCAATAGCTGCATGCCTTTAGCATAAAACAGTGTTGCTCAGCTTCTAATCTCCATTCGAGACCTAGAGCGGCATTTAAGGGTCAATATGTAAGTGAGCGGCAAATTTCCTCGCTCATGCATACAAAACCAAACTATGGAGACTCGAGAGTGGTCATCTCACTTTATAGGTTGGAGGTGCAGCGTAGGAAGCAGTGGCTAAATCTCGAGCAAAATCTATGTGATGCTCGGCAGCTGGGTGCTCAGTGGTTGGAAACTAGCACTCGACAGCTATGCAGCACTTGTCCTCTGTAGCTAGGCACTAGGCGCACTACAGCTAGAAACTGGGCAGCCTGTGCTCTGCAGCATGGCGGTGGTGCTCTACAGCTAAACGCTGGGCATCCTACACCGGTTGCTGATTCTCCTACCATATTCTCAACGGGACTTCTACCCGGAGAAATGTGCTAACGTTGATCAAACACAACGTGGGTTCAATGAATGAGATGATTCTCTAATTCTGAACTCTCTTTAATAGCATAACACAAACCAACGTTGGATACCTCACAACGTGGACCTAAAAACATCTTCGGTGCATGGTGCACGCAACTAGTGCTTGTCACTCGGCAGCTAGTGCTCGACAGTGCTCGGCAGCTGCCCTAGGCAGCGCTCAGTAACACTTGGCAGTCAGCGCTCGACAGTGCATAACAATTAGTGTGCAAGGCTTCGGTAGTTGGTAGCCATGTGCACATATAGTGCCAGGCAGCAGCGTACGTGTGCACATTCAGTGCCCGGCAGTAGGGCGCGGCAGCGCCTAGGCAGGTGCACATACAGTGCGTGGTAGCAGTGCACACGTGTTGGCAACCACGTGCATGTGCCGAGGCCCAGCCTCGGCAGTAGTGCTTGGCAGGTGCACAGTAGGTGCACGTGTGGTGCCCGGTGGCAGCGTGCGCGTGCACAGGGCCAATCCCCGGCAGCAGCGCTCGGCATCAGCCAAACCGTTGCACATATGGTGCCTGACATCAGTGTACGTGCACAGGGTCGATCCCTGGCAGCAGTGCACGTCAGTGCACAGAAGGTGCGCATATGGTGCCTGACATCAGTGCACGTGCACAGGGTCGATCCCCGGCAGCAGTGCACGTCAGTGCACAGAAGGTGCGCATATGGTGCCTGACATCAGTGCACGTGCACAGGGTCGATCCCCGGCAGCAGTGCACGTCAGTGCACAGAAGATGCGCATGCGCGCCGGCAGCAGTGTGCACCCGCGCACAGGGGCAGGCACCGGCAGCGGTGCTCGGCAGCCAAATGCACATATGTTTTAGGATTTTCCATAATAACCTGCAAAGACAAACGTCCCAAGCATACAATGGGGATACAGAAGGGAGGAACGGATTTTGTCCTCCCCGAGATTATTGAACTTTGAAATTACTCAAAATTAAAGCTTACTTGCTAGTCTGCCAAATAGACTGCATTTATATAAGCTGCTCCATGCTTCCATGCTCAAATCCATATGCATTCGGCGATTGTTCACGCAATTTCATTATAAATTGTTGCGCGGGGAGACCGTGTGCACATGAAAAATATATGGTTAGTTAAACTTGCTATAAAACAGTAGCAAAAGTATTGAAAACATCAACCATATGGAGGATTCATAAAGAAAATAGGAATACAACCCGTGTGCACATGGGGTGCGCGCGGTGCCCAGGGGGGTGCGCAGGGGGTGCCCAGGGGGTGCATAGGGGGTGCGCAGGGGGGTGCCCAGGGGGTGCACAGGGGGTGCCTAGGGGGGTGCGCAGCAGTGGTGCGCGCGGTGCACGGCAGTGCGCGCGCAGTGCACAGAAGGCCAGGTTCACAATTGATATGATGAGCATGGACATTGGAGCATGCAGTTTGTATGGATATACAGTCATCGACTACAAATTTGCCGACCACATTTATTTGCTCATCTAAGTGTTTATCCTCTTAGTCTACTGACACATTGTCTCTTCAAATGTTTTAACTTTATTGATGATAATAAAAAAGACATATGTCAGTAGACTAAGAGAGTGAGCATTTTAGTGGGCAAATAAGGGTGGTCGACAAATTTATACTTTAAATTCATCTCTTAATTAAAAGAGAAACAGCTTTAGAGTTCAATAATTTGGATGTATCTTCATTAGATCTGATGTTACATGAGAATGGCTAGTCATTCAAAGAGAAAGCTAATACAGTTCAAGACCATTGTATAAAAAACACACAAAGACACATTTATTTATTTTTACCTAAAGTTTTCGGAGACATCGTCACCCTTGGCACCATAAGACAAGACAGCGAAGGAAGTCTGAGGAACTGGAGTTGGAGCAGGACAAGGCAAATGTGAACCTCGAGTGTTATTACCACCTTTTTCATGCCTATGAGGTTTGCTTTCTTGGTTTGATGCCTTACCTCAACTGAAGTTGTGGAAATATGTGACAAGAACAATAAAGAGAAATAGTACTGAAGCAGAATTATGCTGCTCTCATCTACATTTTGAGATTTATGTGCATCCGCTTATAGCGGAGAGGCGATCTTGTTCTCGAGTTTTAGGGTGCTAGAGGGGTCATCATTTGTCATGTGGGTGACCTAAAGGGCCAAAGCCCGGCCCGGCCCATGAGACATGAGGCCGGGCTAGGACTGAGGGTTCAAAGCTTTGTTCTGGCCTGCAGCTTGGCCTGTTACATGTCCGTCTAAGCCCTCATGGCCTGACCCCAAAAAGTTCGCTTAAAAGCCCGTCAAAAGCATTTTCAATTATTTTATTAATATTTTTAATGAAGTTATTAGTTAAATATGTGAACTAATTAAGATATTAAGTCATATTTTTTTAGAATTTTATTATTTTAGTTCATTTATTAAAAAAACTTAATTTTTTATATATTTTTTGTTTCACTTTGATGAAATTTTATTAGGTATATATATATTGAGCCTAGCCCAGACCATCTAAAATGCCCAGTCCGGCCCAAAAAAGCCCATAAGGTCTGGGCCTGTGGACGGCCCATGATCTTTGATTTTTTTAAATAACCCGACCCGAACCGGCCCTAAAATATAGAAAACATGGTTGAGGCCCGTCCCAAGCCCATAAGGCTTGGATAGGGCAGGGCCGGGCTTTTTGATGACCCTAGCTAGAATTATTCTAATTGAGCTTGCTCTTTTTGTTATTTATAAACATATCCATTTAAGTCTAACTGATAATGGCGCTTTTGCGACCCTGACTGTCTAGAATGTACACACACAAGCAATAAGGTGCTCATTTTTTTTTTTGAATTCAGGCAATGAACCCTATCAGATATTATTAATATTATTTGAAGAATTCATCAAGGGAGACATATAGCCTAAACCTCGTGATATATAACAACTATCATCAACAAGAACATCCTGGATAATATTAGGAGTCTCATCAAGTTCATATAAAATTGATGATCTAGCAAGGTACGCGAGTCGATTCACAACACCATTTGCTTGACGGAATACGTGTCTAAATATAGCAACATCATAAGCCTCTAAATAATGACTACAATCAATTAAAATGTTGCTAACCTCAGTCACGTTTTCATCCTTCGTAGCTAAGGCCTTAATCAACACCTAAATAATGACAAAAATCAATTACAATGGGACTACTACATCGTGTTATGTACAATTTATCCATTTCCCATATCAATTGTGTAGATATATCAGGTCCACTACAGATTCTAGACCTCTGGTTACAAGTCTATTTTGTTCAATTAAGGGAAGAGCAAGTTACTGATTTTCCAGGGTTAAGAATGACTTTTGTCAATGCAAATGCTCCTCCATTCATATGATATGCTATGTCCTTTAAGTACTTGTTTAACCTTGATGTTACAACCCTAGACTCGAGGGCCTTTATTTTAAGTCACAAATACCCTGGAGCACTAGCGAACAACTTCATGTGGTCTTATGAGCACTCTGTTGAAGGCAAAACATTGTTCAATCAAGCTCTTTCTTTGATAGACTTGCCTCTTCCATAGCTCATCGACTTCGAATTATATGCCCCTAACCACTTCTGCCGCCAGCTAGGCATTCACCAAAAGGTACCTTATCCCATCACAGAGAGTTTGAACTGTTATTCTTCATGGCAGATATAAAAGAACCCAGACAAAAGCCTAGAGATCCTTGCTTTCATTCTCCACTTAGAAAGTCTAAATTTACCATTTTCACTTGACTCCTTTTCTCAAGCAACACAACAACTGCTAACTACCAAGGTTGGTGAAACTTATTGTATGACCAACAGTGGACCAAAGAAGCTGAAGTCATTTTCAGAACCGTCTATCACAGAGTCAAGTCTATTCTGCCCACAGAAGATAAATCTATCCTGACTGGTAGAATCATTCATCTAAAAGCTCTTCACCCCCAAGCCTGCTATACTCAAGACTTAGAAATAGAGGTAATACTATATGTAATAGAAACTCTCATATTTTTCATATGCCAAAACCACTTACTGGCTTCCTTTTCTTTCACAGGTTGAAGAAGACCTTCATTTTTCAACCCTAGCCACTACCTCAAAATCGAATAATTGAATTTGAAGAGAATTGGATTGCTATTATTAATGACGCTGATTCAAAAGAGAAAGATCCTCATATGTACATTCTTCTTTCTCAAAATATTTTACTAGTTTCTTTAATTCACCAAACTTCACTTTCTGATATCTTTTATGTTCTATCGAAAACAGTTGATATATAGACCAAGAATGAAGTCTCTTGAAGCCTCAAAGCCTAGCTCCTAAACTCCTCCATCACCAAAGAACTATGAAGCTGAGAAGATGCTATTCTATGTTAGATCCTACCACCCTCAAATGCTCTTCCTATAACCAAAATGGATTCCTCAAGAACTATAATTCCCTTCAGCATCCCCAGAGCCTCACATTCCAACACAGCTGCTGAGGAAGATGCCACCATTCTAGAAACAAGTACTAATCCAACATAGGAAGTAGATGAAGATAGAAACACCTCTGCGAATGCTATCTCAACATAAGAACGTGTCCTAACTTCTACTGTCATAGAACCAACTACCGCTAATGAGGACTCTTGGAGAATGACAATGGCGAAGGTATGATGGTATTGGCGAATGTCATCGTCAATGAGAGGTGTGAAACCTAATTAGCTGTTCTTGAAACCATGGAATGAAATTCCTCCCTAGTCCCAGGTACATTCTTGAAAGATAAATACTTATAAATTTCAAACTCCTCATGAAAAACTCACTTTATAGTTTCTCTTAAATAAGATCTTGCCCCTTTAGAAGCCACAAATGCAAGTTCTACTCAGCAAGCACCAAACCCTAATGATATACCAGAGGCAATAACTCTTATGAAACTTGAACCAAGCTCTGATCCAACTCTCCCCTTGACTTGTGAACAACCAGTTGAGGTAAACAAAATTAGTGAGTTATTACTTTCCCCAAATCGTCTCCACCAATTTTTCTGACAAGCTTCTATTTCAGATAGCAACAAATGTCCTGCGAATAGTCCCTTCAACAGATAATATGGTCAGAGAAACTCCACCAGTTACTGAGACTGAGCCAACATTAGAAGAAATTCTCCAAGCCCTGTTTGAGACTCCAACTCCAACTCATGTAGCATCCCATGCCAAAGAATTTCTAGCGAACCTTGATACTGTAGATATTACTACAGAAGAGAATGAAGGAAAGATCTAAAAAGCTATTGATACCTTGTGAGGGCATGTCAGTGAAGACCAACTTGCACTTCTAGAGAGTAACCTGTCACATCTTTTCTCTCACATTGAAAATTGGACAGCTGAGAAGAAAAAGGTTAAAGCATGTGGCGAATAGAAACACCAACTCGGAATATCTTTCAACAAGACCTCTGAAACCCTTAAGACTGCCTATCATGAAGCCACTATTGTTGGCGATGAGCACATAGCAGCTCTAGAAAGACAAAAGGCTAAAATTGAAGCCCAACTCCAAACTGCTCATCAAGAAAAACAAAGCAAGATTGAAGTGAGACTCTTGAAGAGCCAGATTGAACAAGCATAAGCATCAGAAAAGGAAGCCAAGGCCCAATATTTACTGTCTAAAGCTGATCTCGATAGGCTAGTTATTGATATTAGGATTGCAGACAAACTACTATAGATTAAGTCTAATGCACTCTTACTTCTTGTAATATAACTCTCCAAGACCCAACTTCATGTATTTAAAGTGCTGCCATAACTATCAACTTAACACCCCTTTTCATGCTAATACATAGGAAATCACAACGCCCATTTCTCAACCAATGTCGCGATCCTCAAACGACGCGAGACATAAATGCTATTTCTCCAAGCTTCTTCTTACTGTTGGATCTTCCTAAATATCTACTATAAATTCTGAAACTCTATTCAGTGTCATCACAACATCTTTCTCAATGCACCCTATTGCCATATTCTACTTCTTCTCTCTGAATTTTTTTCAACCACAAATCCACGGTAACCAAAAAACCTCCTAAGTTTATCAATTTGTCCTTAATTTTAAGATAAGTTTATCAACTTGTCCTCATGTTCTTTCTTCTCTTAAGAACTCACTAGAGGGATCTGGCCTAACCAGCATTCTCTGTCTTGGGAGTTAATAGAAGGATAATGGTGACAACTTATCCAACCCAACTCCTAGGTTTTTGAAGCAAGCCATAGGGGTTAGAGTCTGTCCTTCGTTCCGGCATGTCTTCATAACACTGTCAGTCTCCTGCCAGAACACATGGAGGACTTCAATCTTGTACTTCTTATGGAAGAGAAGCAATCCATATCGTAGAATAGGTTTATAGTATCAAAACCACTTTCCGGCTCTTTTGTAAAGTTCTTGCCCACAAAACCATATTTAAATAGAATTTATTTTGAATGAAAAACACTTATTGTTTCTTTGTTATTCCATAAAGAAGGTAAAATTGAGAATTTTAATTTTTTAACCACATGTGTTGGTTCAATGTATAAAAGAAAACTAAAACTCTTGTTGTTACAGATCATAGAAACTCAATAAGTTTCAAAAATTCAAAATTCAGGCGCTCGGGATTGGTTGAATGACTTGTATTATGTAGTGTTGCCCTCCAGTTTGATTTGATTGTCGCGAATGAAAACAAGAGTAAAATCCAATCAAACTAGAAACATTCGCCATGTCCCCCAAGTGTTAAATTATAGCAGCAGCGTTCCCTCCAGTTTCCACTACTGGTGGTGGATCTTTATACTCTCAAACACTTGAAAAATATTTTTTTACGTAGCGGTCATTGATAGTATTAGCATGAATCTCTCCATCCAAATCGCGAAGATAATAAGCGCTCCTGCCAACAATCTTGTCAATGAAAAATGGACCTTTCCAATTTGTGGACCATTTTCCTCGAAAAAGCAAAATAGTTTCCACACTAAGTCCCTGACACCAAAACTGCGTCCCCTTGTGCGCTTATCAAAGACTCAAGCTATCCTCTTTTTCTCAATGATAATTTTATCCAAGGCTTCCATTCAGTTGAGTCTAAGTCTTCACACTAGTATATACATAGACATCCACGACATTTTAAAAACGCCATAGAATGCATTTGGCGACATTTTTCAACGTCATCCCGTAATGTTGTCTAAAATGACGCCGTTCTTTTATGTATTGATTCATGACATTTAAGTAAAGACATATTACTCTAAATATATCCGGGCTTATTTCGAAAGTATAGTTATGCACTCTATTTATTAATGGGGAATGGAGATAAGACAAGCATGTGCATATTTCATCCTTCACTATTCACACTAACCAATTTTCTCTCTAAAGCTCTAAAGAGTGCTAAGACAAATTATAGATGACAATGAGACAGCTGCAAGGGATATACATTCAATTTCCCTAAGTGATATTAACCTATAGCAAATAGACTTGCCCAAATGATATATAATTATAGGCAAAGAAAGGTGTGAGAAACTTACAAAAAGGTATATTGATGAGAGGTATATGAGCCTCTTTTAGGCATGGATATAGATCTGATAGCATATCGATCACATGTACCAATGGATAGATACACCTGGTTAATTTGAAACCAGATGATCTCAAAACCTGTTAGATATTTTGCAAAAATCAATAGTTTTAAGCATGTTAACAGAGACATGTTTGTAAACCTAACGACTAATCCTACTTGGGTTAAACCAGAACCCAAGGTTAACATGTATTATGTACCAGCATGTTATCTCACCCAGATTACATAATCAAAATTGAAAATTCAACTTTTTAAATAGTTAACAGTTAATCCTATACAGTTAGATCAGTTTCCTATTTCACACAAAGACAGAACAATTGATGGTTGCATGAACTCCAAAAGACACAATTACTATATATATATATATATATATATATATATATATATATAACAGACAACCAAATCATATAAAGCAGTAAACTAAATTTTAAACACTCATTCATGAAACCTATAATATCAAGTGCCTTGATATACATACCTTAATATATCAGTACCTAGAACATCAATTTGACAAATATTTCCGTTTGAACTGGATTCAAATGCTAATGTATCATTCCTCCGCAATTGCAGCAACTTATGACAAATAAACTTGATTACAAACTTTGTAGAAGAGAGAATGCACAAACACTAGTGGATTATGGTACTTATCCGACTGAATAATTTCGTCTGCTAAGAGTGAAATTTTGTCTCCTAAGATCTTAGTCGACAGAAATTTCGTCGACTAAGATCCGTCGATTAAGAGGCGTCGGTGAAGACCCTAGCCGACGGAAAAATTTATTCCGTCAACTAAGAGATAACCTAGTCGAAGAAAATTCAGTTTGCTAAGGTCCATCTACTAGGATCTTAGCCGACAGAATTTAAAATAAAAACAAATTAATAATCATCTTAGTCGACAAAATATTTGATATTCCGTCTCCTAAGTAATTCTTAGCCGACAAAATTCCAAATATTTTGTTGGCTAAGAATTACTTAGGAGACGAAAATTCTGTCGGCTAGGATCTTAGTTGACAGAATTATTTTAAAATAAAAAAATACTCTTAACCGACAGAACATTCCATCGATAAACCTAAAAATTTTAAAAAAACGGAGATTGATCTCTGGAAATCCACTGTCGGCGATCGATCTCCGGCAATCCATGTACCGCCGTCCATTCTGATTCCACCATCACCACCACCACACACCATCACCACCACCACACACAACACACTATCACTATCACCACCACACACCATCACCAAAAACCACGACCACACACAACCACCAAAAACCACCACCACCACCACAACCACATACCATCACCACCCACCATCACACACCATCACCACACACCACCGCCACACAACACACACCACACAACACACCACACACCACCACCACATACCACAAAGAGGAGAGGGATAGGAGAGAAGAGAGAGTTTAGAGAAAAAAGAGAGGAGAAGAGAAGATTTAAAGAAGAAATTTAAAGTTTTTTTTTTCAAATTTAGCCCTTAGCTGAAGAAATGCAATCGTTCATTCGGCTAAGTGATAAATAATGTTTTTCTGAAATTTTGCACAGGAAAAATTGTTCTGAAATTTGTATCCTTTAGCCGACGAAATTCAATTATTCTATTGGCTAAGTGATATCTTAGGAGACGGAATGCAATAATTTTGTCGGCTATGGGCTAACAAATTTATTTTTTAGAACTTAGGTATGTTGTGATTCTGATGATCAAACTTGACAAACAAAAATTCAACTGTCAGATATGATCATAATAGTAAAACATGGCTATGGTAAAAAATTCAACTTGATCCGACAATGTTAAGGGCTAGATCCGAACGGTCAATCTCGTAAGTCAAACCCCTAAACGCACGGAAATGATCATTTGACCGTCTAAATTACGTATTTTGGCCGGACTTTCAACTGAAAATAGTTTCAAATAGATGAGACGCAACCAGTGGTATAAAAATTTACTAAGACTAACCCCCAAAGATAGGGTTACCCGTAGGGAGAAAGAATGGTAAATTGCGTTGACCGCAACTAGCGGCACCGAGACTTTACCAGAATCAAGTGATTTTTCAACCATAGACGTATTTCACCATTCCGGTCATATCTTATTTCATGACTTTCATGACTTTTTTTTGAAAATTTTTCTTCCTATGTATATTTCCAAAGAAAAAACTTATGGCTGACTTGCTACTGTATTTTTAATCTTAGCCAACGGAATATAAACTGTTCCGTCTGCTAAGAAAGTTCTTAGCCGACAGAATATTGTTTTTTTTTTCGGCTAAGACCTAATATCCTAGCCGACGGAATATGAATATTTTTGTCGACTAAGAGCTTTCTTAGCCAAAGGAAATAGCCAGGAACACAGATTTATCGGCTAAGAAGGGCTTAGTCGACGAAATTTTCTGACAACCTTATTCCTTCGGCTAAGAAGTACTTAGTCGACGAACTATTTTTTCTAGCCGACAGACCTAGTTTCGCCGGTTAAGAAAATCATAGCCGACGGAACAGTTTCGATTTCGTCGGCTAAGAGTGATAATCCACTAGTGAAACTCACAAACATTTGAAGGTAACTATTCCAATAATTACAAACTTGATTCGCTATCAATATCAAAGAAACAACAAAAGAAGTTTATTTCAGTTCAAGTAAAACATCAAACAAAATGGTGAAAAATCAAGCACCTGATCTACCCATGCCCAGTTTATCAAGAATCATATTAGTATCAGTAAGTGTTATGTTATTGTGTTTCAGTGTGTGACACTAGAAACAGAACTTGATATCTTTGATAGCAAGGACAGTTTAGCTTTTGAGTGAATATTGCAACAGTTTTGAAATGTTCCGCTTCCTACAATCTTCCAACTACATGCTCCTTATTTATATATATATCAATTTGTCATGAAGACAGGAACCATATCTTGGGTATATGCATGACTTCTAGTTTTGATTAATCAAAATTAGTTTTTGCTAGGAAAGCAAACCTCTGCCCTAGAAAGAGTCGTCTGCAATATCCTCCTAAAAGATATTAGCTACCTGAGGTTATTAAACTTAATTCATATATGTTCCACCACTATTTGGTTAGTAGCCTTCAGAACTATAACAACCTACCACTGGCCTCTTTACCAATTGTTTGGTCTGAAAAAGTGATGACATAATAAACATTGCTATAATGTTGTTTAGTGTTTGCAGAAACATAAAGCCTTAGTGGTAAGTTTGTGGTTTTTCAATACTTCTTTTCAAATTTCAATATTGACACAAAGAAATAACTCAGCAAGGTATCTGATCTCAATGTCATAGGCACACCAAACCCCAGATTCTATTATCAAAACAGGTATGGTCATCACAAAGATAAAGCAGTTGGTTTCATTGCTGCTGAGGTCATTGCCAAGAAGGAACTAACTAATGTTCTCAACAATGTCACAACTTAAAATCAGTTGCACATACTAAACTGCCAAACAATAGCATCCAAAATCCGAATTTGTATGATTGATATGTTAATCTAACTGAGGGAAATTTCAGACACTAAACAAGGGAATTTCCAAATTTGTATGATTGATATGCTACCTAACTCATGAAGGGTCTTTATAAACTGGGGGTGGACTTTTACCGAATGGGCAGGTTTGGTGAGGTAGAAGCGATATTTTCCGATTGGCGAGCTTTGATGAAATAAAAGACTCTGTGAGTCTTTTTGGTAAAGGTACTCAGAGGGAGACTTGTTTTGACTTTGATGGAATAAAAGACCCTGTGAGTTTTTTTTTGTAGATGTGCTCTGAGTGAGTCTTGTTTTGCAATGTTACACAGTTGTTTGTATGTTGATGTCTCTCTTCTATGTTTACCATCGACCCCTTTATATAGAAAACTAAGATTCAGCATTCCTTGCGGATGGTAAATCAGATTCTCTAAATCAATTAGGGAAGAAATCTCCCAAAAAGATTATGAAACAAATCTATACAATCTGTAAATCGTGCCACGCATGACCCTAAAGGAAAGAGAAAATAATTTACAGATATTTAACAGCAGGCACTACAAGGATCAGCACTTTAGCCGACAAAAATTTTTTGTCGGCATGTTCATCAAATTCGTCTGTTAAGATCTTAGCCGACGAGTTGTTGTCTATAAGGACTCGTCGGCTATACCTTTAGCCGACGAAATAAGAGTGGTCATCGGCTCTAGTTTCACACTTAGTCGACGACTTATTTTTCTATTTTTCTTCAGCTAAAGTAAGACTAAAGCCGACGAAATAATTTGTCGTTGGCCTTAACCTGAGACTTTGACCGACGAAATATTAATATATTTCTCGGCTAAAGTATTTAATAAAAAAATTAGAAAATAACTATAGCCGACGAAATATACTATAATTTGTCAGCTAAATATTAAAAAAAATAAATAAAATATAGCTGACGAATTATAGTATATTTCGTCAGCTAAATACTACTATACCCGACAAAATAGGCCATATTTCGTCAACTAAACCTTGGAAAAAAAATTAAAAAATACTATAGCTGATGAATTATGGTAAATTTCGTCGGCTATGTCTATTCTAGCAAAAAAAAAAACCAAAATTTCTAAATTACCATTCCAAGCAAGCAGCAAATTACACTAAAACAATTTCATATAACCAACAACACTATCAAAAGTAACAACACGTTTTTCATTAAATTATTTATAAATTGTTCATAAACCCATAAAACTATATAAAATCTATATCATCTAAATCTATATATGCGTCAGGAGAAGGTTGCTGTTGAGAAGGTTGCGGCGGCTGAGGTAGGGGTATAGGCGTAGGCATGGGCGGAGCCAGAAGTTCTTGAAGTTGGGCAACTGAAAACTCTTGCAAGTACTAGAACATCTGTTGTTGTTGTACCTGCTTGGTGGCATATACTGCCGCATTATACTCCTGTAAAGCGGCAGTATAGGCTGTCTGGACGGCTTGTTGTTCCCGTAGCATCTGAACTTCCGTCTCTAGCTGAGTTGTCCTACTGCTGGTCGAGGTTGTTTTTTTTGAAATCCGGAAGTGGTCTTCAGTACCCCCTCGCCCTTCTTTTCTAGACCCCGGCAGTAGAAGTTGTTTCCTCATGGTGTGAATGCTGTGGCCAAGATCCTCGCCCCAACCCTGAGATCCGAAGTGTCGATCTAAGACATGGCTTCGGACATGTCTTCCTCTTGCGTGTCAGGCCATGTCTCCCTCACTATAGCAGTCATCACCTCGTCACTAGCCTGCCTCACCCTCGCCTAATTGGATATGAAAAAATAATTAGTTAACATTTTGAAATATATATATATATATAAATATAATTTACAAAATTTTAAAACATAAAACGACTTACAATATTCTCCTAGGCGTCAGGATATGCCTTCTCATACGTATAGACGTACCGGTTGACTTCTGGATGTTCCCTGGCCGCCTCATCCATCAACGATGTACGGTCTAGAACCGGCATGATGGTTTCTTGTGTTGTGTTGCCGGTTCTGAGCGTTCACCCGGGAAACGGCCTACAAAGGAAAAAAAATTAGTAAAATATTTTAAAACGTACTAATTATAATTCAATATAATAAATTATTATTTTTAATTACCTGTTTATGTGGGTTGTTGAATTCAGATATCAGAAGCCAACGCTACTCGTATTCTCTGAACTGGAACTCAAGGGGGGTACCAGAACGTTCGTTCCCATGCGTAGTCCAGTGGGTCCGTAACTCGTTCTTCCACTCCTTGTACCTGTAATACGACAAAAAAATTATAAATATTATTAATTATACATAATTTTGTTTTGTCATTAACTTTGCAACGTACCTTCCCTTATGCACAACGTCCGCCCAGGTGTTCCTTAGATGCTGGGGAACGTCAAACCACACCTGCATTAAAACTTTTATTAGTTTAGTTTTTCATAAATGTACAATGTAATAAATAATGTTAAATGTGAATTTTTTATACTTACCGACATTGCGTTGTGGACCATGTCCTTAACATCCTGTGGGATCTCGCTCCAGTCTGACCATAACATAAGGACTCTATCCCTAATAAGCGCTCCCACGTGGCCGGAGTACATCCTCGTCTTCCCGCTCGATACTGCGTTCTCATCCCCGTCAGTATCAATGACGATCCTTCTCGAGGTACTCACTGTCTTCTCGAGAGCCTTCCCTGTGACGGGACCTCTCTTCTTCCTTGTCGGCTTGGCTCCGACGGTGCCTATCATAAATTGATTATTAATAGATTATTTTTATTATGACATTATAAGATAACAAATTATTTATATATCATTACTTGAGGGCGTTGGGGCGGACGCGAAGGATTCCGACTCTATCGCCGATGATGATACCCTCGCAGAAATTAAATCTGTATCAAAAGGCACGAACAGGTACGCCGCTGATGGGGTCACCTGCGGGGGTAGTGGATAAATCGGCGCCCTTGAGTCATCGACTGCAGGTAATGCCGGTATCAACCGCGAAAGGTAGAGAAGAGGCGGCGGCATCTGTACCCCAGAAGACCCACCCTCCGAAAACAGTAGGGCCCGAAGTCGGTGCCCTGTATATCTCAGGCATACGTGGTGCAGACACTTCTGTCTGAGTCGGAGGCCACAGCTGCCTCGAGGAATGAGGGACGCTCGGTTGCCTCGAGCGAGGGGCGTCCAGCTGCCTGGAGGAATGTGTGGTCCCCAGCTGTCTCTGTGTCGGCTCTAGAAGAGACGCACGTCGGGCTGTCACTGGGCCCTGAAACGACGCCCGAGGGTTGCTAGACGTTCCCTCAGACGATTCAGACCTTTGGCCTTTTGAACTCTTAAATTTACTAAACAAGCCTTTCATCCTGTTTATTAAATAATTAACAAAATTATCACAAATATATTAAATATATCAATTAATATTTTAATATGCCAAATTAATAACAATTAATATTTGTATACTGAAATATAAAAAATTAAATGAAATTAACGACATTATCACTAATATATTAAATATATCAAATTTATTAAATATACAGAATTATAAAAATTATGAACATTATCACAAATATATTAAATATACCAATTAATATTTTAATATACCCAATTTATTAAATATACCAAATTATAAAAAAAATTAACAACATTATCACAAATATATTAAATATACCAATTAATATTTTAATATACCCAATTTATTAAATATACCAAATTATAAAAAAATAATAACATTATCACAAATATATTAAATACACCAATTAATATTTTAATATACCCAATTTATTAAATATACCAAATTATAAAAAATTAACAACATTTATGCAATATTCACAATTTCAATAACAAATATACCAAATTAACCAAAATTTCATATAATTCAATATATACATCAATAATTGAAAATAGATATATAATTCAATATAGACATGAAATTGCATACCTTAATTGCTTGGGAGAGGGCAGTGGCTGTGGGAGACGGAGTGGAGGCCGGAAAATGCAAAGAAAGTCGAGAGGAGAGGGAAAGCAAGGAGTGCGGCCGAGAAGGAGAGGAGAAAGGAGGAGAAACTGCTAGGGTTGTCGCTGGGTCTGAATATATAAGAAGAAATATAGCCGACGAAATAAAAAATTCATCGGCTAAAACTTAGTAATTTCGTCGGTTATAGTCCCATTTTAGCCGACGAAATTACTAAGCGTTCGTCGGCTATAGTCCCACTTTAGCCGACGAAATTACTAAGCGTTCGTCGGCTATAGTCTCACTTTATATCCAATTTATGTCCAATTTATATGTTTTATCTTGTGAAACGAAAATCCGACCGTCAGATATCATCATTATGTTGAAACATGTGTGGGGGTAAATTTTTAGCTTGATCCGACAAACTTAAGGATTCGATCCGGACAGTCAATCCCGTTAGTCAAACCCCTAAACACAAACAAACGGTAATTTGACCGTCTAAATTACGTATTCTGTCCGGAACTTCAACTACAAATAGTTTCAAATCGAGGAGACGCAACTAGTGGTATAAAAATTATAAGAGAAATAACCATCGGAAATAGGACGTCCTTTAGGGAGAAAGAATGAAAAATGCAATGACCACAACTATTGGCACCGAAACTTATCGGAATTACGTGATTTTTCAACCGTAGACATATTTCATTGTTCCGGTCATATCTTATTTCACGACTTTTTTTTTCTTTTGAAGCTTCTACGTATAGTTTGTTTTTGAAACAGAACATTTACTTAACACTTGGTAAATTAGTTATACAACATTAGTAGGCATATTTTAATTGTGACTAGGGGTGGGCACTTCGTACCAGAATCCCGATCCCGCCCCGGTTCCGTACCGAAAATTAACGGGATGGGACGGGATAGAGTTTGAAAATGTCAGTACCGTCCCGTCCCGTCCCGAAAGTTTAGAAACGGGACGGGATAGGGACGAACCGGCGCGGGACCGGAACTAACCCGAATGGCACAAATGCCCCTCCCCTGCTTCTCTTAATGTGCCTGTGTTGATCTGTTGTGTTTTTTTCAGTTACTATCAAGCGCCGTCCGGCAAGAGGCTTCGGTCCATGATGGAGATTCAAAAGTATGCTTCTAGTGGTTTTGTTTATATTGATTGGTTCATGCTTGGAAGTAACTGTAATGTGGATCGTGTAGATATGTTTGGCCTTTTTAAGTAATGATTAAACTGCTTTTGGTTTTATTCAGGTATTTGATTGAACATCCGGAGTATATGGTGGATGGGCTATCTATGGCACAATTTTCATTTCAGATTCCGAGGCCTCTGCAGGAGAATTATGTGAGGAAACGCCCTGCTCCTCCTCGTTTGACAGCTACTGGTCATGCCAGTAGAACTCTTGAACCTACTGAAGGTGTGTTTATTAGCACTGTATTTACTCTGTATCAATTGTCTTTCTGAATTGTTGACTCTGTATTCCGTCAAATCAAATGTTGTATGTCAGTATGTATTTGCCTATTTGCTTTTCAATATACTTGTGCCTTTCTCAAACACATGCTTGGGATAAAAGAAGACGACGTTGGAATCTAAGCTGAGCTCTATGTCTTTGGTTCTTCTGTCTCTGTGTTAATTTGTAGGGATCCCGATCCCGGCCCGGTCTCAAACGGGATCGGGACGTGCGGGACAGATTTCTAAAAACATCGTCCCGTCCCATCCTGATAAATTATTTTCGGGACGGGACGGGATTTGTCCCGACCCGTCCCGTCCCATGCCCAGCCCTAATTGTGACGATCAATCTTGTGAAACTAAAATCCGACCGTCAGATATCATTATTATGTTGAAACATGTGTGGGAGTAAATTTTCAGCTTGATCCGACAAACTTAAGGACTCGATCCGCACGGTCAATCCCGTTAGTCAAACCCTTAAAAACTAATAAACGGTAATTTGACCGTCTAAATTACGTATTCTGTTCGGACCTTCAACAACAAATAGTTTAAAATCGAGGATACACAACCAATGGTATAAATAATTATTTTATTTATTTAACTTTAACCGACGAATAATTAGGGTATTCGTCTGCTATAGTATAGGGTTTAGGGTTTACAGTTTAGCCGACGGAAAATTAGGGTATTCGTTGGCCAAGATAGTTTTAGTCGACGAAATATGATGTATTTCGTCGGCTAAAACTATAAAATAGATAAAAAAACAGGTCATTTAATCGTAGACCTACCAATTTCCAGCATATATCACCAACATTAAACTAAATTATGAATTCAACAGCTTGTAGCATATAAAACACACATCAATTTGTATTACAAATTCAAACTAAGAAGACTCGTAATCGGAATCATCACTCCATTTTTTAAGATCAATGCGTGCATTCGGACCGTCTTTCGTCTTTCCCACCACACTGTCACACACATTTTTTTTCTATGTGCATCACATCTAGGTAGTGCCTGATCAACAACTTACTCCAGTATGGGAGTTCCCAGACTATGCTCTTATGTGTCAAAAATTTATACCTGTTGGGTATGTCAGGTATTGCCTCCACAATATTGGAATGATTGTTGAGCTGCCCAAAATCATACTCATTAAGCACTGCTAAAATTTTTTCCCCCGTCCATCTTCTAGGAGGCACATCGTTTTCTACAGTCCCATCAAATGCCTTGTCATCGAACTGTCATTCGTGATCATATGAAAGGAGAGTACGGTGACCCAATCTGCATATCTTGTTGCAATGACTACTGCTCCCCTCATCGCTAAAGCACTCTGGACAAACCTTGTATCCCCTAACAACGTTGCCCGACAACATCCCACGGGCAGGAAAATCACTAATGGCACCAATAACCATGGCATGCATCTGGAACATCTCGTGCATGAACTTATCATAAGTGGGATGACCAACGTCCCAAAAAACTTAAGCTCTTCAATCAAGGGTCTCAAATACACATCGAGACACTTCCCTGGATAACCGGGTCCCGGAATCAACAAACTCAACATATTGTATTCCTTCTTCATGCACATCCATGGAGGAAGGTTGTTTGGTACCAAAATTACCGGTCATACATTGTATTGAAGACTCATGTTGCCAAAAGGACTGAACCCGTCGAATTAGAGCCTGAGCCTCACATTTCGGACCTTTGACGTAAAATGAGGAAACTCACGGTCTATATGTTTCCAAGCCTCCCGTCAGCAGGGTGTATAAGGGTATCTTCGCCATGCGATTCCCTATCAGCGTGCCATCTCATAGCTTTGGCCGTGTGTGATGACATGTACAATCGTTCCAGCCTATCCCTTAACGGGAAATACCGAAGTACCTTCACAGGTTTCCTATTGCCTGTATGAGTTAGCTTATACCTGTCACTCTAACATACTGGACACGCGTCAAGGTCACCAAGGTCATTCCCTTGTGGATCTTTACCCCAGAAGAGAACACAATCATATCTGCATGCATGGATCTTGATGTAGGAAAACCCAAGATCTTTATGGATACATCGGACCTTATGATGAGTGGTAGGAAGACGATTACCGTGGGGCACTATCGAAGCAGTGTACTGTAGGTAGTCATCAACAGCCTTCACAGTCGATTTTGTCTCAACTTTAATCTTCATAACGTCCATCACACTTTCAAGAACCGTTTTCTGACAACCGAGGTACAAAAGGGTCTGTTGGAAAACAAGTAGTTTGCTGTACCTGTCAATACCAGTAGTGTTGACAACTCTAGGGAAGGGCTGTACCGGCTCAGGCATATACGGTCCTTCAGAGCATACACCGCTCTCATAAGGAAACATATCGTTGATGAAGACCGTTGTTGATAACTCTAGGGAAGGGCTGCACTGACTCAGACATATACGGTCCTTCAGGGCATACACCGCTCTCATAAGGAAACATATCATTGATGAAGACCGTTGTTGGATCGTTGGATGTACTGTCCGTCTCAAAAAATTGCCCATGATCATGCGGACCCCCTGATGATGTTTCACCGTGATATATCCAACATGTGTACTTCTCCCAAAACTCATTACTTTTAAGGTGCTGCCAAACCTTGTCAATTGCAAATCGATGCATATCGCTGCGACACTGACATTTAGTGCACGGGCAATAGAAAATTGTATTTCCCTTAGCATTATCCATCACATATTCAATAAAACTAATAACTCATTTACCATATCTTTTGTCCCATTTTAGAAGCGAAATCCAACTCTTATCCCTATCCTGAGAAGATAACATAATATATATGTATAAACTCTAAATGATTAATTAAATTTACAAATCATTTAATATTCTATCTACAGTTAACATACAATTAATTAATATATAACAAATTAATAATTAACACACACATATATATATATATACATGCATATATATATATATATATATATATATCAATTAACATCAATCATAATCAAAATATTACTTAATTCATACTATATATATATGCATGAACACAATATTATAATCAAATTAATATATATATATATACATATATATATATTATATATCAATTAACATCAATCATAATCAAAATATTACTTAATTCATTCATACTATATATATATGCATGAACACAATATTATAATCAAATTAATATATATATATATATATATATATATATATATATATATATATATATATATTATCAAATTCAAATCGATCAACTCAATCACACTCAAAATCCAATAATTCAACTCAAAATCAATATATAACTCAAATAAAACTCTTAAATCAACCCAAAAACAAGATATATATATATATATATATATATATATATATATACACATATACGTACCTATATATAGCGCCACAAACTAATTTTGGACAGATTTCGACAACACCCAACAATTTCGTCAACCCCCAAACTTTTTCTCCCGTTTTTTTTTCACATGAGCTGCTGTCTAGATATGAAAATATAAGGACTTTTAGCCGACAAAATTATATATGTCGTCGGCTAAACTTTAAAAATGTCGTCGGCTATAGTTTACAGACAGCCGACGAAAAAAATATTTTGACCGACGAAAAAAACATTTCATCGGCTAAAGTGGACTTTTGGCCGACAAAAAATTAACTTAGCCGACGATATTTGTTTTCGTCGGCTAAAATAGACTTTAGTCGACGAAAAAAAAATTCATCGGCCTGTTAATTTTTTTTCGTCGGTTTTACCAGTTATTCTGGTAGTGATCCTTTGAATTCTTAGTTTTTATGCAGCATTGCAGCATATAATATTTGTCATTTCTCATTTACAAATCACAACCAGACTGCATGCTCCTTAACCGATATATAAGAATCTGTGTATAGTTAACCATTACCTATTTACCTTCATCCTCGAGTAGATATTTGATGTGAATTAAGGATGGTAGTTTGTGGTCTTAAGTTTTTAGTTCAGTGCGGACTATATAGTCTATAGCGACGAAGAGTAATGCTGCAGAGGGATAGCGAAAAGGTAGTAGAAGAAGACTACTGCAGTAAAGAAAGTGGTGAATCTCCCACTCTTTTTGTTTGGGACATGAAGAAAAGTGGCAGGTATTTTAGTTACAAGTTGGAGAAGCCGAGAAGCCATCACAATAATTCCTGTGAATTTCATATGAACTGAACATATCCACGTAGAGCTATTGAACGTTAATAAACCAAACAGGATAATTTTGGCCAACATCTTTTCAGTGAAATCAAAGGTTTCCATGATAAAATTGATAAAGAGCCTACTTGAGCTACTCCAATATCCGCCGGAGCTCTACGCTGGTTCATAGAGGCCTAACATGTGCCCATCAATACATCGTAACGCAGCCACCTGAAAACATAGTGTCACATTATTAGATTGCTTCAATCCACCACTCCAACAACAACAGACTAAAATCCGTGAAAGGGTGGTCCTTAGAGTAATGTAGACCTTGCCATGGATTTCGTATTTGATAGGACCATCTAACTCAGCTCCTAATGCCATCAGCTTTGTCACTGTTTGGTTAATGTCCGGCACGGTGAAAGATACAAGTGAAGAGTAGCCCTTCTGCATCACATGGTCACTGTTCAAAGCTTGATTAGCATCATCAAATAGTTCATACTGTAAACAAGATAGGGCTCTCACAGACAATTCGTCGAACAGATGGTGTGCATTGAGAGCGAGTTTCAGAGAGAAGAGATTACTTGGGGGATTGCATGAGGGCGAGTTTGAGTGGGCCGGACTGAAGTTCGGCCCATCGGAGAGTGCAGACATTGACAGTGAAATCCAAGCCCTCCGAGTAGAACCGAGCGGCTCTTGGGACGTCTTTGTGCATTTGCAGTATCCACCTAAACGATGCCATTTCTCTCTATACGTCTGTTAGCTGCTTTTGGAGACTAGAATGATACCAGCTAAAAACGACATTGTTTTAACCGTTGTCGCATGTGCTCTATTGTCTGAAACGACAACACCCAAGGCAAAGCGTTGGCGTTGTGTGACTGTCCGATGAAATGTTGCTGAAGGATGACACAGGCGTTGTGTGAGAGCCTGAGACTGTTTGTGAACACTTTGGTACCATGTCAGTTTCCAGATTCTTGTATTTCCTGATTTACTTTTGTAATCGAGACACCTTGAATGTATATATTCTTCAATAGCAATTCCATTGTGTCTTTTCTTTCTTTCTTTTTGCATTCCTTGTATTTGGTACTACTGCTTCAATTATTTGATGTGAATTGAAGCTTTGAATATATATCATTGCAGATATGAAAACAGCTTTGGATCAAATCCCCGTTTCAGATGTAGTCAGAAACATTCTGTGACAGATGGAACTGGCAAGAATGGCAAAGTAGATACCTCTAGCATGCCAAATAGATGGTAACCGTGAAGAATTCAAATTCGGTACAGGACTTAAATTAATGATGGGGTAAAATCACAATTCACAATTACCAAGTTATCAATTGGGATTTTGCTTCGGTCTGATCTAGATCGGACGAAGCTCCCGTTCGATCTAGATCGGACGAAGCTCCCCGTTCGATCTAGATCGGACGAACCTTCCCGTTCGATCTTCAAGTTAGGTCATGTGTACAATATCAGTCGTAATATTAACCGTTCAATAGTTGAATTAACCAATGAAAATCATTTATACAAAAAAATCAATGTAAAAAAAATTGTTTGCTCGTGTGAATGCATCGAACAAAATGAATGGATTATCATAAAAGCTCAGGAACTATTCATTTAGTTTGTGGGGCAAACAAACAATTTTTTTACATTGATTTTTGTATAGATGATTTCATTAGTTAATTCAACTATTGAACGGTTAAAATTACGATTGATATTATACACATAGCCTAACTTAGAGATCGAACGGGGAACTCCGTCCGATTTAGATTGGATGGAAGTTTTTTCCTTTTCAATTGAGGGAACTCGAGGGACAAAAAAAATTGGACTATGGCCAGTCTCAGGGACTAATCTGAACTGATACTTGAATTCGGAACACCTTCTGATGAGTGGTTCACAAATAACACCATTTGTGCATTTTTCTATTCTTCCACAATCTCAGAGGTTAGTTTCTGTCTATGTATATCCTAATCTCAGCATCTTTTGTTGATGTGTCACACTAAATTGGTCAATTTGAAATAGAGTCAGTATTGAACCCAAGGTCCTAGTCTCAAATAGAAAATGGTGTAACACAATTCTCTGATAGCTTTTCTGGTTCTGTGTATACTTTACTCCGTGATTCCAAAATCTTTGCATAACTCCATTTGATCAACAAAAGTTCAGAGAGAGGTAACCCCTGCAATAGCAATTCCATTGCTATCTCTGTCTTTGCTTTCTTTTCTTTTATTCCTTGTAGTTGGCAGTACTGTTTAACTTATTTGCTGTTCAGGAGCTTTTTTTGGACAAATTAGCATTTCATTGAAATCCACAAAAGGAAACAAAATACAAACCCAAAACCAACATCAGAAGAAGCTCAAAATAGCCCAACTCAGAAGCAAACCCTACCTAGACATATATAGCAGAAACCAATAGGGGTGGGCAAATATCCGGTTTTCAACCGAAAACCGAAAAAACTATCCGAAAAACTGGGCCGGATAACCGAACCGATTAAAACGGGTCAAAAAATAACGTAAACCGGTCCGAACCGGTTTAAATCGGATTGGTTCCGATTTAGCCTAAAAACCGGTCCGAATTAACCGAATATTTTATATTTGGTGTTATATTTTTTTTAATACGTGTTACTTTATTATTAGTCAATATATTTCTTATTATGTGTTACCTTAAGAAGACAAAATTTATTTATCAAATTATACGTATTTATATACACACACTATATAACTCACATTTTTGAACAAGTATACTATTAAAAATATATATATATATATATATATATATATATATATATATTTTGACATATAATTTAAGCATGACTATAAATTCGTGAAAAAAATAATAATTGAAAGAAAAACCTAGAACTATATACGTTCTAATTTTTATATGGAAAAAAGACAAAATAATAATTTTTTTTTAAAATGTCTCATCTTATTGTTTTAAATTCGGGTTAAATCCGAAACCGTTCCAACCCGATCCGGTTTCCGGTTGATCCGAATAACGGTTGATCCGATTTTAAAATTTGGTTCCGGATAGAAGTTTTACAAATCCGAATAATTCGGATTGGATACGGTTTGGACCAAAAACCGATCCGATCCGAATATGCCCACCCTAGAAACCAACAGCAGCCGCCACCCACCTTCATTGCCGCAGACTGCCACAACATCTGTACAGAAAATTATTTCGACGGCCAAAACCGATCTCGATCTGAAATAGCAGCTCCAGTAAGCCCAAAACCAAACAAACCAAGTCGAATCGAACCCACACTCACAAACACAGTCCTCAGATCCACCATGAAACTCCCTGCTACAAAGCCAGCAGAATAAACACTGTTGAAACCGTTGCAAAGAACCAAGATCAGTAAAAAGGATAGAAGTGTCGGTGCTTGCACCGGAGGCGTCGCTCGATCCATGTACACCTCCACTACCAGAATAAGTATCATAGCCGACGAATATTTAATTAGCAGGCCGACGAAATTTTTTTTCGTCGGCTAAAGTCCATTTTAGCCGACGAAAAAAAATTTCGTCGCCTCAGTGAAATTTTCGTCGGCTAAAGTGGACTTTTAGCCGACGAAAAAAACTTTCGTCGCCTAAGTGAAATTTTCGTCGGCTAAAAGTCCACTTTAGCCGACGAAATGTTGTGTCGTCGGCTAAAATAGTTTTTTTCGTCGGCTATAGTCTGTGAACTATAGCCGACGAAATTTTAAAACTTTGGCCGACGATATATATAATTTCGTCGGCTAAAATGCTTTATATTTCCAGATCTAGACAGTAGCTGATTTGAAAGAAAAAACGAGAGAAAAAGTTTTGGGGTTGGCGAAATTGTTGGGTGTTGTCGAAATCTGTCCGAAATTAGTTTGTGGCGCTATATATAGGTACGTATATGTATATATCTTGTTTTTGAGTTGATTTAAGAGTTTTATTTTCGTTATGCACATTGATTTTGAGTTTTAATTAGAGTTGATTATATTGTGTTTTAATTAGAGTTGATTATATTGTGTTTTAATTAGAGTTGATTATATTGTGTTTTGAGTGTGATTGAGTTGATCGATTTGGGTTTGATAATATATATGAAGTTGTTGATATATATATATATATATTAATTAGTAATTATTATATATATTAATTGTACGTTAACTCAGATATAATATAAATTGAATGATTCGTAAATTTAATTAATTAGCGTTTATACATATATATTATGTTATTTTCTCAGGATATGGATAAGAGTTGGATTTCGCTTCCAAAATGGGACAAAAGATATGCTAAAGGAGTTGTTAGTTTTATTGAATATGTGATCAATAATGCTAAAGGGAATACAATTTTCTATTGTCCGTGCACTAAATGTCAGTGTCGCAGCGATATGTATCAATTTCCAATTGACAAGGTTTGGCAGCACCTTCAAAGTAATGGGTTTTGGGAGAAGTACACATGTTGGATATATCACGGTGAAACATCATCAAGGGGTCCGCATGATCATGGGCAATTTTCTGAGACGGGCAGTACATCCAACGATCCAACAACGGCCTTCATCAACGATATGTTTCCTTATGAGAGGGGTGTATGCTCTGAAGGACCGTATATGTCTGACCCGGTGCAGCCCTTCCCTAGAGTTGTCAACACTGCTGGTATTGACAGGTACAACAAACTACTTGCTTTCCAACAGACCCCTGTGTACCCCGGTTGTCAGAAAACGGTTCTTGAAAGTGTGATGGACGTTATGAAGATTAAAGTTGAGACAAAATCGACTGTCAAGGCTGTTGATGAGTATCTACAGTACACTGCTTCGATGCTGCCCCACGGTCATCGTCTTCCTACCACTCATCATAAGGTCCGATGTATACTGAAAGATCTTGGGCTTTCCTACATCAAGATCCATGCATGCAGATATGATTGTGTTCTCTTCTGGGGTAAAGATCCAGAAGGGAATGACCTTGGTGACCTTGACACATGTCCAGTATGTCAGAGTGACAGGTATAAGTTGACTCCTGCAGGCAATAGGAAACCTATGAAGGTACTTCGGTATTTTCCGTTGAGGGATAGGCTGGAACGGTTGTACATGTCATCACACACGGCCAAATCTATGAGATGGCACGCTGATAGGGAATTGCAAGGCGAAGATACCCTTATACACCCTGCTGACGGGGAGGCCTGGAAGCATATAGACAGGGAGTTTCCTCATTTTGCGTCTGAGGTCCGAAATGTGAGGCTCGGGCTCTCATCCGACGGGTTCAATCCTTTTGGCAACATGAGTCTTCAATACAGTGTATGGCCGGTGATTTTGGTACCATACAATCTTCCTCCATGGATGTGCATGAAGAAGGAATACAATATGTTGAGTTTGTTGATTCCGGGACCCGGTTATCCAGGGAAGTGTCTCGATGTGTATTTGAGACCCTTGATTGAAGAGCTTAAGTTTTTTTGGGACGTTGGTCATCCCACTTATGATAAGTTCATGCACGAGATGTTCCAGATGCATGCTATGGTTGTTGGTACCATTAGTGATTTTCCTGCTCGTGGGATGTTGTCGGGCAACGTTGTTAGGGGATACAAGGCTTGTCCAGAGTGCCTAAGCGATGAGGGGAGCAGTAGTCATTGCAACAAGATATGTAGATTGGGTCACCGTACTCTCCTTCCGTATGATCACGAATGGCGGTTCGATGACAAGGCATTTGATGGGACTGTAGAACTTGGTGTGCCTCCTAGAAGATGGACAGGGGAAGAAATTTTAGCAGTGCTTAATGAGTATGATTTTGGGCAGCTCAGCAATCATCCCAATATAGTGGCGGCAATACCTGACAGACCCGACAGGTATAAATTTTGGACACATAAGAGCATATTATGGGAACTCCCATACTGGAGTAAGTTGTTGATCAGGCACTACCTAGATGTGATGCACATAGAAAAGAATGTGTGTGACAGTGTGGTGGGAACCGTGCTGAACTTGGAGGGAAAGACGAAAGACGGTCCGAAGGCACGCATTGATCTTAAAAAAATGGAGATACGAAGACATTTGTGGTTGAAAGAAGGGAAGAAAAAAATGCCTCAAGCTCCGTACACCGTGAAGCCTGAACAGAAGAACGTAATTTTCAGGTGGTTGAGTTCTGTGAAGTATCCTTCAGGCTACGCAGGAAATATAGCCCGGTGTGTAAACATTCGGGACAATAAAATGTACGGGTTAAAGAGTCATGACTGTCATATTCTGCTACAACGGCTCTTCCCTATTTTCATTCGACCATTCCTTCCCCGTCAGGTGGTGGAGCCGTTAGTAGCGTTGTCAAGATTCTTCCAGAAGTTATGCACAAGGGAAGTGACAAAATCTGATCTCCGGGAAATGCAACAGGACATTATTTATATCATGTGTAAATTTGAGAGAATATTTCCTCCAAATTTTTTTGACATCATGCCGCACCTGATGATCCATCTTCCCGAGCAATTGTTGCTTACCGGTCCAGTACACTATACTTGGATGTATCCTATGGAAAGGTATGTTTTTTACACCTAATGTTTTTATTGTACATGTTCATTGTATAATCGTAACATATGACAACAAATTTATTTATTTACAGACAACTTGGAGACTACAAAGCTTATGTGGCTAACAAATCCGCGCCTGAAGGATGTATAGCAGAAGCATATATTGCGCACGAGTGCGTCACCTACATGAAGTTGTATCTAGGAGCATTGAAGGAAACTCCACAGACCATGCCGGTTGATGAACCGAAGTTTAACCTTTCCATAGTCTCAAATGATGTTGAAGTTTATGGAATTTTACCAGAGTCCTACAAGTTGCAACCCCATGAGCTCGTCATAGCCCATTGGTGGGTATTGATTAACTGTCAAGAAGTTGAATACTGGAAAGACATCCATCTACACTGTCCAGACATTCAAGGTGATCTCGACTACCACAACAAGGAGTTCGCGAACTATTTTGGCGATTGGGTATGTAATTCTCCAATTTTGTATGTTGCAAGTCTCCTTGATTGCATAATTATTCATATTAATTTATAATACATTGAATCTTTGGTTGCAGATGAACCATATTCAATTTGATGGTCACCCAAATTGGTCTCACGAACTAAGACTTCTAGCTATGAAGCCGATAATGTCAAGAGTTTACCCGATGTGCAAGGTCAATGGCGTGCAATTTATATGTGAAATGAGAGACAACAGACGAAGAACACAGAATTCTGGGGTTATGGCGCATGGTGGCCGGAATGGAGTTGATTATTATGGTGTTCTTGATTCAGTGGTGGAACTCGTTTATGGGCAAGGCATGACCGTGCACCTGTTCAAGTGTAGATGGTTTGATACTAGAAGCTCGCAGAGCATGAAGATTGATCAGTACGGGATTTTATCGGTGAACACTGGCACAAGCTGTTACGAAGATGACCCCTTTGTTTTTGCGACATCGGTGAAACAAGTGTTTTATCTTGATGACCTTGTTAAGGGTGACGCGTGGAAAGTAGTCAATCTTGTGCACCCTCGAAACATTTACCGGGCGGCTACACTTGGAGAGGCCGAAGACGAGGAAGAAAATGTTGCGTATCAAGAACACAGTGCAATAGATATTCCTGACTCCTCTACAATTCGCCTTAATAATTTTAAACCGGGTCGTTCGGTTCGAATTCGTGATTTAGACGCTCACCTTATTGATGTGGATCCAAATCAAGAAACAGACGACGACTCTTGTGATGTAGAAATGCATAGATTACCGGAAATTAATTCTGACACCGAAGAAGACTCATCGGATGATTCTGATTACGAGCCTTCTTAGTTATTTGAATTTGTACTACGTAATTTGATGCGTTTTATATGGTACAAGCTCTACAATTCATAATGTATCTGAATGTTGGTTATATATGCAGGAAATTGTTATGGGTACGGTTAAACCAACTGTTTTTTTTATCTATTTGACAGTTTTAGCCGACGAAATATAACATGTTTCGTCGGCTAAACTTATCTTAGCCGACGAAATATGTTATATTTCGTCGGCTAAGATAAGTTTAGCCGACGAAACATGTTATATTTCGTCGGCTAAAAGTATCTTAGCCGACGAATACCCTAATATGTCGTCGGCTAAACCCTAAACCCTAACCCCTAAACCCTAAAGTATAGCCGACGAATACCCTAATATTTCGTCGGCTAAAGTTAAATTAATAAAATAATAATTTATACCGCTAGTTGCGTCTCCTCGATATGAAACTATTTGTAGTTGACGGTCCGGACAGAATACGTATTTTAGATGGCCAAATCACCGTTTGTTTGTGTTTAGGGGTTTGACCAACGGGATTGACCGTGCGGATCGAGCCCTTACGTGTGTCCGATGATGCTGAAATTTTCCCCTCACACATGTTTCAACATAATGATGATATCTGACGGTCGGTTTTTCGTTTCACAAGATAAAACAAATAAATTGTGCATGAACTTACTAAATAATTATAAAATATACTTTAGCCGACGAAATTACTAACATTCGTAGTAATTCGTCGGCTATAGGTGGACTTTAGCCGACGAAATTACTAAAACAATTTCGTCGGCTATAGTTGGACTTTAGCCGACGACATTAGGGTTTTGTCGTCGGCTAAAGTCCAACTATAGCCGACGAATTTTTTATTTCGTCGGCTAAAGTTGGACTATAGCCGACGAAATTTTTATTTCGTCGGCTATAGTTCTTCCTATAAATTCGAATGCAGCCGAACAGAAGCCCACTTTCTCCACTTCTCCTTCTCGGCCGGACGGTTTCTTCCTCTCCTCTCGATTTTCTTTCGCCATTTTCGACGGTTTCCGGCCTCCACTCCGCCTCCCTCATCTCCCAAACCAATTAGGTATGAAATTTCATGTTTATATTGTATTATAGAACAAATTTGGGTTGTTTTTTCAATATATTGCATTATATTGAATTGTGTTGAATTATATTGTGATAATGTTGAATTGTATTATGTTGTGATAATGTTGAATTATATTGGGTGTATTTACTGAATTTGGGTGTATATTTGGTTGTATTTGGGTGAATTTGGGTGTATTTGAGTGTATTTGGGTGTATTTAGATGTATTTGGATGTATTTGGGTGTATTTGGGTGTATTTAGTATATTTGGATGTATTTGGGTGTATTTGGGTGTATTTAGTATATTTGGGTGTATTTGGGTGTATTTAGTATATTTGGATGTATTTGGGTGTATTTAGTATATTTGGATGTATTTTGGGGGTATTTGGATGTATTTGGGTGTATTTAGTATATTTGGATGTATTTGGGTGTATTTAGTACATTTGGGTGTATTTGGGTGTATTTAGGTGTATTTAGGTGTATTTAGTATATTTGGATGTATTTGGGTGTATTTAGTACATTTGGGTGTATTTGGGTGTATTTAGTATATTTGGATGTATTTGGGTGTATTTAGTATATTTGGATGTATTTGGGTGTATTTAGTATATTTGGGTGTATTTAGTATATTTGGATGTATTTGGGTGTATTTAGTATATTTGGATGTATTTGGGTGTATTTAGTATATTTGGGTGTATTTAGTATATTTGGATGTATTTTGGGTGTATTTGGATGTATTGTTCATTTTTAATTTGGTATATTGTTCATTTTTAATTTAACAAAATATTAATTATTTTTTTTAGGATGAAAGGATTATTCAGCAGATCAAAGAGTTCGAAGGGCAGGGGTGAATCGTCAGAGGGAACGTCTAGCAACCCTCGAGGTTCGTTTCAGGGCCCAATGACGGCCCGACGGGCGTCTCTTCTGGAGCCGACACATTCCTCCAGGCAGCCAGATGGCCCTCCCGCCTCCAGGGCGCCTAGCGCCCCTCGCTCTTCCGGCCAGCCTAGCGCCCCTCGCTCCTCTGGCCAGCAGGACGCCCCTCGCTCCTCCAGGCAGCCTAGCGTACCGCGCTCCTCCAGGCAGCCCAGCGGCCCTCACTCCTCGAGGCAGTTGTGGCCTCCGACTCAGGCAGAGGTGTCTGCACCACGTATGCCTGAGATACGTAGGGCACCGGCACCGGCCCCTAGTGCATCGGAGGGTGGGTCTTCCGGGGTACAGATGCCGCCGCCTCTTCTCTTCCTTCCGCGCTTCATACCGGCAATACCTGCAGTCGATGACTCAGGGGCGCCGATTTATCCACTACCCCCCCAGGTGACCCCATCAGCGGTGTATCTGTACGTGCCGTTTGCTACAGAGTTAATTTCTGCGAGGGTATCATCGTCGGCTGCAGAGTCGGAGTCCGTCGCATCCGCCCCAACGCCCTCAGGTAATAATTATACAAGTAATTTGTTATGTTATAATGTACCAACGCCCCAACGTCTAATCATCAATTTATGATAGGTACCGTCGGAGCCAAGCCGACAAGGAAGAAGAGAGGTCCGGTCACGGGGAAAGCTCTCGAGAAGACAGTGAGTACATCGGGAAGGATCGTCATTGATACTGACGAGGGTGGGAACGTAGTATCGGGCGGCAAGACGAGGATGTACTCTGGCCGCGTGGGAGCGCTTATTAGGGATAGAGTCCCTATGTTGTGGTCAGACTGGGGCGAGGTCCCACAGGAGGTTAAGGACATGGTCCACAACGCCATGTCGGTAAGTATAACAAAATTCATATTTAACATTATTTATTACATTGTAGATTTATGAACGTCTAAAGTAATAAATGTTTAAATGCAGGTGTGGTTTGACGTTCCCGAGTACCTGAGGAACACCTGGGCGGACGTTGTGCACGGGGGAAGGTACGTTGCAAAGTTAAGGACAAAAAAAAACTATGTTTAATTTATAATATTTATATTTTTTTTGGCGTATTACAGGTACAAGGAGTGGAAGAACGAGTTACGGACCCACTGGACTACACATGGGAACGAACGTTCCGGCACCCCCCTTGAGTTCCAGTTCAGGGAGTACGAGTGGCGTTGGCTTCTGATATCGGAATTCAACAACCCACATAAACAGGTAATTAAAAATAATTATTTATTATATTGAATTATATTTAATACGTTTTAAAATATTTTACTAATTCGATTCCTTTGTAGGCCGTTTCCCGGGTGAACGCTCAGAACCGGCAACGCAACATGAGGAACCATCATGCCGGTTCTAGACCGTTCGCATCGTTGATGGAGGAGGCGGCCAGGGAACATCCAGAGGTCAACCAGTACGTCTATACGTACGAGAGGGCATATCCTGACTCCCAGGAGGATATTGTAAGTCGTTTTACGTTTTAAAATTTAGTAAATTATATGTATATATATATATTTTAAAATGTTAATTAATTTTTTTTCCCTATCAAATTAGGCGAGGGTAAGGCAGGCTAGTGACGAGGTGATGGCTGCTATAGTCAGGGAGACATGGCCTGACACGCAAGAGGAGGACATGTCCGAAGCCATGTCCCGGATCGACAGTTCGGATCTCAGCGTTGGGGCCAGGATCATGGGCACAGCCTTCCCACCGCGAGGAAATAACTTCTACTGTCGGGGCCTGGGAAAGAAGGGCGAGGGGGTACTGAAAACCACTCCTGGGTTTCAGAAAAAAGGAGCCTCGACCAGCAGCAGAACGACTCAGCTTGAGGCGGAAGTTCAGATGTTACGGGAACAACAAGCCGCCCAAGCAGCATATAATGCCGAGAGAGAGGCCGCCCGAGCAGCATATACTGCCGCGAGAGAGGCCGCCCAAGCAGCATATACTGCCGCTCTACAGGAGTACACTATAGCATCCCATGCCGCCCAGCAGACACAGCAGCAGCAGATGTACCAGTACATGCAAGATTTTGTAGCTGCACAGCAGCAGGGACTTCCGCTTCCGCCCATGCCCCCGCCTATTGTCTTACCTCAGCCGCCGCAACCTCCCCAACTTCCCCAACAACCTCATCCTGGAGCAGATATTGATTTAGACGATATCGATTTTATTTAGTTTTTTAAGTTTATGAACAATTATTTATTTAGTTTTTTAGGTTTATGAACAAATATTAATTTACTTTTTAGGTTTTATGAACAATTTATGAATTAAAAATTTAATGCAAAATATTTATGTTACTTTAGATGGTGTGTTGTTGTTGGTTATGAAATTGTTTCTGTAATTTGCAGCTTGCTTGGATGGTAATGTATAAATTTTGTTTGGGTTTCTAGTATAAAAAGTACTATAGCCGACGAAATTTACCATATTTCGTCGGCTAAAGTTTTAAAAATTAAAAAATAAATAGACAATAGCCGACGAAATTTGCCATATTTCGTCGGCTAAAAATATCATAGCCGACGAAACTGTGCTAATTTCGTCGGCTATTGTCTATTTATTTTTTAATTTTTAAAACTTTAGCCGACGAATTTTTAATATTATTTCGTCGGCTAAGTGTTGAAGTATAGCCGACGAAATAATATATTGTAATTCGTCGGCTATACTCTAACACTTAGCCGACGAAATAATATATAAAATTCGTCGGCCAAGTCTTGAAGTATAGCCGACGAATTAAAATATATTATTTCGTCGGCTATACTCCAACACTTAGCCGACGAAATAATATTAAAAATTCGTCGGCTAAGTGGTGCAGTATAGCCGACGACGGACTTTATTTCGTCGGCTATAAGTATAGCCGACGACTTATAGCCGACGACTACTTAGCCGACGACGTGTCGTCGGCTAAGGTTATAGCCGACGAAAAATGTGAACAGGCCGACGAAAAAATTTCGTCGGCTAAAATGCTTATCCTAGTAGTGCTCCATTTCACAACTCGCATCGCAATGCATTGAACAGCAAAGAGAGTTAACCTCATGAAACCCAAGGTAGTGCATTTGAAGAGGAAGGAGAAGAATACCGATGAGACCTACCATGATTAATTTTATGGTTTGCAGAGAGAAAGCATGAGTCTGGATGAGGGGAGAAGAAAACATGAAATCAAGAAGAAAAATGACAGACTCCGTCGCCGTAGAATTGGTTGGAGCTGTCAGAGAGACGAACATGGCCGTCAGAAGAATGGATAGCGCCATCCAACCAGCGGATGGAGCCGCCAGAAGACGGAGCACACCGACGACTCTCAACGGAGGCTCTAGCCAGAGAAAGTCTAGAGAGAAGGCAGAGCTTCTCTCTCTACTTTCCCTAAAAAGTTTTTTTTAGAGCTTTGAATATAAATCATTGCAGATTTTCTTTAGGTCAAAGCCCAGTATCACATGATGTCAATTTTGTTGGGAAAACGACTCAGAGGCTCGTCTGACAATTGCCAAGAGGATACATTTGAAAATGCCCAATAATTCTTTCATCAAAGGGTAATAAGCGAGTTTGGGTTGCATGTAGTGAGAAATATTCTATGACAGACACTACCAGAATAACTCTCATAGCCGACGAAATAAAATTTAACAGGCCGACGAATTTGTTTTTCGTCGGTTAAAGTCTATTTTAGCCGACGAAAAAAAAGATCGTCGACTCAGTTAACTTTTTGTCGGCTAAAGTGGACTTTTAGCCGACGAAATGTTTTGTCGTCGGCCAAAATATTTTTTTCGTCGGCTATAGTCTGTGAACTATAGCTGACGAAATTTTTTAAGTTTAGCCGACGACATATATAATTTCGTCGGCTAAAAGTCCTTATATTTCCAGATTTAGACAGCAGCTCATGTGAAAGAAAAATGGAAGAAAAAGTTTGGGGGTTGGAGAAATTGTTGGGTGTTGTCGAAATCTGTCCGAAATTAGTTTGTGGCGCTATATATAGGTACGTATATGTGTATATATCTTGTTTTTGAGTTAATTTAAGAGTTTTATTTTTGTTATATATTGATTTTTAATTAGAGTTGATTATTGGATTTTGAGTGTGATTGAGTTGATCGATTTGGGTTTGATAATATATATGAAGTTGTTGTTATATATATATATATGTATATATATATTAATTAGTAATTATTATATGTATTCATGTATATATATATTAATTAATTGTACGTTAACTGTAGATAGAATATTGAATGATTTGTAAATTTAATTAATTAATTAATTAGCGTTTATACATATATATATATATATATATATATATATATATTATGTTATCTTCTCAGGATATGGATAAGAGTTGGATTTCGCTTTCAAAATGTGACAAAAGATATGGTAAAGGAGTTATTAGTTTTATTGAATATGTGATGGATAATGCTAAAAGGAATACAATTTTCTATTGTCCGTGCACTAAATGTTAGTGTCGCAGCGATATGTATCGATTTACAATTGACAAGGTTTGTCAGCACCTTAAAAGTAATGGGTTTTGGGAGAAGTACACATGTTGGATATATCACGGTGAAACATCATCAGGGGGTCCGCATGATCATGGGAAATTTTCTGAGACGGGCAATACATCGAACGATCTAACAACGGCCTTCATCAATGATATGTTTCCTTATGAGAGCGGTGTATGCTCTGAAGGACCGTATATGTCTGAGTCAGTGCAGCCCTTCCCTAGAGTTATCAACACTGCTGGTATTGACAGGTACAACAAACTAATTGCTTTCCAACAGACCCCTGTGTACACCGGTTGTCAAAAGACGGTTCTTGAAAGTGTGATGGACGTTATGAAGATTAAAGTTGAGACAAAATCGACTGTGAAGGTTGTTGATGATCACTGCTTCGATGCTGCCCCACGGTCATCGTCTTCCTATCACTCATCATAAGGTCCGATGTATCCTGAAAGATCTTGGGCTTTCCTACATCAAGATCCATGCATGCAGATATGATTGTGTTCTCTTATGGGGTAAAGATCCAGAAGGGAATGACCTTGGTGCCTTGACACATGTCCAGTATGTCAGAGTGACAGGTATAAGCTGACTCCTGTAGGCAATAGGAAACCTATGAAGGTACTTCGGTATTTCCCGTTAAGGGATAGGCTGGAACGGTTGTATATGTCATCACACACGGCCAAAGCTATGAGATGACACGCTGATAGGGAATCGCATGGCGAAGATACCCTTATACACCCTGCTGACGGGGAAGCTTGGAAGCATATAGACCGTGAGTTTTCTCATTTTACGTCAGAGGTCTGAAATGTGAGGCTCAGGCTCTCATCTGACGGGTTCAATCCTTTTGGCAACATGAGTCTTCAATACAGTGTATGATCGGTGATTTTGGTACCATACAACCTTCCTCCATGGATGTGCATGAAGAAGGAATACAATATGTTGAGTTTGTTGATTCCGGGACCCGGTTATCCAGGGAAGTGTCTCGATGTGTATTTGAGACCCTTGATTGAAGAGCTTAAGTTTTTTTGAGACGTTGGTCATCCCACTTATGATAAGTTCATACACGAGATGTTCCTAATGTATGCTATGGTTGTTGGTACCATTAGTGATTTTCCTGCCTGTGGGATGTTGTCGGGCAACGTTGTTAGGGGATACAAGGTTTGTCCAGAGTGCCTAAGCGATGAGGGGAGCAGTAGTCATTGCAACAAGATATGCAGATTAGGTCACCGTACTCTCCTTCCGTATGATCACGAATGGCGGTTCGATGACAAGGCATTTGATGGAACTGTAGAACTTGGTGTGCCTCCTAGAAGATAGACGGGGAAAGAAATTTTAGCAGTGCTTAATGAGTATGATTTTGGGCAGCTCAGCAATCATCCCAATATTGTGGCGGCAATACCTGACAGACCCGACATGTATAAATTTTGGACACATAAGAGCATATTCTGGGAACTCCCATACTGGAGTAAGTTGTTGATCAAGCACTACCTAGATGTGATGCACATTCCTCCAGGTAGACAGACGCCGCTCGCTCCTCCAGGCAGCCGGACGCCCCTCTATCCTCCAAGCAGCCGGACGCCCCTCGCTCGAGGCAGCCGAGCGTCCCTCACTCCTCGAGGCAGCTGTGGCCTCCGACTCAGGTAAATGTGTCTGCACCACGTATGCCTGAGATACACAGGGAACCGACTCCGGGCCCTACTGTTTCGGAGGGTGGGTCTTCTGGGGTACAGATACCGCCGCCTCTTCTCTACCTTCTGCGGTTGATACCGGCATTACCTGCAGTCGATGACTCAGTGGCGCTGATTTATCTACTACCCCCGCAGGTGACCCCATCAGCGGCGTATCTGTTCGTACCGTTTGGTACGGATTTAATTTCTGCGAGGGTATCATCATTGGCGACTGAGTCGGAATCCGTCGCATCCGCCCCAACACCCTTAGGTAATGATATATAAATAATTTGTTATGTTATAATGTTATAATAAAAATAATTTATTAATAATCAATATATGATAGGCACCGTCGGAGCCAAGCCGACAAGGAAGAAGAGAGGTCCCGTCACAGGGAAGGCTCTCGAGAAGACAGTGAGTACCTCGGGAAGGATCGTCATTGATACTGACGGGGATAAGAACGTAGTATCTGGCTGCAAGACGAGGATGTACTCCGACCGCGTGGGAGCGCTTATTAGGGATAGAGTCCCTAAATTGTGGTCAGACTAGGGCAAGGTCCCACAGGAGGTTAAGGACATGGTCCACAACGCAATGTCGGTAAGTATAAAAAAATTCACATTTAACATTATTTTTTACATTGTAGATTTATGAAAAACTAAACTAATAAATGTTTTAATGTAGGTGTGGTTTGACGTTCCCCAGCACCTGAGGAACACCTGGGCGGACGTTCTGCATGGGGAAAGGTACGTTGCAAAGTTAATGACAAAAGAAAATTATGTATAATTAATAATATTTATAATATTTTTGCCGTATTACAGGTATAAGGAGTGGAAGAACGAGTTACGAACCCACTGGACTACGCATGGGAACAAACGTTCTGGCACCCCCCTTGAGTTCCAGTTCAGGGAATATGAGTGGCGTTGGCTTCTGATATCGGAATTCAACAACCCACATAAACAGGTAATTAAAAATAATAATTTATTATATTGAATTATAATTAGTACGTTTTAAAATATTTTACTAATTTTTTTCCTTTGTAGGCCGTTTCCTGGGCGAACGCTCAGAACCGGCAACGCAACATAAGGAACAATCATGCCGGTTCTAGACCGTTCGCATCGTTGATGGAGGAGGCGGCCAGGGAACATCCAGAGGTTGACCAGTACGTCTATACGTACAAGAAGGCATATCCTGACGCCCAGGAGGATATTGTAAGTCTTTTTACGTTTTAAAATTTAGTAAATTATATTCATATATATATATATATATATATTTCAAAATGTTAATTAATTATTTTTTCCTATCAAATTAGGTGAGGGTGAGGCAGGCTAGTGACGAGGTGATGGCTGCTATAGTCAGGGAGACATGGCCTGACACGCAAGAGGAAGACATGTCTGAAGCTGTCACATCCCGGTTCTAGAATCCATTTACGGTCGGTTACTACCCAAGTTACTTTGATCTTTAACCATTTCGTAGTAACCGTTTTACCGTGAGATGTCAAAAAGTTGACTTTTTGTTAAGTCAGGAATTTGGGAAAACTTTCTTCATGAAAATTGTAGAGGACGTCGTTACGAGTTCGTGGACACGTAGCACGCTTAAATCGGAGATCGTATGAAGAAGTTATGGTCAAAAAACAAAAGTTACTATTTGATGAAAAGCCTATATATAGTGGTTTATTGGGGTGAAAAGGTGAAAAGTCAAAAATTGAAAAGTTATTGTTCACCATCGAAAACCTCCGAAACCCGATGTTTTTCGCCAGATTTTCAACGCCGGATTTCTCCTCCGTCTGGCGAAGTTAAGGCGCGTGCCAGGTACCAAATTGAAGCCTGCTGTGCCACCTTGAAGTTGGTGGTGGTCACCGGAGCCAAGTCGCTACCGTTAGAGAGATATCACGGCGAGAAGGGGTGGCCTGAGCACTGTTCATCGACACCGGATTTCACCCTCCTTAGGCAATGTGAGTTCTTTACATTGTTTTGATGGGTTTGATGAGTACATTAAGCCCCTTGAATTTGGTAGCTTGATTCGAAGTGTGTATGGAGAATTGAGGGATTGAAGTTTGGGTTGATTTTTATTTCGGGTTCTTGAATTTCTTGTCGATTGACCTAGTTAGAGGCTGAATTGGCCTTCGAGTTGAGCTATGAAGTGGTTCCAATTGACGAGACGAAGCTGCTGGTAAAATTTGGTGGCGATCGGAGGTCACCGGAGTTTGGCCGAAATTCTCTGCCGGCGGAGCTGGCGGTGGAGCCGCCACTTTTGGGCGGTTTTTCTTGCCCATTAAATTGTAAAAATAGAAGGCCATGAAATTATAAATTGGGCAGTTTCTAATTTTTGAGGATTTATTTGATATGTTTATTATTTTTGAAAGGTTTGGTTTATTAATTGGGTAATTAAAGGATAACCAGTCGTTTAGGAGGTACCGGCTAGGCATGAGGGCGTAAATAAGAGTTTTTACGCTAATGGGGTATTAGAGGCCGACTCCCCACGTTTTTTGAGAGATGGTTAAGGATGAACGTTAAGGGTAGGGATTGTTGTTGTTGCCCTTACTTTGATTATGGGTTTAAGACCTGTTTATGTGTTTTGAACAGGACGTGGGGAAGCTCGAGCTGAGCAGCCATCTGGTAGCCGGCAGATCTAGCGGCATCTGTGAGTGGACCTTGTTTTTAAATTAAATTGCATGCCCATAGACTTTAATTGGTTTCTCCTGTATATCTGATTTCCTCCATTTATGTTTTACGGTGATTTTGAGAAAATGGGAATTTAATGCTTTTTAAAGCTAAGTGAGCCGGGAAAGAGGTTTCTACCCTTCCCGTGATTTTAAAGGATTTTCCCGGATTTGTGTTATTGTTATCACCGTTTTGGGATTATGGAGGAGGATGTTTTAAAAAGGGGAAAATTAGCTCTTGGATTTAAAGGGTTTTAAAGTAAAGGCAGAGAACGGTTTTGGGTTTCTGAAAAGGTTTTTAAATCCAATGTATTTGGGGTAAAGTCATGGGAGATTTGACTTGGTTTTGGATTATTTTTCCCACGAGGTTTTAAAGGATTTTTAAAGGGATATGAATATATGTATTTCATGCTAGCATAGACCCTCTCCAGATGGAGTTGGTACCCTCTCTGGATAGTAGCAGGTCGGGACCCTCTTCGGTGGTAGCTGGTCGGTTGGACCCTTCCGAATAGAGCAGGTCATGGGACCCTCTCCGATGAGCTGGTCAATAGACCCTCTCGTGGTAGACCAGGTCGGTTTTCTCGAGGATGAGGTTAATACCCCGCACATTTATTTGTGGATATGAGCCAAGGGTGTTATTTATGTTTTAATTATTCATTGTCTATGATGTGCGTGCATAAGGTTTTTCTTTGAAAACTCTAAGGGAGAACATTAAAGGAAATAGAGTTTTTATATTTGATTTTTGTCCACTCACTCTAACAGTTTTCAATGTTTCTCCCCTAGACCCTTCGTTTTAAATGCCCAGATTGCAGTGCTCGACCCGATTAGTCTACGTGGAGGCCAAGCATAGTTACTGCCATCTTCCGAACTCTCAGTAGGTTCTGGGTTGACCTACTTGTAATCTTTCTATGTTTTCATTTAAACTTAGACGCTCTGATACACATCAGGTAGTTTTATTTGTTGGTGAACTCCTAGGGATTTGGAACCCTATGTATCTCTTAAATTTGGAGTTGTTGAACTATTTGTTGAAATTAATTAGATGTGTATCTTGTGGAGGTTGTTGGTTATTGGGAGCAGGATGGCTCCAGGAGATTTCGGATGGTTATTGGTTTAGAAGTGTTCTTTGGGTTTATTGTAGGTTAAGGGTTGTCCACTTTTTAAGGGAGACTATGTCGAAATTTCGGCAGAATCTTCTTTGGGAGGTGGTCCCCGCAGGACTTACTTCGGGTTAAAGGGGTTTAACTCGGGGTGAGTCCTGACAGAAGCCATATCCCGGATCGACACTTCGGATCTCAATGTTAGGGTGAGGATCATGGGCACAGCATTCCCACCGCGAGGAAATAACTTCTACTGCCGGGGTCTAGGAAAGAAGGGCGAGGGGGTACTGAAGACCACTCCCGGATATCAGAAAAAAGGAGCCTCGATTAGCAGCAGAACGACTCAGCTAGAGGCGGAAGTTCAGATGTTACGAGAACAGCAAGCCGCCCAGACAGCATATACTGCCGCTTTACAGAAGTATAATGAGGCAGTATATGCTACCTAGCAGGCACAGCAACAGCAGATGTTCCAGTACTTGCAAGATTTTTCAGCTACACAGCTTCAGGGACTTCCGCCTCCGCCCATATCTACGCCTATTCCCTTACTCCAACCGCCGCAACCTCCCCAGCAACCTCCTCCTGGCATGGATATAGATTTAGATGATATCGACTTTATTTAGTTTTTTAGATTTATGAACAATTATTTATTTAGTTTTTTAGGTTTATGAACAATTTATAAATTAAAAATTTAATGCAAAATGTTTATGCTACTTTTGATGGTGTTTGTTGTTGGTTATATCAAATTGCTTGTGTAATTTGCAGCTTGCTTGGATGGTAATTTAGAAATCTTGTAGTTTTTTTAGTATAAAAAGTACTATAGCCGACGAAATTTACCATAATTCGTCGGCTATAGTATACTGTTTTTTCAACGTTTAGCCGACGAAATATGGTAAATTTCCTCGGCTATAGTTGTAGTTAAGCCGACGAAATGTACTATATTTCGTCAGCTTTTCTCCATTTAATTTTTAATTTTTTAAAATATTTAGCCGACGATTTATACTACATTTCGTCGGCTAAAGTTTTATAAGTTGGCCGACGAAATATTAATATTTCGTCGGCCAAAGTCTTATGTTTAAATCGACGACAATGTATTTCGTCGGCTAAAATAAGAGTTTGGCCGACGAATTATTGGAAATTATGTCGTCGACTATAGTGTAACACTTAGCCGACGACGACTTTTATTTCGTCGGTTAAATTCATAGCCGATGAGCCTTTGTCGACGACTTCACAGCCGACGACAACTCGTCGTCTATGATTTTAGCCGACGAATTTGATGAACAGGACGACGAAAAATTTTCGTCCGCTAAAGTGCTTATCCTGGTAGTGAGATGGAATTGGCAAGAATGGCAAAGTAGATACCTGTAGCATGCCAAATAGATGAATTCAAATTTGGGAGACATGAATTTTGATGATGGGGTAAAATCACAATTCACCATTACCAAGTTCTCAAAAAACATCAGTGGCACTGGATGGGTGTATGACTACAGAAAGAGACATCAATCCAGTAGTGCAGTCGTTTCTGGATAGTCCTGCTTCATTTGGTGATCAAAGAGGTTCCAATAATGATGATAGCTTTGCCCACTGCTCTGAGTAAGTAAGAATTGTCTAGTTTCTGTATCTCCTTTGCATAAGTCTGCAAATCAGGATTAATCTTTTGTACCATATGGAGAAGGAATATTATATTATCGTCTAAATGCTATAAAAGTATGAAAATTTCATCTTCACAGATTCTTGAAATATTATGTTGGAATTCAAATGTGTGAGTTTGTGGACATAAATGAAATTTACTATTATGTTTCATTTGAAAGCGTGTTTTGCTGAGATAGTTATTTTTTACTTGTGTTGAAATCATATTTTTATGTCCTTTTCATGTTTCCTTTTTAGGTTTTTAGTCAATTTGTTATCCTAACTTATACTATAATCTCAATTAGCTACCCTAGCTTTTACAAATAGGCCAAATTGCTACCCAACCGTCAAATAAGTCTACTTATGTTAATTTTTCCATCTGGAGCCCAACACGTGCGCATAACGTGAGGGTGTTTTTGTACTTTTCGTTATCATCTTCATCGACCTATGTTGTTTTTGGTCTTTTGCTTATGATATTTTCACCTGGATTTATGGGAGACCACCACCACCACCACGACGAATTTTTAGAAGCCTAAAACCTGAGTTCAATTTTGAAAGTGTGGGACTAACTAACAGAAGACTCACACAATCCCCAAGATTCTAATTAAGGATTTCTCCAGTTCGAATTTGCCATATGCTTATTGTTATCCAAATAATCAAAAAGTATAAATTGAAATTGATGATGCAATTACAAACCCAGAACTCATCTAACTTTGTCTTGGATATATGCGAAGTTCTAATTCTCTTCAAATATTCAATTATCATTTTGTCGTGCATCTCCTCACTACCAGGATTAGAACTTTAGCCGATGAAAGATTTTGGTCGGCCTGTTAATCAAATTCGTCGGCTAAAATCTTAGCTGACGAGCTTTCGTTGGCAAGGATGTCATCGGTAAAGACTCGTCGGCGATGACTTTGCCGACGAAAGTATAAGTAGTCGTGGGCTATAGTCTAATACTTTAGCCGACGATTTTTTTTTATATTTTTCGTCTGCTAAAGTTTAAGACTAAAGCCGACAAAACATTATTTCATCGACAATAGTGTGAGACTCTGGCCGACGAAACGTTTTAATATATTCGTCGGCTAAAGTATTTAATAAAAAAATTAAAAATCAATTATAGCCGACAAAAAATATTATAATTCGTCAGCTAAAAATTGAAAAAAAAAAACATAAATAAAAAATAATAATGCCGACGAATTATGCCATATTTCGTCGGCTAAATATTACTAAAGCCGACAAAGTAGGCCATATTTCGTCGGCTAAATACTACTAAAAACAATTTAAAAAATACTATAGCCTACGAATTATGGCAAATTTCGTTGGCTATAAGTCCATTCCAGAAAAAAAAAAAACCCTGAAATATCTAAATTATCACTCCAAGCAACCTGCAAATTACACCAAAACATCTCAAATTATAACCAACAACACCATCAATGGTGACAACACAATTTTCATTAAAATATTTATATAAATTGTTCTTAAACACATAAAACTATAAAAATTAATTAACTACACAAAATCTATATTGTCTAAATTTATATTTACACCAGGAGGAGGTTGCGACGGCTGAGGTAGCGGTAAAGGCACAGACATGGGCGGAGCCGGAAGTCCCTGTAGCTGGACAGCTGAAAAGTCCTGCAACTACTGGAACATCTGCTATTGCGTCGCTTATTGGGTGGCATATACCGCGGCATTATACTCTTGTAAGGCGACAATATATGTTGTCTAGGCGGCGACATAGGTGGCATGAACGGCAGCCTGAGCTCGCGTCTCAACGGCATGAACGGCAGCCTGAGCACTCGTCTCATCGGCATGAGCGGCAGCCTGAACGGCTTTGTCACGCCCCAACCCGAGTTTACCTCCCTAAACTCGAGGTAGAACGTGTGGGACCCATCTCAAGAGAGATTTTCTCGTAATCCCCCTTAAGAAGTGATAACCCTTTATCCAAACCATTTTCAAGCAATCCAAACGACACCAAAATAAACCTCACTATACCTAAGGTTATCCCGATGACCGTGTTGGATTTCAATATGAACTATTTCATAGGACCTAGGGTCTAGATGTTAATTGTGACTGCACCCAAATCCTGATCAAGCTGCCTACATACCCTTTGAGAGGGATCAAGCCACACGTAGCTCTTACATATTTTAACATCCTATTCAGACAGATCCGACATTTCTATTTAACGGTCAAAGAGATATTAACACTAGCATACCACTATCGCTAATCCGGAGTTTAACCCCTCCGCTGAGATAACAATAAACCAACTTTTATCTGGATTATCTCAAGCATACTTTATACTGATATACTATAACCAAGTATACACCATTCGATAAATATTAATCACAGAGATAAACATAATAGCAACCACATAATTAACAAATCCACCAAGGATAAAATAGTCAAATTAATCATAATGGAACTCTTGCAAATATCTTAAACTGCCACGGGCAGTATTGTCAATTCGGTCTCAATGACAGCTTGGTAATTAGGCTAAACTACCAGAGGCATTTCTGAGATTTCAACCTCAAGGGCAACCCTGTAATTAACTAGAACCGCTAGGGGCAGTTCTGATATTTCACACCAGCGGTAAATTGTAAAATACCATATCTACCGTGGTAAAAACCTAGGGATTTACCCCTTTCAGATGAGAGCCGGAGCCTCACATTTCGGACCTCTGACGCAAAATGAGGAAACTCCCTATCTATATGCTACGAAGCCTCCCCGTCAGCAGGGTGTATAAGGATATCTTCGTCATTCAATTTCCTATCAGCATGTCACCTCATAGCTTTGGCCGTGTGTGATGATATGTACAACTGCTCCAGCCTATCCCTCAACGGGAAATACCGAAGTACCTTCACAGGTTTCCTATTACCTGCAAGAGTTAGCTTATATTGTCAGTGTGACATACCTGACATGCGTCAAGGTAACCAATGTCATTCACTTCTAAATCTTTACCTCAGAAGAGAACGTAGTCATATCTACATTCATAGATCTTGATGTAGGAAAACCCAAAATCTTTTAGGTTACATCGGACCTTATGTTGAGTGGTAGGAAGACGATGACAGGGGTACAGAGGGGTTTGATGGAAAGCCAGCAGTGTTGAAAACTCTAGGGAAAGACTGCACCGGCTCAAACATATACTGTCCTTTAGAGCATACACTGCTCTCATAAGGAAACATATCATTGATGAATGTCGTTGTTGGATCGTTGGATGTACTACCCGTCTCAGAAAATTTCCCATGATCATGTGGACCCCCTGATGATGTTTCACCGTGATATATCTAACATGTGTACTTCTCTCAAAACCCGTTAGTCTTTAGGTGCTGTCATACTTTGCCAATCATAAATCGATGCATATCACTGCGACACTGATATTTCGTGCACGGACAATAGAAAATTGTATTCCCGTTAACATTAGCCAGCGCATATTCAATAAAACTAATAACTCTTTTATCATATCTTTTGTTCCATTTTAGAAGCGAAATCCAACTTTTATCCATATCCATAAAATATAACAAAATATATATGTATAACTCTAATTAATTAATTTCATATATAAAATTTCAAATCATTTAGTATTCTACAACAATTAATTAATAACAAATTAATAATTAACATATATATATGTTTTACATATATATACTAATTACTAATTACATAACAATATTATATATCAACATTGATCATCATAAAATCATAATCAACAACTTAATTAATTCATATCATGCATCAACACAATATTAAAATTAAATTAATTAACATATATATATATATATATATATATATATATATATATATATCACTACTTATTAACAACAACTTCATATATTGACACCGGTTTTAAGCAACCCTGGTTGTTTGCTTTAGAATACCTTGCAGTTGAACATGACAAACAAGGGAGGTGGTTAGACTTTTTCCCAAGTATCCGTTCAAGTGCGAGAGGCACCTAAGGGTAGGTTTTGAGACTCACCTTCAGTTTAAGGATAGGTTTCGAGGCTCAGGGTTCAAGAGGCATAAGGCCCAGGCGGCGTCTGTGCCTGAAGAGAAGAAAGAAAGAGGAACAGAAGAAGGAAATAACTCATGGCTACGACGAGAAACGTTTCTAAGTGCCTTTGCCTGTTCCAAGACATACGCTTTTATAGAAGGGAAGCAAGAACAACTTTCCACTTGTCAAGCATCCAGAAGAGTGCTTAGAGATCCGCACCCTTGTTGGGATTCGGATAGGCATGACAACTCAGTAATGACGCGGAGATCGAGGGCAGTACAACTTAGGAAAACCCTGTCACATTTACGGTCAATTACTTTTTGTTACTTTTGTTTTTTACCATTTATAGTAACTATTTTATCGTGAATGGTCATAGAGTTGGCTTTTTCATAGGAACATTATTTTGAGAAAGTTCCGTCATAGAAGTTATAGAGGACGCTAATATGAACTCGTAGATATGTTATGCGTCTTAATCGGAGTTCTCATGAGAAATTTATGTTTTCGAGAAAGTCTATAAAAAGGGAAACTTACCAAAGGTAGAAAGTAGGAAATCAGAAAGTTATCGGTCTCTCTCACTACTCCCGCGAGACTTTCTCTCTCCTCTCCCTATAGAATTTTAATATGGCCTAGTGCCGCTGGAGAGCTTCTCACCGGACCTAAAAGGTGCGCCTTCGTCTCTACTTCCTTTCTAGGTAAGTTTTCAGTCTGTCCTGCCATCTTTAACAAGGCTTGTACAGTATGGAGGTTTTGATCAGAATTATCCCTCCTCAAGCCATCATTCGATGAGTCCTATATATTGTTAGGATGAGTTTGAGGAATTGTGGGACCCCACACATTTTAACCGTGGTTAAAGGCGAGTTACTGAGGTTTAAGTCGCATTTGGTAACTTCACAAGTTAACGACCGCGTTCATTTTCGAGTTTTTCAAAGTTCTCTGAATACCTGATTTAATGACTCGATGTCATAGTACGTGTCGACACGAGTCTCTCGGTATTTTTCGGAATATTTTTCGAAGCTTCGGTTTATTTTCTATGAATTTTTGAAGTTTCCGGTAACTTTTAATTATAATCCGGTAAATCAGTTTTACCATTTTACCTTTTACTTTTCACCTTCTTTAAATCTGGACCGTTGGATCTATTCCAGATTGAATCTCAGCCGTTGATTTCTCTATAAATAGAGGAGAGAGGTTTGACCGAGTCAAACCTCCCCAAATCGGTCAACTCGAGCTCCCCGAGCTCCGCTTCGGCCTCTGCTGTCTTCCGCCCGACGCCGGCGATTCCGGCCACCCCAGGCCGGCGGACTACTGCCAACCTTCTCCTCGTTTCCTCTACTTCCTAGCCCAGTCCTTGGATTTCTCAAGCGTGCATTCACGGCAGAGATCGAGCACCATTGTGCTCGATCGAATTCCGGCGATTCCCGGCGATTCAGGCCATGAATCAGCAAACCAGAGGTACTGTTCTTCTTCTCTTCACTTCCTCTTCCTTTTCCTTGCTTCTGATCAATCGATTGGAGCTTGAATCAAAAACTCCTTAATCCACTGTTCTTACTGTTTTCTGTGTTTTACGGTTCCTTGGGTTCTTGGCTCCGGCGACGTCTTCTGATGATCTTCTCGAGCTCAGGTGAAGCTGGAAGCAACGGTTTAGGGTTGAGGAGGAGCTTGGAGGCAGCTGCAGTGGTTTTGGAGCAGAGACACAGGGAAAAGGCAGGGCTGCATGGTGAGGCTGCTGAGTAGAGTTGGAGTTTTGGTGAAAATCAGAGGTGAGGCAGATTCCTGGTTGAGCTACTGTGTTAATCTGTTTAAGATTTATTGATGGTGTTATTGGATGTTGTTTTCCTTACATGTTGTCGTAACTTGGTAAACGAGGAAAACGAGGAAGCTATGGCGAATTTCCGGCAAGTTACCGGAATCCGGTGACGATTCCGGTGATGCAGTTAAAATGGCAGAAAATGCCGAGGAGGTAGTCTTCGACTCCTTAAGATTGTGTTGTTTCCGTTTACTTGGGTTAAGAGTCGTAATTGGATTTTACGTATAAGAAAACGTATAAAAACGGAAACTAACCATGTTTGGAAACCTGCTAATTTGGGAAAGTTTCCATTTTGGGAAAGTTACATTTTCAGAAAAATGGTTAAAGAATTGAAGTTCAACGAAGTTTGACACAACTTGGTTAAATTGGTAAAGTGTTAAATTTTTACAGTGTTCTAAAACTCGGCCTACTCGGCCGAGTACTCGGCGAGTACTCGCTAGTCGGCGTCCTTCCGAGGCGATTTTAAGAAAATCGGAGTACAAAGTCGGCCGGAAGAAAATCGGCCGAGTAGTCGGCCCAACTCGGAAAAAATCGGTCCAACTCGGAAAAATCGGCTCAACTCGGAAAAAAATCGGCCCAACTCGGTAAAAAAATCGGTCCAACTAGGAAAAAATCGGCCAAACTCGGCATTTTATTGACTATTTTTATTATTTTGGACATTATAATACCTTTAAAAAAATTATATTTAGTTATATGTTTTAAAAATAAAAATAAATACAAAAATTAAAAACCGAGTACTCCCCGACTACTCCCCCGACTACTCCTCTACTAGCTAGTCCCCACCCGGCCGACCGACTAGCGACTAGCGACTTTTAGAACCTTGAATTTTTATCGGAAAATGATAACTGGAATTTCTGGAAAATGTTAAGTTGACCATGTTAAGTAAAGTTGGTGTTTCACGTAAATCGGTAAATCGACTCAAGGTTAAAGATTTGGTTAATGTGACACGTTGGGCGTTCATAGTAATTTAACGAATTATTATGTGACACCCTAACGTCAAGTTAAAGTGGTTAAGGAAAGTTCAGAAGTTTAGTCGGACTTCCGGTAAATGAGTAAAGAGTCGATAACTGGAAAAGAAAGTCAAAAGGTTAAAGTGTCATAAAAGGAATTTGGTTGGTCAACTTAGTCAATGTGGTCATTCCTGGTCAAACTAGGAATGCTGAGGTCTGTTGACTGTTATTACATCTTGGTTGCTAAGCTACTTTAATTCTGCAGTGATTATTGGACGAGGTAGCTTACGCGGTGACCTCGGTTCACCGAGGCAGCTCCTGGAAGCTTGGAGCGTACGTATGGAACGGCAATTCCAGGTAGGGAACCTGAACCCCCTTGGTAGTGGTTTTATTTATGTATGAGAAAGTGCATGATTTTGTGTATGCTCATGGTCGATGCCTCGGGAAAGTTTTCTGTATATTAAATGATTTATGATTGGGCCAAGAAAACCCGAGGCTGGACGTAAATGATTTTATACGTCAATGTGAGATGTGTGGAGCACCGTTGTCCTGATTTCCGGTGCGTGACCTGAGAGTGACGGGACCTAGTATCTAGTACTCCCGCGGTGTCGAGACCGTGAACCTCCGGAGGGTGGTGCCTATTTTATTTTATTTTCCCGCTTACGCTCGTCTCGCACAGAGTTAAGCGAGTCGTAAGTGCGGTGTGTTGTTTATAGGTACTGCAGTAAATGGATACTCTCGCTACTCTACGTTTTCAAGCGCTTAGGTAGTTGGCCCCGGTTTGCTGTGAAGACAAACCCGGGATTCGGTCACTGAGATTCGAAAGTCCTGCAGGCTGTATTCGTACATTGAGCGCTCTAGGCCCCTATGTTTTAGCATACTGCACTGTTTTCCTAAAGGATATAAAATGATGTTTTTGTGTGCCAAGGATTTTCTAAATGGTTTTATTACGAGCTCAAATCTATATGTATATATACGGTTTTTGGTTTTCAAAGCTATCATTGGTGGGCCTACGTGAGCATGCGAGGACGACGCTCACCCCTACAACAGATTGTTTGCAGGTACTGTGACGGGAAAGATAGAGAGAGCTATGCGTGGAGCTTCATTCCTTTCTCGATGTTTGGTCCAAGTGTACTCCCTATTTCGGTTTTACCCTTTGAGTCATATACCAGAGCTTTCTACATAAACAGTAAAGGTGTCATCCCGATTTGTTAACCATGTTGTATATTTTTATTGTTGTCGCTAAAGTTTTTAAATTGTCCCCTTTATTTTGACCACCTTCCGCGAAATTAGATAAACTCTGATGATTGTTTTAAGGATTTCATGTGGTGCCACTCAAAGTATTTAAAGTTTAATTTTATTTTACTCACTAAAAAGCCTACGACTTTAGGTTAATAAGTTGTTGGCACGTCCTTCGGACGTGTTGGCTTCTTATTGGCTTAAATTCGTGGCTACTGTAGTTTACCCCCAGGGGTGCTACAGGAATACTACTCGCCCCAAGAATTTGGTAGCTCAATTTGGAGTGTGGAGGAAGAATCGAAGGATTAAAATTTTTAGCATTTGAAATTTTTGAATTTTGTCTTTTGGTTTAATTGACTTAGTTAGACTAAGAATTGACATTCGAGTTGAACTAGGAAGTTGTTCGGTTTGTGAAGATGGAGAATTGAGAAACGAATCAGACGATGGCCATCCCTCCTACCCGGTAAAATCGATCATCCACACCGTCTTTGAAATCTAAATCTGCGACTTTGATTTGCCGACGAGGTTTAGAGCTCCGATTTGCGGAGAGAGATTTTGAAGAAAAAAAAAGATTGGGATGTTGATAAGTGCGTTTTACGCCATGTTCTTAATAGATTTTCACCTCCATTTATACTTTGTTTTTGCCTTAGTATGTTTATTTTTACTTGTTTTAGAGTCAAGAGGGTTTTTCCGTAGAGTTGTGGCTACTAGCCGTTTTTATACAGAAAATTGCACTTAAATGATGAAAACCGTTTTTGGACTAGCACTTGGACGTTTTATTATGATTCGTTATTTTGTTACCCTGTCAGTTTTGATGTATCTTGTTTAAATGTGCAGAAGACAGGTAAATACGCTTAACGTATCAGGAATCATGATGAACGGACTCATGAATGACAACAAGTGAGGCCACGGAAAAGAAGAAGCACTTTTGGACATTGTTTTGCTCTCGGACAGAATCTGCCAGAAAACGTACGTCAACTTTGGAAAATCATATCTCAAGATCCAGGAGGAGTTAGAAGGCGTGCCACATATGGAATTAAAGCTGTGTGTGTCTACTTTTCAACCCCATTTGGATCGCAGCAATCGGAGTTGAGACGAAGGAGTTATGAGCAAAACAGTAGACAGAGGTCAGGCTGCAAAACTGGGCAGAAACTGCCTAAGTTGTCTAACGAGTTTTGGGAGATGATTCTTCACCAAAAGGCTTCCCAAATTTGTCAAGAGATGTATCAAGACCTTAATGAAGTGTTAGGAAGCTGGACAAAAGAAGAAAATACGAAGAAGCATCAAGGCAGCCATATTTTGGTTAAGTGTAAGGTTTCCCGGTCAAACCGGGAAAGCTGACCTTGCTGGACCTATCACTGGTTTTGGCTGCCATCAAAGCCCAAGATTTCGTACATGAGGCCTACATGAATCCATAAACATGTAGGAAGGTCCAAGGAATCAGAAGGAGTCCAAATTCGGATAAGAAGCTGCATTGAAGGAGGAATCATTGAGCAATAAGGAAACCGAGTTGGAATAGGATTGCCTTTCCTTAACCGAGTTAGCTAGGGTTTCTCTTCAATGTTTCTGTATAAATAGGGTCTGTATAGCTCGTGTTTAGGTTGTCCTTTATCAGTTTTAAGTCTTATAGCTAGCCTAGACTCTACCTAAAAACCCTCCACACAGAAATCATATAAGCAGCCGAACCACCTCACTGCCGCAACCTTTCATTGCCGTACTGCCTTCATCCTTTGCCGAATTCCTTCCCTATCCTTGCCGACTGTAATAGGTAGGTTAGGGATGAAAATCCTAAGGTTGTTCATGTATATTTACTGTGTAAAGTTATTGAGTTTATTGATATATGAATTATGGTTTTTGGTTTTGTTTAACATGTATGATTACTTGCTCTTCTTTGTGATTTGTTTGTGTTATGCATGTTGAATAACGATTTAGTATGCATGTTAGGGTTGTAAAAGAAGTTAAAGAATCTGTATTTGTGTGTTTAACAATTGTTAAGTTAGTTAATCCTCTCCCGAGCAGATAATCGAACTTTAGGTTAGCTTGATTGCAACAAGTTAGCTATTAGGGGGGTGTTTCATGTGCCGTGGTATTCTAGGCCGAGTTGAGCGCTAAGACAACTCGGTCCTAGGTGCTACAAGGGATGGTAGGGTGAGAGATTTGCATGTGGAATAGGATGAGTGACGCCATACCTAGGAAACATGTCTCCAACGACTCGTGGACGGTAAGTGTTGCTTGATTAGATTGAGCGCTGAGACAGTTTAGTCAAGTAGTCACATAGTTTAGGGTTGAGCGCTGAGACAACTTTAAACACTTGAGAAGTCTTAAGGGTTGGAACTAATTTGCAATTGTGAAAACATAAATAAGATAATATAACCTTTCATAAAACTATTTGCATGCTAATCGGAGTTTACTTGTTATGTTCTTGAAACGATAAAGTGACCAATCTTGTACATATTTGTTCTTGTTTTATTTTTCTGTTTTGTTTATTGCCGAAACTCATATAAACCCCCCATATTATTCTTTATGTATATATTTGTTTATATTGTGTGAATATTTCTAACTATATGTTTTGCAGAAATAAGTTCTTCCCTAGTGTCCCCGGTCTAGAACGATCCCTACTTACCAAAGTACAATGATAGGGTTTAAATTGATTAACATGTCATATTTTGACAGGTCAGATGTAGGAGCTAAGAAGCGAGCATTCTGTCAAAATTTGATGGCAATTGGAGGTTTTTCAAGCAATTTAAATTGTAGAATTTTTTAGGAGTCATTTGAAGCGTCGAGGGTATTTTTGGAGGAGTTTTGAGTTTGTTTAGAATTTTTGAGAAATGAACATTTGTGCGGAGATTAATTTAATATTTGGCCGTCAAATTGATTTTCAGGAACGCTCTAGGAAGTTGATGCGGGAATTCCTAAGCTAGAATTGAAAGTCAGGAGTGAGTTTGTTAAGGATTAGGAAGTTGGGCTTAGATGAGCGGGTGTACGCTCATTTTAGTTTCGGTCCATTTATTATATTATAGTTCTTTTAGAGTCGGGATCTCGAATATTTATATATGTCTTTGAAACAAGACGCGAGGAGACTATTGCTGAGGGGTGTAGTGATCGACGGCAGACCTAGCATTATACGGTGAGTGGAATTTTGATTTTAAAGCCATGATTGCACCAACGTATTTATCAAAAATATAAGCTATTTGATTTTGTTCAATTTATTGAGCCAGTGGGCAGAGAAGGTCGGTTGCTCCCCTCCCTTAAGCTCGTTTGATTATGTTGGCTGAAATTTGAGATAAATTGTTTTTATTGGGGAATTCTTGGATTTTTTGCCATTATTTTGGAAGACGGTCGGGAGACCATACTTGTTACATGAGATGCATGATTTATTTTGGGCAAGAGTCTTTTATGACATTTCGGATTTGTTTTTGTTTTTACTTCGCAATAAAGAGTCATCAGCAATATATATATATATATACACAATTTACGTGTCCATTTATCTTTAATTGCTTGAAATTAGCGACTACTCAAGTGTTATCCATAGTATTTACTTTGTTTTCTTCATTTGTAGGAAATTATGGTCAAGAGAAGAAAAACACATTTGAAGCGGGCAATTGAGAGAAAAATGGAACTGACAAAAGTCAATGAGTTGACCTTTGGGTTAATATTATAAATGCTAGCTAGCCATAACGGCCCCCACTTCAAGAAGTAGAATGGGGCAATATTAGAAGTCTTAGTAGGCTTCGACCCTAGTGTGAGAGGCTTACTGTCATAGTGAAACATCTTTTCTTATTTTTCATATTGAGTTTTAAGCCAATGATATTGGCATGACATGTTTTGGTTCTAAATTATTTATTTAGGGATTTTTCTCTAATATGGCAGAATGAATGATTGTCGGAATAATAAGAGGGAGAACATTACTATTGACTATCTCTCGCACTTGACTATTATTTTTGTCCACTCACGCTAACGTATTAAATGTTTCTCCCTATGGCCCTTTGTTTTTAAAATACCCAGACTGTTGTGATCGGCTCGGCCACAGCTAGAAGATAAGGCATAGTTACCACATCTCTTTTTTTCACTAGTAGGTTAACGGTTGAACTTACATGTGTAATTTTCTCGTCTCCTTCTATCTTTAAAGCTCTGACAACCATAGGAGGTTTTGTATATTTTTAAGGTTTTTTTAGGGGCTTAAAACTCCAACCTCGTACTTGAGAATTGATAGTGATAAATGTTGTGGTTGATATTATTTGTCAGAAGTGATTTAAGATATTTGTTTGTTTTGAGGCGGATGTTATTTATTTGGGAGCAGGGTGGCTCTAAGATTTGAGGTTGGTCGAGTTGTCATTGAAGTGTGTTGTTTAGGATTATAGATAAGGGTTGTCCATTTTGAAGGAAGATTATGCCGAATTTTTAGAGTAACTCTCCCTTGAGGTAGACCCTGCGAGACTTACTTTGGGATTTAATGAAGAAATTCATGGTGGGTATTGACAAACCCTAAACGATTTGATTGAGATCTCCGAAGATTTCTGAAAAAAAAAATCCAAAATTTGATAAACCCGATGTATATGATGGAAAAGGGGAAATGATAATAGTTATTGAAATAGTATTGTTTTATAAAAAATGGCTCATCGAGGTCGTCTTGGTCTTATACTTCATCGTCAACGGATACCATGGAGGCAAAGGCTTGCTGGGCCACCTCAACCAGCGCGGCTGTTGGTGAAAGGTTTATAACTTCTGGTAGGACGCTGCTTGAAGGTCTAGAAGGAGCCAGTTCTGTAGTCGTTGGCTTGATATCAACTTCCAAAGAGACCGATTCTATTGATGGCTACGTGGTGGTGGTTTTTCTGATCGGCCCCAAGCGTAGTCGGGTGTTGGCTAGCGAACTTGGAAATTATAAGTAAGCGAGAGGAAAAAATTGGAACAATAGGTGAGGGTGAAGGACTTACCAAACAAACTACTGCTGAAAGACATAGTCTTCTACCACTTCTACATCGTCCTTATCTAGAAAGGAACGCTTGCAGAAGCTTTGTCCGGCTGAAGACTGGAAAGAACTTGAGGAAGGACAGTGGACATGTTAAAGAGATCAGTGACAAAAATAAGTAACTTACTCTTGAAATCTGGAGAGGAGGTGTATCTTCGTCATTGAAGTCCTCCGCTAGTGTGCCAGAGGCTGGACCCTTCCCTCTTGACTAATTCGTCGGTGGGACTCCTCGTGTGTACCATGGGGGGTTCCAGCGAGGTGCAGCTTGCGACAAGATTAAGAGTTAGTATGTGAGCTGAAAATGAACGATGTATTTTAAATTCAAAAATGCATACCTCTTGGATGATGATGCTAGTTAGGCGGCGCTGTTGTTCAAACTGAGGGACGATGGCGGTTGCTGTGCCTCCTTGTTGGCTGTGGCGACAATTGATGATACCCCCTCGGCTTCACTCAAGGTGAGAAAGAGAGGGGAGAAGACGGCGATGAATATTGACTTGTCAGCGATTTGCCAGGCATTGTTAGAGATCAACCGCCACCAAGCGAGGTAGGTCGGGTCGGTGCCAAAGGAGGGCTCAATCTTTAGATGGGCCTAGACGACCAGAAATCTGTAGTTTAGCGGAGTAAGGCGATACACGTCGCTGGTCCTCAGTCAAGAAGTATACTTATTAATTGAATGAATCAAGGGATATAGAATACCTTGGATGAATCCAAACTTGTGTGTGAAGTAGTTCGGCTCGTAACGCTCATACCCTTCGTCTGCCTCTGGATGGCGCAAGTCAGTGCAGGAAATGACCCTGGTGATATTGGTCAGCGAGTCTTGGCTTGAGTCGCTGCAAGGCAGAAACTGTAATGTCTCGTATCAAGGTTTAACCATTTACTGGGTACAGTATGAGAAACTGAGGATTTAACCCCGCTCGGTAAGTTCCTAAGTTAATGCTCTCATTCATTTTTGAGATTTTCTAGAAATTTCAAATTCCACTTTTAAGGCCCATGCCAGAGGCCGTAGCACATGTTAAGATGGTCATACCAGTATGTCCGGATTATGTTTTCGGAGTAACGAGCTATTTTCTACGAATTTGCAAGGTTTGAGGTAAATTTAATTTACTGCCTCTAGTAAAAATTAATAACCATTATGGTAACTAATATTTACCCCATTTAAATCTAGACTGTCAAATCAATTGAAGATTTGATTTGGGCCGTCGATTTGTGTATAAAAGAGAAGTGATGGGTTGACTTTTGTCAAACCCTAACTCGGGACAAACCCGAGCCCCTCCTCTGCCCTAGTTGCCCAGCCGTTCTCCAGCCAATTTCTCAGCCATCTCGCAACCTCTCACTGGCGCCTTACCACCTAAACACTCTCTTTCTCCTCCTTCACAAAACCTTAAATAAATTTTCATAAACATTTATGATCGGAGGAGATCAAAGGGGGAGGACGACGTCTGTGTCTTCGTAATATGGCGAGCCACGACAGCGATTTGCATTAAGGCTAGGTAGGACTCTTATCCTTCTTTTTCTACTTTTCTTTTATGGGGTTGTTTCTTCTCAATTTGAGCTTTAAATTGAAAAGCTCCAATCTGCCTTTTCTAGGTTTTACTGTTCTTGATCAACGAATCAATTTTTTTAGAGTTCTGGTGAGGCTATGGAGCTTTGGCGAGCTTAAAAGGTCTGGTTGGAGCCCAGGCATGCCTTGAGGAAGAATTGGATGCCCTCAGCTGCTATTGTTTTAGTAGAAGATGGAGATCATGCAGGTTAAGTGAGTGAGCAGAGGAGTTATTGTACGCTATCGGAGACAGCTGAGGATGTTTAGAGGTCTGACAGCTTAAGGAATGGAATAGTGGAGCTGCATGAAGGATTCGAGTTAGAGGCAGGCAGCAGGGGAGGCTATTGTTTTAAATCAGGATTAGACAGGGGTAAGTCTCAATCTCTAGTTGCTACTGTGTTTGTTGTTGTTTCTGTTTAATTGCTAATTCAATGTGTTTTGATGTTGGCATGTCAATAACTTGGTACAATTGAGCTACGAAGAAAATGTGGCCATTTTCTAGGAAGAATACCGGAATCTTGCATAATATTTCGGTGACTTGCCGGAATCTGGTAAAGCAGAAAAAAATTCCTGACAGAATGCCGAAGAGGTAGAAATCGACTCCCCTATTAAATTTGAAGTCGTAGAGTTTTGTTAAACCGTAAAATGAGTAACTTCGGAAAATCCGTGAATAAGAAGCTTCCATTTTGGAAAACTTTCCATTTTTGTAAAGTTTCCATTCTTGGAAAGTTGACCGGTAAAAATAAAAGTCAATCATGGTCAACCAGTTAAAATAAGCCAATCGGATCTTTAAATGGAAATTTGGTCAAATCAAGGAAAATGTCGACTGCATAAGTCTTAATTGATAATATTGAAAAAAGTAATATTTGAGGTTTGGTATTTGAAAGACTTGAAGAGTTTTATAAATATGCCAACCCATGTTAAAATACTAGTTTGGTGTCCATATTAGTTTCCCGAATTATAATCTGAAGACTCAACGCCAAATAAGATGATTAAGAGAAAATCTAAATGTCAATGTGGTATTGTCAGTATTTAAATGTCGAATCATTAGTCGGTAACGAGGTTAAAGGATGGAAAGTTGTTAAAAGAAATGTATTAAAACGTTCTTGTTTAATCTAGAAAATTTGAGTAAACATTAATTTATAACCAGGACTAATAGATATTATATTATACAACTTATTTACGGGCTCGGTCTATAACTCGAGGAGAGAGAATTATTTTAGGCGGCATTCGATGAGTGCATAAGCAATGAGAGGCTTAGGCCTAAAGCTATAAGTGGACATTTGTTTTGAATTAATGCATGCAGTGATTTTATTCTAAATTGATGATTTAATCTTGAGAAATTATAAATGATGGAATTGATTTCTTTTTATGAATTATTTTCCATGAAGTTATTTTCAAATGTTATGGCCATATTTTATTTGGAAAACTGTATCATTTTGGAAGTTTTTGAAAATGAGATTTTCGATGGATTTGTTGTTTATATTTGTGATGGCCATAAAATGTTATAACTATTATCGTGGATTAAAGGGATCATCGTTTGAGCTCGAATTTACTCATAAAGTATTTAGGGAATTTTATTGAATTTTAACGCATGTTTTGTGCTTCTTGGTATTATGATTTTGGATGATCCCGGAATTTATTATTTTCTTTAGATAATTGGGCCAATAAAGAGAGTTCATACATTTTCCAAGAATTTTATTTGTTTTCCCGAAAATTTATTTCTATTGATATTTGTCATGTGGGACATGGAGGAAATTTTTATATTTATTTTATTGAGAAGTGTTGTGGTTGGATTGTATTTTGATTAGCAGAAGTGTTGGTTTATTACAGATCAAGTTGTCCATATCAAAGTTATGGTAAAAAATTTCCTTGTGGTGGACCCCACAAGAGTTACTTCAAGTTAAAATGGTTATTCTAGGATGGGTCCTAATAGAAACCAGTAATTCCGGATTGCCAGGTAGCAGTGGTGTGCCACTAGATAGATGGTGGGCAGCGGCTCGAGTTGGTTGTATAGAATGACAAGGCTGGCATAGAAATATATTAGGGACCGACCCGATGTATTCTGGTTCACATTAAACCTAGCATAGCCTGCTCCGCTTGGGTCATTGGTGGAGAGTGGCGAAACTGGGGGAAGTAAACTTGTAGCCACAGGTCCAGCACCCAAAGTGGGTCTGTTGTGATCTAAAAAGGACACAGGGAGAGAGCTCGAAGGGACCAGTACAGCAAAGTGAGCACGGGTTTCCTAATCTGACCTATATGCCATTGTAGAGTGCCTTGGCTAGTTTGTTCCACTTGTCTATAGGCTTATGGGCTCTACCACATAAAATAAATTTATTCAACCAATACTCAAGGAAAGCGATACCTCCTTCGTATTGGGATGCATGGTTAATGAAGTACGTTCGCAGACCTAAAACGAGGACTTTAGTGGCTTGCGGATGACGGGGTTGATACTGATTTCGAAGGCCGTGTTGGAAAAGCCCCCAGGAACATAGGGTCGGACGTTAAAGCCTTACGCCTTAGAAATATCAAATCGGTTCCCTGGAATCATCCTCGGTACGCGACTCTAAGTTCTTAGTAGCGTTACGCTCTCATTCCTAGTGAAAGCTCTGCTCACCTAACATGATTATTGATATAAAGTAGACGACTGCTTGTAAATTATTCCTTCCGAAGTGACGTCTGAAACACATCAAGCTTGACGCAAAGCAATATGGTGCACATCCATTCTTTCTGCATCCGTGCGGTGGCATGTCCCACAACTTCTTTTAATTTCTATGTAATTTACTTTCTGCACTTAAATTTTCGCATTTGTACTACAATCTTCCCCTTTCTGGGAGGCGAGGCCAAAATAAGTAATACCATCCATTTTTCTTTCTTTCAGCTTATCCAACCAACTGGGCAAATTAAAATGAACCAAAAATAAATAGCAAATCAATTGAAACTAAGTAGCATGCTTGGAGACATTCATCAATAACCAAACAGAAACTCGGAGAATGAATTCTCGATTCGACCTATCTCTTTTTACCTTTCTTCTTTATCACAGGTTTGAATAACAAAATTAGTCCATATCACGATAGTTTGCACGAGAGAACAGAATGAAGAGATACATAATAGTATGGCCAGTGACAGGGCCGGCCTTAGGGTAGGGCAAGTAGTGCCCATGCACGGGGTCCAAGACTAAAGGGGTCCATTTTTTTACAAAATTTTTATAATTAAAGATGATAGTTATATTGTATATGATCAACAATGCTGAAAAATAATTAAGGGGTCATTTCTCTTCACTTAATCTTCTTTAATGATTGCTTCTTAATTATCTTTATTTACATTATTTTTTTATAAAATTTTCATTTCTTGAATATGAGAACTTTTTTTTTCATCATTTATTATCTTCTCTAATAAATTTATTTTCCTAATTGAGGTCTCCTCTTCATTTCAGTCTTGTGTTCATTATTATATCCTTAATCAAATGACACCATTATTTTCATAATTTCAATCTTTTTTTTAGAAAAAAAAACACAAATCTTAATAAAATGACACATTAGTCTTCATTCTTTTAAATTTATGTATTTGTCACATCAATTATGAAGAAAAATGTTACAGCAACAAAGAGGATGGTGATCGATGTCCTCTACAACCGAAAATATTTGCTGTGTTCATTATAAATTGCTCAAAATCTTTTGATATTTCTCGTCTTCCCTTCGTTTCTCATAATCTAATTTTTTAAGGAAGGTTGCTTTTAATTTCATATCTCTCATTTTATTTATACTACCCTCTTAAAATGTGTTTCACAAATGTCAATTTGATATTTTTAGAAAAAATGTGCAGTTAGATAAATCTGCAAATAGATATTTAATGGGGTAAATGTGCAAAATAGAAATAGATACACCATATTTACTTTTAAATCATGTCTAATATTTTTAGTTTTTTTCAACCATTTACAACATCATGGATAAATTTGAAAGTTCAAATTTTGGTGAAGCTTTGACACCAAAATTTAGCTTCCCATTATAGCCCATTATAGGGGTTTAAATCATGTCATTTGGGATGTTGTAAAAGGTTTCTTCAATTTTATTTTATTTTTACTTTTTTATTCATTTTTGGAACTATGCATCTCATATATATAAAATTGATATATGGAATTGATAAACAAAATTTATATATGAAAATGATATAAGAAATTATGCGGCCTAATTGTGCATATGTATTTTTTTAAACTGAAAAAAAAAGAAAAAGTTTTTTGATAAAAAATAATATTATGTAAGGGAACCATTAATTTTTTCGCACCAGGCCTTAACCTTCAAGACCGGCCCTGGCTAGTGATGGGCTGATTTGAGGAGATAGAGTATTTGTAGGAGGAAGAAGGTTATAGAGGATGTTGAGAAACAATAGATAGCACAGTAGCATATGTGTGTCTTCTCCTTTCCTTCAAATTGATTTTTGTTTTATATATTGAAGAGCAGATGACATGTGTTGAGATATCAATCTCATATTTGAAAAAATAGGACTTTGTCTGTGGTTTATAAGGGTTTGGGATCCTCCCTTTATTGTCAATTAGTTTTAGAGTTAAACCTCATAGTACTTTATCATGGTATCAGAGCGGGTTACTCACGTCCACGTGTGAAACCCACATGTCACATGAACTACACGTTAACCCAAAATGTTGGTCACGTGTTAGTCTTAAAAACTAGCCACACGTGCGGGGGCGTGTTGAGATATCAATCTTAAATCAGAAAAAATGGAACCTTTGTTTGTGGTTAATAAAGGGGTTGAGATACTCTATCAATTGTCAATTGGTTTTAAAGTTGAATCCCAGATTTGAAAAGATAAACTCAAAGTGGCATGTGACATTGTTATCTTACTTGTTTCATAGTTAATTCTGCTAATTAACTACGTACACGCTCTTTTTGATTTCGCTAATTCTTACAGGCAAGAGAATGAGACATTCAACTTATTAAAGTACATACATGCTACAACTATGAGTATCCTGAATTTCAAGTTGGAAGAGAACATCTATAGAACATCATTCGATACCTCCCAATATATGTGAGAGGGAAGAGGAGTGCCTTTATCAGCTTTTATGTTTTGGAATACATAAAGATATGGGGAGACTTGGGTTTAGGGCTCGGTTTCTCATACAATGGAATATGATAAGACTTTAAGAGATGGGATAACCCTACATGTTACTCATCTCCATCCATTTTTCTTCAATAAAACAAGAGCTGGTAATTTGTTATAGCCATCGATTGACAGTGTCAAACAAAAATAACACACTGATCTTTTCCAATAAAGATTTACTGGTTGTAAACAATTGAAGTCCCTAGTCCTTAATGGTGAGAGTTGGAGTAGTAGTGCAAAAGCCTTGTTGAAGCGGTTGACAAGGAGGGAATGATTAATGAATTTAAACTTTGGGGTCGTGAGAAAGGTTTAATTAATTAGTTTTACTTATGTGTTTCTTGTATTCGGGTATATTGTGTGTCTCATGTTGCATTTGAGTTGATGTAAAAATATGTTTAATGTTTGCTACGTCCCTCTACATATATAGTTTTTTTGAATAAAGGCTAATTAACCATTAATGAAACACAGAATACAAAGAGAGAACATAAAGCATGACAAAATTCATTAAATTTTTTGTGTACGTGCTACAATTTAACCCTAATGACATTTTAATTCTAATTCCGACAGGGACGGAGAGTATATGATGTGGAGCACATGATCCTCGCAGTACTGTTAGGCAATTCTGATGAGCTCAACTTAGTGTGGGATTCTATCCCACATTGAAGAAGAGCTACTTGCTTGGTTGTTTATAGACAAACACCCATGTGAGCAAGTGAATGGGTGGAATAGCCTAGAGTGGGCTTGATGGGCTTTCTATTGGATTTATAATAGAAAATAATATATATCTAAATATATATTTATATAAAGTCATAGATGGGCCTTGGGCCTTGGGGCTCTTTGGGCTCCGGAAAAATTAAATCTGATTCTAATTTTTGAATTAATAATTTTATTAATTTTTATTATTTTCAGATAAAACCAAAGGTAATAACTGTTGGTAACAGTTACAACCTTTTGAACAGTTTTACCTGTTCGAATTTGACTTTATATAAAGACGACACTGTGGTCGTTGTTTTCGATCGAAAATTCGTCTCTTCTTCTTCCTCCCCAAAATCGACTTCTCTGAAACACAAAGTAAATTCGCCAGGGACAAGTTCTTGTGCAAGAACTTGTACCAGATAGTTGTATCCTCAAGATCGACGTCCGAAACTACAGCACAAGTGGGAACAAATTTCTGTCTTAGGTCACTGCAAAGCAGGCCTCTATCTGAATCAAGTTAGTGTTTTCAATCTCGATTTCATTGTTGTTTTTGTTTGTTGTTGGTTTCGATTCGATTATACTGTTATATATATCTTGTTTTTGTTCGAGATATTGGTTGGTCCTAACAATCTAAGACAGAAATTCTCTAATCTTATAGAGATGGATCAATCAGTATCATCGATTGGGAAAAATCATGTTGAGAAACCTGAGAAATTCAAGGGTTCTGATTTCAAACGCTGGCAACAGAAGATGTTGTTTTATCTGACAACTTTGAATGTGGCAAACGTCCTCACTGCTGAGGCTCCTACTGTTCTGGTTGGAGAAGGAGATAATGCTCCAACAGCAGCACAACAGGCTGAGAACAAGAAGGCTATAGATTCTTGGGAGACTAATGAGTTTCTGTGCAGAAACTATATTCTCAATGCCTTGGACGATTCCTTGTACGATATCTACTCCACATTCAAAACTGCAAGGGAGTTGTGGCAGTCATTGGAGAACAAGTACAAGACTGAGGTTGCTTGTTCAAAGAAGTTTGTCATTGGCAAGTTTCTGAATTTCAAAATGAGTGATGCCAAATCTGTTGTCAAGCAAGTGGAGGAACTTCAAGTCATTGTTCATGAGTTAGATGTGGAAGGTATGGGTCTTAACCCGAATTTCCTTGTTGGTTCTATCATTGAAAAATTACCTCCTACATGGAAAGATTTCAAGATATATCTGAAACATCTAACTGAGGATATGAATTTTGAGCAATTGGTTCTTAAACTTCGAGTTGAAGAGGATAACCGGAAAAATGAGAAGGCTGATGCTATTTCCTTGGAGCCAACTGCTAATATGGTTGGAGGGAGTCCATCAAAGGCCAAGTTTCAGAAAAACAAAGGCAAGCATGCTGCTGCTAAGCCTCTTGTAATTGCTGGAAGGAATCCCCTCGCCCCACAAAAGACCAAGCCTTTCAAGAAGCAACAAATTGGAGGCTGCTGGGTCTGCGGCAAAACAGGGCATAGAGCCAAGGAATGTCGCTTGAGGAAGGATCAAGGAGGTGGTGCTGGAGGTTCTGGAAATTCCAACCAAGCCAACCTTGCTGAAACTGAAAATCAATTCTTTGGAGTGGTTGCTGAAGCAAATCTGGTTACTAATTCAACTGATTGGTGGATGGATACTGGTGCTACAAGGCATGTCTGTTCTAAAAGGGAGATGTTCTCCTCCTACCAGCCAATCAACGATGGTGAATCATTGTTCATGGGGAATGCCACAACTGTAAAAGTGGAAGGACAAGGGAAGGTGATTCTGAAACTCACTTCCGAGAAGGATTTTGTGCTTACTAATGTGCTTCATGTGCCTGAAATTTGTAAGAATTTAGTTTCTGGTCCTGTTCTAAGCAACAAGGGCTTTAAACTTGTATTTGAATCTGACAAATTTGTACTCACCAAGGGTGGGGTGTATGTAGGAAAGGGTTACCTTTGTGAAGGGCTCTTTAAACTAAGTGTTGTACCTACTAAGGATGCTGCTATTATTAATAATAACGCAGGCACTAGCACTGCTTCTATGTACATGGTTGAGTCCTCTTCTTTATGACATTCTAGATTAGGACATGTTAACTTTCGTTCTCTACAAAGAATGATAAGTTTAGGCATGCTACCTAAGTGTTCTATGGACAAAATGACTAAGTGTGAAATCTGTGTAGAATCCAAATATGTGAGTCATCCTCACAAATCTGTAGAGAAATCCAATGAAGTACTTGGTTTAATTCATAGTGATTTGTGTGATTACAAAGCAACTCCATCCCGTGGAGGAAAGAACTATTATATATCATTTATAGATGATTGCAGTAAGTATTGTTATGTGTACTTGATACATACCAAAGATGAGGCTTTAAACATGTTCAAAACATACAAAGCCGAAGTTGAGAATCAACTTGAGAAAAGAATCAAAATTCTAAGGTCGGATAGAGGAGGAGAGTATGAATCCAACGACTTTGCTAAATTTTGTTCTGCTCATGGTATTGTGCATCAAACCACAGCTCCATATACTCCAAAACAAAATGGTGTTGCCGAACGTAAGAATAGAACATTGAAGAATATGATCAATTCAATGTTAATTACTTCGGGAGCACCACATAGTCTTTGGGGAGATGCTTGTCTTACTGCAAACATGATATTAAATAGGATTCCTCATAAACAAAGTGATCAATCTCCTTATGAAATTTGGAAGAAACGATTGCCAACTTTGAAAACGATGAAAGTGTGGGGTTGTCTTGCGAAAGTTCAAGTTCCTTTGCCAAAGAGAACCAAACTTGGACCAAAAACTATCGATTGCATCTATATTGGCCCTGCTAATAATAGTGCTGCATATAAATTTTTTGTCTACAATTCGGAGGTAGAAGGAATTAACAAAAACACAATCATGGAATCTGCCGAAGCAGAATTTTTTGAGAATATTTTTCCTTACAAGGATAAAGATAAAGATAAAGAAACATCTAATCCAAGGAAAAGAACCATGTCTCAAAGAGAGTTAGACAAAAGTGCCGAAATTGGAAAAGAAGCATCTTCAGTTGGTCAAGAACAAGTTGAACCAAGAAGAAGCAAACGTGGAAAAATAGCCAAAGATTTTGGACCTGATTATATAACCTTTGCAATTGAAGGAGAACCTCAAACTTATAAGGCTGCTATGGAGTCATCGGAAGCACCTTATTGGAAAGAGGCTATCCAAAGTGAAGTAGAATCCATTATGCAAAATAATACATGGACATTGGTTAATTTACCTCCGGGACATAAACCAATAGGCCATAAATGGATTTTTAAAAGAAAATTGAGACCTGATGGTACCATAGAAAAATACAAGGCTCGTATAGTAGCCAAAGGGTATCGTCAAAAGGAGGGTATCGATTTCTTCGACACCTATTCACCGGTCACAAGAATTACGTCTATAAGGACGTTGATTGCTATTGCGGCTGTTCACAATTTGGAAATACACCAAATGGATGTGAAAACTGCATTCTTGAATGGTGAATTAGATGAAGAGATATACATGGAACAACCCGAAGGGTTTGTCGTTAAAGGTCAAGAAAAGAAGGTGTGCAAATTGGTTAAGTCTCTTTATGGACTTAAGCAAGCTCCAAAACAATGACATGAGAAGTTTGATAATACACTATTGTCAAATGGTTTCAAAATCAACGAATGTGACAAATGTGTCTATGTGAAAGAGTGTAAAAATGCATGTGTTATTGTATGCTTATATGTGGATGATATGCTTATTATGGGAACAAGTAAGGATGTAATTAATCAAACCAAGAAGCTACTGCATTCTTCTTTTGATATGAAAGATATGGGCATAGCCGATGTCATTCTTGGTATTCGGATTCAAAAGAACCCGGATGGTTACACACTTACTCAATCCCATTATGTGGAGAAAGTCCTTAGAAAATTTGGACATTTTGATGATAGGCCGGTTGTTACCCCATTTGATCCCGCTAGTCATCTTAAGAAGAATCAAGGTGATAGTGTGTCTCAATTGGAATATACACAAGTTCTTGGGAGCTTGATGTACATAATGAATTGTACAAGACCGGATATAGCATATAGTTTGAGTAGACTTAGTCGTTACTCTCACAATCCCGGAAAAGATCATTGGTTTGCACTAGTGAGAGTGCTACGATATCTAAAGTATACAATGGATTATGGATTGCATTACACAAAATATCCTCCCGTGTTAGAAGGATATTGTGATGCTAATTGGATTTCCAATCATTCGGAAAGTAGGTCTACAAGTGGTTATGTATTTACACTTGGAGGGGCAGCCGTTTCCTGGAAATCATCGAAGCAAACCGTGAATACACGTTCGACTATGGAAGCCGAGTTTGTAGCCTTGGACAAAGCTGCCGAAGAGGCGGAATGGCTCAAAAACTTCCTAGAGGGTATTCCGTTGTGGCCAAAGCCTGTTACGGCCATTTGCATTCATTGTGATAGTATGGCTGCTCTTACAAGAGCAAAGAACCAAATCTACAATGGCAAATCGAGGCATATAAGGCGACGTCACAAGACAATACGAGACTTGCTCAAGAATTGAATTATTTCCATTGACTATGTAAAATCAAAGGAAAATATAGCGGATCCTTTGACAAAAGGCCTTAATAGAGAGCAAGTCGTATTTACATCGAGGGGAATGGGCTTAAAGCCAATATAATGAGTCATTACTTGGCGGAAACCTAACCTAGCAACATTGGAGATCCCATGGTCTAGGTTCAATAGGCAAACTAGTTGGGGAAGACTCAAGAAGCATAAACACACATATGTTCATTCCTATGATGCAATTTAAGTGTGTTATTCCGTTGACGTATAAGGGATGAATATTACATTATTCTTAATAATGCTAATAGCCTTTAATTAAGGTGGGATAGTACGGACTATTCTTAATTGGCATTACCTATATGAGATTGATGTGGGGTCGCATCTTTGGGAACCGAGATGGCTAAGTTCTCTAAAATTCTCATGAAGTAAGGAGTTGTTCAGGACCAAAATGAACACAACCGTAAGAATTGAAATGTGTATAGATATGATATGTGTGATATTTATTGTCTCGATTTACTACAAAACGTGAATAGTTCAAGACTTAAGTTCACTATTTCACAAAGTAGATCCGATAAGTATTCACTACGAAAGGTTCAAGTCCAAAAGACACCTTTTCCGATGCATTTCATATCTAGTTTCTGGAAAATCGATAAGTTCCTCATTATCTTATTTTCTATTCAAATGTGGGGTATTGTTAGAGTTTGAATAGAAAATGTGGGGTATTGTTGGAACTTAGTGTGGGATTCTATCCCACATTGAAGAAGAGCTACTTGCTTGGTTGTTTATAGACAAACACCCATGTGAGCAAGTGAATGGGTGGAATAGCCTAGAGTGGGCTTGATGGGCTTTCTATTGGATTTCTAATAGAAAATAATATATATCTAAATATATATTTATATAAAGTCATAGATGGGCTCCGAAAAAATTAAATCTGATTCTAATTTTTGAATTAATAATTTTATTAATTTTTATTATTTTCGGATAAAACCAAAGGTAATAACTGTTGGTAACAGTTACAACCTTTTGAACAGTTTTACCTGTTCGAATTTGACTTTATATAAAGACGACACTGTGGTCGTTGTTTTCGATCGAAAATTCGTCTCTTCTTCTTCCTCCCTAAAATCGACTTCTCTGAAACACAAAGTAAATTCGCCAGGGACAAGTTCTTGTGCAAGAACTTGTACCAGATAGTTGTATCCTCAAGATCGACGTCCGAAACTACAGCACAAGTGGGGACGAATTTCTGTCTTAGGTCACTGCAAAGCAGGCCTCTATCTGAATCAAGTTAGTGTTTTCAATCTCGATTTCATTGTTGTTTTTGTTTGTTGTTGGTTTCGATTCGATTATACTGTTATATATATCTTGTTTTTGTTCGAGATATTGGTTGGTCCTAACACTCAAAACCTAAAAAAACTATTATGTATCTGTGATCTGTCTCGTTGTGAATAACACATGCAGAATAACATATTATATATATATGGTAAAAATATTGGAAGTTTGTACTATCAATTTAACTTCTTCAATGGGTCTGCTGCGCGCAGTATCAAGAGTTTATATTTGTGGTCGCTCACGGGTTTCCTGCCTGCTTCATGTATACGAATAATTTACAAGCAGCAAGCTATGGCATTATATATGGAAGAGGAGAGAGATCCGGGTTCGTTCGAATGATCGATGAATATGTAGACGACGAAGTTAGTTGGAGGTCAGCTGTGGCCAGAGCACAATAATGGGGGGTGTCAGAAAGTCAATAGAATGTCAGGGTCTTATTAGCTGGGTCAGTCAGATGGGTCAAACGCAACCCTTGACTCTTTCATAAATACTATCAATGAACTGACGGTTGGATTGGTGGAATGGATTTATCAAACGGTGGCTGTGGACCCTCTTATGTTTTCCTCATCTTCGTCAAGTCTCCTTCCCCCGGTAGTCTCTTTGGTTTCTTTTGTCATCATCTTCAGTACTCATGAACATCCATACATTTGTTCAGAAACTACAGCCGCATCTAGCTAGGTCTTATATATAAGAATGTTCACCTGCGCCATACATACCTATATATACCTGTATATACTGTGCTCATCACCGTATATACTCCCGTTACGTAAGGAACAAGTATCCGACGAGATCAATAAAAGTACGTGAAAACCATTTACTGAATATGTTATTACATCAATAAAAGTTGTCTCAAAATCCTTATCGTCGGTGCTTGTTGTTTACCGAATGTACGTTACGTAGCAATTGGTATATTTGGATATGTTTGGAATATATCATTGCTAGCTAAGCTAGCTAGAAATATATATCTTATGATCGACAATGCTGATCACAGTTCACTGGTCACCGCACAAAATTGAATGCATACAGAGATCGAGTCCAAAGCTATTACTGGAGTTAAGATTCCCAACTACAAGAATGCTGGGGGCTCTCTCTGCTACGTACGATCCATCTCTGTAAACATTGACCAGGAATAATTAAAACTTGCCTGAATTATATAAGACTGACAGGTCTTTCTGCTCTTGATGATCCCAAGAACGACCATATATGTGTGTTGGGTGGTCAGGTATGTTCTTGGTTGGTCATTGTTGGTGTGGGGACGACGTAGCAGTGTAATCGATTCAGAGTGTGGCCGGCGGTGGTGTTGGATCAGTTGTGATCAATATGTGCATGCATGGCACATTTGCTTGATGACACATCTATAAAACTAGAACCAGAAACTACCAAACTCTTTCACATATTAAGTGCTATTATCGCATTTACCAAACTTCACCGATGCTTGAATTGCTTCATCGAATACTATTCAGGAGCATGTACAATGACTCATCCATAAGGGCACGTTAGAGAGAGTCACTATCTAACGGATCGGATTTCACAGGTTCATATCGGTGATAGTCCTAGGATAACAACTGAGTACAGATTCTGGAAATGATTTCACGCAAAAACTTCAATTCTAGACTTATAACCTCCTGCATGCCAGCCGTTCCGCTCTAAAATCCCACGAGTTTACCTCATCTTACAACCGGCCACCATCGGAGGATCGTCTGCACAAAAACTCACCGTCCTAGCCCCAGAAACTGCCCTCCATACCCAAGGGCAACAAAAATTTTGCATACCGACCACATACGTACAAATCACTAAGAGCCTATGTAGTCGTAGACTAAAAGGTCTAGGGTTAGGATTTTCCATCTTTAATTGAGAAAGAACCAAACATGACATTCGCCTTAGATATCGTATTCTGTATATGACCTAGCAGCAAAGCTCTGGGTAAAGTGTTGAAATATGAAGATCAAATGAAATTATCTAACACACCAGTATATAAGTGCAAAATATATTGAAGATATATAGATAGCTAGCTAGAACATACTGTATGTGACTTGGGAAGTACGTAGACAACAGTAATCCTCATTATAAAGTTGACATGAATCAAATTATACATAAATGATACGTACAAAATCAAAAGGATCTTCATACAAATTATTATACATCATTTTTGATAGAATAATAAATATTGGTGTTATAAATTGTGAACGGCATCCATCCAGCGTCACCCTTAAAAAGGTGTATTATAACATTATCTCATATGCTCATTGTCAAGCTGGATCAGCCTGCTTGATAAGGTTAAAGTTTCTGCAGCTATCAAAATTTAAAGCAGCGGTGGAGAGTATTAATATCTAGCTAGCTAGGGCAGATCGTTTCAATCAACTTATCACTTCATTGATTCCTTTGATGTGTTTGATCGATAATCGAAGAGAAAAGGTAAAGGTTTGTATTTCCTTGTACTCCTATTCTTAGCCAGAGCTTATATATGATCAGGAACAAAAGATAAGAAAAATAATGGTTTTGTTTGTAACTTGTAAGTGGGGTCTTAGTCGAAGAACAATGACAAAATATATCACCTCTAGTCTTTCAATAATGCTTCAACAGAAAACCAAAACCAGTAGTCGTCCAATTCTCAACTTCTGGAGTATATGCGCCAATGCCATTGACATGGTCGGCGATGGGGCTATATGTATTCCCAATTTTCGGGTCCCAATCCCACAGACCACAGCCAACTTGTCTATGCAAGTTTATATATATGTACGTATTGATCAAAATATCTCTAATCTTTCTTTGTCATGTCACTTTGGTCATTTGTTCGTGAAAAAGATTGAGTAGTTTTGCGTTGCTGATGATGTAAGAGTTTGACAAGGATCTCTCGACTTGATCGAGTTTCTTGTATAATGTTTTTAGAGGTAATTCTATGGTGTCTCCATGTCGTATAGGATACACCCCGTACAATTATAGCATGTAATTGTATTGATAATCATAAAGTAGTGAAGTAACATATATATATAGTACCCTTCTAATGAGGGATCCCTTATTATGACTTATATGAGAGATTGAACATTAGACCAACTTTTTGATCAAATTTTTCAATCTTCATCATTCAGTTTTTAGGTCCTAATATGCAGATCACTTCTGCAAAATTTCATCCAAGTTGGTGATCGTTAAGGTGCTCAAAAATACGATTTTCATGAACGGTTTAGATTTAGCATATTTGAACCGTCTATTGATTTAAGCTAGTTCGAAGCCTTAACAACCACCAAATTTGCTGAAAATTTCTAGAAATGATCTACTCATATATACCTAGAGGTTAAATGATGAAGATTAAAAATTTTGATGGAAAAATTAATCTAATGATCAATCCTTCATATAAGTCTCAATGAGTGATCCCTTAATAAAATAGTTCTATATATATATAGTTTCTACGCTATTCTACGAATTTGAAAGTCAGCCATCAAATCTGCAAGTCTGATGGTCAAGATTAAAATGTAAAGAATGGGTTGCCTAGAAAGACGATATACATATATATATACTTATATTAAATATACTTATATTTATATTATAAGGTATTGCATGCTAGTAACACATCATATCCATTTTTCAATAACTACAGTTTGACAGTTGGACTGCCTTTATAAAATTACTCCTAAATTTTGGTTTATGATTGACTCTTGTCACAAAGGTGGTGTGTGAATAACAAATTAGAATGTGCTAATAGCATCACTCATATTTTATATATATATATATATATTTTAAAACTTAATACGGTATAGTATATCATTTATATACAAAAAACTCTATCATGTACTAACCGACTTTAAAAACTTAATACAGTAATACCGTACCCATAACTTGGTTACCGACTTAGTAGTATTAGATGCAATTGGTACATTTTGAAATTTATCAAATTGCCAGCCCTAGCCAAACTGGTCCAAGCCACGAGATTCATGCATGCATGCATGCTTATAGTCATGTACTACCTAGCTACATCATCATTCATTACCTCCTCAAATTATTTATTTATTTATATTATTCCAAATAGTATAATAAAATGAGACAAAAACTCTTGAACGACTAGCCTGATCTATCGAGCGTAACCAAATTCCATGTCTTTTATGGCTAAATCATGAGAGCTTTGTCCTCATACTAGCAGTTATCGATTATTCACAGATTAATTATTGTTAGCTAATAACCATTAAGTAATATATGCTTACTAATGCTAATAGCTAGGTGGCCGCATGCAGCAGCTAATTAACCTTGCTAGCTAGCTAGATAGCTCTCTAATTCCCTTTTATTAATTAATTAATTAACTTTAACTGAAGCCCGTCTTGATTATATATATTCAATAGCATCGATATTTTCCGGCCTCTCTCTGTCTCGCAGAGGCGGCAGAGGCGGCAGTGATTCCCATGAAATTCTATTTCCATATGTAAAGAGAGTAGTGGTGAGGTGATCGATGTCACTCGGCGAGATTCCAAACCTAGTTAGCTTTAGGACCAGTGCTGTGGGATTAAATAATCTGCCAGCTGCTAGTTGTGCTTTAAGATTTCGTCACGAGAAATTAAGCAGATATTCACTACCAGCAGCGCCGGTTGAGTAACAATTAAGCAGAAATTGTTACCTAAACGTCCTATATATTTTTTTGTTAGGTGTTCTGTCAATTTATTTTTTTGTTAGGTGTGCATTTTACGTGAGAGAATTTTCATAATTTTGAATTCAAATTGATTATTTTTAACAATTGAATTTGTCTCTTTAAATTCTGAACTTCATTCAGAAAAAATAAAATAAAATAATATATAGATTTCGATCAAAAAAAGAAAAATACATCCATGAGACGAGCAAAAAACAAAGAATTGGGTATCAATTCAATCTCATAGATGTGTTTTTATTTTTTTATCGGAATCCATGTATTATTTTATTTTTTCTAAACGAAGTTCAGAATTTAAAGAGACAAATTAAATTGTTAAAAAACCCCAATTTGAATTTAAAATTATGAAAATCTCCTCACTTGAAAGGCACACCTAACAAAAATAATTTGAATTCATGGATATTTTTTCTGTTTTAATTGGAATCTATGTATTATTTTATTTTATTTTCCTAAATGAAGTTCAGAATTTAAAGAGACAAATTCAATTGTTAAAAATACTCAATTTGAATTCAAAATTATGAAAATTCTCTCACGTAAAATGCACACCTAACAGGAAAAAAAATGACAGAACACTTAACAGAAAATGACATATATGACAGTTGGATAGCAATTTGTCAAATTTATGAAAGTTAGGGTAGCAAAATTGTAGAAAAAAGGTAGGGTAGCAAATTGACAATATAATGAAAGCTATGGTAGCAAATTGGCAAAAAAAGCCGTGATATAATAAAAAGAAAAAATATGTCCAACCTAGTTTGGATGCATTTGTTTAAACTCTCTCTTATTTGTAAATGATGTTCGATGTAAATTATAATTTTAATTATTTAAAAGTTAAACTAACGAATATAAACAAAAATCACTCATACAAGCTATTAGGAGGCTGATCGAGGAAGCAAATTACTATTAGGAGGCTGTATGCGATCACGAGAAAGAGCATCACTCAGACATATATATAAACTATTGAGTGTCAACGCTCCCAGCTAGCTATACTCTTTCGGTACGTGTTCTCGATCACATATCAGTCATCATGCGCATATGATCTAATTTCTGATTTGGATCGAGCTCCGTCCATCGTTCATGCAGATTATTGCAGTATCTCTCTCTCTCACTCTAGAGATCGGCCGGGAAAAAAACAAAAGGAAAATTAAGATGATGGAGGAAATGAATGGAAGGTCAATGGCAGGGAACGAAGAAAAGAAAAGTTGCGGGGGCAGCTGCTGCTTAGCATAGCCCTACGAGGACAGCTTTCATACATATATATGAACAGAATGTAAAGATTTTATCTCTCACTAGGCCGGGGTCTCAAGGTCGGTCCCCTCTGAATATGACTGCATATATATATATATGTATGCCATTTCTCTCTCGATCGATCTATATGTACGTGTTAGCATACGCATTAGGTTTAAATCAAATTGATATTATGGCCTAATTTACAACTGTTTGCATACACAAAGTCAATGTTTAATGGCCCTCTGGTGATGTCTTTGATATCAAAGTGGGTGAAAATTATAAGCCTAACTTGCATCATCGTTACTTTGGCTAATACTCGATCATCACCACCTACCCGGCCTCCAATTATATATATAATATTACCAAATTGGTAACCAAATCTTTTCTAGCTATATTGGATTCTACTTTCTAGTTGGAACTACAATCATTCTACTTGGCTCGCTCGCTGAGGTTACTTCAGTCATATTTATGCTGTTCTCATACTAAGTTAAAACTGCGGCAACAATTAACCTTGAATACTAAAACGCTGCCTCCTAAACTGATCGACGTCTCATCATTTCGATACGTTTTACTCACAAAAATAGACCGTAAATAGGGCTTGTTTTATACATTCATGTAAACAAATATGCATAAGTGTATGTAAACAAATATGCATAAGTGTATATATATATATATATATATATATATATATATATATATATATATATATCACTTCTATATATTGAATTATTGCTACATAAGTTAATTGTCTTAAGGTTTCAGCTTAATTATGAGCGAGTTCCTTTGATGTTATATGATTAATTATTGTTATAATTGTAATACAAAGTGTGATAGCTAGGTTTTCAATATCATTGAAAATTCTGTCTCTGACCTTTCTCGAATGTATGCAGAATTTCTTTGAGACTTGGTAAGAAGAAGACGACAAAGCACTAACCTAATTAGCGAGTCACTTCCAGATTATTGTAATTGCTAGAAATTTCCATTATTTTTTCTTCAAGCGTTCAGATTTTGTATGTATTATATACATGATTTAAGAGTCAATTAAGCATCTTATTAGGTAGGTGTCTTTTAAATAATTCTTAAGTGAGTTCCAGAGACTTACCTAGCGAGCTTAACAATATATATGTGTGTCATACTGGCGCTTGTTTTTCAATTCTGGGATATATTCTCAGCTGATCGATCGAGGACCCAGTTTGAGATATATATTAGTCCTCTAATACGACACGGTTTGGCTTTTACAAAGCAAAGCAAAAGGCCAAAACCCAAACAAGCTTTTGCACCATGATATTTATAAGCAACTTTGGATGGATTAAACCGGCCAGTATCGGATATCGACTCATGATCTAACTAGCTAGAGGATCGAAGAGAGAAAGAGAAAGAGATAGAGCTAGCTAGAAAGAGCTCATCATCATGATGCAAGTGGTGTATCAAATTTCTCAACAAGATTTGATCCAACCTTACGAGTCAAATGTTAATATAAAGTGTGATTTGGGTTACGTATGAATGATGAATTAGCAAAATAAGGTCGGTAAAAATGTGTGAAAATCAAGGGGCCGGGGGAAATGTATGCATTATTGAATATGCAGAAACAAACATGCAGAGAGGAGAAAACGCATGCAGTTATTGTCATCATCACCCATCCATCCGCAAAAAAAAAGATCGATTAGTCACGGGTATCTCTTGACTCACACATCATTACACTACGAGCTCGATCATCACCATGGTATGATATTATGTCAATTATAAGTCTATAATCATATCCCTACCTATTTATAGTGCATACAAAATGTCCCCAATTCAAAAAGAAAAATTGTATAATGTATGCATGCGTTGCTCAACTCAGTCAAGCCCCACTCCCCCACTTCTCCCTACCAATTACTTTCATACAACTTGGATGCATGGAGTGTTTTAGCGATAATGTTTTTGATGGTCTCTTGTCTTTGTTTACATCCAATTTTAGCAAATCCGCCTTTGAAATCTTGGCCGATAGGTAAGGAAGATTTGATGTTTTCTCAGCAATATCTCATTAGAATTTCACTATTGAATTCTATTAGATGTTAACATTTGGAGAATAAATTAAAAAGAAAGAAAATAAAGATGATTTATCATAATTACCAATATATAAGAAATCAATTATCGGTGATCTCTCATAATTGTTGATATTACCGAGAAAAGAAATATCGGTGATTAGTCATAATTGCCGATATGAATTAAGCAAGAAAATAACCGAGATTTTGCATCCTGATTGAAGGCGTCAAAGATGAAATTGTGCAATTATGTCCAAATCAATTCAAATGAAGCCGCAAGAAGAAAGAAATTAAGTAGAGAGTATTACGAAACATATCTTTGATTCGGTCATTAAGACCGAAATATTTATTTCCTTTAATTGTTTTCTTTTTCCCAAAATTTTATGTTTGTAATAGTATATATAGAAGACATATAACTCATTGTAAAGGGTCTCCGACCAACACAACTCATTTCAATACAAACATCAAACTCTATCAAATTCTCTACAATATCGATACTTTGATTCATGTTATAGCATAGTTTTCTTTTTCTTTTATCTTTTTTTTTTACATTCTGCAATTTACTCTTCTGCATCGTTATATTTCATGTAATTTTACTTTTTGCAATTACGTTCAAGCAATTTAATTTATCGCGTTCACTTTAATTTTCGTTCTATAAATTTCATACAATTTATTTATTGTTCTTTCACTTTACTTTATCGCACTTCATTTTTTCGCAAACGCATACAAAAAATAATCACAAAAGGAGAGAATCAACATCGGTGAAAATGCTAAAAGTCCTTACAACAAAGGCTAGAAAACCAAATGGCCAAGACGGTTCCTTCCTAGGCTTGCAATCACTTAGGTGAAGTCAGATCAAGTGCAAAATTAATCAAAACCTCAGTTGGCCAACATGTCAAGAGTTGGCACGCCCGCGCAAATCAGAAGGATGATTATTCTTCAAGTCCCTCGGTCTCGATCTCTTTTAGTTCTAGACGATTTTTTAGGCTAACTTCTTTTGGCACACCCAGTGGGACCATGCATAGGTGTTTTCACAAATAAATTTTTACGAGCTGAATTCAAACGGCTCAAGTTCAATATATGGCGTTAATAGGAAATACAACTATGCTACGTACACAAGTTTTGTTGATCTTATAGCCATGCATGCCTCATGTGAATTGGAAACCAATGCAATACAACCTCACTCTAAATCAAAATCGACTGGCGAAAAAGAAGTTGATTCCCCAATTTTCACCAATTCATGGCTCTGATTTTCTCAAAATGCTACATGAGGAGCTTGTACACTTCGACATGATTGTTGGCAACAAAGTCGACTTTGAAAAATCAACATCGGCTCAATTTATATTAGTAGCCGAGGTTGATAATCTAAGTACGCCTGTGCTTGGAAATTCGGCCTACAAAATAGCCGAAGATCAAACACCTACTACATGAGGTTTGGATTTGATATTTAACGGCCTCCTAGAAGTTGAACCAAAGGTTGAAAACAAACAAATTTTTATGTTTACTATCAAGCATAGTTGGTCTGCTTCAAGTGAATTGAAATATATTCTTTTTCTTTACGTTCACAATAAAGAAATATCTTTTGATTGATCATCTCTTTATTGTGGACATGGAGATGTGTAGCTATTAAAGGTTATTAATCACTCGACTAGAAGTTACAGCTCAAGAGTAAAAAACGTTGATTATTGGCGGCAGCCGTTTGGTAGTTCGGCAGCCACGACCAAGATTCTTTATGATCATGGAGAATTCACTTAACAATGAGGTCAACCTTACTCAAATTATTCATTAGTTCCTGAACCATTCAACTCGAGCCGATGATCAAGGAATTGGGGAGGGGGCTATGTTTGCACCTAATTTTAGCAAATCGGCCTTCCAAATCTTAGCCGATAGGTAAGGAAGATTTGATATTTTCTTAGAAATATCTCATTAGAATTTCATTATTGAATTCTATTAGATGTTAACATTAGGAGAATAAATTACAAAGGAAGAAAATAACGGTGGTTTATCATTATTACCGATACATACTTAAGGAATGAATTATCGGCGATCTCTCATAATTTTTGATATAACTGAGGAAAGAAATATCGGTGATTATTTATAATTACTAATATAAAATAAACAATGAAATAACCGAGATTTTGCATAGTGATTGAAGGCGTCAAGGATGATATTGTGCAATTACGTCCAAATCAATTTAAATGAAGCCGCAAGAAGAAAGAAATTAAGGAGATAGTATTACGGAACATATCTTTATTCGGTCATTAATACCGAAATATTTATTTCATTTAATTGTTTTTTTTTCCAAATTTTTACGTTTGTAATAGTATATATAGAAGACATATATATAGCTCATTGTAAAAGGTCCCGGACCAACACAACCCACTTCAATACAAAGAACAAACTGTATCAAATTCTCTACGAATTCTATAAAATATCGATACTTCATTCATGTTCTAGCATAGTTTTCTTCTTTTTTATCGCTTTCTTTACATTCTACAATTTACTCTTCCACATCGTTATATTTCATGCAATTTTACTTTTCGTAATTGCGTTCACAAAAATTTCATACAATTTATTTATTGTTCTTTCACTTTAATTTATCGCACTTCATTTTTTCGCAAACGCATACAAAAAATCACAATAAGAGAGAATCAACATCGGTGAAAATGCAGAAAGTCCTTACAACAAAGGCTAGAAAACCTAAAGGCCGAGACGATTATTTCCTCGACCTGCAATCGCTAAGGCAAAGTCAGATTAAACACAAATTAATCAAAACCTCGCTTGGCCAACAGGCTGCGAGTTGGCACGCCCCCGCAAATCAGAAGGACGGTTGTTCTTCAAATCCCTCGGCCTCTATTTTAGGCCGAGACGATTTTTTAGGCAGATGATCTTACATTGGTGTTTTTTGTTTTTCAATTAGATTATTGTCTTACATTAGTTCAATGATTTTTTATGATAACAAACCAGTTCAGTTACATTAGTAAATTAGTATTATATCCATCCAGTTAGTATTAGGACTGAGATCCAAGAAAATATCCTAGCAAAGCCTAAGTACTATTCTCTTGTTGTAGGGTGCACGAAATTGGGCACAAATTGGCATGGGTTGGGATTCGATTTAAACTGTAGATATGGAGGTTCAATACTAAACCAAGCTAGACCAACTTTACCATGGGGTGGTTTTCAAGTGTTGAATGATAATATTAATATTAATTACAATATTATATATGCCGTACTATAGCCCTTCTTCAAATGCTTTTGGGGAATTAATTAAAGATGTCGATATAGAATCACGAAATGGATTTGGTAAAATGGATGTACAATGTATTCATACGGTGTATATATATATATAGTTATAAATTTGTAATTTTTTTCGCATGGAAATGAAATATGACGAAAGAAAGAAAGAAAGGTCCAGGGGCACAGCTATGTATGGTGTGGCCACCCTTTTCTGTTCGAAAAGTCTCTTTCCCTTCTTAAACGCCCCTTTAGCAGCATACCTCTGATTAGTAGGCCCCACCCCCTCTCCGGGCCTGAAAGCTATGCAGATCTTCCAAATTAACTCCTCCCCTCTACCTCACCTCTGATCTCTCTCCTCCCTCTTAATTTCTACCATCTTCGTCTTCATCTTCACCTTCGATCATCTTCCTGCAGGTAAATAATCAACCAGTTACTTTTCAAGGGCTGGCAGACTTACCTCTGCAACTGATCGATTAACCATGTCTTATCTTTCCCACCACTTGGACTAATTAGTTCGTACGATTTGACTCATCTTAGTGAGGTTTATGGTATAAAGAGGCCTGTGCAGCAATTATATATAGCTGGCTTCCACAGCGTGCAGCCAGCAACTGGGAAATGATCAAACTCTGATTAGTTCTAATAATATTGGATTCGATCGTCGGTTAGTTTATGGCAATTGCAGCAACGAGGATGAGCCACGAAGAAGACGAGTCGAACAAGCAGCATGATGAGGTTGAAGTTGATCATGATGAGCATGAGCATGACATGGTGATGCCGGGCTTTCGCTTCCACCCAACTGAAGAAGAACTGATAGAGTTTTACCTTCGCCGTAAGGTGGAGGGCAAGCGCTTCAATGTCGAACTCATTACTTTTCTCGACCTTTATCGCTATGACCCTTGGGAACTTCCAGGTATATATTCATACATATCTCTCTCACTTCATCTTCATACACCATCGATCAACCCCTACCCTCCTCGATCGATCTTCTCTATTTGTGTTTTAATTGATACTGTGTGATCGAAATGAATATGATGATGTCTAGCTATGGCGGCGATTGGAGAGAAGGAGTGGTTCTTTTATGTTCCGAGAGACAGAAAGTACCGGAACGGCGACAGACCCAACCGCGTGACCACATCTGGATACTGGAAGGCAACCGGAGCCGATCGGATGATTCGAAGCGAGAGCTTCCGGTCTATCGGGTTGAAGAAAACCCTAGTTTTCTACTCTGGGAAAGCCCCCAAAGGCATTCGAACTAGCTGGATCATGAACGAGTATCGTTTGCCCCATCATGAAACTGAACGATATCAAAAGGTACACATCCCAAATTGCCAACTTACAAACTAATTAATTAGGTTGCAACGTACGTTTTGGAGTTACTAGTGATGAAGATCGAGCCCTTGCAAGAGAAGAGAAGAAGTCGGAAGGAAACCTAACTCTTATTTCAAAGTTCATCTAATTGTTCATGGCAATTTTCCTTTTTCTCTTGATTATGTGTCTCATGAATAATCAATTAGCAGAGGAAGCATGTCAATCGTGAGCAAATTAAGAAATATATCCAAGAAAGACTGAAATTGGTCAATTTCATCATTCGCTGTTCTAGTTTTGATTTTTGCATCTAACATGAACTACAAATTAATTAGGTAACCACATGAGAGAAGAAACTCGGATTTAATTTTGTTTAATTTGATCGACTTGCAGGGAGAGATATCCCTTTGTCGAGTTTACAAGCGACCCGGAGTGGAAGACCACCCGTCTCTGCCTCGGTCTCTGCCGTCATCCAGAGCCGCCGCCGCTAATGCTAATGGTGCATCCACATCAAGATCACTACTGCAGGCTCAGTCTTCGTCTTCGTCCTCCTTAAACAAGAAGCAGCACAACATTAACAGTAGTTTGATGGAAAAACTCCAAGCTAATTTTAACCTCAATGGAGGGTCCTCCTCACTTGGCCAACCCGTACAACTTCATCATCAAGATCAGGTGGCTGCGGATCCAAAGTTTAACGAAACGGAAGGAAGCAGCGGGAATTCGGATGTGACAAGCACGCTCGGGGTTGTCCTCCGTAGTAGTGCCACCAATAATCCTCCGCTTCATCATCCATCATCGCCACTCGGACTACAACCACATCATCACCATCACCGTGGCGGAGGAGTCTTACACCTCGATGATCATCATGCTGAACAAGAGGGGATGTCGACCTTCTTGCAGCAGCATCATCACCACTCAAAGCCGCAAACATTACTGTTTTCCGGATCTTCTGTTTCCGCCCCGTCTAACGCGATTGATGATCTTCAAAGACTCCTGAATTACCAACAGCAGCAAGCAGTTTCCAACATTGCCAATCAACAACAAGCTCTACATGTACAACAATACTATGATGCTCATAGTCATAATCATCACCACAACCAGCAACTGCCCAGCAACGTGGTTAACCATTTCTCTAGTCCTTTCCCATTGGTACCTCCGCCACCGCCACCGTCGCTGTCTCAGCTCTCCTCCAACGGACTTCCAGTAACTGCATTCTCCGACCGCCTTTGGGACTGGAATCCAATCTCAGAGCCAAACCGGGCCCCAGATCAGTACAACACCAATCCATTCAAGTAATCATCAATAATCAATATATATATATATATATATATATATATATATATATAAATGAATCCAACTGCATATATATATTTGATCTATCATCGATACAGTACTACCTCTACTAAATTATGCTAGCTGATTCTAGCCGCTGCTGAATATTTTGATTTCTCTAGCTAGCTAGGCACTCATCCTTAATGATCTCTACATCTTTATCATTATTCTGGCAGACTAAATTTGTAGATCTAGTATTCTAATGAAGTGATACTATTATTCGATCTAATGTCTTTGAATTTATATACATATGTAGTTGAAGCTATATACATGATTTGCTTTTCTGGGGAAGATATTCCTCCCTTTGGTGTTGTGGTCATGCATGCAGTAACATTTGATATAGTTAGCCAGTATATATGTGTCTGAATTGCCGTTTGCATGGCGGGAATTAAGATGCGAATTAGGGTTACAGAAAATCATATATGCCGATTATATATATGTCATTCAGTTCATCTCCCCCATTATTTTTCCTTTCCCTTTTGACTAAATTAAGCTTTTCCCCTGTCTAGTACTGACGTTGTCAATTAGAACCTTAGAAGTAACAATTAGGGGATATTTCGATCCATAGCTCTTTATACGTTTAGGCACCACGAGATTAGTTACATTAAAATAGATTCAAAGATATTAGACAATCATTTGTGATTTTTGATTCATTTACTAGTAATTAAGTGATCCGAAGTTCCGAACATAAATGTATAAGTACATCAATCATTGATCAACATACATTTATACGTACATAATTAACTTAACAAAAGAGTAATTAGTATCAATATTTAATGTTTTCGAGTCATCGTTTCATTTCATGTAGGCCTCATCATTTGGCTATTCGATCCTAGCCCGTCCTACCCTCTAGGGCTGAAGCCCTATTCGGCCCTTCAGTAGGGCGGGCTGGCCCTAGCCATTCTCGAGTAAGGTAGGGTAATGGTTGAGCAAATGAAACCCGGCTCTACCCTACGACCCTATCCTAATGAGCCTTTTAGGGCCGAACCCGACTCGACCCTAAAAGCCCGCCCTTTAGGCCCTAATAATTTCTTATTTTTTGTATTGTTTTAATATGTTTTTTATTTTTTAGATACAATATAACTAATCTTCTCTTTTGTAGTTGATTTGCTAGCTTTGTTCCTTTGATTTCCTTTTATTTTGTTGATTAACGATTGTATTTTGATGATTTAGAGCATTAGTTCGTGAGATATATGAGTATAACCACTTAGTTTATAAATAGATGTCTTAAATTAAGTATAATGTGTATGCATGCATGTTAAATATAACCAAAAAAATAAGGTTCATTACATATAATTCTAAAGCTAAATTGTGAGAAAAAAAAATAACAAGCTCATCTCGGCCCTGTTTAGCCCTATTTAAAGAGACGGCCCTACCCGACCCTATTAGCCCTAACGAAATGGGCCGCTAGGGCGGGTTAGGGCTAACATATTCAAACCTCGATCCTACCCTACCCTACCCTACCCTAAGCCCTAAAATTTAAGGTCGGGCCAGCCCTAGCCCAGCCCATGTGAGGCCTAATCCCATGTCCCTTTAATTTTACAAATTTCAACTTATTATTCCAGATAATAACAATCTGGTACCAAGATACTTTGATCATCGATCAATCTGTTAATCGATGACATATCATACCTTCTTCACACCACTGGCAGAGGTAAACATAGGGCTGGACACTTCGTACCGTAATCTCGATTCCGTCCTGATCTTGTACTGAAAATTGGCTGGATGAGATAAAGTTGTAAATTGGCGGTACTGTACCGTCCCGTTAGTTTGAAAACGGGACGAGATGGGATTGGGACGAGACGAGACGAGACCGTCCCGAAAGTATAATTGTACTTATATCCGATCGTAACCGTTCGATTATTAGGGTGTATACTCATACAATAAACTCAAACATGTTTAATGAGACGCCCAAAATCTAAACATAAATTCAAAGTACTGGTTTCACATTACAAGAGTTAGATAATTCATTCTCATTTGGTGATAATGATCATATGAAAGATATCGACCGCCACAACGAATCTAGCTAAGTAGCGATAACTAGAGCTCATTTGATTTTTTAAGCTTAAGAGTCTTCTCGATATCTTAATTAATTAGGTAGATATAAATTACAAGCATTTAATTAATTGGTTTTTGACCACCCTTTCATTTTTACAATTTTTGTTTGTTTTCTACTTATAAACAGTTAGGAGTTTAGAACTAAAACAATTATACCATGAAAAAAAATAACACCATGGAATATATATATATATATATATATATATATATATAGAAATATTATACACAATAAAACTCTTATCAATATTGGATGAGTACACATTGACTTTATAAAAAATAAATATATAATTTCTTCAAGAATTTAGGATCAATTTCTCTCTTCTAAGTTTTTTATTTTTTCTTTTGTTAGGGGATCATGATCCCGTCCCGGTACCGAACGAGATCGTCCAGTGCGGGATATATTTCTAAAACTACAATCTTGTCTCATGCCGTTCAGATAATATATTTTCTAAACAGGATGAGATTCGTCGAATCTCGTCTCATCCCGTCCCATGCCCAGCCCTAGCTAAACACATGCAGACCAAGACTTGGCACCCCTCAAAAAGCTTTGGCTTTATGTCTTTTTTAGAATGAACTTTATGTCTGAGCTAGATATGATATGTGAACTTAAGCGGATATGTGTACATATCTAGCTCAAAAGCTGTCTTTGCTTGGGATCTTTCTATATTGCTCCCGCCCCCCTTCATTTTTACTGGCTCCGCCCTACACATTTGATTTTGCAAAAATAACAATCATTTGGTGTTTGTATCGCAACACACAGTTGTGGCTTAAGTGTCGGCTGAGGTGTGGGAGGCCATAGATACTGTTAGTGTCAAATAGTGGTTTTGCTCTTTATTTAATTTGTACTCATCAGTTTAATGTTATGCTAATTAATTTATGAAGAGCAAGGTAAGGTTTTACCAAATTTAGCATATATATTGTGTTAACCTAATTATATTTTTAGTCAATATATCAAAATTCAATCTAATTATTAGGTATAACGAGAGTGTAATATAATGGGATAATAATACTTGGCTAACCAGGTGTCTTTAGCGAAGGGACGAAGGTTTCTCATGCTAAGCACTAAATCATTTTCACTAGTGGATTTTAGATCTTAAGCGATGGAACAGTAACCATTCTATCGTCTAAGAACGTTTTAGCCGACGAACATCTATTCGTTGGAAATGTGCAAAGGTTTGTCGGCTACTAAGAACATCTTAGCCGACAGAAAAATTCCGTTGGCACATATTCGTCGGTTAGGATGTTCTTAACCGACGGAAAATTTTCCGATTAATAACAAGCGGCTTCCGTCGACTACGAAGCCCTTAGTCAACGAAAATTTTCTTAGCCAACAAAAATTTATGTCAGCTAAGAAGATAATTTTCCACCACCTCCTCCGCCACCACCTGCTCGATCCGGCAAAACAAAACAAAAACAAAAAAGTTCTAATTTGTTTAATTTAAATTATAACAAAAATGAAAACTAAATAAAAGTAATTAATTATTTTTATTTATTGAAACTTTTAAACGACGAAATATTTTTCGTCGCATAAGTCCATACGACGAAAATTTTCGTCGCATAAGTTCATGCGACAAATTTGTTTGCGTCGCATGGACTTATGCGACGAAAAAATTTAATCGCTTAAGGGGTACTAATGCGACAAAAATTTGCGTTTTCGTTGCATAAACCTAATGCGACGAATTTTTTTGTCACTTAAAATTTTATGCGACGAAAAATACCCCTTATGCGATGAAATGAAATCGTCGCATGAGGCTTTTCCTCTACTAGTGCCAGTGCAGAACGTATCCATTTCGTTCATTCTCATCAAAGCACCTTCAAACCACCTCCTTGACGTCGCCAAAACATCTGTCACCATGAATTGAAGTTCAAGCAACTAATCTAGCTAGCATTTTAATTCGCAGGTTTGAACATCTTAACGATCATCAATTCGGATGAAGTTTTGCAGAGGTGATCTATATATTAGGACCTAAGAATTGAACGGTTAAGATTGAAAAATGTGATCGAAAAGTTTGTCGAATGCATATCTCTATAAAGAAACTAAAAATATGGATCCCTTAGTGAGAGGGCCCTATATATATAATGTGCATCTTTTATACCATTATCGAACTTATCTAGTCTTTAGAGCTAGCTTTGTGTATTGATGAGTCGTTTGTCGTTGTATATTTTCCCATGCTTATTAACAAAATAGTATAAAAAATATAAAATATATGTATATATAGTTAAACCTCTATAAATTAATAACGTCGAGACTGCTAAAATTTAGTAATTTAGCGAGGGATTAATTATTCGATAAATTAAGAAGAAATGACAATTTCATACTAATTATAGGGATTGATTGCCCATTCCAATGAAAACATATTTGACCTGCCTATTTACCCAAATTTTAGCACATAGACGATCATATCCCTCTTAAATATACACCACACCTCTCTCCTCCATTCTCACGGTCAATATCAGAGCTCTCTTTATCACTTTCTCCCTTTGAGATAAGATTTAACCGTCAGAGGCTTCTACTTTTGCACTCCGGTTCAAGCCGTCACAATCCTCTTGCTATACAGCTTCAAGGACATCGCCAATCAATGCCAACCTGATGAAGGCACGAACGACCGTCGTCTTCGGCGATCTGCTTCTCCAACCCAGCAGTAGAGCTCTCGCGGATCCAACTAAACCGCATCGACGATAAACATTGATGTTGTCGTCACCAAACTTTGTCGTGATGGTCCTCACACTAGCGGATTATCGCTCTTAGCCGATGGAACAATTCCGTCTGCTAAGAGTTTTTTTTCCTCCCCTAAGATATTTGCTGACAAAAATTTCGTTAAATAAGATTCGTCAGCTAAAACGCGTCGGTATAGACCCTAGCTGACAGAAAAATTTATTACATCGAGTAAGAGACAACCTTGTCGACAGAAATTTCATTTGCTAAGGTTCGTCTACTAGGATCTTAGCCGACGAAATTATTTCATCGGTTAAGGTCTTAGTAGACGAAATTATTTTAAAATAAAAACAAATTAATAATCATCTTAGTCGACGGAATATCAAATATTTCGTCTCTTAGTTAATTCTTAGTTGACGAAATTCAAAATGTTATGTCGGCTAAGAATTACTTAGGAGACAGAATTTTCGTCAGCTAAGATCCTAGCCGACGAAATTATTTTAAAAAAATAAAAAATAAAAATACTCTTAGCCGACGAAATATTCCATCGGTAAACCTAAAAAAATAAATAATAAAATAGAGATCGATCTTTGGAAACCCACCGTCTGCGATCAATCTCCGGCAATCCACCGTCGACCATTTCAATTTCAGCACCACACACCATAACCACCACCACATATCACCGACACCAGCACACACCACCGCACACAATCACCACCACCACCACACAAACCACCCCCATAAACCACCACATATCATCACCATTCCCACACACCATCACCACCACCACACACAACCACATACCATCACCAAAAACCATCACTACCACACACCACCACCACCACCACACACCATCACCAAAAATCACCACCACCACACACCATCACCACCCACCACCATACGCCACCACACACCACACAGCACACCACAAACCACACATCACCACCACCAAACACCACAACCATCATTTGAAGAGAGGAGAGGGAGAAGAGAGAGTTTGGAGAAGAAAAGAGAGAAGTGAACATTTAAAGAAGAAATTTTGTGTTTTTGAAAATTTTTCTGAAAATTAGCGCGGGGAAACCAATTTTGAAATTTTTAGCCATTAGCCGACGAAATTCAATCATTCTGTCAGCTAAGTGATAAATAATTTTTTCGAAACTGTGCGCGGGAAAATTATTCTGAAATTTGTAGCCCTTAGCCGACGAAATTCAATTATTCTGTCGGCTATGTGATACCTTAGGAGATGAAATTATTGAATTTCGTCAGCTAAGGGCTAAAAACTTTATTTTTTAGAACTTAAGCGATGTTATAATTCTGATTATCAAACTTGACAAACGAAAAATCCGACCATCTGATATGATTATTATAGTTGGCTATGGTGAAAAATTAAACTTGATCCGATAACGTTAAGTGCTCGATCCGGACGGTCAATCCCGTAAGTCAAAACCCTAAAGGCACGGAAACAGTTATTTGACCATCTAAATTACGAATTTTAACTGAACCATCAACATAAAATAGTTTCAAATAGATGAGATACAACCAGTGGTATACAAATTTACTGAAAAATAACCCCCGAAGATATGGCTACCCATAGGGAGAAAGAATGGTAATTTATTGTGTTGACCGCAACTATCGGCATCGAGACTTTACCGGAATTACGTGATTTTTCAACCGTAGACGTATTTCACCATTTCGGTCATATCTTATTTCACGACTTTTTTGAGTTTGAAGGTTCTACGTAGAGTTTGTTTTTGGAACGGAACATTTACTTAAAACTTAATAAACAAGTTATAAAATATTAGTAGGCATGTTGTGATTCTGATAATAAAACTTGAGAAATGAAAATCCGATCATCTGATATGAGTCATATGATCATCATGTTAAAATACAAGGATGTGAAAAAATTCAACTTGATCCGATAACATTAAGGGCTCGATCCAGGGGGTCAATCTCGTAAGTCAAACACCTAAACACACGGAAACGGTCATTTGACTGTCTAAATTACGTATTTTTTTGTCGGATCTTCTACACAAAATAGTTTCTTCTTTTCCATCACATTAAGCTGAAATAAGTTGATTTTTAAGGGCCAGTAACCAAGTTATTGGCAGTTACTAGGGGTCAGTAAAAGAGATTGATAGACAGTAACCGAAGTATTGAGTTACTCGGGGTCAGTAACCGGATTATCCGAGTTACTAGGTGTCAGTAACCAATTTATTGGTGGTTATTAGATATCATAAACTGAGTTACTAGGGGTATGTAATTGGAATATCCGATTTACTAGATGTTAGTAGCCGATTTAGTTGTGATTATTGGAGGTATAGAACTCAGTTACTGGGGGTCAGTAACTGAAATATGCAAGTTACAGGGTGTCAGTAACTGATTTATCAGTGATTGAAATCCGACGACCGATAACCGGAGTCCGGTGACAGGTGACCGGAGTGCGGTGGTGCTCAAGTAAAGTCTTCTCTCTTTAGTAAGAGACAAGGGTAAAAATGTCTTGAAAATTATTATTTTAATATGGTTTTAATAAAGATTTGTGTGTTTGGGCACAAATAAGTATATTTTTCATTTAATTGGGTTTTAAAGTTTTATTTTCATTGGAATGAGGTTTGACTTTTATTTTTTATGCAAATGGGCATTAGCCCATAAATTAATAATTATTAATTAATCGATAATTTAATAACTTATTAATTTATCAAATAATTTTTAATTACTTAAATATTAATAATACTCTTATACACTACTATTCAATTAAATATATTGACAAATTTTTGAATAATAAATAAATAATCTTATTTAATATACAAAATAGTCAAATACCACATCATAAGCACAATAATGACTTCTCATCTCAAATAAGTAAAAAATCGATGTTGACACCACGTACATAATAGATTGTATGAATAACGAAAAACGATCCAATTAAGCATTTGCAATAATGAATTTTTGAAAAGTATGACTGCAGTGAGTCAAGGGACGATTCAAAATTGATCAAGTGTTCAACGACCACAATTTTTATGAAGAAACAAGTCACAATTGGCTATTTTTTAAAAACAATCCTCATAAATGAATAATTAATTTGATGTATTAAGAAATTATTAATTTATATATTCGTTGGGGTCTATGTGTATTTTCAAATTTTTATTATTTTATAAATTTAACGAATTATAAATTAAACACGTTATCACCAACTTGAAACCAACAAAAATCATTATTTTAACGAGATTATTAATTAATCGAAGTTCTACCAGTCGCGGAGGGAGAAACAAAAATGGGTGAGGGCAAAATTTATCATTACTCACTATATATACTGGGCTTTCTTTTCTGGGTTTTAGGAAAATAAACACAGCAAATAACTTTTGTTTTCAACATCAACACAGTAAAGGACAACTTGTTCATATATTAGGCTTATTCAAGAGTGTATAGAGTACTTTTTTTCTTGTTTTGTGGAAATTGTGAGGCAGTTAAGGATTTCATATATTAAACCTATACAATTGTAAGAGTTCTGATGGAGGCTGGGGCACATCAGATCAAAATGCTGCTCTATGTCAAAAACTAATTAGGGCACAGGCCCTCGTTCTGAACTGTCTCCGCCGTTCTACTGTAGTTAACCTAATGTAGATACTGCCTGTGTTTAGAATCTCTCTCTCTCATTCATACGGTCGCTCACAGAGAATTTTAGGTATTTAACTCTTAATTTAATTTTTTTTGTTAGCTAACTGCTTGACTTAAGTTAAAGATCAGATCTACTAACGTACGTATTCCATTTATCTATTGTATGGTGATAAAAATATAGCACAAACAAACTAGTTGGATGCAGAGACTCTCTGTCGATCTCAAACAATCAAGACTCAGAAGATCCGATAGGGATGGGGATTGGGATCATCAGTAGCATGTATTGTCGACATAGAGATCTGATGGAGCCAGAAGGAAGTGGCAGAGAGCTGAAGTCTCTTAGGGCAACAACATATACAACAAGTCTGACTAATTGTGGATGAGTGTGTGTATTGTGAACTAGTAGGTTACTGACAAGTCAACCAGATCCACCCGCATGTGTGGGCGTCGTTTTGATTTTTATTTGTCAAGGCTATGAGCAGTATAAGAGTATATGTAGCTAAGCCTAAGATGAGAGAGAGGTCCCTGCAGACTGCAGTGCAGCCTGGACCAAATGCATGATGTATACATACACTAGCTAGCATTGCCAAAACAACTACAATGTTTCTTCGATCTCCACCTCCGATCCTCCCTTGACCTAATTGTACAGTTGGGACCTTCAATTTATTCCTTAATGAACAGATGGTGACTGTGTGAAACTAGTGCTTCCTTGACAAGGGAAAGGTCGAGCTAGCTACTACTCCTTACCCAACCAATAGCCTACTACTTATTGGCAGCAGCAGCCTTAGGCTAGGTTCTCGAGTAGAACAGTGAAGTCGGGTATTCTTCATTACTTGTCAATTATCAGAAAATTAAACTTCAATAGATCGTATTCGAATGAAGAAAGCCACAGACAAAATTTACCCAAGTAAAATCACATGACCTTATAACATTGTTTACTTGTCTCTTTGGTTCAAATAGTCTACAAAAAGATAGATTATGCTATCTCAATCCAGAATAAAAAATAAAAAGTTATATATTTATGATGATTCTCGATCTAACACTCTGGTATTTTAATTTCACTTGCGAAAAAAATATATAATTTGTCTTTTTAACAGAGTTTGGAAGGAATGGCTTCAACCCTATATGCTTTTTTCTTCTAGATGTAAAGGATAAGCCAATTAAGTGAGCTCGATTAGCTCTTATTATTTGATACCCTATTTGGGGCATAATACTCACCACCAAACCCGAAGGAAAGAGGGCGGAACCCAAAGAAAGAGGGCGACGTCAACTACTGTTCAGGGTGAAACCTTCATCGCCGCATCCCTCTATGTTTGCATGCATATGATACCAGAACACAAAAACTTGTTATTAGTTGAACCCCAACGACTCACGTACCTTCTGCTCTTTTAAATATATAAAGCATCTAATCTCTGCTGTGTATCATTCCTTCCGATTTCTTCTGAACATATATTGTGAAGTTCCACACACAGCAAAAGCATCGGAGAGTGAAGACCTCACTACTGAAATCGAAAATTTGGAAGCAGAGAGATTTTACACGTACAAAGAAAGCTGTGGCGATCCAACATTTTCCATCCCAAAGCTCGCCAAGCAATCTAAGAAGACCAACATAGTAACCGAAAAAAAATCTATGACCAACATGTATCTATATGATCAATCAACATGTCAAAGCTAGTTTCCAACTGATGTACCAACTCACTGCACCAATTACTGAGTGAGCAGCAGCATCCAATTAAGCATTTCTTCGATCGAAAGTAAGGAAAATCCAGAGTATCCGATCGAGGACGAGGAGACATACATTTGTCAAACCATATATAGATGATATGATGAAGATAAACCCATATCGGCAAATCTATCTGACCGGCCATTCAGTACTTCACGAAGAACAATGCATTGTACGTATGAACTTATATGTCAAAATAATATATTGAAGAACAAAGCTTGATTTTGGAGGTGGAGTTCGTTGTGGTGGATTTAGTTTCAACTCTTCTAAAACATCTTCATTTTACAGTGTTATATGACACTCATTGTTGCTGAAATGAGCGTTGCTTCCAATTTCAAGATGAATTTTCACTGAAGAGAACATATTTACAGATAATCAATTTTTTAGATCTAAGACACTACCAGAACAACCACTTTAGCCGACAAAATTTTTTCATCGGCTAAACCTTAAATTTCATCGGCTAAAGTCTTAGCCGACGACACGTCATCGGCTAAGAAGTCGTCGGGCAAAATCCGTCGACCAACACTATAGCTGACGAAATTACTGTTCATCGTCGGCTAAAGTCATTTATTTAGCCGAAGAATAAATTTTTCATCGCTTAATTTCTGGACTTTAGCTGACGAAATTTATTAAAATTCGTCGGCTATATCTATTATTTTTATTTATTTATTTAACTTTAGCCGACGAATTTTAGGGTATTTCGTCGGCTATAGTTATTATTATTTTTTTTAATTTTAGCCGAAGAATTTTATTAAATTTCGTCGGCTATAGCTATTATTTTTATTTATTTAACTTTAGCCGACGAATTTTAATAAAATTCGTCGGCTAAAGTTATTATTTTTTTATGTAATTATTATTTTTAAAACTTTAGCCGACGAATTTTAAGGTAATTCGTCGGCTATAGTTTTTTTTTAATTTTAGCCGACGAATTTTATTAAAATTTCGTCGGCTATAGATATTTTAATTTTTTCATATTTTTTTTCTTTTTTAATTTATTGTATTTTTGATTAAAATTTTTATTTCTTTTTCGTTTTTACACCGAAAAAGGAGTAAGGAGGAGGAGGAGAGGAGGAAAAGGTTAGGAGAGGGAGAGGAGGAGGAGAAGGAGGAGGAGGAGAAGAATTTTGAGAAGTAGGAGGAGGAGGGATTTGAAGGAGGAGGAGGAGAAGGTTAGGAGAGGGAGGAGGAGGAAGGAAGATGAAGAGGAGGAGGAGGAGGTTAGGAGAGGGAGGATGAAGAGGAGGAGGAGGAGGGAAGATGAAGAGGAGGAGGAGGAGGGAAGATGAAGAGGAGGAGGAGATAAATGAAAGATATAGAAAATTTTGAACTTTAGCCGACGAAATTTCGTAGGCTAAAGTTTAAAATTTAATTCCGAAAAATTTTAAAATTTTAAAATTTTAAAAATCTCCGCCAAAAATTTGAATTTTTAATTAACTTTAGCCGACGAAATTAGGGTAATTCGTCAGCTATAGTTATTTATTTATTTTATTTATTAATTTAACCTTAGCCGACGAAATACCCTAATTTCGTCGGCTATAGTTATTTATTTTATTTATTTATTTAACTTTAACCGACGAATTACCCTAATTTCGTCGGCTAAAACCCTATACGTAGAAGCTTCAAACGAAAAAAAGTCGTGAAATAAGATATGACCGGAATGGTGAAATACGTCTATGGTAGAAAAATCACGTAATTCCGGTAAAGTCTCGGTACCGATAATTGCGGTTAACTCAATTTTCCATTATTTCTCCCTAGAGGTAGCCCTATCTCCGGTAGTTATTTTTCATAAAATTTTTATACCACTGGTTGCATCTCATCGATTTGAAACTATTTTCAGTTGAAGGTCCGGGCAAAATACGTAATTTAGATGGTCAAATGACCGTTTCCGTGCGTTAAGGGGTTTGACTTACGTGATTGACCGTAAGGATCGAGCCCTTAACGTTGTCAGATTAAGTTAAATTTTTTCCTATATACATATTTCAACATAATGATCATATCTGACGGTCGGAATTTTGTTTCTCAACTTTGATCATCAGAATCACAACATGCGTACTAATGTTGTATAACTTGTTTACTAAGCTTTAAGTAAATGTTTCGTTTCTAAAACAAACTGTACGTAGAAACTTCAAACGCAAAAAAGTCGTGAAATAAGATATGACCGGAATGGTGAAATACGCCTACGGTTGAAAAATCACGTAATTCCGGTAAAGTCTCGGTGCCGATAGTTGCAGTCAATACAATATAGAGGTTTGACTTACGAGATTGACCGTCTAGATGAAGTCCTTAAATTTATCAGATAAAGTTGAATTTTTTACCAGAGATATATTTCAACATATTGATGATATCTGACGGTCGTATTTTTGTTTGTGAATTTTGATGACCGGAATTACAACATGCCTACTATTTAGCATTATTTATCTATATGGGGAGGCCTATCATGGAGGGGTAAATGTCTCAAAATTTTTAGATGGACAGTTGCGTCTCATTATGGTGAGTGTTTGTTGTGTTAAAGGTTCGGCCAAAATACCTCATATAGGTGTAGATATGGACATTTTCGTGTGTTAAGCGTTTAGAAAAACTTCATTTTGAAGCCTTAAACGAACTCGGATGGCCAAAAAAGCCTTCATTTTGATACCTCATATAGTTTTACTCGTACGGCCGTTCTGCTTCAAGATTGGTATCACAATAGTCAATCGGACACCGAAATATCCGTAGTGCAATTTTGTAACTAAAAGTTACTTTAGCCGACGAAATACCCTAATTTCGTCGGCTAAACTTTTCAAATTTCGTCGGCTAAAGCTCACATACTATAGCCGACGAAAAAAGCACTTTAGCCGACGAAATTTTTTTTTGTCGGCTAAAATTTAACTATAGCCGACAAAAAAATTAGTTTAGTCGACGAAATTTTTTTTCGTCGGCTAAAATTTCACTTTAGCCGACGAAATTTTAACTTAGCCGACGATAAAAAAATTTCGTCGGCCTGTTTTTAGATATTTCGTCGGCTATAGTCTTTTTTCTGGTAGTAAGAGCCTATAGACTTTTGTGTACAAGTTGTATCCCATGAACACGCACATTTCACTTGATTCATCAAGCTTCTTTCTCAATGCTTTTGAGATATGTGCATAACATATCGATTGAACCAAACACTCTCGGTGTCACACCCCGATCCTAGAATTATTTTACGGTTGGTTACTTTGGTCTTTTACCATTTAAAGTGACCGTTTAACCGTACAATGATCGTAAAGTTGACTTTTTGTTAAGTCAAGAATTTGGGAAAACTTTCTTCTTGAAAGTTGTAGAGGGCGTCGTTACGAGTTCATGGACACGTAGCACGCTCAAATCGGAGTTCGTATGAGAAAGTTATGAACAAAAGTATAAAGTTACTGTGCGGTTAAAAGGCTATATATAGGAGTTACCGGGGTGAAAAATCAGATTTTTCACCCCAGCCTTTCTTTCTCTCTCCCCGAGAGTTTCTCTCTCCCGATCGGCAAAACACTGCCGGATCTTGCGCGCGCCACAGCGCCGCCGTCCGGCCACCAACCGCCGGCGCACCGGTCCCAGAAGCTCAGCCTCCGAGTCTACTTCAATCCTAGGTAAGCTTTCCGACCTAACTCGCCGTAAATCGGGAGAAATTCTGATTTGTTCTTGGTGTGTACAGTAGATTTTCGGGATTGAATTTCTCCCTCCCTAGATCACCAATTGTTGAGTTCTTTATATGTTTAGGATGGGTTTTAGGTGTACTACAATCCCCTAGAATTTGGTAGCTCGATTTGAAGTGTGTAGGGAGAATTGAGGATTTGAAGTTTGGTAGTGTAATTTTTCGGGGTCTACTGTTCATCGAGTTTTTGACCTAGTTAGAGGCCGAATTGGCCTTCAAGTTGAACTAGAAAGTTGTCCCAATTGACGAGACGAAGCTACTGGTAAAATTTGGTGGCGATCCGAGGTCGCCGGAATTTTAGCCGGAATTTCTGCCGGCGGCCGCCGTCGGTGGCGGAGCTGGCGGCGGTGCCGCCACTTTTTGGGCAGTTTTTCATGTCCATTAATTAGTACATATTGTGAGGAGTCTATGGTTAAAATTTGGTAATTTTTGGAGGTGTTTTGGTTAGGTTTTGGAATTTTTCTAGTTTAGTATTATTGGCGGATAATTAAATATTATTCCGACCACCGATTATTGCCGGTTAAGGTTTAAGGATTATTTTAAGGACTCCTAAGGTATTGGTGAAATGGTTGAATGGGTGTCCATAGTAATTCAACGAATTAATACGTGACACCCTAACGTCAAGTTAAGTGATAAAGGAAAGTTCGGAAGCTGAGTCGGACTTCCGGTAAATTGAGTTAAGAGTCGATAACCGGGAAAGAAAGTCAAAAAGGTTAAAGTGCTTTAAGAAAGGAACTTGGTCAACATGTGGTCAAATAGGATTTCCTGGTCAAACTAGGAAAAGACCAAGTCGACTGTGAAATGACTAATATAATGATTTGTTGTACAGTCCCTGGTTGCACGTGAGACGGGCTCGACTACGTGTTAGTTCGAGGGTTTCGCTCGAGGAGCTTTCCGAGCAGGAAGAAGGTCGCAAAGAGTACTGTGAGTGGACTTTGTTTTAAATTAAATTGCATGCTTTATACTTGATTGGTTTCTCCTGCATATATATAATTTCCTCTATTTGTATGTTTTACGGTGATTTTGGAAAAAGGGGATTTAAGGATTTTAAAGGCAAACAAACCGGGAAAGAGGTTCATACCCATCCCGTGATTTTAAAGGATTTTTCCCGGGGTATGGTTTTATTGATTATCACCGTTTTGGGAATATGGAGGGGGATGTTTTTAAAGGAGAAATGTGGCTCACGGATTTTAAATGGGGTTTTCAATTTATTGTTTCCACGAGGTTTTACGAGGTATTACAGGTTTTACAGGTTTTCAAGGGATTTTGAAAAAGGGAAAAGGGAAAAGGATATAAGGATTGTTTGCTAGCATGGACCCTCTCCAGTTAGAGCGGGTACCATCTTCTGGGTAGAGCAGGTCAGGGACCTTCTCCGGTTGAGCTGGTCAATAGACCCTCTCGGATAGAGCAGGTCGGGGACCCTCTTCGGTGGTAGCTGGTCATTAGACCCTCCCGAATAGAGCAGGTCGGTTTTCTCGTGGATGAGGTTAACACCCCACATAATTGTTTATATTTTGAGCCAAGGCATTATTTATGTTTTACCTGCATGCGGTTTTGCTTAGGAAAACGTAGAGGGAGAGCATTAAAGGAACTAGAGCTTTTAAGTTTTATTTTTGTCCACTCACCCTGACAGTTTTTCAATGTTTCTCCCCTGGGCCCTTCGTTTTCAAATGCCCAGTGGTGCAGGGTTCTCGGGCGGAGGTCGTGCGCGTACAAGAGTCGAGGCATAGTCGATCAATCCTTTACCGTTGAAATTCTTTAGGGTAATCATCCTAGTAGACTGCTCTGACTAACCCAGTATAGCTAATTAAGTAGGTTAGGGAGCAGGATGCCTTCATGAGTTAGGGTTTGTTGTAGATACTCATGGAAGTGCTGAGTTGGATTATAGGAAGGGTTGGCCATTTCAAGGGGGTTTCGGTAAGAAGTTTCCTTGGGGTGCTCCCCGCAGGATTTACTTCGAGTTAAAGGGATTTAACTCGGGGTGTGTTTATATGTGGAACCTAATATTTCTCCTTTACCGGGTTACAATTCAAGAAATAACACCAAGTGTGGTCAATTGTTAAATATGCATCGTTTATTATGCTTGAAGTACTGTTTACAGGGTCAAAGCCCAGTCAGATTTGAGAAGCCACTCTGGGTCCTTTGTCAGGGCCCAGTTCATTGTAAAGTTGAGGCAAAGCAAGGGAGTTCATTCCCACATTGGAAAAAGACAAAGTGCTGCCTTTAATGCTACTATAAATACCGGTGAGGACCTCCCGGTAAGGACACGGACAATCTCTTAACTACTCTTGAGTTTTCTGCTTATCTGACAGTGTCTGACTTAAGCATCGGAGTGGCTTCCCTCGGTAAACCCGGGGACGCCCTTTGACGTGTTTGTTCTTTACACAGAAAAACTCGGAGTACAAGGAAGTTCGCTATTTCTGGAACCGTGCAACCCGCTAAAGGGGCCACGAGTTTACTCGGAAACAATTGGTGCTCTCGTTGAGAGCTGAACTCAAGACCTCCCAATCAATATTTCGAAGGACGGTGGAAATGGCAGGAGAACAAGATCCAACTAGAAGGCTTAATTTCTCAGGGGATGATAACCAAGGGACCTCCGGGACCCAGTTTGGCCAAACAGACTTGGCAGCAGCATTCGAGCTCTTGAAAAAGGACTTTCTCGCTCAAAATGAGCAATCTACTCGAGAACATGCCGAGTTAATGACGGTAAGGGAGCAGTTAGCGACTATCCAGGCCGAGTATGGGCTTCTTCAAGCAACCTTAACTCAAAAAGCGAATGCCATGGGGAAATCAGCCAGACTTGCTGATATCATCACCCCAGAAGGGAATCCTCCGGGTTGTGGAAACCCGCGAACTCTTGACAGTGCACACATACCACCCGCTATTCTCCCAACCACTGCCCACCCTAACCCAAATCCACAAATTATCCATCTCTCTAATCCTTTGTTTAATCACAATCTTACAGGACCTCCTCCACCCCCAGAGCCGTTGTTAAATCAACCACTTCCCCCAGCAGATGCCCAGACCCAGCTGCTGTTACAGTTGACACAAACTGTGACCCAACTTGAGCAGCGCCTAAACTCGGGAACGGGACCACAACAATACCAACCCTTTATTACCCGTGCAAGCCCATTCTCCGCACGGGTTCAAGCAGACAAAAAGCCACCGGAAGCAAAGCCATTTAAGATTAAGAGATATGCCGGAATGGGGTGCCCGTATGCACACCTTGAGTTGTTCCAGTCTCAGTTGGATTCAACCCGGTTCACAGACGCCCAAGCATGCCATGCTTTCCAGGAAACACTCAGCGAGGAGGCATTGAGTTGGTTCCTCAAGTTACCGGCTTTGTCAATAGAGACCTATGGTCAGTTGACACAGAGGTTCCTGTCCCGGTTTATCCTGCTGTCTAGTGCCAACCGAAGCACCACTTCGTTATTCAAAGTCCAGCAAAGGGATGATGAAAGCTTGAAAATTTTTGTAACCCGTTGGCTGTCCACAACTTCCAAGTGTGGGCACTTGGACGAGTCAGTAGCATCAGAGGCGTTCTTACAGGCGCTCAAACCAACCCGCTTTATGGTGGAGCTCAGGAAGCAGCGGTTCAGGTGCTACGACGATCTAATTAATGAAGTAACTCGGCAAGCTCAAGCTGAGTACGACACCTTCGGGGAACGCCGGACGAACACCGGGTTCACAAGCCAGCGAGCTGATGGATGGAAAAAGGAAGGGCAGCATAAGAGTGGCCAGGGATACTACGGCAAAAGTTCAAACAGACCAAGGGAGAAACCAAGAGAGGCTACATACCCAAGACATCCAACCCGGGAGGAAAAGAACACTTACATCCCTCGATATGAAGTGTTGACCAACTTGACTGCCTCCTATGAAGAAATTTGGAACCGCCATAGGAATGAAGTTCCCCCGGCTCCAAAAAGAAAGTTTCCCAAAAAGGCAGGGCCGGACAACGGGCAACATTGTGCCTATCACAACGAGTCTGGCCACACAACCGACCGGTGCTTTTCTCTTCGGAACACCATTGAGTACATGATCCAGAACGGCAAGTTACAGCAGTATAAGTCACCCGCCACAGGTGTCAACCTGATTGAAGTATATGGGGAGATAATGACGATTCACGGGGGTGGCACCCAAGGGGTGTCCGGTCACCGGGCCAAAAGACTCTGCCTAAGAGGCCCGGAGTTTGAGATAATGCAGCTTCGTCAGGAATGCCGCAAGGAGCTGGTTCCTTGGGATACCGTGTCATTTTCTCAGTCTGAAGACACGCTGAAAGTGCATCACAATGATCCTTTCATTATCACTCTTCAGATTGACCACTGGAGAACTCGGAGGGTTCTAATAGACACGGGAGCCGCTGTCAGCGTCATGTTCAGCAGTTGCTATAAGGGGTTTAAAAGAGGAAGAGATAAGCTCTATAGGAACCACGAGCCATTGATCAGTTTTTCGGGTGAGACGACTCAACCGTTGGGGTCTGATCAGCTAACGGTTACAGTTGGAACCGGGCACCAGTCGACAAGAATTGTAGTTCCCTTCATAATTGTGGACTGCCCATCCTCCTACAATGCCATACTCGGGAGAGATGCACTCTGGGGCCTACAAAGTTTTATAGCGGGTCACATGCTGCTTATGAAGGTGCCTACACCCGGGGGTTGGGTTACAATTCGCGGAGACCAAGAAGCCGCTGTCAGATGCAACGCGATAGCAACTCAGTCCCAGCACGAGATGTTTTCGGCCGGTTTTTCCCTGTCTCCATTTGACAAACCCGATGACCCCAGGGATGACCCGGATTCTTTGCCCATCAGCAAGACGGCACAAAAGAAGAGCCAGAAGTATCCTGCCAAGTTCCCCCGGCCAGCCCCAATTGAAGCAACAGAATGGATTCAGATTTCAGAAGAATACCCGGAGAGGAAGATTTGCATTGGCACAGGCCTTGACCCCGAGGTCAGAACCCGAATGGTTGAGCTGCTAACCCGGAAACAAAAGGTGTTCGCATGGTCATATGCAGACATGCCCAGGATTTCTCCAGACGTTATGACGCATTCCCTCAATATTATCCCGGGTGTTAAATCGGTAAGACAGAAGCGTCGTGCATTTTGCGCAGAGAAGTACAAGGCCATTCAAGCAGAAGTTAAACGTCTTAAAGACATCGGGTTCATTGGAGATGCAACATACCCGGATTGGTTGGCCAATGTGGTGATGGTCAAGAAGGCAAACGGAAAGTGGAGGATGTGCGTCGACTACACAGATCTGAATAAGGCTTGCCCGAAGGATAGTTTTCCCCTTCCAAAGATTGATCAACTGGTGGATTCAACCGCGGGCCACCCCCAGTTGAGCTTTATAGATGCATACTCGGGATTTAACCAAGTTCCGATGAATCCCGCGGATCAACAGCACACATCTTTTACAACAGACAAGGGGATGTATTATTACAGAGTGATGCCTTTTGGACTCCGGAATGCAGGAGCCACGTTCCAGCACCTCGTAGTGGGCATGTTTGCAAACCAACTCGGGGATACTATGGAGGTTTATATAGATGATATGCTGGTCAAAAGCCGAGAAACAAGCAAACACCCGGATGACTTGGAGACCGTCATCGACATTGCCTTGAGCAAGGGGATGAGGTTAAACCCGGAGAAGTGTGTGTTCGGTGTTTCGGGAGGAAAGTTTCTCGGGTTTATGGTCAGCGCTCGGGGAATTGAGGCAAACCCCGTCAAAATTCAAGCCGTCTTGGCCATGCAACCGCCAAAAACCAGGAATGAAGTTCAGCAACTTACTGGCAGGCTGGTAGCCTTATCCCGGTTTATATCCAGGTTAACAGATAAATGTGCCCCCTTCTTCAAAATTCTCAAGAGTCAACACCGCGAGCGGATTACATGGCAGGAAGAGCACAATCAAGCTTTTGAAAAGTTGAAGGAATACTTGGCGTCAGTCCCTTCTTTATCCAGACCAAACCCTGGGGAAATACTCTATCTGTACCTGGCGGTGTCTCAAACGGCTGTCAGTTGTGCCTTGATAAGAAAGCCAGACTCTGAAGAACTGCCGGTCTACTATACTGGAAAAGGATTCAATGATCCTGAAACTCGTTATCCAGATATTGAAAAACTGGCCCTGGCCTTGGTTGTAGCAGCAAGGAAGTTAAGACCCTATTTTCAAGCACATTTCATCCATGTACTCACCAACCAACCGCTACGGCAGGTTCTGCAAAACCCGGCGACTTCGGGAAGACTGGTCAAATGGGCAATTGAGTTGGGGGAGCATGATTTGCACTTTAAACCGCGAACGGCAATCAAAGGGCAGGCAGCAGCAGACTTCATTGCCGAGTTAATCCCAGCAGATTCAACAGTTGCTGAAACTCTTCCTACACAAGCTGAACCGGAGAGTTGGCAAATATTTGTAGATGGATCAGTCAATCAGAGGCAATGTGGAGCAGGCATTACATTGGTAGACCCGGAGGGTAATATGTTTGATTATGCTCTACGCTTTAACTTCAAAGCATCAAACAACACGGCTGAGTACGAAGCCCTAATCAAAGGGCTCCAACTCGCTAAAGATATGGGCGCCCGGCATCTCCGCATACTAAGTGATTCACAGCTGGTAGTGCAGCAGGTTAACGGCGGATTTCAGGCAAAGGAAGCACATCTTTCGTCCTATCAAAAGTTAGCGGCTTTCTTGCTGGAGAAATTTGACACCTTTGAGGTTACTCAGATACCGAGGCAGCAGAATGTGAGAGCAGATACCCTGGCTAGGATTGCAACAGGGGACGATTCCAATACCGAGTTTAAAAGCTTACTGGTCGAGACATTGGAGAAACCAAGCATCTCACTCTCCTTTTCTGAGATTTTCGCGGTAGAGGCAAACCCGCCACCGTCTTGGATGGATGAGTTCATCAACTTCATCCAACATGGAACCCTACCTGAGGACCCGGTAGCGGCCAAACGACTACGGGTTCGAGCGGCGCGGTATAGTATCCGTGACGGGAAACTGTACCGACGAGGACAAACTTTTCCTGATTTGAAGTGTATTACACCCGAGGAAGGAGACCGGGTTTTGCAGTCGCTTCATAGCGGGGTATGTGGAAATCACTTTGGAGCCCGTAACCTGGCTTTCAAAACCCTAAGAATGGGATATTACTGGCCTTCTTTGGAACACGATGCCAGAGTCGTCGTAGATTCCTGTCTTCAATGTCACCGATTTGCAAGCTTTCCCCTTGCCCCATCAGTCCCACTATCAGTAATAATTTCTCCATATCCATTTTGCATGTGGGGGATTGATTTCATCGGGCCTCTACCCACAGCTCCGGGACAGCTCAAACATGCCATTGTCTCAGTGGACTATAATTCCAAGTGGATAGAAGCTCAACCCCTGGCACGGATCACGACCGCAAATGTTAAGAAATTCCTTTGGAACAATGTCTTTTGCCGGTTTGGAATCCCGGAGACGTTTATCACAGATAACGGGACGCAGTTTGACAACGATGAGTTCCGGGAATTCTTACACTCCAATGGGACAAAGGTCCTATATGCCTCCCCTGCACACCCGCAGACTAATGGACAAACTGAAGCCGTTAACAAGCTCATCAAGCAAGTTCTGAAGAAGAAGCTGGAGGACGCAAAGGGTTTATGGGCTGAGAAACTTCCAGAGGTTTTGTGGGCACTAAGGACAACTCCAACAGAAGCCAATGGGGAGAGCCCATTTCTTATGACCTTTGGCTCTGAAGCAGTGATCCCGGTAGAGATGGAAGTCCCGAGTGACCGGGTACAACTGTTTGACAGGGAAACCAACAATGAAGGCATCCGCCTTAACCTGGACCTCCTGGAGGAACGCCGGGAGCGTGCACATCTCTGAAATATCAACAAGAAGCAAAAGGTGGCTAAACACTACAATTCCCGGGTTATCAAGCGCCCACTCAAACTCGGGGATTGGGTAATGAAGGAGGTTATCCCTAAGCCAACGGGGTTTAAAGCTCCATGGGAGGGTCCATATGAAATTGTTGAAGTCGTGGGCCCGGCAACGTTTTACATCCGGGGTACAGATGGAGTTACGCTTCCACGACCATGGAACGCCCAACATCTGCATCTCTTCCCCAAATAGGTACCGAGTTATCTATGAATGTCCAATTTTATTGTTTATGATGTTGTATATAAATCCTTTCAGGCCCACAATGCATGAATCCCCCTACCGGGTTATGTTTTATTAAAGAGTTTGTTGAAGTGAATGCAGCCTTTAGCGGCCCTACTTGTATGCCTTAATCGCCAAGCTCCGATAATCTCCGATAATCTCCATTTGACATGAAATATTGCAAGCCTTTCACGGCCTTATTTCATGGTCAAAACTCGCCAAGCTCCGATAATCTCTGATAATCTCCATTTGACATGAAATATTGCAAGCCTTTCACGGCCTTATTTCATGGTCAAAACTCGCCAAGCTCCGATAATCTCCGATAATCTCCATTTGACATGAAATATTGCAAGCCTTTCACGGCCTTATTTCATGGTCAAAACTCGCCAAGCTCCGATAATCTCCATTTGACATGAAATATTGCAAGCCTTTCACGGCCTTATTTCATGGTCAAAACTCGCCAAGCTCCGATAATCTCCGATAATCTCCATGACATGAAATATTGCAAGCCTTTCACGGCCTTATTTCATGGTCAAAACTCGCCAAGCTCCGATAATCTCCGATAATCTCCATGACATGAAATATTGCAAGCCTTTCACGGCCTTATTTCATGGTCAAAACTCGCCAAGCTCCGATAATCTCCGATAATCTCCATTTGACATGAAATATTGCAAGCCTTTCACGGCCTTATTTCATGGTCAAAACTCGCCAAGCTCCGATAATCTCCGATAATCTCCGTTTGACATGAAATATTGCAAGCCTTTCACGGCCTTATTTCATGGTCAAAACTCGGCAAGCTCCGATAAATCTCTAATAATCTCTGGTAATCTCCATAACTTGAAATATTGCAAGCCTTTCACGGCCTTATTTCAGTCTTTGAAAGTCTTAACGGACCCATACAGCCCTAGCGGCACTATTTTTACTTACATGCTAAACCGGCATTATATGTGTAAATTTTATCACATTTGCATATTTTGCATCAGATTACCGTGTTATTTGGCAAAGAAGCCCTTGGAAGTCCTAACGGACCCGTAAAGCCTTACCGGCCCTATTTTCACTTTATAATGTTAACATGCCAACCCGGCACTATGTGTGAATTGTCAACACTTGCAGGTTATGCATCGGGTTGAAAGTCCTTATGAACCCATAAAGCCCTAGCGGGACTATTTTTATTTACATGCCAAACCGGCATTATATGTGTGAATTTTCTCAACACTTGCAGGTTATGTATCGGGTTGGAATTCCTAACGGATCCTTAAAGCCCTAGCGGCCTTTAAAGCCTTAGCGGCACTATCTTTATTCACATGGCAAACCGGGGTTATATGTAAATTTTGAACTGTTCATCATGTTACCATGTTTTGGCACAGGAAGGATTGCGAGAAGGAAAAATTTGATTACTTCAAAAATATCAATTACAAAAAGTAGCAAACCGCTACAGGTAAACTAATCTGTTACAGAAATGAAAAACATCCTAAGGCTCCGGTTCACGGCGCTGCCGACCCCCTACCCCCGCCAGTGCTAGACCCGCCACGACCTCCCCGGGGATGTATGATGAACTGACCCCTACGCAGAGGTGGCCGGTTCCTAGGACCACCCACAATCCCACCACGGGAAGTACCTCTCCCGGCTGCTGAAGAACGAACCGGGGGACTCCGAGCCGGGTTCGCAGGAGCCCTAGGGTTCGCAGCCACGGCAGGAGTCGACCGGGAGGTGCCTGCAGCCTCGTCGGGTCTGACATGACCTTGATGACCGTCATAACCAGCCTTGTCGAGCCAGCCTTGGCGAATCCCAGCGCTCACTATTTCGGCACGAGCCTCGGCCCTTGCCGACCGCAGCTTTAGGTCAAACTCGGGGCTCGCCAGAAACTCAGAGACTGCAGAGTCCTTGGCCCGGGAAACTGCCTGGAGCAAATCTCCTTTTTGTTGCTCCAGGGAAGTAACCTGTTGCTGCAGCCCCTGGTTTTGCTCGGTCAGCTGGGCTATCGCGGCGTCTTGAGCACACCGGTCCTCCCGGTGACCTTCGATAACTTTCTCCAGTTCAGAGTTCTTGGCCACCAGGTCTGCTACGTGTTCTTCCGCCTTGGCCAACTTCGCACTCGACGCGATCGCTGTTGCGCTTGCGAATTCCCGGACCCGAGCCAGGTTTTCTTCACTCGCCGTCACCTGGTCCCGGGCGGCCCGGAGATCATCCCTGAGGACTCTCTCTCGCTCGGGGATGCCTTCGGTTATGAGCCGGCTCCAGAGGAATGTCGGGAACATCTGCAACACGTACAATATAATTATAACCCGGGAAAGAAAAAAGAAAGAAGAATCCGGAGAGAGAAGGACTTACTCATCAGTGGCTGGAAGTCACCCGGTACTTGAAACGCGTGTCCCGGGTCTTGAAAGTTTCTTATCAAGAAACTTTTTTCCCTCCAGGTCCAGCTCACGGAGGTCGGCAGGTCCTCGATGATCTTCTTGAAGACCTCTTTGGACTTCAGTTGGATGGTCCCACTGAAACCCGCTTTCCGGGAGTACTCGGCCCGGTACATGGCGTGTAACTCGTGGTAGCTCGGCATCTGCTGCTTCAACACCTTGTACATCACGCACAACCCTAGCAGCTGCCTCCACATATTCGGGCCAACTTGCCCGATGGCGAAGTTGCTCGCAGCCAGGAGATACTGCACCTCCACCTTTAGCGGGAGTGACAGACCGCAACGTAGCTGGTACTCGTGGCATAGCGTCCACCCATCCCCGGGAGCGAAGAACTGATCCTCGGGTTCTAAAGTCCGAATTTCAACAGACTCGGGAATCTTCCAATTACTCCTTAGTTCCACAATCTCCTCCGCGGTCAGCGAGTACCCGGGAGGGTCAAGAGCGGTCCCATCAGTGAAGGTTACTGAGACAAACTCGGGGACGTGAGCATCCATTGCGGGGTTTGTCATCTGCAAAACAAGAAACACGGGAACGTCGTCAAAAACCCAGATAACCCCGGCGACCACAACGATAAACGCACACACTAACGCAGCAACCCAGTTTGGATCCCAGAAAACAGTACACAAGATCGATCCAAAACACTCAAAAACATCGGAAGAGAAAACAGTACCTTACTTGTGAGGGTTTGAAAGGATTTTGAGGTCGATTTAAGCTTGGAAATCCAACAAGCACAGCGACAACAGAGGACGAGAGCAAAAGCACGAAAAAGTTTTCGATTTCGAAGGTACGACAAAACTGTCACCCTCAACCCCTATTTATACAGTTAGAGACGTACACTGAAGGGACGTTTCGGTTTTTCGAGAAAATCGACACGTGTCGCGCATGCCGCGTCCCAAAACCGAAAAACTTTTCAGTTTCCCCCACTTCAAAACTGAAAACTTTTCGTTTTCCCCCACTTCAAACTGAAAACTTTTCAGTTTCCCCCACTACAACACGGAGACGTAGTTTTCAGTTCCCATAGTCAACGTGTCTGCGGGGCACCCTTGCGTACGGACTTGGGGGACTGGGTACACCGGGTCTGGATGATACCCTTGTAACCCGGTAAAGAAATGATTTCAAGTCCCCACCCAAGCGTACCCCTTGACTGAGGACTTGGGGGACTTGTTTATATGTGGAACCTAATATTTCTCCTTTACCGGGTTACAATTCAAGAAATAACACCAAGTGTGGTCAATTGTTAAATATGCATCGTTTATTATGCTTGAAGTACTGTTTACAGGGTCAAAGCCCAGTCAGATTTGAGAAGCCACTCTGGATCCTTTGTCAGCGCCCAGTTCATTGTAAAGTTGAGGCAAAGCAAGGGAGTTCATTCCCACATTGGAAAAAGACAAAGTGCTGCCTTTAATGCTACTATAAATACCGGTGAGGACCTCCCGGTAAGGACACGGACAATCTCTTAACTACTCTTGAGTTTTCTGCTTATCTGACAGTGTCTGACTTAAGCATCGGAGTGGCTTCCCTCGGTAAACCCGGGGACGCCCTTTGACGTGTTTGTTCTTTATACAGGAAAACTCGGAGTACAAGGAAGTTCGCTATTTCTGGAACCGTGCAACCCGCTAAAGGGGCCACGAGTTTACTCGGAAACAGGGTGGGTCCTGACAATTGGTATCAGAGCATTAGGTTATCGTTTCCTGTTACTACCTCATGTACTTGGTATCACTTAGCGTCTATAGAGTGATGGTCCGACCGCGGCGGATCCATCGGCATTTTATGCTTTGGACGCTTAGTGTTTATTAAGGATATGAGTTAGTACTTTCTGGTTAATTTATGGACCGAGTGGTCCTATAAACATCTGAATCCTCAAGACTATGCCTCAGTACGCCGACCTCACAGTGAACTCCTGTAAGGAACAAGGTAAGCTCGTTACGTATTTACTGTTATGAGTTTCCCAATGAGTAGTTGAGATTTGAGATTTGAGTTGGGGATAGAGCTGGAAACTCACGTCATTTAACATTGGTTGAGCAGTTGGTGTGAGTGCTCGGTGGTGAAACGGTCAATTCACGTCTGGAAGGCTGTCATGGTTGTTGACAGGGATGCTGTAGAAATCTAAGGCAAGGCCTGGGTGTTCGTGTTATGAGACTCTTAGCAGTGAAGAGTCATACGAGTTAATGAAAGAGGTTGCATCCTGCCATGGAAAAAGGAGCTGAAGTCGCCTAGCGCGATTATTCAGTGAGGATGAATATTTAGTTTTGACGATTGCCATGACGTTGTTGAGGTTCGTCATTAGTGTGGTTTCAGAGAAACCAACGGACATATGAAAGTGGAATGACTTAAGGAAATTGAGTGTAGTCATTTTAGGATCAATGGACTTGTTTCTGGTGACGAGTCAATGTTGTGACCCTACTGGAAAATGTCAAGGAAGTAAAGGCTAGTTGGCACTTGATGCTTGAAGGGACAACCACAAAGACTAATAGTTGGGGCTACCCTAGATGCTTGCATTGCTGGCTACGAGTGGTTTCTTAACGCTTCAGCCACCCATGATTGGGGTACTAGAAAGATTTGAATTGTTAGTGAGTCCAAGCGTGATTGGATTGTTGGTGACAATGGTCATTAGGCCATTTATCGAGGAGGCAGAAATTAAATCGTGTCACCAGATCGTGGGGCTCATGTCAACCATGAGGTGAGTTACTCACCTGTGGTCAAAAGTATTTAATTAGTACACATGTGAAGGAGTCTCCAGGCTGGCTGTGTTGGAGTTCGGTTACAGATTAAGTGAGCATTTTGATTTGTAGCTAAAGATTTATGGTTTCGAAATTTAAGGAGATGATAGGAGTGACAACAAGCTACCGGGTCATGGACTAAGAATGCTTGGGGAACCGGAGATAGTGATACGAGTCTTGATTGACTTTGTATTATTGTGGTGTAGGAACCGGTGGTTGTGCAAACGGTATTGTTTCGACGGCCGAAGTTGTACATGGGAATACCCCACAGGAGCACGTGTATCCTCCTGTGTAGGGAAGTGGTAAAGCTGAAATTTGGGTAGCACATACATGTAAGGCATAATTTGTTTTTGTGCAGCTGTGTGTGGTCGAAATGATACATTCATATATTTCAAGAATGTATTGTGAGAGTCCCATACTGTGAAGACAGAGGTGAAGGACGTTTGCCAATAGTTTTGTGCAAAACGTCAATTAAATGGTCTAACCGTTTAAGAACGGGTCGGAAGTGGGTTATTGGTAGACGCTTCGACTTTCAAGATGGTTAGTTAAATTGTGAAAAGTTGTTAGTAGGTAGTTGTTTGCGTGCTGAGTTAATTGCACGGAAATGGTGTAGTGACAGCAGTGGGGCAAGATTTACTGAATCGTTGGATAGGAGTGAAATGTTTGAAGATGGTCAAGCTTCAACCTGCAACCAAAGTTGTCTGTTATGACACTTGGTTTCCTCGAGGGTGATTAACTGAGCTTGATGGCATGGGAATGTGTACACTCACTGGCTGTGGTCTAATCAAGTGTTGTAATCGAAGGTGTACTTAGTCGTGTTTGGGGTTCATAAGTTACACCTACTGCAGTGACATGAAATATTCTCAATTTGATCTGGGGAATAAGGATTAAGATCTGGGAGATCAATTATTGAGGTTAATTTAAGGAAATCCTAAGAGGATTAAAGTTTTGTTGGCGTTGCTATGGTCATTGGTCATTTGGGTAGTGACCCCACTTGTTAGGAATTATTGACATAGCGGTAGATCTTGGCGCCACAAGTGTAGAGTAGTAGCAAGAAGGGTCATTGGAGGTGACCCTCAAAATTGTCAACATTTTCGGTGAGTGTGAAAGCGGTGGAACTAGGAAAGGTTTTCCTTGATGACTCGAAGGTTTTACGAGTCTAAGTGTGGTAATATTTGTTACTGAGATTGGTAAGGTATGTTGCTAAGTTGAACAACACTTCATTGGAAATCGTGGAGTGATTAAGCCACGTTCAGATTAAGTTATGATCTGAGGGGATGTTAACGTGTGGCGGTGGATCTTGTATTATAGGATCTGGAGTGGTAATGTGATTTTCGGTGCACGCAGTTATTTTTCCTCTTCAATTAGGATGGTAAGTGATTGGGAATCCTGAATCCTACCAAATAGAGGATGCGGTGGTTGGTAGACTTACAGAGTGTGGGGGACAGTTTTGTTAGAGACTAACTAGTTGTACGAGTTGACTCTGTGGTGTGTACTCGCCCAGTGCGGTGATGGCATTTGTTAATTTGTGCCTTGGTAACTGGATGCTTGGTGATTAGTGTGGCTAAGTTCGGTGTGAAATTAATTCCCGATGCGTTGATCAGGGGTTCCTTTGGGTGTGCACCAGTGGCACTAAATTTCATGTAGATGTCTGATCTGGTTAAATGTCCAAAGTTGCTGGTTATTACCGGACGATGTGGTAATGGAGGCATCTGGGAAGGAAATATCCTTGTTGAGCGGGTAAGGCTCTAGGATTCTTTTAATGGTAAGTCTATTCCAGATTGTGTTACGGATAATGTTTAATAGACGCACAGCTATGGTTGAAGTGCAATTTCTGCGCCTATGCGTCATACCAGGCTAATGTAAGAGATAGGGAGGTCGGTGGTACCTCACCTAAGAGTAGTACGGGTATGTATTACCAGTTGTAAAGTACGCTGTAACCCCACAAGGTGTTGATCGAGTAGGCGACTCTAATGATCGGCTTGTTGGAAAAATCAAGATTTAACCGGTCAGAATAGCTTTGTAGGCAGTGGGAAGCCTGACAATTTGTCTTCATGCGAGGAATAAGTATTGTGGATCTCGATGTCAGGAGCGTTTGGATCTCCCTGATTTAAAGGCTATTGTTTTGGATTTACGCTAAAGATCATGGCAACTCGTGTCCTGGGTGTACAGGTGGTTTGAGTAGGGATAGATCAAGGGAAGACAATTACTTTACAACCGGACAACTTGACAAGATAATTTATAGAAAGCGTAAACCAGATCAGGGAGCCTGGTTCAAATGAGGTGATGGTTCGTGTAACACAAATCGTCATGGTTTTTTGGTGGACTTGTTGTCATTAGTGTTGACTCCACGTTGCATTGTGTTATCAGAGGATTTAAAACCCATTAGTGACATCGAACCCTACTCCTCAGGTGTGGTAATCATTACCTGCATAGGGAATGTGGGAGCTGATATCTAAAGTTCAACAAAAGAATACGAGTATTTTTGAAGAAATTATACTCACGACAAGCGAGTGGTTATTGGAATCAGAATGATTATTAGCGGCATTGTGACAACGTCACATGCGGTTGGTAAGGACAGTTGTTGGTGTTTGTTTGGCTAAACGAGTAGCGATAGGAGGTTGGTTACTGGTCGAAGTTGTTGTGTTGTGCAGTTGGATTTTCAAGGATATGGTTATAATCCGGTATAGGTAACAGGGAATTGTTGCCAAAGGATGTTTTCAGCGCAAGAACAATAGTGATTTTCACGAGGATTACAGATGGTGGATCAGTGATAGGCGGTGTCGTATTCCACCTCATAAATGAGATGAAGTACAGTAAGAATTCGGTGATTCAGTTAATCAATGATTCAAGAGAAAATCATTGTGATCCACGGTAAGACCTTATGCTTTAGTTTTGACCTAAGAAGAGTGGTCGGGTGTCAGAAAATGGGGAAGTAGCGGAGGTTATCATCCACGTAGGAAGGAGTGCTACGTTGGCTAGATGTGACACGTGACAAGGTTACATGAGTTGAGGAATATGTTGGGTATCCTTAGAGTTAATGGATACCTAGTGTCACGTATGTCCTTGTTACGTAAATAAGTTTACTACCTTACATCCTATGTCAATAGACTTCTGGTTGGTACTGGAAATTGGCTTTCAAGGAGGAACAGTAAGGATGTTGATCGTAAAGAGCAGGTGTTTAGGTTTTGACAATGCTTTTCGTGAGGCGTCTCAGAAGAGTTCTCAGAAGGAAGTGGATATTGGAGAACAATGTTATTATTTTAAGTGGTACTATCCCCCTCTGTGTTGGACTTTGAGTATAGAAATTTCGAGGACGAAATTTTTATAAGGTGGGGAGAATTGTCACACCCCGATCCTAGAATTATTTTACGGTTGGTTACTTTGGTCTTTTACCATTTAAAGTGACCGTTTAACCGTACAATGATCGTAAAGTTGACTTTTTGTTAAGTCAAGAATTTGGGAAAACTTTCTTCTTGAAAGTTGTAGAGGGCGTCGTTACGAGTTCATGGACACGTAGCACGCTCAAATCGGAGTTCGTATGAGAAAGTTATGAACAAAAGTATAAAGTTACTGTGCGGTTAAAAGGCTATATATAGGAGTTACCGGGGTGAAAAATCAGATTTTTCACCCCAGCCTTTCTTTCTCTCTCCCCGAGAGTTTCTCTCTCCCGATCGGCAAAACACTGCCGGATCTTGCGCGCGCCACAGCGCCGCCGTCCGGCCACCAACCGCCGGCGCACCGGTCCCAGAAGCTCAGCCTCCGAGTCTACTTCAATCCTAGGTAAGCTTTCCGACCTAACTCGCCGTAAATCGGGAGAAATTCCGATTTGTTCTTGGTGTGTACAGTAGATTTTCGGGATTGAATTTCTCCCTCCCTAGATCACCAATTGTTGAGTTCTTTATATGTTTAGGATGGGTTTTAGGTGTACTACAATCCCCTAGAATTTGGTAGCTCGATTTGAAGTGTGTAGGGAGAATTGAGGATTTGAAGTTTGGTAGTGTAATTTTTCGGGGTCTACTGTTCATCGAGTTTTTGACCTAGTTAGAGGCCGAATTGGCCTTCGAGTTGAACTAGAAAGTTGTCCCAATTGACGAGACGAAGCTACTGGTAAAATTTGGTGGCGATCCGAGGTCGCCGGAATTTCTGCCGGCGGCCGCCGTCGGTGGCGGAGCTGGCGGCGGTGCCGCCACTTTTTGGGCAGTTTTTCATGTCATTAATTAGTACATATTGTGAGGAGTCTATGGTTAAAATTTGGTAATTTTTGGAGGTGTTTTGGTTAGGTTTTGGAATTTTTCTAGTTTAGTATTATTGGCGGATAATTAAATATTATTCCGACCACCGATTATTGCCGGTTAAGGTTTAAGGATTATTTTAAGGACTCCTAAGGTATTGGTGAAATGGTTGAATGGGTGTCCATAGTAATTCAACGAATTAATACGTGACACCCTAACGTCAAGTTAAGTGATAAAGGAAAGTTCGGAAGCTGAGTCGGACTTCCGGTAAATTGAGTTAAGAGTCGATAACCGGGAAAGAAAGTCAAAAAGGTTAAAGTGCTTTAAGAAAGGAACTTGGTCAACATGTGGTCAAATAGGATTTCCTGGTCAAACTAGGAAAAGACCAAGTCGACTGTGAAATGACTAATATAATGATTTGTTGTACAGTCCCTGGTTGCACGTGAGACGGGCTCGACTACGTGTTAGTTCGAGGGTTTCGCTCGAGGAGCTTTCCGAGCAGGAAGAAGGTCGCAAAGAGTACTGTGAGTGGACTTTGTTTTAAATTAAATTGCATGCTTTATACTTGATTGGTTTCTCCTGCATATATATAATTTCCTCTATTTGTATGTTTTACGGTGATTTGGGAAAAAGGGGATTTAAGGATTTTAAAGGCAAACAAACCGGGAAAGAGGTTCATACCCATCCCGTGATTTTAAAGGATTTTTCCCGGGGTATGGTTTTATTGATTATCACCGTTTTGGGAATATGGAGGGGGATGTTTTTAAAGGAGAAATGTGGCTCACGGATTTTAAATGGGGTTTTCAATTTATTGTTTCCACGAGGTTTTACGAGGTATTACAGGTTTTACAGGTTTTCAAGGGATTTTGAAAAAGGGAAAAGGGAAAAGGATATAAGGATTGTTTGCTAGCATGGACCCTCTCCAGTTAGAGCGGGTACCATCTTCTGGGTAGAGCAGGTCAGGGACCTTCTCCGGTTGAGCTGGTCAATAGACCCTCTCGGATAGAGCAGGTCGGGGACCCTCTTCGGTGGTAGCTGGTCATTAGACCCTCCCGAATAGAGCAGGTCGGTTTTCTCGTGGATGAGGTTAACACCCCACATAATTGTTTATATTTTGAGCCAAGGCATTATTTATGTTTTACCTGCATGCGGTTTTGCTTAGGAAAACGTAGAGGGAGAGCATTAAAGGAACTAGAGCTTTTAAGTTTTATTTTTGTCCACTCACCCTGACAGTTTTTCAATGTTTCTCCCCTAGGCCCTTCGTTTTCAAATGCCCAGTGGTGCAGGGTTCTCGGGCGGAGGTCGTGCGCGTACAAGAGTCGAGGCATAGTCGATCAATCCGTTGCCGTTGAAATTCTTTAAGGTAATCATCCTAGTAGACTGCTCTGACTAACCCAGTATAGCTAATTAAGTAGGTTAGGGAGCAGGATGCCTTCATGAGTTAGGGTTTGTTGTAGATACTCATGGAAGTGCTGAGTTGGATTATAGGAAGGGTTGGCCATTTCAAGGGGGTTTCGGTAAGAAGTTTCCTTGGGGTGGTCCCCGCAGGATTTACTTCGAGTTAAAGGGATTTAACTCAGGGTGGGTCCTGACACTCGGTCTTGATTTACACTTGTCTTTCTTCTACTCCATGCTTCAAATGGTGTCATTCGCTACACAGTTGTAGTTGGATGTCTGTTCATCAAATACACTGCAGTATTTACTGCTTCTCCCAAGTATTCTAAATGCACGTTCTTGGCATGCAGTATAGACTTTTTCATTTCAACGATAGTTCTATTTTTCCTTTCAGCTACTGTCAAGACCCACCCCGAGTTAAATCCCTTTAACCCGAAGTAAATCCTGCGGGGACCACCTCAAGGGAACTTCTTACCGAAACCCCCTTGAAATGGCCAACCCTTCCTACATACCAACTCAGCACTTCCATGAGTATCTAACAACAATCCCTAACTCATGAAGGCATTCTGCTCCCTAACCTACTTAACTAGCTAAACTGGGTTAGTCAGAGCAGTCTACAAAGATGATTACCCTAAAGAAGTTCAAGTAACAACGGAATGATCGACTATGCCTCGACTCTTGTACGCGCACGACCTCGCTCTAGAACCCTGCACCGCTGGGAATTTGAAAACGAAGGGCCCAGGGGAGAAACATTGAAAAACTGTTAGCGTGAGTGGACGAAAATCCAATATAAAAACTCTACTTTCCTTTAATGCTCTCCCTTAGAGTTTACTCAGAAAATCCGCATGCAACAAATCATGGACAATAAATAATTAAATCATTCAATAAATCTCTTGGCTCAAATATAAACAATTATGTGGGGTGTTAACCTCATCCACAAGAAAACCGACCTCCTCTATCCGGGAAGGTCTAATGACCAGCTACCACCGGATAGGGTCTCCGACCTGCTCTATCTGGGAAGGTCTAGTGACCAGCTACCACCAGAGAGGGTCCCCGACCTGCTCTATCTGGGAAGGTCTAGTAACCAGCTACCACCAGAGAGGGTCCCCGACCTGCTCTATTCGGGAAGGTCTAATGACCAGCTCCACCGAAAAGGGTCCCCGACCTGCTCTATCCAGGAAGGTCTAATGACCAGCTACCACCGGAGAGGGTCCATGCTAGCATACAATCCTTATATCCTTTTCCCTTTTTAAAATCTCTTTAAAACCTGTAAAACCTCGTGGGAATAATAAATCGAAAACCCCTTTAAATCCGTGAGCCAAGTTTCTCCTTTTAAAATCATCCCCCTCCATAATCCCAAAACGGTGATAATCATTAAAACCATATCCCGGGAAAATCCTTTAAAATTACGGGAAAGGTATGAACCTCTTTCCCGGCTTGTTTGCCTTTAAAATCCTTAAATCTCATTTTCCCAAATCACCGTAAAACATATAAATGGAGGAAATCATATATGCAGGAGAAATCAAATAAAGTATATGGCATGCAATTTAATTTAAAACAAAGGTTCACTCACAGTACTATTGCGACCTTCTTCCTGCTCGGAAAACTCCTCGAGCGAAACCCTCGTACTAACCACGTAGTCGAGCCCGTCTCACGTTCGACCAGAGACTGTACAAATAAACCAATCAATTAGTCTTTCTATAGTTGACTTGGTCTTTTCCTAGTTTGACCAGGAAATCCTATTTGACCACGTGTTGACCAAGTTCCTTTCTTTTTAACAGCTTTTCAAACATTACACTTATTTCCGATTATCGACTTGAAGTTTGGTTTCCGTTTAAACCACTTTAGCATAAGTATTTTCTCTTTACTAATTGTGAGTCGATACGTCGATAATGAAATTATCCGAATTATTTACAGTGCCCAACTCGGTTTCAGACTAAGATTCCTAAGTTGCCTAGAATCTCACTTAAGGATCCGGTTGTCTTAACTTAACCGGTTACTAAGATTAACCTTTCCCTTTTTACTTTTATCGGTCAATCTTCCTAAAACGGTAACCTTCCAAAAAGGGAACGTTTCCCAAAATGGAAAGTTTCCTAGCATGGCAAGTGTTCTTTAGATTGGGAAGTTTCCCAAAATGGAAACTTCCTACTTACGTCCAATTTTCCGTAATTACTCAACTTAGGAGTGAACCGAACTTTTCGACTAAAAGCTTAACAAGGGAAATGATTCCTACCTCTTCGGCATTCTGCCGGTTTAACTATATCACCGGAACCGTCACCGGATCCCGGTAACTTGCCGGAATTTCGCCAGAGTTTCCCAGTTTTCTTCGGCACCAAGTTATCGACAAAAACACGCAACACAACAACAAATCAGCATCTCAACAGCAATTCGAAAACACAAAACCACACAGCAACAATGAAGAACGAGGTTACCTTCTGCTTATCAAAACACCAAACTACAAAGACTCCTCTGTTCGACCGAACCAGGACTGTACCACCACCAGGTCCCCTTCAATTCGTCGATACAGCCTCACCAGAGCTCCAAGAGCTCGCTGGAGGGCCAAGGGTCCATTGAAGGAGCTTCAAAGCTTGAAATTTCGAAACCCTAGAAATACCCAGAAAAACCCGAAACACTGTGAGAAAGGAGGGTTTTCGATTAGGCCTCAAATCGTTCAAAACAAGGCATAGGAGGGAAGAGCAGAAGGAGAGGAGCAAGAATATACCTTCAATTCGTCGAACCTCCGCCTGAGGCGCCAGATTTCTGGCGAGCACAGTCGCCGTCCTCGCCCTCCGATCTCCGTCGTTAATTGACGAATCTCGACTTAAGTGACCGGGTTTCGTAGAAGAGAGTGAGAGGGTTAGTTTGGTAGGGGTGCGCCGGCGTGGGTTGGCCGGACGCGGCGGTGATGGAGGTGGCAGAGCTGAAGATGGAGGGCGAAGAGAGAGAGACTGGCTCGGGTCAACGCCCGAGTTGGGTTTTGACTCGGGTCAACTCTCCCTTCCCCTATTTATAGCCAAATCCACGGTCCAGATCAAACCCTTAATTGATCTGATGGTCCAGATTTAAAGAAGGTAAAAAGTGAAAAGGTTAAATGGTAATTCTCCTTTTTACCGGATGGATAATTAAAAGTTACCATAAACTTCAGAAATTCACAGAAATTTGCCAGAAGCTCCGAAAAATATTCTGAAAATATCGGGAGACTCGTGTCGACACGTACTACAACATCGAGTCATCAATTCAGGTATTTGGAGTACTTTTAAAAACTCGAAAATTAACTCGAGCGATAACTTATCGAATTACCGATCGCAATTAAAAATCCTCGGTAACTCGTAAGCCTCTGTGAAAAGGTAACTTTTAGGTACGGGATGTTACAGCTACCCCATTTCGCTGTGGTGTATAGCTTACTGTCACACTACTAGATTTTTGCTTCTAACCGTTACTGTTCCGTCGGCTAGGAATATCTTAGCCGATGAATACTTGTTCATTGGACATGGAAAACCCCTCGTCGGCTAAGAAGTCGACTGAAAAAGTTTGTCATCTAAGAACTTCTTAGTCTACGAAAAAATTGCGTTGGTAGGTTTTCGTCGGCTAGGAATTTCTTAGTCGACGGAAACGTTTCCGTCGACTAAGAAGAGGTATTCGTCTACTAAGACGCTCTTAGTCAACGAATATCCTTTCTTAGCAGAAGAATATTTTCCGTCTACTAAGAATTTAAAGTTCAACTATTCTTTTGCACTGCGTAGAACGAATATTGTCTTTGCCGACGATTTTGTAACTTAGACCACGTAATTTCCGTTGGCTAAGTTCTAATCTGCTATTAATTTCTCCCCCACCTAGTACATAAGACGTTCATTTCTTCTAAACTCTTCAAAATTTCTTCGACTTCGAATTTCAACCATCAAGAACATGGTTTAATGATCAGTCTTCAAGGAACTAATGAGCTAGCTAGTCTTTCGATCATTGGTACGTATTCTTCAACCTTATACATTTTGGTATATGGTCATCGGTCATATTTTTCGACAAACTCTCTAGCAATATTTTTTCACTGATCTTTTAGTATTACTAGGTCATTAAATTTGTATTTTCATTGTGTGTCTATATATATATATATATGATTAAAGGCTAATTGTGTGTATATATATTAATTATGTGTGAATCTTTGTCTACTTGCCCGTGGTTTTTCCCTGATTTCTTTTGGAGGTTTTCACGTACATCTTTGTCTTCCTATCTACATTTTCATTTCGAGTCTCGATTAAGTACTAACTTCTTCGTGTAGCTCCTAACACGATTACCCTCAACTTAGGAGGTCGAAGAGTCTGCCTTGTATTGTCCTCCCCATTCTATGGTCCATACTGATAGCCATGGTATCAGTAGCTGCAAGAGTCTAGGGTTTTTGAAACAGAAGCAAAGAGAAGAGAGAAACCAAGAAACAGAGCTCTATTTTTGATTATAAATTAAGAAACTTGATTACAAAGCAACCGATCAACTATTTATACAGAGAGTTAGTCTATTACCAACAAACAATTGACAGATGTATCCCACTCCTATTAATACAAATATCTGACAATAAAAAATCAAAAGAAAACAAAAACAAGAGAGAACAAAAGTGTTTACATAGCAGTAGTAAGTCTATGAAGTCTAGAGTAAATTCTATAGCTTGGTTAACACCCTCCCTCAAGCTCAGCAGGGGACACTAGCCTGAGATTGACATTGTGAGTTTTAAAAATTGGCGAAGCAAGTCCCTTAGTGAAAATATATGTTGTTTGTTCAGTAGTAGGCACATACTGAAGACACAAATCATTTCCTTGCACTCTTTCACGAATAAAGTGAAAATCATTGTCAAGATACTTGATCTTGGAATGAAAAATAGGATTGGAAGCAAGAGCTAGTGCTGACAGATTATCACATTTAAGAAGAGGAGCACCAAGAATAGACATTTTGAGATCACATAACAAATGTCTAATCCAACTTATCTCAGCTACAGTATTTGCCAAACTTCTATATTCTGATTCTGTGGAGCTACGAGAAACAGTACCTTGTTTCTTTAATTGCCATGAAACTGGACACAATCCAAGGTAAATAACAAAGCCAGTAGTTGATCTTTTTTGGATCACTTCACCTACCCAATCTACATCACAAAAGGCTTTAATATGTATTGCATTTGATGAAGCTCCTGTGGAACTGTAAAAGATACCTTTATCAAGAGTACCCTTCAAATATCTTAAGATACGTTTCACAACAGAAAAATGTACATCAGACACACAGTATTGATTGAATAAGCAATATCAGGACGAGTAAAGGTTAAATACTGTAATGCTCCCACAATACTTCTATACACAGTAGGATCTTTGAGGAAAATGTCTTCATCTTTAGTCATCTGATAATGTGGTAGACAAGGAGAATTACAGGTGTTGACAAACTCCATACTAGCTCTGACAAATAAATCTGTAGCATGGTGTGTGTGGTTGTATTTATAATATTGTTACTTTTTTATTTCAGATGTAGGGTCTTCGGCCTATAGTGTAGCGAGTTATAGGTCTTCTTTCACTCTTTCTAGTTTGATTGAGTAGGAGACCCAAACTCTTTATTATTAGCACTTATTGCCTTGCTTTTGTTGGCATTGTAATTGTGTTTGTCCCTTGATTAATGAATTAGTGATTTCTGGCTGAGACAACACAATTGAATCAAGCTTAGAGAAAAGTCCTATGGGCCTATGGGGTTTGAGGGTTGAAACCCTCGGTTCGTAAACTTGCTTCATTCCGCTTTGTGAGTATTCAATCGGCTTGGTAATTTTCAGAACAAAAACGTAACCAACCTAGTGTTTAATCTTCATCCCATACAGTTTTAGCCCTGTAAAGGTTATATATAGAAAGGAACAATCAAATTCACAAATACGGCTTTGCGCTCACACCTTTAACAGGAACGTCGTCGTTGATTTGATTTGTCTACCGTAACCTCTTAAATAGTTGATTTGATTTGTCTACCATTGCCTTTTAAATATGAAAATTTGAGTATAATAATTCATTGCTTGTTGATTTTCATCAGTTTATGTGTTGCATTGTATCATTCAATTTCGCTATGGGGCGTACGTACGATGTATGGTGTTAGCAAAGAAAATTGGATGTACGGTGATAGTATGATTTTTTTAACCAGATTAATTTGTTTTTACTGGGATTCTAGAAATTTTAAATTCGAGCCAATTTACACGGTCCTCCGTCGGGTCTAAATATATGCTCATTCATGTAGCTAGCTTTGATTTTCTCTAGGCAAAGCATGTCTATCAATCTTGGACTTCTTTTTATGCAGCAGCTAGTAGGCACTGAGAGATCACCGGCTGCAGTCTCCCACCGCACTCCGATCCATACGATTAAGACAGGAAGTAGTCCCACTAATCAGCAATCATATGATTTATTCGACGCGGTTAAAAGTAAAACTTATAAGCATGCTAAAGCAATAGTCTTAAGTGGGTACTTTTTATATTTTTCACCTGTAAATTACTGCATCAAAACTGAACTTTTGTGTTAAGCTAAAAGAATGAATACCACAGTTGACTTTTTTTTGTCTGCTGGCCTTGGTTGAACCAGTAGAACTATTCACAGCTCATGAAGTTAGTTCCTTTGAAGCCCTATGATGGGTTTCAAACCTGATCGATCATACACAGAGTAAGTAGTAGCTGACATTGCATTTCAGAATCCAAAATATATAACTATAGCTTAACACTTAAGCTCATATGAGTCATATCATCATCACTGTAACAAAGCAAAAATGATGGTCCCAAATCCAGCTCTAAAGTCCCGAGTCCTGAAATTAACCTTTAAAGTCGACCAAGATTAATAATTGGTTAGTTTACACCAAATCGATCTGGCCGGGGTTAAAGTTAAACTAGAAGGGTCTCACCTCATTCCATCTAGTTGCCAAGCAAGAATAAAGATCAAAGCAAATCCAAAGCGGGGCATCACCATTGATCATTACTTTCATTAGCTTCCCATGCCATTTCTAATAACCACATGCACTGATGCACACTGCAACTCATTGATGCCGTTCCCCTATATGAGGCCAGTAGACCTCTTTCGCTTTGTTCACTCCCATATTATATGTCATCTGTGTTTCATCCATTGAACTGCATCATCCATTCTCCTTCAAATTCCAGCTTTTGGACCAGCACATAACTAAATAAATATTGGGTTTCAATGAAGATCATAGATTATATCAGAAAACCCAACCACAGTGGTCTCACCAGTGTTACCGTATGATAAATTTCAACTCCAGAGTCTCAATACTACGGAACATTACATATACGTCCGACTATCATGTACTACTTTATGCTTCAAAATTTTCTTTACAGGAACATTCTCATGCTGCTGCTGACAGACAGTGACCCAGTAATACTATTTATTTTCTGATGTAATTGTATATATATTTTGCGCCGATCTTGGATAGATACTTGTCTATCTGTGGATCCCTACACCTTTTGACCTAAAGTCGATTCCATTCCCTCACCTGATTCTTCCACAGTTCATGGTACTGGAAATAATCGAGAAAAGTATAAGTTATCGAAAATTATTCAGTACACTGTCACCGCAGGTGACCTGCTGAATCTATATCGTCCGATTATCTCCTCACCGTCAAATGTATGCATTGTTTACTTTTATTTTTTTCTATTTTTTATCTTTTACTGATGCATAAAATACTCTCATATCTAATCAACTTCCATCTTCAGTCCAATTCCCTTTTCTTATTCCCCCATCTTCGATGCTTTCAATTTTATAAGCAACAAAAAGCATCTCCCTTTTCCTAAAGCTACCACCCTAGTCTGCTTTGCTTTGCCACAACAATGCTCATCATAGTCACCACTCTCTCTCACTCTACTCACTAGACTCTCTTTACACTCTTTCTTACCGATCCTTCTGTTTCAGAACCTCACTTCTTTCTCTTCCAGAAGAAAAAAACCCTTGTTTCCTCAATGCAATGCAGTACACTAATCCACTTCAGCTTTTTCTTCATCTTTCACTAATCGTACTTGTTTCCACAGCTGAACAAGTCGTTCCTTCGATCAAAACCGATGCCGAGTCGCTTCTCAAGTTCAAACAAATGATGGACAAGGACCCGAATGGAGTCTTATCAGGTTGGCAGCTTGGTAAGAATCCATGCACCTGGTTTGGAATCACATGCACTGCAGGCAGAGCAACTCAGCTCGATCTCAGCGGTGGTTTATTAGTTGGGACAATCTCTTTCGACCCTTTCTCTTCTCTTGACATGCTCTCTGTCTTGAAACTCTCTTCCAACTCGTTCAATGTAAATTCCACTTCTTTGCTTCAGCTTCCAAATAGTCTCAAACAGCTTGATCTGTCCTTCACCGGAATCTCCGGTGTTGTCCCTGAGAGCCTTTTCTCAAGGTGTCCCATTCTCGAAGTGGTAAATCTTGGTTTCAACAATTTAACAGGTCCTTTGCCTAAGGACTTGTTGTTGAACTCTGATAAGTTACAAGCTCTAGACTTGTCTTATAACAACCTGACCGGGTCCATTACCGGTTTCAAAATCAATAAATATTCTTGTTCTTCATTATCTCAGCTTGATTTCTCAGGAAACCGCATCAATGGTTCTCTTCCTATGTCCTTGTCCAACTGCACTGTTCTCAAAACCATAAACTTAGCATATAATATGCTATCTGGGGAAATCCCAAGGTCTTTTGGGCAACTCAGCAGTCTACAAAGACTGGACCTTTCTCACAATCAAATCACCAGTTGGATCCCTCCTGAACTAGGAAATGCATGCAACTCACTTCTAGAGCTTAAGCTTTCGTATAACAACTTCACTGGCCCAATCCCATCTACTTTCTCCTCTTGTTCTTGGCTCCAACTTCTTGATCTTTCCAACAACAACATATCAGGCCCCTTGCCAGAATCTCTCTTTCAGAATCTCACCTCCTTAGAGAGCTTGCTTTTGAGTAACAACATCATATCTGGATCGTTTCCGGGTTCGGTTTCAGCTTGCAAAAGCCTGCAGGTTATAGATTTGAGCTCTAACAAGATATCTGGTGTGATCCCAGATGATTTATGTCCTGGAGCTGCTTCACTTCAGGAGCTAAGAATGCCGGATAACCTCATCACAGGAGAAATCCCTACTCAACTTTCGCGATGTTCGCAGCTCAAGACTATTGATCTGAGCTTGAACTATCTCAACGGTTCCATTCCTGCTGAACTGGGGAAGTTGGAGAACCTGCAGCAGCTGATAGCATGGTACAATGGCTTGGAGGGGAGAATCCCACCAGACTTGGGAAAGTGTAAGAACCTCAAGGATCTCATTCTCAATAATAACCGCCTCAGTGGAGAAATCCCCACAGAATTGTTCAGTTGCAGTAATCTTGAGTGGATATCATTGACAAGCAATAGAATCAGTGGCGAAATCCCAAGGGAGTTTGGGGTCTTGACAAGACTGGCTGTTCTGCAACTTGGGAATAACAGCTTGAGTGGGCAGATACCAGGAGAGTTGGCAAATTGTAGCAGTTTGGTTTGGTTGGATTTGAACAGCAACAGACTAACTGGAGAAATCCCAGCAAGACTAGGAAGACAGCTCGGCGCAAAATCATTGAGTGGAATTCTGTCTGGTAACACTTTGGTGTTTGTTCGCAATGTGGGGAATTCTTGTAAAGGTGTAGGAGGTTTGTTAGAGTTTGCTGGAATCAGACCTGAAAGGCTATTGCAGGATCCAACTCTTAAGACTTGTGATTTCACCAGATTGTACTCTGGCCCTGTCCTCAGTCTGTTTACAAAGTACCAAACACTTGAATATCTTGATCTTTCTTATAATCAGCTCCGGGGGGAAATCCCAGATGAATTTGGAGAAATGATTGCGCTGCAAGTTCTTGAGTTAGCTCACAACCAGTTATCAGGTGAGATTCCTGCATCGCTTGGCCAGCTTAAAAACTTAGGTGTGTTTGATGCATCACATAACAGGCTGCAGGGTCATATCCCAGATTCATTCTCCAACTTATCATTTTTGGTTCAAATTGATTTGTCCTACAATGAATTGACTGGGGAGATCCCCACAAGGGGTCAGCTAAGTACACTTCCTGCTACTCAATATGCTAATAATCCAGGACTCTGTGGGGTTCCCTTGCCAGAGTGTTCAAGCAGCAATAACCAACCAAGCATCACTCCAAGTGATGAGGATGCAGGCAAAGCAAGTCGAAAATCATCAGTTGCTTCATGGGCTAATAGCATTGTTGTGGGGATTTTTATTTCTGTTGCTTCAGTGTGTGTTCTCATTGTGTGGGGCATTGCAATGCGTTCAAGGCGGAAGGAAGCGAAAGAGGTGAAGATGCTTAACCGCTTGCAGGCATCTCGTGCAGCAACCACATGGAAAATTGACAAAGAGAAAGAACCATTGAGCATCAACGTTGCTACTTTTCAGAGGCAGCTAAGGAAGCTCAAGTTCTCCCAACTCATTGAGGCAACCAATGGTTTCTCTGCAGATAGTCTTATAGGTTCTGGAGGTTTTGGAGAAGTGTTCAAGGCGACACTGAAGGATGGTTCGAGTGTTGCAATCAAGAAACTCATACGATTGAGCTGCCAAGGCGACCGTGAATTCATAGCGGAAATGGAAACTCTTGGAAAGATTAAGCATAGAAATCTTGTGCCATTATTGGGCTACTGCAAAATCGGGGAAGAGAGGCTGCTAGTCTATGAGTTCATGGAGTATGGAAGCCTGGAAGAAATGCTGCATGGGAGAACAAGGACGCTCGACAAAAAGATCCTATCATGGGAGGAAAGGAAAAAAATTGCAAGAGGTGCAGCTAAAGGATTGTGTTTCCTTCACCACAATTGCATCCCTCACATCATACACAGAGACATGAAGTCGAGCAATGTATTGTTGGACAATGAAATGGAAGCAAGAGTTTCGGATTTTGGAATGGCAAGGCTCATAAGTGCACTTGACACTCACTTGAGCGTAAGCACTCTAGCAGGCACCCCTGGTTATGTTCCACCAGAATACTACCAAAGTTTCCGGTGCACTGCAAAAGGCGATGTTTATTCATTTGGGGTTGTCCTATTGGAGCTTGTGACAGGAAAGCGCCCAACGGATAAGGAGGATTTTGGAGATACTAATCTAGTTGGATGGGCGAAAATGAAAGTCAGAGAAGGGAAACAGATGGAAGTGATAGACCAGGAATTAGTTTCGGCAGCCAAAGGAAGTGACCAAGCAGAAGCCGATGAAGTGAAAGAGATGGTGAGGTATTTGGAAGTAACACTTCGTTGTGTTGATGACTTCCCTTCCAGAAGGCCTAACATGTTGCAGGTGGTGGCCTTGCTCCGTGAGCTGATGCCAGAATCAGCAAGTGGAAGCGGCAACAGCACTTGAATCTTGTCTTCTTTATAATATGATCCTCATTGTAAGAAGCTGCTAGCTTTGTAAGATTTTGTTGCTCAGATATTAAACATGTTCTTGCACCACCTAGGTACTTATTTTATATTCCTTTAACATTGTTCACAACTAGGGTAACTCCGAAGCAGTAGTTTCAGATTAGTTGTCAGAAACTGCAAATTAACGCCTACAAGTCATAGATAGATGTCACGTTCAATTAAGGAATGGAATAAAATGTCAATAAATCATCGCCTTTCCAAAACATAGAGTGCTTCTTTGCATGGCATAAAAATTTGATGAGCAGATGCAGTGTTTAATCCTTTTTGTTTTTTGGTCTGTCAACAACCACGTAATGAAATTTGTTAAATGGTATCTAAAAGCAGTTTGGTAAAAGGATTAGAACACTACATTAAACGTAAAGACAGATCAGCATGAAAATAATATGAACGAACCTCATATAGCAATGCACTATATCTTGCCCTTGCCAAGCTCAAGGCCTCATCCTCAGAAAATGTATAAATGAAAGCAATCCTTGGATCTTGGTTTAAACGAAAATCTGAATCAGCTTGCTTTTTGTGGCAGAAAGATGATCTGCATTGATTAAGATAAAATCCATGGGTGAGTTTCAAGGGTATATACCAGATATATAATTATGACAATTGACAAAGAGCAAGGTAAATCCAATTATCAACTAATGCAGAACTCAAAGTTTGTGGTGAGGTATTAAAGTTGGAGCAACTTCAGGTGGAAAGGATTGTTCAGAACTAAGGTTTTGGCCTATAGGATTGGTTCTTAAGAGTGTCTCAGAAAATCAAGAAAAGGAACGGACAGAGATAGAAGAATAATGGAAGGAAATAGCTCCATGAAACTTGTGCAAGTTCTTATGGTCATGATGATCATGATTTTGGATTATTGGTGACTGAAGTGCAAGCTCAGTCCCCTTCCTGCATGATTAAATGTGCAGGTTCTAAAACCAGCCCAATCTGTCTGCAGAATGCTTGGAAAAAAAATGCAAGACGTCGCCGGAGCCTCTACTGCTGCAGCCTTGGTTGCATAGCTTCCATGTGCACCAAAATCAACACTGGTATATATTTTACATGCAAGTCAGATTATTGATCAGGGATTCATTACCTTAACTAGATAGCACTATACTAATAAGTAATCTATAGCAGTCCTTTCTGAATTCTAAATTGGTTCGGTTTGGGTGCTCATTGTTCAACAAAATTTAGCTCATATTGAAACAGCAGTTTGGAAATGCTGTGATTTGGAGAAACACAACCCGGGATTTAGACATTTGGAATTCATTTGTTTTTCGCATCGTACTGCCTAATTTTGTAATTCTTTGCAGTTTTAAATTGCTGACATTATTATGCTCTTAACTAGTACAATTTAGTATTGTCAGAATTAAAACTAGAATGAAGTGAATGGATCACAAAACTGTAACTGGTATTTGTAAGCAATAAATAATTCCAGACTTTTGCAGATTACTTATTTTCAGTGAATCATGGTTAAGCATGACACACACAGTCATATTATGTTTACATCTGATAATAAATCAGACCATCGTGAACCCAACCAGGCAGTATAACAAGCCTAGGGTGCCTCTATTTCTCATCTTCCATGTGATGACGTCAGCATTGGCAGGTAGAGTGAGTGAGGTTCTATAAGGTGCTGGGCTACACTTTCAGAAACGCTACAAGCTACAGAGAGCTTATTATAATCAATGCCCTCTGTCCTGAAACAAGGGGAACCAAATCTAATTGAAACCAAACCTGAACAGCCAGTTCAGTGTTAAACCTAAATGTTATATAATGCAGTGAAAGCTTTATGGTTATAACTTATAAGTTGCATACATCACAATAACTACAACGATGAATCATAAAAATTGCCTCCATGAATACAACTAGGCAATATTAATGAGGGACTTTGGTGGCTCTACTAAATAAAATAAGCAACGGTTTCGATATGGCTGACCAAAACCTCACAACCCAGTAATCAGCTTTCTTGCCGGACAGAATTGTCATCAACCATCGCCAAATAACAACCTCACTACCTTATCCTAGTCAAACACTCAGGGATTTAGACTGCACGAAGACAACTCTTGAGTCACACGCTTGGTGACTTGTCTGTGTATTCTCTCTGTTCTAAACTACCTAATAACATTTGCCCTAAAGTGATTATCAACTATTTTATAAAGAAACTGGGATAAAAAAATGAAAATGGAAGGAAACAAACAAAAGTGAAATTGAATAATGATTTGGTGCGGCAGCCTTCTTACAAGTTCAAGTCCACAAAGTGCTTTAAGCACTCAGATTTTGTTTAGCATGTACAAAGGGGAAGGCCTACCTACATAGCAACTTCCGATAGAAAGGATGTAAAGAGTGACACTGCATCCTGCAAATGATTTGAGCGAATGTCTTGAGGTATGGGCGCACTGAAAACAGTGTCAAAGCAACTTAACTGAACATCTCGTGTTGGGCCTTCACTCATATCAAGCAAAAGCAAGTTGCAAATCTCATCTGCCATCTTTGAATACGTGACCCTGTAAAACATTGGTAATAATGTCAAGTGATTTCACCCAGCAATTATGCACCAAAAAGAAGCATAAATATTTTTCAACTGATTTATGTATAGATGATTACATTCAATTATATATACTATAAAAAGTCTGTCCAACAATGTAAAAGTTCAATGCAATATAGTTCATCAGTCCCCAATAAAGGGGAAATGAGGAAAAGACATTTAAATGAGAAAAAAATTGAGAAATAAAGAAATAACTAAATGAGCATTACTAACCAATTTCACCGTGGAGAACGAAAAAGAGATGCTCAAGGTGTTGTTCAAGAAGCCATATATATTTCTTAAAACAGTTTTATAAGTTGTTGCCATTGAGTCAGTCATCCAATTTCATCTAATTTGTTGAACTTCTTCCAATTAGTGAGAAACAAAAGAATCATAATAAAGCAAAGCATGTACAACATGTACAGATGCCCCAACATCCAATGCCGAGATAATGCAGGTATTTTCTCCATTAGATATATACATATACATACGAAGCACACATAACCATTTGAACAGTGTTAAAAGTTTAGTTTACAACGTGCCTCAATAGCTAGACCTAAAACCTAAGTAGCATAGATACGGATACGTGTCCGTATCCGACACGATACGTGGACAAGTCAAATTTTTTTATAGTATATGGACACGTGATGGACACATTATTATTTTAAATATTATATATATGCATAATAATAAGAAATGGATGAAATGCAAATAATATAGGTTCAAAAATAAAAATTTAGTCAATCCAAATCCAAACAAAGTTTCATAATCAAATTACAATGCAAATAAAAATGAACTAAATGTTCTCATTCATCTCCATCAAGTCATCAACACTATCCACTCCAATGTTTTCCACATCAATATCATCATCATCATCAAACAAAACCGACTCCAATAGTGGTTCATCAAGTGAAAGTTCGGCAATCTCAAGTCTTCCAACATTGGTGTCCTCCAATGAATCAAATCCATCACCTCCAACATCCCACATTTTAGTTTCACCTTCATTGTAGTTAGGGCTTTGCCTTGCTAAGAGGCAAAGATTGGTATGCACAAAAACCAAATCTTCTGCTCTTTGTGGTGTTATCTTGTTCCTCTTCAAAGAGTGAATGAAATTGTAAGTACTCCAATTTCTTTCACAACATGAGGAAGAATGAGGTTGACCTAGAAGCTTGAAGGCAATGCCTTGAAGAATTGGTGCCGAAGATCCATGGACCGCCCACCATGTAATTGGCTCCATTAAAGACCTATCCTTGATTGCATCTCCGCTTCCAAATTCAGCCATACACATAGAAAAATTGGCAAATTCTATGTTAACCTTTCTTCTTTCATCTTCATTGGCAAAGTATCGAATGAGACAACTTTTCCTTTCATTTGTAATCTCTAAATCTTTATGAGGAGCAACACGACTAGGTTCTTCATTAAGACATTCCGCACTATAATACCTAATATATAAATTAATATGCATAAGCTTATTTTTCTATTGAATAAATATTAAATATAAATATTTGGAGTGGAGTGGAGTGGAGGGATGAAGAGCGGAGTCCGGAGATGATCTCGCCCTAATTAGTTATTTGTTGCTCAATGTCCAATTTACCCCTCGTATCTTGTTTATTTTCGTGTCCTACCCAGATACTCACGTATCCAACTAAAATACGCGCGTGTCCGCAGCGTGTCCAAATAAGATACGCGTGTCCGATCGTATCTCAGCGTATCCGATACGCGATACGGAGCCAAAATGGCGTGTCCGTGCTTCATAGCCTAAAACCTAATTTATGAACAGTACACCACAAGGGCGACAGTACACAACAAAGTGGGGGTACTAGAAGTCTATGAGATAAAAAAGAATAATTACACTGAATATCTCAAAATATAACCGAATCCAAAAGGAAAAGTGATGATACCATCACTTTCTAGGGCCATGTAGATGCCCTTAAACTACTAATAGACATGCAGTGAAAATGTTACAAAATATAAAGAAAATGGTTACTTTTATGCATGAAACATTGATCAAAGGTTAAGCATACCTCACATCCATTGGTAGCCTGGCACCCCAAACAGCCAAAGACTTGTTTAACTGACCAAGAAACTCTCTGGAAGCAGCATTTTTGCTTTCAACAGAATCCTGTAATAGATAGTGCAGAGTGAAGAACTCATTTGAGAAAGAAACATAACAATTATTTTGCCCTATAGCATCAAGTTAGATCTACAGTTTAACAAAGATGTGGCAATATTTCATAGAGGCTTCAATCTATCTCCATCTCGTACGAAATCCACGTCTATTTCTAGCCTCCTGCTAACCAAATAAGTAGGAAGAGCAAGACCCCAAACTATCAGGCAGACGTACCATTCGATAGATGCTACATATTCATTACTTTACTTTCCGATTCCCAGCCAAATATAGAAAACAATAGTATGAGCATAACATAATACTAAACTTAAACTATGACAAGCCGCAACCTTAAAGAACAAACAAAACTATCAAGATTAGTGTTTGACATAATTCAATTGGTAGTTTATATATTGCAAGGTCGATCATGCTGCAAATTTACCCAATACTTAGAATTCCTGCGTTATCAAATATTACAAGTTGTAATACCAGTTACTCATGGCATCATCAGTACGAAATCATGTCTATTTCTAGCCTCCTGCTAACCAAATAAGTAGGAAGAGCAAAACACCAAACTATCAGGCAGACGTAACATTCAATAGACGCTACATATTCATTACTTTACTTTCCGACTCCCAGCCAAATATAGAAAACAATAGTATGAGCAATACATGATCCAAAACTTAAACTATGACAAGCAGCAACCTCAAATAACAAAACAGAACTATCAAGATTAGTGTTTGAAATAATTCAATTGGTAGTTTATATATAACAGTGTCAACGATGCTGCAAATTTACCCAATACTTAGAATTACTGCGTTATCAAATATAACAAGTTGTAATACCAGTTCAATATAACAAGTTGTAATACCAGTTCACTCATGGCATCATCAGCTCCCTGCAACGAACTTCTGGTTAGATAGAATGAAATGTAGATGCCAGCTCCCAAGTCCCAATTTTCAATTTCTGATTTGTGGTCCTCCATTGAAGTTGCTAGCCTCCATATATCTGAGTGTTTGTCTGCAATTAGAAGAAAACAAAAATTGTAAAGGTTAATTTCAATCAAACAATCGGAGAAGTGATTTAAGTGAAATTTTTAGTTTGAAACATCAACAATATGGCAATCAATTGATATACATTGCCTATATACAAAAGCAGTAGCTGCTTTTGAAGTCAATAAATCCCCCGGTACAGACAGAGAGATGACAGTAAACTATCTGGTAGATATGATATGTGTACTTATTATGGATGTGTTACAGAAACCTCATCAGTATGTTATATTAAGCACATACACACAGAATAATAGAGTGAGTTGTGACATTCATATTTATCTAGGAAATTTAAAAGAGGGGGAGATAGTACAAAGTAGTTTATAAATCATACCTGACAAGAACAATGTGTGTGCAACAGAAGTTACAAAAATAGAATGAGCTTTCTGCCAGTTTTCACACTCAATAAAGTTTTCAAGAGCCTCTGGAAGATCCCCATAATAATTGAAATAAACTGCCTGCAATCCATCAAAAGAAGTTATTCAACCACCAGCTGTTTGAGTAAGAAGACCAGAAAAACCGATTCAGATTTCTAAAAATTCAGATCAAAGCAGTCACAGATACATAGTGAGTCACTGCGGGAAGGGGATGAAATAAGCATTTCAAACTGAATATAATAGTCAACCATGTAATCAAAATTGTTAGAAAATGTAAAGTTAATTTCCATTTGTTTCCTAAAGGTAACGAAAATATGCTGCAAGTTTGATAAAAGAAAGGACAAGGAAGGGGTTTGGTAACCATTGAACCAAAGAAATGCAAAAACGAAAAAAGAAAAATCACTTACCATAGCCTCATGAAGCCATGCTTTTGGAATACCTAAGTCCTCAATGAATTGGCGTTGTGATATTTGTGAGCTCCAAGAATCACAATACTGGAACAAAATTTCCCGAATTAGATTAGCATGAAGATATGGAAAGTCCTCACAAGGGGCCATGTGAAGGACCACATAGATGGCCCAATGACATTGCCCAAGACACAACAACTGGGAAACAAATGCCATGTCAAGAACATGAAGATCATTGGAATTGATGACTCCAACTGCTTCCAACACAGCACGCTGATGCCAGATAGTATGGTAATCAAGTGGATCATAGGTTGATGAGAAAGCACTGAACATGGTCTTCAGGAAATCAACTTCAATATCTTCGCTGCCATGTAGCATCATAAGGTAATATGATAGGTCACAGCGTTTCACTGCACTCCGATCCACAGTCTCTTCTATATGTCCATCAATATAAACAGGAACAGGGAATGGAGCCTTATTCTCATTAAGAAGATCTTGATATGTGTGGAAAACAATGGGTAATGGAGCATTAGGTGCCAAGTGATACCACATCATCAACCCTAAAAACCTCTTCCAATCAACTTCAATATCATGAAAAGCACTGTGGACATCACCAGCAAGCAACTCATAAAGCCTTATTCTATCTTTCTCAATGAAACTCAAATCCAGTCCATTGATCCTCCAAAGCTCAAGCTGTTGTGCAATGTCAGAACGATTAACCACAGACCCACCAGATTGACTTAACAAACAAGCCAATCTCACATCTCCCTGAGAAGCAGCCAGTTCTACAGCTTTATCCAGCTGCCGCCCACTCAGAAGTAATAATATCGATTCCAGATAATTGGACTCGTTTAAGGAGATGATTTCTTCTACTCGATCATGCACATTTTCTTGCAACCAGTAACTAAACTCGGCCCTCCTAATTAGAGGAAATGCTTCCAGGTCGGTTTCTTGTGAAGGGGGCCTCTCATCCTGCACCATTTCTTCCTCATCATCAGCCCCATAAGATTCCAGTTTCCCACCATTTTCCCTTTCAGAGAAAAGAACTTTTATCAATTCCCATATCATAATTTGATGTGTCAAAACCAAACAAGCAGATGAAGATAAACCAGAAACCTCCAGCTGCCTCTCAATAATATCTACATAGCTCCTGCAAATATGTGATAGCATAAACCGATTTGAAACAAGCTTCTGAAGTCTCAGACTGAAGGATCCAATTTCAATTTCTTTTGATTCATGATATAGTCCCTTGTGAAGCTCCAATGGAGAAGTAATAGCTGTTTCAACATATTCTGCCCTAACCTTGTTACTTTCATCTCTGACAACATTGTCAATAGCAACCTTCTCTATATTAATTACAGATGACAGCACCCTTTGAGAACCATTACTGCCTATTGGTGTGCCAGAATGGACAAGAACTCCATTTGGGCCCCATCCTACTCGAAATGACCTACCCATAAACAAAGCTGCATCAACTATGTTGCGAGAATCTTTTGTAGTTACTGGTGTCTCTCTATTGAGATCAAGCTTAAAACCTTCTTTTAGTGTCTTCAGTGGCAAGGCTTTGTTTTCCTGTGCCATTAAAATGGCACCAGGAGAGTTTGAGTCAAAACTACCATGCTTGTACTCAAGCAATGCTAGTGGGGTCTTTCGCACAGCTGGTAGAGAAGATCGATTACTAACCCTTTCAGCATTTTGTAAAGGAGATCTCGAGAAGTCCTTACCAAATGATGGATTATAATGTGAAGGTAATTCTTTAAAATCCTCAGCTTTCTCCTCCGTATCAGAAAACATCAACATTCTCATTTCCTGCATCTTGACGGGGTCAAGCCCAAGATGAGCAGGACGAGAATGCGAAAGCACAATCCCAGTAGGATCCATCTGGTTTTCTTCATCAGACATCTCAGTATGGTTTAATTTCGGAGAATCTCCACCTACATCAGAATCTTCCATCATCATATCTTCTTCATCTTCATCAATCAACCCAAATCTACTAAAATGGTTAACAAAGAATTTCCACTCCCCATTTTCCGGATTAAATGAAACAAAATGAGCTCCTTGTCCCTCCACTCTGTGTCTCAATATTTTCACAATATGTTCTTTCTGCCTCTGGTCAACACACAGCAGTCTTGTTTGTAGCACCAGAGTTACTTCAGCAGGCTTGTTAAGGCCCTGGCCAACCAAAGGCTTGGTACTCTCGTCTTCATATACAATCACCTCATGCCTGCAGAATTTCACAATTTTATTTAACTCCAAACACCTAACATCTGTCTCCCCAGGATACTTGACAGCTCCGTAACCAAACCTCCCAACCGTAAAGTCCAAAACTCGGCTACAATAACCAGGATCCACACATTCTCGAGCAGCCAATTCCTGAAAGGAAGGCTGCATATAGTAATCAACCACTTCAAGAGTCGGTAGGTAGCCTAACAAACCGCTATTACCATAATGATGATCTATTCCTAACATCTTACTATTATCATCCAATCCTAATGAACCCCTAGTTGTGTAATACCGATCTTCCTTCTCTGTATTCATTGGCGATGCCAAGCTCCTGCTATCAAACAAAACAACACCATCCCCTTATTACAAAATTGTTTCATAATAAACAAAGGGTTATGACTATCATATGATTCCAGGATTCATCAAACTCTCACCAACCAATAAATAAAAGTACCCCCATTTTCCTTGTATTAAATTCGAATTTCGATACAGTATAACAAAATTGAACTAAAATCTCTAGCAGAGTCAGGGTCATTGATATTTTAACTTTACCTAGTAATGCAGTGAGGTAGCGGAGAGGGAAAGTTGTGGTTGATTTTCCTGGATTTGGTGCTTGGCTCTTTCATAAAGTTGACATTGTGACATCTGGGCCTCTTCTTATTATCACCCAATTGCAACATCAATACAGAATCCATATCTCTCGGAGATACCTGGTCTCAGAGTACCTGCATTTTAAAGAGAAATACGATGAGACCCATTACCGAATTCAAACATCAGAAACAAGCAAACGAAGAGCATCTCTTTCGCTTCAGAAACCAAAGAGAGCATAACAACTACAATAGATACAGAGAGAGAGATTTGAAGGAGAAAGGTAATCATACGACTCAGGGAGCAGGTAGAAGAGCAAAGAAATCAAAAATCAAGCTGAGCGTCTCGCTAACTCCACTCTTTGTATCCTCAACCCGTCTAATATCATCAGAAAACACGAGGAAAAGAAATACACGTCCACCTCACCCAAATCTAATTTTTGATTTTAGGGTTGCTCACCCTGTTTTTAGGGTTACTGCTCGCCCAAAAGAAAATATACTATTTAAAGAAAAAATTGTTGTATATGTATATGATATTATGTTAATTATTTATAATAATTTATATATTTGATCACTCATTTATCAATATTATATCATCTAATGTCGATCATTTACGTGTGTCGTATACATACACGACAGTGTATTAAAAATACTCTGCATTTAATGACCGTCATACTTATCAAATTGTTTTTTTAAGTCAAATATGGCTTAATTAAGCCAACAAAAATAGGAAAAACAATAATTATATAAGACTCTACTTCTGCTCCTAACAATTTTTCTCAGCATCAAAATCAAATTAGATAGTCAAAGCAATTAGCTTCTTCTCTTAGAAGATGAATTTCAGAGCTTATGCAGTCACACGAACAATGAATTCAAAAACGGGAATATTATTGTGATTTGTAAAAATTAGAATCAAATTACTATTCTCTTTTTCCCCTCCTTATTTTCTTCTGTAGGCATGCATTTTTGGCACTTTCACCAGCTCTTTATGAGTTTTTCACGCTTTAGTTTGCCTTTGCCACGTCTACGTCTTGACATCCAAACTGATGTATTAATCTGAGGGTCTTACTTCTAAAACACCTTCATGTGCACTTTGGAGCGCACTTTCACTACAAGAAGGAACAAAGGCAACACTTGTGTGGCCTTTGATGCTGTTGCAATCTCCTAAATCTCCCTTAATTGAAGCAAGTAGAGAGACTTGGGAGAATGCAACACCCTCAAAGACTACACACACTTTGTGTGGCCTTTACTCCTTGTAGTGTTTTTAAAATATTGGTGTTGATAACTCAAAACTCCCATTTTCTTTCTTGATAAAAAAATAGTGGTCACTCCATCAACTTTCATGTGCTCGACAGTTTACTCTAATATCTTTCAATTTCAATCGGTCACTCCATTAACTTTCCAATGTCACACAATTAGGTTCATCCGTTAGGTGGCCGTTAAACCATGCCGTTAACTTTAATTTTTAATTATTTTTTAGATAATTTGGAACTTTCAAAAATCATTAAAAATAGCTACGATATCCAAATGATTTTCTGAAAAATCTTACGAACTCGTAACGGCGTCTATGTTAAACTCGAAAGACAAAACTTGTCAAACTAAAAGTTTGAAAATAATTTTTAAAAGATACTAAAATTTAAAGATAGAATAATAGAAACTGAAATAAAAATAGGTCCAAATATATTTTTCTTCGAAAAATAGAAAATGTTACAATTTAACATTCCCTATTATAATTACTAACTTATACATTAGGGGGTGTTAAATTGAAACATTGTCTACTTTTTGAAGGAAAATATATTTCGAGTTTTCAATTTCTATTTTCAAAAATTATTTTCAAACTTTTAGTTTGTCAAGTTTTGTTTTTCGAGTTTAACGTAGACGCTGTTACGAGTTCGTAGGATTTTTCAGAAAATCGTTTGGACATCAGAGCTATTTTTTATGATTTTTGAAATTTTCAAATTATCTAAAAAATAACTAAAAATTAAAGTTAACAGCAATATTTAACGGTCACTTAACGGAAAGACCTAATTGTGTGACATTAGAAAGTTAATGAAGTGACCGATTGAAATTGAAAGATATTGGAGTAAATTGTCGAGCACTTGAAAGTTAGTAGAGTGACCAGTATTTTCTCCAAAAAAACTCAACACTCTATTTAGACCAATAATGTAGTCAATTATGTTATATCTATTATTTTATTTTTCAAAGAAAACAAATTCTATTCACCAGGGTTAATATTCAATGATGAATATTTTATTAGTATGAATCAATTTTAGCCAATGATTTGTGGGTCCAAATTCCATATAATATTATCCATCTACATTCTATTAATAATCAACAAGCGTACAAGTAAAGAAAGGTAAAAGATTTGGGTAAAATCAGGAATTTGAAAAACATGAGAAAGAGAGTAGTTGATGTCTGAAAAGTGACAGATTTGTTGTTTTCACATATTTGACATGATTAAAGGTATGAAGCTTTGAGATGGCGTATAGGCCTATGCCTTGGCCAAAAATAACGTGTTTAGTCATCATACATGGAGTATTACAAGTTTTTAATTTTTTAGACAAGACGACAATTAGTTATATAGCGTAAGGAAAGAAAGCTTTTGATTTTGGATTCCTGCTGAGAGTCAGTAGTGCTAGGCACATTTAAAACCATTTTCTCTTTAAATTCAGATAACTCTAAGACATCATACAGAGTAGAAGAAACTTGGTTGAGCAATTGATGATGAAAAGTACGCTATGTGAAGAAGACTTAACAACAAAACATGTGGCACACCTCCTTGAGGGAGCGGTGTCGTGCGTCTCCTATGCTTGGAAGAGACGAAACTCGACATAATCATGTAATGTTTTCTAATGATAATGTGAATAATACACTTCTAGAACCATAACAGACAATAAAAAATACTTTCATTACTTGAAAAATTCTTCGACATTATGCCAACGATTTCATCGAGGTCTCGAATTGCAAATACTAGGGACACTGATACGACCATTAATTACATATAGCTTGGAATAAAAATCAAAGACTCATCAATGACGTCAAAGTCATAGACATCTAGAGCTGGATCCAATAATATAAAGTTCGTGTATGAGAATGACATTCTTGTCCTCATTTTTGATTTTCTGTACACTCTTTATATGCATTCACGACTTAAGAATGAGCTTTACAATTCTTGAACCGGTGATCCAGAAATCTACAGCGGTTGCATTGTCTTGAGCTGGTGTGAGAAATCTTGACATGTTGGTGTCTAGACCGGGAGCGCCACCATTATGACTGGTTGTGCCTCCCCCTCATTTCTAGATATCAGCATGACTTCTCTTACCTTTGTAGTGACCCACATTGCCTTTCCCACACTAAGGGTTAGTTCTACGGATGTAGGCTAATGCGTTGATCTTATAAGCATATATGCAATTCTCATTTGTAATAGTTTGATCAAACTCAAATCTTGTTGGAGGGCTTAGAAAACCTGTTGAGGATCAAATCTACTAAAGATCATGGATCCAAATGCCACAAATTATCATCGATGACATGTAGTCAAACAAGTGGTAATCAATCCACATTACTAATAACTCAATAAGGAGAGTTATGGACGTTTCGAGAAACGCTCCATGAGGTAAATTCCACAGAACTTCGTGGTCATTACTTTTTGCACATGTCGATGGCACCTCAAATACTTTATATCTTGGCATGTAGGCTTCTTAGTCTTGAGGTCAAAATATGTGGTGTAGTCTTTTCCAATGAAAAGTTCCATTGATAATTAGCAAAAATCTATCTGACATCGAGTATGTCAATACTCGAATGAGCAAAATGTTACTTTGCTCTTGCATACAAAACTAAGCTGCTATGAGACTCGATAGAGATCACAAAACAATGCTTCATTGGTTTGTCCTATGGATTGGTACTATATAATCTGATCTTTAAGATTGATACTATATAATCCACAATAATGTCGCGGATGATACTACAGAATCCGAACTTGTAGGATTGATACTACCCAATCCCTAAATAATAAGACCAATGTTGATACCACACAACGCGGACACAGGAAATGCTCTTAGTTTTGGGATTTTGGTACCTGCAATGACACTGATCCAAACATAGAACGAGGTAGGAGAAGACACTTTATCACCCCCCCTCGAGTTATAGATGAACTTGGAAATAACTAGAATATAAAAACTTAATTGCTAGTTTGTCAAATAGATTGCATTTATAGTAGCGTTTTGCAATTTACATGCTTAATTCCATTGTGTTACAGTCGTTGTATAGACTGACTTGATATCCTATCACTATTGGGGATTATAACTTCCTCTTTGACGCATAAACCAAGTCATACACATGTCGAATATCCAAAAACATATAAGTGATTGTTATGTATTTTACTGAAATAAATCTATTTTTTAATAGAGGGCCGATGCGGTTGCCCTCAAACCATGAATAATGAAACGGTTGGATACAATTGTATTTATATTAATTTATATGTTGAAATAGTTTAATTATACATATATATAATATATTATGAGTAGATCATTTTCACAAATGTTAAGCCATATTAAAAACCCTAAATGCATTCATAAGTGTGATTTACCAACTATGAACTTAAACGGTTCATGTTTACAGATTTGGTTCTTTCATAAATTTGATCTAGTTTGTTACTTTGACGATCACAAATTTTATTGAAAATTGGTATAAGTGATCTATTCGTATAGACATAAAAACTGAATAGATGAGATGCCAAAATGTAATCAAAAAATGACCATAAACCAAAGACTTTAACTAATCCTTGCTCATTATAGGGAGATCCTCATTGAAAGAGCGATGAATATGAAGAAAATAGACATAAACCCTAGATTTTGAGTGGCATAATGGTGGTTACTTTAGTCCTTGTCGGTAAGAGGACGTCTTCAAGCATCGTGGGTTCGTCAGTGATAGAAGCATAAAACGCGACGATTTTAGAGTTTAACCTTTACACTTGCTTGGTTATTCTCACTTAAAAAGTCAGTTTTAACTTTGTTATTTTCTTAGGTACTTCGTGGAGTAAGATAATGCAAGTATTAGCTCAAATGATGCAAGCAAGGCTTCCAATATGAAGTAGAGATGTCAAGGACGAATTTTGATCATTCATATGGTCAAAAATATCAAGGAAACTTAATGGAACCACTTCACTAAAATAGAAGCTGCAAACACAAAAAGCTGAAAACTGCATGCTGCTTATTTTCTTCAGATTTCAAAGAATTTTTCGGGCACTAGGATGACGTTTTCTCTGGAATTTGTCTTCAACAAAGTTCAAGATCTGATTGAGTACTACAGTTTAGAATCAAGAATCATCCAAAAAGACGAAGGCATCTAGAAGTTATGAAGCTCCAAAGTTGGACAGAAAATCAGCAATTCCAGGAAAGCTGTGCAGTAGTCAAGTTTGAGGCAGTTTTTGAACTGGATTTCGAGAAACTTTCTTGGGGTTTCTTGCACGATTTTAAAGAGAGATAAGAACCAAGCCCAGTTGGTTTGTGGAACACGTACAAAGAGAAGCTCAAATATTAATCCTAGTCAAAGAATGAAACATAGTCTGAAAAGGAAGTTGTAAAGACTTGGAGGCTATAAAACTAAACCCTAGCATCAGAACTAGAGCTCTTCTTCTTTTTGAACGACATCTAAGCCATTTTACTGCATATTATCATCAAGTTGTTGCCACACAAGAGTCCATCAAGGGGAAGCCGCCAAGATCATCAACTCTTCTTCGATTTCACAGTTTTCTTCTTCCCTTTGTACTCTTTAATTTCAAACCATTTTTTGTATGATTTTGTAGCCATGTGTGGCTGATTTCTCTTTAGTTAGGGGTGGAGGTTTGAAGCCTCGAATTATGCAATAAACCTTGTTTCAACTTTGATTTCATAATTGTTTAGTTATGATTCGTCTATTTGGTTTTGTTTTATAGAGAAGTTTTGCTTGTTTATGTTCATGTTTGGTCAACATAGAATATTATGAACTTGTAATTAGGGCTAGAATTAGGTTGTTTAATCTCCTAAACGGTTAATACGACTTTGTTCAAAGTAGTAAAACCTATAGGACAATAGGTGAAACCAAATAAAAATACTTGCATGCTAGGTAGGCGTTCCACACTAGTTTTGTATACTTTTTCAATCAAACTTCTACGGATCTTCTTAATGCTTAGGATAATATGTTGATAGGATATGTGTTCTATACATTGATCTATTATTTCAAAGGCTTTGGTAACACTGCGTCATATTGCTTTAAGTATTTAAGGGAAGTAATAAGAATTTATATAGTACGTTCAAGGTTTATTCTTGATTGAACCTTTTCATAACTTGGTAATTGAAATCTTGGTTATGTTACATTATTTTGCAGCATATTCGGTGGTGAATTTCCAAAATCTCTAACCTCATCTTTATCATATTTTTCAACATAGAATCATTCTAGTTTTCTTATTTTGTTCTCTGTTTTTCGTGTTTTATTTAATATAGTAAATCAACTCCAAATCACCTCAAATTTTGTGTTTATATTTCTCTTTGTGTCTAGTATAGGTCTGTTAAATTTCATAATTTTCTGAGTCGTGTAGCTTATGTAGTTAGATGTGTTTTCGTCTGTTGTTCGATAGGAACAGTAGACATTTTTGTGACATTGTTTTCTTTGTGCAAGATTAAATACCCTCAATTCGTGACATCGAACAATCTCTGTTTCATTATACTACAATTGACAATCTTTTACAAGGTTAAATTGTGAGGCTATTTTAGCGTGAAATAAAACAGAGATCTTAAATTGTGATGCTATTTTAGCGCGCTGTTTGACCTTATCTAATTCTTAAGCATATGCCATCCTTGTACACTTTTAGTCTGGTACACAACATAGAGATATATACAATCTTAGATTCATACCTTATTATTAATTAAACATGTCGTCCTTGTTCATGTTTTGTTATGTTAATAGAACTCTGTAGTTGTTTACTTATAAGGATATGTATTCAAGGATATATTGTCTTTGTAGAAAATACGAGAATCGTCGTGGTTTATTTGTAATAGATATTGTGTGAGAGCATCTTTGAGATTATGGATTTTATTAAAAGTATAAGATATGGGATAAAAATGATGAGTATGGATTATGATGACACCTAGTTAACCCAGCCCATGAATTATCAAACAAGGATCCTTTTAACTTCACTTTAGTCAACTTTAGAAGATTCTTATACCAAAATGATAGGGTTAGAGATGAACCATTCATCTTAGCATCTCAAGCACATCAGGTGTTGTATACTGATCCTTCGGGAGAAGGTTGGATAAACTAGGCAACATGCCCGCGCCATCGCGGGTTGGTCCTATCAAGATACATAACAACACTTGATAAAACAATTTCGACAGTGATAAAGAAGCGAATGATCAAAAACATTATCTTCTAATCGGAGTGAAATTAAAAATAGGCTAAGTACCCGAGTTTCTAACATGAAAGGCAAATAAGAAAACGAAATACCAATGTCGTAAAATGATCCCAAAGCAAACATTGTATACCTTTTGAAACACATTCATAAGGTCACGAAGAATGTAGAGAATACAGAAGAGCATAGAATGCTTTAAAGCTGTTTTGACATCTAGAAAGATACAATAAAAGATGTACCGCTTTCAGATTTAGAAAGAGAACATAAATTTATCCATCTAAATAAGTACATGATGAAAACATATGACAAACATACAGAATTTGAATAAAGAAAGAGAGCCAAAAATAGGAGCATAATAAGCTCTACTAATCTCTACTTATTGACTAAAACACACAGAATTTTAATTTAGAGATCATATTTTTCTCTACATCCTCCAACACCACTTGAAAATCAGATGCCAATTTTACCAGCTAAAAAGAACCTCAGATCAATAGCCAACCCAGCTAAAAAAGAACCTCTTATGCTTATGTTCATGATATGAACCCTAATCACAAACCAATTTCAGAACCACAAAACAAAAGAAGCAATCATAGTCTCAGTTTTAGATCGACCCATTTAGATAAAACCATAACAGAAACCAAATTCATGTTACCATTGGCAAAAAATTCCTCTGACAAACTCACCCATCAAACAAACTCAAACCCATTCCTCAATGCAATTGAGCTTCTCTATTTAGAAGGAAAGAGAGTTGTGGCTCCCTACTTGATCAAGAGCCAAACCATTTTCACATTTCTCATCAGAATCTTTTTTACATATACAACCTCATTGAAGCTCTTTTCTTCTTCTCGGTTTCTTTCTGTTCAAATTCAAACTAAAATCAAATCTCACTGACATCCATTGGACCAAGCATATAGACACTAATATGCAACAACCAAATGCAGTACAAATTCTGTAGTAATTGTAGGACAAAATAGTACATGTTCAAAGATGAAAAGGATTCGCAACTGATTAGAAGAACAACCAAAAGCAAAACATAAATACGATTGAATTAGATGAAAATAAATTCAGAAAACCAAACCACAGAACCCACCTTCCTTCTCATGCCTTTGACAAACCCAAATAAATCCTCCTGCATCATTGAAACCCCCAAATCATTATCCATCTGTATGGTTTCTCCCGAAATCCTGATCTATTCCGCCGATGCTTTAGTCCCAATCACTGGCTCAAACACCTAACACAAAAAAATAGCAAAAAATCAAAAACCACACAAACACAAAAAACCAATCGAATCTGCCCCAAAAGATAGGATCTTTCATCGTCAAAAAGTTGAAGACGGAGGCCAGCTCCCACCGGTTTCGAAGCTTCACAATCTTATCCTGATTCGGTTCCTCCTCGTCCAAAGCCACCATCTTTACTTCTTACTCCGCCAGTCGCTTTTGTTTTCTGGCGAGGACCTCCGTCATAGGCTGTCACGTGGCTGGACCGCCGAACCCCGACCATGACACAGAGAGAGAGAGAGGGGTGTGAAATTGCTCATCAGCCATTTCTTCTTCTCTCAATTGGGACTGCATGTCACACCCCGAATCTTGTGAAGTTAATAAAAGTTACCTTTCACAGAAATTCACGAGTTACCGAGGATTTTTAATTGCGATCGGTAATTCGATAAGTTATCGCTCGAGTTAATTTTCGAGTTTTTAAAAGTACTCCAAATACCCGAATTGACGACTCGATGTTGTAGTACGTGTCGACACGAGTCTCCCGGTATTTTCGGATTATTTTTCGGAGCTTCGGTTCATTTTCTACGGATTTTCGAAGGTTTCGGTAACTTTTAAATTATTAATCCGGTAAATCAGTTTTACCATTTACCCTTTTTCTTTTTACCTTCTTTTAATCTGGACCGTCAGATCTTTCCAAGATCTGATCTGAGCCGTTGATCTTTCTATAAAAAGGGTAGAGAGGTTTGACCCGAGTCAAACACCCAACTCGGCGTTGACCCGAGCCAACCACTCTCCCTCTCCGCTCTCGGTCTGCAGCCTTGCCACCTCCATCTCCGGCGCGTCCGGCCACCCCACACCGGCGCACTACCACCAAAATCTTCCTCTCTTTCTCCTCTTTAAAACCCCCTTACCAATTCATTCTAGTTTTCGGTTTGGGAGGAGATTGGCCGACGAAGAACTCGATGGTGCTCATCGGAGTTGAGCCAATTCAGGCAACCTCTTGGCTCGACAAGGGTAGGTGTTTGTTCCCCTCTTCTTTTCCGTCATTCTTTTGCCTTGGGAGTTCGATTTGGAGCCCTAATCGGATGAACTCCAATTCTGGATATTTCTGGGTTTTTGGCAGAGGACCACCGTGGGATTTCTGCTGGGCTTAGCAGCGGAAGCAGCAAGGTAGTGGTGTTGGTTGGAGCTGGAGGAGCTGCTGGGGTGGTCTTGGAGGTGGTGGACAGTAGTGAAGCTGCTAGGGGTGGTTGGTTCGAGTGGAAGCACAGAGCAGAGGGTAAAGCTCCATTCCTTTTGTTTTGGTCAGCTACTGTGTTGATTGGTGTTGTTGGATATTGATGTTGATTTGTTGTTTTCCTTGTCTTGTTGTCGAGAACTTGGTGATCGAAGGAAACGGGGAAACTCTGGCAAAATTCCGGCAAAGATGCCGGAATCCGGTAACGATTCCGACGGCAGTAAATCCGGCTGAGATGCCGAGGTAGTCTTCAATCACTTTAAATGTGTCGTTTTCGTTTAATAGGGTTAAAGTGTCGTAAATCGGAATTTACGTAAGAAAACGAGTAAAAAACGGAAACTAACCGTAAATTGGGAACTTTCCATTTTAGGAAACCTTCTATGTTTGGAAACCTGCTAAATTGGGAAACTTTCCATTTTGGGAAAGTTTCCATTAAAGGAAAGTTTTCACTTTGGAAAAAGATGCATTTTCAGAAAAATGGTTAAAGGGTTGAAGTTCAATGAAGTTGGACACTAGTTGGTTAAATGGGTAAAGTGCTAAATTGTTATCGGAAAATTGATAACTGGAATTTTTGAGAAAATGTTAAATCGGTAAATCGACTCGAGGTTAAATATATTGGTTAATATGACACGTTAGGTGTCCATAGTAATTCAACGACTTATTACGTGACACCCTAACGTCAAGTTAAAGTAATAAAGGAAAGTTCGGAAGCTGAGTCGGACTTCCGGTAAATTGAGTTAAGGGTCGATAACCGGAAAAGAAAGTCAAAAAGGTTAAAGTGCTATAAGAAAGGAACTTGGTCAACATGTGGTCAAATAGGATTTCCTGGTCAAACTAGGAAAAGACCAAGTCAACTGTGGTATGACTAATGTGATGATTTGTTGTACAGTCTCTGGTCGGACGTGAGACGGGCTCGACTACGCGGGTAGTTCGAGGGTTTCGCTCGAGGAGCTTTCCGAGCGGGAAGGTCACAATAGTACTGTGAGTGGACAGATTATTTTATTTAAATGATTGCATGCCCTAATTGTTGATATAATTGCATGGTTTTTATGATTGTTCGAGTATGATATATTCCTCGGGTGCTCGGATATTATATTTGGATTTATGCTTATATGTCGAGGAATAGATTTAGTTATTTGTTTGGGAAGAGTATTCGAGTAAAGTATTGTTGGGAATTTCCTTTATGGGTTGTCCAAAGATTATGCTAGCTAGAGTAGTGTGAGGGCGCTACTAGAGCTCTTAGCTCCGACCCTAGCCTGAAAGGTCAGGCAAATTACGTAGTGCACTATGAGGGTTGTCCATCACCACTTACCTAGAGCTCTTAGCTCCGACCCTGGTCTGAGAGGACAGACACGCCTGAGATGTCAGGTGGATATTCTAAGGGTTGTCCATCACCGTTTACCTAGAGCTCTTAGCTCCGACCCTGGTCTGAGAGGACAGACACGCCTGAGATGTCAGGTGGATATTCTAAGGGTTGTCCATCACCGTTTACCTAGAGCTCTTAGCTCCGACCCTGGTCTGAGAGGACAGACACGCCTGAGATGTCAGGTGGATATATTAAGGGTTGTCCATTACCGTTTTATATAGCTAGCATAGCGTGAAGGCGCAACCAGAGCTCTTAGCTCCGACCCTAATCTGAGAGGCCCGACTTATTGTGTTTGTGAATATTACTCTTCCCATAATCCTTACTTGTTTATCTTATCATGCAATCGTGGAATATTTGGTGTTTGTGGGCATGCATAAATGATGTTTAAATCAAAACATTTTTGGGAGAGCATTAAAAGAAATAGAGTTTTATATTTGATTTTCGTCCACTCACTCTAACAGTTTTTAAATGTTTCTCCCCTGGGCCTTTCGTTTTTAAATGCCCAGTGATGCAGGGTTCTTGAGAGGAGGTCGAGCGCGTACGAGAGTCGAGGCATAGTCGATCATTCCGTTGCTGCGTAAAATTCTTTGGGGTAATCATCTCTGTAGACTGCTCTGACTAACCCGGTTTAGTTAGTTTAGTAGGAAGGGTTGGCCATTTCAAAGGGGTTTCGGTAAGTTCCCTTGAGGTGGTCCCCGCAGGATTTACTTCGGGTTAAAAGGGTCTAACCTGGGGTGGTCCTGTCAATGGTATCAGAGCATTAGGTTATCGTTTCCTGTTACTACCTCATATACTTGGTATCACTTAGTGTCTATAGAGTGATGGTCCGACCGCGGCGGATCCATCGGCATTTTATGCTTGGACGCTTAGTGTTTATTGAGGATATGAGTTAGTACTTCCTGATTGAGATATGGACCGAGTGGTCCTATAAACGATCGAATCTTCAAGACTATGCCTCAGTACGCCGACCTCACTATGAACTCCTGTAAGGAACAAGGTAAGCTCGTTACGTTTATATGTTTATGTGTTCCCCATTGATTTATTGAGATTTGAGTTGGGGATCGAGCGGAAACTCACGTTGTTTAACGTTTGAGCTTTATGTGTGAGTACTCGGTGGTGAAACGGTTAATTCACACCTGAAAGGCTGCCATGGTTGTTGGCAGGGATGTTGCAGAAACCTAAGGCGAGGCTTTAGTGTTCGAGTTATGAGACTCTCAGCAGTGGAGAGTCGTACGAGTTAATGAAAGAGATTTCATCCTGCCATGAAAGGATGAAAGGATGAATATTGAGTTTTGACGATTGTCACGACTTTGTTGAGGTTCGTCATTAGTGTGGTTTTGGAGAAACCAACGGACTTATGGAAGTGGAATGACTCAGGGAAAATGAGTGTAGTCATTTTGGGATCAATGGACTTGTTTCGGGTGACGAGTCCATGATGTGACACTGCTGGAAATGTTAAGGACGTACAGGCTGGTTTGGTCCCTCGATGCTTTATGGGACATCCACTGGAACTAATGGCTTGGGTCACCTTTGGTGCTGACATTGTTGTCGACAGCTACGACTAGAATCTCTTCGCTCCAGCCACCCATGATTGGGGTACTAGAAAGATTTGAATTGTTAGTGAGTCCAAGCGTGAATTGGATTGTTGGTGACAATGGTCATTGGGCCATTTATCGTGAAGGTAGAAATTAAATCGTGTCACCAGATCTTGGGGCTCATGTCAACTATAAGGTGAGTTATCCACCTGCGGTCAAAGTGTTGTAATTAGTACACCAGTGGAGGAGTCTCCAGGTTGGCTGTATTAGAGATCGATTTTCAGATCGAGAAAGCGTTACTTGTGGTAATTAAAGTTAAGTGGTTCCGGAATTTTAAGGAACACGTTGGAAGTGGCAACAAGCCACCGGGTCATGGACCAAGAGTGTTCGGGGTACCGGGGATAGTGATACGAGCCTTGATGGACTTGGTATTATTGTGGTGTAGGAACCAGTAGTTGTGCAAACGGCACTGTTTGACGGCTGAAGATGTACCTGGGTATACCCCACATGAGCACGTGTACCCTCCTGTGTAAGGAAGTGGTAAAGTGAAATTTGGGTAGCACATGCGGGAAAGGAGTAATTATTTTATACAGCTGTGTGGACAAAAAGGACACCAGGTAAGTGACTAAGGCTGGTGATGACGTTATTTTAAGAATTTCTCATGAGTTCCATTTAGTGAGAACGGAGATTAAAGACGTTTGGTTGGAAGTTTCTGTACAAAACGTCCAGTAGATGGCCTAACCAGTTAAGTATATGTCGGAAGTGGGTTATTGTTGTCGCTCCGACTTTTATGATGGTTAGCGAGATCATTAAATGACGTTAGTAGGTGGTCGGATGTTTTCTGAGATAAGTACACGGAAGTGGTGAAGTGACAGCAGTGAGACAAGGTCTACTGAATCTTTGAATTTGAGTGAGAATGTTTGTAGATGGTCAAGCTTCGACCTGCAACCAAAGTCGTCTGTTATGACACTTGGTTTCCTCGAGGGCAATCAACTGAGCTTGATGGCATGGAAATTTGTGCACTCACTGGCTGTGGTCTAATCAATTATTGTAACCGAATGTGTACTTAGTCGTGTTTGGGGTTCATAAGTTACACTCACTGCAGTGACAGGAAATATTCTCAATCTTGATATGGGGAATAAGGATTAAGATCTGGGAGATCAATTATTGAGGTTAATTTAAGGAAATCCTAAGAGGATTAAAGTTTTGTTGGCGTTGCTATGGTCATTGGTCATTTGAGTAGTGACCCTACTTGTTAGGAATTTTTGACCTAACGGCAGTTCTTGGCGCCACGAGTGTAGAGTGGTAGCAAGAAAGGTCATTGGAGGTGACCCTCAAAACTGTCAACATTTTCGGCGAGTTTGAAATGCAGTGAAACTGAGGAAAGAGTTTCTTTGATGACTCAAAGGTGTTACGAGTCAAGGTTTTGGAAACCAAATTGTTACAAGAGTAGTAAAGTATGTTGCTAAGTTGTGCAACACTCCATCGGAAACCGTGGAGTGATTAAGCCACGTTCAGATTAAGTTATGATCTGAGAGGATGATAACGTGTGGCAGTAGATCTTGTGAATTAAGATCTAGAGTGGTAAGCGATTGAGAATTTTGAATCTTACCGAATAGAGGTTGCGGTGGATGGTAAACGCGCAGCGCATGGGGGACAGTTTTGTTAGAAACTGACCAGTTGTACGAGTTGACTCTATGGTGTGTACTCACCCAGTGCGGTGATAACTGGATGCTCGGTGATCAATGTGGCTAAGTTCAGGCGGAATTAATTCCCGATGCTTTGATCAGATGTTCCTTTGGGCGTGCACCAGTGGCACTAAATTTCATGTAGATGTCTGATCTGGTTAAATGTCCAGATTTGTCGGTTATGGCCAGACGATTTGGTAATGGAGACATCTGTGAATGAACCATCCTTGTTGAGCGGGTAAGGCTCTGAAATTCTTTTAAATGGTAAGTAAATCCCAGATTGTGATGCGGATATTGTTTAATAGACGCATGGTTGGTTGAAGTGCAAGTTCTGCACTATGCGTCATCCCAGGTTAAGGTAAGAGATAGGGAGGTCAGTGGCACCTCACCTAAGAGTAGTACGGGTATGTATTACCAGTTGTAAAGTACGCTATGACACCACCAAGTGATAATTGAGTTGGTGACTCTAATGTTTGGATTGTGAGTAAAAGTCAGGATTTGTGTGTCAAAATAGTTACGTGAGTGGTACGTAGTCTGACAATTTGTCTTCATGCGAGGAGTAAGTATTGTGGGATCTCGATGGCTGGAGACTTGTATCTCCCTGATTTAAAGGCTATGGTTTTGGATTTACGCAAAAGAATTCATGGCAGTTTGTGTCCTGTGTGTGTCAGTGGTTTGAGTAAGGATAGAGTAAGGGAAGACAATTACTCTACAACAGGACAACTTGACAGAATGGTTTTTAGAAAGCGTAAACCAGATCAGGGAGCCTAGTTCAAATGAGGTGACGGCTTGTGTAACACAAGTCGTCATGGTTTTCTTGTGGGCATGTTGTCATGGGTGTTGATCCCACGTTGTATATTGATATCGGAGGATTACAGATGGCGGATCAGTGATAGTCAGTGTCGTATTCCACCTCATAAATGAGATGTAGTACAGTGAGACTTCGGTGAATCAGTTAATCATTGATTCAAGAGAAAATCATTGTGATCCACGGTAAGACTTTAGATGTTTTAGTTTTGACCCGAGAAGTGTGGTCGGGTGTCAGAAAATGAAGGAAGTTGATATTGGAGGTTATCATCCACGTAGGAAGGAGTGCTACGTTGGCTAGATGTGACATGTGACAAGATTACATGAGTTTGATGAATATGTTGGGTATCCTTAGAGTTAATGGATGCCTAGTGTCACGTATGTTCTTGTTACGGAAATAAGTTTACTACCTTACATCCTATGTCATTTGACTTCTGGTTAGTACGGGAAGCTGACATTAGAGAGCAATATTAGTATATTAAGTGGTACTATTCCTCACTGTATTGGACTTTGAGTATAGAAATTTCGAGGACGAAATTTTTATAAGGTGGGGAGAATTGTCACACCCCGAATCTTGTGAAGTTAATAAAAGTTACCTTTCACAGAAATTCACGAGTTACCGAGGATTTTTAATTGCGATCGGTAATTCGATAAGTTATCGCTCGAGTTAATTTTCGAGTTTTTAAAAGTACTCCAAATACCCGAATTGACGACTCGATGTTGTAGTACGTGTCGACACGAGTCTCCCGGTATTTTCGGATTATTTTTCGGAGCTTCGGTTCATTTTCTACGGATTTTCGAAGGTTTCGGTAACTTTTAAATTATTAATCCGGTAAATCAGTTTTACCATTTACCCTTTTTCTTTTTACCTTCTTTTAATCTGGACCGTCAGATCTTTCCAAGATCTGATCTGAGCCGTTGATCTTTCTATAAAAAGGGTAGAGAGGTTTGACCCGAGTCAAACACCCAACTCGGCGTTGACCCGAGCCAACCACTCTCCCTCTCCGCTCTCGGTCTGCAGCCTTGCCACCTCCATCTCCGGCGCGTCCGGCCACCCCACACCGGCGCACTACCACCAAAATCTTCCTCTCTTTCTCCTCTTTAAAACCCCCTTACCAATTCATTCTAGTTTTCGGTTTGGGAGGAGATTGGCCGACGAAGAACTCGATGGTGCTCATCGGAGTTGAGCCAATTCAGGCAACCTCTTGGCTCGACAAGGGTAGGTGTTTGTTCCCCTCTTCTTTTCCGTCATTCTTTTGCCTTGGGAGTTCGATTTGGAGCCCTAATCGGATGAACTCCAATTCTGGATATTTCTGGGTTTTTGGCAGAGGACCACCGTGGGATTTCTGCTGGGCTTAGCAGCGGAAGCAGCAAGGTAGTGGTGTTGGTTGGAGCTGGAGGAGCTGCTGGGGTGGTCTTGGAGGTGGTGGACAGTAGTGAAGCTGCTAGGGGTGGTTGGTTCGAGTGGAAGCACAGAGCAGAGGGTAAAGCTCCATTCCTTTTGTTTTGGTCAGCTACTGTGTTGATTGGTGTTGTTGGATATTGATGTTGATTTGTTGTTTTCCTTGTCTTGTTGTCGAGAACTTGGTGATCGAAGGAAACGGGGAAACTCTGGCAAAATTCCGGCAAAGATGCCGGAATCCGGTAACGATTCCGACGGCAGTAAATCCGGCTGAGATGCCGAGGTAGTCTTCAATCACTTTAAATGTGTCGTTTTCGTTTAATAGGGTTAAAGTGTCGTAAATCGGAATTTACGTAAGAAAACGAGTAAAAAACGGAAACTAACCGTAAATTGGGAACTTTCCATTTTAGGAAACCTTCTATGTTTGGAAACCTGCTAAATTGGGAAACTTTCCATTTTGGGAAAGTTTCCATTAAAGGAAAGTTTTCACTTTGGAAAAAGATGCATTTTCAGAAAAATGGTTAAAGGGTTGAAGTTCAATGAAGTTGGACACTAGTTGGTTAAATGGGTAAAGTGCTAAATTGTTATCGGAAAATTGATAACTGGAATTTTTGAGAAAATGTTAAATCGGTAAATCGACTCGAGGTTAAATATATTGGTTAATATGACACGTTAGGTGTCCATAGTAATTCAACGACTTATTACGTGACACCCTAACGTCAAGTTAAAGTAATAAAGGAAAGTTCGGAAGCTGAGTCGGACTTCCGGTAAATTGAGTTAAGGGTCGATAACCGGAAAAGAAAGTCAAAAAGGTTAAAGTGCTATAAGAAAGGAACTTGGTCAACATGTGGTCAAATAGGATTTCCTGGTCAAACTAGGAAAAGACCAAGTCAACTGTGGTATGACTAATGTGATGATTTGTTGTACAGTCTCTGGTCGGACGTGAGACGGGCTCGACTACGCGGGTAGTTCGAGGGTTTCGCTCGAGGAGCTTTCCGAGCGGGAAGGTCACAATAGTACTGTGAGTGGACAGATTATTTTATTTAAATGATTGCATGCCCTAATTGTTGATATAATTGCATGGTTTTTATGATTGTTCGAGTATGATATATTCCTCGGGTGCTCGGATATTATATTTGGATTTATGCTTATATGTCGAGGAATAGATTTAGTTATTTGTTTGGGAAGAGTATTCGAGTAAAGTATTGTTGGGAATTTCCTTTATGGGTTGTCCAAAGATTATGCTAGCTAGAGTAGTGTGAGGGCGCTACTAGAGCTCTTAGCTCCGACCCTAGCCTGAAAGGTCAGGCAAATTACGTAGTGCACTATGAGGGTTGTCCATCACCACTTACCTAGAGCTCTTAGCTCCGACCCTGGTCTGAGAGGACAGACACGCCTGAGATGTCAGGTGGATATTCTAAGGGTTGTCCATCACCGTTTACCTAGAGCTCTTAGCTCCGACCCTGGTCTGAGAGGACAGACACGCCTGAGATGTCAGGTGGATATTCTAAGGGTTGTCCATCACCGTTTACCTAGAGCTCTTAGCTCCGACCCTGGTCTGAGAGGACAGACACGCCTGAGATGTCAGGTGGATATTCTAAGGGTTGTCCATCACCGTTTACCTAGAGCTCTTAGCTCCGACCCTGGTCTGAGAGGACAGACACGCCTGAGATGTCAGGTGGATATATTAAGGGTTGTCCATTACCGTTTTATATAGCTAGCATAGCGTGAAGGCGCAACCAGAGCTCTTAGCTCCGACCCTAATCTGAGAGGCCCGACTTATTGTGTTTGTGAATATTACTCTTCCCATAATCCTTACTTGTTTATCTTATCATGCAATCGTGGAATATTTGGTGTTTGTGGGCATGCATAAATGATGTTTAAATCAAAACATTTTTGGGAGAGCATTAAAAGAAATAGAGTTTTATATTTGATTTTCGTCCACTCACTCTAACAGTTTTTAAATGTTTCTCCCCTGGGCCTTTCGTTTTTAAATGCCCAGTGATGCAGGGTTCTTGAGAGGAGGTCGAGCGCGTACGAGAGTCGAGGCATAGTCGATCATTCCGTTGCTGCGTAAAATTCTTTGGGGTAATCATCTCTGTAGACTGCTCTGACTAACCCGGTTTAGTTAGTTTAGTAGGAAGGGTTGGCCATTTCAAAGGGGTTTCGGTAAGTTCCCTTGAGGTGGTCCCCGCAGGATTTACTTCGGGTTAAAAGGGTCTAACCTGGGGTGGGTCCTGTCACTGCAGATGCTGAAGACTTTTTATCAGTAGGGCAACAAAAGGGACCAAACTGTAACTCCACCATCAACCGTACGGCTCGGCTCTAGGTGAATTGAGTCGGCCCCATTTAAACAGTGGACATGAACAGAACTTTTTCTTGGTTCCGAATTGTTATATAGGAAGGGAACAGAGGAGATCGGAAGAGAAGAGGCAGGGCCAAAGAAACAGGGGAAAACTAACCAAATCTGGATCGGTGACCTGCGGAAGGGAGCTGCTCACCGGATTGCGACATCATCATCAGACCCAGTGCCAGTCTTCGGCGATTTCAACGAAATCATAAACTGGGGAGATAAATTTGGGTGCGGAGAGCGATCAGATGCGAATGTTCTGTGAGGCGGTGGAGCAGTGCAACCTGACTAATATCCAAACGAAAGGACCGGTTTTCACATGGAGCAATGGATCGAGAGGCAGAGAGATCGAGAGGCATAAGGGATCGAGAGGCAGAAGAGATCGAGAGAGAAAGGTATTTCAAGCTGTCGTGGATTGGCAAAATAGTCTTTTTAATATCGCGGCTTGGCTGGAGCCGCGCTAACCTTCGGCTCCTTATGAACAGTGGCGGCTCCGTTCCAACATTGTTATATAGGTAAATGTTGTCGAAGTAGAGTTACAGGACTTCTCTCATGTGCAATTTGACACAAGTGAATGATTAGGCCTAGCTATTAGTAATAGAGCGAAAATTCTGGCATGGAATTTGTTCATATGGACATAGCAAATTATCAACACATGTCACTATATGATAGGTAGCTAGGTTAACTTGGGTTAAGTTTACCAATTAGAACGGAGACGGAGGCAAGTGGGTTTCGGGAAGACCTGACGCGTCATCTTCAAGCTCTACGCACTATGAAAAGACCTGACGCCGACCTAGATCTACGAGACTACGACTAGATACCTATGCGGTGACTCGATGGTTTCTCCGTCTCCGGTCGACTCCAAACGTGGGACTAACTTGTTAGGAACTCAAAAAATTGAGGAATTATAAGTTTTTGACAACTTGATCCGCCGAAAAACTTGACCCTCATCGAAGATGAAGCTGCCAAATCCAACAATTTTAGAGTCTAGAGCATGTGGAGTTGGAAAGGAAGTTTGGGTGCCCACGGTAGATAACTGGGTGCAGAGAGCATGTGGAGCTGCTTTGATGTTTTTTGATTGGCATCACTGGGCAAGGGCCGATTCAAACGTGGGCGAGTGGGATTTGGTTTACAGCAGATGTCGGAGGCAAATATGGCAGAAGCCAGAAGAAACTCTGGCGAACAAGATGAAGACGACTTTAGGGTTTACAAAAGAATTTTAAAAGTAAAAATACTCACACATTGGGCCAGTTGATTTTCTTGAGAATATGGATCCTCTTTGGATGCAACTTTGAAAGTTGAATTGTCCTCCTAAGTTGAAGACCTTCATGTGGACAATTGATCATAAAAAAATTCTTACTAATGTGCAAAGAGTTAGGAGAGGCTTTTCTATATTTGCTACTTGTCCTATTTGTAAGAGTGATGATGAGTCATTTCTGCATCTCTTCAGAGACTGTCCAAGATCTAAAGCTATATGGAATTCTATCTTAAGTTCAGGTTCGATTTCTAATTCCTTCTCCATTGATTGGAATAGTTGGCTTGCTGCTCAAATGTATTGTCATACCAGTATCAAAAACAACATTCAATGGAGCAATCTCTTTGCTTTTGTGTGTTGGTTTATTTGAAAATGGAGGAATAAGGTGGTCTTTGATTCCGACTTTATCTTGCCTACTTGCCCTGATAAAGTTATTTGGTTTTTTGCTGAGGAATGGACCAGTTCTCAAGCAAAAGCCAATATTAATTCTATGTTCAGTTATACTATGCTCTCTTGGTGTAGGCCTCCTGAAATTTTTTTTCAAGTTAAATATTGATGGATCTAGATCTTCTAGCTCTGGGAGAATTGGAGCTGGTGGAGCTCTTAGAGATAATTTAGACAGTTGGGTGGATGAATTTCAGGTTAATCTTGGAGAAATTCTTGATGCGGAAGCCTGAGGTCTCTTTTTTGGTCTGAAAATGGTGGCCAAGCACTCAGTTGTTAATTTAGAGATTGAATCAGACTCGGCTATTTTGGTTCACCTTATGCAGCAATCTGGGAACAATGTTCATCCTTTGGGGTCTCTCTTTGATGGTTGTGCTAGGATGTTGGCAAATCTGCAAAATACTAAACTTCGTCATATCTTCAGGGAATGCAACATGGTTGTTGATTTTTTGGCTAAAGATAGTGTCGATCATGATCTAGGTTTAATCTACTTCTCTGAAGTTCCTGCTCATGCAATGTTGGATGATCTTGCTGGTGTTACTAGAGCAAGAAAGACTGGTTTTTGTTCCGGTTCTTAGTTTGTTTTTCATTTTTCTTTTTTTGAGCCTTTTTGGTCCTTTCACTAACCAAAAAAAAGATAGCTGCACTGTAGATGGTAGTGCTCCGGTTTAGGGCGGTAAGCTTCATGGAGTGAGAGTGTGAGTGTCCGTCTAAACTCTAAAAGCATGTCAATATCTAAAAATCGCCGTCATTCAAACTCAAAAAGCATGTCATAGAATCGTTAAAACCAACACACAACGAGCATCTCGAAGACACCGAGGAGGTTGGACGGCGGTCAATCGACCCAGCTGCCGGCGCAGCCATTGAGCTGCCGCTGGGTCTCAGCGACTTGATCTATTTCGTTCGTCCCTGAGAATTCAAGAGTCTGATTAATGAGGGACTTGTGGGCTTCTTGTTTGCAGCGAGAAGAATTTATAGAGAAGAAACAATTCTTTCAGAAGCAATTTCCCAGAAGCCAACTGAAGAGGCAGGGGCAGGTAAATGTGAATGCTGAAGTTTAGTTTGACCATGTATCTGTCTCTTCTCTCTCAGCATTACCCTCCATACTATATTCCCTCCCTCCCATTTGAAATTTTCTGCTGATATTATATGCATTAAACAAGTCCCGTAATCACATTACGCGTTTCAACTAATCAATCGAACCAACCCACCACGTCTTCTACTTAATCATCCTCATTGTTTAATCTATTTCCCCAATCATCTCCAAGACTGGCACTCCTCGCTTCTCCCATCTCTTGATAGTTGATACCAACCCATCTGCTAAGTTTTGTTTTGTCTTTGTCACCTCCATCAATTGATCATGGGACAAGAAACTAGGAGACTCACCGATGAGTATGAAGTAGCTGAGATTCTAGGAAGAGGAGGATTTTCAGTAGTGAGGAAAGGGATAAGCAGAAAACAAGGTAGCAGTGAAAAAACCAATGTTGCCATCAAAACACTCAAAAGACCATTTGGGGGTTCTTCCTCTTCCTCATCTAAAAATTCTTCATCCAATCCTGGTTCGAGGCAGGGGTTCCCTATCCCGACTAGGAAACAAGTCTCGATATCTAATGTTTTGCTCACAAATGAAATCTTGGTCATGAGGAAGATTGTTGAGAATGTTTCGCCTCATCCGAATGTGATTGACCTCTATGATGTGTATGAGGATGAGAATGGAGTTCATCTTGTGCTGGAGCTTTGTTCCGGTGGGGAACTGTTTGATAGGATTGTGAAGGAAGAGAGGTACTCTGAGTCAGGGGCTGCAGCTGTGGTCAGGCAGATTGCACAGGGCTTAGCTGCTCTGCACAAGTCAAATATTGTTCATAGGGATTTGAAGCCTGAGAATTGTCTATTCTTAAATAGTTGTGATGATTCTCCTTTGAAGATTATGGATTTCGGTCTCAGTTCTGTGGAGGAGTTTACTGACCCTGTTGTTGGCTTGTTTGGTTCCATTGATTATGTATCACCAGAGGCTCTTTCTCAGGGACAAATCACTTGTAAAAGTGATATGTGGGCTCTTGGAGTAATCTTGTATATCCTTCTCTCCGGGTATGTGTCTTGTACATATTTACTTATACATGATTTTAGCTAGTTTTTATTTCCTTTGAAAAGGCCATATAAGAATTTAGTGTTGAGAAATTTCCATGCCAATGTCTTAAATCTTCAAAGCCCTTTCAACTTGTCATGGAACTCTTTCAAGGCTCTTCAGTTTCTGATCTACTAGGAGATTAATACACTTCGTATTCTTTTACTGCAATTCAGGTACCCACCTTTTATTGCTCAGTCGAATAGGCAGAAGCAGCAGATGATAATGGCTGTAAGTCATCAAACCGTTTACATTCTACTGAAAACAAATGTATATATGATGCTCTGTTTTAAATTACAAGACAATCTCATACTTTTTCATGCAGGGAGAATTCAGTTTTTATGAGAAAACTTGGAAGGGGATTTCCTTGTCAGCCAAGCAATTAATATCAGACCTGCTCAAAGTTGACCCTGAAAAGAGACCTAGTGCTCAAGAGGTATGGGATTAGCTTGCCTGCAAGGTTTACTAGGATTGATGTTGACTGAAACTTCAAGGGCATTTATAAAGATATGAAACGCCTGATAATGAATCTATTGGGAGGGGAGAAGTTAAACACTATAAGTAATGATATTTGTTTTCAAAAGGGTCTAGGTTTTCTGAGTTGTTCTTCATATCAATTCCTGTTAACTAGGTTTTCTGGATCAATATGTAGTACTGCAATTAGTGTTCTATGTTTCATATATAGCTCTATGATAGAGAAATAATCTGTATATATTAGTCTGGTACTTCCTGGTTACTAAAGATGTTCTCTACCAGATTTGTGAGAAACCATAAAACTGACTGATTCGGTTCTTGCGGAATCAACAGCTTCTGGACCATCCATGGGTTGTAGGTCTTTCAGCCAGAGAGGATAAAATGGATGCTGAGATTGTCTCACGACTGCAGAGTTTTAATGCTCGACGCAAACTCCGTGCTGCAGCAATAGCTAGTGTGTGGGCATCTTCCATCTTCTTGAGGACAAAGAAGCTCAAATCATTACTAGGATCCCATGACCTTAAACAAGAGGAAATCCAGGACCTGAGTTTGCATTTTAAGAAAATGTGAGTAGTCAAAAGCAGATTTGCTCTTTATTACATGGTCTGTGCATTGTATGTTAGTCATAGACAACTATCACTACATACCATTCAGTGTTTACTAAAAAGCTGAATCCTTTTTATAAAATAATAATAATAATAATAATAATAATAATAACTGCCTACGTGTATATATATGTATGTATACATGTTTAAAAGAGTGTTCTGTAGTCTATATCTGGAATTCTAGGCTGTCAAACTGTCAATCTGGTTCAAGTACATGTCATTTAAGCATGAGTCCACTAGGTTCACAATACAGGTTCACAATACAGATCAATGGTCTGTCACAATGACTTGAAAGATTTATTATGTGTACAGTGATACTCTCGATGTGGAAGGTCACTGGTTCGATCCCTTGCTAAGTGAAAAACACCTGATGAGAAGGGGGTTAGACCTTGACCTGCTCCAATCCCCGGAGTGGTAACCCACCCTGTCTACCATTTTGATGTAACCAAAAAAAAGATTTATTATGACGATAACCAATTGACAAATGTAATTCTGTTTGAGTCACTATAATTAGCTAGACAATCTTATACTACTTTGACATTAGCCTTATTTTCTAGGCTTAAGTTCTTAATCGATTCTATATATTCTGATTGAGAATGCCAAACTTGGCAAAATACAGATGCAAAAAGGGTGATAATGCAACTCTGTCTGAATTTGAGGAGGTGCTGAAAGCAATGAAAATGTCATCACTGGTCCCTTTAGCACCCCGTATTTTCGACCTCTTTGACAACAATCGAGATGGAACTGTAGACATGCGAGAGATACTTTGTGGATTCTCTAGCCTCAAGAATTCACAAGGTGATGATGCTCTCCGCCTGTGCTTCCAGGTGCCTTCTCCTTTTTCTGTGTCTCTATTGTTATCAGTATATGCACTTAAACAAATTCTCATTCTTTTTTTTGGTCAATTAAACAAAAGCTCACTCAGCTGAACTATATCACCCTCATAAATTTTTATTACCAAATTCTTTTCTATCTATCTGCCTTCTTCACTATTATTATTAGTTCAAATTTGTATCAACTGTCCCTCTCTTTCCTTGCCATCAGATGTATGATACAGATCGGTCGGGCTGCATCAGTAAAGAAGAAGTGGCATCTATGCTCAGGGTAATCCTCTTCCTTCCTCTTATGGTCTTTGTCTACATTGGTAGGTTTCACATGAGAATAAGATTGTATAACTTGAGTAAACTATATTGAGCAGGCTTTGCCAGATGACTGCCTTCCAGCTGATATCACAGAACCTGGCAAGTTGGATGAAATTTTCGATCGAATGGATGCCAACAGCGATGGAAAAGTAACCTTTGATGAGTTCAAAGCTGCCATGCAGAGAGATAGCTCTCTCCAAGATGTAGTCCTCTCCTCACTTCGGCCACTATAGCTAGCCTTCAAATCATCACTCTTCCACACTAATAATAGCCTTAAATCTTTTCTTATGTTAAGAGGCAAGGTGAAGAACAGTGACCGAAAATTCAAAAAGTAAATGTGTGCTAATTTTTGCCGTGGGAACATTTGCCAATTTAATTTATGCACAAATCAAAACGGGAAATCCAAGGTAGCCAATTGAGAAATGAAAAACAACCCCGTATTCATGTTACATTGTTACCTAAAATTTCAATAGAAAGGTTAATTCTATCAATTTTCTTCACTATACAACCCCAAATTATTGATCTTATCATCCAGCAGTCAAATAGACCTTATGGTATCCAGGATTTGGGCGTGTTAGTGTGCAAAGAAACGAACTATGGTTTGTTTTTTAAACTTGAGCTTAATTTGTTAGCCATTTTATTTACAATAATTGACCATATAGTACTAATTATAGAGATTTGTTACCCATTTTAATAAAAATAGATTTGACCTATCCATTCTAATTAATTTTATTGAAATTATATTTTTGCCCCTAACCTATTATATATACTTCTCTCTCTTCTTCCTCATCCTCACCCTCTCACCTTTCCCAATCCTCTCTCTCTTCTTGATCTCCAACACTACATCGTGGCCGCCAAGCCACAGGGTGTAGCTCCGATCTCCAAACAGCTTAACGCCACCGCTCAGTCTAGCACCGTCATCTGTTATGGCAGTTCATCTGAGCCTCGAGAATAAGATCCGATCTGCAAGCATTCTGATTCCGATCTCCAAGACGAGTTAAGTTGATCTTTCTTCGATGTCGTCTGCACGATCCAGATTTTACGTCATTCTCAACCGTCCCTCCTCCCACAGCCAGCGTCGACTAGCCACGCCGACCGAGATTGACGATCTTCGCCTCCTCCTTAGGATTCCGACGCAGTCCCTCGAGTTTGTTCATCTGCTCGAGTTTACTACCCCAGTAAAAGTTTACTAAGGGTAGTAAACTTTATTTTCACATCTAAGTTGATTTTCTCTGTTTTTAATGTGTATAATGAGCTTTAGAAATACTATTTTGCAAGCTTACTACCTCTGGTACAAGTTTATTAGGGGTAGTAAATTTATGATTTACTACCAATGCCTCGAGTTTGTTCATCTGCTCGAGTTTACTACCCCAGTAAAAGTTTACTAAGGGTAGTAAACTTTATTTTTCACATCTAAGTTTATTTTTCTCTTCTGATCTCCTCTCTCTCTCTAAGTGTCACTCACAGATCTTTGCCTCCACCATCTTCGACGAGCTCATCCTCTCCTCCACCTAATCTCAGCCTCGTCCTAACCGGTCGCGGCAACACTGAGTCCGAAGAGCAGCATCAAATCTAGATCTGGTCATGTCGTCTACAGGCCGACGCTAGAAAACGTCGATACTGGGGTTAGTAGACTTAGATTTGATGAAATACTGGGGTTAGTAGACTTGGTTTTGAAGTATACTAGGGTTAGTAAACTTGGTTTTGAAGTATACTAGGGTTAGTAAACTTGGTTTTGATGTATACAGTGTGTTATTAGACTTGGTTTGGAGTATACTAGGGTTAGTAGATTTGATTTTGTAGTATATTAGGGTTATTAGACTTAAACTTGGAGTATACTGGGGTTAGTAGATTAGGATTTGATGTAGATATAGCCCTAGTAAATTTTCTGTAAAATTTTATTGCCCCTAGTAGAAAAAAAATCCGGTGAAATTCCGACTACCAGTAATTTTTCGGTGTCCGATAGTTGTCTTAAGCGTGTATAAGAAACAAGGGTAAAATTTTCTCAAAAAATATTATTTTATTATGAATTTAATAAAGATTTGTGTATTTGAGCATTAATAAGTACACCTTATATTGGAATGAACACTTGACTTTTTAATTCATTGGTTTGAGATTTGACTTTTATTATTTTGTGCAAATGGTCATTCTCCCTTTTATTTAATCAATCAAAAAGTATTGTCTTCACAACATATGAGCCAATATGATGGCCGGGAGCATTTGAAGATGGTTGAATATTGATGTCAACTGAGGTCGCTTAAGGTCCATGAATGGCAAACTAAGGGGTGTATTGTATTTGAATTTCCATCATGTTTTAAAGACTTTTGTGGATTTCAAAAGTTTGGAGGTATTCAATTAAGACTTGTAACATAAAATTTAAAATACATAAAAGTATGAGGGTATTCGATTACAATTTTAATTAAAGATTCTAAATCTATGAAAGTATGAAGACATTTAATAAACATACAAATTGTTAAAGATTTATTAAATGGTGGATTTGCACGGATTGTCTAGTGTAAATTGTGAAGTAAACATTCCAATCCCCCTAGATATAAGATTTTCCTGGATTTATAATTTTTATCTTTTGTAATTTTATTTTATTCATCTCTCTTTGTCTCTCTCTTCCTTCCCTTATCATTACACTTATTCTTTCTTTTTTATATATGTTTTTTGAGAGGGAATCCATTGAGAAATTTTTTGTTGAAAATTAGTTGAGAACTTTCCCCTTTAATGGTATATCTCACAGACTTTTCAATCATATTTTTTCGTCTCAACCTTTCAGTTTATATAAGTAGATAATTTCTACAAATTTTTAACCAAATTGGTCATCACTAAGGAATCAAAATAGACCAAATCAATGGACGATCCAAATATGTCAAACATGAGCTGTTCAAGTTTATAATCAGTGAATCAAATTTATAAATGACTTAAGAATTTTTAATTTGAATGAAAATTTGTAGGGATGATCTACTCATATATATATATATATATATATATATATATATATATATATATATATACAAGTTATACGGTCGAGATGCAGCTATGAACTCAAAAAGTGGGATAAGACGAAAAGTCCTTAACTTAGTGGTCCATATTAGAACCACTATATATTTTTTTACCTTATTTTTTTACAACAATACTCATCTACTCAGTTCTTGTACGTGCCTTATATATATTCAACACAATTATTTTTTTTGTTTTTTTGCTTCATACACCATTATAATATGTATTCAACTCTTTCAATCAACTCAATATGTTTAACATAGAGTATCCACACTTTTGTTAGAATTTTTAAGAAGTTTTTATGTTATTACTTTTGTTTATCTACTCATGTTACTTGTTTATGTTGATAAGTGATGAATCATAAAATATTTGTTTAATTCTACGTTAATCCATACAAATTTATCATTTGTTTTTAAGAATCTTAAAAAGTTTAGGTTTAAAATCTGTAAGAATCCAATAGATTTTATACATCTGCATAAATCTAAAAACTCTTTGTAAATCTATCATTTAAAAAAGTATGCAAAAATCTAAATCCAATACATACCCTAAAGTAGTTTGACCATGACACATAAAAATCAAGTTTTGTTGTCATCTATGCATCTTTACTACTATAAAAGTAGGTGTTAAAATTCATCAAATTGGATTTTCTCAGTATTACCGTTATTAGTTAATTCAGACTAAAACAAAGTGGTTATGGTAACAAGAAAATGAAAAATAAAAAGATAGTAGTAGAGATATTAGAGCATCTCCAACAGCTTCCTCATATTCTTAAATTTCTCAAATTTAGAGAAATTTTGTATGTTTTGTGGTTCAACAGCTTCCTCATCTCATTCCCCATAATGGGGATGGTGAAGAAAAATGAGCATTCTTTCTCCAAATTTGCAACAAAGTCATCATTCTTTAAAATTTAATTCTTCACCAATTTCAATAAAAAACAAACATATTTAGAATATTTTATTAGATTTTATGGATAAAATACAATTTCAATTGGTTTTTTTGTTATAATTAATATTGTAATAACATATTCAATTGTTTCATTAAATGTTGAATTCTCCAAAATGGAGAAGCTGTTGGAGTTGGAGCAAATTTTTTTTATGGAGATTTTGTCTTTTGCTTCCCCATTTTAGAGAAATTTTAAGAAAGCTGTTAGAGATGCACTTAGTGAGTATTAGAAACTTAAATGGATAATGTGATACCCAAAATCTAAGCTCTATCAATGTGATACCTGATCATTTGTTATGATATCAATGAGATGCATCCGTCTAGTTTTTATAACGGCACCGTCAAATTAGTGACGTGGCAAACAATTGTGGATAACTACAAGTGCCTCAACTCTTGTGGCAATGTCAATGTGATACCTAACTTTTAAAACCTATCAATATAATACCCATACTTAATTTTCGCTATTAATAGAGACCGGGGGTCATATTTCATCACACTGCCCTTTTTGGTTAAGAAATTGAAATCCCAGATCTGGGCTACAATCTCGGAGGCCATATCACAGATCTGGACTACAATCCCTTCATTGGTTGAGGAATTATGTCACATCTTGGCCCGGAAAAATTTGGGATTAAATATATATTTTTTCTTGGATTTTCCAGGTGAGGACGTGAGTAGCCTCTACTTGTCAAAGGTAAGAGAATCCTTGACAAGTAGGAGCTATGTGGAAAAACTTAGAATCAGAGTGATTGGTGAAAGAAAACTTTATTTCATAAACCTTGTTCTTACAATAAACAACAAGTAAGCTTCTAGAACTCTTATTACACAAACTTGAATCAAAAACAGTAAGCTATAGGTCTACTCCTCTTAGAATTCTGGTTCTTTCTAAACATCAAGTCCTACCCCTCAAGTATAACATCTGCACAAATTTATAGAGGGGTGAGCCAAAGACTCAGTAGAGCAAATCTCATGCACATAATTTCAATATGATAAACATGTATGCATATATTTTAGATCTTAGTTGTTGGTACTCTTGTACTATCCTTGGTCGCCAGTGTCTTCTTGCCAAGATCATTTTATCAATATCAGATTGAAAGGGTTTCTCTCCCTATATGTATACAAATGCAGATATTGCTGGTCCCTTATAAGTAATAGCCTCAACTCCACTCTTCATCATTCATTATACTTCATAAGATCAGCTGCTAATGATATGATGAAACATAACAACCATCTTTAGCAGTAACATATACAACTCAAAAGCAAAATAACAAGTTTATAAAACATAACTTGAGATTCCCTATAACTTCCTCTACCTCAAACCTGTTTTACCAAAGCTGAAACCTCATTACTAGATATTAACACTTTACTTTAGACTTCCAGCGGTTTGCTACAGATCTTCACTTTCTTATTCTAACTTTTTTTTTTCTGTGTTTCTAACTTCTGAACTCTACTCTTATTATTTTCTCAAGTGAATACCTCAATTTATACTAGTGAAAGCATTCATAGGATTATAATGATAGAGTAGCAAACACTTGATTTTAATCCTAAATTGCTGCCAACTGTTGCTGTAAATATCAATTGAAGCTTATCCATTGCTGCGGCAGCTGCTTCAAACTTGCTGCTCAAGTCTTAAGCGGTCATTCAGCAACTACATGCATTACACAAGCAAAAGTGTGGCTGCACACTTTAGTATAAAGATAGGAAGTGAAAAACCTATGTAAACATGTGTAACCTTGTGTTTAGACACAAGCTAGCTAATAGGTGAGTCACCATTTCAAACAAATCAGCATCCAATGTGTACTTATCCATTTTTTTGATTTGTGTGTATGTTGCAGGTTTAATTCAATGTTAAGCAACTCAGGAAAGATGGCAAAACTTGCTGAAAACTTTTACAAGATTGAGGCAGCAATACTTCAGGATACCACGAAGCACAACTGCACAAGTATAAAATAATATGGAACATGATGTAATGTAGCATGAGAAAGCATGTACAGATATTAAGTGTACAATACTTTGTAGCCATAAGTATTTATGCTAGGCTATGATCACAATTAATCACTACTTTTCTTTTTTTTCTTTTTAGCAAATATGATATATATTATATACTAGGTCTCTATTTTGAAGAAAGCATATCATTTTTGTATAACACAAACAAAAATTGTAAACACTCAATTTATATGAAGCAATTTCTTTGTTTAGCAACCGAGAATCACATATGCATCTATATATATATATATACATAAATTATTTTAAGCAAATTCAGGATTTCACAAATTAAATATGAGAAAGTTAGTTGATCTTGTGTGTATGAGATTATGAGGCCAAATATCATACTGCATTTTTTGGGCAACGTAGACATGTAAATGGACCGGATCAACTTAGATCCGGATCCGTAATAGAAATTTTCGATCCAGATCTGACCCGTTAACCGCCAGATCTTTAATAGCTCGATCCAAATCCGGATCTGACGGGTTAACAGATATCCGACCGTTAATCTGATCTGTTTATAATAATAAATATTTCAAATTTTAATAATAATTTCATAGTTTAATCATAAAGAATTTATTTTATTTTATAAGAAAATAAAGGTTTACATCAAAAGTTGAATTGCATGCCTAAAATACTCATAATTGTACACTAATATAATTAAAATATTTGACATCCAATGTTTATTAACATAGATACATATGCATTAACAACCTTTAACTTCATCAAATCATACTTTAGAGGCAATTTATATATGAATATTTAGATTATTTAGATAATTATCATAATATTTATTAATAATATTATATTTATAAAAATATTATTTAATTCTTTTAAACAGATCCGGGTCCTAAACAGATCGAATCAACTAAGATCCAGATCCGATCCGTTTAGTAAACGGATCAACGGGTCAAATTTTCGATCCAAATCCGTTTAAAAACCACGGATCCGGAGCAGGTCTGGATAAGATGCGGTCAATTTACAGGTTTACGTGTGCGTCACTTGACTAAACTGACGGCAACGTGACGCCTCTGGCCTCACATTTATATCGAAATTAAGTATGGGTATCACATTGACATGTTTTAGAATTTGGTATCACATTGGCTTTGGCACAAGAGTTAAGGGGATGATGGTTATCCGCAGTTGTTTGCCACGTCACTAATTTGACGGTGACATTACAGAAAGTGGATGGAGGCATCTCATTGATATCATAACAAAATTGATATCATAACAAAAGATCAGGTGTCACATTAATAGAGTTTAGAATTTAGATATCACATTGGCCTTGCCACAAGAGTTGATGGACTGATGATGAATTTACCTCAAAAACAAATGGATAAACAAAAAATAACCGCTCAACAACTTCTCTAATTTTATTGGTATTCTCAATTTTAGAGAATTTTGGATGGAGAAAAAAGAGAAGCAATACTTCCTCAAATTTACTTCCTCAAATTTGCAGCAAAACTTTCTCTTCCCATATATTAATATTTCACGTGATCCAATTTAAAAAATAAGGATGTATAATATTTTAATGAGTATGTTATTGTTATAATAATAGATATATAATTTTTTTTGTTATAATTATTAATAATGAAACATATTTTATTGTTGTAATAAATACTGAGATCTCCAAAATAGAAAAGCTGTTGGAGTTTAAAAATAATTTTTTTTAGAAATTTTAGTTTTTAATTTTTCATTTTAGAGAATCTGTTAGAGATGCAATCTTAGAGCTTTTATTCACGTTAAACGGTTTTGTATTACTAAAGTTAGCCTTCCAAAAGCTTCTCAAAAGCTACAATAAAGTCAGCAGTCTAAAATGTGTTTTGTCAATATTACAGCTATTGAGTTGATTCAGAACATTAAAAACAATAGTTATTATGGTAAGAAGCAAAAACTTAAAAAAAACAAAAAAGTGACGTAAAGATAAAAGTGGATAGTGTGATGGTTTTAAATTAATAACCTTGATAACTATATTCATACTTAAATCTAACGCCAAAAGTCGGTGGACAAATTGAGTTTTAAAAAAAAGTTAAAAAATGATAATATACAAATATTTTACGATAATATAATATTAGATTTACAATACTTTAAAAACAGAAACATTTTTCTCAACCAAGTGAAATCCTAGGGTTCAGGGGCGGATGTAGGTGCAGCAAACATCCCCAACTCCAAAAGCCAAAAAACAAATCTATGTCCGTAACTTTTGTTTTTTGAGTGTATATGTTAAACCTCTTCTTAATAACTTACTTTAAACCTACTTATTTAGTATTTATCCCAATAATTAGTAATCCAACTCAAATGCAATTGTAATATCTAATGATTTCTATATATTCTGCTATGTAACAGGATCAGGGCATGAATGAATAACGAATTAAGTTTTTACTTATTCTCCTTAGATTTTATTATGTTCTTCCAATTTTCTCTCTACTAAGTTAAACGTCTCTCTCTACTTTAGGTGCGTAATTTACTTCTTTTTCTCTACTCTTCATTTTCTCAGTTTCTTTAGTTATCTTTCACTCCTAATTTTCTAATATTTACCTTCTTAAATATAAAAAAAATCCTCAAGCACAACTTCTCTAACCTTCTTCTTCCTCAAGCATATGCATTTGAAGAGATAATCTCATTACATCTCCACTTCTATTTTTTTATGGTTAATTTCAAGCATCCATAAGACTGAAAATCTGGATCCGCCACTACTAGAGTTTCTTTGACAATGATGGGATCTCGCGATTCTCAGATTATGCAAGAATGTGGCGCGCGAAGACAAGGAGACGTACTTCAGCGATGCTTCTTGATCGGCGGTGGTGGTTCCTGGTTTGACGACTTTTGCTGTGGCTTTGGTTCAGCGACTCTGGTCATGATTGATTCAAGTGGACTTTTTGACGAGGTCGGTGGAGGGAGTTTGACAACGAGGATCAAGGTGGCAGTGAAGACTCTCGAGGATCAACGAGAATTAGGGTTTCACCCATTGATGTTATTATTGTGACGTTCAAATATGACAGGTTACTCGGTTAATGCCTCACATGTGCCATGATTAATCACGACGACCTCTCTTGTCTTGTGAACATGAACTTGTGGCAGCTGAAATCCCAGTGACCACTGCAACAACCATGGTGGCTATGCTTACAATGGTGTTTAGAGGTAATGTCCAAGCTTCTCTATTTGTACATGTGCCTCATCTCCCTCTGCTGGGTAAAGAGTATAGGCCTGTTTAAATCCGGATGTCCCAGCCTTCCCATCACCCACCAAGGTCCTTGGCATTCAATGAGGCATGGATGGAAAGTGACCTAGGAATGCGCTGTCTGTAATACTCGGTATAGAATTAATAAAGGGTGGTGTTATTAACACACTCATTTTTGCTATTAACACACCTTATGTCAAGACCCACCCGGGGTTAACTCTTTTAACACAGAGTAAATCTTATGAGGTTCACCTCAAGTGAAAGTTACTTTGAAAATTTTGACATAACCTCCCCATAAAATGAACAACCCTTACCTACTATCCAAAATACACACATCTAAGATCAAATCAACCATCCTCAATTCATGGAGCCATCTTTCTCCCAACAAACAACATCCGCCACAAAAACAACCAAATATCTTATGACCATTTACGATACAAATAAAATCACGTCAAACGAATTTAGGAGTAGCATTTCTCAACTACTAAGTTGGGATTTAACCCCCTTAACACACAACCGCAAATAATACAAACCCCTTATAGTTGTCAGAGCTCTAATAATGATAGAATAAAGCGGGAAAACTTACACAAGTAGGTAAACATGAATCTATTATAGAAAAATGAGGATGTGGTAACTATGCCTTACCTCCTAGTTATGGCCGAGCCGATCTCTGCAATCTGGACATTTTAAAACGAAGAGCCCATAGGAGAAACATTTAAACGTTAGCGTAAGTGGACAAAAATAATAATGTTCAAGTATGGAAAATGTATTTAGTAATGTTCTGCATTTTTATCGTTCTGATAAAACGTTAAATGCATGTCATAAGGGGAAACATCTCCAAATAATTATTGAAAACAAAATAAGTCATGACAACTTAATAAATTATAACTTAACATTAAATTACGAGGAAAAGGTTTCACCATGACAATGAGCTTTGATCAGATATGTGAGATTTGAGATGGGGAGGATTTGATGTTTTGAACTGTTTCAGTAATTGAATGTGCGCTGCCAGTACCACTTTGTTGCCGAAAGTAGCACTGGCAGTAGTAACCTCCCCTCTATTACTTGGCAGTAGTAGACAACATCAAAGAATTGTCAGAAAAGTTACAATGATGTCGGTAGTAGCACCTTTGAACTTGGCAGTAGCAGAGAATTGTCGAAAAAGTTACAATGGTGCCTGCAGTAACACCTTTGAACTTGACAGTAGTAGAGAATTACTGAAAAAGATGCAATGGTGCCGGTAATAACACATTTCAACCGGTAGTAACACATTTTAACTTATGTAGTGTATAGTAGTTTGGTAAAGTATATAGTGACAGATGACTTATGCACATCATGTTGTCCTAATTTGTTAATTTTTATCATTAAATGTGCAAGATAATATGCAAATGGTGTATTTGTAAACTGAAATTTGGTCAGTAACTAAAGTGTAGTTTACTATATATATATTTATATATTTAATATTTATCTAAATTACTGATCATAGTGTTCTACAATAGTGATGGTATTTGAGAATTAGTTAATTTACTTATTCGATGGGAATTAGGGTCAAGGTGTTACAAAATGGTATTAGAGCTTAGGTTCACACATTGTCAATGACGATGAAATCTCTTGTCAATTTAAATGATGGGTTTTAAATAGCTTGGTTCAATTGATTGTTAAAAACCTAGTTCTATTCGTGAGAGGAATTGATTTGTATATGGTTACTGCGCACAACTCTAAAATCCTAAAAATGAAAAGATGACTCCTACAGAAGTCAAATATCTAAATCTGAGGGACTTCCTAGATCTTCAACATGTTTTTGAAAACATTCAACTGATAAAGGTTTAGTGAATGGATATGCAAGTTGGTTTTCTATGTCAATATTGAGTACCTCTATGTCAATAAATTCAACCCTTTGTCTCACAATGTAGTGCTTAAGGTATACGTGTTTTGAATTGTTTGATCTCTTGTTGTTCTTGGCAAAGTAGACGGCTGCTTCATTGTCACAGAACATCTTAAGTTCTCCTTGAACTATGAATTTTAGAGCATCAATCTGTATCAAAAAGTTCCTAATCCATAAGCCTTCACAGACTCCTTCATACATGCATGGTTATGGACCAGCCTGCATTGTGAAGGTAGTGATTAATTTTTGTTTCATGGTTCTCCATGTCACAGCACCTCCTACAAGCATAAATACATAGCCGCTTGTTGACTTCATGTCATTAGGATATTCACTAGCAAAATCTGAATCGGTGTAACCTACTAACTCAAGCTTTTCAACTTTTCTGTAGACTAGCATGTGAGACTTAATTCTCTGTTGATATCTTAAGACATTCTTACCGACAACCCAATGCTCATGACTAGGATTGGCATGGATTGATACCTAGATAGAATGCCTGTGACAAAAGCTAAGTCAGGTCTGGTGCAGACCTGCGCATACATCAAACTACCAATTAACCCAACATACGGCCTACTGTCCATGTCTTTGTCACCTTCAATCTTCCCCCTATTTTTAGTGATTTTAGAGAGCTTGCGCCCTTAGATATAGGAACTGAACCAGGATTATAAGTTGCCATATTGAAACGTTTCAAAACCTTACAGATGTAAGCATTATGAGATAAGTCTAAAGTTCTTTGTGTCCAGGTCTTCTTAATTTCAATTTCTAAAACAAAATGAGCTTCACTTAGGTCATTCATATCAAAACTGTCAATAAGAAAGCTTTTGTAGCATTTAGCTAACAGGATATCATCAACATCAGAAAAATAAATTTATTCACAACTCATCCTACATCAGCTCTAATGTTCCATTATTACAACAATTCACAGTCGGCCCCCAAACCCGAACTACTATCATATATGGCCACCGCCACCTAAGCCTAAGAATATATGTACTTACGTAATGTACTCATCAGATATTTAGTTGCACCCAATTAAACTTTGATTAAAGCTGCGTGCTGTCCTAGACTCCAAGGTGTATGCATTATTTCATGGAGATATTTATGAAATAATTTGGATTTTCCGTATGTATAAATTTGAATAGAGTAAATTTCAGTTTACATTGTTGAATTTTAGGTCTAAAATCAGTTTCATACCTTTATTTTAAAATCAGTTTCATACCTCATCTTTATTTTTAATCAGTTTCATATCTAAATTTTCAAGATAACATCAATCTCAACCGAATTTTAGGTATTGGTGCTCGGAAATCCATCGGACACTGTCCATGACGTCTGTCTCTTTGGGGCTTTAATAGCTCGATCAGATATTAGGGGCGATTCATATGTATAGCAGCTACATGTTAACTCATGCCTAACCTAAGCGTGCATGGCAATTAGGTAGGTGATACTGAAGTCGATCAAGTATTGCAGTTGGCAAGCAAGGAGAAAGGAGAAAGGGGCTTGGAGACCCAATGTGATATATATCTTGGGGCCTGGCCCAAATTAAGAAATGGAAGTGCGGCGTCAACCAGTAGAGTACAAGTTGGGCAGTGTCGAAAGAAAGGAACAACTGGTGGCTTGGGTGACGTCAGGAGGTTCCAAACGTACGTCCCCACACCAGAGAGCAAGTTAGAGCCGACCGACCACTTGCCCAGGAGGCTAATTAGCCACCACCCTTCTCCTGCCATTTGTTTTTGCATGCTTTGCTTGTGCCTAAATTAAAAAAGATAACAATAATTGGGAATTAGAGGATAAACCCTCGACTTCGAAAGGGAGACGATAAGACCGAAATGTCACCATTCCATCTCTCTCTCCTTTAACTATTATTTATATTTTCATTTCCCTCAACTCTAATAATAATATCATAATCCTAAACTCTAAATAAAATAATAAATATCATCAAGACCATGATTCATAGCCAAAAAATAAAAAAGAGCTTGGGGTCCACCGAATCACATTCATTGGTGGTGCGCGTTTCTTTGATCTGTAATCATACACGAGTGGGGTCCATTACAGTTGATTGCCAACCGTTGATCCGTAATCCGAGGCTCTTCGTTTTAAAGTGGCACCTCCAGAATTTGAATTCGCACCGGAGGGACCGCCGCTTGTTACAAAAAAAAAAACAAAAATAATTGGGAAATTAGATTAGGCGATTTACATAGTCAGCACTGCCCACATTTTCTTTTATCCATTCTTTTTCCCTTTTTTTGATTGAAACGTATTATTTTTCCTTACATGACTTTACGAGCATTGTATGTCCTCACTATATAACTAGCATCAGCATATATTATGGCTAAACTTTGAAGTTTCTAATGCATGTATCCTCATTGTGTTAACTATACTCATATAACCTCCAATTAACTACTCCTTTCAGTATTACATATAAGAAAATTTCTATTCATACCTTTAAAATTGCTACTTGGATCTCTTTACTTAATAAACCTCTATTTCACTTTTGCAAATCACAAATTTACTATGTATCTCCCTAATTTTTCCGTAATACCCCCATTCAATATAATCAATAAAAACTATTTTTTTTGTAAAATTAAATGAACCTTGATCAAGCTAAAAAAAATTCAAGTTTTTCTAATAAACTAATAAACATAGTTAGTCAAATACACTAGATGTTTGAGTTTTGCAATTAACTATCTACTTTCTCCTCCATTTTTTTTTCAAATTCTTCGTGATCAAATGATCAGGTTTAAATTCTAACACTTGCTCTCGGTCAGGTTCTTTCTGTGTATATATTGACATTTTTTGGTGTAGATGACAAACCTATAACCCTTTATTTTTCTAATCTTTAAATCATCATTATGTCGAGGCAAAAATCATATCAGTTGCTAAAAATATAAACAGTTCACCCATGAATGAAGGTAAAATTGATGTATCAATTCAATTTTAGTACATAATCTTTAACATGTTTGTCACGGTTTTAACGAACTTGAAAAAAAAATTTGGGATTGTAGGACGGAGGAAAAAGTTTTGGAATTTTATGTATCGTTTTTAAGGTAAAAAAATTTATTTCCTTCTTTTATGTTTATTTGTAATTTAACATAAGTTGACAAAGTCAACTGTTATTTAAAAAACCTGAGAGGTTCAAGTAACTGTTTTGAAGGTATCAATAGAAGCTCTATACATGTAATAACAGCATCACTCTATAAAAGATTCTCCAATGTCACAAATAAATACCGCAAACTAATTGACCACCTGTTAGACCAATAATTCTAATCGACCATTGTATTTTGACGTACAATGGATTTGTTTTCTATACCAATATTATGTTTTGAACTTTTGATGGGAGAACATTGATGCTTTCTTGTTGACAATATTTGAATAAATGCAATTAGGGAAATCACCCTTTCCTACAAAAGAAAAATATGCTTTGATTTGTTATGCACGATTAGGATACATCTTGACCAATGTAGTCACGTTTGGGTATTGTTGACATAGTTGGAAACATGACTCATGTTCAAATGACAATGAACATTCTTAAATGAGAAATAAAACCATCAGAAAAAGGAATTAAATCCAAAAAATAGACCCAAAATAATATAGGATCGAACTTAAATATTATTCCTGCTCATGTTTTTGTTAACGTTCTAGAGACATATAGTTATAGTTGGTTGAAGAACATGAAAAGTGACTGTGCAAAAATGAAAATAGAGTCCATGTACGTACTTCATGGCGTCAAATGTCAAAGCCTGAACGCGTAACAGAAAGTTGGCCAATTTTGACAAATAGGGAAACTTGAACAATCATTCGGATAAATGAAAAGGGTAGTTTTGGAATACCACTCGTGTTTGTTTTATTTAAACTCCCATTCAGCTCTCTCTGCAGTGAAAGGGAGAAAGTAGTAACACGCAGCAGGACAGAACAGAGTTTTGGTTTTTTGAAAACAAAGCAGAGAAAGAGAAAAGAGGTTCTTCTCGAAAGTTGTGGAATTTCAAAAAAAGATATGGGAGATGTCATCATATACGTTGAGGAAGAGGATTTCAAATTATGCTCCTCGTCGTCGTTTTCAGTATGTAGGATTTGCCATGAGGAAGATTTTGGAAGCTCCAAGAACTTGGAATCCCCTTGTGCTTGCTCTGGAACTGTCAAGGTATGCTATTCAAACACGCACACTTTCTCTCTGCTTTCGCTGTTGCTTTTGTTTTGTGGGATTTTATTGAACAAGCTTTACCTGTTTTGTTTTGATTACTTGACACCAGTTTGCGCACAGAGATTGCATACAGACGTGGTGCAACGAGAAAGGAAACACAACCTGCGAAATTTGTCTCCAGGTAATTTTATTTTCTTGCTTTGTTTTGTATGAAAAAATTTTGGGCGGCTTGGTGTTTACGAATTTGATTCTTGGAATTGGGTGGAATGTCATTTCTTGATTTTGAGATGATCAGAAGATGTTTGCATCGTCTTCTGGTTTGTCTGGATTCATGGGCTGCTTTCAAAATTTCGTCTTTTTCTTACAACGTTTTGTAGTTATCTTCAACCTAGTCCTGTCTCTTTCGGTTTCTCCTGGGTTTTAGAATGTGCCTTCCTTAGGATTCAAACGTAAATAACACTTCCTATATATCTAATGGGTACGTTTACATCAAGGAATTTTGATTCTTAGTTCGTTGCCTCAATATTAGAATTCATGGAGTATAATTAAATACGTATTGGTCATTTTCAGTTAACATGTTAACTTAGCTTAGCTTAAAAGTGAAACTTCCTTCGTTCTCAATATTGAAGCTGTTGAGAGATAAAGGATGTGTGTTTATGAGGTTTAGCTCAACCAAACCCCACCATGAATGATTTCAATTTGTGCAGAAATACGAACCCGGATACACAGCACCTCCTCCAAAGAAGTCTGAGCTGGATGAATCAACAGTTACCATCAGGTACATTACTGTTTTACTTTTTCACATAATGTAAATAATTTCTTGATCAAGGTTAAATCACTTATCACTTTAGCTAGGGCGGTTGCTGTTATCCGCATTCTGGTTGCTTGGGAAACAGACGAGCGTTTTATTATCATACTTATTGCAATCAGAAGGCATTATGCAGGCAGCAGAAACTTAATGTTAATTCCAATAAAAATCTGGAAACATTTAGTCATTTAGAGAATAAGTCAGACCTAATTTCCAACCAATTAGTGTATCAATAACATGGGACGACTAGTATTGAAATCCATAACATATGATTTCTGGCATTTTTGCTGACGTGCTCTGTAATTTTATATGTGATCTTGTCATTTACAGAGACAGCGTGAGGGTTCCTAGAAGAAGAGAGCAAGATGAGGAATCAGGAAGCTCCTCTACTGCTGCTGATCGAAGAGCCAATTTTTGTCGATCTTTCGCTCTCCTTGTAAGTTTCGAGTTTTGACCATTCATTTCAGTCTGTAGCTGCATTTCAAGTGCATTCCACGTACGAATCATCCCTCAATATTGCTAAGTTTGAGCCAATAACTTAGTCTCCACTAAAAAGAATGCGTGTGCCAGTATAGGGTTTGTATGGATCAGGAAGTGTAGCTCACAGGCACCCCTAGTATAGTTGACCAAATAAAACCAAATTAATGGCTCTTCATGTGGCAACTACATAGTCTCAGCAGTAGCTTGATGGCATTTGTCTAATATGTGATGGTTTTGGCTTGCAGTTTACTGTGGTTTTGCTTGTGAGGCACCTCTTTATAGTTCTTACCGGCAGTGACAAAGACTACCCCTTTGCCCTTCTAACTGTAAGTACCAAACACAATACATCAGTTCAGTAATGGTGATGTGGTTGCTTAATATGGGGTGCTGATGATCTTGGTTTCGACTTTGCAGGTGCTTATTCTAAGGGCTAGCGGAATTATCCTTCCTATGTACATATTATACCGAACAATCACAGCGATTCAGAACAGCATCCGTCAACAATATCAGTATCATTATCAGGACTCCGACGATTATGAGACGTCAAGTCTCGAAGAAGATGACCACCACTAAGAAGATGCTGATCGCCATCAACAAAGTGCTGTTTAACCAACCCAACGTAATTTTTTTCCCTTTTCCATCTTGTAAGGGAGCATATCACATCAATGCTCTCTCACCTCATGTCTTGAATATAAATGAAAAGAAATATCGATTCTTTTTTTCTTTCCATTAAGATTCAATTTCAGGCTATGATCTCATATTTGCCCACCAAACCCAATAAGAACAAGCAAAAAGTAGTAAGTAGGTTGACATACAGCAACTCGGCAACAAAATTACTTCGGCATCAGCCTGGTTCTTGAAAATTTGAACCGATATATTGACATTACAACTATAATTTACAATTGAAGAGGATACATCTACTTTCCCCTCACTTCCACAAACAAATTGCCCCCAATCTTTGTGGTAAATCTAACTTGGAAGCTAAAGAGTTAGTTGATCCAACTAACAATGGCAGATCATCTGCAATGTTTCTTCCAATTGGACATTCTGTCAAAAAAGACTGGACTTGCACGCCAACACATGAGTTGGTAAGACAATTAGCAAATAGCTACCAAGTAGTGATTGAAGTTGTCAATATCCTCTTGGAGTGCCAAAATTTAGTTACCTGAAACTTGTGAAGTACAAATAGTGCACCATCTCAACTCTTCAGTCAGCGGGTCAATGTCAATGCCCTCAGTAGGCTCGTGGCTAGTCAACTTTGCCACGGTGTTGGTGAACTTTTGGAAGCACTCAACAATCTTGTCTGCTGGACTTTGAAAGGGAAAGCTATCTTCAGATTGCTTCAAGTGTTTCCCATATGCAGCTTCGAAACATGAGGTCCTGAAAGAAAAGATAGTAAGAACTGAAGCTATTCCAAACGAAACAATTACTGAATTAACTAATAATTATAGATTGAGCACAGGTTCAGTTCAGCAAGGCGTTTATAGTTTGTGACTATGTTTGATACTCATATTTCCCAATCAACAGCAGAAAAAGATCTTACCTGAGAATATTTTGATATTCAACAGCTAGTCTGTGATAGTGTGTAGAAAACATTCCTCGACAGTGAACTTTGTGGACAAAATGTTCAAGAACCGATTCCCTGACAATTTAGAGAGAATAAGCCTCAATATCTGATTTCGTCAAAGCCAAAAGTATACATAAAATATTTGGTATGATACTATGATGGACACTTACGCAATGGCTTGTCCATCTGAAGTTGACGTTCCACGTCCAAGTAGCAGATGACTGCATAGAAAATTGAAATGCAAGTTCAAACTATAAAATGCTTAAACAAAAACATATCTAGTTATAAACTTTTAGTTCATCAAGATTATACAAACTTCAGGACCCTGGGAACTGATACACAAATGAGACATGTTTAAGCTTAAAATAGATGTATGAACTTCATATATTTGCGTAATGAAGAAACAGATGGCGTTATGAGCTTCCTCATAGAGTGCATCATGACCAATATAATATGTGGATAAGGTAAAAAATCAATCCTCAGTAATCTTTCATTTGTATTCATGAGATATATTAAATAGAATATTCTTTTTGAGTTTGTCTGCTGGCATATGTGGAAATAGAGAAATAAGGCAGTCATTGAAACTCAAATTTCTATGCCTGTGTATCCTCACAAAGTTATCTAGGATTACATTCTTGATTGGACCATTGCTCAAGCCAAAGTTAAAACTAACTCTGTGTTGAACCTTACAAGCTTTTTCTGGAGCAGACACCCTGAAGTTATTTAATTTAGCTGACGAATTACCATAATTTCGTCGGTTATAGTTATTTATTTATTTAACTTTAGCCGACTAATTACACTAATTTCATCGGCTATAGTTATTTATTTTATTTAACTTTAACCGACGAATTACCCTAATTTGTTGGCTATAGTTATTTATTTTATTTATTTGTTTAACTTTAGCTGACGAATTACCCTAATTTGGTCTGCTAAAACCTTAAACCCTATATGTAGAAGCTTTAAACGAAAAAAAAGTCGTGAAATAAGATATGACAGAAATGGTGAAATACATCTACGGTTGAAAAATCATGTAATTCCGGTAAAGTCTTGGTACCGATAGTTGCGATCAACACAATTTTCCATTCTTTCTCTCTAGAGGTAGCCCTATCTCCGGTGGTTAATACCACTGGTTGTTCTCATCGATTTGAAACTATTTTCAGTTGAAGGTCCGGACAAAATACGTAAATTAGATGGTCAAAGGACCGTTTCCGTGCATTAAGGGGTTTAACATTGTCGGATCAAGTTGAATTTTTTTTCTATAGGCATATTCTGACATAATGATCATATCAGACGGTCAGATTTTTGTTTCTCAAGTTTGATCATAATCACAACATGTCTACTAATGTTGTTTAACTTGTTTACTAAGTTTTAAGTAAATGTTCCGTTTCAAAAACAAACTCTACGTAGAAACTTCAAACGCAAAAAATTTGTGAAATAAGATATGAACTAAATGGTAAAATAAGTCTACGGTTGAAAAATCACGTAATTATGGTAAAGTATCGGTGCCGATAGTTGCGGTCAATACAATTTACAGTATTATCTGTCCGGATGAATCCCTTAAATTTATCGGATCAAGTTGAATTTTTTACCATAGACATATTTAGCATATTGATGATATCTGACTGTCGTATTTTTGTTTGTGAATTTTGATGACCAGAATCACAACATGCCTACTATTTACCATTATTTATCCCTATGGAGAGCCTTATCATCGATGGATAAATGTCTCAAAATTTTTAGATTGACAGTTGAGTCTCATCATGATGACAGTTTGTTGTGTTGAAGGTTCGACCAAAATACCACATATAAATGCAGATTTAGGCATTTTGTGTGTTAAATGGTTAGAAAAACTGCATTTTGAAGCCTTAAACGAACTTGGATGGCCAAAAAACCCATATATCATGGCATTAGCCATGAGTTTGACTTGTACGGCTGTTTCGCTTCCAGATTGGTATCACAATAGTCAATCGATCACCGAAATATCCGTAATGCAATTTTGTAAGTAAAAGGTACTTTAGCCGACGAAATACTCTAATTTCGTCAGGTAAACTTTAATAATTTTATTGACTAAAGTTCACAGACTATAGCCGACGAAAAAAATTAGTTTAGCCGACGAAAATATAACTTAGCCGACGAAATAATTTTTCGTCCACTAAAGTGGACATTTGCCGACGAAAAAAAATTCGTTTGGCCTGTTTTTGGTCATTTCATCGGCTAAAGTTTTTTTTTTTCTGGTAGTGAATGCTGGTGTAAACTCAATGTTGATGAAACTCATGCAACTAGTAGCATCAAAATTGGTGCTGGAGGTGACATCAGAGATCACCTAGGTAACTGACTTTGTGGTTTCCAAATTAAGCTCGACATTAGAGATATATTGGATGCACAAGCCTGGGGCATCTGTTATGGTATCAAATTGGCTGTTGAACATCAGATTGAGAGGCTTGAAATAGAAACTGATTCTGCAGTCCTATTTCAACTAATGTAGAAATCAGATGTCAGTATTCATTCTCTTGGTTCCCTCATTACTGAATGCTCTTTCATGATGCAGAAATTTCAAAATGCTAATCTCAAGCCATGTTTTTAAGGAATCCAACATGATGGCTAATGTACTGGTCAAAAATAATACAACCCATGACTTGGAATTGATCATGTTTGAGGATGTGTCTATACATGCTATCAATGCTTTCTTAGATGATGTTCCTCGTATGTAATTCTGTTTTCGGCCTTTTCTTCTGTATTAAAAAAAAGAAAAAGAACCAAAGTTGTGAAACACAAGTAGGATAAACACGAACAAGTTGTGATCTGATTAGACTTGTTTCTGAACTCTTGGTTCGTGGTATGTGAACAGTCATAGTATTCGTCTCCAACTCCCCTCATCACTCTTACTCTCAATGGCTTCGTCGGATGAGCCCGTGTGCGTCACCGGCGGCAATGGCTTCATCGGCTCTTGGCTAGTCAAGACCCTCTTAGAGCGCGGCTACACTCGCGTCCACGTCTCCATCTTCCCCGGCTCCGACGCCTCACACCTCTTCGCCCTCCCCGGCGCCTCCCCCGCAACCCTCACCGTCTTCGAGGCCGACATCCTGGACGCCGACGCCGTCGCCAGAGCCGTCCAGAATTGCAAGGGCGTCTTCCACGTGGCCTCCCCCTGCACCCTCGACGACCCCAAAGACCCCCAGGCTGAGCTTGTCCTCCCCGCCGTCCAGGGCACCCTCAACGTCCTCCAAGCCGCCTCCAAGTTCGGCGTCCGGCGCGTCGTCCTCACCTCCTCCATCTCCTCCATGGTCCCTAACCCCGGTTGGCCTAACGACAAAGTTTTGGACGAGACCTCTTGGACCGATCTCGACTACTGCAAATCGCGCCAGGTCGGTCCTCTACGATCACCAACCGATTTAGTGATTTTAATTCGTTGATGATCAATTTAGTGATTTTAATTATTGTTTTGTCTTTGGACAGAAATGGTATCCGGTGTCAAAGACACTAGCGGAGAAAGCGGCTTGGGATTTCGCAGAGAAGAATGGACTAGACGTGGTAGCCATCCATCCAGCCACATGTCTTGGACCTCTTCTGCAGCCTGGTTTGAATGCCAGCTGTGCTGTGCTGCTCAACTTGCTGCAGGGGTCCACAGACACACAAGAGTACCACTGGTTGGGGGCTGTGCATGTCAGAGATGTGGCCACGGCGCAAGTTTTGCTGTTTGAGACTCCTGCAGCTTCTGGAAGGTATCTTTGCAACAATGGTGTCTACCAATTCGGTGACTTTGCGGATAGAGTCTCCAAACTCTTCCCACAATTTCCGGTTCACAGGTTAGTATCCAAGCTTATGCAATCTCATACGTGAATGTGTGCATTTATTTTTATGATCTCTGGTCTATTATATGGATTGTGCTGAATGCTTATGAGTAGTTTAATCCTGTGCAATGAATCTATGTAGTGGTTGCATTAAGATCTAAAGGCAGTTTTTTGGTAGACCGACTCATTCATGTGTGGCTATGAACTGTTTATGATTAATTAATACTGCTGTAACTGCATTTTAATGATTTGTAGGGTACTTGCAAACTATACTAGTAATAAGGTTACATTGATAGTAGGTAGGGATGATACCTGAAAATGATTAATACCTGGTGAAGTAGAGTAGAAGCAAAGCCAAGTCAGAACCAACCACCAAAGATTAGGATAAATTAAACATTTTTTTTCAAAAAGGCATTTTGCTAGTGGATAATATGGAGGAACTAAAGAGTAATTAGAAATCCCAAGCATCTTTAACGTGGATATCTGTCAATGGATGCCTATCCTTTTCAAAACTTCAAAGTTGCTAGCAAATTTAGTGTCCTCACTGTTAGAATTAGAATCTTGTTTCAATCTTGTTGATGTATAGAGGCTACTGAGCTGCAAGAAACAGGAGTTCTTGACACTATTGATGGTGCTAGAGGGTATATTCAAGTTAGAAATTGATAATTGGAAAGGGATAGAGGTGAGGTGGCAGAAGGTAGAAACAAGACACATAACTTTTATGAACTTAATATATTCAATTCTGTGAGAAATCCACTTCAATATAGTATTATTACCTCTGTATTAGTGCAATGACCTCAGTGAGGTGCATAGGTGCGCTAGAGGTTGATTATATATCTATAATAATTTATTTTTCATGAGCTTTCCTTTTGCCTCTTCTTTTGTGATTGCTTCCTTCCCAATTTGTCTCTCTCTCTCTCTCTCTGTGTATGTGTGTGTGTATATATATCTATTATCTTCTTATTACTTCTCAATGTATTCTAGAAGTTGTATTCCTTGTGATCAAAGGTACCTGCTTTTGTGAAGCCCCAGCATAGGGGGCTTTGATGGATTGTTGTGGTTTTCACTTTTCAGAGAATCAACTTCGCATTCTGTGTATAAAGCATCTATACATATGCTTTCTCTTTATATTTTTCTGATAATTATTGTTAAACAAACCAATTATCTTTCTTCGTGTACATTTTTTATAAAAAATGTCGATATAGGTGATATTTTCTGTAAATATAATACCTCTTTCCACTTAGAATGGAAAGGAAAAGGCTTCAGATGCATCTATCTGCCAGTTATATAACAAATGTCAGATTGGTATATTTTAGGAAAACAATGCTGGGGAAAGAATTACCCAGTTGTGTAACATTTGAGTTATGACCTTTGATTGATGACTTTGTGGTGTTATTATTTCCCGAGTAATGATGCTGCCTGCCTTTTAAGCAAATTTTTACTAGAGGAAATATGCTAATGTCTATTATGAGCAACAAATTGTTATGATTAAACAATTTTGAATTTCAAAAAGATATACACAAGTGTAAATGATTGCTCATATACACATTCCATCATACTTTGATATGTGCTCGGATGCATGAAGTTCCTTGGTAAATTTTAAATGTCAAACATTGCACCTATCATTGCTTGCTTCCGGTGTTGCTCTTTCCCTGTAGTGGTTTTGTTTGCTAGCCTGGAAAATGCTTCTTAGCTAGCTTTCATTTTTTTCCTTGATTGGAATTGCTGAAGGAAAGTGAGTCTGGGGTTAGTAGGCAATGCTTGTGACTTGTGAGATTGAAAGCAATGCAATGTGGAGGTCGACCATGAAGTGAATCCAAAGATTGGAATTTTCAAAGATTGAAAATAATTCCAATGAAACAAAATTTTATTTAATCATTGATATCATCAGTCATTTTAACTTCTATTTGTATAGGTTTTGCACTGTAAGGCTTGTACTATTTTGGAGGACTTGTTCATCTTGTTGGTCGACTTATTGTTATTTTTGTTTGGAACCAGATTTTATTTATTTATTTATTTTAATTTGAAGATATAACGAACTAGAGCTTGACTTGATCACATGTGCAGATTTAGAGGAGAAACCCAACCAGGCCTGAAGGATTGTAAGGATGCTGCAAAGAGATTAATCGACCTGGGTCTGGTTTTCACACCAGTTGAGGATGCTGTCCGGGACACAGTGGAGAGCCTCAAAGCTAGAGGCTTATTGAAGCAGGAAGAGACGTCACAATCTAGCTAGCTGGTGCATAGCAGTAACAATGAGTGGAAATGAAGTGTTGGTCGACATAATTAGTTTCTTAGTCCTCTTCTATCGTTGCCTTTAACTTTTATTCGTTTCAAAAGTTGAACATTATCTATATATTCTTGGAACTGATCATCATATGTTTATAAAAGTAACCATTCTTGCAACTATCAAAGTTTTTAGTGATTTCCATGAGACAATTGGAGTCACTGGATGGTGTCGTTTTTACTGCACAGTGCAGAGTATATTGCCTGCAAACTGCATCTGCAAGCATGTGGTGATTATCAGTCAATCTGAAAACCAAGGCCATTATTTAATGACAGATCCTTGGAACTATTCCTTTCATGGCCATAAAGCATGATGCACTTGCTAAATGAATAGCATGAAGGAATTAGAAAGGGACGATGTACTAGTACCACAGCTACCGCTCCGGCAAGAGGACCACCGTGGCGGGTTTTGCTTTTTTCTGGGCACATGATTTGGGTCCCCTATAGAATTGATTGAGTTTGACTCGTTGATGGTATTCTGTTACGTGTCTTCGTCCCTCATAATCAGGCAAGCTTGGAGGGCTTAGTGTGCCTAATTGGCATGAGGCTTTAGTTTTCAGCCTTTTCCTCGTTTGCTCTGGCAAACCTGCTTCTCTTGGTTTTGTTTTTAAAAGCTCTCCCCAACACTGCATGTGCTTCATCTTCCCTACCTTTGCTCTGGCTCCTTTTCTGAAAACAAAAGAATCAATCCGTTTCTTCGTTTATTTGTTGGTGTTGAGAGAGAGAGAGACGTGCTGTTCCAATCATGGAGGTTCCTCTGGCATTGCATGTGCCCCTATCTCCTCGCCCCACTTCTTATTTTTCTACACTTCTATGGAACTAGTCCGTCCTTGTTTATTTATCATTCATTCCCACTTTGAAACTCATAATGCCATTAGGCTTTTTGGCCCTCCATGATAAAAGCTAGCCTCCATTGAAATTGGGATTTTGAAATTTGGAGCAGATTTCCAAGATGGTTAGTCCAGCACCCTGCAGCCGATCCTGGTGAGTTTTTACTTTCCATGTCATTGTTGTTTCTCATTGTGATTTTGAGGAGCCTAATTGATCTTTTGGGTCCGGAAATCAAGGTCTATAAGCGAGGACTCGCTTAAAAGATATGTGCAGTTTGCAAGTGAGAGCTGCATACAAGATTTACTGTCTGCTTCAGACTCCACTAGGGGAATTGGGATTAATAATGGCAATGATGGCTGGAAGGTTCTTACTCTTGAAAACGGAGTGGAAATATCAAAACGGAGGTCTGGAAATGGATCATTCCACACCTTCCGCAGCCGCTGGCTGCTCAGATCAGTATCACCCGAACAATTTATCACTGTTGCTAATGCCATAGATGCTGCCAAGGTCAGCTAGTTCCATATTATGTGTATATTTATTTTCTTCTTGAATAATAAACTTGTTGGATTTTTATTAAGCTTATTGAACCTGAACATGCAGCAATGGGATTCTGATCTGGTAGAAGCAAGGTACATAAAAGATCTTGACGAAAACCTCAGCATCATCCGTCTCAAGTTTGGAGATAATTCCAAGCCCCTATTTAGAAATAGAGAATTTATAGTCTACGAGCGACGCGAAACCATGGAAGATGGCACTCTGGTAGGTGCTTCATAATTCATACTCATGGTTTACAAGATATATACAATATTGTGTGTGCATCATGAAGTTTAATTTCTATAATCAATTGTCTGTGCATCATGAAATTTAATTTCTCTAAACATTAATAATATTGCAAATTTGTAGCAAAAAGGCTCTAACCAGACTTTGTGGCTTGAGAGTTAAAATTGTGAACTTGTATTGTAGAAAACACTTGCATTGTAGAACAATTTGTAAAGAGTTGTCGTTGTAACTTGTGCAGGTGGTAGCAGTTGCTTCTCTCCCAAAGGAGATAGCTGCTGGATTGCAACCAAAGAAAAATAATGCAATCAGAGGACTGCTGTTGCAATCAGGATGGGTAGTTGAGAGGCTTGATGGTGATTCTTGCATGGTCACCTATGTTGTTCAGGTACTCTACTTTTGAAACTACTAGACTTATTCCTTCACCATATCCATATGGTTGCAGTTTTCACTTTTAAGTAACAATCCTCAGACAAAAGAAATCAAAGAGAGACAACTGATTTTTAACCTCTTTTTTTATTAACCTTTTTGTTGGTTAATCTTTACCTCTTTATTGCAGTTGGATCCTGCAGGCTGGATGCCCAAGTGCTTTGTCAATCGACTTAACAATAAACTAGTTAAGATCATTGAAAATCTAAAGAAATTGGCGCAAGCTTGTCCAATTGATGGGAATACATGAATGACTAGATTGTACAGAGGGCTTGAAAAATGAAAAGGACACTATGGATGCAATCTTTCTGTGCCATTTTCAAAGTACAAACTCCCAGAACCAATAATATATTTTTGATTCTGTTACATATTGTAAATAACTAGCAGAGTGCAATCGGAGATTTTTATTTATTTTTTATTATTATTTGTTTGGTTTTTGTGTCAGCTTAATCTGTCACGTAAAGCCTCTAATATTTGCAGCAACTTACAAAAACAAAGGAAAGCTAAAGACTCAGAGAACCATATTAAAACTCGGAAAACTGACAATCGTTAAGGAATGCAGGGAAACCATCACATTTCAGAATGTGCATGAACAAAGCCTGCCGAATGGCTTGCACGGCAAGAAAATCAGTAGCAGCATAGCTGATCTGTGTTAAGAGTGCAGATACATTTCTCAGTATTAGCAAGATGACTTTATCCTTCGGACTTAAATAAGCTGTTCGTTTTCAGATATTCCAATATTACATGCTTAATCCTCTAAAAAGCAGAAGCTCAAATTCAAATTGCAGCACTACCTGCTGATACTGCAGAATCAAACTTTTCCACACCAGCAATAACCTGATAACTTGAACCATAGGCAATCGCTCCTGTTTTAGAGGAGGTTTCCACTTTGCATTCACCTCCATTCTAGATGAGGATGATTTCCTCAAAACCTCACCTTTTCCTTCGGAATGCTCAGTAGCTGATATATCAATCACAAATTTCTCACAAAGATTCGCTTTTTTCATCATGGTATCGATCATCAACTAAATGCTATACTGTTTCTTCATGGTCTTAAAAGCATTCCTCTTAAATTCTGCAAATCCTTCGTTGATTCCTCTTCAATATGCTCCTATCTTTCTTCATAATCAAATGACCAGTTCAGTGGAGGAAATTACAAGACAATGGAAAATGCGCTTTGAAATTATAATTTTAATTTTAGATATATGAAATCAAACAATCACTCACCGAGACTTTAGAATGTTTATAACATAAAATAAGTGACTCATAATCTTGGCTTTCACAACTCTAATAAATACATTTAAAGGTAGGTTGTAAAATTAAGAAAATTCTCAAGCTGGTTAAGTGAGTTTAGCCTTGAAGTTCATCTATGAATGAGACCCTTGCTTGTTTAATTTTTTTATTTCAAAAAATAATCCCTTTGAAATAAAAAGTATCTATGAATATATAGAATAATTTTTCAATGTTAACGTGTGATCGAGGTGTTCTAGTGGACCAGCCTTGGATCTTTCATTGAGAATTTAGAGGTTCGACTCTCATATAATGCATATTTTATAATTTGTTCAGTGAAACACTAGTAAGACACTGATAAACTAAAATTTATGATTGAATTATAAATAGGGCACGGGCTCTACGGTGTCCCTCGTGCCCCCGCCCTTGCATGGGGCAGAACTCTGGCGAGGAAGAATAAGTTGGTTGCCTCTGCTCTCCTCCATGAGAATTCTCTCTTTCTTTTCTTGGTTTTAGAAAGAGATATGTCTATGGAAAGAAGATGATCGAGTACATAGGTTTATAGAAAGTTAGGGCTAGGGCTTGAGATGAGTTTTGCTACAAAGAAGGTACGAGTAGTCGAGCGGTTTATAGAAAACAGTGAATAGGGTTCGGATAGGAAAAGGTTTCAGATGGTCCAATTTATAGAAAAAAAAAAGGAAAATGACTATTTGCAAAATAAAATACAAGTCAGACTCAAAAGTAATGAATTGAAAAGTCAAACGTATAAATACACAAATTTTTATTAAATTCATAATAAAGTTATATTTTTAAGATAATTTTACCATTGTTCATTATACACACTTAGAGAAAGAAAATAAGAGAAAGAGAGAGAATATATTAACGGAGCCTCGTTGGTCGCAGGATTTCGGCCGCCGGATTCAGTTCACCAACCACAAGACTCTGGTCACCGGATACCGAAAAATTACTGGTAGTCAAAATTTCGTCAGATTTTTTTTACTAGGGGCAATAAACTTCTATAAAAAGTTAATTGGGACAACTTCTACATTAAATCAAATTCTACTAACCTCATAATACTCTAAATCCAAGTCAACTAACCCTAGTACACTCTAAAACCAAGTCTACTAACCCCAGTATACTAAAAAACCAAGTCCACTAACCCCAATATACTTCAAAATTTCAATTTGCATCAACTCTCCTCTCTCCAGTAAGCCGACCACACACTTTTTATCGCCTGATCCTCCAGAAATTCCCATAGTCCTCCCTCTGCTACACAGATCCAAGCTCTCGGACCGCTCCGACTAATTAACTCCCTTATTTTTAAAGCTCTTGAACCTCCGAGCTCCGCCGCACCATCCACATCAAGAGCAAAACACATCACGACGAACCAGATCCGATGCCGATGGAATTGGTGGTGGAATTGAAGAGACAGTGGAATTGGTAGTGGAATTGAAGAGACGGTGTTGATGTTGACTTCACGACGAACTAGATCGAGCCAGAGGTTAAGGATTTGTCCGGGGTGGTGATGAAATTGAACTAAATTAACGGCGGAAGACGGATCCTTAAGCCAGCGCCAACATCAAACGGGGTAGGTCTTGAATGACGGTGGAGACTATGACGAGCTCACTAGACTTGATCGATGTGGACGTCTTTGATGAGAATGATGAGCTCGGTCCCTCAGGTTTTGGTGGAATAGCGTGGGAATCATTGGAATAGAGTGGAGCTCCGATCTAGAGAGAGAGATGAGAGAGACAAGAGAGAGAGAGAGAGAGAAAGCAGAAACAAATCGATTTGGAATGGGTGGTGAAGGAGAGAGGAGTAGATAGATTAGGTTAGGGTAAAAATGTAATCTTAATAAGATTAATTGCAATGAGTAATGGAAAAGGTTTTTTTTATTGAAATGGACAGTGAGGCTAAAAAATTTGTACCAAATAGGCATTAAGGGAAGAATTACATAGTACTACATGACCAAATATCAAAACACAAAAAACCAATTTTCAACAATTTTTAAACAAGAAATGACATAAACTCATATCAGAAACGAATGGTAACTGACCCAACCTGAATTTTTGACTTCAAATGACCAGAATACCTAACTTTATATCAAAAATTACACACATTGTCCCTTATCTTTTTCCTTTCCCCATCGTCAGTCACAGATTTCTCCCCCCAACCTCTTCTCTCTCTCTCTCTCTCTCTAGCCCAAACCTCAGTCACTAAAGGTCTCTACGAAATACCCGTTGAATCATCAACCAAGATCCATTGATTCATGTAAATCGCCCGGCGCATCCACGTATGATCCAGAAGAAGCTCTAGCTCGACTCTGCCGGCAAGATCTATGAGTAGCCTATGCTTCTTCGTTGGGAAAGCTTCTTCGTTGTTTTACCACATCCTCGACGACTAGGAGGTGGATTATAGCATGATATGTCTGTATTTTTTGTTAGGGGTGAGCATATTCGGATCGGATCGGTTTTTGGTCCAAACCGTATCCAATCCGAATTATTCGGATTTGTAAAACTTTTATCCGGAACCAAATTTTAAAATCTGATCAACCGTTATTCGGATCAACCGTAAACCGGATCGGTTTCGGATTTAACCCGAATTTAAAACAATAAGATGAGACATTTTAAAAAAAATATATTATTTTGTCTTTTTTCCCTATAAAAATTAAAACGTATATAGTTCTAGGTTTTTCTCTTAATTATTATTTTTTCACGAATTTACAGTCATGCTTAAATTATATGTTAAAGTATATATATATTTTTAATAGTATACTTATTCAATAATGTGAGTTCATATGAGTGTGTATATAAATACGTATAATTTGATAAATAAATTTTGTCTTCTTAAGAATGTGAGTTCATATGAGTGTATATAAATATGTGTCGGCCATTTCTTACTTAACAGGAACATTTTTCATCTTCTCAGCCATTTCTGGCTTAACAGTTCTGTTCGTCACAATGCTAATGCCAGAGGCCAAGGGGTGAACCCTAGAAGAAATACAAGCATCGATGGCCCTTTTCCCCTACTCTAAGATGAAATATGTCTCCTTTCCATCCATGAAAGATGATCCATCTTCCTTTATTTATTTTCCTACCAGAGGCTCTGTACACAAGAGATAACTATGCATGGTAAAAAGGCACAATTTCTTTCACCCTTTTTGGCCACTTTCTTATATCATAATGATAGAAAAGAAAGTTATAGTCTTGGAAATATGCAACATTCATGACTATTTCTGATCTATTACACAAGTGCAGATAGAAGGATTCAACTATGAAAATGCTTTCACACAAGTTGTCATTGCTATACAACATCCAAGTACAAATTTCATTCAATTCTTCCCACAATCTATCATCTAACTATAAATATGCCTCTGCATCAAATTGATTTGTAAAGTGATACTGTCATGGCAAGCTTCCTTTCCAATTAGCTCAGTGCCCAACAACATATATGATGTATATGCCAACAGTGCTGCAACAATAGAAGTAAAACAAAATATCAGCAATAGAATTGAATGTAAAAGCAAGCTTCTGAAAATTAAAGCTAGCGACACCAACAACCTAACAATAAGCCCAGTTTCATCACCACAACAATAAACATCATATATGAGTCTATTTTTATCATGTCTAAATTTGGTTACCTGAAAATAAACCCAGACATCACTGCCTCTAGCTTTGAAGGCTGATTTAACATTACAAAACAATAAAACCCTAAATTATCAATAGCTAAAAGCCTAAAACTCAATTGAAATTTCATTAAGCTAAGAAACAAATACTTTGACAAAACTACAATTACTTACATTTGGTATGGTTTGCCCATTCTTTCGATTAGCACATCTGCTGTAATTCTGTCATTACATATATCTAAATGTGAATGATCATTATATTTGAATCATCAGTTTATCACTAACATTGTTGTGATTGAAATCATTACTGAAAATTAGAGCAACATGGAATGTAAGTTTGGCAAAGGTGAGCTCAAAGAATGTAATCATGGAATAGAGAATCCAAACGTAAGCCATTGGCGGTCATCAGTTGGCTATTTGGTCTCAATCGTGGGGCATGATATCCAAAAATTCCTCGAGTACTTGCCCTGAGAAAGAAGTCGTCTTGGTATCTGATCCGCTCTTATTCAATCCATAAACACGTGCAATCTCATCTCTGTTCTGTCAAAGGCATGAAGTGAAGTGAAGGAGTTTACTGCAATCCGCCAAAAGCTAGGCCAAGAAGGGTGCATGATTGACTCATTGAACTTCGATCCAAGAACTTTTTGAGCCCCAACGACACAGGAACGAGCATTTTAGTCTTAATTGAGGTATACCTACACAACAACCCAAAACCAATTCACCGATTACAGAAGATTTAACACTGACACAAAACAATGCTTGATGAAGAATCAAAATTCAGAAAGCTATAATCTTTGAACTAAAACTTACAGAGGGTAACCAAACTAAACACAGGCATGCAAGAACAAACACCCAAATCAGATTAGAAAGGAAAAAACACAAAAAAAACAAAACAAAAAACTGGATTTTGGTAAAGTAGGTTGAAGTAGTTCATACCCGGCAAGAACATCGATGTTTTTAAGGAGAACTTTGAGGAAACTTCTGGCAACAGATCCCATCTCCGCGTTCTCAATGTTTGCAACTCAGAACTGAAACTGAAGCTTCTCGTTGTGTGTGTTTCAGCTGCTAGTGCTTCTACATCTCATCTAGTTTGGAAATTGAATGAGATATTTGCTACTGGGATTGTAAACAGCACCGGCATGGTGAGATCTGAATAGGAACCGCCAGACTCTGCGGCGTCGGAAGGTCGTCGCTCATTTCGAAACCCTAGTAGGCGACAACAACACGGAGGAATCGAGGTCCATCCGAATAGGCACAAAGTCGTTCTTCCCCGCCATCATGTGAATTTGTGGGAAGACAACGGTTTTGGGTGAGACGAGATCATTTGAGAGATAGAAAGAGAGGGAGACTGGATAGTCGGATTCAGTCGCTCTGGGTTAGGTGACTCCATCTAATCCGTTAGTTTCATTTAACCTAGCGAACGACTGATATTCATTCATGCGCAGTTTTAGAAAACCACGGACGTGTATAGAGAGGATTCTCCTAACCGTTTAATTTTTAGATCCTAATATAAAGATCATATCTGTAAAATTTCATCTAAATCGGTGATCGTTAAGATATTTAAAATTGCGAATTAAAATTATAGACATTAACGGTTCAAGTTTGACATATTTGATCCGTCAAATGAATTCAGTTATTTCAAAGCTTTAACGATCACCAAATTTGATGAAATTTTGTAAAAATGATATATATATATATATATATATATATATGCATCAACATATTGAATGGTGGAGATGTTGTTATGTGATCGAAAAGTTTGTCGAATGTCTATCTCTATAAATAAACTAAAAATAGGAATCCCTTAGTAGAAAGACCATATATATATATAGGCCGGATTAGAGGCGGACGTTCGCACACCGGCTTAAAGTGAGGATATCGGCCGTTCTCCGCCGTTTCACGCCGGCAACGGCTTCCCTTCTTCTCGGACGACAACACAGTCTCCTAGGACCGTTTCTCTCTTTCTAGAACTCACCGACAACAAGTTTTCCGACAGACATTCCCTTCTTCCCAGACAACAACACGGTCTCCCAGGATCGTTTCTCTTCTTCTAGAACTTGTCGGCGACAAGTTTTCCGGCTGACATGGTGTTTTCTGTCAAAAGCTTCGTTCTGGTCAGAAAACTCGTCGTCGACGAGTCCTGGAAGGAGGAAAACAGTCATGGAAGGTTGCGCAGTCCTCTGGGAGGGAGAGAAGCTGTCGCTAACGTGAAACGGTGGACAAACGACCGACGTCCACACTTTAGCCAGAGTGTGGACGTCCGCTCTCGAACGACTCAGTCCTTTCACTAAGAGATCTCTATTTTTTAGTTTATTTATAGGGATAGACATTCGATAAACTTTTTGATCACATTATTCAATCTTAACCGTTCAATTCTTAGGTCCTAATATATAGATCACCTCTGTAAAATTTCATCCATATCGGTGATCGTTAAAATGTTCAAAACTGCGAATTAAAATTATAGACATTAACGGTTCAAGTTTGGCAGATTTGATCTATCAAATGATTTCAGTTATTTTAAAGTCTTAACGATCACCAAATTTAATGAAATTTTTCAGAAATGATCTATATATATGTATCTACATATTGAACGGTTGAGATGTAGTTATGTGATCAAAAAGTTTGTCAAATGTCTATCCCTATAAATAAACCAAAAATAGGGATCCCTCAATAGAAGGGCTATATATATAGTCTCTATCCAGAGCAAACCACATTGCAGAGATGATCATGACACGTATGCATATATCTAGATACTGATCGGTTATGATCGAAAAATTTGACCGAAAAGTTAGTGAAATATGAACCTTCACACTTATATTATTCAATAAAAATAATTAAAAATATTATATGTGTGTGTGTGAGGGATCAACTGCAGCCGTATAAAGCTTAACCTGATAACTTGAATCACAGGCAAACAGTCCTTTTATAATAAGAGAGGAGGTTTCACTTTGCATTAACCGGTCCATTGTAGAACAGGATGATTCAAGTCATTCAACAAAACCTCTCCCTTCCTTCCCAACACTCAGAAATTGATGCACAGCATTAAGAGAGCTGATATTCGAAATTATCATGGTAGTAAAGTAATAGCAGCTGATGTAAAATTGTAGTTGATAGGTAGGGTACCAGACAACATTGGAGTGATTGGACTAAGAACACAGTTCCATCAACGTTTACGTACCGCTCAACAGTCACATGAAAACATTTACAGATAGGCCATATAAAGTGGATATGGCACAACGTTCTTGAGGAGCAAGTCATACAAACTAGGTATAAAAATATAGCAGATATATTCTGCATGCAGAAATGATTGACGTTTACGAGTGGCAGCTTCTATCTCCAAATACTGAAGCAACTGTTATACAAGTACTGAAGCAAGCTACTACCACCAAGTACTAAACATTATTGTAGATGTACAATCATGCTCCCTACTGCGGCTCTATCTTTGAAGGTGGAAACCCTCCACTGTAATCAAAGGCGGCCTCAATGTTTCTGTACGGATGCTTAACCCTTGCCTGATCCTCATAGCTTGCGGAAGTTGATGCTGAATCAGCATTAGGATTCAGTCCAGCAAGCTGCATAATGTTTTCAATCTCTTTCACCACCTCACTCATTGTAGGCCTGTTGACTCCTTCTTCTTCAACACAAGTCATTGCAAGATCCACAAACCTCTCTAAGCCTTTGAGTGTCGGCGCCAAACCAATAGCTAAATCCAGGATGTCATGAAGGTTGTATAATTCTTTAGTCTTGTCCATTGCCGTCTTTACTTCTCGCACGATATATTTTCCTTGTTCTATGGGTCTTCTTGCAGTAAGGAGCTCCAACATTAGCACTCCAAAACCATAAACATCACTCTTCTCAGTCAACCGTTGCGTCATGTAATACTCAGGATCCATGTATCCCTACAACAAATGAAGGGAGTTCTTAGTGTTTATGTCAGTAATATCCTATAGCCTCAAAACATGATACTTTCTCTTTCGAATTTGATATATTTATAATTATGAGTGTCAATGAAATTAAACTGACCATTGTCCCTTTAACTTGAGTGGAGACATGATCTCTCCCACTGTCACCCATGGACTTAGAGAGACCAAAATCAGAAACTTTTGCATTCAATCTGTTGTCCAACAGAACATTAGTTGACTTGATATCTCTGTGGATAATTGGAGGCTGGCAAAGTTCATGAAGATAGGCTAAGCCTCTAGCTGTACCAAGTGCTATTTTAAGTCTCCTCGGCCAATCTAATCTGATTCCTGACTTACCTGCATAGACAATTTTGTGTGTAACATCGAAATAAGAAAATGAAGTGAAGCTAATTTGTGCCTCTTAGAAATGGTCTTCCCTTGTTGTGGCAGGTACAAAAACAGTGATTCGATAAGTAAATGAAATAAGAAAATGAAGTGAAGCTAATATGTTATGTGTTGATTATTAGAAGGTAGATATATAGTATATTCATGAGATTATGAGTTAATTAGTTACAATTACCTGAAAGGCTATCCTTAAGAGTCCCATTTGCTACATACTCATACACCAGCATCTGCTCATCTTGGTCAAAACAAAATCCAACAAGGCTGACAAGGTTCTTATGATGAACGCGTGAAAGAAGTTCAATCTCACTTTTGAACTGATGTCCACCTTGGATACATTCTGTGTGAGCTCGTTTGATGGCAATCAGTTGCCCTGTGGGAAGAGTGCCACGGTAAACCTATAAGGCAGTAAAACAGTGATTCGATAAGTACGTACTCGCCCTTTTATGCTGTTACTCAGTAAGTACTTATTTCTCAAGGTTCAGTGTAGAAAACATAAATTCTAGATTGTTTAACAATTACATGTTAAGTTGCTGAACTGTCCATCAAAACTGTTATCTAGGAAATCTACAGTAAAAAGAGTTTACCTTCCCATATCCCCCAGATCCAACATCATTTGCTTCTGAAAAGTTGTTGCTATATTTCAATAGCTCTTCAAAAGTGAAGGATCTAGAACCTTTTAGCTGAGGAATGCTACCACTACTTTTATTATTCACATCCCATTTTCCTGCATTTGATTGACGAAATCAGTGAGGTAGCAAGTACAAGAACAATAGATGTATGATATGACACAACTTGATGTGAAAAAAAAGGATTTGTCTTACCAAAAGGATTGTTTAGATCAGTGGCTCTTTTTGCCCTTCGCTTCTGGCGAATAGCATAAATTCCTACAAGGAGTAATATCAGCACAAGAACAGAAGCACCAGCTGCTGCTCCAATGATGATGATCACATTGGACGATTTGTTTGCTACTATCTCTTCTACTGCATTATGAGAAGAGACAAAGAAAGAAATATGTGTCAAAACAAAAAGAAAAAGGAAAAATAAATTTGGGAGAACTATTTCCTCCTGTAAGGAAAATTAACACAAAATCACCTGCAAAGTGTGGATAATCGTCTCCAATAAAAACGAACGGTCCAAGGTACTTTTGAGGCTTGAATGTTTGGTTACTGAGTATAAAAGCAATACTAGACACTTCCTTCCTAGTGAAACGATCTTGGATTTGTGGGAATACTTCTAGGCTCAACCAAATGTATTCATCGGGGTCCTTGGTGAGGTTACTCAAAGAGACTGAATCAACGTTAACTTGATGTTTACTGAAAGAATCCGTGAGATTCTTCTCAAGATCTTTGAAGACAGTTGTTTCCCAGTCTGAGATGGAAGGAGCTCTAAATTTTAGAGAGCCCCCAAACGGATATGCACATTTACAGTTGGGGCTTGAAACCTGATCGGGAAGGCTGCAAGGACTGGGCTTACAGTTATTTGGCAATGTTGCATATGGGACGAGATCAGATGATTGCGAAATCTGGCAGTAACTCATCTGTGGCGCCCCAGTACAAACTGGATTTTCAACAAGTCTGCAGCAGGACAAAACTAAAAGATAAATAGTGTAACAAGGACAGTAACAAAACTTCCAAAAGGCAATGACATTATTTATTTCCCACAATGACAATAATTCATATGACTAGAGATCATTCTCATTTGTTCAAATAATATATTGTATTGGACTGCGTGAAATTACTATCAAGATTGGCTTACATTAAAGTTTTATCAAATCCTCCTTTATATCCAACAATTTTATTGTTTTGTAAATCAATGAGTTGCAGTTGACTGCTATAGGAAGTCCCAATATCCAAGGTGCCATTGAGCTGGTTGTTCTTCAGGACCCTGTTAAACATCACATATCATATCACAAAAATATTAGAAGATTACTCGTGCTCTAAAATGAGGGAACTGCAGCATTACATTTACTGTGGTACATAGAATCATATCAGGCCAATACTCACACAGTCTGTAAGTTTGAATGGCTGAATAGAGAAACAGGTACTTCTCCTTGAAGTTGTGTGTTTTCCATCGTTCTGGTTTACATGATAAAGAGGTTTTAAAAACAATTTAGACTTCCAGTTAAGATGCATATGCATCAACATGGGATAGAAGGGTTGACAAAGGACATACAATGTGGTCAAAGACGTCAGTGTTGAAAACCATGTTGGAACATCAGACACGTCGAAACTATTATTGCTCAAATCCCTGAGAAAAGAAAAGGTAAAAAAGGAAAATCAAGTACATAGTACATTAGAGAAACCAAACACAGATTATATTCTGAAGGGAAGAAGATGTTCAATTCACATCATTATCATTGAAACTATTTAGAACTTACACATACTGGAGACCGGTCATGCCAGTAAGGTCGGGAGCAGGGCCACTCAACTTGTTGTCGGACAAGAACCTAAGAAAATGAACACCATAATGTTTTGCATACTGAAACAGTGTATAGTAATATATGGAAAAAGGTTTAAACTGCATACAGCTGAGAAACATTTGTAAGATTGTTGAGGCTGGGAGGAATAAGCCCACTTAACATGTTATGATCAAATCGCCTGTAATCAGACAGTCACACTTCAATAAAAGAGTCTCATTGTGAGAAAATTAGAACGAAGAAGAGAATTCATATACTGTGTTAGTGAAATCATGGCAGTGATACTCACACGACTTCCAAAGAGTTTACAAGTCCAACGCTGGGAGGGATGCTGCCAGTGAGTTTATTACTTTCGAAGAGCCTGAGCAAGAAATGTAACAAGGGAATGCAAAATGTTTGAGAAGCAGAAACTATCTGTGGATAAAGTACAGTAAAGAGTTGAGGAGCTAGGTATCTTATTGTTCAAAACAGTCACTAGGTATGCAAAAAGGACTCAAAGGGGATACTTTCAGCAATGCACAGATATTTCCAAGCCTACATTTCCAATAAATGTGTGTGGGTGTTTCAAGTCTTGTATTTAGTCTTACACATGTATCAGATTCATGTTGGAGTTGAAAAGCTTTGGTGGAATTTGGCCTGAGAGCTGATTGATTCCGAAATGACTGCGAAAATTGGAGATCGTCTAAGATGAATGAAGGATACCATTACAGGCTAGGAAAACAATTAAAAAGAAGGTTAGCATACAAGTGCCTGCAATGACTGAGCATGTCAAGTCCAGGTTCAACACCATCAGAAACTGGGATGGGTCCTTCGAGGTTGTTCTCAGCTAGATCAAGCCAATATAGTTTAGACAGCTTACCAATGGAAGATGGGATCCTCCCACTAAAGCTGTTAGAATTCAGAGATCTGTTGTTTCAAAAACGAAAAGAGCACAATGAGGACCAAGTACATGAAAATTTTAAATAAATAAGGAGATATAGAAGATCATGTCATTTATAGCATCCAATATAACTACCATTAGTTTTTTCATCTTTTAGCTAAGCAGTAAAAAATTTATGAAGGAATACATATTTCTTACAGAAATATTAGCTCTTGTAGGGACCCTATAGAAGCAGGGATGAGACCAGAGAAACTGCAACCAATCAGGTTTCTGCAACAGACACAAGCAATTTACTCAGAAGATTTTACAATGGCGGAGTATCTGTAAAACTTGGTCTCCACGTAACACTGTAGGTACTTACATGTTGAAGAGCTTCTTCAAGCTCCCAATTTGTGGTGGGAGTGGTCCTGTCAGGCCCTTGTTGTAAGATAGATCCCTAGATGAAGAGCTCATGAAAGAATAATTAGAATACTTAATTTGAAAATTACTCGAGGTACTGCTCTATCTAGTTATAAAATTTTCTGGAAAATTATTTTGATCGATTATACATAGAGTTCATCAAGCCTTGAGAGTGTGCAGCAACATATATGACATCTCATAATGGAGCCTAACAAATAGTATAGGTTGACCAGTTGCTGAATTGCATCAAGTTCATGTGATAGGGTATTCGACAACTTACAAAATTTGTAGTTCAGCTAACTGTTCAATATCTCCAGAGAGTGTGCCATTCAAATTCATACTTGGTAATATTCTGAAAAATAGAAGACACTTCGGATATAAAACAGTGGAATATATATACAGGCATATATAGGGCATGAATCTTGAATTCTGATAAGTGTTAGAACCATACAAAGAGATCACACGCCTGCTGGTACACTCAATGCCAACCCAATCATTTTTACAAGGATCCGGAGTCACCCAACTTGGAGGTGTGTCATTCCATAGTGCCCATAGAGCCTTTAAACCCGTAACTGCATCAATACAATATCATCACAATCCAATCTTGCAAAATCTGAATTCTCAAAGAAGAATTTTCCAATTAATTGAAACACGGGGAAATTGAAAAATAAGAAAGGAGTACGTGTGAAGTAGTTCCTAGCTCAAATCTTAAATGATTACAAATTTACAAGTTTATGAAAGTAGTCAAAGAATACCATTTCACGTTTCACCAACTGTAAAGCAATCCAAGCAGTTGATGAAGTATTTCCAAATACAGTACAAAGTAATTAAAATCGACTAAGAGAATACAGAAGCAAACTTTATGCATGACTAGATTAATTTAAGCAGTTCTGAACTTCTGATGTGGAATGTGACATCAAAGATAATACTTCCGTAAAATGGTTAATGAATTCAAAAGATCATATACTACTTTCTCTGAAACCTGGATTACAACATACAGTTACTGGAACTATTAAATGAGTACTTAACTATGTGGTATTTCAGCATGGGGAAATTCTTTTGACACAAGCACAATAATATCTAAAAAGCTAAAGAACAGGTACGACAAAAAAATTCAGATATTAACAAATTAACGGAGTACGCAAATCAAATCAAATAGTAGCTATATTGAACTTACCATCCTGACTAGTTTCTTGATTGGCTAAAACGAGAATAGGAGCGAATATAAGAAGCAGAAACACCTGAGTTCTGCGATCCATTATTCTATCCAAGACTTCTATACTTCAATAAAGCTTCAGCTGAAACTCATACAAACGTTCAGCAACTATTTCATGGTGTCAACCATTGGATATCGAAGTCTTTATTCTGTTAGGTATCCATCTACATGCTCCCTGAATATAAATACCGCACAGATGCACGGTAGTTGTATTTCCTTGTCATTGGACGTTAAGAAGAGAATGACAGCAAGCAAGTTGTTCATGCAATATGCAAAGTCAATAGCTATAAAATACTTCAACATAACACAGTGGCTAATATAGTAGCAACAAAATACCAAGTCTTAGAGAGCAGGAGCAGAATAGAACCATTCAAATGCCAATTCAGCTTGGAGATATCCACAGTTCCACACTAAGAGTTAAGAACAAATATAATACACAAATCATTTGACAGAGATTATTTGGGAGAGTGTTATAGGAAATGAAGAAATGTCTCCTCTCTTCTCTCCGAGTCGATATCGGAGACGCAGTATTCAGATACAACCTGATAGACTAATCCAATGGCCTTGTATTGGTTCCATGGCATACATGTTTCTTAATTTCAAGCTCAGCTGTCAGTGCGCAAGTGATTGAAGGGAGGTGTGACCCAACAAGTTGAAGTACCCCCTTCCGTTCATTCACCTTGTGCCTCATGCCATCGGTAATAATATAAATCCAAATGGAATAAACTGTTATAAACTTGCTCAAGCAAGCTAGCTACTAATGTACAATCATTCTCCCTACAGAGGCTCTATCTTTGCAGCAGGAAATCCTCCACTATAATCAAAGGCCTCATCACTGTAAGGATGCTTAGTGCTTGCCTGATCCTCATAGCTTGCTGAAGTGGATGCCGAGTCGGCATTAGGGTTCAGACCAGCAAGCTGCATAATGGATTCAATCTCTTTTACAACCTCACTCATTGTAGGCCTGTTGGCTCCTTGTTCCTCAACACAAGTCATTGCAAGATCCACAAACCTCTCTAAACCTTTGAGTGTCGGCGCCAAACCAATAGCTAAATCCAGGATGTCATGAAGGTTGTATAATTCTTTAGTCTTGTCCATTGCCGTCTTGACTTCTCGCACGATATATTTTCCTTGTTCTATGGGTCTTCTTGCAGTAAGGAGCTCCAACATTAGCACTCCAAAACCATAAACATCACTCTTCTCAGTCAACCGTTGCGTCATGTAATATTCAGGATCCATGTATCCCTAGAATATATAAAGGGAGTGCTTAGTCTTATGTATGTAAAATCCTCAATACATCAACCTAAAATAATTTTAGTTCAATGGCTAGTTATACCTATTTCAAAACATGATTCTTTCTGTTTCGAGTTTGATAAATTTATCTTTTCAAGTGTTAATGAAAACTCACCATTGTCCCCTTAACTTGAGTGGAGACATGATCCCTCCCACTTTCACCCATGGACTTGGAGAGACCGAAATCAGCAACTTTTGCATTCAATCTGTTGTCCAACAGAACATTAGTTGACTTGATATCTCTGTGGATAATTGGAGGGTCGCAAAGTTCATGAAGATAGGCCAAGCCTTTAGCTGTACCAAGTGCTATTTTAAGTCTCCTCTGCCAATCTAATTTGATTCCTGACTTACCTGCATAGACAATTTTGTGTGTAAACATCAAAATAAACAAAATATTAAAATGGAATGCGCTGCCTTTTGCCTTCTTAAATACCATCTTCCCGTTCTGTACAATGCATAGTCCTCAATAATGGAGTTTCATTTTATTCATCTAATATCCTTACATATCCGTCAACAAGAAAACTCTTTCAGACATTCAACAGTTTGCTTAATAGTCTGACACTATAGTACCTTAATGAGGTTATGAACGAAAACTACAGATTCGGACATCAATATGTGTATTCGTTATATTTAATAGAAGGTAAGAGTATTGATGAGAATAGATTTAGTTGTATTACCTGAAAGACTATCCTTAAGAGTCCCATTTGCTACATACTCATACACCAGCATCTGCTCACCTCGGTCAAAACAAAACCCTACAAGGCTGACAAGGTTCTTATGATGAACCCGTGAAAGAAGTTCAATCTCAGTTCTGAACTGATTTCCACCTTGGATAGATTCTCTGTGAGCTCGTTTGATGGCAATCAGTTGCCCTGTGGGAAGAAGTCCACGGTAAACCTATAAGACAAGTAATCAGTAATTGGATAAGCACTCTCCTTTTTGTAGTTATACATCGTACAACATATTTTTCTTGGAAGTTTAATAACTACATGTTAAGTATCTGAACCGTCCATTAAAACCACTATTTAGGAAATGACTTTATACAAAACTCTAAAGTAAAGAGAGTTACTTTTCCATAGCCCCCAGATCCAACATCATTTTCTTCTGAAAAGCTGTTGCTGTATTGCATGAGTTCTTCAAAAGAGAACGATTTAGCACCCTTTACTTGAGGAACGCTACCCCTGCTCTTATTATCCACATCCCAATTGCCTGTATTTAATTGAAAAATTAGTGTGGTAGTAAGTACATGAATAATCGATATATTATATGACACAGCTTGATGAACTGAGTAGGATTTGTCTAACCAAAAGGATTGTTTTTATCAGTGGCTCTTTTTGCCCTTCTCTTCTGGTGAATTGCATAAATTCCTACAAGAACTAATATTAGCACAAGAACAGAACCACCAGCTGCTGCTCCAATAATAATGCCCACATTAGATGATATCTTTGAACCTGAAGGTACTGCATCAAGAGAAGAGGCGCACAAAAAAATGTATCAACATGGCAAAAGTGAGGAATCTATTTCCTTCTGTACAGAAAATTGATAAACAATTACCTGCAAAGTGTTCGTAATTATCACCAATGAAATAGAAGGGTCCAAAAAATTTTGGAGGCTTGAATGTTTGGTTACTGAGTAGAAAAGAAATAATACAAACTTCGTTTCTATTGAAACGATCTTGGCTTTGTGGGAATACTGCTAGGCCATATTTAAGGTATGAAAGTGAATTCTTGGTAAGATTACTCAAAGATACAGAATCAACAAGAAGTTCATGGGATGAGAAAGAATTCATGAGTGCCTTCTCAAGCTCTTTGAAGACAGTTGAGTTTTCCAAGTCTGAGAAGGTAGGAGCTCTAAAGGTTAGAGTGCCCTTGTATGGATATGCACATTTACAGTTGGGGCTTGAAACCTGATTGGAGCCGCAGCTAATGGGCGCACAGTTATTTGGCTTTGTTTCATATGGGACTATATCAGATGATGGTAAAACGTTGCAGTAACTCAGTGACGCTCCAGTTTCTTCACAAACTGGATTTTGAACAAGTCTGCAGCAGGACAAATAAAAAAGATAAATAGCTTGTCAATGTAACAAAACAGTAACACAACTTCCAAAAATCAATAGCATCAGCTATTTCCCTTTAACCAGATAATTTAAGTACAAAACATGCGAATCAACAGTAATTTTATGTTCCAAGATGACAATTGGACAGCATATTTGTGCTAGATAATTAATATGACTAGAGATCAACCTCATTTGTTTTGGCGATATATAGTATTGGAGGAAAAACTGCATAAAGTTACTATCAGAACTGGCTTACATCAAAATACCCTTGTATCCTCCATTTCCTTTGTATTCGCTTATATAATTTTTTTGTAAATCAATGAGTTCCAATTGACTGCTGGAGGTAATAACAATATCCAAAGTGCCATTCAGCTGGTTGTTCCTCAGGACCCTGTCACCACATCATATATCATCTCACAAAAATATTAGAAGATTGCTCCTGCTCTAAATGACGGGACTGCAGCACATTTATATTGTTACAAGAGATCATGTCATGCCAATACTCACACAGTCTGTATGTTTGGAAGCCTGAATAGAGCAGTAGGTAATTCTCCTTGAAGTTGTGTCCCCTCCATGATTCTGGTTTACAAAATACATAGGTTATTAAACAATGAAGACTTCTGTTTCAGATGCATATACGTCACACGGAACAGGAGGGTTGGCAACATACAATGTGGTCAAAGACTCTGTTGTTGAAAACCATGAGGGAATATCAGACGCCTCGAAACTATTATTGCTTAGATCCCTGCAAAAGAATAAATATATATTCGTGTGGCAAGAGGATGATTCAAATCATTATCATTTCATTTATAAAGTCAGATAAGTTGACTACTTAACACCATAATGAGTGACGGGGAAGCTAAAGCACTAATTGAGATGGTTTATAACTTACAGATAGTGGAGAAGGATCATGCCAGTAAGGTCAGGAGGAGGGCCGCTCAGCTTGTTGTTGGACAAGAACCTAAGAAGATGCACACCAGAGGCCTCCATAAGGTTTTTCATACTAAATGGTAACAACTCTCCAGAACAGTATAGTAATATGTATATGGTTTAAATCTGCTCACAGCTGAGAAACATTTGTAAGATTGCTGAGGCTTGGAGGAATAGGCCCACTTAACATGTTTCCATCAAATCGCCTGTAGCCATTTATACTCCATTAAAAGAGCCTCACTGAAAAAAATTAGAACCAAAAAGAAAATCCGCATAATGTTTTAGAGAAATCGTGGCAGTGATACTTACACCACCTCCAAAGTCTTTACAAGTCCAAGGCTGGAAGGAATGCTGCCACTGAGTTGATTACTTTCGAAGAGCCTGATAAAGAAATAAACAAGGTGAAGCTGAATGTTGGAGAAAGATATTTGATCTGTGAATAAACTATATTAGAAAGTTGAGGAGCTAGAAATCTTTTGTTCAAAACCGTCACTAATTATGAAAAGAGGTGAGGACTCAAAGGAATACATGGTACACTTTCAATAATGCACAGATATTCCAAGTATCAAGTGTGTGGGTGTATTGAATCTTACACATGTATCAGACTCATGTTTGAGTTAAAGAGTTTAGATGGAATTTGTCCTGTGAGCTTATTCATTCCAAGATGACTGCAAAGAATGGAGACAATCTTATATGAATGAAGGATACCATTACTGGAAAATCTACCAACCACTACCAATAAGAAAGAAATTTAGCATACAAGTGCTTGCAATGACTGAGCAGGTCAAGACCAGGTTCTGAACCATCAGAAACTGGGATGGCTCCTTCGAGGTTGTTGTCCGCTAGATCCAACCAATATAGTTTAGACAGATTACCAATGGAAAATGGAATCTTCCCAGTAAATCTGTTAGCATTCAGAGATCTGTTGTTTCATAGACGAAAAGTGCACAATGAGCACCAAATATTAGAAATTATCAGATTGATGAGCAGAGATAGCAAATGGTGTTATTTACAGCATCCAAGATAATATCCATTAGAATGTTCATGTTTTAGCTGAGTAGTAAAACATTTATGAATGAATACATATTTCTTACAGAGATATTAGCTCTTGTAGGGATCCTATAGAAGGAGGGATGAAACCAGAGAAACTGCAACCAACCAGGATTCTGCAACGGACAAAGTTAGGAGTTTTACTGAGAAGATTTTACAATGTATTTAACAATTGGTCTCCACATGAAGAGATCAATTTCATGTGGTCAACTAACAAATATTATTTCTTACATGTTAGTCAGCTTCGTCAAACTCCCAATTTGTGTTGGGAGTGGTCCTGTCAGGCCCTTGTTGTAAGAGAGATCCCTACAGGAAGAGACTCGTCAAAGAAGAATTAGAATACCAGTTATAAAACTAAGTTGGAAATAGTTTTTGATCAACCAAATGTTTACGAGTAACATTGCAAGTTCATCAAGCCTGCAGTGAATCTTATGATGTATGCATAATGGAATCTAACAAATAGTATTGATTGACCAGTTGTTGAAATGAATCAACTTTGTATGAAATATAAACTAGACGAAAAGAAAAGGGTACTCGAAGACTTACAATATTTGTAATTCAGATAACTGTCCAATATCTCCAGAGAGTGTGCCACTCAAATTCATACTTGATAATTTTCTGTAAAATAAATACGCTTTGGAATATTGAACTCTGGAATAAACAGGCCTAGAGTGCATCATTCTGGAATTATGATAAGTGTTAAAAACATACAAAGAGACGACACGCATGTTGGTACACCCAATTCCAACCCAATCATCTTCACAAGGATCGGGTTCTCTCCAAATTCGGGGTGCATTAGTCCACAGTGTCATTAGAGACGTTAAACCAGTAACTGCATCAAACAATATTATTATCATACAAAAGCTGAATTCTCAAATAAGAATTTTGCCATCAATTGAACAGAGATTTGCAAATTTACAAAAGATTAGGAAGTTGGCTCCCAGCTCAAATCCCTATATACTAAGAATTTACGAGTTTATGAAAGAAATTTAAAGAACATTTTTTTCACCAACGTTAGCTATAGCAATCCAGCCACCTCTTAAGAATTGCCTCTTCTTAAGACTGAAAAAGTGTTTCCTGATGAAGTACCAAGTAATCTTAAACTACCAAGGGACTCGAGAATCAAAAACTTTTTCTTATCTAGATGAATTTAGCAGTTCTGATGTCAAATTTGACATCAGGATTAACACACTTCCTTAAATTGGTTCCTCAAAGAACTTAAAAAAATAGATTATCATATACTGCTTTCTCTCAGAACTGTATACAGTTACTGGCACTGTAAGTTAAGAACTATTATGTTATCTCAGCATTGCAAAGAAAAAAATTGACAAAAAGTGGAGACATCTTATTTAGAAAGCTAGAGAGCACATACAACAATCCTGCAAATTCAGATATGAACAAATAAATGGAGTAAGGAAAGAAAATAGTAGCTATTGAGCTTACCATCCTGAATACTTGTCTGATGATTGGCTAAAACCAGAACCGGAGCGAATATAAGAAGCAGAAACACCTGAGTTCTTTGATCCATTGTTCTATCCAACACTTCTATGCTTTGAAACAAAAATACTAGCTGCAACTCATACAAACATTTAGCAATGATTTGATCCCACAGGATGCTTATTGAATTTTATACAGCATATATGCAGTGGTTACTTTTACTTGTTTGTTGGACGTAGTTAAGAAGAGAACGACAGCAAGCAAGTGGTTTTTGCTATACACAAGGTCAGTAGCTATATACTTCAAAATAACAGTGACTAATATAGTAGCAACAAAATAGCAAGTCTTGGTTTTTGCTATACACAAGGTCAGTAGCTATATACTGTTGGAATGAGTCACTCTATATGTTATTAGGATTGTGAGTAGTATTAGGATTATTGTAATATTCTCTACTAATTAGTTTCCTCATAATAGTAGAAATATAGTATTATTAGGAATAATGTATCTTGTATAAATACCCCATTGTTGGAGGAGTTTAATACACAACACACAATTCATAGCCTCTGTTTCTTTTGACTTGGTATCAGAGCCGAGATCCATTCGGGACTCGGTTGTTTGTTTTCAGCTGCAAAAATTTGTTTGTTTGGTTGGTTCTTTGGTAGTTGGGATTTGTTTGATCCGTTGAAGTTCTTGTTGTTGTTTGGGGTTTGCTATATTTTTTGGTGTTTTGTAGTGTATGTGAAGGAGCCTTGATCTTGATTATATTGATCAAGGTTGTGTGGAGCCGTGTATTGCCTCAAGAAGGTTGTTGCTTGTTTTTTGTAGTTTGAATATTTGAAGGAAGAAAAAAAAAAGGGAGAAAAGATGGTCAAAGGTAAAGAAATTCGAGGTAAAATTGGTATTGCTTCACATGTTTCTGGCTTTATGGGTAGTGATACATGGATAATTGATTCTGGAGCATCCGACCATATGACCTATGATAAATCATTTTTTGTGTCTATGTCTTCCCCTCGGATATCTCATGTTTCTAATGCTAATGGTGCGTCGTTCCCAGTCTTAGGTATTGGGTCAGTTCAAGTTACATCGTCCATTGTTTTGCATGATGTGCTTTATGTGCCTTCCTTATCTCATCATCTTTTGTCTGTATCACAGTTATGTGCTCAAAATAAGTGCTCTGTAACCTTTTACCCGATGTATGTTGTCTTCCAAAATCTGTGCACCAGGGTAATCATTGGTAAGGGAGACCTGAGGGGGAGACTGTTTCACTTAGATTGCATGTACGCAGAACCAACACAAGCACCAGCACAGCCTTTAGCCCTGACATTGAATTCTGACCGCTTAAGTGAATTATGGTTGTGGCACAGACGTTTGGGTCACCCGTCTTTTGGAGGTATGAAGAAGTCTATGCCATCTTTGTTTCTTGGAATCCGTGAGTCTAGCTTGCATTGTGAGACTTGTGCTTTGGCTAAGAGTCATAGGTCTAGTTATCCTTTGAGTTTTCATTCTAGTACTATGCCATTTGAGTTAATCCATTCGAATGTATGGGGTCCTTCCAAATACTCTACTCTTTCTGGAATGCGATACTTTGTGTTATTCATTGATGATTTTACTTGATTAACTTGGGTTGTGCTACTTAAATCTAAAGATTGTGTTTTTTCAGCCTTTACAGCATTTCATAATCTTATACGTACTCAGTATGAAGCCCGTGTCAAAATCTTTCGTTCTGATAATGGGGGGAGTTTGTCAATCATCGTTTTCATGAGTATTTTCAAAATCATGGCATAGTTCATCAGACTTCATGTCCACAAACCCCTGAACAAAATGGGGTGTCTGAACAGAAAAATCGGCATCTCTTGGACATTGCTCGGTCTCTCCTCTTAAGTGCTAACATGCCTAAGTATCTTTGGGGAGAGGCAGTGTTGTGTGCGTCACATCTAATTAATCGTCTTCCATCCGTTCCTCTTCAAGGTCGTGTTCCGTTTGATGTTTTGTCTGAATATGTCTCCATTCCATCATCAAATACTCTCTCAGCTCGTGTCTTTGGTTGTGTGGCTTATGTTCATCTATATAAGTGTGTCTTTGTCGGGTATAGCTCTCAACAGAAAGGTTACAAATGTTACCACCCTCCATCTCAAAGGTTCTATACTACCATGGATGTCACGTTTAGCGAAGATATATGTTATTTTCTACCTCCCGCAACTCCTTGTCAGGGGGAGAAAACATGCTATTACGAAGATTTGTTCAGTGGGCCCTCTGAAAAGCCCACGGTCGAGAAAACAAGGTCAGAATTGGTAAACACTGAGTTAAACAAAGACACTGAGTTGAACACGACTGACTCTGCCTCTATGGACTGGTCAGCATCTGCACCCGCCCGTCCACGACAGACAGGCCGATCCCCTTCCGATGACGCGTCCGTCGATGCACCGACGTCCGGCGACCCGAGAGAAAGCAGCAGACCCGTAGCAACGCAGTTGGATCTTGACCCGAGACGACTGACCCATAGACCCGCGGCTGAGCAGCTAGATCGGGCAGAGATTCCGGCGACCCATAGACGCACGGCCGAGCCGACCCATAGAAAGTTGAGATGGATGCACTCGAGAAAAATTGTACATGGGAGGTGGTACCGTTACCGTTTGGAAAGAAAACAGTTGGTTGTAGATGGGTGTACACTGTGAAACATAACTTGGATGGGTCGGTAGACAGGTATAAAGCAAGGTTAGTAGCTAAAGGCTACACTCAGAAGTATGGGGTGGATTATGATGAGACGTTTGCGCCTGTAGCCAAGATTAACACCATTCGGGTACTTCTTTCGTTAGCCGCTAACCTTGATTGGCCTTTGCAACAATTTGATGTTAAGAATGCATTCTTGCATGGTGATTTGAATGAAGAAGTTTATATGGATTTGCCTCCAGGATATGTAACATCTACAGGAGAGCAGGTGGTCTGTAAATTGAAGAAGAGTCTCTACGGCTTGAAACAGTCTCCGAGAGCGTGGTTTGGTCGATTCACCAAGTTTATGAAGGAAATTGGTTACCGGCAGAGTAATTCTGATCATACTTTGTTTCTGAAACATCGGTGTGGCAAGGTGACTGCTTTGATCATTTATGTAGATGACATGGTTGTGACAGGTGATGACCTTGAGGAGATTAAAAGGTTGCAAGGTCAGTTGTCTTCTGAATTTGAGATGAAAGATTTAGGTAGCTTGAAATATTTTTTGGGAATCAAAGTTGCTCGTGGGAAAGATTGTATTGTGTTAAGTCAGAGAAAGTATGTTTTAGACTTGTTAGCAGAAACAGGTATGCTTGATTGTAAACCTACTGATACTCCTATTGAGCAAAATCATCGGATGGCGGAGTATTTGGATCAGGTACCCACGAATAAAGCGAGATATCAAAGGTTGGTTGGGCGGTTAATTTATTTGTCACACACTAGACCTGATTTGGCATATGCAGTTAGTGTGGTGAGTCAATTTATGCATAATCTCAGTGAAGCTCATATGGAAGCTGTGTTTCGTATTCTACGATATTTGAAGTCGGCTCCTGGTAAGGGATTGGTTTTCTCCAGACATTGGCATTTAGATGTTTCCGGATACACAGATGCAGACTGGGCTGGTAATATTACAGACCGCAGGTCTACTTCAGGTTACTTCACTTTTGTCGGTGGTAACTTAGTCACTTGGAAAAGTAAAAAGCAGAATGTGGTCTCTCGGTCTAGCACAGAAGCAGAGTATAGAGGCATGGCTCGAGGACTTTGTGAAATGTTATGGTTGAGACACCTGTTGAGGGATTTGGGGTTTCGACAAAAGAAGGCTATGCCGCTTTATTGTGATAATAAGGCTGCCATTGAGATTGCTCATAATCCTGTTCAACATGATCGCACGAAGCACGTTGAAGTAGATCGGCATTTCATTAAAGAGAAGTTGGATGGTCATATTATTTACTTTCCCTTTGTCCCTACTGAGGAGCAGTTGGCTGATATCCTTACAAAAGCTCTCTCAAGTAAAGCTTTTCATGACTCACTTAGCAAGTTGGACATTTGTGATCTGTATGCACCAACTTGAGGGGGAGTGTTGGAATGAGTCACTCTATATGTTATTAGGATTGTGAGTAGTATTAGGATTATTGTAATATTCTCTACTAATTAGTTTCCTCCTAATAGTAGAAATATAGTATTATTAGGAATAATGTATCTTGTATAAATACCCCATTGTTGGAGGAGTTTAATACACAACACACAATTCATAGCCTCTGTTTCTTTTGACTTATACTTCAAAATAACAGTGACTAATATAGTAGCAACAAAATAGCAAGTCTTGGAGGGCCGGAGCAGAACAGAACCATTCAAAGGCTTTTTTAGTTTGGATACATCCACAATAGGAGTTAAGAACAAATATGAAGCTGAAAAATTATTTGACAGAATAGTTGAGAAGTTCATTATGGGAAGACGAAGAAATGTCTCCTCTTTTCTCTCGAGTTGTTATCGGAGCACTATTCAGCTACAACTTGATAGGAAGGGTAACCCACCAAATTGAAGTCGATATACCCCCTTCCATTACTCCATGTCCACATCCACCTGCGCCAATGTGATAAGAACTAAATGGAATGAAATATCTTCACTCAAAAAATCGAAATTGCGAGTGAAATGAGTTTCTGCATAGCTACTTATAGTTTCTGCATTTGCAAAGTTCATGAATTGTTCCAGGAGTACTCGAGCCACAGTGTTTTCATGGAACTTCTGTAATGATGAAGTGCTATTGAGACAAAGATGCCAATTCTAAAACCCCACTTCTCAGTAGCTATATACTTCAAAATAACAGTGACTAATATAGTAGCAACGAAATAGCAAGTCTTGGAGGGCCGGAGCAGAACAGAACCATTCAAAGGCTTTTTTAGTTTGGATATATCCACAATAGGAGTTAAGAACAAATATGAAGCTGAAAAATTATTTGACAGAATAGTTGAGAAGTTCATTATGGGAAGACGAAGACTTCAAATTTGACAGAATAGTTGAGAAGTTCATTATGAGAAGTCTCCTCTCTTCTCTCGAGTCGTTATCGGAGCACTATTCAGCTACAACTTGATAGGAAGGGTAACCCACCAAATTGAAGTCGATATACCCAGACGCGGATCTAGAGCAAGGGTGGGTAGGGCTCAAGCCCAACTAAACTTTTGTGAAAAAAAAATAGTTATATTATGTAATTTCTTTCCTTGTTACATGCATTTTTGTGCTCACTCAAGCTCACCCGCCTTTAAGAACTCCCCATCATGTTGTGCATATATGTATCTAAGCCTCTATTCTATGGTTCCTCATTTTGTCTCCCACTTTTTTCTTCTAGTTTTTTAGTAGTTTACCTCTTAAATTTCAAAAACTTCTCACGTATAACTCAGCTCCCTTTGAAGCTGACACACCTAGGGCTTCTGTTAATACTCATTCATCAGTTTTTATTGCTCCAACTACTGGCAAACCAGATTTGGATCCAGAGATCATCTCTTGTTATTGAGCATGTCGCTGCAGGCCATTTTGATACTGCAATGCGGTTGCTGAACAAGCAACTTGGGATTAAAAACTTCACTCCTTTAAGGCAATTGTTCCTTGATCTTCACTCTAGAAGCCACAGCTATCTACGGGCATTTTTGTCTGCTCCGGTGATATCATTAGCAGTTGAGCGCGGGTGGAATGAATCTGTCACACCACTTGTGAGAAACCCACCAACACTTGTGTTCAATTTCTCTCACTTAAATCTTCTTTCTCTATTGATCTGAAATTGCAAGAATGATTAATGGAATACTCATAGACATCTACTTAAGTTTTAGAAAAAAAATTTGGCCTTCGGCCAAATAAACTCTTGAATATGAAGCCTACCCCATGATCGGATCAACTCTTGAATATGAAGCCCACCCCATGATCGGATCCTAGATCCGCCACTGGATATACCCCCTTCCATTACTCCACTGGATATACCCCCTTCCATTACTCCACATCCACCTTCTGCGCCAATGTGATAAGAACTAAATGGAATGAAATATCTTCACTCAAAAAATCGAAATTGCGAGTGAAATGAGTTTCTGCATAGCTACTTATAGTTTCTGCATTTGCAAAGTTCATGAATTGTTCCAGTACTCGAGCCACAGTGTTTTCAAGGAACTTCTGTAATGATGAAGTGCTATTGAGACAAAGATGCCAATTCTAAAACCCCACTTCTCAGTAGTCAGTGTTTTTAACGTGAAGCTGAGGAGCAGTGATTCTTCTGGGGATGTTGTTAATGTAGAAATTTCATAATGGGATCTTCAAAGAACGTCTCTAATGGTGCAGTTGAGCAGTTCTATTTAGGTGAAATGTCAATTTTATGACCCACTTCTTACTGCTTCAATGGTTTATCATGAAGCTGAGGACCCATGGATACTGAGGATTATTTTTGATCATGTAGAAATTTTATGATGGCATTGATTTGACTATGGGAATTTGTTGTTAATGTAGAAATTCTGAAAAGCGTTGTTAATGTAGAAATACATGCGCTGCTTTCAGCAAATACAGATACCTAATTTGCTAGACAGGTGGAAGATACCAGTAGAAGCACTCACTGAAAATCTGGAACTGTAAGAATCTTTGGAAGGCTAGAAGCTGGATGATCCAAGTACACAATGTGCACAAGGGGTGCTGAAGACTATTGACATGCAATCCAGACAATTACATCATTTTACATTTAGATTACAACACTGCAGTTTCAAGCTGTTCCATTATTGCACAACCATTATTTATAAATCTTAGTATTACTTTTTACAAAATTCCAAATGCTTCGACGAAAACCTTAGTTGGCAATTTTTCTGCATTTGGGATAGGAAAGGTTGATTAGAATAAAGAGATAGTTCACCATGATGGAAAATATCTGAAGCACCAACAAACAAGTAACCGCAGTAAATATAATCACATCTGTGTTCATATTGTGTGCTCATCTAGTGCCACAATTATTTCACGAACACCAGATTTAACCAAAAAACTTCTATAAATGGTATAATCTACTCAGCATATGAGACATGAAACATTACTTCATACCTCTTGAACTTGTTGGTAACCTATTATGAAGGAGCATCCGGCTGCTTATCTGGTCTAGCATCAACAAAAGCTGGTATCTCATTGTATGCCTCATGCAATCTCAACAAAAGGGGGAACTGGGTCTGTACAAACAATTGAGGAAATAAACTCATCAAACATGCGGATGGCAAAGCACTTCACATTTAGACCATAAAAATAGTTAATTTCTACCATAAAAATATATGAAAATTCAAACCAGAAGCAATGTTATTAATTAAAATCATACTGAAAGGGACCACGAGTATGACCAAAAAGAGTATGCGCCACGAGCCTAGGCCTTGAACTAGTAGCTACAAACCCACATGACTCGGTGATTTTTAGAAGTAATATGAACCAAATGTGCTAGCTAATGTTGGACTGAGACCATCTTTTCTTTGAATCATTGGTTCCACTAAATGTTATTAGCAAAGCCCGATAGGTGAGCAATTTAACTACATAGTTCAATAGTAAAGAAAATAAGTGGTAAATCAAGTTGATTGTATAGTCCTGAAGCATTATTTTTTTCTGGCAAGAATCTATCTCATTTTTTTGTCACAAGGGGTGCCTAAAAGGCAAAAACAAAGCAAAAGAAGAAACTAAACATTACAGCAAATGCCAGATCTTCTCGCTCTAGTCACAACACTTAAGTCATCAATAAAGACTTGGACAGCATGAACAGAAGGCTCTCCAAAATTGATCAAACCAAGCTCATGATTTATGCTGCACTTTGCCAAGGCATCTGCAGTCATATTTATTTTCTCTTTAAAATATGTTTATTTTTGTAATTCATCTCAATCTATAGCTCATTGAATACATTACTTTTTTCTTTTTTGTCTGTTGTCATTCTATATATACTTTTTTACGACCAAATCATTATAAATACCTTTTTATGCTGAACCTACCACAGTATAAATCCAAACTCACAGAACAGAACATTCCAATTTTATCGGGAGTCCCTGAAGAGAAAAGCCCAACTCAATGTATTAAAGATGCAGCGGCCTATAAATCATAAGGCAATAGAGAACTGCAAATGCACAGAGAGGTTCTGTGACGCCTGCTTGACGCCTCAATTGTCAAGTGCCATGGAAAGCAAATGCACATAGAACTCTCATAATGCGATTGAATTATCAGAACAGACAATATGCACTCATTCACTTCTCAGTCAAAGAGAACAGGAAAAGAAACGCGCCATGTCACACAGATAAGAAATAATTTTACACTACCAGTTGAATAATTTCCCTATCATGAACATTTCCTACAGGTTATAACTTGACCAGCACAAGAAATGAGCAGTACCATGTCTAGATTGAACCTTGTAAAAGCTGCATGAATCTGGGGGGCTAGAAATATGTCTGCCTGCAAATATTCATCAAAATTTTACATATATTTGAAATTTTTCCAAACAGTAATTTCACACCAATAAGAAAGTGATCCATAGTGAAGTGTGCAACTAGTACTGAAATCCAGAACCTCATAACCGCATTGGTTCTAAAAGATAGATAATGATTTAGATGGTCTACTGGTACTGCAATGTTCAGTTGCATGAAAAGGCCATATCATCAAATTTGTGATTGTCTTTCTTGGCAAAGGTCCGTAGTAATCTGAATGGTTAAAGTTACGTTTACATGCTCATATAAGTACAGAAAGCACAAGTCCAATTACTTTGAAAAGATAAGATTTTTTTCTATGGTTTGTGAAGTATATACGATATGAGGTAGATGTTATGACTCAAGCCAAGGTAGTAAAAACGGCTGTCTAATTTTGCAATGAAAAAGTCGTTCACTCCTATTTTCATAAGATGGAGAACAAAGAAAAAGACAAAATTGGTCAAACATACAAAGGAAACTTCATCTCCAGTTGCATATTTTCCTGCATAGTTTTTCAGCAGATCTTCAAGTGCTGAAAGAAATTAAAATAGTAGATATTAGAACCACATTATTCATTAAGTTCTTTCGTTTACACATGATTTCAATTTTTTTTACTTTGGGAGGGAAATGTGGGACAATTTGGATCAATAGTTTTTTCCAAAGATTACCTGTAAAACCTTTCCCAATATGAACTTTTGCCCATTCAATTTTCTCATCTAGACTAACCTTTTCTTCAATATATTTCTGTAAATTGCAAAAAATGAGTGATATCAATTGTTATTTTTACATGGATTAAATAAAAAATACATTGAAAGAGTTATAAAGTATAAACAAGAAAAAACATCCAGCTAGTTTACCAGTACAGCCAGATTATGAAGGGGCTGTATGCTTGAGGAAACAATATTTGCAGCCTACACATCATGAGAAGAACATGAAAATAGAAATAATAGAGAAAACACCTTCAAAAACTTACTGTGTATACCAATTAGGATTCAGAACAAAGAAAAATGAATCATCCAAAGCAGTACCAAACTCATTCGAGACTCATAGTATTTCATAAAACTAGGAAGATACTATTGTCTAAACCGATGTAGGATCTTTAGCCGCATTTACATTATGTATGCAGAATTAAGCATCGATACACAATGCAAACTAACATCAAAGTCATTTAGCTCCGTTTAGAATGATACCATGTTAGCCAAGGAACTAAGATGATGCAATTCTTAGTAAGCTATGCAAACAAGTGTTGCCACGTCAATATTCTATTAGAATTGAACTACGCGGCTCTAGCAGTAGTAACGAGAACATGAAATCCCAGTCACTTTGTAAGAAGCAGTGAATAAATTTATCCTTGTAAATCCATCCACAATAGTTGACAAAATTGTAAACCAAAGGAATCAAATATCTCTGAAACCGGACTGACCTGGAAGTTAATGGCCTTTCGATGAAGGTCTTTAGGTAACAGAGGATGTTGCGGGTACTTTTCTTCCAAATACTACGAAATATGACAAAGAATGAAAACTCGATACATATCCAATGCAGAATAAACTAATGGAAAGAGCAAGAACAAGAAAACTGACCAATAAAATGGCAAATGAATCGGAAACAGCAATGTCCCCATCCACAAGCACCGGCACATATCCGGTAGGATTGAGCTTTGTAAACTCTACCACATAAAAACCCACAAAGTAAAAACTCAATTCAAAAACAGATACATCCATATATGATATATAAAGACATAAATTTAAAGTGGGAGGACTAACCAGGACTGAACTGTTCTCCCTTTAACAAGTTCACAGCCTTGTACTCGTACTTGAGCCCTGCACATACACAAACATGAGTTGTAGTTGAGACTTCATATGATTGAACAAAGTGAAATTTGATGGGTGGGAAAGGAGACCTTTGAGGTTGAGGGCAATCCGGACACGGTAAGAGCAAGAGCTCCTGAAGTAGGAATACAGTTTCAGTTGTTGATCGGCCTAAACACACAAACAACAGTTGGAAATTGCTCTAACGTAGGAAGAAGATGAGAATTTGTACAAAAGTAAAAACGGAAGTTGACTCACCATGATGGATTATCCGATCAATCGGAAATGCCGCTTTGTTTCTCTTCTTTGAGTTGACTCACACCGAGAGGCTTCCATATTTATGCGACAATTTTTTCCCTTTTTTTAATGTTCTTTTCATTTAATTATTTACTATAAACAAAAAAATATGGTTAAATTTTTTTTAAAAAATAAATTTAACTTGCGTCATTGTTAATTAAGGTTTCTTAACTTTCTAAAATAACATATTAGTACAAGAAATATCAAATCTGACAACATTTGCATACATAACGTTAAGTTTTCTACAACGGTGTTAAATATATGAGGGTATAATAGTATTTTGACACTGTAACTCTATTTTTATACATATATTATTATTTTGTATTAAAAATTAAAATGACATTTAAACCCCGTACATGTTATTGTGGACGGTTATTATAGTTTTAGAATTATGATGTAACTATATATGTATAAATGGAATACATGAATAGTTAAACAAATCAATTTGCCCTTCAAAATATGACACTTAACATACCACATAACGGAAAACATAACGGCGTGTACAAATATGATGTAGAGTTTATTAATTCATGTACTAATTCATAAATGTGATTCATCGATTATAAACTTGAACCGCTCCTGTTTGAGATATTTGGATCGTCCATTAATTTAATCTATTTCGATTCCTTAATGATCACCAATTTGGATAAAATTTGTTGAAGTGGTCTACTTATGTAGATCTATAAAAACTGAACGGTTGAGATGAAAAAATGTGATTAAAAAGTGGGTATAATAAACCATTAGAGAGAAAAGTCCTCAACAAGAAGGTCATCAATATATCTCATCCCTATATTATATATATATATATATATATACACACACACACACAATTTCCTTCTAGAGTGGGTCAGTGGGATACCCATTTTGAAATTAAAGTGTGGAACTCTATATTTGGCTCATATTTAGGTCGTATTTTCATATCTTCACCGCTCAGTGTCTAAATCATAGTGTTTAGATCATTGCTGTCAAGTTTCATCAAAGTTGGTAATCACAAGCCCCAATCTAAGGAGAGAAGCGGTTCGCCAGTGAGCATTGGGAGAGTCAAGAGGGAGGTGGGGTCGTGGTTGCCGGCGGTAGGAAGGTGCAAGCAAGAGCACGAAGTCAGTTTCTTCATAGGTTGCTTTCTTGGCTAAGGTTTGAAGTGAGTTGGGCTTAGGCTTTGCCCACGACCCATATCATTTTATTTTTTAACTATATGTATTTTATTTCTAGTTAATTACGGCTCTTTGTCGATAAATTACAGTTTTATGCCACAATTGGACAAGTACGAATTGGCTCTACAGAAGAAGCATAAGGAAGAAGCTCTTGCAGATATTGATTCAAGAAGGAGGTGGGGTCGTGGTTGCCGAAGGTAGGAAGGTGCAGGCAAGAGCACGAAGTCAGTTTCTTCACAGGTTGCTTTCTTGGCTAAGGTTTGAAGTGAGTTGGGCTTAGGCTTTGGCCCACGACCCATATCATTTTATTTTTAACTATTTGTATTTTATTTCTAGTTAATTACGGCTCTTTGTCGATAAATTACAGTTTTATGCCACAATTGGATAAGTACGAATTGGCTCTACATAAGAAGCATAAGGAAGAAGCTCTTGCAGATATTGATTCAAGAAGCTCAAGTCCCATGTTGAAAACAAGATGTTCTTTTGAAGTGGAGGAGATGTACTCTTGTTTAGCACTACACAGTTGCACATTGATGGGCCAATCATAATATTCTTGGTCAAGGAGCGTGTCGTGGCAGATGAGGTTCGGTAGGACAAAATGGGCTTGGTCTCGATTGATGCACCTTGTGTTCAATGGTTCCCATTTCATAATCTTGATTGGAACCATTGAACTCATTTCCAAATTCAATCCAAACCCAATTGAGATTGAAGATCCGAAGACCACCACCCAACAAGCTATATGCAAACTAAACAAGTCACCGGAAATAGCATAAATCGGCAGAAGCTTTGAAAATTTTCTGCGTCAGTTCTCCTTCTACGTCCATTAATGGGAGAAACCAAGGCAAGAGATGTGTTGACGACGTCGAGAAAGTCCTATTTCTGGTGGTTCTCCATCAAAAAATCACCGAAGGCGGAATACATCAGAGATTTGTCGATCTCGCTCGCGAGCTCAGGCTGGGGCCTAGTTTCACACAAGACCAAATGAAGGAATATATGTGGCTGGAACTAGAAAGAGGGATATACAAAATCAATTTTGAACAGTGTCAATTTGGTCAAAATAATAATAAATAAATGCATGAATGGTTGAGAACAAGATTCCTTCAGGTAGGCAGGTGGAAATAGGGCTGGGCATATTCGGACTGGACCAGTTTTAGGCCTAAACAATATCCGACCCGAATTATTCGGATTTGTCAAATCTCCATCCGAATTTCGGTTAACCGATTATTCGGATAATTCAAAATTCAGATCGGATCGGATCCGTTTCGGCTTTCACCCGAATTTGGAGAGTGTGGAACTCCGGGAGGGGGAGCTACAATGGCCACGAATTTAAGCCAACAAAAAGCTAACATGTCTGAAGGACGTGCCAACAACTTATTAACCTAAAGTCATATGCTTTTTAGTAAGCAAAATAATATTAAACTTTAAACTCTAGTAGCACCACAAAAGTTTCTTAAAACATTCATCAGAGTTTTTCTAATTTTGCGGAAGATAGACAAATTAAAGGGGTCAATTAAAAACTTTAGCGACAACAATAAAAACATACAACAAGGTTTATAAATCAGGAAGACACAATTACTGTTTATGTCAAATACTCTGGTAAATGACCCAAAAGATAAAACAGAAAAAGTGAGTACAAGTTGGACCAAACATCGAGTAGGAAATGAGACTCCACACACACAGCTCTCTCTATTTATCCCGTCATAGTACACAGTACTTGCAAACAACATGTTGTAAGAGTGAGCGTCGTCCTCGCGTGCCACATATAGGCCCACCAATGATAGGTTTGAAAACCATATATATACATATAGATTTGAGCTCTAAATAAAACCATTTAGAAAATCTTTGGCACACAAAATCATCATTTTATATCTTTCAGGAAAACTGTGCAGTATGCTAAAACAGTGGCCAGAGTGCTCAAAGTACGAATACAGCCTGCAGGGCTTCACGGATCTAGGCGGCCGAATCCCGGGTTTGTCTATACAACAAACCGAGGCCAACTACCTATGCGTCTGAAGACGAATAGTAGCGAGCGTGTCCATTTACAGCTAATGCCTAACACATCACTTGTAGTACACACCGCACTTACGGCTCGCTTAACTCTGAACGAAACAAGCGTAAGCGGGAAAATAAAATAAACAGGGCATTGCCCCTCCGGAGGTTCTCGATCATCGACACTGTGGGAGTACTATATACTAGGTCCCGCCACTCTCAAGCCAAGCACCGGAAATCAGGACAACATTACTACTTTTCGATCTGAGTCATCACATAAAAATCATTTACGTCTAGCCTCGGGTTTTCTTGGCCCAATCATAAATCATTTATCACATAATATAAAGAAAACTTTCCCGAGGCATCGACCATGAGCATACAAAAATCATGCACTTTTATATATAGGCAAAACCACTAACAAAGGGGATTTAGCTTCCCTACCTGGAATTGCCGTTCCATACGTAAGCTCTAAGCTTCTAGGAATCGCCTCCGATAAACCGAGGTCACCACGTAAGCTATCTCGTCAAATGAATCACTGCAGAATTAGAGTAGCTTAGCAACCAAGAAACAATAACAGTTTAATAGACCTCAGCATTCCTAGTTTGACCACATGGACCAAGTTGACCAACCAATTTCCTTTTTATGACACTAACCTTTTTGACTTGCTTTTCCGATTATCAACTCTTTGCTCATTTACCGGAAGTCTGACTTAACTTCTGAACTTCTCTTTAACATTGTGAGGGTCCTTTTTTATTTGAGCATGACTAGGCCAAAATTAACCCAATAAGATGATTAGTAGGGATCTTGTGTGTGATTCAAACAATCGATGAAGCTTGTAGCATGAAGCATGATGTCGGAGCTAGAGATACACTGCAGTGATGAGAGATTGGACTAGTTTTAGAGTTGGATTTTATGGGAGAAGACTGGGTTTTGAGCAAGAATTGGAAAAGAAGTGGCTAAGCGAACTTGAAGGGTAAAAGTGCATGGGATGGAAGAACAGTAATCGGTAGAATGGCTATTAGAGCATGTTGCTTGCACGGGAGTTTGGATCGAGTGTCTCTTGAGAATTTCTGGGTTGCTCCATGATGAAAGCATAAATGCTTGAGGGCTGGGTTTGAGGATGATGAATAAGAATTAGAATGAGAAATAGGGATTGTTGCTTAAAGGCATGGTAACATGAGTTTGAGAGGTTTTTCTGGGTTGTTGGGTGATGATCTCTGCAGCTCCAGGCCCTTCCTTTTATAGGGAAAACTGGTTGGTTTTCTAGGATGAGTTACGATGCTTTAGCTACAGGGTGATAATGATCCATTTCTTGGTCCCATAACTTCAGCCTTAAAATCTGGGATGAAGATGCATTGTGTAGAGCTGCGGGAAACAAGGAAATAAGGTCTTTTGACCGCTGGGTAAAGCTGCGGGAACAGTGAAGAGAGTCTTCTTGACTGCTGGGTAAAGCTGCGGGGACAGTAGAGAAACTCTTCTGACTGCTGGGTAAAGCTGTGGGGAACAAGGAAATAAAGTCTTTTTTACTGCTGGGTAAAGCTGCAAGGACAGTGAAGGAGATATGCATGATGGTTGTTCTATCGACATGGAAGAGTATAGAAAAAAGATTTGACTTTTCTTAAGAGTCTAAGGCTAAGAGAAATAAAAGAAATGAGCTTGGGCTTGGGCTTGAGCTTGGATTTGTAAAAGAATAAGAAGTAATGGGCTTGGATTTTGAAAGTCTTCTTTTGGGTTTGTGTTGTAGTTCAATTCTCTTTTTTCACCAATTTCGTTACCGATTTAAGTCGTTGAGCTTGAGTTTCGGACTCAAGACTAAAACTATTTAACGACGTTAGACCGGTAAACGAGCGTTATGTGTCTCCGTAACCTTCCACACCATACCTACGTCTACAAGCCCCAAAAGTGTGATTGTGGCTTGAGTCCACATTAATGCATGTATATGCTTGTTTAGCGTGTTAAGTAGAGGATTTCATACCACACGTCCACATTAAATTATAGCTTAATTTATATCTGGTAGTACATACTACACGCACTACACATAGGTGAGGTGTCACCGACCTCCCTATCTTTACATTAACATCGAATGACGTATAGTGCATAACCTGCACTCCCACCAGAACTGTGCGTCTATTAAACATTATCCGCATCACAATCTGAAAATAGACTTTACCATTAAAAGAATTCCAGATTCTTACCCGCTCAACAAGGATAATTGACGAGTCAAAATATGACATGTTAATCAATTTAAACCCTATCATTGTACTTTGGTAAGTAGGGATCGTTCTAGACCGGGGACACTAGGGAAGGACTTATTTCTGCAAAACAGATAGTTAGAAATATTCACACAATATAAACAAATATATACATAAAGAATAATATGGGGGGTTTATATGAGTTTCGGCAATAAACAAAACAGAAAAATAAAACAATAACAAATATGTACAAGATTGGTCACTTTATCGTTTCAAGAACATAACAAGTAAACTCCGATTAGCATGCAAATAGTTTTATGAAAGGTTAAATTATCTTATTTATGTTTTCACAATTGCAAATTAGTTCCAACCCTTAAGACTTCTCAAGTGTTTAAAGTTGTCTCAGCGCTCAACCCTAAACTATGTGACTACTTGACTAAACTGTCTCAGCGCTCAATCTAATCAAGCAACACTTACCGTCCACGAGTCGTTGGAGACATGTTTCCTAGGTATGGCGTCACTCATCCTATTCCACATGCAAATCTCTCACCCTACCATCCCTTGTAGCACCTAGGACCGAACTGTCTCAGCGCTCAACTCGACCTAGAATACCACGGCACATGAAACACCCCCCTAATAGCTAACCTGTTGCAATCAAGCTAACCTAAAGTTCGATTATCTGCTCGGGAGAGGATTAACTAACTTAACAATTGTTAAACACACAAATACAGATTCTTTAACTTCTTTTACAACCCTAACATGCATACTAAATCGTTACACAACTCACATGTTATAAAAAGATCACAAAGAAAAACTTAACAACATCCGAAATTGTATAAAACCAAAAATCCAAAAATAATATTTATGAAGAACAATAAACACAGTAACAATACACAAAGACATGGAGAAATCCATACCAAATCCTACCTAAAAGGTTTGGCTAAGGCAAGGATGGTTGGCGGCAAGGGATGATTGATGCGGCTGCAAGGGGTGTTCGGCGGCAGCTTTGTGTTTTGGCTGTGTGAGGGTTTTTGGGTAGAGTTTGGCTATACTATAAGACTTAAAACTGATAAAGGACAACCTAAACACGAGCTATACAGCCCCTATTTATACAGAAATATTGAAGAGAAACCCTAGCTGACTCGGTTAAGGAAAGGCAATCCTATTCCACTCGGTTTCCTTATTGCTCAATGATTCCTCCTTCAATGCAGCTTTTAATCCGAATTTGGACTCCTTCTTCTGATTCCTTGGACCTTCCTACATGTTTATGGATTCATGTAGGCCTCATGTACGAAATCTTGGGCTTCGATGGCAGCCAAAACCAGTGATAGGTCCAGCAAGGTTAGCTTTCCCGGTTTGACAGGGAAACCTTACACTTAACCAAAATATGGCTGCCTTGATGCTTCTTCGTATTTTCTTCTTTTGTCCAGCTTCCTAACACTTCATTAAGGTCTTGATACATCTCTTGACAAATTTGGGAAGCCTTTTGGTGAAGAATCATCTCCCAAAACTCGTTAGACAACTTAGGCAGTTTCTGCCCAGTTTTGCAGCCTGACCTCTGTCCACTGTTTTGCTCATAACTCCTTCGTCTCAACTCCGATTGCTGCGATCCAAATGGGGTTGAAAAGTAGACACACACAGCTTTAATTCCATATGTGGCACGCCTTCTAACTCCTCCTGGATCATGAGATATGATTTTCCAAAGTTGACTGAAAAGTAGACAGGTACGTTTTCTGGCAGATTCTGTCCGAGAGCAAAACAATGTCCAAAAGTGTTTCTTCTTTTCCGTGGCCTCACTTGTTGTCATTCATGAGTCCGTTCATCATGATTCCTGATACGTTAAGCGTATTTACCTGTCTTCTGCACATTTAAACAAGATACATCAAAACTGACAGGGTAACAAAATAACGAATCATAATAAAACGTCCAAGTGCTAGTCCAAAAACGGTTTTCATCATTTAAGTGCAATTTTCTGTATAAAAACGGCTAGTAGCCACAACTCTACGGAAAAAACCCTCTTGACTCTAAAACAAGTAAAAATAAACATACTAAGGCAAAAACAAAGTATAAATGGAGGTGAAAATCTATTAAGAACATGGCGTAAAACGCACTTATCAAACTACCCCACACTTATGCTTTGCTAGTCCCTTAGCAAACTGACTCTAACTGAAAGAAAAAAAAAACAAAAACAAAAACGAAAACAACTCTAATACCCTTAAGAAATTTTTGTCTCAGATTCTTAAGTATGCATAATCTCAAGTTTAAACATTCAAGTGAAAGCACAATTGCAAAAGTTCATAAACTTGTATTATAGCATGAAAAAGTGAGAAGTTTCGAAAATAATAAGTAATACATGAATAAAATTTTGATCCTCCTTTCCAAGGTACACTCTCTTTCTTTTTTTCACTCGAAGAATGGTTTTTACTCATAAGTATATGCAAGAGAAAAGATGAGAAATAACGAATAACTTGCATATTTCAAGAAATAAAGGCTCTTTTGAAAAACATTTTTCTTGGAAAAACCTCATTTAATAACTAAGTGCAATAATGGACCAAAGCCATATGCTTACTTATATGAAATTCTCCACAAATCAAGTTTAGTCATCTTAAGAATCATGAAATAATCTCAAGGGTTGTAGCGGGGCTTGGTTTCATAAGGTAGGAATTTTTGGATAAGTGGTGATAGTAAGAAATCAAGACTTAGCAAATTTAAGCTTCATCCTCCTTATGTCTCTTCTTCATGCAATGGACAAGGGTCAAATATACAACTTTGGACCCTCAAATAATATCAACTCCAAATCATGTAAACACCATATAACTCATGCCTTAGAAATATTTTTCTTTTCCGAAACATTTTTTTCTTTCTTTTTTTTTTCTTTAGCCGAAACTTTTATTTTTTTTTCTTTTCTTCTCTTTTTTTCCTTTAGTTTCGGCAAAATTTTTTTCTTTTTCAACCAATTTCGGACAACATATTTTTTTCTTTTTTGGCATATATACTTTACAAAACAATGGTGTTCCACCCCACACTTCAACTCTACCCCACACTTGTTCTTTAACATCTTTGCACAGCTTCATCAACAGTATTTCGCCAAGTCTTGAAAACAAGGTAAAAGATAACTATTCTAAGTTCAGGAAACTGTTTAAAGGTGATGAAAGAAAAGGCTTAATGTAGGCTCAAAGGGGTTTTACTAAGGAGTCCCACGACGGGCACAAAAATGGGCAAAGGCTTATTTTGGCTTTGGTGGTGATCCTAATTGAGATTAATTTCAATCATATTCAAAATCAAACAATTTATGATTATAATGCTTTGAAAATCACATAAATAAGTTCTAGTAAATTCTAGAGTCCATTAAAAATCTATAGCACATAGTCATTGAATTTGCAAAGAATGATGAGGTTTCGAAAGATAGTGAAAATTTAGTGAAAATTTCGAAAAAATTTAAGCAAAAATCGGCACATAATTCACTCAAGAAAGAAAGTTTTTAGGCTCAAAAGCTCACATAGGTTATTTGGAACAATTTAATCAAACATGCATACTTCATTATCAATCAAGTCTCAAATATTCATACTAATTCACAATATCCATGAAACTCGCAATTTCTTAAGATAAATGTTAAACCGTCAATCATGCATTCAAAGATATAGTTCATCATAGACTTTTAAGGGTATATCCTAAGACACAAAACAAATAAAACATTTTTAAAAACAAAAACAAAAATTAAATTTCGAAACAAATTTTTTTTTTTATAAAAATTACGGAAAATATTAAAAATTGGAAGAAAATTTCGACATAAATTGAAAAACATAAAAATAACAATATGTTACTATGTAACCTCTACCCCACACTTAGAAAATTACATTGTCCTCAATGTAAACCCAAAATCATGTCATAACTTCCTAAGCATGTGTCTAAGTTACATAATAAACACATAAATAAATCAAAATATCAACCATAAAAGTGAAGGGATTAGAAAAATGCAAACTCTCGTTGATGGCTCCTCCACAGCTACGGTTGAAATGAGTTGCCTCTCATGCAGCGCTTAATGTTTATAGTCTATCAGCCTAGACTCTTCTCCTTTGTGACGTCACTTTCTCATGAGCTCCTTTGTTTCTTCTTGAAACATGCTCTGCTTCACTTTGTGTTAACATTGTGCACGATATCATGACCAGGTTTGGCTTCCTTGCGTCCAACGCCACCAAACAATTTCTCGTCAGAACTGGTCATTTATGGGAACCTGCAAAACCAATCTGGCACAATTGAACAAAGATCAAGTGAGCATTGTCAAAAACTTAGATAGAATTCGAAAAACTTAGCATAAAAATTTTGGCAACGTCATGTCATGGCATAAGTTTCGAATTCAATGACATGTAAGCACAAAAGTGTCGGCAACCTAGTAAAGTTGCTAGCTGATTTTATTAACTCTAATTTTCAAGGTACGTGGAGCAGGGAAGACCACTGTGCAATGGACTGATTCAGCCCAAGGTAGTGTTATGCTTCGTCCGATATACCTCAAACATTAAAGTCAAATAATTTGAAGTTCATGGCGTCATACATGTCTAAGTAAATTCTAGCGTTTAAAGTGTGGTGATGCTTCGGCCCAAGCATTTGGCTAGTTCGAGCGGATTCCGTGGTTTCAGAAGGCAAGTGTCAATGTCACGGGGGGCGAACCCCCTACAAGAACCAGGCAGGACTCGTTTGTGATCAAGGAGGCGGACCCCTATCGACCCCTTCACCGAGAAGAGTGGTCAGTCATGATCTTGAGATCCAATTGGACAAACCTGAATTCCATATCTATGACAGAACGGCCCCTTACTCAGCTAGGAACAAACTCGGGTCACTAGACCACTCGACAAGTATTAATCAAAGCCGCCCTCAACCTCATGAAATCCGCAAATAACATGAAGGGTTTAGGCTAAGATTAACAAATGCGGCTTCTCCCTACATGTTACACTTTAAAAACCACAATAAACTTCAATCACATATGAAACAATAAACCTCCTAAATATTTACTAAGTTACAACACATATGACACGAAAATATACACATATAAATTCGGCACCTACACAAAAATATAAGAAAGAAATTGTTAGTCAAAAATTATGGTACAAAATATACAACTTCCCACAAAAGAATTCGGCATATACACAAATCTACAATGTACAAATCAACAATACACACAAATATAAGAGAAAAACCGTTAGCACAAAATATACACATAAATCCTTTTTAGCGTCCCCGGCAACGGCGCCAAAAATTGACGAGTCAAAATATGACATGTTAATCAATTTAAACCCTATCATTGTACTTTGGTAAGTAGGGATCGTTCTAGACCGGGGACACTAGGGAATGACTTATTTCTGCAAAACAGATGGTTAGAAATATTCACACAATATAAACAAATATATACATAAAGAATAATATGGGGGGTTTATATGAGTTTCGGCAATAAACAAAACAAAAAAATAAAACAATAACAAATATGTACAAGATTGGTCACTTTATCGTTTCAAGAACATAACAAGTAAACTCCGATTAGCATGCAAATAGTTTTATGAAAGGTTAAATTATCTTATTTATGTTTTCACAATTGCAAATTAGTTCCAACCCTTAAGACTTCTCAAGTGTTTAAAGTTGTCTCAGCGCTCAACCCTAAACTATGTGACTACTTGACTAAACTGTCTCAGCGCTCAATCTAATCAAGCAACACTTACCGTCCACGAGTCGTTGGAGACATGTTTCCTAGGTATGGCGTCACTCATCCTATTCCACATGCAAATCTCTCACCCTACCATCCCTTGTAGCACCTAGGACCGAACTGTCTCAGCGCTCAACTCGACCTAGAATACCACGGCACATGAAACACCCCCCTAATAGCTAACCTGTTGCAATCAAGCTAACCTAAAGTTCGATTATCTGCTCGGGAGAGGATTAACTAACTTAACAATTGTTAAACACACAAATACAGATTCTTTAACTTCTTTTACAACCCTAACATGCATACTAAATCGTTACACAACTCACATGTTATAAAAAGATCACAAAGAAAAACTTAACAACATCCGAAATTGTATAAAACCAAAAATCCAAAAATAATATTTATGAAGAACAATAAACACAGTAACAATACACAAAGACATGGAGAAATCCATACCAAATCCTACCTAAAAGGTTTGGCTAAGGCAAGGATGGTTGGCGGCAAGGGATGATTGATGCGGCTGCAAGGGGTGTTCGGCGGCAGCTTTGTGTTTTGGCTGTGTGAGGGTTTTTGGGTAGAGTTTGGCTATACTATAAGACTTAAAACTGATAAAGGACAACCTAAACACGAGCTATACAGCCCCTATTTATACAGAAATATTGAAGAGAAACCCTAGCTGACTCGGTTAAGGAAAGGCAATCCTATTCCACTCGGTTTCCTTATTGCTCAATGATTCCTCCTTCAATGCAGCTTTTAATCCGAATTTGGACTCCTTCTTCTGATTCCTTGGACCTTCCTACATGTTTATGGATTCATGTAGGCCTCATGTACGAAATCTTGGGCTTCGATGGCAGCCAAAACCAGTGATAGGTCCAGCAAGGTTAGCTTTCCCGGTTTGACAGGGAAACCTTACACTTAACCAAAATATGGCTGCCTTGATGCTTCTTCGTATTTTCTTCTTTTGTCCAGCTTCCTAACACTTCATTAAGGTCTTGATACATCTCTTGACAAATTTGGGAAGCCTTTTGGTGAAGAATCATCTCCCAAAACTCGTTAGACAACTTAGGCAGTTTCTGCCCAGTTTTGCAGCCTGACCTCTGTCCACTGTTTTGCTCATAACTCCTTCGTCTCAACTCCGATTGCTGCGATCCAAATGGGGTTGAAAAGTAGACACACACAGCTTTAATTCCATATGTGGCACGCCTTCTAACTCCTCCTGGATCATGAGATATGATTTTCCAAAGTTGACTGAAAAGTAGACAGGTACGTTTTCTGGCAGATTCTGTCCGAGAGCAAAACAATGTCCAAAAGTGTTTCTTCTTTTCCGTGGCCTCACTTGTTGTCATTCATGAGTCCGTTCATCATGATTCCTGATACGTTAAGCGTATTTACCTGTCTTCTGCACATTTAAACAAGATACATCAAAACTGACAGGGTAACAAAATAACGAATCATAATAAAACGTCCAAGTGCTAGTCCAAAAACGGTTTTCATCATTTAAGTGCAATTTTCTGTATAAAAACGGCTAGTAGCCACAACTCTACGGAAAAAACCCTCTTGACTCTAAAACAAGTAAAAATAAACATACTAAGGCAAAAACAAAGTATAAATGGAGGTGAAAATCTATTAAGAACATGGCGTAAAACGCACTTATCAATAATTCATTCATAATGCCTCCATTACCAAATCGTCTGGCAACAACCGACAAAATTGGACATTTAACCTGATCGAACATCTACACAAAATTTAGTACCACTGGTGCACACCCAAAGTAACCCTTAATCAAGCATTGGAAATTACTTTGACACCGAACTTAGCCATATTGATCACCAAGCATCAAGTCATCAAGGCACAATTTATCAAATACCAACACCGCACTGGGCGTGTAATCATCACCGAGTCGACTCGTACAACTAGACAGTTTCTAACAAAACTGCCTCCATGCTCTGAAAGTTTACCATCCACCGCATCCTCTATTCGGTAAGATTCAAAATGCACGACCACTTACGTGCACAAGGAATCAAGCTACCACTTCAGATCCTAGATTATGTGGACCACTTCAATTCGTTAACATCCCCTCAGATCGCCATTTAATCTGGACTTGGCTTTAACACACCACGATTACTAATGGAGTGTTACTCATCTTAGCAACATACCTTACCATTCTCAGCAATAATTGTTACCAAACTTTGACTCGTAATACTTTTTGAGTCATCAAGGAAACCCTTTCCTTAACTTCACCGCATAACGCAGTCACTGATATGCTGACAGTTCCATAAACCACATATTGTGATTTTTTTTGCTACCACTCTACTCTCGTGGCGCCAAGAATTGCCACTATCTCAAATTCATAAGTAGGGTCACTACTCAAATGACCCATGACCATGGGAATGCCAACAATTCTTCAATCCTCTCAGGATTTGGATAATTTAGTACCAATATTTTATCTGCCAAATCTTAATCCTCACTCCACAAATTAAAATTGAGGATACTGTCCACCTCTTGAGTAATTTATGAACCTTCAGACACGTCTGAGGATACCTCCGTTTACAATACTTGATTAAACCACAGTCGGTGAGTGCACAGATTCCCACGTCGACAAGCTCAGTTAATCACCCACTGAAAACCATGTGTCATAAACCGACAACTTTGGTTGCAAATAGCAACTTGAGCAACCAGAGACACTCTCACACTCTCATTCAATGATTCAGTAGACTTTGCCCCACTGCTGTCACTTCACCATCTCCGTGTATCTGTAACAGCATACATTCGAACACCCACTAAACAACATTTAATAATTTCGCTATCCATCATAAAAGTCGGAGCGACTATAAATAACTCACTTCTGACTTGTACTTAAATGGTTAGACCATCTACTTGACGTTTTGCACAAAACTTCTAACAAAACGTCCTTAACCTCCGTTCTCGAAATATTGAATTCTCACTATACATCCTCGAAATATGAGAATGTATCATTTTGACCACACACCACAATAACAAAATAGTTATGCATTGCCAGCATAACTATATTCCAATTTACCACCTCCCTGAAGAGGATGGTAAACACGTACTCAAATGGAGTATACCCATGTAAAACTCCAGCTACCGAAACAGTGACGTTAGCCCACCAACTTCATTCCTACGTCACACTAACACCAAGTCCTTCAAGACTCGTATCCCTGCCTCTAGTGCTCCAAGCACTCTTGCTCCAAGGCTCGGTGGCTTGCTGCCACTTCTAACATGTTCCTTAATTTTCAAAACCAAATACCTTGAATTACAACTAGAAACGCTCGCTCGATCTGAAACCCGAACTCTAACACAGCCAACCTAGAGACCCCTCCACAGGCGTACTAATTAGTAAACTTCAACTAATCGATGCACAACACACTTAAATGTTTACATGTGCTCCAAGGCATCTGGTGACACAATTTAATTTCTACCTTTACGATTTACGGCCCAACGACCAGTTGTCACAATCATTCCAAATCGTGCTTGGACTCCCCAACAATTCAAACCTTTCTAGGACTCCAATCATGGATGGCTGAGGAGATGAGAATCCAATCGAAGCTAATAGCAACAATGCAAGCATCGAGGGTAGCCCCAGCTATTTGTCCTAGTGGTTGTCTTATAAAACTCCAAGTGACAATCCAACCATCAATTCCTTAATTTTCTTTAATTGCGTTACATCATGGACTCATCACCAGATCAAGTCCATTGATCACAAAATAACAACACTCAAATCCTTGAGTCATTTACTTCCATATGTTCATTGGTTCTCCAAAACCACACTTAAGATGAACATCGCCAAAATCTCAACAAGTGTCAATTCTTGATATTCATCTTCTCTGAATAATCACGCTATGCAACTTCAACTACCTTTTCTATCATAGAGCTCAAACACCTTTAATATCTCATACGACTCTTCACTTCTAAGTCACATAACTTGAATACCAAGGTCTCGCCTTAGGTTTCTACATCATCACTGTCAACAAACACTATAACCTTCTAGGCATGAATCAAATGTTTCACCACCGAGCACTTACACAAATGCTCAAACACCGTTAAATAACGTGAGTTTTCAACCCGAGTTCCCAACACCTAACTCTATTCCAAAACTCCATTAAGCACTGGGAAACTCATAAAAATAAATACATAACAAGCTTACTTTGTTCCTTACAAGATCTCTCTGTGAAATTGGCGTACTGAGGCATAGTCTTGACGATTTAGATATTTATGGAACCATCCAGTCCATAAACCAACGAATAAGTACTAACTCATATCCTTGATAAACACAAAGTGTCTCAAGCATAAAATACCGATGGATCCGCCGCGGTCGGACCATCACTCTATAGACACTGAGTGCTACCAAGCACATGAAGTAGTAACAGGAAACGATAACCTAATGCTCTGATACCAACTGTCAGGACTCACCCCGAGTTAAACCCTTTTAACCTGAAGTAAGTCCTGCGGGGACCACCTCCCAAAGAGGATTCTGCCAAAATTTCGACATAGTCTCCCTTGAAAAGTGGACAACCCTTGACCTGCAATAAACCCAAATGTACACTTCTAAAAACCAACAACCATCCAAAAGCTCATGGAGTCATCCTGCTCCCAGAACCAACATCCTCCACTGATACACATCTAATTAGTTTAACAAATGTAATCACAACAATGTTACACCAACTCCAAATTTAAAACCTACAATGGGTTCTAGATCCCTAGGTTTCACCGACAAATATAACAACCCGATGTGTATCAGAGCGACTAAGAAAAGTAAAAGCAGGGAAAAATTACAAGTAGGTTAACCCGGAACCTACTGTTGGTTTGGAAAATGGCGGTAACTATGTCTGGCCTCCACGAAGACTAGTCGGATCGAGCACTGCAATCAGAGCATTTAAAACGAAGGGCCCAGGAGAAAATATTTAAAAACAATATTAGCGTGAGTGGACGAAAATCAAATATGAAAAGGTAAAAATCTTTTCATGCTTTCCCTTTGATTTTTCCAAACTTCACATGCACGCAACCAATAGGAAATGAATAAATAAATCATAAAATAAATCCCTTAGCTCAAAACCATAATTTACATGTGGGGTGTTAACCTCAACCACGAGAAACAACCGACCCGCTCTACCACGAGAGGGTCTATTGACCAGCTCAATCGGAGAGGGTCCTATGACCCGCTCTATTCGGGAGGGTCCAACCGACCAGCTATCACCGAAGAGGGTCCTGACCTATTCTATGCGGGAGGGTCCTACTGATCAGCTACCACCGAAGACGGTCAGACCAGCTACTATCCAGAGAGGGTACCATCTCCATCTGGAGAGGGTCCATGCTAGCATGCAATACATAACCATATCCTTGAAAATCTTTTAAAAACCTCGTGGTAAAATAATTCAAAAACCAAGTCAAAACACCCATGACTTTACCCCAAATATATTGGATTTAAAACATTTCCAGGAACCCGAAACCGGTTCCCTGACTTTACTTTAAAATCGTTAAATCTAAGAGCCAAGTTTCCCCTTTTAAAAATAATCCCCCTCCATAACCCAAAATGGTGATAACAATTACAAACCATATTCCGGGAAAATCCTTTAAAATTACGGGAAAGGTATGAACCTCTTCCCCGGCTCACTTATCTTTAAAAAGTATTAAATTCCCATTTTCCCAAAATCACCATAAAACTTAAAATGGAGGAAATTCATATATAAAGGAGAAATTAAATAAAATCTATTGCATGCATTAAATTTAAAATAAAAGTCCACTCACATTACTTATTGCGACCTCCTCACTGCTCGAAAAGCCTTTCGAGCGAAAACCTCGAACTAACCATGGGGTCGAGCCCGTCTCACGTTCGACCAGAGTCTCTTCGGCTCTATGCCGGAAAAAAAACTGATGCTTCGCCGGATTCCGGCAATCTTGCCGGAAAACGGCCATGGCTTCGCCGTAGCTCTATTTTCCCAAGTTCTAGACAACAACAACAACAAAACACAACAAATTAGAATACAAATCTACAAAACCTACAACTCTGGAGTTTCACAGGACTGCTTCACCTTTATTTTTGAATCAGCTGCCTCCCTCGTCGGACTTCTTCACAAGCAGAACCCCTGCCCCTGTCTCTGCCTGTTTACCACCAATGCGCCCCACACCTCTTCCCAGTCTCCAGCAGCTCCTCCTTGCCCAGACCGAGCTGCTGCCCCCTTCACTTCGAGCAGCATAGCAGCAATTGTTGCTGTAACACTCTCCACTGTCCTGCAGCCTCACCAAAACTCTAAAAGATCGACATAAACTCGAAGAACATCACCTAGAACTCGAAAAAACTACTCGCCGGAGCACCTCGTCAAACAACCCAAAATATGTCGGATTAGGAGTTTTTTTTCGGATTTGGGTTCAATCCATGGAATCCCAAACATGAAATTGAAGAAGGGGAAAGGATAAACGAAACCCTACATGTCCTTGCTACCGCCGCCGTCGTTTTCGCCTGAGACCGGCTAACATGGAGGAGCTGCCCTTGGATCGATCTCCCTCGGATTGGGTTGTCTGTGGAACTTGAGGGCTGGGTTTTGTATAAGAGACAGAGGGGGTCACTCCAGTGGTGGCGTGCCAGTGGATAGTGGCCGGACGGCGGAGCGCCGCTGTGGCCGAGTTGGAGCAGAAGAGAGTTATCGAGAGAATGGGGAGAGACTCGGTTGACCCGAGTTCTCTCTCTTTGACCGAAGTCAACTCCTCCCCCCTATTTATACCCGAATGGACGGTTCAGATCAAAACCCTACTTGATCTGACGGTCCAGATTTAAAATGGGTAAAAAGTAATTAGTTAAATGGTAAAACTTATTTACCGGAATGGTAATTAAAAAATTACCAGAAACTTCAGAAATTCATAGAAAATAGCCTGAAGCTCAGAAAAATATTCTAAAAATACCGGGAGACTCGTGTCGACACGTATTACAACATCGCGTTATTAAATGAGGAATTCGAAGGGTTTAGAAAAACTCAAAAAATAAACTCGAGCAACAACTTATTAAATTACCTATCGCAGTAAAAAGCTCTCGGTCAGTCATAAACCCCTGTAAAAAGGTAACTTTTAGGTACGGGGTGTTACACCAAACCTCTAAGTGGCCGAACCATGGCCTGAAACGCCAAGAAGCGCCGAAATTCGATAGAGCACATTGGTGCTTGATCTCTGCCATGAATGGACGCTTGGGAAATCTGAGTACTGGGCTAGGAAGTAGAGGAAGAGAGGAGAAGGTTGGTGGTGGTCCGCCGGCGAGTGGTGCCCGAAATCGCCGGTGTCGAGCGGAGGTCGCCGGAGAAGGAGCGGAGCTCGGGGAAACGTTGACCAGAAATGGGGGGAGTTTTGACCGAGTCAAACCTCTCCTCTATATTTATACTAAAATGGACGGGCAGGATTCAATCTGGAAAAGATCTAACGGTCCAGATTTAATGAAGGGTAAAAAATAAATAGTTAAATGGTAAAACTATTTTTACCGAAGTGGTAATTAAAAATTACAAGAAACTTCAGAAAATCACAGAAAATAAACGGAAGCTTCAAAAAATATTCTGAAAATACCGACACGTACTATGACATCGAGTCCTTAATTGAGGAATTTGAAGAATTTAGAAAAACTCGAAAAATGAACGTGGTCGTTCACTTGCAAAGTTACCGAGTGTGACTTAAACCTCAGTTACTCGTCATTAACCACGATAAAAACGTGCGGGGTCTCACACAGAGTTTCACTTTAGAACTTTCAGTTTACAATTTCATTCAAACAGTTGGCGAGCAATATCAGTTTGTCACTTTGTCATATTCATTCATATACATAATACATAGAAGCAAGTGATGGTGAAACAAAATCATAAACCTAGAAAACCTCTGAACTCAAAAACATAGATCTCGAAACAAATCATAAACAAAGAAAACCTCAGAAATCAAAAACTAGTGATGGTGAAACAAAATCGTAAACACAGGAAACTTTATAACTCAAAAACACAGACAATCTCGGCAGAGAAGCCTCTCGATCGCAGAGCCTTGCTTACGTCATTGAACGGTAGGGTTGTGATCAAGTGTGGGACGTGTGATCTAGTGATTAGGTCACTAGGTTTTTTCCTATATATAGTGGTAAGGCTGTGATCAAATGTGGGACGATGCGGAATAAGAAATCAGATTAACTAGTAAAATGGTGACACTTATTAAAAACATATATATATATATATATTAAAAAATTCAGGTAATTCAGACCGTTTTCAGGCAAAACCGGAACCAACCCGGTTTAAACCGGATCAGATTGGTTTGAGCTATTTTTTGTTCCGTTTAAAATGGATCGGTTATCTGGTCCGTTTTTTCGGTTTTCGGTTGAAAACCAGGTTTTTGCCCACCCCTAGGTGGAAACATTTCCACCCTAACTTTTCCATCACCTTAGAACTATTTTCCTTTCCTACCTTTTTCCTTACGGCTTCCAAACAAGGGAAATGAATGAATTTCCATTCCCAAGCATATCATTCCGCAAACCAAACATAGCCTAAATTTCCCAATCCCTTTGAAGCTACTATCATGAGATCTCCATCCTCTTTCATTTCGTAACACAGCTCTCAAACCACTTAGTCGATACAACTCATCAATTGTAGCTTCCACATTTAATTTAAGATGGGAACTTGAAAGCAACCTAGAAACTTAAATATTATGAAGCATATTTTTTAAAAAAAAACTCTTTATTATGAAAAATTTGCTTTAAAAAAAATAAAAATAAAAAATAAAGGTAAATACCTCCTGTGGTAGCTGATGTATGATCTCTTAGACAATTAGGTATCTGATATTTAAATGATGACACTTTGATACCTCTAGTTATGCTTAGTTTGACAATTTGATATTTCTGTTAACTTTTTCGTTAAATATGAGAGAAATTTTTTTATTTACGTCATATTTATAAATATAGATATAATTTTTTTGTTTTGTGGTTAAATAATAATTATTCATTGGTCTTTATTATTTTCTAGATTTTTGACTTTTTGAGAAAATATGACATAATTTTATTTTATATTAAGAAATATGTATGAACACCTATTAGTCGCGTGAGTGTTTAGGTTAATTGCATCACCTAAATTTCTTAAATATAAAATTAAAACATGTGTCGAATAAAATATTAATTCATCTTTATATAGATAAATATTAGTTAAAATTTTAGATATATATTTGGACCTAATACACATGAAACTACACCAAATATTTTTTGTGTTTATATTGATAAATAGTATATAAATGTCTATTTTACCCTCATATTTAACAAAAAAGTTAATGAAAATACTAAACTGTTTCACTGAGCAAAACATAAAGTAACAAACTGTGTTATTTTAAACATTAGATATCTAATTGTTCGATTAATCCTACGTTATATACCGTAGGAGGTATTTACCAAAAAAGAAACAACAAACCCAACTAAATTTCTTGTCTTCCGGAGCCCCAACAACACATACCAGCTAATCTTCAGCACCGCCTCTACTTGAACCACTGCAACTCCCCACTCGAACACCAACCCTTTTGTCTCCTCCATTTCTCTTTCTCTGACATCCACCTGTCCTTAATATACCCACCCATCAAGAGCAACATGAAGGAGAAGCATCGCTCAGTTTTAACTAACCAAGTCCCAGTTATTTAGTTACAGGCTTTGAAATACAGGTATGGCTGAAATCCCAAAACCATATGAAAGACTTTCTCACAACCCCAGCGACATGTTTAATCCACAACTTCCTCCTCACCGTCCTCCTGATTCTGTATTCCAATGGCCGTTGAGGACTTGCACTCTGCTCTTATTTCCAATGGCAATGGAGTGCAGAGCGAGCACAGGAGCTTCCTTGGTTCGGTGGCCAAATGGGTTCTCAAGTCTGCAATGTGGGTGATATTCGTTGCGTGGATTCTTCTTTTCTTCACTGTACCTACTGACTTTGGCTCTAGCTTTTATGATAACTGGGTTGCTGCTACGGATGGGACTCTGTTTGGAGAGACTGGTGAGAATCCTGAATTCAATATCTCTGCTTGTCTATCAATCTGTTTGCTTTGATGATTAATTACGCTTGATTTTACAGGGAGTGTGTTGCTGTTGTACAGTGCGCCGATCATTGCTATTGCCTTTCTTGCTGTTCCGTATATCATCTTTTTCGGGGAGGATGAAGAAGAGTATCAGGAGTATGTGATATTTATACCCGAAAGATTTTTTGTTCTCGTTTCATTTGTATTGCAATACTCTTTGTTTGTTGAAATGACTGAGTGAAGTAAATGTACTGTTTTATAGGAAGAGGAAGGCGAAGTTCAGCCTATGGACCTTTCCTGTTCTGGTGGATGGGCCACTTGGAGTTGTTTCTGCTGCTGAAATGATTGGCATTATTCTCTTTGTTGTGTTTGTTCTCTCGGCACTGTATTTCTACACCGTAGCCAACTATGGGATGTTAGGCGACTATGGTGATTTGACTGAAGGAGAGAAAAAGTGAGACGCATCTCTCTATAATCGAAACTCTTTCAAATTTGTTATTTTCAATTAGAAATTGATTAGTGTGCCTCCCACTGCCACTGCCACTGCCACTGCCAATGCTTTGAGTTTGTCTTTATCTGGTGCTAAAACTTGACATGATTTCTTCCCACCTGTCAGGACTTTTATGTTGCAAATGTCGGCGTATTGCTTTGGTTTGATTGTCTTATCCTGCTTGGCGTTCCTGTTTCTCCCAATTGCAAGGGGATCAATTCTTCTCCGCCTTATTGATATACCATTTGAGCATGCGACCAGATATCATGTATGGTTGGGGAATCTCATATTCTTCCTTGTTACTATGCATGGACTCTGCTACATGATTGTGTGGATGATACGAGGCATCATTCCATCTGAAGTAAGTTCTCATCTTTATCATTTCACAGATGTGTTTGTGAGTGTGCAGTAATAAATGCTTTGATCTGCATGTTTATTCGATCAATCTGTTACCTATTTGTTAGCTGCATGACCTTGACATTTGCATCTATTCACATCCAATGTGTATACCATCCAGCACCTTTTTGGTTATGTTGGATGGATACGAAATGACTTGCACTAAGTTAGTAGTTATTGCAAACTTACAGTTTCTTGTATCAGTCTATCTAATTTTAAACACGTCAAGATAAAAGTTTTACCATGCATTTTCCTTGATTTGTTGTGGTATAACATTTCCATAGTCAATACAAACAAACTATCTTCCTTCAGTCAATTTTTTGGCAGAAACCATTATTGATATGGTGTCATAACTTCAGTAGACGAGAGCTGATGGCTTGTAGCCCTGAAATATCATAGTTTCTTCTAAAAGTTGGCAGTATAGTGCATTTTCCCATCCACTGAATGTCGTTAAGAGCACTGTTTAGGAAATGAATATTCTTTTGGATAGTGTTGATTACTCTATGCTAAACAGGAGAACAACCACTGCATATAAAGCAATTTCTAGATATTACATTTTTTTGTCCTGATACAGTATATCTGTTAATTATTTTAATTATTTATTCTTGTAGGTAGTAGAGTGGAAAAGTGATGGTGGTGCGAACTTGGCGGGGATTATTTGCTATGGATTCTTTTTGTTGATTTGGGTGACAACACTTCCTCCCGTGAGAAAGCGATATTTTGAGCTTTTCTTCTATACCCATCAACTCTATGTTTTCTTTGTTATCTTCTTGGCCTTGCATATTGGTGGTGTCAATTTCAGCAAAGCTGCTGGAGGAATATTTCTTTTTATGCTTGATCGCTTCCTAAGGTTCTGCCAGTCGAGAAAGACTGTCAACGTAATTTCAGCAACATGCTTCCCATGTGGAACTGTCAAGTTGGTGCTTCCAAAGCCTGCAAGTACGATAATATCTTTTTCGTTACTAAACTATTTTCTTTTGTTTATATATTTTTGTCGCTATAAATCTTTTCCTCATTGACTGTGCAGACTTGCACTACAATGCACTTGGTTTCATCTTTCTTCAAGTGAAGAATATATCTTTTTTGCAATGGCATCCTTTCAGTGTCTCATCCAGTCCTCTAGATGGTAAATATCATCTTGAAGTCCTCATAAAGACCGTTGGGGAATGGACGGCAAAGCTAAGGGAAACAGTCTCCAAGAATTCTGCAGACTCAGATATACAGTTTCCACACACTCATCAGATTATGGCTTCTGTTGAGGGGCCTTATGGCCATGAATCACCATACTATTTACGGTTCGTCTCCTACACTACATACATCACTCATGCATCTTAATGAGAATCGTGATATGTTGGTTTCTTTTGTGAAAATAATTTTCAATGTTTTCTCTTCGGACCTGGACTGCATCTGCAATTTACAAATTGATCTCCAAAGATTTTCCTGTATCACGGAACTCTGGAATGGCAAGTTAGACTTTCGGTATATAACAAGTTAAGCATGGATGGAAAGTAGGAAACATTTTTTATTCTTTTCTGAAAAGAAACACTTTTTTATTGAGACAAAAACCAAAGAACAAGGAGGCTGACAAGGAGTATGCTTAAAAAGAAAAGAGGGCAGCTACGACTAAGGGCATAGCAGCTCATCTTTTAGAACTAAAACTAAACAAATGTGCACTTCATATCAAGAATTCAATTTAGTCTAAGTTCATTACAGATATGGTCCTCTAAGTACATTTGCAACTTTCTTCCCACTAACTGAAGAGCTTTAGTTTTTCAATAAATGGTTCTAGTACATTGTGCTATTGGCTTTTTTATTTATTTATGAGCTGTTGGTGTCTTCCTAATAGATTAAAGTTTCAGAACTCTAGGGCATTACATGTTACTAGATTGCATTGTATGCCTTTCTTATTGTGAAGTGATTAGTTTATCCATTCTTTTAATCTAACTTTTTCATGGTCAAGGGATTCACTCGGTACATTTGTGCTCTTAGGTATGAAAAACTTGTCTTGGTAGCAGGAGGCAGTGGGATCTCACCATTCTTAGCTATCTTGAGTGATATTCTCCATCGAATTAAGACAAACAAACCTTGTTTACCGCAACATGTAGTGCTTGTTTGGGCCATCAAAACATCTAACGAGCTCTCCCTTCTTTCCACAGTTAACATGGGGTCTATGGATTTTTCTGATAGATTGAATATTGAAATCCAAGCCTATGTCACACGTGAATCAGAATGTACAGTGGTAGGTCTAAATGTGCATGAAATCCCTCCCTGTTCGATCTTGAACTTATCTTTTAAGCATGATTGTAGCTCACATTTAACTTTAAAAAAATGCAGGAGGATGGTAGATTTTACAATGCTCCTATTTCTTCTGTTTTCTCTGTCTCCAAGAGAGGGACCGTGTCAATTTTAACTGGCACAGGAAACAAGATATGGGCTGGAACTTATGTTATTGCATCTACAGTTGGCTTTGTTTTTGCTTTGGGTTTGTTAGACATACTCTACATAAACCCTTACAGCGTAGACGCCTGGTGGTATTTAGGGCTTCTTGATGTGATATGTATGGTTGCAAGTGTTCTATTATTTGGTGGTCTCACAATTGGATTATGGCATCTTTGGGAAAGGAAAACCACATCCCAGGAGAGTCCAGAAAACGGGAATAATGAAATAGCGCAGAGTAATGGAACACTGACAGACAAGAATGAATACCGGAAAACTTTGATCAGTGAAGCCACAGTTCGGTATGGTCACAGACCAAACTTCTCAGGTATGTTTCCAGAATGTACCTATAAAGAATGATTCAAAACTACATCTTCCTTGACTACGATGTGGTGGTTTCAGTTGCTTATTCTTTTTTAATAATTTGAACCATCTTTTCTATCTGCAGTAATTTTTGGATCTTTAGCAGAATATTCAGCTCAGGTTGATGTTGGTGTCTTCGTGTGTGGTCCCTCAACTCTACAGTCCAGTGTTGCTAAAGAATGCAGGTCACAGAATCTAGGAAGAAGAAATGTAAACAGCCCAATCTTCCATTACAACAGCCATAGTTTTGACCTGTAGGACTTTAGCCGACGAAAAAAATTTTTGTCATCATCAAAATGTTAGTTTGGCACTGTTTTGGTGTTTCCTCAAAGTTTCCTGTTTTAGGATAACTGGAACACTTGAATCTGCTGATGTAGAAATGAGCAGCAGCTGGCATTAGTACTGAAGCAGGATTTTTTTTGAGATAATATTCAAGCTGGATTGATCACTGCTTATCTTGTAAACTACAAAAGACATGTAAGATTTTGTTGTTCCACGAAGATATGATCATTTTTACTAGCAATGGGGAATGAATAGGATCACTGAATGAGATGAAATCAAGATGAACATCACTGCATGTACTAAAAGTCAAGTATCACAGTCAGTGAATGAAGACCATCAATACCAAATCACTGATGGACTGCCAAGAGCTAGAGCAAATTGGTGAAACTCATGGAGCCTTTTCTTGCAAGTTGAAATGGTTCTGATATGATTTTTGTAGTTTTATATTCTCAATTTCCCATGCATTATGAAAGTAAAACCTGATCAAAACTAGAGCCAGTGACAAAAAAACCAAAAGAAAGAAGCTCATGGTATTTTACTATTCTGCTGTGTTTTTGTTTTATTGTAACGCGGCAACACGTGGCATTTTGTCTATTAGAGGAGATGCCAACCCACCCAATGTGGACGCGTCGAAAACGCAGTTCATCCGACGCTAGTTGGGCTTTTGACTTTAAACGCGGCCACTTCCAGTAAGATTCACTGTAATTTTAGACAGGCTGTCGCTCACCAATTAGAGGAGCTGTCACTCTCACCGTACCAAATACCATTTATTTATCACCAAAATCACAACCCACATGATTTGAACGCCAGTTATCAGTCTAATACAGCAGAACACTCCACTTTTCAAGTCCACATTTCTCATCTCTCCCGATCAGACCCTCCTCTAATGTACGGCAGGGATCCATGGGGCGGCCCGCTGGAGATCGCCGCCGACTCCGCCACCGACGACGACCGCAGCCGCAACCTGCAGGACCTCGACCGTGCGGCGCTGTCGTCACGGCCGCTCGACGAGACCCAGCAGAGCTGGCTGCTGGGCCCCTCCGGTGAACAGAAGAAGAAAAAGTACGTGGATCTGGGCTGCATCATCGTCAGCCGTAAGATCTTCCTCTGGACCGTCGGCACACTCCTGGTCTCCGGATTGCTCGCCGGGTTAATCGTCCTCATCGTCAAGACCGTGCCACGTCACCACCACGCCAAGCCTCCTCCCGATAACTACACCGTTGCTCTCCGCAAGGCTCTCATGTTCTTCAACGCCCAGAAATGTGACCCTCTCTCTCTCTCTAAATCAGCTGGATCTGATTCTTGATTGAATTTGATTTCTGAATGATTTGATGTGATCGCAGCTGGCAAGCTTCCGAAACATAATAACGTGTCATGGCGGGGGAACTCGTGCCTCAAGGACGGTGAGCCCGGCACCATGTTTAAGGATCTGGCGGGTGGTTACTACGACGCCGGAGATGCCATCAAGTTCAACTTCCCTCAGTCCTTCGCTATGACCATGCTGAGCTGGAGCGTCATCGAGTACAGTGCCAAGTACGAAGCTGCAGGGGAGCTCGCTCATGTCAAGGACCTTATCAAATGGGGCGCCGATTACTTCCTCAAAACCTTCAACAACACTGCCGATACAATCGACCAGATTGTTTCCCAGGTGTGTGATCTTTGCTCCATCCAATTTTCATTTCGGTTGATCCTGTTCTTTTATCGAGCTTCGGTTGCTTGTTTTGGTAGGTTGGCTCAGGAGACACTTCTAAAGGGAGTACTGCTCCAAACGATCATTATTGCTGGACTCGACCCGAGGACATTGACTATGACCGCCCTGTGACCAAGTGCGGTAGTTGCGGTGATCTTGCATCTGAGATGGCTGCAGCCCTAGCCGCCGCATCCATTGTGTTTAAGGATAACAAGGCCTACTCGCAGAAACTTGTGCACGGTGCCAAAACACTCTTCACGTTCGGAAGGGTGCGAGGAAGAGGATTGTACAGTGCTCCTGGTACAGAGGCTTCTGTCTTTTACAATTCTTCGTCCTACTGGGATGAGTATGTGTGGGGTGCAGCTTGGATGTATTATGCCACCGGAAATAACTCGTATCTTACTCTCGCAACACATCCCACTCTTGCCAAGCACGCTGGTGCCTTCTGGGGTGGCCCTGATTATGGAGTATTCAGTTGGGATAACAAGCTTGCCGGTGCACAGGTCGCTAAGCTAAGCTAGTTTGTTGTGTTTTTGCTTTTCATAATATGATCCCTGCAATATTATGTGGATGATTTATGCGGTGTTAAATATCGTCTGTGATTTGTTTACTTCATTAATTTGGTCATGCTGGGAGTCATTTCTAAGAATTTATCTTAATTAGATGTAGAGAATGACAAATACTTAGAAATAACTATGATCGAATTAATGTTGAAAGCATTCTTGTTATCTGGATGATTTCTGTTTGTTACTCTGTATCTTTCATTTCCAATATTAACTAACACGATCTTTCGTATTCTTCTGATTAGGTGCTTCTCAGCCGTTTGAGGTTGTTCTTGAGCCCTGGTTACCCATATGAAGAAATCTTGAGGACGTATCATAATCAGACTAGCATAGTTATGTGCTCGTACCTGCCAATATTTACATCCTTTAATAGAACCAAAGGTATGGTCTTTCATATGCCATTAAAATTTGTTTATCTATTTGACTAGGTAGACTTCAATCACTTCATTGTGATCTACGTATGTATTCAAGTATGTGTGGGATTCCAACTAATATCTTACTGACATGTCGATGTTGCAGGTGGTTTGATCGAGTTGAATCATGGAAGGCCTCAGCCACTTCAATATGTGGTCAATGCTGCCTTCTTGGCTACCTTGTTCAGTGATTATCTTGATGCTGCTGATACGCCTGGGTGGTATTGTGGACCCAACTTCTATTCCACTGATGTCTTGCGTGAATTTGCGAAATTTCAGGCATGTCATGCTTCTATTCCTTTCTAATCTGTAACCATTGTTGGTGCTCCCCACAGATGTAAAAGAAACTTACACTCCTGTTGAAGCATGGTGGTCACTAACTTATCAATCCACTGATTTGCAGATTGATTACATTCTTGGCAAGAATCCCGCAAAAATGAGTTATATTGTTGGTTTTGGCAATCATTACCCAAAACGTGTGCACCATAGAGCTGCTTCGATTCCCAAGAATAAGATCAAATACAATTGCAAAGGGGGCTGGAAATGGAGGGACTCGACAAAGGCAAACCCAAATATTATTGAAGGTGCCATGGTAGCTGGCCCTGACAAGAGAGATGGTTTCCATGATGTTCGTTCTAATTACAATTACACAGAGCCAACTCTCGCTGGGAATGCAGGGTTGGTAGCAGCGCTTGTTGGTTTGTCTGGAGACAAGTCTACTGGTATTGACAAAAATACCATTTTCTCTGCGGTCCCCCCAATGTTTCCAACTCCACCACCTCCCCCGGCACCCTGGAAACCATGATTTGCCCATGATGTCTCAGATGTTCTCGTGGTGTGTGACATGTAGATGATTTTGCTGCAGCATTAGAATTTGGAGCTTAAATCTCATCCTAAACAGTAACTGGGTAACATGAAGATCTCAATAGATGGTGGCAGGAAAGGTGCAGTCGACAGATTTTGAAGACATTACTGGGCTGGGGCCAAATCAGGGAGACTCATACAAGTACACTACAAATTGATGAATGTCCCCTTGATTGGATTTTGTGATATGTATATATGTTGGAACATATGAATCATGTATTCTTTCAAACATGGAAACTGAACAGTATGATATTTGTTGACAATAAATTCAATCATCTTTCGACTTGTGTTATGTTATACCCCATGTATTCTGTGATGGATATCGACATCTTTTTCTAAGAAATTTAGCTCATGCATATATTCTTTACCTTCTGCTGATGCTTTCTAGGATTGATGTGAACAGAAAATTTCTAGATGAATGTCTGGCAAACCATGGTTCGTTTCACATGCTAAATTATCACCAGCTTATGCAATAGATTACAACCTTCAACTTCACCCGAGAAATTCTGTGCGTTACTTAAAGTACACGGCCATCAGTATAATGTGGATGTTCTCTTTATTCTTCTTCTGCTTTGCTTAACAAAATGTTATTCTTTGCCCCGGCAATAACATTCTTGCTGTACAGATTCGTTCAGTTACAAAGAATGTTCATTTGCTTCTAAACTTAAAAGGCTCTGATATCGATGTTTTGTTCTGTGGATCGATGATATTGCTCGTTTTGGGTTGAAGGTAAGAGGCATGGCAAAAGAAGAACTTAACAGCTCTTTAGAGTATACTCCGACATGGGTGGTAGCAGGTGTATGCTTTGTCATTGTTTTGGTATCTCTTTGTGTCGAGCGTGGTCTTCATAAACTTGGAAAGGTAATTGAACTATGTGCTCTCTTTCTCTTATCCTAGTTGCAGTCATTCTAAACTATCAACTTCTTCAAATTTCTTGGTCGGAATGTCCTACGCTCTTACCCTTGTTCCATCTTCTTGTTCATAAATCCTTTGCATTAAGGACACAAAAGCTCTTTAAATCAGGGAGACATGCACTATGAAAGCGCCATCTATGTAAACAGCTCATTATCAAATCAAATGAGTAATGGTCGGAGAACTAGTAACTTGAGCTGTGACTTCCTTAAGTTTAAACAAATTTAATAGACCAGGAAATTCTTTTATCTTGTTCCGTTGTCGTCATACTATTTTTTTGAAGTTATAAGAACTTAGACATGTGAATAAGAAGGAATTTAGTGAAAGCAAATAATGAAATGCATAGATATAGAAGGTGGGAATACTTAATCACTCGTTCAGTAAATGACAAGAACTAGGTTGTCAGAAAATTATTGTTTTAACAAGCAAGTGCACTTCAGATAAACCAGACACATTAGGAGAGGTATAGCCGTATAGGAAAATGACATAGCATTGCTCAGCTGTCTGTTCTAGAATGATTGTGTAAAGACTAAAGACTATTTTTGTGCTCATTTCAAGACTCAAGGTATTTCTGTTTGTTTTCATGTCTTGCTGTCTTGGAATTTGGAAATTCAGTGCTTGCAGCATGAGAAACAAGATGCACTATATGAAGCCTTACAAAAACTGAAAGAAGGTCATCTCTATCTCTCTCATTATGAGTAATGAGCTGCATTGACACTGCCCTTCATCTTCTATCGATCTAGCCTCATCACTGTGCTTCTCCTATGTTGGAACAGAATTGATGCTTTTAGGGTTCATTTCCCTTCTGCTAACTGTGTCTCAACGTTCCATAAGCCGCATATGCATCCCTGCCCATGTCGCAACTCACATGTTGCCATGTAAGAGGGAAACTGCTGAGCACAATGCCCCTGCACATTACTTTCTTAATCAAGCAACAAACAATGGCCGACGCCTTCTGTCAGAAACAACTTCAGATCACTGTCAGCTCAAGGTACCTCAATCATAGTATATATACTTCCCCACAACTTACAATGCTTCTACAATGGAACCTTTTAGTCACATTATTGCTACTAGTAATAATAAGAAGAAGATTATAATGCATGTGCTTTTTGTTATTAGGGGAAGGTTCCGTTGTTATCATTGGAAGGATTACATCATCTACACATCTTCATCTTTGTATTAGCAGTTGTTCATGTGATCTTCTGTGTCTCAACTATGGTTCTTGGAGGGGCAAGGGTAATGTATCTTTCACCACACATGACTCTATATATGGATATAGTTTCAAGTCTAAATCTTTACTGTGCTACCATTTGCAGATGCGACAGTGGAAGCGCTGGGAGGATTCCATCCAGAAGGGTATCATTTATTAAAGTCTACTAGTTTAGCTGATAGACCAAGTGCTTAGTTTAGTTCTTTTGATCAAGTTGGATGAATGAATGTAATATTCTCTGCAGATCAAAGAAGTGGCGTTGCTCGCGTTAGTCATCACCATCATGAGTTCTTGAAAGAACGTGCAGATGGATATTGGAGAAGAGCAGCTATTACAGGTTGGATGGTGAGTTGGTTAGCTAGTTCTTCTTTGTTTTTTTCAGATTACTAGGGAAGTCCATCATTTTTGACCTTTTTTTAACAAAATGTTATAACACTGATTTGATATATCTTGGTAGATAGCATTCTGCAAACAATTTTATGACTCCGTCACCAAGTCAGATTACATTGCACTGCGGCAAGGGTTTATCAAGGTTATTATCTCATTATTTCTTCTATGCAGTTCTCATGCGATTTTGCTGTGTTTATTTATTACAAAAATGAATGAAACTGACTCTGAGTTTCCTTTCAGGAGCATTGCCCTGGAAATCCTAATTTTGATTTTCACAAATACATGATGCGGACACTTGAGATTGATTTTAGAAAGATTGTTGGGATAAGGTGATATTATAAACTAAGATTATGCTATATCTTTGTCAATGTTAGAGCATACCAGAACCAATTCATAATAATGAAGAGGAGAGTCTCAGTAGGCTACTAGGCTTCAAGTGCCTGTGGCTGTACGAACAAGACCAGCTTGCATTAGCCGGACAAAGTCAAACACTATATATAGTGTGTATTAAACATAACACACATTGTTACTCAGAAGAAATTGAAATCAAGTACCTCGCATGATCGCATCAGTTACATGCTCTAAGTATACTTAAACTGTGTATCTTTATAGTTTCTTTAACTTTTACTGTCAACTAAACTAATATGATCAATTATATGTAGCTGGTACCTGTGGCTCTTTGTTGTGCTGTTTTTGTTGCTGAACGTGGATGGTAATTCCTAAATCTCAGTTTGAGCTTTCATATTCTGATACCATGACGAGATTGAACTTACGGATTTCACACTCATGCAGGATGGAACACATACTTCTGGTTAGCATTTTTGCCGCTGATTGTGAGTGTAGTTCAATTAGTAATATAAGTATTAAGTAGATTAAAACAAAATGCTGGACTTACCAACTTGCTTATCAATTGATGTGTGCAAGTACATATGACTGGAACAAATAAGGTCCAATAGTCTGAGTTCATTGTCACATCATTTGGCAAACAAATTTGATAAGCGAAGCATCGTGTTTAATCTGGCTATAGTAGAGAAATGACATTGGTGATGCATAACAGCTTCTGCTTCTAGTGGGAACCAAACTAGAACACATAATTAGCCGCTTGGCTCAGGATGTTACACAATCAGGAGTACATGCTAATGAATCAGCTACAAGAGTGAGGCCTTCTGATGAACACTTCTGGTTTAGCAATCCTAGAATTGTTCTCATTTTGATCCACTTCATTCTGTTTCAAAATTCGTTCGAGATTGCTTTCTTCTTCTGGATTTGGGTATGTCTATCTGGTATTTGGATTGATATATCTATCTACAAGTTCGAGTCATTAATCAAAGTCACCGATTTTCACCTGCATATGAACTATGCAGACCACCTATGGATTTCACTCATGCATCATGGAAAAGTTGGGCTACATCATCGCAAGACTAATTATGGGGTAATATTCCTACTCGTGTGCATTGCTTGGTTCTGATAAAAGCCAAAGATCATTATTCATTGTCACTGTTCTCACTCTAAGTGCTCATCTTGCCTCGCAGTTTGATAGTTCAAGTGCTTTGCAGTTACAGCACCCTACCATTGTATGTAATCGTCACTCAGGTGAGGCCTCTCCCTTTCACCTTTCTGGTATTCATTTCTACAATGTAAGTTTACGAACTAACGATTTTTGTATGCTTGAACATTATGGGATGAAGATGGGTAGCATGTTCAAGGAGGGAATGTTCGATCAAATGGTGCAGAGTGCCATCGGTCTGTGGGCTGGAGATGTAATCAGTCGACGTGAAGGCAGCGGGCGATCCTCCTCAGCTAGTGTGCACAGAATGATCAACAATGAATCAACCCAAACTGTCGATGTTGCAGAACAAGAAATGGTTGCCCTCGATAGCACTTTAGATGTGCTCCCTTGTCATGTCCAGCCACCTTCATCCTCTTAGCTTTGTTTATCAATTCTTCATTCTTTTAACTTAATAAACATATGGTACACTTGCCTCACAAACAAGAATTTATAGAAATGATTCAAACAAGAAACAGCACAATAGTGCTTTGGTATCATTTGATTATTGCTACGTACAATAGCGCACTATGTCTTGAGATAAACAAAAGTATGTTACCTCCTTAAAAACGCACACTATGCTCGGAAGTTTCTCTAAGCTTTATACAAGATATTGTCAATATTTCTAATTTAAACTTTTTCTTTTGGTTGCCTGTCATATACTTACATGGTTAAGAAAGAAAGAAAGAAAGAAAGAAAAAACCACTCCAACTTCTCCCTGATAGGAGGAAAAAATAAATTGATTCGAAGCGTCACTAGCATATCCAATTATCTGCACTGATATACTACTGAGTGGAACCCTAGGTTTCTCCTACAATGTAAAAATACGAGGCTTTTCAAGGGGAAGCTTTTCCATCTGTAAGCTGGTATGGTCAGAAGCAGCTGCTTCCACCCCACCAGACTCTTCTGCCCTCTTCAGCTCATTTAAAGCATTTTTAGCATAAACAGTAAAAGCAACCGTGGTTACAATTGCAACGATTAAGGATAGAGTGTTGTACACAATCTCGACTGTTGTTAAATGATAATTCCCATACTTGACATCTGCAAATGTCCTTATTAAGCGACCACTGCACAAAAATACAACAGAAGTGTTCACAACCTAATTTAACTAAGAAAAAAGAGCTACTGTGGAATTGAATAATAAGCACTAGATAAAAGATGTACAGATTCAGAATTAATATAGGAAAGGGAGCTGTTATCTACATTGTTTGCACTTTTAAATATGACCTTGTTAAGAACTTTTCACTGCTAAGCACATCTGAGCAAGTGCAACAGTATAATATTCATACTGGATAGAGAACAGACCTGTAAATGTAAATAAAAGCTTCTGGCACCATCCCAGCAATTGATCCCCACAAGTAGGGCCAAAATCTCATACTTGTGACAACAATCGCGTAGTTGAATATTGTGTATGGAAAGGGTGAAACCCTAAAGAGAGCAACCACTCGAAATTGATGGAGCCAGCTCCCTTCCCCAGCAAGTCTAATCATTGCAGCATTTCGAGGCCATCTCTTTAACCATTGCTGCCCAAAAAATAAAAAAATAAAATATCACAAACCACAAAATTGATGCTTCAAAGACAAGGAAACTATCTTCTATAGTATGAAAATCTTACATGGATGCGGTCACGGAAATACAGACCAATCAAATATGGTAGGATCATCCCAATAGTTGTTCCAACCATAATTATAACAAATCCGAAGCCATAACCAAAAATCATTCCAGCCAACCACATTGAAGGGCCAGATGGGATGAACAACACAGGGAACAATGCCAGAGAAGCAACGAGAACGAGAGCAAGAACTGGACGGCCAAAGGCTGTGGCTTCCCATCGCATTATTGGTAACAGAACCTAAAGAGCAAAGGATCGTTGAGGCTTTAGGTAAAACAAAACTGCCATACTAGAATTATGATGCATATGCCCCTCCATATATGCACGCATATTTAAATTACTATATCACACACAATTTTTATTGCATTATCTAAACTACACCAAATTTGCAGTCAACAGAAAGAATTTGCTTCCACGGAATCGAGTATATGGACATGATGTTTATCAAAAGAATCAGCCCAACAATCGACTAAGATATAAACATACAAAAAGGACAAATACTACTTGAACCAATACCATACGAAGACCCAAGAAACAAGAGTTATTACGAAGTACCTTCTCAAAAAGAAATGGAACCCCCCATTTCAAGAAAATGAGAAGCAATACAATGGTGACAAAGCACAAGGCTGAGGCTCTAATCCACCACCAAAAGGATTTAACCCCTGCTTCTGATTGAGACTGTAAAACTTCTTCTACTGTGTTTGTTTGGTTGGATATAACCAGCCTAACATATTCACTGTCTTCTCTCACATGATGCACTGAGTTGGCACTCTTCCCTGACTCTTCAGAAGAGCTCATCATCTTTTGTGATCCCCAGAAGCAGAAGAATTTGTAATCAACTGAAATTGATGAAAGCAATAATACGGTAAGACACACAACTGAATTCTTTCCGCTTTGAATAATCTACATTTTCATATCAGCAATAGACAGAACGGTATAAAACAACTTTTCCAGAAGCTCTCTTGAATTGTATATGCCAGGAAGGGAAACACTATCTTTCTTATTTAGTTATCTACAAATAATTTAGAAATTTATACCGTGTGTAATTTATCGTTCTTGCAGCATTTTATTAAAAAAATAAAAAGGTATTCTAGTATGTTGGGATTGCCTAAATCAAAGCCAGATCAAAATGGGAATTTCAAGCTCTTGGAATTGATTAGATGACAGACTTACCATGCTTGGCTCTCTCTCTCTATGCTTTTCTATCTCTTTCAGCTTCTTTCCCTCCCTCCTCCGAATTTTTATTTGACCTATATTAATTTGATATAAACTACCTAACCTCAACGACCACTGTGTTGATGTCCCATCTCACGATAAATTTGCATGATAGCAAATGAAAGCCCATGTGTCACCAACAATACCACTGCAAGTGCATCCACTACAGTTGACAGTACCTGCCGGCAACAAGCTTGGAGTATTACCGTGCAGGCAAGCCACCGGTAAATAAAAATCTCATGGGATTTTGTACCTTGGTGTGGGTTTAGTCTAGCAAATAAATATGCATCATTAAATCTAAGTATTTCAAAGACTTCTACGCTTCTAGCCCTCCTACACACAGACTATATGAAAGATAATTTGTGATATTCTTGTGGCACTGTTATCTATATTATCTATATGAGATTTCAGATCTATTTCAGGAGGACATCAGACAACAAGCTAAGGGAAACATCCTCTCTGGTCAACCACATCCCCAGTATATGAAATCCAGGTTCCCATTTGGACACCAATGTATCTAAATATTGTGGTGCAGAATAGGATGATTTACAACCCTTACTTTTTCCAGAGACTTTTTGGGGGAAGCTATCTTACTGCTTAATGTGTACAGGTTCCAAGGGAGTTAGTGAAATAGCTCCCCTTGCAATCCATCAAGTTACAGACAACACATATTAAGGTAAGAATGCCTTCTTCTTTTTGTTATCTCAAAGGAAACTGCAAAAAAGAGAGCAAGAAGTGATTATGGCAAGAGGATCGACAGACATAAAATTCGACCTACAAACTACCGAGTCGTATCTTAAATAATTGTTACATTTTCCCTTCTCATACTTCTTATCTAACCTGTCTCCGTGCTCAAAGAATTTTGGAGATGCCAATGAAGTACCTTAAGAGAAACATCACTCTACAGCTTAATGATCTGTATACACCTCATGTCCAACCCTCACAAAATAGCATTAGAAACCTAATTTCATATTATCAGTTACCAATTACACTATGATCCTATAAGTCAACTTACAGAGGCCTATCTTCTTATCTCCTTGTTACCTTATATGCTAAGTGTAAACTCTAAGAAAACAGAATCTCATTGAATTTGCATCATAATTTACAGAATCCCGTGATAAACATGCTCCACAAATTCATTTCAAGGTAGAGTCGAAACGAAAAGCCAAACCGGAAATCAAGAGGCCAGCTATGAAATCAACAGCGATAGCAAAGAGATAGACAGTATTGGGATCAAAGACTGATAGATGAGTCCTGAAAGAGAGCTAGGGTTTGGAGTTTGAAGAAGAGATCAGTGCGAACAGATAAGCTGGCTTAGTTTACCTGATGAAATTTGACGGCGGAGAGATCACCGGAGCTGGTCGCCGGCAGAAGTCGGAGGTGCCTTGCAGAGAAACAGAAGAATCAAACTGCTTTTCAATTTTTATTTTCCGGTATTTATATTTTATCTACGGAATTGCTTTAGGCGGACGCGGATTTTGGACCATGGATAGTCTGCCAACCCAACACGACTTTTAATCTCTCCTTGGTCAACCATTTTATCGCTCCTTCTAGAACTTTCATTTTTAATTTTTGATTTTTACGTTTGTTTCTATCTGCCCACACCACATGGCTCCTCCTTGAGAGCATCTGCAGCGGGGGCACAAACAGAGGGAGAAAGCACGGATCAGGACGGAAATAGCAGAAGCAAAGGCGGAAACGGTGTGCAGCGGTGAAGATCGAGATCGACGACCGCACGAAGACCAGCTCGCCGAGCAACTGCTTGAGCAGAGCTTGCTCGACCTTTAGCACGAGCCGCCCTAGTGGAGCCCACGCATGTGGGCGACGCCAGGCGCTCTGCTTTTTTTTTTTATATCCGGCGCGTGTAATACACGTGTCAGTAAAAACAAATAACGGACAAATAGAAGAGCGACACGTGGACTTATCGTGTCAGATTTGTACACCCAACGGTTAAGTGGATCTGGACCGCTGGATTTGATTCTAAAATTCAATCCAACGGCCCAGATTTAAAGACAAAGGCTACTGATGAATTAAAACGGGTAGATTCCAATTTTTGGAGAAATTAAACCCAAAAAATTGTAAAAAAAATCCTAAAAAATTGCAAATAACACCCTACAATCTTTCTATAAATACTACATCAAATTCATTCGCCTCTCACACCAATTTGTGCACAACAAATTTATTATCTCCTTCCATCTCCTCTCTCATTCCTTTGTATTATTTTGCTAAAAAAATGTCCAATTGGCTTGCTTCCGAAGATTTGCAATTGTGCATTTCGTATTGTTGTATTAGTGTTTGTCCTATCACCGACAACATGTAAAAGTCCGATAAATTGTGGGAAAAAGTATATGCCGATTTTTGTGAAAATTGAGAGATGGCGCCTAATAAATCAAGGTCGGAGCATAGGAGCCAAACCGCGGTTTCTTCTCGTTTTACTAAGTTGAAGCCGACTTTGAAAGCTTAAGGTACCTCTCTTGCTTATGCACGAAGGAATTCACAATCCGGCTCAAATTTACAAAATGAGGTAAATGTTTATAATTTTGTCATCTCCTTTTTATTTGATTTATTTAAATAAATGTTGTCATCTCTATTTCTTAAATATTATTGTGACATATAAATTCGTTATTTTTCTTAGCTAAGAAAAGTTCAATCATGGTTTGTGGCACAAAAGAAAAGAGAGTTTATGAGATTTGAATGTGGGAAGTGGTGAAGAACCATCCTTATTTTAGAGAAGTCGAAACTAGCTACTCCGCTCATATGCCAACTTCGTTTCTACTCCACTCGTTAGCTCAATGCCTCCCACCGTCGACGTGGATGAGGATGAAGTGATTGCAACACTACAAAGTAACCTTCAAGGTCCCTCGAGTCCGGTTAGACTAATGGGAGTGAAGGCGGCCAAGGAAGCTAAAAGAAAGAGAAAAAAGTCATGACTCCTTCAAATGAGGTAAGGGATGAGATTTTGAAAAACATTACGGAAAATAAAAAATGTTGGCTCCCTCAACAAAAAAAGTGATGCTATTGAGCTTGCTTTATATGAAAAACAACTCAAGCTTAAAGAGACAGAGTACAAATTGAGCACTTTAGCAGAAGAATCAATGATTATGGCAAATGATATAGAGGTTATGACCCCAAAATCAAAAAAGTATTTTTCGAAGAGGAAAGAGACAATCCTTAAGCAAATAGATGACGATGAAGGAGATGCTAACGAGGAAATTTTTCAAATTGTTATCGCCCACTTATCCATAGTTATTTGCTTATGTACTTTAAATTTTCATAAACTGCACTTTAATTATGTACTTTAAATTTCCATTATGTACTTTAATTTCTAATTATGTACTTTAAATTTTTATTATGTACTTTCTATTTTCAAGTAATAAAAACACACCTTATTTATTCTGTCAAAGCTCACGCATATTATAATAAAACATATTTAATTAAAATCAAACAACATAAAATGCAAACTCACAACATTCAAAGAAATAATTATAAAAAATAATTAATTAATGAACAGTAATAAGAGGTGTTATTTTTTGCACCGCTGCACAAAAAACATGAACTGCACCTTATACTCCTCAAATAGTGTCTGCACCTCCTCAAATAGGAGGAGCAAGCCTCATATACCGCTGCATATGCTCTGAGGAGAGAGGTTACAGTGCAACTGCATTTGGATCTTGTCTTCTTCAAAATCAACCGGATGTGCATCAAGAGTTGTCGTATGGGTTCTTGGCCTATTGTCCAAGTTTCATTCTTCAGTTGTACAAAATTCAGGACTAAGATCTTTGACCCTCGAACATGGCAGGCTGTGGTGGGTTTTAGGCCGCGATAAGCAACTTAATTCTCTATGTCTGCGTGTAGGAGTTTTTTTTTCCAACGAGCTCTGATCTCGGCTTCATGGAGGCGTAGAGGATGTGCATGGAAAGGAACAAGCTAGGCTTTAGTGTATTGTATCTCTTGTAGACTCGAGCCTTTGGGCTTGGTCTTAGGTTTGGGCCTTTGAGTTTGTGTTTATTTGTTCAGTTTTACTAGGGCTGGACACTTAGTACTAAAATCTTGTTTATATGTGGAACCTAATATTTCTCCTTTACCGGGTTACAATTCAAGAAATAACACCAAGTGTGGTCAATTATTAAATATGCATCGTTTATTATGCTTGAAGTACTGTTTACAGGGCCAAAGGCCAGTCAGATTTGAGAAGCCACTCTGGGTCCTTTGTCAGGGCCCAGTTCATTGTAAGTTTGAGACAAAGCAAGGGAGTTCATTCCCACATTGGAAAAAGACAAAGTGCTGCCTTTAATGCTACTATAAATACCGGTGAGGACCTCCCGGTAAGAGGACGGACAATTCCTTAACTACTCTAGAGTTTTCTGCTTATCTGACAGTGTCTGACTTAAGCATCGGAGTGGCTTCCCTCGGTAAACCCGGGGACGCCCTTTGACGTGTTTGTTCTTTACACAGGAAAACTCGGAGTACAAGGAAGTTCGCTATTTCTGGAACCGTGCAACCCACCAAAGGGGCCACGAGTTTACACGGAAACAATTGGTGCTCTCGTTGAGAGCCGAACTCAAGACCTCCCAATTCGTATTTCGAAGGACGGTGGAAATGGCAGGAGAACAAGATCCAACTAGAAGGCTTAATTTCTCAGGGGATGATAACCCAGGGACCTCCGGGACCCAGTTTGGCCAAACAGATTTGGCAGCAGCATTCGAGCTCTTGAAAAAGGACTTTCTCGCTCAAAAGGAGCAATCTACTCGAGAACATGCCGAGTTAATAACGGTAAGGGAGCAGTTAGCGACTATCCAGGCCGAGCATGGGCTTCTTCAAGCAACCTTAACTCAAAGAGCGAATGCCATGGGGACGTCAGCCAGACTTGCTGATATCATCACCCCAGAAGGGAATTCTCCGGGTTGTGGAAACCCGCGAACTTTTGACAGTGCATACATACCACCCGCTATTCTCCCAACCACTGCCCACCCTAACCCAAATCCACAAATGATCCATCTCTCCAATCCTTTGTTTAATCACAATCTTACAGGACCTCCTCCACCCCCAGAGCCGTTGTTAAATCAACCACTTCCCCCAGCAGATGCCCAGACCCAGCTGCTGTTACAGTTGACACAAACTGTGACCCAACTTGAGCAGCGCCTAAACTCGGGAACGGGACCACAACAATACCAACCCTTTATTACCCGTGCAAGCCCATTCTCCGCACGGGTTCAAGCAGACAAAAAGCCACCAGAAGCAAAGCCATTTAAGATTAAGAGATATGCCGGAATGGGGTGCCCGTATGCACACCTTGAGTTGTTCCAGTCTCAGTTGGATTCAACCCGGTTCACAGACGCCCAAGCATGCCATGCTTTCCAGGAAACACTCAGTGAGGAGGCATTGAGTTGGTTCCTCAAGTTACCGGCTTTGTCAATAGAGACCTATGGTCAGTTGACACAGAGGTTCCTGTCCCGGTTTATCCTGCTGTCAAGTGCCAACCGAAGCACCACTTCGTTATTCAAAGTCCAGCAAAGGGATGATGAAAGCTTGAAAATTTTTGTAACCCGTTGGCTGTCCACGACTTCCAAGTGTGGGCACTTGGACGAGTCAGTAGCATCAGAGGCGTTCTTACAGGCGCTCAAACCAACCCGCTTTGTGGTGGAGCTCAGGAAGCAGCGGTTCAGGTGCTACGACGATCTAATTAATGAAGTAACTCGGCAAGCTCAAGCCGAGTACGACACCTTCGGGGAACGCCGGACGAACACCGGGTTCACAAGCCAGCGAGCTGATGGATGGAAAAAGGAAGGGCAGCATAAGAGTGGCCAGGGATACTACGGCAAAAGTTCAAACAGACCAAGGGAGAAACCAAGAGAGGCTCCATACCCAAGACATCCAACCCGGGAGGAAAAGAACACTTACATCCCCCGATATGAAGTGTTGACCAACTTGACTGCCTCCTATGAAGAAATTTGGAACCGCCATAGGAATGAAGTTCCCCCGGCTCCAAAAAGAAAGTTTCCCAAAAGGGCAGGGCCGGACAACGGGCAACATTGTGCCTATCACAACGAGTCTGGCCACACAACCGACCGGTGCTTTTCTCTTCGGAACACCATTGAGTACATGATCCAGAACGGCAAGTTACAGCAGTATAAGTCACCCGCCACAGGTGTCAACCTGATTGAAGTATATGGGGAGATAATGATGATTCACGGGGGTGGCACCCAAGGGGTGTCCGGTCACCGGGCCAAAAGACTCTGCCCAAGAGGCCTGGAGTTTGAGATAATGCAGCTTCGTCAGGAATGCCGCAAGGAGCTGGTTCCTTGGGATACCGTGTCATTTTCTCAGTCTGAAGACACGCTGAAAGTGCATCACAATGATCCTTTCATTATCACTCTTCAGATTGACCACTGGAGAACTCGGAGGGTTCTAATAGACACGGGAGCCGCTGTCAGCGTCATGTTCAGCAGTTGCTATAAGGGGTTTAAACGAGGACGAGATAAGCTCTATAGGAACCACGAGCCATTGATCAGTTTTTCAGGTGAGACGACTCAACCGTTGGGGTCTGATCAACTAACGGTTACAGTTGGAACCGGGCACCAGTCCACAAGAATTGTAGTTCCCTTCATAATTGTGGACTGCCCATCCTCCTACAATGCCATACTCGGGAGAGATGCACTCTGGGGCCTACAAAGTTTTATAGCGGGTCACATGCTGCTTATGAAGGTGCCTACACCCGGGGGTTGGGTTACAATTCGCGGAGACCAAGAAGCCGCTGTCAGATGCAACGCGATAGCAACTCAGTCCCAGCACGAGATGTTTTCGGCCGGTTTTTCCTTGTCTCCATTTGACAAACCCGATGACCCCAGGGATGACCCGGATTCTTTGCCCATCAGCAAGACGGCACAAAAGAAGAGCCAGAAGTATCCTGCCAAGTTCCCCCGGCCAGCCCCAATTGAAGCAACAGAATGGATTCAGATTTCAGAAGAATACCCGGAGAGGAAGATTTGCATTGGCACAGGCCTTGACCCCGAGGTCAGAACCCGGATGGTTGAGCTGCTAACCCGGAAACAGAAGGTGTTCGCATGGTCATATGCAGACATGCCCGGGATTTCTCCAGACGTTATGACACATTCCCTCAATATTATCCCGGGTGTTAAACCGGTAAGACAGAAGCGTCGTGCATTTTGCGCAGAGAAGTACAAGGCCATTCAAGCAGAAGTTAAACGTCTTAAAGACATCGGGTTCATTGGAGATGCAACATACCCGGATTGGTTGGCCAATGTGGTGATGGTCAAGAAGGCAAACGGAAAGTGGAGGATGTGCGTCGACTACACAGATCTGAATAAGGCTTGCCCGAAGGATAGTTTTCCCCTTCCAAAGATTGATCAACTGGTGGATTCAACCGCGGGCCACCCCCAGTTGAGCTTTATAGATGCATACTCGGGATTTAACAAAGTTCCGATGAATCCCGCGGATCAACAGCACACATCTTTTACAACGGACAAGGGGATGTATTATTACAGAGTGATGCCTTTTGGACTCCGGAATGCAGGAGCCACGTTCCAGCGCCTCGTAGTGGGCATGTTTGCAAACCAACTCGGGGATACTATGGAGGTTTACATAGATGATATGCTGGTCAAAAGCCGGGAGACAAGCAAACACCCGGATGACTTGGAGACCGTCATCGACATTGCCTTGAGCAAGGGGATGAGGTTAAACCCGGAAAAGTGTGTGTTCGGTGTTTCGGGAGGAAAGTTTCTCGGGTTTATGGTCAGCGCTCGGGGAATTGAGGCAAACCCCGACAAAATTAAAGCCGTCTTGGCCATGCAACCGCCAAAAACCAGGAATGAAGTTCAGCAACTTACTGGCAGGCTGGTAGCCTTATCCCGGTTTATATCCAGGTTAACAGATAAATGTGCCCCCTTCTTCAAAATTCTCAAGAGTCAACACCGCGAGCGGATTACATGGCAGGAAGAGCACAATCAAGCTTTTGAAAAGTTGAAGGAATACTTGGCGTCAGTCCCTTCTTTATCCAGACCAAACCCTGGGGAAATACTCTATCTGTACCTGGCGGTGTCTCAAACGGCTGTCAGTTGTGCCTTGATAAGAAAGCCAGACTCTGAAGAACTGCCGGTCTACTATACTGGGAAAGGATTCAATGATCCTGAAACTCGTTATCCAGATATTGAAAAACTAGCCCTGGCCTTGGTTGTAGCAGCAAGGAAGTTAAGACCCTATTTTCAAGCACATTCCATCCATGTACTCACCAACCAACCGCTACGGCAGGTTCTGCAAAACCCGGCGACTTCGGGAAGACTGGTCAAATGGGCAATTGAGTTGGGGGAGCATGATTTGCACTTTAAACCGCGAACGGCAATCAAAGGGCAAGCAGCAGCAGACTTCATTGCCGAGTTAATCCCAGCAGATTCAACAGTTGCTGAAACTCTTCCTACACAAGCTGAACCGGAGAGTTGGCAGATATTTGTAGATGGATCAGTCAATCAGAGGCAATGTGGAGCAGGCATTACATTGGTAGACCCGGAGGGTAATATGTTTGACTATGCCTTACGCTTTAACTTCAAAGCATCAAACAACACGGCTGAGTACGAAGCCCTAATCAAAGGGCTCCAACTCGCTAAAGATATGGGCGCCCGGCATCTCCGCATACTAAGTGATTCACAGCTGGTAGTGCAGCAGGTTAACGGCGGGTTTCAGGCAAAGGAAGCACATCTTTCGTCCTATCAAAAGTTAGCGGCTTTCTTGCTGGAGAAATTTGACAGCTTTGAGGTTACTCAGATACCGAGGCAGCAGAATGTGAGAGCAGATACCCTGGCTAGGATTGCAACAGGTGACGATTCCAATACCGAGTTTAAAAGCTTACTGATCGAGACATTGGAGAAACCAAGCATCTCACTCTCCTTTTCTGAGATTTTCGCGGTAGAGGCAAACCCGCCACCATCTTGGATGGATGAGTTCATCAACTTCATCCAACATGGAACCCTACCTGAGGACCCGGTAGCGGCCAAACGACTACGGGTTCGAGCGGCGCGGTATAGTATCCGTGATAGGAAACTGTACAGACGAGGACAAACTTTTCCTGATTTGAAGTGTATTACACCCGAGGAAGGAGACCGGGTTTTGCAGTCGCTTCATAGCGGGGTATGTGGAAATCACTTTGGAGCCCGTAACCTGGCTTTCAAAACCCTAAGAATGGGATATTACTGGCCTTCTTTGGAACACGATGCCAGAATCGTCGTAGATTCCTGCCTTCAATGCCACCGATTTGCAAGCTTTCCCCGTGCACCATCAGTCCCACTATCAGTAATAATTTCTCCATATCCATTTTGCATGTGGGGGATTGATTTCATCGGGCCTCTACCCACAGCTCCGGGACAGCTCAAACATGTCATTGTCTCAGTGGACTATAATTCCAAATGGATAGAAGCTCAACCCCTGGCACGGATCACGACCGCAAATGTTAAGAAATTCCTTTGGAACAATGTCTTTTGCCGGTTTGGAATCCCGGAGACGTTTATCACAGATAACGGGACGCAGTTTGACAACGATGAGTTCCGAGAATTCTTACACTCCAATGGGACAAAGGTCCTATATGCCTCCCCTGCACACCCGCAGACTAATGGACAAACTGAAGCCGTTAACAAGCTCATCAAGCAAGTTCTGAAGAAGAAGCTGGAGGACGCAAAGGGTTTATGGGCTGAGAAACTTCCAGAGGTTTTGTGGGCACTAAGGACAACTCCAACAGAAGCCAATGGGGAGAGCCCATTTCTTATGACTTTTGGCTCTGAAGCAGTGATCCCGGTAGAGATGGAAGTCCCGAGTGACCGGGTACAACTGTTTGACAGGGAAACCAACAATGAAGGCATCCGCCTTAACCTGGACCTCCTGGAGGAACGCCGGGAGCGTGCACATCTCCGAAATATCAACAAGAAGCAAAAGGTGGCTAAACACTACAATTCCCGGGTTATCAACCGCCCACTCAAACTCGGGGATTGGGTAATGAAGGAAGTTATCCCTAAGCCAACGGGGTTTAAAGCTCCATGGGAGGGTCCATATGAAATCGTTGAAGTCATGGGCCCGGCAACGTTTTACATCCGGGGTACAGATGGAGTTACGCTTCCACGACCATGGAACGCCCAACATCTGCATCTCTTCCCCAAATAGGTACCGAGTTATCTATGAATGTCCAATTTTATTGTTTATGATGTTGTATATAAAGCCTTTCAGGCCCACAATGCATGAATTCCCCTACCGGGTTATGTTTTATTAAAGAGTTTGTTGAAGTGAATGCAGCCTTTAGCGGCCCTACTTGTATGCCTTAATCGCCAAGCTCCGATAATCTCCGATAATCTCCATGACATGAAATATTGCAAGCCTTTCACGGCCTTATTTCATGGTCAAAACTCGCCAAGCTCCGATAATCTCCGATAATCTCCATGACATGAAATATTGCAAGCCTTTCACGGCCTTATTTCATGGTCAAAACTCGCCAAGCTCCGATAATCTCCGATAATCTCCATGACATGAAATATTGCAAGCCTTTCACGGCCTTATTTCATGGTCAAAACTCGCCAAGCTCCGATAATCTCCGATAATCTCCATGACATGAAATATTGAAAGCCTTTCACGGCCTTATTTCATGGTCAAAACTCGGCAAGCTCCGATACATCTCTAATAATCTCTTGTAATCTCCATAACTTGAAATATTGCAAGCCTATCACGGCCTTGTTTCAGTCTTTGAAAGTCTTAACGAACCCATACAGCCCTAGCGGCATTATTTTTACTTACATGCTAAACCGGCATTATATGTGTAAATTATCACATTTGCATATTTTGCATCAGATTACCGTGTTATTTGGCAAAGAAGCCCTTGGAAGTCCTAACGGACCCGTAAAGCCTTACTGGCCCTATCTTCACTTTATAATGTTAACATGCCAACCCGGCACTATGTGTGAATTGTCAACACTTGCAGGTTATGCATCGGGTTGAAAGTCCTTATGAACCCATAAAGCCCTAGCGGGACTATTTTTTATTTCCCATAAACCGGCATTATGTGTGAATTTTCTCAACACTTGCAGGTTATGCATCGGGATGAAATTCCTAACGGATCCTTAAAGCCCTAGCGGCACTATCTTTATTCACATGGCAAACCGGCGTTATATGTACATTTTTGTACTTATCAGGTTACCGTATTTTGGCACGAGAAGGATAGCGAGAAGGAAAAATTTTATTACTTCAAAAATATCAATTACAAAAAGTAGCAAACCGCTACAGGTAGACTAATCTGTTACAGAAATGAAAAACATCCTAAGGCTCCGTTGACGACCCCCTACCCCCGCCAGTGCTAGAACCGCCACGACCTCCCCGGGGCTGTATGATGAACTGACCCCTACGCAGAGGTGGCCGGTTCCTAGGACCACCCACAATCCCACCACGGGAAGCACCTCTCCCGGCTGCTGAAGAACGAACCGGGGGACTCCGAGCCGGGTTCGCAGGAGCCCTAGGGTTCGCAGCCACGGCAGGAGTCGACCGGGAGGTGCCTGCAGCCTCGTCGGGTCTGACATGACCTTGATGACCGTCATAACCCGCCTTGTCCAGCCAGCCTTGGCGAATCCCAGCGCTCACTATTTCGGCACGAGCCTCGGCCCTGGCCGACCGCAGCTTCAGGTCAAACTCTGGGCTCGCCAGAAACTCGGAGACCGCTAAGTCCTTGGCCCGGGAAACTGCCTGGAGCAAATCTCCTTTTTGTTGCTCCAGGGAGGTGACCTGTTGCTGCAGCCCCTGGTTTTGCTCGGTCAGCTGGGCTATCGCGGCGTCTTGAGCACACCGGTCCTCCCGGTAGGGCTGGCTCCGGTCCACTTCGGTTCGGTTTATACCCCAAACCGCGAACCAAACCAATGTTATACTTCGGTTCGGTTCGGTTCGGTTTTTTACTATTCAAGAGGCCAAACCGCAAACCAAACCACACCTACGGTTCGGTGCGGTTCGGTTCGGTTTTTCGGTTTTTTTTTTCAAATTCATAATTTTTCATCTTATTATCATTATAGTGAAAAATGGTTATAGTTCACAAAGTTGCACATTTATTTACAACCTAATAAACAAGTTATACAACATTAGTATGCATATTGTGATTCCGATGACTAAAAGTAAAAAATTAAAATTCGACCGTCAGATATGATCATTATGAAGAAATATGTATGTGGGAAAAAATTCAACTGGATCCGACAAAGTTAAGGGCTCGATCGAAACGGTCAACCCTGATCCATCGTCACTTATCACACGGAAACACTCATATCTACCTCTATATTACGTATTTTTGTCAAAACTTCTACACGAAAAACACTCACGTAGATGAGACGCAACCGCCCATATAAAAATTTTGAGAGATTTACCTTCCGACGATAGGGCTCTCCCTAGGGAATAATAAAGGTAAATAGGGTTGACCGCTACAATCGGCACCGAGACGTTACCCGAATTACGTGATTTTTTAACCAGAGCTGTATTTCATCATTCCGAACACATCTTATTTCACGAGTTTTTTGATAATTTTGCTTCTATGTAGAGTTGGTTCATAAAGTTGTGCATTTGCTTAAAACCTAATAAACAAGTTATACAACATTAGTATGCATATTGTGATTCCGATGACTAAAAGTAAAAAATTAAAATTCGACCGTCAGATATGATCATTATGAAGAAATATGTATGTGGGAAAAAATTCAACTGGATCCGACAAAGTTAAGGGCTCGATCGAAACGGTCAACCCTGATTCATCGTCACTTATCACACGGAAACACTCATATCTACCTCTATATTACGTATTTTTGTTAAAACTTCTACACGAAAAACACTCACGTAGATGAGACGCAGCCGCCCATATAAAATTTTTGAGACATTTACCTTCCGACGATAGGGCTCCCCCTAGGGAATAATAAAGGTAAATAGGGTTGACCGCTACAATCGGCACCGAGACGTTACCCGAATTACGTGATTTTTTAACCAGAGCTGTATTTCATCATTCCGAACACATCTTATTTCACGAGTTTTTTGATAATTTTGCTTCTATGTAGAGTTGGTTCATAAAGTTGTGCATTTGCTTAAAACCTAATAAACAAGTTATACAACATTAGTATGCATATTGTGATTCCGATGACTAAAAGTAAAAAATTAAAATTCGACCGTCAGATATGATCATTATGAAGAAATATGTATGTGGGAAAAAATTCAACTGGATCCGACAAAGTTAAGGGCTCGATCGAAACGGTCAACCCTGATCCATCGTCACTTATCACACGGAAACACTCATATCTACCTCTATATTACGTATTTTTGTCAAACCTTGTACACGAAAAACACTCACGTAGATGAGACGCAACCGCCCATATAAAAATTTTGGGACATTTATGTTCCGACGATAGGGCTCCCCCTAGGGAATAATAAAGGTAAATAGGGTTGACCGCTATAATCGGCACCGAGACGTTACCCGAATTACGTGATTTTTTAAACAGAGCTGTATTTCATCATTCCGAACACATCTTATTTCACGAGTTTTTTGATAATTTTGCTTCTATGTAGAGTTGGTTCATAAAGTTGTGCATTTGCTTAAAACCTAATAAACAAGTTATACAACATTAGTATGCATACTGTGATTCCGATGACTAAAAGTCAAAAATTAAAATTCGACCGTCAGATATGATTATTATGATGAAATATCTATGTGGTAAAAAATTCAACTAGATCCGACAAAGTTAAGGGATCGATCGAAACGGTCAACCCTAATACGTCGTTAGTTATCACACGGAAACGCTCATATCTACCTCTATATTACATATTTTTGTCAAACCTTCTACATGAAAAACACTCACGTAGATGAGACGCAACCGTCCATATAAAAATTTTGGGACATTTACCTTCCGACGATATGGCTCCCCATAGGGAATAAAAACGGTAAATAGGGTTGACCGCTACTATCGACACCGAGACGTTATCCGAATTACGTGATTTTTTAACCATAGTCCTATTTCACCATTCCTAACACATCTTATATTACGAGATTTTTGATAAATTTTCTTCCATAATTAAAGTCTTTTTCCTTCCTACTACATAATTAAAGTCATTTTAATTATGAGTTTATTTATATACTTATTTATTTATTTATTTATTTTCCGGTTTTTCGGTCCGGTCCGGTTTCTACGGACCCCAAACCGCAAACCGGACCATACATACCCGGTTCGGTCCGGTTTTTGTTTTTCGGTTCGGTTTGTCTTCGGTTCGGTTTTTTTCGGTTTTCGGTTCGGTTTCGGTTCGGTTTTTTTCGGTTTTCGGTTTCGTATGGCCACCCCTACCTCCCGGTGACCTTCGATAACATTCTCCAGTTCCGAGTTCTTGGCCACCAGGTCTGCTATGTGTTCTTCCGCCTTGGCCAACTTCGCACTCGACGCGATCGCTGATGCGCTTGCGAATTCCCGGACCCGAGCCAGGTTTTCTTCACTCGCCGTCACCTGGTCCCGGGCGGCCCGGAGATCATCCCTGAGGACTCTCTCTCGCTCGGGGATGCCTTCGGTTATGAGCCGGTCAGTCGCCAAGTACGACAACCTGACAGCCTACACAAATAAAACAACGGGTTAGTGCAAGGAACCAAAAACAAAAAGATAACGAGTTAAAGCAGAAGACTAACTTACCCGCATCAGCTTCTCCTGCGCCCTCCGGGCTACAGTCAACGGGTCCTCATGCTCCAGGACATAGGAGTCAGCGGCGCAATTCTTCAAATTCGCTACCATCCTTTGGATGGCCGCGTCCGCCATTCCTGCGCTCGCCAACTCCTCCATTATTTCAGTAGTGTCCCGCTGCTGCTTTCTCTCCCTCCTCTCCTTCCTCTCCTTCCTTCTCTTCCTCCTCTCGGACCTCCCCGAGCTGGATGCCTCCCGGGTACGCTTGCGAGAAGGCACGGGCTCCACTTCAAGAACCTCGTCACTCCCCTCACTCCCCTCCGGGTTCTCACTACCTATTTCCCTTTCTAACCCTCCAACCTCTTCACCCCCTTCGTCATCCTCCTCGGTAAATTCCTCCTCGTCCGGGAACACAGACGAGGGAACCGCGCTCACCACCGGTTCTTCAGTCTCATCGGCAAACGGTTCTTCAAATACCGGGTTATCGTCCGCCTCCGAGGGATTCCCTTCAACCTCCTCTCCTTCCGGGTAGACTTCTGGCCCGAGAATCTCAGCCAAGTACGCGGGAACCTCGTTGTAGTAAGAGACGTCAACGTGGAACTGCCGAGTTTCCCCTTGCTCGGCGTCTGGGCGCAGAAAAGCCGCCTTCGATGTCAGGTCGATATCGTACGCCAGCCCCTCCGTGCCTTGCGTCCGGATCCCGGCCCATACAGCCTTGTCCTCGAACCCGTCGTATATTCCCGGGTTCTTTCGCTTCGTGAACTCCATCGGGAGAAGAGCTGCAACAAAAGATATAACCTGTTAGACCGGAGCATGTAAACAACAAAAATTGTAAAGGAAACGAGACAAACCTGGAAGCTCTATCAATCGGCAACGGCTGTACACATACAGCCTGCAAAGCCGGTACGAGCTCCGGTCATCTTGACCTCTGAAGGCCCATAGCATCCTCCGGATCCTCTTCTCCATCACCGGCTCCAGAGGAATGTCGGGAACATCTGCAAAACGTACAATATAATTATAACCCGGGAAAGAGAAAAGAAAGAAGAATCCGGAGAGAAAAGACTTACTCATCAGTGGCTGGAAGTCACCCGGTACTTGAAACGCGTGTCCCGGGTCTTGAAAGTTTCTTATCAAGAAACTTTTTTCCCTCCAGGTCCGGCTCACGGAGGTAGGCAGGTCCTCGATGATCTTCTTGAAGACCCCTTTGGACTTCAGTTGGGTGGTCCCACTGAAACCCGCCTTCCGGGAGTACTCGGCCCGGTACATGGCGTGTAACTCGTGGTAGCTCGGCATCTGCTGCTTCAACACCTTGTACATCACGCACAACCCTAGCAGCTGCCTCCACATATTCGGGCCAACTTGCCCGATGGCGAAGTTGCTCGCAGCCAGGAGATACTGCACCTCCACCTTTAGCGGGAGTGACAGACCGCAACGTAGCTGGTACTCGTGGCATAGCGTCCACCCATCCCCGGGAGCGAAGAACTGATCCTCGGGTTCTAAAGTCCGAATTTCAACAGACTCGGGAATCTTCCAATTGCTCCTTAGCTCCACAATCTCCTCTGCGGTCAGCGAGTACCCGGGAGGGTCGAGAGCGGTCCCATCAGTGAAGGTAACTGAGGCAAACTCGGGGACATGAGCATCCATTGCGGGGTTTGTCATCTGCAAAACAAGAAACACGGGAACATCGTCAAAAACCCAGATAACACCGGCGACCACAACGATAAACGCACACACTAACGCAGCAACCCAGTTTGGATCACAGAAAACAGTACACAATATCGATCCAAAACACTCAAAAACATCGGAACAGAAAACAGTACCTTACTTGTGAGGGTTTGAAAGGATTTTGAGGTCGATTTAAGTTTGGAAATCCAACAAGCACAGCGACAACAGAGGACGAGAGCAGAAGCACGAAAAAGTTTTCGATTTCGAAGGTACGACAAAACTGTCACCCTCAACCCCTATTTATACAGTTAAGAGACGTACACTGAAGGGACGTTTAAGAGACGTACACTGAAGGGACGTTTCGGTTTTTCGAGAAAATCGACACGTGTCGCGCATGCCGCGTCCCAAAACCGAAAAACTTTTCAGTTTCCCCCACTTCAAAACTGAAAACTTTTCGTTTTCCCCCACTTCAAACCGAAAACTCATCAGTTTCCCCCACTACAACACGGAGACGTTATTTTCAGTTCCCATAGTCAACGTGTCTGCGGGGCACCCTTGCGTACGGACTTGGGGGACTGGGTACACCGGGTCTGGATGATACCCTTGTAACCCGGTAAAGAAATGATTTCAAGTCCCCACCCAAGCGTACCCCTTAACTGAGGACTTGGGGGACTTGTTTATATGTGGAACCTAATATTTCTCCTTTACCGGGTTACAATTCAAGAAATAACACCAAGTGTGGTCAATTATTAAATATGCATCGTTTATTATGCTTGAAGTACTGTTTACAGGGCCAAAGGCCAGTCAGATTTGAGAAGCCACTCTGGGTCCTTTGTCAGGGCCCAGTTCATTGTAAGTTTGAGGCAAAGCAAGGGAGTTCATTCCCACATTGGAAAAAGACAAAGTGCTGCCTTTAATGCTACTATAAATACCGGTGAGGACCTCCCGGTAAGAGGACGGACAATTCCTTAACTACTCTAGAGTTTTCTGCTTATCTGACAGTGTCTGACTTAAGCATCGGAGTGGCTTCCCTCGGTAAACCCGGGGACGCCCTTTGACGTGTTTGTTCTTTACACAGGAAAACTCGGAGTACAAGGAAGTTCGCTATTTCTGGAACCGTGCAACCCACCAAAGGGGTCACGAGTTTACACGGAAACAAATCTCTATCTTGTCTCAGTTCCGTACCGAAAATTAGTGGGACAAGACAAAATTTTAAAATGACTGTACCGTACCGTCTCGTCCTGGTAGTTTGGAAATAGGACAGGACCGAGATGAAACGGGACGAGACCATCCTGAAAGTTTAAGATGTGTACTTGTATCCGATCATAGTCTTCTATTTGTTAGGGTATATGATCTTACAATAAACTGAAACACACTCATTGAGATTCCCAAAACCTAAACCTAAACTCAAACACACTCACAAACTCGACGCCTCCCTTTCACTCGTACTCTTTCTAAATGTGATCCCCAAAACCTAAAACCTTAAATCCATTCCCAATTCGATAGCAGTCTCTCACTCTCAGATTCTATGCAATTGTTCGAACCTCTCAAATCCATTCACAATCCTACCTAATTTGAACCTCTACAAACACACTTACAATTGTCTCTCTAAATTCGAATCTTTGCAATTCTTCGAGCCTCTTCAATTGTTAATGGCTAGAGGGAAGAAAGCAATATAAGTAAGAAGATTGTATAGTGTTCAAAAATTTTAAATCATGACTTTTGGTGGATGTAGGTGGTTTTGTTGGGCATAAGTATATATATTGTCAGGTTAGTTAATCAGACTCTAATACTTCTTTCAATTTCTCTATAAAATTTAAGAGATCAAGATAGAAAATGATAATCAATACCAATAATCTTCATAACCAAACATAGAATTTAAGATCAATTTCTTTCTATTGTGGCGGGATCCCGATCCTGTCCAGGTACCAAATTGGATAGTCCCGTACGGGATAGTCCCATAAGGGATAGATTTTTTGATACAGTTGAGTAGAGGCCTAGGGACCGTATGTATCGATATCTTATATGGCGAGATCTGTATGCGTCTGCTAAGCTGTCATTTGGTCAATTCAAGGTAGTGGAAAGCTATATTTTGGGCATGCCTTGTTGAGTTACTTGTAGTCAACACACGTCTGCCGCTTCTTATTCATCTTTCAGACCATTAACACATTTGCTAGATATGTAGGGTTGTGAACTTGGCCTACGAACCCTCTATCTTGAAGCTTGGCTACGTACTTCATGGCGGCATATTTCTCATCATCAAACACCCTTCTCTATTGCTTGACTGGGTGGGCTGATGGCTTGATGGAGAGTTCATGCTCAATGACATCTCTTGTTATGTCAGGCATGTCGGTGTACGTCCAAGCGAACACCTCAGCATTGTCCTTAAGGAATTGAATTAACTATTCTGTAATGGTGGGATCCAATTGAGCTCCTAGCTTGACCTTCCTGTCTGGGAATTATTCAGAGATACTCACCTCCCTTATCGACGTTTCAGGGTTGATATGTGTTTTGAGAGCATATTTCTCATCTTGCTCTCTTAGATCATCTACTTTGTCAGTTAGCTCTTTCTCCGCCATCACCCTACAGAATCTCTCTGCACTTCTTGGATTGCAGGACCAATGTCATATAGCATTCTCTCGCTACCATTTGACTCCATCTAACCATCCCTGCTCCATGAGGGGTTGGGAATTTCATTAGCATCATATATCCCGCTATAATGCACTTCAATCTGTTCAGTGCGGGGCAGACCCGGATGACATTGTACGTGCTATAGCAGTCCACCAAGATGAACTGACAATCTATTTTTACTGTGCAGGGTGTGGTTCCAATTTGGACCATCAACATGTCTGACCCTAGTGGCTGGACTATGTCCCCTGAGAAGCTGACTAGCGGCTCATGGTCATACACCAGCTTCTTTTCTAAGCGCTCTAGCTTCTTGTGGCAATAGCGGAACATGACATTTATTGTTAAACCACAATCTATCAATATGCTCTCCAAACTGAATTCTCCTGCTATGACTATGTCACATAGGAAGAGATCATTGCATGACCCATTCACTCCATGTTCTTCTTCTTCTTCCGAGAACATCATTGGCTCGTATCCTTGCTTTGTCATCTTTACTGCTCTATCGTATGAGATTTGATTGACGTTTCTTGGGTGATTTGCTCTTACATACCATTTTTCTCCTGTTGGACATATTTGTGAGTGGCGCCCCGTCATCGATCATGTTGGTCTTCTGAACTCAACATTTGCCACCACGGGTGCCTGTTGTTGCCTTGCCGCTGGTATCCATAGCTTGTTGTCCTAGTGTATCTAATCCTCAGTTTTTTGCAAGTGGCGGCACTCGTTTGTGTCGTGGCTAGAATCCTCATGATGCTTGCGCTAATGCACTCCATTCCTGTCCTTTCTTGAGAATCGAACTGGTGGGGGCAAAGAATTTAGTCTTTGTGCTTGTCAAAGATTTCCTCGTATGTTCCCGTTACAATAACGTTAACTTCCTAGTGTCTAGCTCTATGCTCTTGTCTTCTATTGTCTCGCCGTTCACTTTCTCACTTTAGGTGCCGCTCAGCTTGCCAATGATTGTCGTTGTGGCGCTTCTAATTCTATTTCCCTCCTTAGTGCCATTCTCGCTTGCTTTCCCGTCGTAGATTACGTTATAGGGGCTTAAGTTTTCATGGATATGGCGCTGCTTCTTTCATGTGCTTATGGGGACTTATCTCTTGTTCTCTCTTCCCAAGTGGCATACTTTGCTTGTACCGTGTTGATTTCATCTACTAGCACTTCGTCGTAGCTAGCGTTTTTGAACTTCTTATTCAGCCGACAGAGGTATTTTTCCTTAAAGAGACCCTCTTTACATGCGATCAACCCCACCATTTTACTGAAGTCCCTGCATTTCGATGTCGCCGCTTGCCACCTTATGAAAAAAGAGCGAAGAGACTCTCCCTGGCTTTCCTTTACATTGAAAAAACATTTAGCATTGTGCTCCCCTACAATAATTAGAATAGATCTGGTGAAGAAGGCGTGTGCCAGGTCTTCAAATGAGTCTACTATGTTGGAAAGTTGTTCGAATAACTAACTCATGGCTTCATCCTCCAGCATTTCACTGAACAACTGGCATAAGGTGGCGTCATCTTATTCTCTTCCGGTGGTGACTTTTCTGAAGCCATCCATATAGGCATAGGAGCAGTCTTTTCTAGTGTAAACTGACATTTTGGGGCTTTTGAAATTTAGTGAACGATTTGAACGTTGGATTCTACGGGTGAATGACCCTTCCCTGGTTGTGAATAAGTTGCTGACTCTATTCAACGCCACTTGTGCCAATTGGCCCTCTATTTCTACCAGTTTCTCAAACATTGTGATATGACATCCACTTCTTGGTTCCTCTCCTGCCATCTTAAAGGCTCATATCTCTTTCTCAGTCTGACTGGAGTGGGTGGCCGCTGACCACTGAGCACGTATGGATTGAGCGGGTAGTCAATGTTTGCTATCCTTTGGCACCCTTTACTGGCTTCACCACCTCTGCTTCTCTAATAGGAGATGATCGTGATACTCACTTTCCACCGCTCCCTCAACCATCTTTCCCGCTTTTTCTGTCAGAGGCCAAGGCTCTTTTCAGCTGTCAATCTTGTCTTCCTCTCCTCCTGGAGATCTTTCATGACAACTGCCAGTTTGGTAGCATCATCACTGTCGGGCCTCTCCGTTTCTAATGTCGTTATTGCCCTAGAAGCCAAAAGTGGTGAGTCCTGGGTGTTTTCCCCAGGCAGTGGAGTTGAATAGTTTAATGTTTTTGCCACGTTACCAACATTTTGAAATATTTGTTTCAAAATTTTCGTCGAAATATTTGTTTTTCAAAATGTCGATATTTTCGTAATCGTCAAAATTTAAAATATTTTAATTTCCTCATCTTAAATTTTCAATAACGTTCCACAAATGTCATGTGGATTTTTATGATATTTGAAAAATGTTGTAGAAGAATTTACCATGACACCTAGAAAACGTCATTGAAATACGTATATAGTGACACTTAACAAACGTCATTAAATATAGGTAAATGAATTTTTACAAACACCATTGAAAGTGTGGAAACTATGATTTTGGTATAGATGCCGAAATGGATGACGTATGCTTTTTGTGTATTAGTAGGTGTGAGCATTCTCGGTTTGCATTTTGTTTCTAATCACCAGAAAAAAAGAATAACAGCTTTTCATTCCTTCTCATGCTATGCAGTTTTATATTTAGATATAATTAATATTAACTATCCCATAGATGCCTTGATGTATTTTCTTCTCTTCCCTCGAACAAAACAAATACACTTCGATTAATTATATGACTTTTATTTTTTCTTAGGGGACACACATATGGCTTAGGATTAATTACAAAAAATCACCTGATCTATGATGTTCTTTTCATTTTCATACCTAACTATTAAAAACTTGCATTTACATATCTCAAGTTTCATTCCGTTAGCATTTTGATACCCTAACCACTAACACAGTTAAAATTTAATAATACTCGAGGGCGTTTATGTCAATTCTCACTTATATTTTTTGAACCACTTATATTTTTATGAGTGTTGATATTTTAGTATTTTGATTGTGATTGATTATTTTTATTGGTTTGTAATTTATCTAATTACAATGAATTCAGATGTAATGTTTTAATCTATTTTATTTTTCATGTAAGTCAAAATTTATATATATACATATACATGAGTTATACTAACTTTTATCACTATATTGATGAAAAAATAAATATTTAATTTTACAGTTTTTTTGAATATTTTTCCTAAAGTAAATTATTCTATTTGTATTTGCTAACCTTAAAAAATAAATTATTTTATTAAAAGTAAATAGAAAAATGATAAAATTGATGAAATGTCAAAAATACCCTTAAAATTTAATGGTTTTAGTGGTTTAGATATCAAAATGCTAATAGAATGAAACTTCAGGTATGAAAATGTAAGTTTTTGATAGTTAGATATAAAAATGAAAATAACATCATAGTTCGAGTGGTGTTTTGTAATTAATCCTATGGTTTATACTTTATATACACTTTTGGAAACTCAACACACCATTAATGGCGGAGCCACTAACAATGAAAGTGGGGTCCATGCCCTAGTCAAATATTGGCTAAAATCTGTCAGGCAATTAGATAGACACAAAATGAGGGTGTGCCAGAGTGGTGTATAACATGAATTGTATAGTTATGGTAAAAAGTTCAATTCTATCCTGACATTTTTTTTTCTTCATTTCAACCAGTTTTTACTTATATACCTATCAATTCCTCTAATAATTATAAATTATATCATTCTTTTTTTCCCAAAGGTTCGATCGAATTACATGTAAAAAACTTTTTTAATCTATTTTAAGTTTTTTCTTAACATGTACCATTGTATTAAGGGTATCTCTAACATCTCATGTATAATATATTTATCTATTATAGAGAAAAAAATCACAAAATCTCTAAAAGAAAAGAAACTCAACTCCAACAGTTCTTCTATTTTATTGTATAAAATTAAATGTTTTTTTTTTCAGTATAATTTATGAATCTATATAAATGTTATATATTTATTTAGATTAAACCTCAAATTTAATGTTAAATGTTTTAATTTTATGACGTTTTTCCCTTTTTAGAGGAGAGAGAATGAATTCGATTAGACAAACAATAAATTTAGTGATTTTTAGATAAATATACAAATTTTAAGAATTATATAGATATAGATGATATGTTTCTCTCTTTTTCATATTTTTGTAAAATAGAGGATGTTTCATATGATTTGTTAGAGCTAAAAATAGTGTTTTTTTTTCTAAACTAGAGATAATTGTAGTTTTATATGAACGGTTGAAGATACTCTAAATATAAATTAAAATTTGTATATGCTCAGATTATGGTAACCGTAAGATAATTTTTATATTTAAATTGAATGAGTTTAATTGACATTTGTTAATTAAAATACAAATTTTAATTAAAAATTTTAAAATCGTGGCCAGTGAGCACGCTAAAACCCTTATTCTCTCCTCTCTTCTCTTCTCTCTTCCACTATAAATCTATGATAGCACAAATGATCGACTGAATGAGTCTACAGGGCATGTTACGAAGAACCCTCACCTTCAATCACCTCCCTAAGTCCGGTAAATCTTGTTCCTCCTCTCAAACACCCAGACCTTGAAAATTCTATTGTTCATCTGTGGTGATTTAAGATCACATTTTCTTTGTTGTTTTTTTTTTCTTGCAGTACTGCCAAGTGGGCTGCATGGAAGAAGGCCCTATGCTAGTAATGCTGCCGCTGCAGCCGAGGAACCAAACCCAGATGGCAACAAGGTCCGTGGAAGGAGGCGTAGCAAGAAGGAGCTCCATGCTGTTGTGGAAACGTTTGTCAATGAGTGAGTGTGTATATTAACTCTTTTTGTAATGCAATGCTTACTGGGTTTTAGTGAATTAGTTGTTTTCGGGTTTCTGTGCATCATTTTGTTGTTTCGAGAGTGTAGGTTGTAGAATTGGGAGTTTCATAAGGTGTTTGCGTAACTAGGGATGATCGTTGTTTTCAGGTACAAGGCAATGAATGCGGGGAAATTCCCTCCGATTAAGTGTACTAAGAAACAAGTGGGTGGCTGTTACTATAGAATTAGGGGGATCCTCCAGGAGCTACAGTATGTAGCGAAGATGTCGCCCTCGGGTGGTGGGGTTAAGCATTCGTTGGGACCAGAGGGAACAAGAGGAAGTGAGTCTTTGACTGTTGTTGTTGGTGTCAGTGCTGAAAGTGTTTCTGAGGTGGAAGATGACGTGGATCTTGGTGTTGTCAGTGATGGGAGTTCTGAGGCTAAGGAAGAGTCCATGACATCCTCCTCAGTTGAGATCTTGTCTGAAGAGGATGCCACTCCTGTAAGTATTAATCATAGATCACTGTTTATTAGTACTTTAAAAATATGTTTTGGTGTGGAATGATATGCAATTTGACTGAATAGTACTTATAGAGGTTTAGTAATGGTCAATCAAACTAGACCTACCGAGAACTTTTTTCTTTAGGAACATTTGAATCTCCTAGATTGGCTTCTTTCCTTCTAATTTGTGTAGAGTTCTGATTGCAAAAACTAAAAAGTTATTGTCATAGGTACCACTCCACTATTGATTGCAACTTTAAAAAGACTGAAGTAAGTTAACGTCAAAGTTGAAGAGAAGTATCGACATGAGATAATAGCCATATTTTATTAATACGATATATTTTATGAGACACAATCCACCTATCCACATGAGTTCTTCAAACTTGTGAATTCATGACTTGATAGTTGATACTTTGCTAATATTGTTCATTCATCTTTTATAGTTTCAATGCATCATTAAATAAATTCTGTTGGTTCCTGATGCATGAAAGGCATTTTGACTTGAGTTAAATCTTCTGTCTTTTGGCTTTTGCAAGGGCTCTCTTCTATCATGTTTGAGCACCTCATTCTCCAATTTGCGGTCCTCATATCTATATCCTCAGATTTTGTGCTCGTTTGTTATTTATTATGCTCCTGGGGCTTTGCGTTAGAGTGCACACCTTAATAACTTCTTATAGTTACTTAAGTTGTATTTTCCCTGCAGGGCAGAGGCTCTGATCTGGATGTCACACAAAGTAATATTGGGAAAGTGAATGCTGTGGAATCTTCATATATAGACCCTGATATTGTTAGCAATGATATGAAGGAACATACAAACAATCAATCTGTATCTATTGCTCCAGGACATGAGATTTTACGAGGATTTGAGGTTATTTCTCATTCATGTGACAAATCTCATGATAAAACAGAGGAAGCTCAGGTTGATCTACATGATGTTGTCTCTAAAGTAAAGCATCTACAAATAGGGGAGAATAATACAGCCGCTCTAAGTTCTGATTATATGGAGTATGTTACTAAACCGGATCTTGAAGAGTGTAAAATGAAGCAACATGAAGAGATCCATCAGGCTGATCTACTGGATTCCATTGCTGCAGAACATCATGTACCACTAAAGGCAGACAAAGTATCCAAGTAAGTTCTTATTGCACGCTAAAGTTCACAATCCTATGTTGCATGGACACGGACACGGACACGGCGACACGGAAAATCTCAAAAACTGAAGTTCCGACACGGCTTGGACACGGCAAATAATTAATATATTTATATATTTTAGTATATATAAAAATTACTAAAGATTTTTTAAAAACCCCCTTAAAAACATACTAAAAGCTTCTAATATATATATATATATATATATATATATATATATATGAATTCCTTTTGTTTTCTTGTCATACTCACTCAACGACGCAACTCAATCCCTCATCTCTCTCTATTTTCTGACTAAACCAACACAATCTATCATGCCGTCTCTTCTTCTTTACTTAAATTAAATTTCAATTTGAGTTTCAGAAACATAATCATACCTCATCTCTCTTCCATCCCCAATCTCGTCATTCAAACCCTAATTCTTTGATGACCGCGGCTATTAGTGGATTGTCCGTCGACAAAGGACCTTGACGCGACTCACAATAGGAAGAGACTCGTAGCTCTTGGAGGCTGAGGAGAGAATATTGTCGTGAAGATTGACGAAAAGAATAGGCTAAAAACGTGAGGTTTTTTGGTTTTTATTTTTCATAATAATTATTATTAAATTTGGTGACGTGGCGTGTCCGAAGCTTATGTGGCATATCAGTCAACGTGTCGGGGCCGTGTTGGAAAAGTCAACATTTTTCAACACGCCACGTGGCATGTCGGACATGTGTGTCGGCGTGTCGGGCACGTGTCGGTTCGTGTCGGACACTCCGACACTCCACCAGATGGAGTGTCCGTGCAACATAGTCGCAATCTCATATCACTCTGAACAAGATTAAAATTGGATTTATGTTATTTAGTGACAATGTGTTGCCATAGATATTCACTGTCAATTTGTTACAATAACCAAAGCGCGTATTATAAGCATAAAAATGTGAATTGCTTGCACCATGAAAAGATGACATTTCTAAATTTGGATATGGATTTAGTGACAATGTGTTGCCATAGACATTCACTGTCAATTTGTTACGATAGCTAAAGCACATGTCATACACATAAAAATTTGGATTGCTTGCACCACAAAAAGCTGACATTTTCTAAATGTGGATATGGACAAGATTAACATCTGATGAGTATGAAATTGGTCGCCAAATTATTTGGAATACTACTCCAAACTTCACCTATCTCAACTTATTTGACCATATATCTAGCACTCTTATTATTCTAAAAACAAAGCTGAGAAGTCTGCTTAGTCTTTTCCTTCAGCTTACTGTTCTTTACTTTTCTTTTGGTTAGCCAAGGTGAACTCTAACTTGTATACATATTAGTAGACTTCATGGATCTTATTGGTTCCCAGAGTGAACAGATGTGCTTTCCTTGTCTGGTTCATATGATGAATAGCTTAGATCCTCACGCCAATCATGGATTATAGGAACAGTTATGATGCTACCATTAACTATTCATCTGCAATTAGTTTTTACTAAAAATGTAAACAAATAAAATTGGTTTTATATAACATTCAGTTTCACATCATGCCTGAATTAGTATTCTGAACAGAGCATGCTGGCCATTCACGTGCAATTAATGTTCTCAAACACCTGCTAAAACACCATGTTTGTGCTCTGTCCTGGTCATGATTTCATGTAAACAATACAACTGTTTTATATAACACCCGGTCACACATCATGCCTGAATTAGTTTTCTGAACAGAGCACGCTGGTCATTCATGTGGAATTAATGTTCTCAAACACCTGCTAAAACACCATCTTCGTGCTCTGTCGCGGTCTTGATTTCATTTAAATAATACAACTGTTTTTATTTTATATTTGATTTCCTGTAATTAAATAATATTTCCAATTTTTGTTTCTCGATGAACAAACTGTATTGATACCACTAGCTGGAATCACAATTATTTATATATTTTTTGCTTTTGAGCTTGTTGCTTCGGCCGTGGACAATGTAATATAGAGATATAAGTTTGGGTATTTTTCTAGTTTATCCAGAATATATGTGATTAACTTGATATCAAGATCTGTTAGTGTTATTTGCTTATCTTTCTTTCCTTTAGTTTTCAGGGAACAAAAATGCAGGTTGAGTAATAGACATCTCCCTTTGGTATACTATTTAATATTTATTACTCACTGTGAATGTTAATGACCATCCAAAGTTAGAAACCAATGAACCTAGTCTTTTCATATTATTGATTTACTTATTTCTCTCATTTTTCGCTTATGGTGAAGCTATTTGTTGTAGAATTATGGGCAGCTGAAGCCCTAATTGTACAGTCCTTGGAATTGTATCTGATATGCTTAGCTTTAAGTTGAAGCACATGTAATAAACATGGTGTGACATCCTTTACTTGAACCATTTGTTGCTTATATGTAAGCTTAATTCATTGTGCAGAGATCTCCCTGGTAGGCCAGCTGCTGATGCCGAACCTCCGAAAACAACAACTCTATGGGGTGCTATGAAATCTTTGGCGGATGGAATTATCAGTATTTTCAGAAATCAGTAAATCATTGTCACATAAGGTTGGTATCTTATGGAGGTGATTTTATGTTATCTGGTGAATTATTTAGTTTTCACAGAATTGCTGTTGAAAGTAAAGCAATGTCGATCTTGAAGTAGGTTATGAAACAACTAGGATGTTTTTACTATGTAACTTGCATATTGTACTAGAATTTTAATGTGCAGCCTTAATATGTAGTTACAGTAGCTAGTCACATATAAAACAAAAACTCTCGCATTCCAAGAAGCTCCACTTTTTTGGAATGTTCTCTTTTTTTCTTTGATTAAACGGTTTGGTATATGGGTTACAGTTGCATATTTACATATAAGCAAAATCTTGTGATATCTGAGAATATCATTCTTTTACAGAAGCTATTACACTAAAGTAAAACTGGATACATATTGTTATGTTATGGGGTTTGGAATTTATTTCAAAGTTGACATTCAGGTACAAAAATCAATATATATATATATATATATATTTATTTATTTATTTATTTCATATTAGCAGGAGACATGAGATGGTAATTTTTTATTTCTTTCCCCTTAGCAAAGTTACATGCGATGCTAGTTGAAGTATGAAGGTGTAGTGATTATTTTATCTTTGATAATGCACAACATTGATACTGTTGTTGAAGCCAAAATATATCTAGTTCATCATGTGTGCATTTTTTGTAGCTTGGCATTAAAGCTTTGGTATTTCCATACTCCTGCTTGAGATTATCTCTTAATGTTCCACCATTAAAAACATATATTCATATAACTTTTCCAAGAAATACAAAGTCAGATAACAATTTTTATTTTCAACTACACCTTTATTGAGATATAACCTTATAGGTAGGTTCAAACCTCAGGACTATATGGAGGTGCTGTGATCATTAAGTGGAATTGATTCAGTTGCCAAGTTCATTTCAGTTTCCACTTTACTTCAAACTTTGGGCATAAATTTGAAAGTATTAGAATTAGGTTATCCCCAGACTTCAATAATCACAGCACATCTCTAGTCTAAATCTAGTTTGTCTGGACCATTTGAGCTAAAAGCATGCTGAGATAAACTTTCCTTGAGAGATTTGATAAGCATTCTCACGGTCTCACCTATTTTAAAGTCGTTTGAGAGTTCAATCTACGGTGAAGTGTATGGTGTTTTATGAGGGAATCTTTATGATTTGTTTTGGGAGTGTTGTAAGAATTCATATGGGCGAATAGGTGAGTTGGGTAAGGATACTACTACTGGGGGGTAAGGGTGATATTACAGTGGAGACTTCCTTAGCTGGAGAAAGATAAGGTAGTGATGTACTAGAGAAAGTTCCCAAGCCTCATGACACTGACCATAATGGTGAAATACAAGCAAAATTGATAATGATCCTCCCTTGAAAAAGAATGAGCACTCATCCAGATGAAGGATGCATCTAGTAGATTTCCAGGGGTACTACCTTGTTAATTGCCTTTTGGTGGTGGACAAAGCCTCAAAAATGCTTTGAAGTACCGAAGAAAAAGTGAAGTTCAAGAGGGAAGTGAAGTATCTTTAGAGGCAAGTATATTGAGTCTTTGCTGTCCCAGCTGCTTTTGGTAGGTGCTCCCTGAGGAAGGCACGTAAGCTTTAGCGGAATGTATATTAAGAATGTTTACTGTATAGGTGCGTCTAGTAATGCTTCAAATGTCCCAGCTGATTTTGGTAGGTGCCTCCCTGAGGATGCCATGTAAGATTGTGATCAGTGCTTAGACCTTAAATACAATCTTTGATCCAGCATGTCTGTACAACTAATAATGTGACACAACACAAACATATTCTCCTGAAATGTGGATGATATGGTTATGAATTCTCTAAGGTTTGTAATTTGTACCCTTCCCCCTCCAGAATTTACAATTTCAGAAAGGTCTACAGCTAGCTCAGAGTTTATAACTCTCACTGTGTCAAAACTCAGTGACATATTCTGCAGCATATTCTTCAGAACGTTGTTCTTAAAATAGTCGGCCTTGTACGCCATCATTAGGTACTGCACCACATTTGAAATGCCGGCTTCGGCTAGTGGTTGAAGAACATCCAATATTTGCTCAACAAGAGAGGAAGCTCATCTAGGGGAAGACCTACTTTGTTGCAAACTTACCTACGCAATTTGCCCCGTAACTTGTTCGCTTACCGCAGAGACCCTTTTATACCTGGCCAATCTCTCCATCCTTATCTTTGTTTACCTTCTCCAGCCCTGAGTCCCATAACTCGAGAGTTCTTAGCAAAGTTTTTCCTTCAAGATCAAGCTGTTGGGTATCTGGATTGTACTTTCCATATACCTTTCACCAATGGAATCTGATCGGAATCACGTCCACGGCGGATCTGCTCTGTTCCTCAGCGGCGGAGATGGAGCACTTTTATGAGAGACTGAGCCGGAGGCTCGGAGAATTCATGAGGCGCAAGCGAGATGAAGTAGCTGAATTGATGCTGATCCACGTGTTGAAATCAACGGTTGAGATGACTAGGTCATATACACTTCTGGGTCACTGAATAATTTTCGATAGGTTACTTAGTTGGAAATCGCAAGCCTACATGCTTCACGAATGAAACAGTTTTTCGATCATTAGTTTGCATAGCAGCTACATACACAAAAATAGCTAATGAGCCAAAGCTGCTAAACTTGGGGTGAAGAATCAAAACAACAAAACCTTCTGTAGCTTCTATCCGTTTGTAGTCTTTTTGTTTCACTCCCTTATCACAGCTACATCAAAACCAACTAAACAAATAAACCACTCTACCCTATAAATATCTCATCCCCATCATTCTAGTTTCAATATTAACAAATCATGGCTTCTCAATACCGCTTTGTTTTGGTTAATGCCTTCATTCTTCTATGCTGCTTGGGTCCGAACCTGAGTTTGGCAAAGGAAACTAAACTCCAAGGCTTGAAAATGAACGTAATTGATGGTTGCTGGAGATGGAACACAAACTGGAGGAGCAACCGCCAGCAACTCGCAATGTGTTCGGTAGGATTTGCCGGGAAAATAAGCAACATAGGGAAACATGTTGTAAACTATGAAGTAACAGACCCTAGTGACAATGCATTAAATCCCCAACCAGGTACTTTGAGATATGGAGCCACAATTATCAAAGGCAAAAAATGGATCACATTCCAGAGGGACATGAAAATCATACTCGAGAAACCATTGCTCATTAGTAGCTTCACTGCGATCGATGGAAGAGGTGCCAGTGTCCACATAGCAGGTAACGCGTGCTTGAGAGTGTTCAGAGCAACCAATGTGATCATCCATGGCCTTCGAATCCACCACTGCAAGTCGCAACCACCAAGCACCGTTATGGGTCCGGATGGAATAGTTTCACTAGGCGGGGTTGATGGAGACGCCATAAGGTTGGTCACTGCATCAAAGGTTTGGATAGACCACAATACACTGTACGAGTGTGAGGATGGTCTTCTCGATGTCACTCGTGGATCAACCAATGTGACAATCTCCAACAACTGGTTTAGAGACCAAGACAAGGTAATGCTCCTCGGCCATGACGACGGCTTCTTTCGGGACAAGAATATGAAGGTGACTGTAGTATACAACCATTTCGGACCAAATTGCAACCAAAGAATGCCAAGGTATGTAACCATTCCTTTGATCAGTTATCAATTACTATTGGAAACAATTCTCTCCAAGCAAAGGGGATAACAAAATGTTTCAGGATTCGTCATGGATACGCACATGTCGTAAACAACTTGTACAAGGAATGGACAATGTATGCCATCGGCGGAAGCATGAACCCTAGTGTTAAAAGCGAAGCCAACCTCTTCATTGCATCACAACAAAACAAAGAGGTATGTTTTCAATTATTAATCAATGCAGGACACAAGATATATATGTAAGATTCTGACGATGCAAGAAACTTTCCTAACTGAGCAAACAAAATCCACAGGTGACTTGGAGAAAGGACATTGTTAATAACTCCTGGAAGTTTTACTCCAAAGGTGATATTTTTGAAAACGGGGCGTCTTTCATTCAAACAGGTCAAGGTGGAGCAAAGCCAAACTATAACAAGGAACAGAATTTCCATGTTGTTGATGCCAAATCTGTTCGTTCATTGACAAGGGCATCAGGTGCTTTAACATGCACCAAACAATCCAGATGCTAAATCATAGGTTCAGGGAGATACAGCAGGAACATATTGTATCAATGACAGCAAATATCTCAGACAACAGAAGAATAATCACACATACTGTAAAAGCTTAAAACAAAAATGTACCAACTTTTAAAAGCATTATATTCAATAAGGGGTCTTAGTAAACAATGAGCTTTTGTACTAGTACCAGGCATACAACAATACTATGTAAAGACGAGTGAAAAGGAAAACAAAGGGTTCACAGGACCATGCCATTTCTTTCTTTAATCTTCATCATCAGAACTTGCATATGCTAAGCCTAACAAGCTTTGTGAAGTAGTTTCCACCTTAGACTCACCATCTGTTTTGACCGATGGTGATGACAAATGCACTTTGTCCTTGTCCAGGTCAGATTCAGGCTTAAGGTTTGCTGAAGAACCACCAACATTATTTTGGGGGAGGGTCAACTGATTGAGATTAGATGGACTTGCAACTTTCTGCTTTTTGGGTTTAATTTCTACCACCTTTTTCAGTAGATCCTGTTGTCTGCATCACAAAACACAATACATTAAATATGTACCTTAACAAAGAAAACTCAATGGGATTATCAGATAGTTTATATATATAAGATGCTAACAATATTATTTGGTTTCAAGATAGATCAATACCTAATCCCACTTTTTTGTTTGGGCTCTACACGAAGTGTCAAGGGAGCTGATACAGGTGAAGAATCTGCCAGACTTGCAGCTTTGTGTGCATTGGTTAAGTAAACTAAGATAGAAAGGGAGAATAAAGCAAATTAAACCTCAAAAGCATGCATCAAGGATTCAACATAGACAGAAATGTACAATCTTGCATTCTTTTGCAAAACCTCAATACCAGCAGGATTTCTACTACCGATAAGAAAGCGTATTACCATTCAACACAACTTTGACGGCAAAAGCCTGTCATAACTCATGACATCAGGACAGCAGCAAGGGAGAGATACTACCAAGCTTAAAAATGATCAACATAGATTAATAATTTATGTCCTCCAGCACAAACTTTGGATACCTCAATACGGAAATAAAACAGGCAGTTGCGACTATATACTGGAACTATTTGATGAAAAGTAAAACAAAACATATAGTAATGGAAAGGGTGCAATAATAAGTTCAAAACAGGTTCCTCAATGCCAATTATCAGTCATCACAGTACTCAACAAAGACTTAAAGCACATCATTGTAAATACAATCCACAACACTTTGATTTACTATAAAAAAATAACAAGCCTACAGTTTTTTAATTTGTGGGACACCGGCCTAGAAAATGAGGTAAACTTGTTTCAGATATAAAATGTTATCAGCACTACCTAGGTGAGTAGTCAATACAACTGTAGTCAGATGGCACACGACAACTTAAATTAAAGAAAGAGGATCACATACAGAAATCATATCAATACATCAAGTTTGACAACGCAGTACAGCAAAAATGCTTGTTTACCAGCTACTTAGTGCATGCCACTACACTAGAAGCAATTTTATTAAAGGATATCTTAAATGCAGCAAATGCTCGTTTCTCAGTGCGACGAAGGAGGCGTTCTGCATCCTCCTCAGCTTCCATTTGCTCCTTGAGATATAGTAGGTCATCACTGTCCAAGGCTGTATACTCAAACTTACACAAATGGCAACAAAGTGAAGAGCTAAATAAAAATAAACTTAAGAGTGGTGGACAAATGACTCAAGTGTACACTAAGAAACACAGAGAGATATTAAAAGCAGTAGCTGCATTCCTTGAATGCACACTTGGCCTCAACGCACCCATGGGGTTTAAATTTGCACCAGACAAAAAAAACAGAGAAAAAGAGAGATATACCGCCCCGTCCATGAAGGTAACCTCCACGTTCTCCTGCAACCTCTTGCATCTGCATGTATCAACAACCACCCAGTAGAAGAAGCCAGGATCCCTGTCAGGGCATGTTATCAGAAAACTCTCCTCTCAAGCAAATATACATTCATAGACAGTGAGATAGAAAACACACCTTAACATCAACAATCCAACTACTTCCAACGTCATAATATATCTTCAATTACTACACTCATTCTAACAAACTACCCCAGCCAAAACGAAAAACGTACGCTAACTAAAGTATACGAATTCACAGCATTAAGCACTGAACACTGAGCAACTATACCAAAAACACATTTCGGAATGGCACTAAATCAGTTCAAATCATAGATAAATCGGTTTTTGTTAGGTTGATAACTAATACAATTCCCAACATTTTCTAATCCAGATGACTACAAGATTAGGATCATAGGGACCCAATAATAGTATGGAAGTTTCAATGATAATCGATTTCACTTCCTGTCTACTTGTTTATTTTAGACTCAGTCCAGAATAGAATCCGACCCAATTGAATACGTGAGATTTCATACTTCATAGTACCCGTACTGGCAGATGAACATTATATATCTGTATTTTCAACTTCAAAAGGAAAAGAGTGAGAGAAAAAACAATGCGCTAACCTTTGCAACCATGCGTTGGAAGGTGACGTCTTCGTCGTCTATCTTATCCTTCCCTTTCCCCCATTTTTTATCTGCAAAAATCGATTCGGAGACGCATCAATTTGGATTCTCATCGAAAAAAACCCCGACGAGAATTTCATGGGAGAAAAGAAAGGAGGAGAAGATACCCTTGGGGTCGGTGAGATTGGTGTATTCTCGAACTTCTCTGCCTGCCATTGTGGGACTGCGAAAGGTCTGATTGTGATATCAGATGTAAACCAAATCTGAGACTCTCACAGAGGGGTGGGATTCTTCGAGTAGGGTTGGGCTATTTGAACCAAGATACGATCCCGTTTAAAAGGACCAATATTACGGGCAAAAATATTGTTTTTGTTTGGTTGAATTTTTTGGAATGCCGGTTACAAAAATAGAAAATTGTTGTAGGAAATGAATTATTCTCATCTTATTGAGCTATTACAGGGATATGTGTATAACCTATTATAACATGAATTACTACATAAAATCTGTATAATCTAAGATACTTGTACTTAATGTCAGGACACACCCCGAGTTAAATCCCTTTAACCCGAAGTAAATCCTGCGGGGACCACCTCAAGGGAACTTCTTACCGAAACCCCCTTGAAATGGCCAACCCTTCCTACATACCAACTCAGCACTTCCATGAGTATCTAACAATAATCCTTAACTCACGAAGGCATCCTGCTCCCTAACCTACTTAACTAGCTAAACTGGGTTAGTCAGAGCAGTCTACAAAGATGATTACCCTAAGGAATTGCAAGCCGCAACGGATTGATTGACTATGCCTCGACTCTTGTACGCGCACGACCTCCGCTCTAGAACCCTGCACCACTGGGCATTTGAAAACGAAGGGCCCAGGGGAGAAACATTGAAAACCGTTAGCGTGAGTGGACGAAAATCCAATATAAAAACTCTACTTTCCTCTAATGCTCTCCCTTAGAGTTTTCTCAGAAAATCCGCATGCAACAAATCATAGACATTAAATAATTCAATAAATCCCTTGGCTCAATTATAAACAATTATGTGGGGTGTTAACCTCATCCACGAGAAAACCGACCTGCTCTATTCGGGAAGGTCTAATGACCAGCTCCACCGAAGAGGGTCCCCGACCTGCTCTATCCGGGAAGGTCTAATGACCAGCTCCATCGGAGAGGGTCCCCGACCTGCTCTATCTGGGAAGGTCTAGTGAACAGCTACCACCAGAGAGGGTCCCCGACCTGCTCTATTCGGGAAGGTCTAATGACCAGCTCAACCGAAGAGGGTCCTCGACCTGTTCTATCCGGGAAGGTCTAATGACCAGCTCCACCAGAGAGGGTCCATGCTAGCATACAATCCTTATATCCTTTTCCCTTTTTAAAATCCCTTTAAAACCTGTAAAACCTCATAAAACCTCGTGGGAATAATAAATCGAAAACCCCTTTAAATCCGTGAGCCAAGTTTCTCCTTTTAAAATCATCCCCCTCCATAATCCCAACACGGTGATAATCATTAAAACCATATCCCGAGAAAATCCTTTAAAATCACGGGAAAGGTATGAACCTCTTTCCCGACTTGTTTGCCTTTAAAATCCTTAAATCCCATTTTCCCAAATCACCGTAAAACATATAAATGGAGGAAATCATATATGCAGGAGAAATCAATTAAAGTATATGGCATGCAATTTAATTTAAAACAAAGGTCCACTCACAGTACTATTGCGACCTTCCCGCTCGGAAAGCTCCTCGAGCGAAACCCTCGAACTAACCGCGTAGTCGAGCCCGTCTCACGTTCAACCAGAGACTGTACAAACAAATCATCATATTAGTCATTCACAGTTGACTTGGTATTTTCCTAGTTTGACTAGGATTCCTATTTGACCACGTGTTGACCAAGTTCCTTTTTATGGCACTAAACCTTTTTGACTTTCTTTCCCGGTTATCGACTCTTAACTCAATTTACCGGAAGTCCGACTCAGCTTCCGAACTTTCCTTTATCACTTAACTTGACGTTAGGGTGTCACGTATTAGTCAATATATTTAACCTTGAGTCGATTTACCGATTTAACATTTTCTCAGAGATTCCAGTTATCAATTCCCGATAACAAATTAACACTTTACCCATTTAACCAAAAAGTGTCACCTTCAATGAACTTCAATTCTTTAACCATTTTCTGAAAATGTAACTTTCCCAAAATGGAAACGTTCCCTTAATGGAAACTTTCCCAAAATGGAAAGTTTTCTAACATGGCAAGTGTTCTTTAGCATGGGACGTTTCCCAAAATGGAAACTTCCTAATTACGTCCAATTTTCTCCGTAATTACTCAACTTAGGAATTAACCGTACTTTTCAACTAAAAGCCTAACAGGGATTCGATTTCTACCTCTTCGGCTTCCTGCCGGAACTATTACGTTTCGCTGAATTCCGGTAACTTGTCGGAATTTCGCCATAGCTTCCCCGTTTCCTCCGATTCACCAAGTTATCGACAACATGCAGCAAACACACAACAAAACATGATCAACAACAATTCAACATATCAACTACACCAACCACAACACAGCAGCCCTAGAGAACAGTAATTTACCTCCAAAATCAATCCGAGGCAGAAAAGCTGGAACTCTGCCTTTACCTCCATTCCTTCTCCTTCATCATGAAATCATGTTCAGAAAGCCTCAATCGATAACAAAAGAGCTAATTTAGAACCAAACATCATCCCCGCCGCCGTTGTGCACAGTGCCAAGAACGGCGGTCCTCCACTGCCAAAACACAAATTCTTCATCTTCCAACCAAACTCAAAATCAATTATAGGAAGACGTAGAGCTCGATGATTAGATGATCTTTCATACCTCACTTGTCTTCGCCGGTTACCAGAACATCACGAATTCGCCTGAAAACGCAGAGCCACCTTCTCTCCTCCCTTCCTCTGTCACCAAAGCTCCTCTCTTGAAACTGAGACCATAGGGAGGTTGTGGACGGCGAGGCGAAGCTGTCACCACCACTCGCGCTCTCTGTCGTGGCCGAGATCGGAAAACTCGATCGGAGCACAGTCGAGTTCCTCGTCGGCCGATCTTCTCCCACAATGGATACTTGAAGAAATTGGTAAGGGGGTTTTGAAGAGGAGAGTGAGAGGGTCAGTTTGGTGGGGGTGCGCCGGCGTGGGTTGGCCGGACGCGGCGGTGATGGAGGTGGCAAAGCTGAAGACCGAGAGCCGAGAGAGAGAGAGAGATTGGCTCGGGTCAACGCCCGAGTTGGGTTTTGACTCAGGTCAACTCTCCCTTCCATTATTTATAGCCAAATCAACTGTCCAGATCAAACCCCTAATTGATCTGACGGTCCAGATTTAAAGAAGGTGAAAAGTGAAAAGGTTAAATGGTAATTCTCCTTTTTACCGGATAGATAATTAAAAGTTACCATAAACTTCAGAAATTCACAGAAATTAGCCGGAAGCTCCGAAAAATATTCCGAAAATACCGGGAGACTCGTGTCGACACGTACTACAACATTGAGTCATCAATTCAGGTATTTGGAGTACTTTTAAAAACTCGAAAATAACCTCGAGCGATAACTTATCAAATTACCGATCGTAATTAGAAGTCCTCGGTAACTCGTAAGCCTCTTTGAAAAGGTAACTTTTAGGTACGGAATGTTACAGAAGATAACTTTTATTAACTTCAAAAGATTCGGGGTGTGACACTTAAAGTCTTTGATTCGATTGAAGTGTTTTCTTGTAGAGATATCTTTCTTGAAACAAAATTCTCGGCCATGATTATGGTTTGGGCTCGGCCGAATACTAAATCCTTTTGTTGGATCAACCTTGTTTTAGACCAACTCACTCACATTGCAAATAAAGTGAACCAATTATCCTGTCAGTACGACATTTCTACTTTGGTCTTATGTCTGAACTACGTACTCTTGGCCGGGCTATGACTCTCGGCCGCGCTTTAGTTCTTTCTAACATCAGACTAGTAAATGGTCGAGCTTGTTCGTTCACCTCATACATCTTGACCAAATGGCCGAATTTGCTCATTCACCTCGGCCAAATGGTCACTCATTTTACCTCGTGTCCTTAATCAAATGCCTAAGCTTATGCCACCTCACCCGAATGACCAAGCTCACTTTACTTCGGTTGACTGACAAAGCTCACTTCACCTTGGCCATAAAGCTGAGATCTCTATATCGCCGAGCTCATTTTATCTTGGTCATACAGCCGAGATCTCCATATGGCCGAACTCATTTTACTTCAGTCATACAGTCAAGGTCTCCATACGGCCGAGCTCACTTTACCTCATCTGCATGGTCGGCCTCATTTTATTTTGTCCACATGGTCGAGTTCACTTTACCTCGTCCACATGGCCGACCTCATTTTATTTTGTCCACATGGTCGAGTTCACCTCGTCCACATAGTCGGACTCATTTATTTCGACCGTGTGACCAAGTTCATTTCACATCCAAGACCATTAGACCAAAAAGGCCTTACCAAATTTAGGGGCAAACATAAGTCCCCCCAATCTCATGACAATTGGCCCTCAAGACGTTTGATCATCGAGACTTTGAATTTACAATGCCGAACTATGTGGTTGGGGTGGGGTGGCCAGATGCGACAATTTGTTCAAATCAAAACCCGATGAAATAACTTAATTCTGGTCATAGTTAAACGCGTATAATTTCAAAATATAGCTGACATAAACTGAAATGGCTAAGAAACGACTTCGGCCGCAATGATCAAGTAAGGGACTTTGGTTATGGCAAAGCTAATGATTTCAGTCATTGTATGTATTCGAGTGGAAGAAACATCAATAAAATTTGGTTGTTGTAACAGTAGGTTCTTGGCCGAGATCCTTAAGTTGTAATTTTGAGATGGGATGACCTCGTCCCTTTTATTTTTTACATATGATTTCCGCCAAGCATGTCGACCATGACCATGCTTTGATTTGGTCATAAACATGGAATGTTACCACCACCATCACTACCAGAAGTCTCTAACTTGACCGAGGTAGCACTAACCCTAATCGTAGCATTTTTATCATGGAGTTAATACTCCAAAATGTCCATGTTGAGAACCTCAACCGATGTGCTCGGTCTGCCTTTTTGGCTCGAACATGCAAGGACCTCAGGCAAACATCTTGTGATAACCATTTGGTTGAAATGAATAATTTTGCCGTTTGGTGACTCCACCCATATATCATGTGACACGGAACTCGACCAAAGTTTTTACCTCTTTAGTTTGCCTCTCCACCCATATATCTTAACCAACTTAGTCAAACTCATGATCACGACCACCTTAGACAAACTCATCACTCACCTATTTCAATCAACTCGGCTAAACTCATGATCTTGACCAACTCGGCTAAAGTCATGATCTCGACCTATTCAGCCAAAGTCATGATCTTGGCTAACTCGGCCGACTTCATGCAATTCGGTCGAACTCATCCATCTTGGTCAATTCAGCTGAACTCATGATCACGGCCACTCGGTCAAAGTCAATGCATCTCAGCCATTGCACCCTTAACCAATTCGGCCAAACTTGACACATCTTGGTCATCACACTATTAACCATCTTGGCCAAAACCAATGTATCTCGGTCATCATACTCAACCAACTCGGTCGCGCTCAATGCATCTCGGTCATTGCATTCTAAACTAACTCGGCTGAACTAATGCATCACAGTCGTTTGTACTCTCAACTTGATTCGGCTGAAACTAATGCATCTTGATCATTGCATCCTAAACCAACTAGGCCGAACTAATGCCTCTCAAACGACTTGGCTATCACATCTTGTTTACCTCAACTGATCATCTAGTACAGGTTTTAGCCGATATTTCTCTTCAATTTTGTCAACCTAACTCTTCTTAGACTTGGCCCATTTTTTTGTAAGATAAAGTTGTACAAAACAAAAATAAAGATGCAACCGTGTAGTCAAAATGGAGGTGACCAGCAATGTTTTATTAAGAAGTTTAAACATTTCACATTCTCGCCCTGCGCTCCATGTATATAGAGGCCGTGAATCATTTCATTCATATCCCTTGTAGCATTTTCCTGATCTTCTCCCACATTGTAATCCAAAATTTCATGCTTTGGACCAACCTCAACTTTCACTTCTAGTTTGGCCAATTGTGTTTTTTTAAGGTTAGCTTCTTGGTCTCCAATGATCATGTCAATATGCTGAATACCTTCCACAAATTGATCTTCGTACTTCGACACATGATTGTCTATTTCTTGCGCATTTGAATGACAAATATTTGGACCACTGTTTGATTCAGCCATCTAGGAATTTTTTTAGCCGACTAACCCGACTTTATCTTCTACAACTGAATTGCATATTTCTTCGCCAAATTGGATGAGATTAATGTATCACTCCTTAGTGTGTTATTTCACCAGTAGTACCTAGTTAACTTAGCAGTTGATGATGATATGGACGGGACTTTGTCCACTGCGTGGACAATTGGTGAGTCTAAATCTGAATGCACAGATCCCTCCCTTTGTTCTGGACTTGAGCGTGTGCACTGTGTTTTGGCCTTTTGCACCACATTCGTCGTGAGCTAGGAGACATTGCGCCGCACAATAGTGTGCATAATGGGCTGAACTTTGGGCATGGCAGCAGTGCGTGGGGACGCAGATCCGCCAGAATTTGTAGTAGTTGACATGACCTGGAATCTTTGGCTCTTTGCAAACATAGAACTTGGAGAAAAAGACTACAAGTTGCTTGTTGGATTGTGGATTACAACTTATAGACTAAGTGGATGACGACGCCATTAGTGAATATTTCAATAAAACCCAATACACAGAGCATACAACGTGTTCAGTAGACATTAGTAAGTGGGTCATGAACTCAGAAGCTCGGACGACAGGACATTGCAACCGAGCGAGAGTTTCGATCTCACGAGCCCTAACCATGAGTGGGAAGAAAATGGCAGCCTTGGAAGGAACATGGCTTTTATTTGCGTGGATTGTTTTGATTACGTTCGAACGTGGGCTAAAGTTTGAGTCCCACAATTGATCGCAAACTGTTATAAGGTAAAACCAGGGCTAGGAGATAAGTGAATCGGCACGGGACTGACTCGTGCGGGATGAGATTTATCCGCTAGCATTCGCTCAAGGGAAATTATCTGCTACTTATGAATTATCCGTGAGAAATCTACAAGACAAAGAAAGGTCGTTAAGGGAATATCCAGATTGCTCCGGACAATTGCTCTCCGACGCTCAAGTTAGACATGGAAGAGGATAGTTTCTAGACTCAAAGTGGGGGAATGAGTTCATTACCTTTATTTGTGAGGCTAGGTGCCTATTTATTGAGTTAGAGCAGGGCTGGATTGTCTTTTATGAGAAGCTTCCGGAAGCACGCATCAAATCGAGCCTTTCACACGCGTCCACGTGTTCGATAGAGATGCGCTCTAGGGTAAGCTTTGGGGGTGTTGAGGACACATGCTCAAGAGTGATTAGAGCGCTTGACATTGGTTCCCACAACAGTTAATGTTCACTTTTTAGACCATAGTTTTGTGGTTTGTTCTTTCTTTTTTAGCTGATAGCTGCTTATATGGTCTTCGAATTTTTCATGCTTGACTGTTTTGGTCTTGATTTTTTATCAATGGAATTTTCTCCTACCTTCAAAAAAATCATCTTGTTACAATATAAAGTTATTATTTAGTTAATTCTTGTATCTATTCTTTAGTCTTAGTTTTGAAATGTAAATCAACATATTCTTCAAATGATTGAATTTTTTGTTCAATCAAATTATAGAGTTCAATTTTTTCATGATATGTTTTTTGATAACATATTTAAAGTATCACAGGTAGTATTTATCGTACTACTAAGAACAGAAATATCCTTATTATATTAGCTAGTGGTGTTTTAGTAAGATTGGACGAAAACTAGTTTGGTATCGAAAAACCCTAGGGAGAGCAGCGGCGGGTCTTTCCACCAACTCAAGGATGTTTCCTGTCCTGCGGCGGCCAAGGCCTAGGCCGGTCTCTTTGACCACACTGACGCCCATGGTTTGCTGTAGGACGGGATTCTGAAATTTTGCTCGGCAGCTTGAGAGAGGAAGCCAGTGAGGGGCCAATCGAAGGACTTTAGGTCAGTCGGGGTTTTGCCTTTGTGCAAGTATCTTTGGTCCTAGATCCGCTTCAATGGAAAGCAATGGCATGTGTTTCTCCGGTGGTGCAGATTGATGATGGCAGATATGCCTTGCGTGTTTCTAGTGCTTCGCTGCTATAATGGATCTTACCTCAGCGTAGGAGTGATGTCGTGGCAGGGCTTCGTGGAATACAGGGTGGAGGGAGAGGTGGTTTTGATGAACAGAGGTTCGACGGAGAGCGATGACGATGGTGGCTGATAAGGGTCAACTAGATGGGCCTTGGTTTGGACCTTCCTCTTGAAACTGTTGAGGTCTAGTTTTTTAGGTTTTTTTTTTCTTGGTGTTTTAGTTTGTGTTGTTTTGGTTGTTGTCCCTCCTCTTTTGGGTGAGGGTTAGAGGTTTGATAGGTTGGTCTTGGTTATCCCTCCTCTTTTGGGAGAGGGTTTGAGGTTCTGGTATGGTAGTGTTGGTTGTGTTTCTGAGAGAGCCATGGTTATAGTGTCGTTTTCAGAGACTATTTTGATGTCGGTTAGTTCTTGTTGTCAATATAATGGGGAGATCACCTGTACATATATGCTGGTACATTTGACATGTAGTGTTTGAAAGGGTTGTTTCTTCTTGAGGTTGACTGTAAGGATGTATCGGTACTTTTGGAATAGGTTAGGTTATAGTTGAATCCATCTTGGTTCTTGTTTACTGTAATCGTTGGGTTTTGGGTAGGTAGAGGAGAGTGGTGAATTTATTTCTACCACCGTTGTCTCTCATGGTTGTACTCTGTATTCCCGTTAATGAAATTCTCTATTGCTTGCTCTAAAAAAAAGAAATATCCTTGTTATAATCTCTAGGAATATGCGATGTATGATAATTATTTGGATCTTCATATATACATTGTAAGGGCTTTGTTATGTAGTTTTTGTCATTAATACTTCATAGATGGTACCTATAATTAGTTCTTTATGGTACTTAAAACTGATTCCCTATAGCCTCCAAACCGACACTAGGTGTAAACGGCTATGTAATAGAGATGAACTTTGAGAGAGCGGGTTTTTCTATGAAGAAAATATATATATATATAAAATATATATATATAAAATATATATATAACCAACACTAGGTGTAAACGGCTATGTAATAGAGATGAACTTTGAGAGAGCGGGTTTTTCTATGAAGAAAATATATATATATAAAATATATATATATAATATATATATATATATATAAAATATATATAATATATATATATATAAATATAATAGAGATGAACTTTGAGAGAGCGGGTTTTTCTATGAAGAAAATATATATATATAAAATATATATATATATATATTTATATATATATAAATATATATATATATATATATATATTTTATATATATATATTTTCTTTATATATATGAGAGAGCGGGTTTTTCTATGAAGAATATATATATATATATATATATTTTTATATATATATATATAAATATATATATATATATTTTATATATATATATATTTTCTTTATATATATGAGAGAGCGGGTTTTTCTATGAAGAATATATATATATATATATATTTTTATATATATATATATATAAAAATATATATATATATATATATATAACTTTGAGAGAGTGGGTTTTTCTCAAAGTAAGAAAACGGTATAAATATATATAATATATATATAACTTAATTTACATAGTATGAAAACGTGCAATCGCCTCTTTTTTGTTTCATCTGTTTTTGAGTAAAGTTTATGACTAGTGGTGGTCTAGTATTCAAAAAAGAAGTTAACTATTTGAGTTACGGTTCCATAGTATTCCCGAGATTCTGATAGTGATTTGAGTTGGAATCTGGATACATATAGTAAATTGGACAGCTCTTCAATATATTGTATCATAAATGGGATGTCCAACTAACTAATATTTGTAGCCATGGCAAAATTGCTTCTGTTGTTCAGGAGTTGGCTGGTGGCTGCTTGCCATTTGTGTAGCATTTGAGTTATGTCGCCCTTCTGTCAGTTTAAGCAAATTGCTTTGTCTGATGTCCTTTGCAACTTCTTTTAGTTGAGATCCACACTTGACTGCATATCGTTCCTTGGTAATGTTACTGTTTTCGGGTAAACTCGCGGTCCTTTTAGCGGGTTGCACGGTTCCAGAAATAGCGAACTCCCTCGTACTCCGAGTTTTCCTGTGTAAAGAACAAACACGTCAAAGAGGCGTCCCCGGGTTTACCGAGGGAAGCCACTCCGATGCTTAAGTCAGACACTGTCAGCTAAGCAGAAAACTCAAGAATAGTTAAGAAGTTGCGCGCCGCCTTACCGGGAGGCCCACGCTGGTATTTATGGTAGCATTAAAGGCAACCTGCCTTGTCCTTTTCCAATGTGGGAACAATCTCCCTTGCTTTTCCTTTAACTTTACGATGAACTGGGCCCTGACAAAGGACCCAGAGTGGCTTCTCATATCTGATTGGGCTTTCACCCTGTAAACAACATTTCAAGCACAATAAACAATGCATATTTAATAATTGACCAGACATTTGGAGGTTCTTTCTTGAGTTGTAACCCGGTAAAGGTGAAATATTAGGTTCCACCTATAAACAAGTCCCCCAAGTCCTCAGTCAAGGGGTACGCTTGGGTGGGGACTTAAAATCTTTTCTTTACCGGGTTACAAAGTTAGCAACCAAACCCGGGGTACCCAGTCCTCCAAGTCTGTACGCAAGCGTAACCCGTAGACACTCTCTACGTTGAGAATTCAAAACGACGTCTCCGGGTTGTAGTGGGGGGAAACTGAAAAGTTTTTCGGTTTTGTGAAGCGGCATGCTTGACACGTGTCGTTTCCCTCGAGAAACTGAAACGTCCCTTCAGTGCACGCCCTTAACTGTATAAATAGGGGTTGAGGGTGACAGTTTTGTCTCACCTCCAAACCCGATAACTTTTTCGTGCTCTTTTGCTTTCGCTCTCTTTTGTAGTTGTTTCTTTTGATTCCCAAACTAAAATCTGTCTCAAAACCTCTTCAGGCCTTTACAAGTAAGGTATTGTTTCTTCTTCCCTCCTTTTTGAGTGTTTTGGGATGATTTTTGTACTGTTTCTGGGTTCCCAGGAAGGTTTTCTGGGTTTCTGCGTTACTGTGTGGGAATTTAGCTTTGTGGCCGCCGGGTTATCTGGGTTTCTGTTGACATCCCCATGTTTTTGGTTTTGCAGATGGCCAATGAAGCAATGGACACTCACGTCCCCGAGTTTGCCTTTGTAACCTTCACCGATGGGACCGCTCTCGACCCTCCCGGGTACTCACTGACAGCGGAGGAGATCGTGGAACTAAGGAGCAACTGGTAAATCCCCGAGTCCGTTGAAATACAGCCCTTAGAACCCGAGGACCAGTTCTTCGCTCCCGGGGATGGGTGGACGTTGTGCCACGAGTATCAGCTACGCTGCGGCCTGTCACTCCCGCTAAAGGTAGAGGTGCAGTATCTCTTAGCTGCGAGCAACTTCGCCATCGGGCAAATTGGCCCGAACATGTGGAGGCAGCTACTCGGGTTGTGCGTTATGTACAAAGTACTGAAGCAGCAGATGCCGACATACCACGAGTTGCACGCCATGTATCGGGCCGAGTACTCCCGGAAGGCGGGTTTTAGCGGGACTATCCAACTGAAGTCCAAGGCGACCTTTAAGAAGATTGTCGAGGACCTGCCAACCTCCGTGAGCCGGACCTGGAGGGAGAAAAGTTTCTTGATAAGAAACTTTCAAGACCCGGGATACGCGCTTCAAGTACCGGGTGACTTCCAACCACTGATAAGTAAGTTCCTCTCTCTCCGGGTTTTTTTTTTGTTGGAGTTCCGGGTTATAATTTTTTTTTGTTGCAGGTATCCCCGATATTCCTCTGGAGCCGGTAATGGAGAAGAGGATCCGGAGGATGCTATGGGCCTTTCGGGGGCAAGATGACCGGAGTTCATACCGGCTTTGTAGGCTGTACGTGTACAGCAGGTGCCGGTTGTTGGAGCTACCAGGTTTGTCCAGTGTCCTTTAAATTTTTGTTGTCATATGGCATGCTTTTTGTGTAACAGGCTGTGTTTTTTGTTGCAGCTCTTCTTTCGATGGAGTTCACCAAATGGAAGAACCCGGGAATATACGACGGCTTTGAAGATAAAGCTGTATGGGCCGGGATCCGGACGCAAGGGGCGGATGGTCTATCGTACGATATCGACCTGACCACGAAAGCGGCTTTCCTGCGCCCAGACGCCAAGCAAGGGGATCTTCAGCAGTTCCATGTTGATACCTTGCACTACAACGAGGTCCCCGGGTACTTGGCTGAGGTTCTCGGACCAGAGGTTTATCAGGAGGAAGAGAAAATTGAAGGGAATCCCTTGGAGGCGGGTGAAAACCCGGTATTTGAAGAACCGGTGACTCAATTTACCTTCGCCGATGAAGAGACTGAAGAACCGGTGATGAGCGCGGTGCCCTCATCTGTGCTCCCGGGTGAAGAGGAGTTGACTGAAGATGAGGCTGACGACGGGGGTGAAGAAGTTGTTGGTTTCGAAGGGGTGGTGAGTGAGAACCCTGAGGGGAGTGATGGGAGCGACGAAGTGCACGAAGTGGAACCCGTCCCCTCCCACAAACGCACCCGGGAGGCATCCAGCTCGGCAAGGTCCGAGAGGAAGAAGAGGAGGAAGGAGAGGAGGGAGAGGAGGGAGAGGAATGAGAGGAGCCAGCACCGGGCCATTCACGAGATTATGCAAGAGTTGGCGAGTGGAGGGGTGGCGGACGTGGCCGTCCAGAGGATGGTGGCGGAACTGAAGAACTGTGCCGCGGACTCCTGCATCCTGGGGCACGAAGACCCGGTAGTTACCCTCCGGAGGACACAGGAGAAGCTGATGCGAGTTAGTGTTTCCTTCGTGTGACTCGTGTTTGGGGTTTCTTTCTTTTTCTTGATACTAACCCGCTAAATTGTTTTTTGTAGGCGGTCAGGATGTCATACTTGGCAACTGATCGCCTAATCAATGAAGGAATCCCCGAGAGGGAGAGAGTGCTCAGGGAAGATCTCCGGGCGGCCCGGGACCAGGCGACAGTTAACGAAGAATGCCTGGCTCGGTTCCGGGAAGAGGCAAGCGCAGCAGCGGTCGCGTCGTGGGCGGAGTTGGCCAAGGCAGAAGAACAAATAGCGGAGTTTGTGGCCAAAAACTCGGAGCTTGAGAGGGTCATTGAGGGTCACCAGGAGGACCGGTGTGCTCAAGATGCCGCTATTGCTCAGCTTACTCAACAGAATCAAGCGCTGCAGCAGCAAGTGACTTCTCTGGAGCAGCAGAAAGGAGAATTGGTGCAGTCTGTTTCCCGGCCTGGGACTCTGCTGTCTCCGAGTTTCTGGCGAGCCCCGAGTTTGAGCTGAAGCTGCGGTCGGCAAAGGCTGAGGCTCGTGCCGAAATTGTTAGTGCCGGGATTCGCTAAGGCTGGCTCGACAAAGCTGGTTACGATGGTCACCAGGGTCATGTCAGACCCGATGAGGCTGCAGGCCCCTCCCGGTCGACTCCTGTTGTGGCTGCAAAGCCTAGGGCTCCTGCAAACCCGGTTCGGAGTCCCCCGGTTCGTTCTTCAGCAGCCCGGCGAGGTACATCCCGTGGCAGGATTGTCGGTGGTCCTCAAAACCGGCCACCACCCTGTAGAGGACAGTTTATCATACGGCCCCGGGGAGGACGTGGCGGCTCGAGTACTGGCGGGGCTAGCGGGTCTGCAGCGCCCTGAGCCGGAGCCTCTAAGTATTTTTGTCTTTGCTTCTGTAGTGTAGTCTGTGTTTTGTAGCGGTTTGCTGCTTCTGTAATTGACCTCTTTAAATGAAAGTTTTCAAGCTTTCCCTTCGCATAATTCTCCCTGTGAAAGAACACGGTATCTTGATGCATAATATAAGTGTTGACAAAATTTACACCTAATGCCGGTTTGGCATGTAAACAAAGCTAGTGCCGCTAAGGCTTTAGGGGTCCGTTAGGACTTCCAAGGCCCGCTAGGTCTTTACGGGGAAATGCCATTCTATAACACGGTATTTCTTTTTGTAAAATAACACGTTAACCTGATGCATAATCTGCAAGTGTTGACGAAATTTGCAAATAATGCCGGTTTGGCATGTACACAAAATAGTGCCGGTAGGGCTGTACGGGTCCGTTAGGACTTTTAAAGACTGAAATAAGGCCGTGAAAGGCTTGGAATGTTTCAAGTTATGGAAATTACCGGAGTTAATCGGAGATTATCGGAGATTGCCGAGTTTGACAGTGAAATAAGGCCGTTAAGGCTTGCAATATTTCACGTCATGGAGATTACCGGAGATTATCGGAGATTGCCGAGTTTGACAGTGAAATAAGGCCGTTAAGGCTTGCAATATTTCACGTCATGGAGATTACCGGAGATTATCGGCTGCATTCACTCAACAAACTGATTGATAAACATAACCCGGTAGGGTTTTATGCATAGTGGGCCTGAAAGTCTTTATATAGAACATCAAAACATAATAAAATTTGGACATTCACAGATAACTGGGTACCTATTTGGGGAAAAGATGCAGATGTTGTGCGTTCTACGGTCGTGGAAGCGTGACTCCATCTGTACCCCTGATGTAAGGGCCGGGCCAATGACTTCAACAATTTCATATGGGCCGTCCGATGGAGCTTTCAACCCCGTTGGCTTAGGGATAACTTCCTTCATTACCCAGTCCCCGAGCTTGAGTGGGCGCTTGATAACCCGGGAATTGTAATGTTTGGCCACTTTTTGCTTCTTGTTGATATTTCGGAGATGTGCACGCTCCCGGCGTTCCTCCAGGAGGTCCAAGTTAAGGCGGATACCCGCATTATTGGTTTCCCTGTCGAACAGTTGTACCCGGTCACTCGGGACTTCCATCTCCACCGGGATTACTGCCTCAGAGCCAAAAGTCATAAAAAATGGGCTCTCCCCATTGGCTTCTGTCGGAGTTGTTCTAAGTGCCCACAAAACCTCTGGAAGTTTCTCTGCCCATAAACCCTTTGCGTCCTCCAGCTTCTTCTTCAGAACTTGCTTGATTAGCTTGTTAACGGCTTCCGTTTGTCCATTAGTCTGCGGGTGTGCAGGGGAGGCATATAGCACCTTTGTCCTATTGGAATGTAAGAACTCCCGGAACTCGTCATTGTCAATCTGTGTCCCATTATCTGTGATAAACGTCTCTGGGATTCCAAACCGGCAAAAGACATTGTTCCAGAGGAATTTCTTAACATGTGCGGTTGTGATCCGAGCCAGGGGTTGAGCTTCTATCCACTTGGTGTTATAATCCACTGAGACAATGGCGTGTTTGAGCTGTCCCGGGGCTGTGGGTAGGGGTCCAATGAAATCAATCCCCCACATGCAAAACGGATATGGAGAAATAATCACCGATAGCGAGACTGATGGGGCCCTGGGAAAAGCTGGAAACCGGTGACATTGAAGACAGGAGTCTACCACGACTCTGGCGTCCTGCTCTAGGGAAGACCAGTAATATCCCGTTCTGAGGGTTTTGAAAGCCAGGTTACGGGCTCCAAAGTGATTTCCACATACCCCGCTATGAAGTGACTGCAAAACTCGGTCTCCCTCCTCGGGTGTAATACACTTCAAATCAGGGAAAGTATGTCCTCTTCGATATAGTTTCCCGTCACGGATACTATACTGTGCCGCTCTAACACGTAATCGTTTGGCCGCTACCGGGTCCGCAGGTAGGGTTTCATGTTGGATGAAGTTAATGAAATCATTCATCCAAGATGGTGGCGGCTTTGCTTCCACTGCGAAAATCTCAGAAAAGGAGAGTGAGATACTTGGTTTCTCCAATGTCTCAACTAGGAGGCCTTTAAACTCGGCATTGGGATCTTCTCCGGTTGCAATCCTAGCCAGAGTATCTGCTCTCACATTCTGCTGCCTCGGTATCTGAGTAACCTCAAAGGTGTCAAATTTTTCAAGAAAGAAAGCCGCTAACTTTTGATAGGAGGAAAGATGTGCTTCCTTTGTTTGAAATCCGCCGTTAACCTGCTGCACCACCAGTTGAGAATCACTCAATATGTGGAGATGCCCGGCGCCCATGTCTTTAGCGAGTTGAAGCCCTTTGATTAAGGCTTCGTACTCAGCCGTGTTGTTTGATGCTTTGAAGTTAAAACGTAAAGCATAGTCAAACATGTTACCCTCCGGGTCCACCAATGCAACTCCTGCTCCACACTGCCTTTGATTAACTGATCCATCTACGAATATCTGCCACCTCTCCGGGTCTCCTTCCGTATCGAGAGTTTCAACAACTGAGGATTCTGCTAGGATTAACTCGGCAATAAAGTCGGTCGCGGCCTGCCCTTTGATCGCCGTGCGCGGTTTGAAGTGCAAGTCATGCTCCCCCAGCTCAATTGCCCACTTGACCAATCTTCCTGACGTCTCCGGCTTTTGCAAAACCTGTCGTAGTGGTTGGTTGGTGAGCACATGGATTGAATGTGCCTGAAAGTAGGGTCTTAGCTTTCTTGCTGCTACAACCAAGGCCAGGGCCAGTTTCTCAATATCTGGATAACGAGTTTCAGGATCATTGAATCCTTTTCCAGTATAGTAGACCGGCAGTTCTTCAGACTCTGGCTTTCTTACCAAGGCACAGCTCACAGCCGTTTGAGATACCGCCAGGTATAGGTAGAGTATTTCCCCCAGGTTAGGTCTGGATAAGGAAGGAACTGATGCCAAGTATTCTTTCAACTTTTCAAAAGCTTGATTGTGCTCTTCCTGCCATGTAATCCGCTTGCGGTGTTGACTCTTGAGAATTTTGAAGAAGGGGGCACATTTATCTGTTAACCTGGATATAAACCGGGATAAGGCTACCAGCCTGCCAGTAAGTTTCTGGACTTCATTCCTGGTTTTTGACGGTTCCATGGCGAAGACGGCCTGAACTTTGTCGGGGTTTGCCTCAATTCCCCGAGCGCTGACCATAAACCCGAGAAACTTTCCTCCTGAAACACCGAACACACACTTCTCCGGGTTTAATCTCATTCCCTTGCTCAAGGCAATGTCAATAACGGTCTCCAAGTCATCCGGGTGTTTGCTTATTTCCCGGCTTTTGACCAAATATCATCTATATAAACCTCCATAGTATCCCCGAGTTGGTTTGCAAACATGCCCACTACCAGGCGCTGGAACGTGGCTCCTGCATTCCGGAGTCCAAAAGGCATCACTTTGTAATAATACATCCCCTTGTCTGTTGTAAAAGATGTGTGCTGTTGATCAGCGGGATCCATCGGAACTTGGTTAAATCCCGAGTATGCATCTATAAAACTCAACTGGGGGTGGCCCGCGGTTGAATCCACCAGTTGATCAATCTTTAGAAGGGGAAAACTATCCTTCGGGCAAGCCTTATTCAGATCTGTGTAGTCGACGCACATCCTCCACTTTCCGTTTGCCTTCTTGACCATCACCACATTGGCCAACCAATCCGGGTATGTTGCATCTTCAATGAACCTGATGTCCTTAAGACGTTTAACTTCTGCTTGAATGGCCTTGTACTTCTCTGCACAAAATGCACGACGCTTCTGTCTTACCGGTTTAATACCCGGGATAATATTGAGGGAATGCGTCATAACCTCTGGAGAAATCCCGGGCATGTCTGCATATGACCATGCAAACACCTTCTGTTTCCGGGTTAGCAGCTCAATCATCCGGGTGGTTTAAGGCCTGTGCCAATGCAAATTTTCCTCTCCGGGTATTCCTCTGAAATCTGAATTCATTCTGTTGTTTCGATTGGGGCTGGCCGGGGGAACTTGGCAGGATACTTCTGGCTCTTCTTTTGTGCCGTCTTACTGATGGGAAAGGAATCCGGGTCATCTCTGGGGTCATCGGGTTTGTCAAATGGGGATAGGGAAAAACCGGCTGAAAACATCTCATGCTGGGACTGAGTTGTTGCTATCGCGTTGCATCTGACAGCGGCCTCTTGGTCTCCGCGAATTGTAACCCAGCCCCCGGGTGTAGGTACCTTCATAAGCAGCATATGACCCGCTATAAAACTCTGTAGGCCCAAAGGGCATCTCTCCCAAGTATGGCATTGTAGGATGATGGGCAGTCCACAATTATGAAGGGGACTACAATTCTTGTGGACTGGTGCCCGGTTCCAACTGTAACCGTTAGCTGATCTGACCCCAACGGTTGAGTTGTCTCACCTGAAAAACTGATCAATGGCTCGTGATTTCTATAGAGCTTATCTTTTCCTCTTTTAAACCCCTTATAGCAACTGCTGAACATGACGCTAACAGCGGCTCTCGTGTCTATTAGAACCCTCCGAGTTCGCCAATGGTCAATCAGAAGAGTAATAATGAAATGATCATTATGATGCATTTTCAGCGTGTCTTCAGACTGAGAAAATGACACGGTATCCCTGACGAAGCTGCATTATCTCTAACTCCGGGCCTCTTGGGCAAAGTCTTTTGGCCCGATGACCTGACACTCCTTGGGTGCCACCCCCGTGAATTGTCATTATTTCTCCATATACTTCAATCAGGTTGACACCTGTAGCAGGTGACTTATACTGCTGTAGCTTGCCGTTCTGAATCATATATTCAATGCTGTTTCGAAGGGAAAAGCACCGGTCGGTAGTGTGACCGGACTCGTTGTGATAGGCACAATGTTGCCCGTTGTCCGGCCCTTCCTTTTTGGGAAACTTCCTTTTTGGAGCCGGGGGAATGTCATTCCTATGGCGGTTCCAAATTTCTTCATAGGAGGTAGTCAAGTTGGTTAACACTTCATATCGGGGGATGTAAGTGGTTTTTTCCTCCCAGGCTGGATGTCTTGGGTATGGAGCCTCTCTTGGTTTCTCCCTTGGTCTGTTTGAACTTTTGCCGTAGTATCCCTGGCCACTCTTATTCTGCCCTTCCTTTTTCCAAGCATCAGTCCGCTGGCTTGTGAACCCGGTATTCGTCCGGCGTTCCCCGAAGGTGTCATACTCTGCTTGAGCTTGCCGGGTGACTTCGTTAATCAAATCGTCGTAGCACCTGAACCGCTGCTTTCTGAGATCAACCACAAAGCGGGTTGGCTTGAGCGCCTGCAAGAACGCCTCTGATGCCACTGACTCATCCAAGTGCCCACATTTGGAAGTCGTGGATAGCCAACGGGTTACAAAGACTTTCAAGCTCTCATCATCCCTTTGCTGGACTTTGAATAATGAAGTGGTGCTTCGGTTGGCACTAGACAGCAGAATAAACCGGGAAAGGAACTTCTGTGTCAGCTGACCATAGGTTTCTATTGACAAAGCCGGTAACTTGAGGAACCAACTCAATGCCTCCTCACTGAGTGTTTCTTGGAAAGCATGGCATGCTTGGGCATCCGTGAACCGGGTTGAATCCAACTGAGACTGGAACAACTCTAGGTGTGCATATGGGCAGCCCGTTCCGGCATATTTCTTGATCTTAAATGGCTTTGCTTCCGGTGGCTTTTTATCTGCTTGAACCCGGGTGGAGAATGGGCTTGCACGGGTAATAAAGGGTTGGTATTGCAGTGGTCCTGTTCCCGAGTTAAGACGCTGCTCAAGTTGAGTCACAGTTTGCGTCAACTGTAAGAGAAGCCGGGTCTGGGCATCGGCTGGGGGAAGTGGTTGATTTAGCACCGGCTCTGGAGGTGGGGGAGGTCCTGAAAGATTGTGATTAAACAAAGGATTGGAGAGATGGATAATTTGTGGATTTGGGTTAGGGTGGCAATGGGTGGGAGAATAGCGGGTGGGATGTATGCACTGTCAAAAGTTCGCGGGTTTCCATAACCCGGAGGATTCCTTTCTGGGGTAATGACATCAGCGAGTCTGGCTGACGTCCCAATGGCATTCGCCCTTTGAGTTAGGGTTGCCTGAAGAAGCCCATGCTCGGCCTGGATAGTCGCTAATTGCTCCCTTACCGTCATTAACTCGGCATGTTCTCGAGTAGATTGCTCCTTCTGAGCGAGAAAATCCTTTTTCAAGAGCTCAAATGCTGCTGCCAAATCTGTTTGGCCAAACTGGGTCTCGGAGGCCCCCGGGTTATCATCCCCTGAGAAATTAAGCCTCCTAGTTGGATCTTGTTCTCCTGCCATTTCCACCGTCCTTAAAAATATTAAGCGGGAGGTCTTGAGTTCAACTCTCAACGAGAGCACCAATTGTTTCCGGGTAAACTCGCGGTCCCTTTAGCGGGTTGCACGGTTCCAGAAATAGCGAACTCCCTCGTACTCCGAGTTTTCCTGTGTAAAGAACAAACACGTCAAAGAGGCGTCCCCGGGTTTACCGAGGGAAGCCACTCCGATGCTTAAGTCAGACACTGTCAGCTAAGCAGAAAACTCAAGAATAGTTAAGAAGTTGCGCGCCGCCTTACCGGGAGGCCCACGCTGGTATTTATGGTAGCATTAAAGGCAACCTGCCTTGTCCTTTTCCAATGTGGGAACAATCTTCCTTGCTTTTCCTTAACTTTACGATGAACTGGGCCCTGACAAAGGACCCAGAGTGGCTTCTCATATCTGATTGGGCTTTCACCCTGTAAACAACACTTCAAGCACAATAAACAATGCATATTTAATAATTGACCAGACATTTGGAGGTTCTTTCTTGAGTTGTAACCCGGTAAAGGTGAAATATTAGGTTCCACCTATAAACAGTTACTAATTAACTCGCTGTTTCTTGTTGAACCATAGCCTGGTTAACTTGATGATCTTCTGTTTCTCTCCATCTAATAGTACTAGCAATACTGAACATGAGATATGTGGACAGTGCTACATGATACACCATTAGAAGCAAGATTTCGTCAAGCGTCGAACCGTTAAAGAGATAGGGTAGAATCCTCAAGCAACACACAAGCGCAAGCCTTAAATACAAGAGTTTCTACTCTAATTTTCCTATTGATAACTTGAATGAAAATACAATTTAGCAAATGTAGAAATAAACCTATTCATACTAGAACTAGGAACTAATTCCTGACTATCCTTTATTCTGAGTAAAACTTATATCCTAGTAAAACATAGAAAGTAAAATAAGCTCAATGCTTGAAGGAAATATGCAGCAACAAAGCTACTGCTTTGCAAACTCAAAGCTGCTGCTTTGACTTTGTTTCTTTTTTCTTCTAGCAAGCTGTGTCTCAATTCTCAAATGCTTGTGCAAGCTGTTCTATGTCAATTCTGAATGTTGTAGGAACTTGTTTTGAATTACTGGTCCACGATTATGGATTTTACGATAAATATCTGCAAAGGTTGAGGAACGTGGCTTCTTGGTTCTTAGTAAACTGGTTATCTTCTCTAGCGTGAAAACTTCACTACAATTTCTTTTAGTGGTACAAAAGAAAAAATCCTAGAGAGAAAGCCTTGAGAGCGTTTTAATTGTGCAAAAGAGGTGTACGTTACAGCACGCCAAAGGGGTTGGAGCAGAATGAGGCTGAGGTCTAATGTCCAAATGAGCAAATGGACCAATGACTGGAAGATAGCTTCAACTAAACCTCAGCCAGTCGTTGAGTGATAGGCTATCATCCATAACCTCATCGTCTACCAAAGACAAAAAAAATTGGAGTAATAATCCCACCCAACTCTTGCACATCTCTTAGATCGTTTAATCATCTGAGTCACTCCCACCCAAGTTGCTCTATAGACCTTGCAATTATTTCTGTGAAAAACAAAGCTTTCGACCGGTCTGCCTCCAACTCCAAGCAAGCATGGCTTCGGCTAATATTCTTTCTATGGCAAAACCATCTCCTCAGGTTCATGCAGCTTCTTATTGAACTTGGCATGTACTCATAGTATGAATGCCTTGTATTTCTCTATAGTTAACGAAAATACTATATTTTTAATTTCCAGGAAAATGGGAAGGGGTTTGTAGAGTTCTCAAGTACTCTGCGACACACATCAGCTAATTGCCTTCAGTTTGGAAGGAAGAACTCCGACGATTCTGTCTCGGTTGTTGCCTTCCATAGTTCCTCTGCTGTGAGTAGTACACTTCAACTCCAGTAATCCTTTTTCTGCAAATCAGCTGCCAATACTCAATACTGTAGTTCTTAAAACTATGGAGATGATGATTAAGAAGTTTAAACTTCTCACTACGTTCTGAAATTGTCCACATTTCATTTTTATGAAACTTACAATCTCTAAAGAGAACTTAGGTAATGTTTCCTCATATTTTGTTTTTCATCTACATTAGCAGCATATGGTAAGTAAACCGGTAGCATTTAAGAGAACTATTGCCTGCTCTGCTCTGCCAGAATCGTCTACTTCATCTACTTCCACTGGTAAGTTGCTCCGTTTTCATAATGCATCGCAGGGAGGTCATTGTCTTCTGATTTTATCTGACAAGTTAGACAGCAGCATCGGTAAATCGTGATTCTTCTTGCCCCTTTTACGTGTTAGTTGCTGCCGAAACGAAAGAAGTGAAAGCAGCTCCTGCCAAGCCTAAAGCTCCGGCAAAAGCTCCAGTCAAGCAGTTACCACAAATGATGGAAGAGGATATAATCCCATCGCTGAAAGAAATACTCGAAACTCCTCAAAACCAGCTCTCTGATATTGAGCTATTTTTTGAAGACAACAAGGTTGGTCTTCTGATCTTCATTTTAGCATTCATGATAATGCCGTCGAGTTGATCATTCATGATAACACTGTCTGATGGTCCGGTTGATAGCTTGAAGGTTCGTTTTTGAAGAAAGGTAATTCATATTCATTTTGGGCATTCTTTCCCAACGGAGCCCTCACAGGTACAATTTGTGATCTTCAGAAATAATGTTCAGGACAAAATCAGACTGACATAAAACACTGCTGCTGATACTTCCATGGTTGGCACAATCTGCAGGTCCAAAAGGCTTTTCTTTATCTTCCTACGGCTTAGGGGCAAGCACTGTGGAACCTTTTCTCGTTGACGAGAAGAAGATCACGGCAAGACACGTTATCTTTTGGGTTGAAAAGCGTTTGGCAGCTCAAGGAATCATTCCTGTGTGGAAAGACTAAACCAAACTCGTACAAGTTCACCAGACTCGGTACCAATATTGTAAATTTACCGACGTTCATTTTTTGTCTATTGACTAGTATCAAATATTGTTGATTGAGGAACACTTTGGCAAGTCTGCTGCCCCAACTCTCCTATACAAAGCAAAGACACTTCTCTCAATTTTCTAATTGACTTTTTGGAGTCTGCGTAAATTATTACATCATTTAAAAAAAGCAACTAATAATCTACCCTGCTCAAACAAAAAAACAAAAACAAAAACTAATAATCTACATCCTTTAACCAAAAAGCCTAATGCGCACAGATCATCTTCCGAAATGAAAAGAAAGTTGTAGAATGGAACCTTTATTAAAGAAGAAACTTTCTTTTTTTATTGAAGAGCTCAATCAAAAAAACTTTTATAAAAGAAATAATGATATCAGTCACAATACTAAGCGGGAAAACGAAACTGTAATTTAGCCAGTGCTACCGGATAAATCTCCTGAAATTGCACTTCCGTATGAAGCCGATCCTGTTTGAGAAGCAGTGTGGCTACCCGAAGCAGAACGGCTAGCCCTCTGGATCTGCCGTATCCTGAAAGCATCAGTTGGGAGTGGTTGGCTCTGAACTGTAGTTTCATCTTCGTCTTTCCCTGTCAATAATAAGATATGATTTTTATAAGCTTCTCAATATTTCCTCTTATAAGAGCCAGGAACTCTACATTAACAGAAGACACTGAGACAACTTGATTTTCACTTTATCAAAAAAGGTACTCAAATTAACAATTTCATTGACAGCGTTGTATTTGTCAAGGCAACCATCCTCAAAATAATCCACAGCTATGATATTCCAATTTCAATACCGTAATTAAATCTATGCAATCAGGACAGTAACAAAGTGAATAATCCAACAGACACTAACTGGGAGATTAGCTTGAACTTCACTGAGTACTAACAACTGTTTGGTGTGTTGCACATTTATGGGATGATAAAAAAGAAAAGGAAAATGCCAAACACTCACCACTAGCACCTTGCATTATATTTAAACTAGTATATAATATGATAAAAAAACACGTACTATCTATATTTTTCCGTTTTCCCCTGGTTGGCTTGAAAGATGAGCCACTTGTGATGGGATGAGACTTGCTTGAAATGGAAAGGTCACTCGAAAAAGGAGCAGGTACTGATGGAAATTTTACAGGGGCAGTCCCTGACTTTACAGGCTGTGGTGCTGGCATGTCACTTTGCAAACAAATCGATAGCACAATATCCACATCTGGGGTTGGGCCTGAAAATTTCAAATTGCATGTATTCCAATCAACAACGGCATAAATGATCAAATGGGTTGATATAGCTATAAAACTTGATCACCAATGACAACACCTAGCAGATTTCATATGAGAATGATTAAATGTACTGTCCATGAAATTGAAATATTAAGAAAACAAGTATTCAATGTAGAAGCAAATCTGTCCTAGATAATAGGTTTTTACTCTAACAAAATTTGGTAGAACTACTTCTAAATTGTCCAAATGACTACTTAAAATACTAAAAATCAACTAGCCAACAAACATCTGTGGCTGCTACAGCAAGATGAATACAGCTTGAAAACCAATTAGGACACTATATCACATTATCACAATCACAATGCCATCCAAGGAATTGAGGAAACTAAATGCTCCTTAGAAACGGGGAAGCAAACCCCCCATAAAGAGTCAAAAATGTAGATACTTAACTAGCTCTCCCTTCACATCATCAATATCATCCTATTTCTCTTCACACAATACTCAATGATTTCCATCAAAGCGCATCACCTTGTCACCAACTCACTTTTTGCACCCATAACAACTACATCACTCACAATATAACTCCCCATGCAACATTAACTAAAGATGGCTTTCTAAACGAACTATGCTACCACAGAATCATGCATACTAGAAAAAGTTTCTCTATGTTATGAAGATAAACTTGCATTTGTATGCAGAAACTCTTGTTTGTTTAACTGAATGAACAATTTTGAAGTCTACCTTCAATGATTGGTAAATTTGCTAAAAAGGCTACCAAAGCCGGTGGTGTCACTTTTAATATTTAATCAAAGGTACTCGTTGTTTGGCCACCTACTGCTGCAACAACGGGATTTGACAAGGTGCTAGAAGCAGAGAGAACTCCAGTTATCCCTAAAGGAATATATAGAAAATAGCAAAGACAGGAGGATCAGCCACTGAGCATGAAAACCAAACTATACATCATGTCAATCAACCAACAGTGAAAATAAACGTAAGCACAAATTTATGAACTTTTTAAAGAAAATGAAGAGAAATTACTATAAACTTATTCACAATACATACGCAATAAACAAGCATTTAGTCATTCCCCTTACCACCAAGATAACAAAAAATATATCAATAGATTCAAAACTGCAAGAGCAAACATAATGACTAGATATTTTAATGTGGTCAAAAACTGTCAGGATAGTCATTCCTCTCAACAGCTGACAGATGAACTTGAATAGTGCTAAAACACATCTAAAACCCATGCTTATTATCTATTCAAAATCTACTACCCATGAAATGAGAGTACTGTGTGAAATGAAGTGAAATTGAGAACTACAAAAGGCCCAACAACCCTCAGACATTGAAAATAATGAACATTGACCCAGTACACACAGCTGCATAATTCCAACTAGTTATGGATATTGTTTGTCCAGATATGCAATAGCTGATTACTAAAAACTTCATTTTAACATAAATTTGTATTGATAGAAGTGCACAATAAGACTGACACGATATTCCTCTATACATACCAAATAAGGAAGAACTTTACAAATTAAACATCCCAGTTATGTGATCATTCCCACCCAAATATTTTTTTTCTTTTTAAAAATGAAAGAATTTCATTCAATAAGTTAATGAGAGAAAAAAACTAGAATGCCATATAGCACAATAAAGCAAATATAGAATGCCATATAGCACAATAAAGCAAATATAGCTAAATCAGGGTGTGAGTTCACATAAAATAATGAGTCCCACTTTTGATTTATCACAATGATTGAAGTTTTTTTGTCAAAAGAAACAACTGTTCAATAATAACATTGACACTTTTTGTGGAAATGGTACCCACTAAATACATGCAGCCCGGGTCAAATCTTTCTCCCAACCATTATTCTGTTTTGTATGAAGGTTACTTTACTTTGTTATTATCCATACCAAAAATCTAATCAGGGCCTCAATAATTATATGCAGCCAGGAAATTCTTCCACCCAACCACCAATCAGGCTTTCAGTATTCAGTTTACTGTGAGTTATTTTAAAGCCTTATTATCCATAGCAAAGATCTACACATGCTTACTACAAAAAAAACTAAAAAGAAATAACTAAGCAGACAAAATGGAATCTCTACCAGGTTTTTGCCTTGGATCATAAATAACCATTTGGTTAGTATCTGGATAAACAACTTTTGCAGACACTGATGAATTGCCCATCAGGCCAGTATAACCCTTATCTGCACAGAAAGACCATAAATTGTTAAGCAGTGAGTTAATAATTAAGCAATACCAAACAATTTTCTTTGGCCAAGACATCAGTTAATAAACGCAATAACGCTACCTGCAAGTTCAGATCCACTTAGCATAGTTGACTTCTCTGCTTTCTTATTAATATTTTTAGCAAGCCACTGACAAAGACGAAGCAGAGTGACATAAGTATACACAAACACATTAAACTGAACTTTTAAGAGTCTTTGAAGCTTCAGAATAACTACAGGTTTTAGATAGGGTTGACAATTTGTAGTAACTACAGGTTTCACGTTAATTATTGGTTAAATCTAACTCAACTTCCTTAACATTGATGTCTCAAAACTAAACCCAAGGAATTTAGACATGCGTTCCGTTTGGTTGGCCCAGTTTCCTTATTAACTATAAATTTCAAAACTTGTTTTCCTTAGTAGAAGAAACATAAAATGCATAGTATAAATTCAATGGGTGTTAAAGAAACAATCTGAATTACTCAAGACATCCTCCTGTGTGCCAGCACGACAGATTTATACACTATACTTTGTGTTGAAGACGAGCAAAACTTTTACTAGGAAAATGCAGATTCCAATTCAAAAATGATATTATTTTTTTTCATTTCCCTCAACCCCGAACATAAAATACTTGAATACATGTGTACCAACATCAAATAGGGTGATGGTATTCATACTCATTTTTCTCTTTAGATTACTATTCACACTCATTTTTTGTGACTTAATGGTGATGATAAAAGGAAGTAGTCTATGTCAAAGAGAAAGGGTAGGGTGAGTAACCTCCCTATCAAACATCAAGAGACTTCATCTTAAACATGAACCACCAAAACCCCAATAACCTCCAAGTAGATCAAGTTGTTAAATTAAATTTGGTACGCGAGTATGGTTAAGAGTTTGTCACATAATTAATACAAATGTAAAGCAGACACATAAACATATAATTGAGTGCAACCATAATTTCACTAAAGATACCTCCTGTCGCGCTAAATGGTCCAAATCCTTCGTGGAGCAGGGCCAAAGATCCATGAAACTATAACGAGATACAACATCTTGTAAGGAACTTTTCAAAGATGAAGGTTCCTCTTCATCAGTTATAGAAAGTGCTTCTTTTTTTCTTTGCTCAACCTATACAAATTAGAAATCCAGCAAATCAATGCTTCTAGTAGAAGGCGATGCACAAAGTACATATAAATAATCCAACAGCACCTTTTCTAAAAGATCAATGTACCTTAACATGAAAATATATAATATAATGCAGTTTAGGATAAAGTAAACCATTGTTGCAAATTAAGAATTGGCGTTCACTAAGTTATGTTCTGGGCTACTACAACAGTGGAAACTTGTCATTAAATAATAAAAAAAAAGTTTAAGGACTTACAAGATCCCACCATATATATGGTATAATGTTATATACGGATTAGGTATCCCATACATCCACTCACAAAAATTCAAAAAACGAGAATGTGCTAAGTTCAAATATTTATTTTCATACTATAAGTGGTCGAGCATTGTTATTGTTATCTTATATTCACTTCAGATGGTATAATAGATAAAAAATTAAAAAGTAAGAACTCTGACTTCACAGATCATGTATAAATGAATACCTACATTGTTTAACAACCAAAGGGCTGTAACAAAAGAGCATGTAACAAATTTTTGAGGTGATCGGTGCAAGTGAAATGCTAACTGCTTTTACCAGTTAGACAAGCCTCAGATAACATATATATATATATATATATATATATATATATATATATATATATAAATTAAAAAGTAAGAACTCTGACTTCACAGATCATGTATAAATGAATACCTACTTTGTTTAACAACCGAAGGGCTGTAACAAAAGAGTATATATATATATATATATATATATATATATATATATATATAATACCTACTTTGTTTAACAACCGAAGGGCTGTAACAAATTTTTGAGGTACTCGGTGCATGTGAAATGCTCACTGCTTTTACCAGTTAGACTAGCCTCAGATAACATATATATATAGACAAAAAATCATCAATGATCACTAACTTTTGACATATTTGACACTTTACTCACTGACATTTCGAAAAACCAACTTTACTCAGTCACTTTATCACCTAACTCACTCCGTTTATTTAAACTGTTAGAAATTGTCACATGACCTATCACGTGCAGTTATTAGAGGGGTATAACTATCCAACTTAGCCCTTGCTCAATATTCTACATAATTCCCTCCAAAATGAGTCCAATTTTGCCTCCAAAACGAGTGAAATTTTCCTAATTAATTAAGTTTTCCCACCATATGTGTTATTGGCATGAAGTTATAATCTATATATGACAATAAAAGATTTCCAGCATCTATACCCCTCTAATAACTACATGTGATAGGTCATGTGACAATTTCTATTTGTTTAAATAAACAGAGTGAGTTACGTGACAGACAGTGTATAAAGTGAGTGAGTAAAATTGGTTTTTCGAAATGTCAGTGAGTAAAGTGTCAAATATGTCAAAAGTCAGTGGCCATTGGTGATTTTTGCCATATTTATAGAGGGAGGATGCGAGGCGGACGTCCGCACTTCTCCTTAAACTGTGGACAACCCTGTTTTTTGCTCCGATCAAGCGACGGCTCTCCCCCACCCGAGAGGGCACCAGCGACGTCCCAAACAGCATCTCCGGCATCTCTGACGTCCCAGCAGCAACCTCTAACCAAAACTTCATACAAGGTCTGTCGCGCCGGCAAACTGGAATTTGACGGACTAGCCGGGAAGAAAAGGTGATCGGGGATGCTCGAGGACACCTCTGCTGTCCTCTTGTGTGGAGGAGATCCGTCGCCGACGCTTGATCGGAGCAACAACAGGGACGTCTGTAGTGCAGACGTCAACCTCTCTCTCTCTATGTATATATATATAGTCCGTTTCAAATACGGACGTCCGTATTTTTTAAAAACTACTGATTTTCACATTTTGATTCACTTATCGATCATAATTTCTCATCTTAACCGTTCAAAATGTAGATATATTAGTAGATCATATCTACAAATTTTCAGCAAATTTGGTAATCATTAAGACATCGAAAATGAATCAAACCTATGAACGTAATAAAACTGTTCAAGTAAAATCGTTTTTTTTTTCCATTCTTTTCCATTCTAAATCACCTATTTGAATACCATAACGGTCTCCAAATTAACTGAAAATTTGTAGAGATGATCTACTCACACATACCTACAATTTGAACGGTTAAGATGAGAAAATACGATCCAAAAGTGGATCAAATTGCAAAAGTCCGCATTTTTTTAAAAAAATAAAATAAAACTTCCGCACCTAATCAAGGCTATATATATATATAGTTTTTCTTAGGTAAGGATGTCCTTACCTTGAGTATGGTAAGGATTTCTTGAATTGGCAAACTTTTAGATCATCTCTTCAAATTTTCAGCTCATTTGGTGATCGTTAGGACATTCAAAACTGTGATTTACAAGAACACGAACGGTTCTGGTTGAACAGATTCGGTTCGTTCATTGTATTTGTACGTTTTCATGACCTTAACGATTACCAAATCAGCTAAAATTTTGCAGAGATGATTTATACATATATATCCAGATTATGAACGGTTAAGATGAGAAAATTTGATCGAAAAGTTGGTCAAATTAAGGAAATCAGCACCAAATTTATGGCAAGGACATCCTTAGCCAAGAAACCCTATATAGAGAGTCATGATCAGGAGTGGAGGTCCATTCCTTAGCTAAGGAACGGATTTCATTATTTGACCCACTTCTCGATCATATTTTCTCATCTTAACCGTTCAGATTTTAGGTATATATGTGTAAATCATCTCTACAAATTTTCAGCCAAATTAATAATCGGTAAGGCATTCAAATCGATGAAATTGTCTGAACTGTTCATTCATGAACTCTAGCTGTAAATCACAGCTTTAAACGCCTTAACGATTATCAATTTGGCTGAAAAATTTGTAGAGATGATCTACACATATATACCTAAAATCCGAACCGTTAAGATGAGAAAATATGATCGAGAAGTAGGTCAAATAATGAAATTTGTTCCTTAGCTAAGGAACAGACCTCCGCTATATAAACGGACTATATATATATTATAACAAAAGTGCATGTAACAAATTTTTGAGGTATTCAGTGCATGTGAAATGCTCATTGCTTTCACCAGTTAGACAAACCTCACGTAACAAATATATAGAGGACCCTTCGGGATCCCTTATTTTGACATGTATGAGGTATTGACAAATACACCAACTTTTTAATCTCAAATTCACATCTCCACCGTTCACTATGTAGCTCTATATCGATAGGTCACATCTACAAAATGGTGATCATTAAGGTACTCAAAACTGTATTTTGCTTGAATTGTTCAGGTTCAGCAGATTCGATCCGTTCATTGATTTAAGCTAGTTCAAAGCCTTAAAGATCACCAATATGGATGAAAATTTGCAAAAACGATCTACTCAATAGAACTACATATTGAACGGTGGAGATGTTGAAATGTAACCGAAGTGTGTGTATATATATATATAATATATATATACACACTTCGGTTACATTTCAACATCTCCACCGTTCAATATGTAGTTATATAACGTCGGCAACGACTACTCTTCTTCCTGACAACAGTCTCCCAGGACCACTTCCTTCATTCCAGGATTCATCGGCGACGAGTTTTCCGGCCGGAATGAAGCTCTGGACATAAAACACCACGTTGGATGGAAAACTCGTCGCCGGTGAGTGCTGGGAGGGAAACGGTCATGGGAGGCGTTGCTGTCGTCCGGGAAGAAGAAAAGTCGTCATCGAGGAGAATAGACGACGTCCACAGTTTAAGCCGGAGTGAGGAAGTCCGCCTCTGATCCGGTCGCTGTGCTGTTGTCCGGGAATGAGAGAAGTCGTCGTCGGTGTGAAACGACGGAGAACGGCCGACGTCCGCACTTTGAGCCGGAGTTCCGCTCTCGAACGGCTTCATATATATATAGGACCCTTCCACTAAGGGATCTCTATTTTTAGTTTATTTATAAGGATAGGCATTCGACAAAATTTCGATCACATTTTTCAATCTTAACAGTTCAATTCTTAGGTCCTAATATATAGATCACCTCTGCAAAATTTCATCCAAATCGGTGATCGTTAAAATGTTCAAAACTGCAAATTCAAATGATAGACATTAACGGTTCATGTTTGGCAGATTTGATCTGTCAAATGATTTCAGTTATTTTATAGCCTTAACGATCAACAAATTTGATGAAATTTTGCAGAAATGATCTATATATATATATATGCATCTACATATTGAACGGTGGAGATGTTATGTGATCGAAAAGTTTTTCGAATGCCAAAAATAGGGATCCCTCAATAGAAGGCCCTATATATATAGCGGAATTGCTTTCCAGATTGCAAAGTACTTCTGAAAGAAATTTAAGACAGATGGATATTATCAAAGAAACCTAAAAAAGGTTAGCATTTATTTATTACCTTCAACATGCTAGCCAAATCTCCATAAGTATGCTCAAATTTGGTGAATTGCTTCCATACCTGCGAAGGAAGATCCTTTCAGAAGGCAAAATCAAAAAGAAAGTTGAACACATTGATGATATAAGTGGAGAATGTAACGTAATAAATATTATGTAAGACACCACGTTTTGAGGTATGTAAATGTTAAGCATCAAAGTAATGAGGACCAAAAGAGTCTATTGTATGACTCTCTAGAACAAATGAAGCCCTGAAGCTCCAAACTCTCGTATCTTTTTTATTTCTTGTCCATTTCTAGACAACTAAAAGGAGTTCATGAAAGAATGCCAAGGGTTTCCCACGTAAACATAAAGTGTATAGGGAAAAGAATGTAAACAGAAAATGAAAAAAAAATGAGATGGAGAAAAGAATAGAGATTCTGCTTGGACCACTCTTTTATTTTAAGAAAGTCTACTAAAAAGAAAAACAATACAAAAAGTGGACATGTCCACAAAACATGGATGCAGGAAAACTCAACAGAACAGCAGCATAATCCAAAAACACCTCACACAAACTCCCAAAATAGAAACGAAGTATCCATAAACTGCTTCTAAAATACAATCTTTAAGAAAACTAAGAACCCAAACCCCAGAGAACAGCCAAACTGTTATTCGCTCCCAAAAAACTTCAACCCTACCCCTACATAGACTTAAAAAAATATCATCTATTTTTTCTCCACCCACAACACCCAGAAAAGACAGTACTTTAGCTTTCTTCCCCTTCCCAAAACTATAACGGTTATGAACAAACAGAGCAGAAATATGAGCTGAAGGGAGTAAAACAATAATCTAAACAGCATATCATCAAGTCATGAACTTCATCAGCACCAACATTCAACATGTCTACAATTGTTGGGTTTCCAGCCCATGTGTTTTTCCTAAGATATTTTGTCTTAGAGTATGGTGTTCCAACAAGGAAAGGATATCCTTATTGATGATTGTATACCTGGAATCTTGTTGATTACAGAGAAGGAAGGAGGCATTATTGCCTACCACTAATAAGATTGGATTTTCCTATTTGGTGAAGAGATCTGATATCCTTATGGCTATATAAGGAGAGGTTCAGCTCTAGGGTTTGTATCACAGAGAAAAAGAGAAAAGTGTGTTCCATTCTCGGCAAAAGGGTGAGAGAGGGCAGAGAGGAGAGAGATAGGAAGAGAAGAGAGAGTCCTTGTTTTCTTGTACTTCCTTGTGTACCCTTTATTAATATAGTGGAGAGTATTTTCTGCCGGTGGACGTAAGCAAACGTTTTGCTGAACCACCTTAAATTCTGTGTTCTTTGTGTCAACTCTGTGGTTGTTTCTCTTTGTTTGTTGTGTTCTTTTGGGGTTCCTTGACACACTTATCGGCCGATATCACAACAACAATATCATTTAGGCCAAATACAAGAGAAACTTGAATACAAATCCCACACACTTGAACATTTTCGGACTATATTTGATATATAGGGACATGGTAGACATTATGTCGCAACTGCACAAAAAGTCTTGTAAATATCCAATACAACAGGCAAGATGAAACGGCAATGAGTGGAGAGGTCCAGGATTTGATATAATGTGGATAATTCTGAAAAATGGGATGGTGATGTGCTCAATATGTCCTGTTGTGTGTGCCAGACTGAGTAGTATAGGGCATAGTGGAGCATATGTGAGATTGGGTTTGACAAGTTCCATGAATGTCCTGCTGATACTATGTTCAAGTTAAAGCATGCATCAAACCAAAGATTTAGAAAAGGAATGGAGAAGCTCAAAGTATTATGATGGCTTTCCTAATGTAATCGTAAGTCTATAAATAGTGTACCTCAACAGATTTCTGTGGTGGTAATGAGCTTAATGCCCTCTCAAACAGGGCCCGAATGTTTCTATCATCATTCAAACGAGTTAAGAAATCTGCATATCTGCAACATGGAAGTAAGAACGCAACAATAGATATTTCAAAAAGACAAAATGGTATCAAGCCAATAAGAATACATGAACTGCATAAATATCATCTCCCAAATTCTTTTATGATCTACTAAATATGTTTTAATGTGCAATCACAGTTCATACACTCTAAAGCTTCATTTGGAATAAAATATAAGACTACTTCAGAACAAAAACAGTGGGGCCACATCCCACAAGCATGAATAGGATTCTCTTATATCTACGAAGTACCTATCATGTTGGACAATTTTGAACCTTAGAAGGCATGCAATCACAGGAGAACATGTCAGGTTTCTACAAAATATGCCATAAATTTTATATCAACCAATGGGGGCAGACATTATTATGCTACAGAATAGAAGACATATTAGTTGAAATTGTAACAAACAAGAGCCCCTCAGTTCTTTGTAAGAAAAGGATTTGGGCAATAGTTACTCGTAGATATGTCCTAGAGGATCATCTTACAGCATTACACTTGCAATAATAAAACCAAACCAATACAGTATTCATGACGTTTAAACAAGAACATCAACTCACTCAAGAATGTATACAGGCTCGTGCATGAACTGTTTCAGTCCTGCTTCAAAAACATTGTGTGCCATCTACAGTATTGAAAGAAAAACATAATCAGTATTCCAAGCACCAACAAATACTAACAATTTCAGCACCGAGTTTTGTGCTTATCATGAAAAACCTTGGGATCCTTGTCAAGACATAAAGCCACCATTGCATAAGCAACATAAACATGATATGTGCAGTTTGGGGATTTGCGAGCATCTAAAAAGTACTTGCGAGCTGCTTCAACTCCTTCAGTTCTCCTTAAAAAGCGAATATACTGCAGTAAAATATACAAACATGAGGTTCTATCAGAATGGGACAAACTTCGATTCTAAGCTGCAGAATACATCCAAAAATGTCTATTATCAATCCAACAAATGTTTGGAAAAATCGATATTCGTTGTAATCTTTAGTTTTCAGGATGCAGTAAGTTGTTGACCAAGAAATATTTTAGTTAGTAATATAAGTATAAGGAGCTGGACCAAGAAATATTTAAGTTAGTAATTTGGAGCTGGACTATCTAGCACAAAAAGAATGATGGGATGTACTTCAAGAGAAAATCCCAAATCCCTGAGTCACACAAATTACATAAATTGATTGGAAAATTATATCAACTAAAGATCCGAAAGACCAAAAGAATTTAAGTACCTGTATATGAGCAAGGGCAGTTGTATTGACACCGTCTCCCACAAGGTTCTCATATATTTTCTTCGTAGGCTGCAAAAAGCATAACTGTTAGAAGAAAAGGCAACATATATCCTGCTCCAAAACAGCTCAACTGTGCATAAGGAGCCAAATAGTTCATGATGTTTCAGAAAAGATTGTAATCATAATACCTGGATTGCCCCACGGGATTCTTCCAGCTCTGCATGAGCATACCTAAGCATCTCGGAGTCTGTTGAGGAGAGAGAGAGAGAGAGAGAGAGAGAGAGAGAGACTTTGAGCCATGTCATAGAAAATTGGTGAATAACTCCAGACTTGTGGTGTAAGACAATCAATCAATGTAGCAACATAAAAGGAAGTGTGGCCTAACAAAACTATATAAGAATCTTAAAGGCAAAGAGACAACAAAAGATAACAATTACCAGGAAGAGCCTTCAATGCTCTCTGAAATACTTTAATTGCGGCATCTATAGACCCACTTTTTGCATGCCACATTGCATAGTCGTACCATATATCAGGATAATGGTATAGATACATTAGACACTGGCAAACAACAGATATGGTTCAGTAAAGAGCAGTATTCTGTCAAGCAAATAAACTGTGCACAGTTCTATAAACACTCCTGGTATATGTTCTATCATGATAGTCCAGATACTTTCCCAAATTAAGAGGCACCAACAAAAGAAGATCAATAAGCGGACTGGATAAATGCCAGACACCATTTGAACCCTTAAGTAATCACATTATTATAAAGACTAAATGGAAAGGCAAAGTATAACACAACACACATGACACACCTAAAGCTAAACGCAATATTGATAACAATATTGCACAGATCGTTTAATCTCAATGCTACTGCATTACTCAGAATGAGTGAAAGTTAAATCTGTGTCCCGCAAAATTATAAAAATGTAAAGTTTGCATTAGTACACGCATGCGGGAAACATATATTCTTCAACAATCGTAGACTTGAGATGACTTAAATAATCCATTCATCCAACAAAATCAGAGGCAGTCTAGATGTATCTACTCTTTTTATGATACGAGAAAAAGAAAAAAAATGTATATAAATATATTATGTGTGTGTATTCAACCACCTGCTCATATGTGAATATAATTCGCTTGTTGGATGATCCATTGTCTATCCTTTGTGGATTTCCTCTGAAATGCAATTACAAGAATTTAGGTCAGACCATGCAACAGTGTCAAATGCATGGCAAAGTAAACACAGCCTAACATGACAAAATAAATGAAGACAAATATAACAACACGATAATGAAGGCAACAATGGCATCAATAATATAGTAAATAATAATACACAAGGAAACAAATTTTGATCAGAAACATAAATTCGAAGGTGTCAAAGCTGCCAAGACCTATGCTTTACAGTTATCTACTCTAACTTTATATTTCATGGAAGCAAGAACACGAGCCTTTAATCATTCTCTTATGATCAGGACGGATTTTCAAAATACGCTTAAAGGTTAAATTTGCATGAAATTATAGACATCAGTTAACAGAAACTACCAAATTGCAAATGGAGGGGGAAGAGCCAGACTTACGTGAGTAGTCTATTATGTCTTATACAATCAAAATGCACCACAAATGGTGAATTAAGTATAGCAGTTATTCTACTTTTCAAAACTGAGCAACTTTTTCCACGCCATCCATTGCAATTCTTCCTGTGTGAGCAAAGCAAAAAATGTCAATTTTCCATGAATGATATATAAGAAACAAAGACATGTCTCATACAGTGATCCTACCCATTCACATGCAACCCATGTAAGTTAAGACTACAGATATTACAGGTAGATATAGGAACCTTCTAACATGGGTTGCAGTCATTTCAAATCAGAAACTAGGAAAATATGCAGGTACAGAAAGAACACTGGATTGCTACTTAAAATTGATTGCCAAAGAACGGAGCAGGAGAATTTATAAAACCACACTAACTGCATGCTAGTGTAAGAACCAGCCAAGAAATAAAACATCTGTGAGACAATTATTGACAGACTAGAGAAGAAAAGACAGAAAATTGCCTTGTAAGAACCAGTTGGTGGTACAGCAAGCATGTTCAAGTCTATTTCCTCAAAGTACTTCTTCCGCTCCCTATAAACGGCCCTGGCACTGTTAAATTTTGGTTGATATTCAGACAACAGTCCTTTTGCCTGCTTAATGCAATATCATTAGATTGCAATTTTGTAAAATAGTTTCTTGCAACACCCACAGGGACACAAACATAGCCCATATATGTTTTAAACTAGTTTATATTCCATTTGCGATCCCAAACTAATATGTTACCAGATGACGGCTGACAGAATTTTCAAAACTTTCATAATCCTTCCAAAGTTGTTCAATGTGATGGGTAGGAGTAACAATGGCTCTCTGGTATGCTTTCCGCACAGCAGTCATCCGTTGTGACTCTTCCTGTGTGCTTAAGGCCTGCAAGTACCATATTAAACAATATGAATAACAGAAGATCCAGACAATTATAGTTGTCTGAAATATGAAGAGATATGAGCATCATTATTATGGCCCATTGCTTTTGTCCATGAACTAATAAATCTGTGTATTAAAAATTTATTCCTGTATCAAGTTAATTTGAAATACCTTGCAGCCATGTCCATGGCAGCAAATCTAGGGCCTCTAGGCCATGGTGCCGCCATGAAGACTGACTTCTACTAAATAATTTTACTGACAGGGCAGCAAATAATTGTTTTGGGTAAACTAAACACATTATGGATAAAGATAACATTAGTCACTTCTGAATACAGTAGCCTCTCAGAGTTTTAGTTTTTTAGAAAAGAAACAAATTTTGATAAGTGTTGAGATATATATCCCACATCGGGAATATGAGACCTTGCCTGTGAGTTTATAAGGGTTTGGGCTACTCTCTCTATTGCCAATTGGTTTTGGAGTTGAACCCCAGACTACTTTATCATGGTATCAGAGCGGGTTACCCAAGTCCACGTGTGAAGCCCAAAGGCCACACGAACTCCACGACCACCCAAGTTGTTGTCCACGTGTTAGGCTTAAAGATTCACCACACGTGCGGGGGCGTGTTGAGATATATATCCCACATCGGGAATATGAGACCTTGCCTGTGGGTTTATAAGGGTTTGGGCTACTCTCTCTAATGCCAATTGGTTTTGGAGTTGAACCCCAAACTACTTTATCAATAAGGGAAAAAATACATACAAAGTGGACAAGGACTCCACAAAACAGAGATGCAACAGAAGCTAAAAAAGAAAAGCATCAAAAACACAAAAACTCATATTTCTATGGGCTAAGATTTGTGGGAGAGAGTTAAGTTTTGGGCATCTTTATGGGCTTATACGTCTAAGGAATTTAGGGATTATAGTCTTTCTTCCATTATCCTTAATTGGGAAGCAGTTGTAGTTTAATTTTTGTTTAGTGTTAGTCCTTTAAGCTGAGCTACTATGCCTGTTGTCATAGTTGCTCTCTTTTCTTTTTAAGCGGACTTCTTGTCCGCCTCCTTGTTCTCTGCTTTTTCATCAATTAAAAGCTGCTTCTTTTCAAAAAAAAACACAAAAACTCGTACAGAAATCCCCAAAAGAGAACCAAAAAGACCTCCTAAACTACTGCTGCTCTCCATTCCCTTAAGATACAAGAGATACTATTACTGCTAACCTTATAATTCTTAGTAACCTCCTAACACTTCCCAGATTTTCCCCTTAAGCAGGTCAAAACTATATAAGAACTCCCTGACCTATGCAATAGCCCTCTTCTGTTCAAACCACTGTTCGCCCCTTAAAAAGCCATAAGTAGAAGCAAACCATATGCAGGAAGAGAATAACAGACCTGCAACGACTTTAAAAAAGCAATGTACTCCATCCACACAGGGCCAGATGCTATATCTGCTCCTGGTAGCACAAGCAAAAGGATTATGCACCTTCAAATTGTGACGGATTAGGTTTCACTAGCTTATCAATGTGTTAAACAATGCATGTCCAAGCATTAAATAGTTCAGTTCATAAAAAGTAAAAGATTACGAACTTTAGAATATAAAACACTTCTAATAACTCATTTCAAAATTAATTAACATGACACGATCTTCACATTATTTTGATATATGGCAATTACTTATGCACTAGAATAAAATAATAATAATAATAATAATAATAAATATAATAATAATAATAATAATAATAATAAACAGTTCTGGGCAGAAAGCCTGATACACACATCATTTCGCCAGCAGGCCTTACCCTCCTATCTACATATGTAGGTTGAATAAGAAGTGGATATCCATGATACAGGGATCATCCCTACAAATAAACAACTAAATCGAACACTATGACTACACTATAACTTTTCTCTGGTACATCTTTATATGTATAATGAATTATATTCTTGGGGATTCTCAGACAATGTGATTCAAAACTCAAGTCTTCTCATTTGTATAGCACTTCATTCTCTTTTATCTGTATATAACTCATATTCATTCTTTTGTGTTATAGTCATGGTTCTAAAAGGCCCTGCCTAGCACCGCCTAGTCCAAGCCTAGGCTCTAGGCTGCAACAAGCCACCTTGCTTTTCTTCAAGGCTTTTGTGTCAGGCTGCGGGCAATTAGGCGGCCGCCTAACCCGCTTAATCGCCGCCTAGCCCGCCTAGACGCCGCCTAGCCCGCCTAGACGCCGCCTAGGGTTTATATCTCTCCGGCTAATTTTATCTACATTTGGTGGTGGGGCTGTTACATTGTGGGGAGCATGAGAGTATAAGAGTAAATGATGTTTTTAGAATTAGAAGTCTATGTGTTTATTATTGTTGTTGCTCACTTGTACATGAAGTTATGCTAAATTTTGGCTATAATGTATTTTATAAATATATCTAACAAGATTTATGTTGAATAATTTATCCATATTTGTCTGTTTTCGAATATTGTAGTACATAAAATATATATTTTTAATTAATAAATATGAAAAAAGTAAATCGTTTAATCTCCGCTTAGTCCCCGCCTAGGCTGTCCAGGCGCTAGGCTATGGGTCGCCGCCCGCCTATCGCCTAGCGCCTTTTAGACAATTGGTTATAGTAGCCTTGTTTTGAATTAGTTTAAGTAGCTTTAAGGCTTACATTCAACGAGGTAACTACCTCAAAATCGTGAAGAGAAAGCCAGAAACCAAGGCCTTGACAGGGGACTTTTGGTGCGATTCTGTCATTCAAACAGCAATGCATGCCATCTGAATGGGAGGGGATCCAGCTTAACAACATCTCGCTTACAAATGTGGTTTGAATTACCCTTATCCTTTGAACATGTCTTACTTCACGTTATGTAGTTTCCCAAAGAATAAAAAAAACAAATTCAATTAGAACAACTTCATAACTTATGCCTCTACCTACACACTGTTAAGCTCTAACAACTGTTATAATTTACAACTAAATGGTGGCAAAAAGAAGAAATATTAGCAAGCATCTCAAAAGGCTCGAAGGCTTGAGTGGATAGACATACCAACATAACTAAGCATAAAATCAAAAGCTTTTCTTGTCTCTTCTTGACCCTCTACACCCCTCTTTTCATTGACCTTTCTGATGAAACGAATGTAGCATCGCCTGCAAATCCAATGTGATCAACACAGTTAAGCACTTTTCAAACTCAAAAATAAAAGACAAGTTTGTACAAAGAAAAAGAACACAGAAAGCTCAGTAATCGTATGAAGCAATGAAGTTTTAGTGGAATATGGTGGTTTTTCCATTGACATGCTAATATTAAGACAGTCTGTTCTTGATCCTTCATTATGATTAATCGAATGAAGCAATGAAGTTTTGGTGGAATATGGTGGTCGATCAATTATGAACATGATTACTGTTCTTTTCAATTGCTGACTAATGAATAGTATTGTTCCATATAAGATAATGAAAAGAAAAAAGTATATTTTGCTTATGATCAGATAAAAGCTATATTGCTTAGGAGGGGTAATTCATTGTTGTTCTTCTTGTTGAAGCTTGTCATCTCTTGTAGCTTTGTAGAAGGGAACCCTTTTATAAAAACATAGATGGCCCACATACCAAAAAAAAGTTAACATCCATGAAAATTATAATTACAGCACAAACTACAGTTATTTGGTTTAAAATATGGAAATATTGAATCAAACTTCATGAAATGTTCAACCAGACATAATGCACGAATTAAACATGCAAATGTCATGAAAAAGTGTATCCACCATAAATGTACCACATGACCTACACACATGTATAATTCTAAACATCAGAAGTACTATAAAGAACTCTTATGGATTCAAATGCACTGGACATGATTCTATCTTGGTGTAAGGAATGAAATTTGAGCAAGTCAAATTGGTGATTATGCACTTATTTTCTGCCTTAGAAATTCTACACTCAGAAAGAAAACCATTTGCTCTATAGACTATCACCATTCATTTAGATGAGAGAGCACCTTGCTGACTTACAACCATGGAAGTTCACAGCCAAATCAATTTGTAGTTTGGGTCATATTTGGACTACGGAATTCTTCTGAGCAGGAAGGTCTGAGCTTAACAATATGCTGAGTCACAACACTGAAAATATATTCCTGAGCTTTAAGTGATTTTCTTGTTTGTTCATAAAGTCAACTCGAAATCAAGATGGTCAATTCAGCCTTTCAGGATTAAGATAGTCACTAATTCAGCCTTTCAGGATTAAGATAGTTAATGATTAAGTAATTTGTGCCACCATTGTCATAACTAGACAACAGTGAAACTATTTTATCCAAGTCCCTACACCTTGAAGAGAACTAAAACCATATGACATTACAGAATGTACTTGCAACGAAACAAAAACAAAACCAAGAAAAGATTTTGCATTACATCATTAACTGATTAGATTATACCGACTCCACTATAAAAGCAATGTAAGATTTTGCTAAAAGATTTTGGCTGTAGAGCAGAATATACCAAAGTGGAACTTGAAGACAAATCAACAAACACCGGCTAAATATCTGTTTTGTAGCATCATCATTATTAACAGCAATCTGTGCCTCCACATATTGCTTCCAATATTTTGCCTGGAGAGAAGGAAATAACTAATCAACTTAACATAAACAGGATTCATCCAAACATGGAAAAGCTGGCACACTATGTGCATCTGTGTCCAGTACTCCTTTAAACGTGAAAGATGAGTCTTACTGTTTCACAAAAATTAGTAGAAGTTAAAAGCGGCCGCAGCTTACTTAGATTTCTGTACACCCATCTTATTTAGTAAAGATAAGTGTTTTACAGTGATCCCCAACCCCCCCCCCCTCTCTCCTTTAAACACTTAAATTTTTAAGTAGAAATTTCTGTACACCTATCTTACTTAGTAAAGATAAGCGTTTTACAGTGATCCCCCACCCACCCACCCCCCCCCCCCTCTCTCTCCTTTAAACACTTAAAGTTTTAAGTAGAAACTGCAGCTCTCCAATATCAATACAGATACTAGCAAATAATACCTAAATTCTTTGATAACCAATACTCCCATGTACACAATAATAACTAATCGCATTGAAAGCTCTCCCGCAGCCACCATGAAGTCCAACCTCAAAGAACAACAGCAGAAATTCTAAGGCTAAGGGATAAATTTGTTTCTCTATACCCAGAAATCCCCCAAAATCCACTTTTCTCAGACCCGGGCTCAAAACTGGGGCTCCTGCCTTAACTCTACAATCTTTAGAAGGCAGCAAAATCTAGAAATAGCAAGTATCATTGAGGGGATTCAAACCCCAGACCACATCATACCAAACCAGGGGCCTGACCAGTTATACTAACCCCATGTTGGTAAGGCTGAGGAATACATTAATAATAAGGAACCAGACTTTCAATCTAACACCAAGGATGATAGATAATAATGCAACACCCCAATTGCAGACCTAAACCTAACTTGTTACCAAAGCTCATTCACACACACATCCCCTAAATGGTATTAACTATCTTCCCAATACGCTCAACCGTACTCACCAATGAAATCTTCATGAGACAAGAGTTTTATATGAACGTCACCAATTCCAACTTTAAAAAACATCCACATGCTCCAACTCACCACCAACTGCACCACCACCGGCACCATCGTCCCCTCCTTGTCACTAGCAATGGCATACCCTGCTATCACCACCTCAGTCAACATATTCTCACAAAACCAATCACTCCGTATAGCAATTGACCTACTCAATTAATTTTCCATTCTACATCTTAAGTTAAATGAATATATCTAATCAAATTATCTACTAAGGCATTAACATAGCTCATATAAAGTTCAAACCGAAATTGAATTGCATTGAAGGAAAAACATAAAACATATGAGTTATAAGGCATTCACTGCAGTTGGAAACACAGCCAGAATCTTCTCATATATCGTAGCTGCCTCTGTAATAGGCAAACGCTGTTTCAAAAACAACAAGCTTCAGATTTCAAATACCTCTAAGCAAACTATCTAAACCGAAACAAAAGGCAGAGGGTTGAAAAGCAGCATACCAATGCTTTAATGGCTTGGTTTTCAGTGGCTTCGACATTGTATTTGTCCTCCATTGCTTTGGTGCCTGAGTCTATCAATTGAATTGACGCCATTGGATGCTGAGAATGGGAAATTGAAGAGTAGGAAAGGAAAGATTAGGGCAGTCTTACTCACCTGGGTCATCAACTGGCTTGTCGGTTTCCATAGGAGACTGGAATTCGGGCCAAAATGGAAGAGGCGAGCACACAGCTAGTGTGAATTGGGTTCACTCCTCTTAGACAGGTACAAGATGGAAAGGTATTTTTTGAAGTCGAAATTCTTTTGTTTACTGACAAGCCTAGGAAGCTACTATTCATATCTTCTAAAACACTACTTAGACTTCCACAAACATTTTTATACTCAAATTTGGTTGTCTCTGTTTATGAGTTTATATGATTTTCATATATTGAATAAGTAAAATGTATGGTGAATTACAGGTATTAATAGAAGCTCCATTTTTTTAATCGTTATAGAGCTCCGAACTTATCGGAGCAACTATGCTGAGGAACCACCTAGGGTTTCTCCTCAGAGGCGGCGGGGCTCCTCTTCAGATGTGAGTGTCGATCATGATTGCGTGTTGGCGGCTACGCAGAGCTTGCTCGGTGTTGATCGTGCTTTGGCGATGAAGTTCTACTCCAAGAGTTTCCTTCCGATCGCAGTTGTTTTCTGACACTCTAGACATAATGGTGTTTTAGTGATAAAGCCGATGGATCTGGTGATGGATGGAGATTTTGATCTAGGTGTTCGGGCATCATGGTCTGACTTCTGGCGAGGTTTCAAGATGGGTCTGGATTTACCCAAATCGGATTTCATTTTGATTGTGGAAATCAAATTTGCTTGTGATGCGGGTGGTGTTTCGACAGTGGATGGGTTGTCGTCGGAGTCTTTTGGATTTGATCTTGTGACTCAAGCCGGAATCTCAAACTCTGGGTTGCCGGTCAATCAGGCGGTGTTGTGCCAGATCTGGGTGGTTGTTGCTCTAATCGATGTTGATCCAAGGGATGGCGAAGGAAATGTTGGATCGGTTTTGGTCCCCGATGAAGTGTCAACGATGCTGACATCGATGATGCCTGGTTTGGCAGCGACGAGGAAAGGCCGTTAGATCGTCGAGTTCGTGGCGACGGTGGTAGTTATGAACAATAAGCAACTAGGGTTGCTATGATATGGGCTGCTGGGCATGGGCCTAGACTAGTGAGACTGACATTTTGGGCTCTAGTTTGTGGGCCACATATGGGTGGTCCAAATGGATCTGGACTCAGGCTTATGGGTTTGGGTCTGACATTCTTTTAATTTATTTTTTAAATTTTTCTGAAACTTTGCTTGTCGCACTAAGTTCGTAGGCTCTTTAAGAGCGCTTTAATGTTTTAATAATTAGGTTTATTCTATGTATCACTGTAATCTTGTATCACAAACTTTTTATCTTTCCATAGTCGGTAGAGGGAGAATATGTAATGGCTTTTTCTGGCTTGAGTATCAATATATCATTATCGATATTATTAAAAAAATATTATTTTCGATAAATAATGGGCTGTGTTTTTTTGTTAAAAGTAATGTTTTTTTAGTGAAATTTACACTCCTCATTTTACAATCTACACTTCCGCTTTCCTTTTAGGGTAGATAATTTTACAAAAAGACAAAATACATGTGGGTGAAACAAGGAGTGTGGATTGTAATTTGGTGCTAGAGACACCAAAAAATTATACCAAAATCATATACTTGTGAAACGTAACTTCAATGTGGAAGATAAATATATATAGAAAAAGGGTATGCACGAAATGAAGATGAACATGTAAGTCAGGCTTAGAGTTATAAATAACAATCTATATATATATATATATATAAAAGGGTATGCACGAAATGAAGATGAACATGTAAGTCAGGCTTAGAGTTATAAATAACAATATATATATATATTGTTATTTATAACTCTAAGCCTGACTTACATGTTCATCTTCATTTCGTGCATACCCTTTTTTCGACTCAATGTGTGAGTAAGAGTCTATTTTGCTTTTATTTCTCTCATTTTCAAACTTTTTGCTTACATGAATATGTATATCATGTCAAATTTAAATGAAGTTAAAACTAAAAACTATCAAATAAAGTTATGATTTTAGAGAAGCAAAGCTTTGGTACCTTACATTTCAAAAACTTCAAAACGGTATCCCACTTTCTTACCCCGACTGAAGAAATGTATCTGGAACCATTAATTCTATTTAAAAACTAATGACAGACATTTTTGACATGAAAAGACTAATTTACCCTTTGTTCATAGTGTCTGACCTTTTAAAGAAACAAAACTTTGGTGTCTCACGTTTCAAAAACTTCAAAACAGCATCCCACGTTCTTACCTAGACTAAAGAAAGGTATCTAGAACCGTAAGTTCCGTTTAAAAAACTAATGACAGACATTTTTGACATGAAAATACTAATTTACCCTTTGTTAATAGTGTCTGACCTTTTAGAGAAACAAAACTTTGATGTCTCATGCTTCAAAAACTTCAAAACGGTATCTCACGTTCTTACCCAAACTGAAGAAAGGTATCTGGATTGTTAGTTCCGTTAAAAAAATAATCATTTTTCATCTCTAAAATTCTATTTCTTTAAAATTAAGAACAATAATTAATTGAAATTTTATGTAAGAGTGAATATAATTTAGTAAATTGAAAACAAACAAAAAAGATTCTTATCTTTGTCTCCATCGGAGAAAAAAAAAAGGAAAAGCGTCGTCGCTGGAGGAGAAGAGAGAAAAGAGCAGCGTCTCGGTTAAAAAAAAATCTTGTTGCGGTAGTCATCGTCATTGTCGAATAGACTTTGCCAAACCGATAAACCCTTCAAAACACAACTGTTTATAGTCGGCGCTTAAAGAAGTTCTCCACAATCAAAGCCAAATCATAATCAAGTTTGTTATAACCCTCCTCTAGAAACCCATAACGATCAAGTGAAGCATGACCTCTCTCTCTCAAAGAATAATATAGTTTATGATGCTAATACTTGACTTTATGCACTTGATAGTCAACATTGGCTAACCATAGCCATCTAAACTGTCAGGACCCACCTCGGGTTAACCCCTTTAACCCGAGGTAAATCCTACGGGGACCACCTCAAGTGAACTTCTTACAGAAACCCCCTTGAAATGGACAAATTTTCTTACAAACAAACTTAGCACTTCCATGAATAATTTAAATCAACCTCCAACTCTTGGAGCCATCCTGCTCTCTAAACCACAACTAAGCTTCACAAAAAAAATTAAACTAAATTAAGTTGGGGTAATCAAAGCAAATCTACATAGATGAGATACCTAAGTAAAATTGATAGTGTCAGCGGATTAGTTGGCTATGTCTCGTCTGTACGCACGACCTCCTCTCAGCAACCCTGCAACACTGGGCATTTGAAAACAAAGGGCCTAGGGGAAAACATTTAAAAACAGAACGTTAGAGTGAGTGGACAAAAATAATATCCAAGCACGAGAAAATTATCGATTTATGCTCTCCTTTTGATTTTCCAGAAATTCCATGTGCACGCCTCGTTGGGAAAGAATCTCAAATAATCCTCTCGAAAAACAAATCATCACTTGCTAATCTCATTGGCTAAAAAATCAACATTAAAAATAAGGAAAGAGGTTTCACCATGACGGAGAGTCTCCTAGACTAGGGCCGGAGCCTTCTAGAGGCTACTAAGTAATGAACGACCCTTCATGGTGGAGAGATTCCTCCATGACAATAAGCCACTCAGGCTAGGGTCGGAGTCAAATAAGGCTACTATTGCCCGCTTCACTTCTAAAGTGGGGGCACGTATGGCTAGCTAGCAATGATAATATATGTAACGACCCTTCATGACGAAGAAAACAAATACGAAAAGTCATTAATATATGACTCTTCCCCCGTAAATTAAAACATGCATCTCATGCATAAGGTACGGTTCCCCGACCGCCCTAAAAACAATGGCCATAAAACAATGCATTTCAAAAAATAATCGACATAACATAAGTTTCAGCCGACAATATAAGGAGCGTGTAGGAGGGGAGCAACCCACCTTTCTAGCCCCCACCGGCTCATTAAATCAACAAAATCATGTTGTTTATAAATATTCATAAATATTTGAGCATGCACGGTTTAAAATAAAAAGTCCACTCACAGACTTAGGCCTTAACCTGATGAAATCTGGATCGCTTCTCAAGCGAGAACTCCTTATCTCTTGTTCAACAATAATAGTAAATCTTAATTTGCCAAACGAATACTTATTTAAAATTGGCAATAACGTTAACCTCGGCCAAAACTCTTAAATTTAATCAACATAAATCCCCGACCTTCAACAATAGCTTAGTAGTCTTTAAAATATTTCTTAAACCTTAACCGGCAATAACCGATGACCGAAATGATAATTTATTATCCGCCAATATTACTAAATTTGAAAAATTCTAAAACCTAACCAAAATTCCTCCAAAAAATACCAAATTTAAACTATAGACTCCTCTCATTTTATACTATTCATTGGGCATGAAAAACTGCCAATCGAAACCAAATTTTAACATTAGCTTCGTCTCATAATTTGGAACAACTTTCTAGTTCAACTCGAAGGCCAATTCGGCCTCTAACTAGGTCAATCGAAGGAAAATGTAAAAACCCAAAAAAACATTTAAAACTTCAAATCTTCGATTCTCCCTCCACACTCCAAATCAATCCACCAAACTTTAGGGGTGAGTAGTACTCCTAAAACTCATTCTAATCATATATAGAACTAACAAATTGGATCCGATCTAGATCTCCTTTTGTACACTCGGTAATCAACTTGAAATTTCTCCTAAACTATGACGAGATAGGTCGAAAAGCTTACCTAGAATTGAAGTAGACTCAGAAGCGTTTCTTTTGAGACTGGCCTCACCACCTGAGGTGGCCTGGATTGGCGGTGGTGACGCCGAGAAGGTCCGGCAGAAATATGCCGATTTCTGGGTTTTTTGGGCTATTTATAGTCTTTTTACAAAATTACCCATATGCCCTTTACTTCAAACCCTTATAACTCCTTCATACGAACTCCGATTGGAGCATGCTACATGTCCACAAACTCGTATCGACGTTCTCTACAACTTTCATGAGGAAAGTTTTTCCAAATTCTCGATTTTAAGAAAAGAAGACGAAGTCGGGACCGAGAGTGGATTGGAGGAGGGCGAGGAGCTCAGATAGGAGTGATGGTGCATGAGATGTTGGTGACTCAGAACTAACAGTTTCAAATATCTTTCTTCAGTCGGGGTAAGAACGTGAGATGCTGTTTTGAAGTTTTTGAAACGTGAGATACCGTTTTGATGTTTTTGAAACTTAAGACACCAAAGTTTTGATTATCTAAAATGTCAGATACTCTTTGGATCATTTTTTCCTCCGTCTTAGGGGTGTGTATTCAAACAGGATTTTAAATGATTCTATATGATTTTTTTATAATCCGTGGATTCTTATGAATTCTACATAATCCACAAATTGTTTTAATTCCATATAGAGTTTAAAAGATGTTGATGTATTGATTGATAAAGATTTCTTTGAACTTTACCAGATTTCATATGTACCTACAACCATGATGTACTTCACCATTCAAAAACAATATATCAACCACATAAGAGACAACCCATTTAAAAATAAAACTTCATTCAAAGAAAAATTAACAGAATCGTTATGGGATGTTCAAATACAGTGAAATACTAGTAATCATTTCATTCAGAGCATCACTTAAAAGCCAACTATGGAACAACATGTCAATATACTAGCTATGAGCTTGGAACATGTCAATGTGTAAAGATTGTATGTGAGACTATCAGTGTCACGCCCCGACCCAAGATTACCACCCTAACCTTGGGTTAGGACGTGCGGGACCCAACACAAGAGAGATTTACTCGAAATCCCCCTTGAGCCAGGATAACCCTTATTTTCAAAACCCAATTTAAACAGTCCAAACGGGCCGAAATAGACCTCAAACCGGAGGTTATCCCGATTCCCACATTTGGATCTCAAATCAACCATTTGTCGAACCTAGGGGTTCTAATAATATTTGTGACTGCACCTGAATCCCGGTCAGGCTGCCTACGTACCCTGTCCTCAGGGATCAAGCCACACGTAGCTCTTGAACTAATTAACTCCCTATCCGGGCAAATCCCGCTAATCTATTTAACGGTCGCTTTATAAATGAGGATAGCATACACCTAACGCATATCCTGAGTTGACCTCTCAAATGAGATACCCACGTAAATAACCAATTATGGCAGGGGTATTCTTGGAATTTCTGCTCTAGTGGTAGTCCGGTAATAAACTCAAACTACCAGGGGGATTTCTGGGATTTAACCATGATGACACCCTTGTAATTATCCTAAACTGTCAGGGGTAGTTCTGTCATTTTACAGTCACGGTAAATCGGTAAAAACCTGGATCTACCACAGTAAAAACCTGAGAATTTATCCCAAATTACCCTAGCCCACACCGGTCAACTGGTTTGGCCGGAAATCCGAATTTTCCGGCCAATCTCCCTATCCTAACTCATTCAGCAAACACCACACATCCACATCACTAACAACAACAGTGCTACAACAACAATTCGAGACATAAATCCTAGAGGACAGAATTTACCCTCTGCCTCTAATCCGAGTTCGATAGCAGCAGCTTCAGTCTCCTCCAGCTGGACCTCCATTGCCACCCACCGCCTCGCCTCCGTCTCTTACACCCTAGAGACGCGGCCACTGAAGGCTCACCGGAGAGCTCGACCAACCCAACAAACAAACAGTGACGCAGTAGAATGGGGAAACTCTAATTAGGCTTCAATCCAACAACCAAAACACACAGGAAGGAAGCAGAAGAGAAGAGAAGAAGTTCCTTACCTTCCACGCGCCCTAACTCCGCCTGGTTTGTCGGAAACCGGCAAAACACAGCCGCTCTCCTCCTCCCTCGATCTCCAGCCATGGAGATTGTTTGGAAGTTTGGAGGGCTGGGTTAGGTAGAGGAGGAAGAGGGGAAGAAGATGGGAGTGGTCCGCCGGTCTGGGGCGGCCGGAGACGCCGGCACAGGGCGGAACACAGTGAAGCAGCGAGAGAGAGAGAGCGAAGGAACTCGGGTCAACCCGAGGGGGGGGGTTTTTGACTCGGGTCAAGCCTCTCTCTTCTTTTATAAAGAAACCAACGGCCCAGATCAAATCTTAAATCGATCTAACGGCCCAGATTAGTTTATTAAAAGTTACCCTGAGTGGTAAATGGTTATTTTACTTTCACCGCACAGTAACAACACATTAACCTGAATAACTTTCGCATACGAACTCCGATTAATTCATAGGACATACCCACGGGTTCGTATTAACGTTCTCTACAACTTTCCCGAAGGAAGTTTCTCCAAATTCCTGACTTATCGCAAAGTCATCTTTTTCTACGGTAAAGTAATTTAACATTTGTTACTTCCGTACATTGGATAAATTCGTAACTAACAACTCGTAGCTCCGGAAAAACTTCCGGGCATACCGGGGAACTCGTATTAACATAATCTATACCTCGGGACATTAATTCTATTTCCCCCAGAACCGAGAATATCGCGATATTAATTCGGAGAAAATTAACAGTGCGGTTACCATTCTCTGTAACTCGCCTAATCCCGGTAAAAATATTAATTTCAGGACGGGGTGTTACAATCAGATACTAAGCGGTCCAATCTCATGATAAAATTAGTAAGTTATAAGGTAGAATCTTCTATGTAGAGCAAACACTATGAAAGTAGAGATGCATCCCATTGTAATGAAGCATACATGCCTTACAGAATTGGTTGTCATGCAATAGTAGTCAACTCTTCCTTGTAAGCTATCAATGTACCAATAACATCCACCCCAATGTTGACAACAATGACGTTGTAAAACTGTTGTAAAGTGAATTCTGAAGATGAAAATGCTCATGAATCAATTAATGAAAATACTAAATAAGGTCGCAAATCAATCAACCTCTTCAGCAGTTCTAACAATCCTTGCACTTTGATAGTAAGGATCTTAAATGATGAAGAATACACTTTCAAATTAAATATAAAGAATTTATGAATTACCGATTAGCTTTTATTGGATAGCAAAAGGACTCTGAACCAAATTATAACGCATGGAGTTACCATCTCTTTGTCATTACACCATAATTGTTTTTTCTTATTTTATTCTTTATAAATATGAGTTTCAATTAAATGTTATTTCAATTTACAGAACAGGAATAAAAAACATGGAGTTATATCAAATATTTAAATTTCTTACATTAGCACTGCTTCTGAGATGCAAACATGAGAAACCATTGTTGCAAAAATTCAATGCCCAAATGATATTGTAAGAGCAAAATCTAATATACAAACTCTACTCAAGTTAACCTCTGTTATTAATTGTTGGCAATCAAAACTGATATTTGATGGAATAGTGGGGATATAAATATGGAATCTAAAGAAACCCAAGATATGTTTCTGAAAAAAAAAGAACCTCAACCACCATTAACGAACCCAATATTTTATAAACCAAGAAGACTGAAAAATTCTAAACAAGAAAGAAAAATAAGCAAATGGCTAGACAATATATGTCCAAAAAATGGCTAGACAATAGAACAAGGGAGATGGAGAAAGAGACTATCCTCACTTTGCCTCTGCCCTGCCAAAATGATTTTTAGACTGTGATCTCACTTTGCCTCTCATTTTTTGTAGAACTAACAAGATCAAAAGCAGAACACAATGCAAGATTGGCAATACCATATTTATGCAGATTCCTATAATCTCGTCACAGGTTTCAACTACTAAAAGCACCATGCAAGACAATCAACACTACCATATTATGTTAAGCAAGATAATATTGTGGATCCGCTATCTAAAGAGTTAAACAGAGAGACAGTTGATAAATCATCGAGATGAATGAGACTAAAGCTTATAAGTTAAAATCTTTGCAGTGGACACCCAACCTAGTTGACTGGAGATCTCAAGATCTAGGTTCAAATGAACAACCAAACTATAGAGACCATGTGCGGATCTACCATGTGAGTCAGTGAGAAATAGAGAGAAGAGATGAAGAGAAAAGAGACTGAGGCAGTGAGTCTGTGAGAAACAAAAAGAAGAGAGCGAGGGACTCAGAGATTGAGAGAGAGTGAGATCGAGAGTTGATAGAAGAGAGGCGTTGAGTCGCTGACTGAGAAAAGGGAAGGAACCAGGAAGTATTAGCCTAATACCAAATAGTATTAGGGTTTTTGAACGATTAGAGAGGCTATGGCAAATACTATTAGGGATAGGATTGAACGGTTAGGATTAGTTTTCCGAGCTGGTACGGTAATACCATATACGTCGGTACGGTAATACCGTAAAACTGGAAATTATATATCGCTACCGTACCGTACATCTATCATCGGTACGGTATTTCTAAGCCTACAGGGCGGTTTCTGACAACGGCGGTTACCGAAGGTGACGGTACGGCTCAGAAGTCGGTTGGCTCGGTAATCTTGGCTAAAAATTCCAGCCCTAATATAGAGAAGTGACGCAACAAAATTCCTTCTCGACGAAGGCCCACCTTCAATGACTCATGGGTGCTCCTATCTCCATGTCATATTCACATCTATCTGTTTTCGACTTGCCAGAAGCGCTGAGCACGTGTCCATTGTTGGTTCTAAATTGGGCAACAAAAAAAGACGATGAAGAGGAGAGTGAAGATTAAAGAAGGGAGAGAAAGAAATAGATGGACCTCGATGACACATTGAGTCTACAAATGAAATGGAAACAAGCCCACGCTACAAAAGTCATTATTGATGCAAGTTGGGGTCTCATCAAATTACCCGCCAACAACTAAAATGTAGTGTAAAAGCCCAATTCAAATATCAAGGCTCACTGTAAATCTCAGCATGATGGGTATCCAAATCTAATTAGCAAGCACTCTACTAAATTAGGTGTCAACAATAAATGCAGTTGAGGAATTCAAAAATATGTGTACATTTGTCAAATCTCAAAAGTGAGTACAAAACCACAAACCCAAAAGCAATGAACTATGGTCGGTTTGATCCCCACAAAAGAGTACGTAGGCAATCTAGCGACTTACTAGATGCAACTACAATTCCAAACAGAATCCCTGTCACCACTAGTCAAAATCAGCTAGTCCAAATGACTCCAATAAAATTCTCAAATCACCAGAAAATCAAACCCACTCCCAAACTTTTGAACTACATCGGTTTGATCCCTTCACAGGCAAGGGTCTAAAAGGCGCTAGGTGGAAGACGAGCAACTACCCATAGTCTAGCGTCTTGACAACCCATGTGGGGACTAGACAATTTACTCTTTTTTAGACATAATCAATAATTCAATATTCAGTGATCAATTGATCATACATTCCAATGATTTCATCATTCATACAACATAACAACAAGAGTTTATTAAGTGAGAACTTATAACAAGTAAAGATCAGGGAGTAGATTCATACCAGATTCAAATAGATGTTTCTCTGAAACTGCAATAGATTAAACAAAGACACAATCGCGCCAAGTACAAACAAGTTGATGATTTGATGATCGATTCTCAGCTATATAAGATTAACTTATTAAGGCAACAACACAATAATACTTAGAAGTGATAAGTGAAATTGGAATCACAAAACAAGGCACCAACACACTACCACAGTAGAATTCAGAATAAGGAATTCAAAGTAGAATAACCTTTGTCCGAAACGATGGCGAGCTCGCCGAGTTTGGGAGATGGAGTCAATGGTAAGGTCGTTGAGCTGTAGAGAACAAGGATGTAGTGGTTTGGGAGAGGTGAAACGGCAAGGTTTTGACATAGTTAAAATCAATTTGGGAATTAGGTTAAATGAGTAGGCAGTCCCTAGACGGCTGGCTGCCTAACTCAAACGCCTAGACGGAAATCGGGGTGGCACACCTGCGCCTACAACCTAGGCAGCGTCTAGGTGGGGCAAGACGCCGTCTTTTAGGGTATGTAGGCAGTCTTGATTTAAATCTATATGCAACCACAACTCTAAACAAATTCCGGATTTCTTTGAAACAAAATCTCGCTTTATAGACTAAATTCCTTGAAACACAAATCCAAACACAAAATCGAATTTCTAGTTCACTTACACCAAATTAGTCCCAAACACTACTCATATTCCAAGATCAAAGTCTTTCCAAGGAGTCATTCATTTGTTGGAACTCTTGATATACGAATGGTTTGATCCATTCCCCAAGGGTACGTATGTAACATTTTCAAAATTTCGAGTGCAGCCACAAAAATAAACAAACACACACCCCCTAGTTGGTATTTTCTTTTGAATCAAAGGGTTTTTTTCTCTTGAATTAAAGGGGTTGTAATTAACATATATTTTATCTAGAATGGTTTGAACTTAACATAACAAAAAGTTTTATCTCTCTCAATGAAATAGAACGAAATTATGCTGGGTATATTATTTTACCTTTTTTACTCAACAGATAGCCAACTACTAATCTTGACAGCATAATGTTTATTAAATAAGGTCACTGTTCAAATCAAGTCCATAGACTACTATAATAAAGCAATTTAACAAAATGATAGAAAGAGACCAGGATCCATATTTATATAGAAGCCTGACTAAATACTCAAAGTTGGATTACAAAATCCATGCGACATTATATCATAACATGTTTAAAAAAGTTTTAAAATGACTTTAAGGTACAATAGATTATTACTATGTCTGTAAAGAAAGTAGGCAAATGAGGGTACTTCAATCTTCTTATATAAATTAAAGCTGAGAAACTCACTTGTTCATGGCATCAAATCCTCATAAAACCCCGCTTATAGTGGCAATCACAACTAAGATGGCCAACACGAATTTGCTCCAGAAATTTATTGTACAAGTATGAATAACTAAACTGGAGGTTTAAATAAATGTTAGGAAATCCGGGTCACCCTACGAATTCCCTAGCCCAAGATCAGAACTGATGATGACAATTACCAGAAACAATGTAAGCGAACACAAGATATTTAGCAAGGTTCAATCAAAATAGTTGACCTACATCTTCCGTTGATGGTGATGGTGATGGTGGATCCACTAAACGAGAAGAAGATTACAACTGAAGAACAATTTGGCTTTTTCACCCTCAAATAACCTCTCTCATCACACTCTAAACTCTCAACGGATAACTCTTAAATTACCCTAACTCTCACCTATTGTAACTCTCAAATACTCTAAACTCTCAATATTTACACATAAACATATAACTCTAAGGTCCTATTTAGAGACACACTTAATTCGTTTTACTATAGGATTTAGAACCACAACAACAATCCTAAAGCTTCACTTTTAAGGACAAAATCCTAAATAGAATAACTTACCCAAAGCCTTCAAAAGTAAAGAATCCAAAAATACATTACAGTAAGTACAAGGTAAAGATTGAATTTGTATTTGATTCACACCTCACTACAAGCATGATGAGAGAAATTCTTTCAGTTCAAGTTGGGAACCCGACAATCATCATAAGCATGAATTAGCTCATGTATCATCACTTGACTGACCTCGTTTTGCAGTCTAATGTGATTACAACAAATCATTACTTAAAAAACAATCAGTCACATAACACTATAACATACACAAAAAGAGAAAAGCAATATAACAACAACAACAAAAAGTGAAGCATAAAATAGAAACCAAATAGAGAGAATAATGTACCCCTTCACCCCTAGTATAGCCTTTGCCATGATGAATCCATCCCCAACCGCACACCTTGATTTCTCCATATGCTCCAACAGAAATTTGACCATGGGAGTTGTGTTTTTGAAACAGAGCGAAAATCAATATGAAGCCCTAAACCATGAAAACAGAAATGAAATCAAAATCCTTATTGGGGGAATACTTCGGAGGCTTGTTCGAATCATGTCTTGACACTTCTTCATATCCTTCGTGGTTCCGGATTCTGCCATGCTGATGTATGTTTCTCTCCTCTCGAGTTCAAAACAATCTCATAGTTTTGACTGTTTTGTAACTAATCCTTCTGCTGGTTTATGGACAGAACATGGAGAGAGTTCTCTAAGAGAGTCAGACTTTTCTTTTCTCGAAACCTAGGGTTTTAGGCGTCTAGTGGTTCAAGCGGCAACGGTGTTTTGAGGACCATGTTGGGCTAATGACGCTTTTAATGTTTTTTGTTTATTTTAGCAGCGTTTTTTGGTTATACTGTTTAGGCTAGTCAATAATATGATTGTTTGACAGTTGTTGATTTTTCTATTGTAGTTGTTAGCTGCGCTTTATGATTTTCGGATCATTCTTGCTTGATTGTAATAGTCGTTTTTGATCTTGGATCAATGAAATTTATCTCTTTTAACGTCAAAAAAAATCATCCACCACTTTATTTTAGCTAGTCTCTTAACATGTGTTTCACACATGCCAATTTGTTTTTTTTAAATATGTAGTTAGGCAAATTTACAAATAGATAATTAATGTGGCAAATGTGCCAAATAAAAATAAATATACCATATTTACTTTTTTAACAATGTCTAATATTTTATGTTTTTCAACGATTTACAACTTCATGAGTCAATTTGGAAGTTCAAATTTTTAGTGAAGTTTTGACACCAAAACTTGCATCCCATTATAAGGGTTTAGATTACAGTAAAAAAACAAGAAAAGTTTTGATTGTTACTAAGTAAAAACAAGAAAAAAGGAAAAGCCAAATATATATATATATACCTCCCCCGACGGTGTTAGAATGAAGAAGAAGGTTGAAGAGATAGCGATCGAAGGTCCACCATGATCGGTCGTGAAATTCTGAGTGAGATTGCTGCACAGACCTCCGATCACGATCTCTCAGACCGTCTTCTTCATTCCAAGATCGTCGAGGGAGGTCTGTGATCATGCTAATAAGAAGAAAAGACGTTGCCGGCACTAAAACGGTGGAGAAACAGCAGAAATTCAGACGGAAAACTCGTCCGGACGTTCACTCCAGAAATGTACTATATACACACACACACAAACACAACTCTTTTCTAATGAGAGATCTCTTTTCTTGACATATATGAGTGATCAAAGATTACACCAACATTTTGATCACTAAATGACATCGCCACCGTTCAATATATAAATTTATGTATGTAGATTATCTCTACAAAATTTCATCCAATTTGATAATCGATAACATGCTCAAAACTTCGAATTAAAATTATAAGCATGAACGATTCATGTTTGACAGATTTGATGCGTCAATTGATTTCAGTTAGTTCAAAGCCTTAATGATTACGAAATGAACTGAAATTTTACAAAAATAACCTATATATATGAATTTAAATATTAAACGAGAAAGATTGTAAGATATGATTAGACTCGTATATGTTAAAAAGATCCTCTATATATATATAGGGTTTGGCAGCGGTGAGTTGAATTGGAGAGAGAGATGAATCCGCATCATCAGCAGCCAACTACAGTGGAAGAGGTCCGAACCCTGTGGATTGGCGACTTACAGTACTGGGTGGACGAGAACTACCTGACTTCCTGCTTCGCTCACACAGGGGAGGTGATTTCAATCAAGATTATTCGCAACAAGATCACCGGGCAGCCCGAGGGCTACGGCTTTGTCGAGTTTGTTTCCCACGCCGCAGCCGAGCGGATTCTCCACGCTTACAATGCCACTCAAATGCCCGGAACTGACCAGACTTTCCGGCTCAATTGGGCCTCTTTCGGAATCGGCGAGAGGCGCCCCGATACTGGCCCTGACCACTCTATTTTCGTAGGGGATTTGGCCCCTGACGTCACTGATTTCGTCCTCCAAGAGACTTTTCGCAACACCTATCCTTCCGTTAGAGGCGCCAAGGTTGTCACTGATCCCAACACCGGCCGCTCCAAAGGTTATGGCTTTGTCAAGTTTGCTGATGAGTCCGAGAAGAACCGCGCCATGTCTGAGATGAATGGTGTTTATTGCTCTACTCGCCCCATGCGCATCAGTGCCGCCACACCCAAGAAGACCACCGCCTTTCAGCAACAGTACCCAAAGGCTGTGTACCCATACACCACACCGGCAGCAGTTCCTGTAGCACCAGCAGCTGATTATGATGCAAACAACACTACTGTAAGTTAAGTTGGACATCTGAATTGACTCATATGTGTCTTGCGTCTCTTATTCTTTACCATCTATTTGCTTGTCCGATGCAGATTTTTGTTGGAAACTTGGATCCTAATACCTCTGAGGAGGAGTTGAAGCAAACTTTTTTGCAGTTTGGAGATATTGTCTACGTCAAGATTCCTGCAGGCAAAGGATGTGGTTTTGTACAGTTTGGAACAAGGTTTCTACTTTCACCCTTTAAGCCATTGTCTATATATTTATAACTAACAACTCCACCCATTATGGTGGTTGAATTCACCCCCTTGCTCAGACAAGGGAAGTTGGATAAACAGGGTTAAGCCTGATAGATATGGTCCCTGAAAACTTCAAAATTGCTTTTTCAATATTTATCAGAAACTAATTTGGGTTTTTTTTTCTTTCAAGAAATTTGAATTTTTTTCTTCTATAGAGATTTGATATATTATTAGTACCCCACATAAGATAAAATTCTGGCTCCGCCACTGGGTTTGATGAGAGAGAACTGAAACTTACTTTGTATTCATCAGCTTCTTGTTTCTCTCTTCCCTGCCCTAAGAATGTTACTTCCATCTTCTGTTGTTTATTATTGTCACTTCTATTGATATAGGGCATCTGCTGAAGAAGCTATACAAGGGATGCAAGGAAAGATGATTGGTCAACAAGTGGTCCGCGTTTCTTGGGGTAGGAGCCCGACAGCCAAACAGGTTGGCCTTTTAATTTAGACGTGCGATCAAATACTGATCTGCTTCAATGGTGTCGTGTAATATATCAGTCATTTTGGTTCTGTTGAAGGGAAGATCAGCAAATTAAAAGATTAATAAAACCAAGTCATTGCAAAAACGAGATCAAATGATTTTGGTTTACGAATATATAATCAATAACTTGTTTGAATTATATTTTTCTAACCGAAAAAGGCAGAGAAGAGCAGCAGATATATATACAATGCTTATCAGGTCCAAACCTCCTTACCTTAGATAAGGTCCAAATTAACTTGTTTTGATCCACTTTCCAAGCATTGTGTGTGTATATTTTCTTAATTAGGGAGGGGAATACCGGGGGTTGTTAATCTAAATGGGAAGAGAAGTCAGTAATATCCTTTTATGGTGCTATATCTTTGTCTGAAAGATGCATTTTACGTGTTATAGTGATTTCCATATTATACATCATACATCAGTGATGGTTTTACCAACTACTAATTCTTTTTCTGACAGACTTATTTTTCTGAGAGATTCATATCCGTATTTATTTTCTTGATAATTGTGGTTCATGCAACCATAGATGCATACAAGAACATTTAATGATACATTCATTATCTGACAAACTGCCTTGTTGTAGGATGTTCCTGGTAGCTGGGGGCAGCAAGTAGATCCAAATCAATGGAGTGCGTATTATGGTTATGGTCAGGGCTATGATCCCTATGCCTATGGCGCTACTCAAGATCCATCATTGTATGCATACAGTGGATATGCCAGTTACGGCCAATATCCTCAACAGGTATGTTATATAAATTTGATTTTGGATGGATAACATATGGATTCTTTTAATTGGATGTTAACAGTTCATTTTTTTCTGATGGTTCTTTAAAGAGGCTGTGTTATAAGCAGTTAGAATGCCTTCACTTGGATTTAATTCTTTAAATACTTTTAGATTGATATTATGGGAGCATTAATTACACATATCTTGGAATTGGGGTGTTAAACTGAAAGATTCACCAAAATATGGGTTTTTAGTGTAATCTACTCTTAACTTATTGTTGGAGGTGTATGGCTGAGTTTGGCATTGTGTTTCGGGGAAAAGCAGCTTATTTTGAACTTTTGAATCTATAAACCGTTTGGTAAAGGTAAAATATCAGCTTAATGATTCTCCATTGGTTCAATAAACACGGATATCTATAAGCAACTAATAACCTGCTTTCTGAACACCACAATAAGAAGATGCAGCTTGGTTCAATTATATTTTTTAAAGTACATTTGTTGTCCTTATGACATTATAGAATTTACATCACACGTCCTTTTCTATGTACTCTCCTCTCTATCCTCTTTTCAACAAAGTTAGTCGACATCTCAGATTTCATATGTTTTAGTTTTCATTCGCCTCACTAATTGCTCTTTGGTTACAGAAGTTATATATATTATTTGTCTTTGCCTGATTCAATCCTTGTTTAATTATTTAGCAGAAATCTGATTGCGTTGCTTCCCAGATAGAAGTTGATAAAAGATTGATTGGCTTATCCTCCAATTTATATAATTATTTGGAGTTTGATTTACTTATTTTTGGTTTCTGCTTGAAATGTGTTGGGTTTCGTGGTCTCCTTGGTTTTTGTGGTCTCCACCAACTGGGTGTTTTGGACTCTTACATTCTTGGTTGCAAGATTTAACATTTGGTTACCAGTACTCAACCTCCAACAAATTTCTATTGGAATCATTTCTGCTATGGTCATTCTGTGTAACCACGTGAATTGTACACTAATTTTATCACAGTTTATCATAGTTTTTATATTATTAAAATATTCTGAATCTGGGATAACCAATCACTTGGCTGTGTTTCTTACAAGATGATTATTATTGCAATCCAGTTCTTTATCACTATTTAATCCTACAGCAATACCAAACTGAGCCTACGTGTAGTTTCAAAGTCCTGTTTACTCTTCTGCACTTTTTCCTCTCAATTGCGCAAGTTGTGTTTCTCATAAAAGTAGTTATGCTCTATGTTTATTGAGAAATGGTTAAAGTGTAGGACTATGGATTTTTCTTTAAAACCTTTGCTTCTATTACACCTGTAATATCTTCCATACGATATAAGATGGAGAATCAATAAAACGTAAATTGAGAGAATCACCTTATGTTATATTCATTTCATCCTTCTATACATAGGATCTATAATTGTCTCCTAATTCTTCCTACTACTTTTCTAAGCTTTCAAGTATCTCAGGCCCTGTGGCAAATTGTAATGCCTTAAATATTTTTCTTTCTTCCCATCCTGGTTTTAATTGAAGTTTCTGTAGCTAGAGAAACACAACATAACCGAGAAAAGTAGAACAAGATAAATTGCGCGGGTGACCCAACAAGACTGAGTTGCAATTGTTTCCAAGAACTATATGGCCTAATGCATGCATTATAGTTATCTCAGATATTCTTTTCTTCCACGTACATGTAATTATATTGAATTTGCATCATAGATTGGTGCCTGGCTGCTTGTAATTTATTCAAGGGGTAGTGGAATGGGAAGGCCCTATTTGTTTCTATATGGTGTTAGCATCCCAGTTTTTAATCAGGGATTTTTTGGTAATATATATATATAGTCCCTATATATATATATAGTCCCTATCCAGAGCGGAGCCCCGCTATGAAATTAAGATAGTCAGTGAATCAATGATTTTTTTCTTTCTTTCAAATAAAAATTGTAGTTAATCATGCCAATGCCGCCATGGAAGGATGGTGGTCCATCTTATTTTTAATTTTGTGGTCAAGATGAGATGAGATGCATGTATACTCCACATGCCTGCAATTTTCCTGAGCTTTTTTTCCAATTTTGTTTTAGAATATACTTGAGCTTCTGAGGGATACAATTCATCTCTGTAACGTGTTCAGACACTATACACTCAGATTTACTGTGCTTCTTAGAATTGTTGGATTGATGCAATTCGACTTTGCGTGGAAGTTTTGAGGATTGCTTAGACATTTAATTGACGTTGTGCTTTCAGGTTGAAGGAGTTCAAGATGTGGCAGCAATGGCTGGGACTGTTCCATCTATAGAACAGAGGGATGAGCTGGATGATCCTTTGGCTACGCCTGATGTCGACAAGTACAGCTTCTGCCCTTTTTCATTAATATGACATATTTCACCAAACAATATATTTTATTACAGTAAAATTAAACTATTAACGACAAGCAGCCAAGTCCATGTTATGTCCCAGATGATCTGAGGTTTGAACCATTTAGGTTTCAAATCGGTCTGTCTAAAGATATTATGATGTATGACAAGTAGAATAAACTCTAGAACTAGGGCTTAAGGATAGAATTAAGATAGGGTTATCACACCATTAAAACCCTCAGGCATCACACCTAAGGTTAGGCTGCATCACACAAACCTTGACAGAAGGCAAAGCTCTTAAACTTTTATTTATTCAACTTTGTACATTAAAGACTACGAAAGACCTCTATATATAGAGAGATGTTAAAACCCTAGATCAATTAGGAGCAAGTAACCCTAATTTTCTAGAACTTTAAAGATTCCCTAATAACAAAACAAATCCAAAATAAGAAAGACATCATAAAATCCTGATTTATGATATTATATTCCTATTCTCTATCATTCTCTCCTGTTTGAATAAACTCGATTCCCGCGAGTTATGGGTGTAGAATCCTTCCACTAAGCCACCAGGCCCTTAACCCAAATGATTTCATCATGTGAAGAACTTTCCTCTTGGCTGCCGCATGAGTCCTTAACGTCTTTCTGCTGTGTTGCACCATGTCAATTTTTGTCATAGGCTTCATGACAACCTTGTACTTGTTAAAAAGAAACGAATATGTATCTTCTTTCCACGATGGTGCACTTGAAGTTTGAGGTTCTCAATGGCCGAACTTGAGACAACATTGACGCAGCTCCCACCATCAATAATCACCTGTTGAGCGTTATCACCACAACGAACTAACTTGGTATCTCTAGTAGTATCCTGCACTTTGCCAGGCTCACTAGCTTCGACGAACTCTGTGACTCATCCCCAAAAGTTTACTTGTTCTGGGGCTGCTCTTCTTCGTCACTAGCCTTGTTATCCTCGACTTCAGGTGTGGAAGCCTTCCCCTCTATCTTCTAACTTTTTTTAGCCGCAGATCGAATGATTCAAGTTGGTCCATCATCTCTAGTAACAGAGCATCTGGCTGTGTGTCAGTCAGATGATCCCAGCAAGTTTTCCCCGATTGTGCAGCCATTGGATCAACAGGTTTTGGTTTACAGATGGGGCCAAAATGATGCAGGACAAGTAGAATAAACTCTAGAACTAGGGCTTAAGGGTAGAATTAAGAAGGGGATAAGCCTTCTAGCATCACACTAGAGGGTTTCTAGGCATCAGACCTAAGGTTAGGCTGAATCATACAAACCTTGACAGAAAGCAAAACTCTCAAAATTTTATTTATTCAACTCTGTACATAAAAGACTACAAAAGACCTCTATATATAGAGAGGTTAAAACCCTAGATCAATTAGGATCAAGGAACCCTAATATTCTAGAACTTAAAAGATTCCTTATTAACAAAACAAATCCAAAATAAGAAAGATATCATAAATTCCAGACTTAAGATATTCTATTCATATTCTCTATCATATTAGGGTTAGGCACTTTGGCTTGGAGCCCCCAGTTTCTTGTTTGTGTATGTGTTTGTGTTGCTGTTTTGGGGGATTTTTGGGTGCGGTAGTCAAAGTAAAAAGCTATATTTGGAGTAATGATTATACTTTACGGATCGTTATTTGCATCATTTGAGCATGTTAAAAATGTCAATATTTTCCACCATATGGTCGAAATATGTAAACATGTTAATGTTGTCAAAGTAAAAAGCTATATTTGGAGTAATGATTATACTTTACGGATCTTTATTTGCATCATTTGAGCATGTTAAAAATGTCATTCTTTTCCACCATATGGTCACTATTGGAGTTCATACAGACTTTCAACTCATATAACTTCAAATGTCTTTTTCTTTTCTGCGGTTTTTTCCTTTTTAAATCTCTTTTTCTGAAATGTTAAAGTTGGTGTCACATGACAAACCAACATGCACTTTGGGATTAGTACAAGTGCTTGCTACTTTCAGAGGTCAGAGTTGGAAAGTTATCAATATTAATGTTTCCAGAAGAATACATATACACTTATGCAGTAACATGGCTCCTATTTTTCTGTTTGTTTTACAAGGTTGAATGCTGCTTACCTCTCTGTACATGGAAGGGCCATTTTGGGTCATCCCATGTGGCTAAGAACATCAGCGTTTCCGCAGCAAGCTTAGTCAACATTGGCATAATAAGTAACCGTGTCATTGGTTTAAGTCACAGATTCTTCCTCAACTTTCCCGGAGTTCACAGTACAACAAGTTTAACTACCAGAGAAGAAATTGTGGAGATGCACTAGAATGGCTATGCTTGGTGCAAATGAGATTGGAAAGAAATATGGTATTTGACTGACCCGGAATCTCCCAATCAGGGGTTGGGGCTGCGTTTGTTGGTACATAAATGTCCCAGTAAGATGCTAGTCGTGCCTTTGCTAAGTGTCTTAATACTGTTGCACCTTAAATATTCCGATCGCTCCAGCTTACGTTTACAAACTTTAGATTCGTTTGAGTAATATTGTTGCTGCAGAGTTGTACCTTTTTTTATTTCTTAAAAAACACATTTGTCTGGAAAGCCCAGAGTAATTCTAGCTGGAGGAACCTTGTTGAAACAAAATAAAAAAAAATAATGAACTACAATTAAGGTACTGATAAAATATCATTTAAAAATTAGATTCATTCAAATAGTTTAAGTATTGGAAACTAGTTTTTAAATATATAAGGATCAAATTTTACAAATAAGAATAAATTATATTTTTGTCATGCGATAATAATATATTTACAATTATGTCCTTAATTAAATGTTGCTCAGCTGTTATTGCCGAACACTGCTACTACCACCATCCATTGCTACTACCGGCCACCTGAGATGACCTGAAATATGTTGTTACTGCACATATCGAAAATCTACTGTTACTATCACTGATCGAAAATCTACTGTTACTATTGACTAGATAGCTATTGCTACTACTAATTCTTTAAAAAAAACTTTTTTCTATTACCGAATGTACAGTAGCACATAATAGTAGATGTAATGTTGCACAATACTCATCTAATAATCACGATTTGAAGGGGAAAATCACAAAGCACAACTCTTTACCAGCCACAATCCCATCATAAGATTTCGTCCCAAATCATAAGATCCAAGATCTAGGGTTTTCAATTTGAATCAAACCTGGTGAGGTTTGGGGTTGGTGGAAGCGCAGTTGCTGCATCGACGGTGACGTCGGGACTCATTGTTTCTGGTCGAGCGTCTTCATGGTCTGCGTCGTGCATCATCTCCGTCATTAGAGCCAAGCATCTTCGATTGGGCGTCGTCGCCAAAGCAGCACCTGTGTTAGAGAGAGAGATGAGTCATGAGAGATCTGGAAAAATTAAGACAATGGAGTGAAGAAAGATGAGAATGAAGGGTATTATGGTCATTGTCAGATAGAATCTAGACTTGTTTATATTAATTTTAGGCTTGAACTTATGTCCTAAATTGTATAAAAATTAATGAAGATGTTTTTTGTGTTTAAAAATGTAATTCTCATATAAAAAATTACTAATTCCTTCATGGAAATTCAGCTTTGAAAGTCCAATCCATTCTTCAACACTAGTTTCGGCCTATGTTCTCAGGAGCCTTGTCACGAAGATATTCACAGGTGAGCTTGGGAGGGGTGAGTAGCGGTAGTCGATTTTCTTCTCTAACTAGGCCAGTTTCCTCCCAGAGCCTAACAGCCTGATGTGCATAAACCATGGTTCGACTTCAGCAACTTTAGAGCAAGCATGGACCGGGATGTAGTAGTCAACATGTGCAACAAAGTGTAAACACCTTCATCCTACTTTCTCTCCTAGCGGAGGTGTTGGAAACTTTAGAGGTTTATTCTTGCTGGAGTTTGATTTCATTATATTAATCGCCCGTCAAGAGTCTTAGCTAACTCTTGGTCATTCACTTATGTGCTCTGACTAAACTGCTTCCATTTATCACCAAATTCACCGTTTTTACTCTTCTGATGGTCATGTCCGAAATAACTTTCTTCTAAAGAGGATGGCTTCCCAAACTTATTTTCTCTGGATGGACAAATACTTGCTTCATTATACACCTGCCTTTTCTAGTCATCAGTTCTACCACAAGGCCCATAGTCACCTTTGTGAAACTAAAGTTTCGTATTGTCAGGATACTCCGCAAGAGTTGGAGCATTGACTTGGCTAAATTTTACTATTTCTATTACCTATTAAGGTAGATTTTGTACGTTAGATAAATTAAAGAAAACAAACAAACATATAAATGACGAAATTGGAAAACTGCTATTGGGTTTTTGAAGTTGTTATGGGAGAAAATATGGTAAAGGAGTAAGACAAGTTTTGCACGGATTGGTTCGTGCGGATGGAGATAAATCCGCTAGAGATTATCCACTAATCGTGCAAGATAAACAAAGTGGTCAGGAGAATGTCCGGATTGCTCCAGACAATCGCTCTCCGATGCTCATGTTAGCTATTTATGCGAATAGTTTGTAACTCAAAGTGAGAAATGAGTTCATTAACTTCGTTTCAGAGGCTATGCACCTATTTAAAGAAGTTGAGCGAGTAGATTGTCTTAGTGAGAAGCTTCCAGAAATGTGCATCGAATCGAATTGCACGTGCAGCTCCCAACGTGCACTCTACCTTTGGCAGCGCCCAGCGTGCATTCCTCCTTTAGCAGCGCTTAGCAGCGCCCAACGTGCACCCCCAGCGTGCATTTCGCCTTTGACAGCGCCCAGCGTGCACTCCGCCTTTGGCAGCGCCCAACGTGCACTCTGCCTTTGGCAGCGCCCAACGTGCACCCCAGCATGCATTCCACCTTGGCAGCGCCCAACGTGCACCCTAGCGTGTATTCCGCCTTTGACAGCGCCCAACGTGCACTCCAGCTTGCATTCCACCTTAAGCAGCGCCTAACATCCACCCTAGCGTGAACTCCACCTTTAGCAGCGCCCAACGTGCACTCCACCTTTGGTAGCACCTAGCGTGCACTTCACCTTTGGCAGCCCCAACATGCACAGAGCCCCTCGATAACATGCCACTACTAGGCATAAAATAAGTAAAATCTTATATCTCATTACATGCTCTTACAAATAGAGTTAATGTCATGCTTTACTTGTCAACATAATGTTTCATCTAGCGCTCAACCCATGAAATATTAGCTAGCAACAAGCTACAAATATTTGTCAAGATAACATGCCATGTTTGCATACATGACCTTTGCTATGTCATTTACTATGTTGAAAGACCAATATCTGAGCACTCCCTACTTAAATAGAGGAACTCGGGGAATCGTACACATATGCATATGTCACAATGTGTCACTTCACTAGTAAAGCCCGGGGACTACCCGACATATGTGGATTTACACCACTCACTCTAAACCTCGGGGACTACCCAGCTCATGAGAATTTACCATTACAAACACTGAAACTCGGGGACTTCCCGAAACATGTTTTTACGTGTACTTGATTCAACAAAATGTTCAAATATGGAAAACTACATTTTTGTGAACGCTAACTACGCTATAAATAAAACGGGATTATCCAAACTATTATTCTTTGACATACTCTTGTCTAACAAGAGTCAATATCTAGAATAAAGATAACCCCCTAATGATTTCATTTAACAACAACAATAGTGGATATTCCACAAGTCACGCAATCAACGTTACACAAAGAAACGATTGACTAAACCTCCCATTTGACAACAACTTACCCTATCAAAATTGGCGAACGACATAACAAATTGCCGTAACAGTGCAACGATATAGTCTCCAACATTAGTCTCCGGAATATACTACCTTACCATGCCGCCGTATGAGATAAAATCTTACAGCGGTAAGAGAATTATTGAATTGCATATGGCTATGAGATGCAATAGCTTACATGATAATGCCTTCAGTATCTACTGATTCACTTGTCGCCGTAAGAGTTCATCTACCTTATGCAATGAGCCTCCAGTATCTACAGTTTCCTTATCACTGTAAGCGTGATTCTACCTTAGGGATAAGCGTCTCTGGCCCCATTCTCGCCATACGAGAACGCCAATGTTTTCTTTGTTACATGTGGCAGGAAAACATGTTTATTATCAGGCGAGACTTCGCCATCAACAACAAAAGACACAGAGACCATTCTTGATTAAGGAGCTAGGGGACTAATAGGGCTAAGCATCATATTGGCATTACTTATGCTTGGTGACCTTGTTTTAACTCCCCAACCAAGAACGCTCTCTTTGGGGACTTGTTGGAGTAGCCACTATGCGCCTCTAACAAGGTTCTAAAAAACGCTAGGCTCTACCAGGGCAGACAACTAGCACCTAGCGCCTAGACGGTTTTATATTTTACATATTATTATTTATTTAATAAATATATTTATATAAATAAAATTTATGAAAACACTTTTATATTCCAAAATAGCAAAAATACTTCAAAAATATACATAATAACACAATGTTTTTAGAAATAATAAAAATACAATAGTGTATCCTTTGTTTAGACTTTAGAGTAGAATATATGTGTTTTTGCCATGCTCCGACCCTAGTTTACCTCCCTAAACCCGGGATAGGACGTGCGAGACCCATCCTAAGAGAGATTACCCTCATAATCCCTCTTGAGAAGGGATAACTCTTACCCAAACCATTTTTAACAGTCCAAATGACACTGAAACTGACCTCACAAAATCTGAGGTTATCCCGATTACTGAATTGGAATTCATACTAATTACTTTAGAGGACATAGTATCTAAATATTATTTGTGACTGCACCCGTATCCTGGACAGGCTGCCTACGTACCCTCTACGTAAGGATCAAGCCACACGTAGCTCTTATTTTAATTAATGCCCTAACCGGGCAAATCCTTCTTTTCTATTTATCGGTCGATATATTATTATGGATAGCATATGCCTATCGCATATCTAGAGTTTAACCTCTCCGCTGAGGTATCCACCAACCAACTATTTATCGGGATTATCCCGAACATACCACCATACTTATATATAACAACCATACACATATAAACATAATATAATGACAACCAGATAATTATATAAATCCACCAAGAATATAATAGTCAATTTATCCTAATGACACTCTTGTAAATACCTCAAACTGCCCAGGGTACTATTGTCAATTCAGCCTCAATGACAGCTTGGTAAATATGCTAAGCTGCCAAGGGTATTTTGGAATTTCAGCCTCATGGACAGTCTTATAATTAACTAAATCTGTCGAGGGCAGTATTGCCTTTTTAGCCTTAATGGTAGCCTTGTAAATATGCAAAGCAGCCAAGAGCATTTATGGGATTTCAGCCTCAATGACATCCCTGTAATTATATAAAACAGTCAGGGGCATTTATGAGATTTTAGCCTCATTGACATCCTTGTAATTGTAAAAAACAGTCAGGGGCATTTATGGGATTTCAGCCTCAAATGGCATCCAGGTAATTAACCTAAACTACTAGGGGTAGTTCTGACATTTCACACCTATAGTAAATGATAAAAATACCAGATCTACCAAGGTAAAAACCTAGGGTTTTACATTTTTCACCCTAATCACACCGTTCGACCGTCCGACCACGTTCCAGGCATATTCCAGCCACCCCTTCTTCCTCTCCGGTCAACAACAGCTCAAACAACCCCAACAAGGAATTATAAAGGAAAAAGAAGGTTATCTCTCGACGACGGCGTCCTAGAGCGACACCTTCTCCGATCGGCCCACACGTTGCTCACCGGCCTCTAACATCCACCGTGGCTTCACCTTCACGACTAGAACCTCTGCCGAGCTCAACAAAGCCCAGCTCGTCCTCTTCGGCTCTCGGTCGAGCTACTGCCCCAGATCGATCTGCGCTCCGCTGGCGACACAACCTAGCTAGAGTTGGCGAGCAGCGACACTGAGAAAGGGAGAGAAGGAAAGAGTGCATGGAAGGAGACAGAGATCGAGATGTAGAGAGAGAGAGAGCGAGCGAAGTCGGAGAGTGAGAGTGAGACATAGAGAGTGTCCGAGCCCCCTTCCTTTTTTCTCCGATCCCAAATATATATATATATATATATATATATACAAATACAAAAATCAACGGTCCAGATCAACTCCTTAATTGATCTGACGACCCAGATTAAATATGAAAAAGTTACCGTGAAGAGTAAATAGATATTTTATTATTTACTATTTACCGCACAGTAACAACACATTATCCTGAATAACTTTCGCACACAAACTCCGATTAAATCATAGGACATACCCACGAGTTTGTATTAACGTCCTCTACAACTTTCTCGAAGGAAGTTTCCCCAAATTCTTGACTTATCTCAAAGTCATCTTTTTACGGTAAAGTAAATAACATTTATTGCTTCCGTAAACTAAATAAATCCATAATAAACAACTCGTGGCTCTGGAAAACATTCCGGACATATCGAAGAACTCGTATTAATATATTCTACACCCTCAGGACATATAATCTATTTTCTCCCAAACCGTAAAATCTCTCGATATTTTACTCAAATATTAATTAGGGAAAAGCTAAAAGTGCGGTTACAACCCTCTGTAATCTGTCTGGTCCTGATAAAATGGTAAATTTTGGGGCGGAGTGTTACAAACCACCCCCTTTTAAAAATTTCGTACTCAAAATTTCCACTGCGGGACGTAAAACTAATCGTCATTCCAAATAACACCATTCTTTACTTTACCAATAAATTCGCTGCAAAACTATAGGGAAGAAGATCACACTTTTTGCTTCCGTAGAAGTCATTCCTTTAATTAAATTCATTTAAAGATGATCCACATTCCAAGACTTTATTTATCCAATATCGTGCCTGAAAAATTGTTTTAAAGCGGGCGTAGTTACGTATTTGTCCAACCATCAAGGAATGTCGTCAAGTTTCACTAGACGAAACTTCAAGCAAACAAGAGTCACAAACTCTATGTGCCAATTCCTTTAGAAACAGAAGTCTTCTCATAGTTGCAATACGAGATACACAACTACGCCCGCTTTAAAACACTTTTTCGTGCACAATACCCTTGTCTCACCACTTTTGTCGTAAATCAACTCCACAAGGTTTTCCTCTTAGCTCTTCTCAAGTTAATTCCTGAAATGGAAATTAAGACAATCTGATAGTTTTTCAAGACATAAACATAGACTAACTCATAGTCAATACGTATGCTCTACTTTTACAACTGCCACACTTGACACTTAACGCCAACGTCTTCCTCGTGTAAGGATGTAAATGCTACAGTCCATCACCATAGGGAAAACTCATACGTCTCTCACACCTTTCGAGACAAAAGAAACGTTCACTTCCTACACTAGGCCTTGAGGCCATGGACGTATTATCTTCTGCGTCATTCAATCAAATATTCTCATTTATCATTCCTTGTACCCTAACTTTCGATCACAGGCCTCGAACGATGTCAGGATCCACCCTGATTTAAACCCCTTTAACCCGAAGTAAATCCTGCAAGGACCATCTCAAGGGAACTTCTTACTGAAACCCCCTTGAAATAGACAACCCTTCTTAGAAACCAACTAAGCACTTCCAAGAACAAATTAAGATAACCCCTAACTCATGGAGCCAACCTGCTCCCCAAGTCACATCTACGCTTCACTAACCTATTCAACTATTTGAGTTGGGTTAGTCAGAGCAGTCTACATGGAAGATTTACCCTAATGAATTTGCAAGCAGCAACGGATTAATCGACTATGCCTCGACTCTTGTACGCGCGACTTCCGCTCAAGAACCCTGCACCGCTGGGCATTTGAAAACGAAGGGTCCAGGAAAGAAACATTTAAAAACACATTAGCGTGAGATGACAAAAATAAAAGAATAAAAGATAAATATCTTTTACTGCTCTTCCGTTAGTTTTCCAAAATCCACATGCACGCAATTCATAGTAAATGAATAGATAAATCGTAAAGCAAATCCCTTGGTTCAAATCCATAATTAAATGTGGGGTATTAACCTCAACCATGAGAAAACAACTGGTCCGCTCTACCACGAGAGGGTCTATTGACCAGCTCATCGGAGAGGGTCCTATGACCCGCTCTATTCGGGAGGGTCCTATGACCCGCTCTATTCGGGAGGGTCCAACCGACCAGCTACCACCGAAGAGGATCCTGACCTGCTCTATCCGGGAGGGTTCTACTGACCAGCTACCACCGAAGAGGGTCAGACCAGCTACTATCCAGATAGGGTACCATCTCCATCTGGAGAGGATCCATGCTAGCATGCAATACATATAACCATATCCTTTAAAAACCTCGTGGTAAAATAATTCGAAAACCAAGTCAAAACTCAATGACTTTACCCCAAATACATTGGATTTAAAACATTTCCAGGAACCCGAAACCGGTTCTCTGACTTTACTTTAAAATCCTTAAATCCAAGAGCCAAGTTTCCCCTTTTTAAATTTCATCCCCCTCCATAACCCAAAATGGTGATAACAGTAAAATCATATTCCGGAAAAATCCTTTAAAATCACGGGAAAGGTAGGAACCTCTTCCCCGGCTCACTTATCTTTAAAAAGTATTAAATTTCCATTTTCCCAAAATCACCACAAAACATAAAATGGAGGAAATTCATAAATAAAGGAGAAACTAATTAAAGTCTATTGCATGCATTATATTTAAAAATAAAGTCCACTCACAGTACTTATTGCGACCTCCTCACTGCTTGGAAAGCCCCTCGAGAGAAAACCTCAAACTAACCACAAGGTCGAGCCCGTCTCACGTTCGACCAGAGTCTGTACAATTAATCTAATATATTAGTCTTTAGAAACTGTTGACTTAATCTTTTCCTAGTTTGACTAGAAAATCCTATTTGACCACGTGTTGACCAAGTTCCTTTCTTTTAAACAACTTTTCAACAATACGCTTAATTCTGAATATCGACTCGAAGTTTGGTTTCCGACTTCGTAACCTCAGCGTATCGACTTTCCTTACTATTTTATTGACGATAGGTTATCACATAGTAATTTTGTTGAATAACTATGCACACCCAAACTACAGTTCAAACCGTAATACTAATTATGAGTCGATAAATCGTATTGCTCTTTATCCAAATTATCTACAACGATTAACTTGACATTTTCGTTAATTGTAGATATTATCTTCCTCTCAACCAAGTTGTCCCATAAACTTATAATTTTCATGCTTCACTAAAACTCTGATTCGTTTAACTTGAAATTCACCTTTTCACTAACCTTACTCCTAATTTTGCAATTCCAATGCCAACTTTCCATAAATAGAAACATTCTAAAAGGAAAAGTTTCTCAAAATGGAAATTTCCTATTTTCGGTAAGTTTTCCATAATTAGCCCGAATTACGATTTAGCAGAACTTTACGACTTAAGACTTAACAAGGGAATCGATTTCTACCTCTTCGGCACTCTGCCGGAAAACTGTTGCTTTGCCGGATTCCGTTGACTTGCCGGAACCTCATGCCGGATTCCGGCCGACTTGCCAGAATTTTCGACAGAGTTTCCCCGTTTTCTCCGAATCACCAAGTTACGACAAGAAACAATCAACAACAGCAAATCAAACACAGTTTCAACAACAGTTCAAATAACAAAATTCTTAGAGGGACAAGTCTTACCCTCTGTCTTTGCTGCCAAACTCGAACCTAAAACCAAACCCAGCAGCTTTTCTGCTGCCTACCACCTCCTAGGCCCACTCCAGCAACTTCCCAGCCTCCACCCCTCCCCAACACTGTCTCGATCACCACCTCCACCAGAACAACTCCTGTGGGACCCCGCACGTTTTAACCGTGGTTAATGGCGAGTTACAGAGGATTAAGTCGTGTTCGGTAACTTCGCGAGTTAATTACCACGTTCTTTTCGAGTTTTTTTCAAAGTTCCCCGAATACCTGATTTGATGACTCGATGTCATAGTACGTGTCGACACGAGTCTCCCGGTATTTTCGGATTATTTTTCGGAGCTTCGGTTTATTTTCTACGGATTTCCGAAGTCCATGGTAATTTCTAAATTACTATTTTCTGATTTTAAAACCCCACCTTTAATCTGGGCCCTTGATCTTCCTCCTTCATTGTGAGCCCTTGGATCAGCATATTTAAGAAACCAATCTCTCCCTTCTGTCTTCATTCTGTCGAGAGGAGAAGAAACAGAGAGAAAGGAGAGCAGACGCGCTGCCCTCCCTTCAGCCGTGCCACTGCCATCGTCCGGCCGCGCCTGGCCGTCGCGCCACCACCGCCGAGCTTGCCTCTGTCTCCTCTCTCTATCCATGGTCACGGTTTCCCCTTTCACTCACTCTCTCCTTGTTTTTCAAAAGTCAACCCTTAGCCCAAACCGGTTCTTCCTCCGATTCTCCCTCATCTCCGGCGAGTTCAAGCTTCCTTGAGGTAATCTCTTCTTCATCTTCCTTTTTCTCTCCCTTGATCATTGAATTGAACCCAATATTCGAAACTCCCCTAATTCACTGTTACTGTTTCGGGTTTTCTGGGTTTTGAGGTTAGCAACTCCGGCGACCTATCCTTGGTGTCCTGGAGAGTCTTGGACACCTGTGTGATGCTTGGGAGGAGCATGGAGACAGCTGGTGGAGTTTTGGACCGAGGCAGTGGTGCAGAGATGGAGGAGCTGGCTTGGTGGAGCTGGTGACCGAGGTTGTTGCACTGGTTTTGGAGCAGAGATACAGAGGGAAGGAGCAGAGGAGTAGAGGAGCAGAGGAAGAGGCTGCTGTATCCCTCCTTGGATCGAATTTGGAGGTGAGGCAGATTCTTGGTTTTAAGCTACTGTGTTGGATTTAAGTTGGAATTGATGTTGATCTGATATTAATTGGTTGTTGGATTCCTTGCATGTTGTCGTAACTTGGAGGCGAAGAAACGAGGGAAACTATGGTGAATTTCCGGCAAGTTGACCGGAATCCGGCAGAGGATTCCGGCAAGTTGCCGGAATCCGGTAACGATTCCGGAGATGCAGTTAAACCGGCTGAAATGCCGAGAGGTAGTCTTCGACTCCTGTTTAAAGTTCATAGTTTCCGTTTAATTGGGTAAAGTGTCGTAATCGGGAATTACGTAAGAAAGTGTGTTAAAACGGAAACTAATCATGTTTGGAAACCTGCTAATTTGGGAAACTTTCCATTTTGGGAAGGTTTCCATTAAAGGAAAGTTTCTATTTTGGGAAAGTCTCATTTTCAGAAAAACGGTTTAGAAAAGAATTAAAGTTCAGTGAGGTTTGATACAGTTTGGTTAAGTGTTAAACTGTTGTCGGGAAATGATAACGGGAAATTCTGGAAAATGTTAAGTTGACCATGTTAAGTAAAGTTGGTGTTTCACGTAAATCGGTAAATCAACTCCCGGTAAATAATTGGTTCATGTGACACGTTGGGTGTCCATAGTAATTCAACGAATTATTATGCGACACCCTAACGTCAAGTTAAAGTGGTTAAAGAGAAATTCAGAAACTAAGTCGGACTTCCGGTAATTAAGTAAAGAGTCGATAACCGGAAGGAAAGTCAAAAAGGATAAAGAGTTGAAAAGTAAATTTGGTTGGTCAACTTAGTCAATGTGGTCATTCCTGGTCAAACTAGGAATGTTGTGGTCAACTGGACTGTTATTGTTTCTTGGTTGCTAAGCTACTCTATTCTGCAGTGATTATTGGACGAGGTAGCTTACGAGGTGATCCGGTTCACCGAGACAGATCCTGGAATTTTGGAGCTACGTTTGGAACGGCAATTCCAGGTAGGGAACCTTAACCCCCTTGGTAGTGGTTTTATATATGTATGAGAAAGTGCATGATTTTGTGTATGCTCATGGTCGATGCCTCGGGAAAGTTTTCTGTATATTAAATGATTTATGATTGGGCCAAGAAAACCCGAGGCTAGACGTAAATGATTTTATACGTCAATGTGAGATGTGTGGAACACCGTTGTCCTGATTTCCGGTGTGTGACCTGAGAGTGACGGGACCTAGTATCTAGCACTCCCACGGTGTCGAGACCGTGAACCTCCGGGGGGGCGATGCCCTGTTTATTTTAAATATCCCGCTTACGCTCGTCTCGTACAGAGTTAAGCGAGACGTAAGTGAGATGCGCTGTTTGGGCATTTAGCTGGAAATGGACACTCTCGCTACTATGTGTTTTCAAGCGCATAGGTAGTTGGCCCCGGTTTGCTGTGAAGACAAACCCGGGATTCGGTCATGGAGATTCGAAAGTCCTGCAGGTTGTACTTGTACATTGAGCGCTCTGGGCCCCTATGATTTTAGCATACTGCATGTTTTCCTAAAGGATATAAAATGATGGTTTTTGTGTGCCAAGGATTTCATAAATGGTTTTATTACGAGCTCAAATCTATATGTATATATACGGTTTTTGGTTTTCAAACCTATCATTGGTGGGCCTATGTGAGCACGCGAGGACGACGCTCACCCCTACAACAGATTGTTTGCAGGTACTGTGACAGGAAAGATAGAGAGAGCTATGTGTGGAGCTTCATTCATTTCTCGATGTTCGGTCCAAGTGTTCTCCCTATTCCGGTTTCACCCTTCGAGTCATATACAGAGCCATTTTCATAAACAGTAAAGGCGTCATCCCGATTTGTTAACCTTGTTGTACATATTTTATTGTTGTCGCTAAAGTTTTTAAATTGTCCCTTTTATTTTACCACCTTCCGCGAAATTAGATAAACTCTGATGAATGTTTTTAAGATTTTCATGTGGTGCCACTCGAAGTGTTAAGGTTTGAAATTTTATTTTACTCACTAAAAAGCCTACGACTTTAGGTTAATAAGTTGTTGGCACGTCCTTCGGACGTGTTGGCTTCTTATTGGCTTAACTTCGTGGCTACTGTAGTTTACCCCCCAGGGGTGCTACAGCAGTGGTATCAGAGCAATCGTTCCCCGGACTTTTGTTTTTTAAAATGTTTTAAAACCTCTGATGCCTTGAAGTCTGTGCTAACGCGTCAAAACTTTTCCGAAAGTGGTCTTTAAGAAACTTCGGAGCTAGTAGAGTTTCGTGAGTTGGCATAAAAAGGGTTTTGAAAATTCTCTTGGGAATTTTCATTTACGATTTTAAATTTTAGCGACAACTTTAAATTTATTCACGAGTCGTGTTCCTACCCTTGATGTCATCCCTTAAATCCGACTCGTTGCCTTCTAAAAGTATTTGAAATCCCTTTGTGACTCAGATTTGTTTTATGGCAGTGACAGTTGTACCTTGAGCTAAAAAGCCTTGTTGTCCTCTTGATCCTATTCATGTGTTATGTCCTGCCTGAGTACCTTGACCATTGCGTTGTCTTGAGTACCTGAATGACCATAGAAGAACTTCTTGTGCTTCTGTTAAATCCAAACCTATTTGATACTGAGGTCATTGTTCTTTCGAGCATTTTCCCACTTAGCTCTCTCACAGTACACGGGCTGCGACATATGATAAGAGGCAGTAAATTAAAACTATAGATTTTGAGCTCTGAAAACTTGGCATACTTGAGGATTATGGATGTGAAAACGTCCTGTTTGGATTGTTGATGATATGGAGGAAAACCTTGTGCATGTGCTATGGATGATGGATATTGTTTGTGCTACGAGATTGCATGTAGGGCCAGAGCATGTTGTTTGAGCCGCAGGCCACGAGATTTCTTGTACATGAGCATGGCACCTGGATTGTGTTTATGGACCCTCCTTGCTGAGATAGTGAGTTGGAGACGAGGTCCTTGGGTTTGAGATTCAGATCGAGGATCCCGTAGTGGGAGATCCTTGAGAAAGAGATTGTGGATCCCGTAGTGGTAGATCCTGGAGTTTAAAAGAGATTTCAGATTCCCGTAGTGGCAGATCCTGTAAAGAAAGTTCGTGATTGAAAAGAGATGTTATTGCTGGTGGAATCCAAGGTGGTATCCCAGATCTTATTGGAGTTAGGAGACTCCGTTGTTTGTCTATAGTCTTTGAGACAGAGTTTGCTTTTGTCGTACGTGCTTGGTTGAGTATTAGCATGAGTTACGGCGGATCAGTGGTGTCTCTTCCCTAGTGTGGAAAGTTGTAATGTGGCGTCGAGGTGATTGGTATTATCCTCCGCAATGTGAAAGGGACAATCGAGGACGTTGATTCAGCGAAGAGTATCGAATCCTTCCCAGTGCATTGTTAAAGCTTGGCGTTGACGCTTGTGGTTACTCCGACGCGTGGTGAAGCTTTGGAAACTGTGTTGACCTTTTGAGGTCCGGAATTAAGAGTACGTGATGTGAACGTGATAGTAAGAATGTGTAAGGCCTTACCCTCGACTTGGCATGTTGGATGAGGTGTCAGGAAAATGTTGGACGACCGATTTGTCAAAGATTGGAACGACGAACTTGAGTTTGTGCTTCATTCGATAATTTGCATTGAGAGTTTGCAACCTTATCAATTGTCCATGGGTGGAATTGGACATGTTGTTCTCTGCTTGAACTCTATGCATGTAAAGCCTGGAGTGAGGAAAAGTGTAAAACACTGTTTGATGACCAAGTGGTAGCTACATGATTTGAACACGGTCTGAGACAGGAAGAGAGTGTACCAAAGGATATTCAGTTAGTACCATAAGCTTTGGTGGTAACGTGTTGGCTTGACAAGGAAGTGGGTACTAATTTTCCCTGCAATAGGCATGCAGTTAAGATTGACCGATGTTCAGATTATCGAAATCTTGGTCAGCTTCGAGTTTGTGAAAGTCAGTGACAAAAGAGAGCATCACTTCAGTGCAAGTTGATGGCGGGCCACTGAAAGGTGAAAGTGTAAAGAGATGAGAAAGTTTGTGGCCAGAGGACATTATCAAAGAGTCTCAGTTCAACCAAGTGTTGGACTTCGAGGTGGAAACTACCCTTGATTTAATCACTTCTTCAACAAGCGATCACGGATAAGAAGGTATGTTTTCGAGGTATCTGGTGCTTATGGCCGGTCCATAGATAAAGCGTTGTTCGGTTTGAGTAGAAAGCGCTGTGATCTATGACGAGACACGGTAATGAGGGAAACGTCTAGAAAGCAAGAGACCTGGTGAACGTTTTACGACGTTGGTGACGTGTAACATCCTTCCTGGCAGGTGTGGAACCTGAGATTCTATCTTACGGAAAGCTTCGTACGAGGTGCGACCTGACAGCTTCAGAGCCGAAGACGTACTGATCCTTTAAATAGGATGTGGTAGCTAAGGCATCTTCTGATATTCTCGAACGTGTTATCAAGGCTGACGGTTATCTTTCTGATGGAGCCTGACGGAAACACTCTCATGAGACGACTCGACGTCGTGGTGGTATCAAAAGAGTGGATTAGCGAAAGCATCTGCAGGTGGCTGTTTCGATTTTCGATGACGTGGATACTAAGTTCGCGGTTTTGACTTCGAGGAAAAGTCTATCGACGACATCACTACAAGTCATCAAAGAGTTGAAAGTATGGCAACGTGTTTGATTTGGCTCATCCATTAGTGGTTCTTGGAGGTTGAGACATTGTTCGTGGTTCATCGATCGTTTAAGCATGACGCTGCAACGAAAGACGTGATCTTGTGTGACATCACTTGTCAGTTGGTGTTTGTGTGTTCCTTCCTACAGTAAGGTTTTGTTAAAGTCGTTTTGGCACGAGGACTTTGTGACGCTGTGCGTTAGCGGATGTGACAGCTTGTTTCGAGTATCTTGTCTTTGCGATCAAGACGAGAAAGTGACAAGTTCGAGGTTGTTACGTGGCTATAGAACCTGCAAGACTGACGATCGAATCGACTGTTACACTTCGATCGTGACTTCAGCACTCCTTACCCGAGTTAACGAAAGGTGGAAATACTTGAGTGTTCTTGCCTTGGTATCAGCATTGCTATTTGGGTTACGAGCAGAGTTTCAAGGTTCAACAGAAAATTCAGTGGACTTGGAGAAAATTGGACTTGCGGTAAACGAGGTTATTGGTGGACTAAGGTCACCAGGGTATCGGTTGTGACGTTGCAACACGTGGACTGGCAAAGTTTAGTCAACATAATTCCTGAAGGAACGGAGATTGACAGAGAAATTGACCCTTGATCAGTGATCAGTTTGGTATGTGAATTTCGAGGGCGAAATTTCTTTAAGGGGGGTAGAGTGTGGGACCCCGCACGTTTTAACCGTGGTTAATGGCGAGTTACAGAGGATTAAGTCGTGTTCGGTAACTTCGCGAGTTAATTACCACGTTCTTTTCGAGTTTTTTTCAAAGTTCCCCGAATACCTGATTTGATGACTCGATGTCATAGTACGTGTCGACACGAGTCTCCCGGTATTTTCGGATTATTTTTCGGAGCTTCGGTTTATTTTCTACGGATTTCCGAAGTCCATGGTAATTTCTAAATTACTATTTTCTGATTTTAAAACCCCACCTTTAATCTGGGCCCTTGATCTTCCTCCTTCATTGTGAGCCCTTGGATCAGCATATTTAAGAAACCAATCTCTCCCTTCTGTCTTCATTCTGTCGAGAGGAGAAGAAACAGAGAGAAAGGAGAGCAGACGCGCTGCCCTCCCTTCAGCCGTGCCACTGCCATCGTCCGGCCGCGCCTGGCCGTCGCGCCACCACCGCCGAGCTCGCCTCTGTCTCCTCTCTCTATCCATGGTCACGGTTTCCCCTTTCACTCACTCTCTCCTTGTTTTTCAAAAGTCAACCCTTAGCCCAAACCGGTTCTTCCTCCGATTCTCCCTCATCTCCGGCGAGTTCAAGCTTCCTTGAGGTAATCTCTTCTTCATCTTCCTTTTTCTCTCCCTTGATCATTGAATTGAACCCAATATTCGAAACTCCCCTAATTCACTGTTACTGTTTCGGGTTTTCTGGGTTTTGAGGTTAGCAACTCCGGCGACCTATCCTTGGTGTCCTGGAGAGTCTTGGACACCTGTGTGATGCTTGGGAGGAGCATGGAGACAGCTGGTGGAGTTTTGGACCGAGGCAGTGGTGCAGAGATGGAGGAGCTGGCTTGGTGGAGCTGGTGACCGAGGTTGTTGCACTGGTTTTGGAGCAGAGATACAGAGGGAAGGAGCAGAGGAGTAGAGGAGCAGAGGAAGAGGCTGCTGTATCCCTCCTTGGATCGAATTTGGAGGTGAGGCAGATTCTTGGTTTTAAGCTACTGTGTTGGATTTAAGTTGGAATTGATGTTGATCTGATATTAATTGGTTGTTGGATTCCTTGCATGTTGTCGTAACTTGGAGGCGAAGAAACGAGGGAAACTATGGTGAATTTCCGGCAAGTTGCCGGAATCCGGTAACGATTCCGGAGATGCAGTTAAACCGGCTGAAATGCCGAGAGGTAGTCTTCGACTCCTGTTTAAAGTTCATAGTTTCCGTTTAATTGGGTAAAGTGTCGTAATCGGGAATTACGTAAGAAAGTGTGTTAAAACGGAAACTAATCATGTTTGGAAACCTGCTAATTTGGGAAACTTTCCATTTTGGGAAGGTTTCCATTAAAGGAAAGTTTCTATTTTGGGAAAGTCTCATTTTCAGAAAAACGGTTTAGAAAAGAATTAAAGTTCAGTGAGGTTTGATACAGTTTGGTTAAGTGTTAAACTGTTGTCGGGAAATGATAACGGGAAATTCTGGAAAATGTTAAGTTGACCATGTTAAGTAAAGTTGGTGTTTCACGTAAATCGGTAAATCAACTCCCGGTAAATAATTGGTTCATGTGACACGTTGGGTGTCCATAGTAATTCAACGAATTATTATGCGACACCCTAACGTCAAGTTAAAGTGGTTAAAGAGAAATTCAGAAACTAAGTCGGACTTCCGGTAATTAAGTAAAGAGTCGATAACCGGAAGGAAAGTCAAAAAGGATAAAGAGTTGAAAAGTAAATTTGGTTGGTCAACTTAGTCAATGTGGTCATTCCTGGTCAAACTAGGAATGTTGTGGTCAACTGGACTGTTATTGTTTCTTGGTTGCTAAGCTACTCTATTCTGCAGTGATTATTGGACGAGGTAGCTTACGAGGTGATCCGGTTCACCGAGACAGATCCTGGAATTTTGGAGCTACGTTTGGAACGGCAATTCCAGGTAGGGAACCTTAACCCCCTTGGTAGTGGTTTTATATATGTATGAGAAAGTGCATGATTTTGTGTATGCTCATGGTCGATGCCTCGGGAAAGTTTTCTGTATATTAAATGATTTATGATTGGGCCAAGAAAACCCGAGGCTAGACGTAAATGATTTTATACGTCAATGTGAGATGTGTGGAACACCGTTGTCCTGATTTCCGGTGTGTGACCTGAGAGTGACGGGACCTAGTATCTAGCACTCCCACGGTGTCGAGACCGTGAACCTCCGGGGGGGCGATGCCCTGTTTATTTTAAATATCCCGCTTACGCTCGTCTCGTACAGAGTTAAGCGAGACGTAAGTGAGATGCGCTGTTTGGGCATTTAGCTGGAAATGGACACTCTCGCTACTATGTGTTTTCAAGCGCATAGGTAGTTGGCCCCGGTTTGCTGTGAAGACAAACCCGGGATTCGGTCATGGAGATTCGAAAGTCCTGCAGGTTGTACTTGTACATTGAGCGCTCTGGGCCCCTATGATTTTAGCATACTGCATGTTTTCCTAAAGGATATAAAATGATGGTTTTTGTGTGCCAAGGATTTCATAAATGGTTTTATTACGAGCTCAAATCTATATGTATATATACGGTTTTTGGTTTTCAAACCTATCATTGGTGGGCCTATGTGAGCACGCGAGGACGACGCTCACCCCTACAACAGATTGTTTGCAGGTACTGTGACGGGAAAGATAGAGAGAGCTATGTGTGGAGCTTCATTCATTTCTCGATGTTCGGTCCAAGTGTTCTCCCTATTCCGGTTTCACCCTTCGAGTCATATACAGAGCCATTTTCATAAACAGTAAAGGCGTCATCCCGATTTGTTAACCTTGTTGTACATATTTTATTGTTGTCGCTAAAGTTTTTAAATTGTCCCTTTTATTTTACCACCTTCCGCGAAATTAGATAAACTCTGATGAATGTTTTTAAGATTTTCATGTGGTGCCACTCGAAGTGTTAAGGTTTGAAATTTTATTTTACTCACTAAAAAGCCTACGACTTTAGGTTAATAAGTTGTTGGCACGTCCTTCGGACGTGTTGGCTTCTTATTGGCTTAACTTCGTGGCTACTGTAGTTTACCCCCCAGGGGTGCTACAACTCCTAAAGCCTCTGCCTCGGCCTAATTCGATAGCTGCAGCCCCACAACTCACTCGAAGGTCCTACTGGACTCTCCTCCTTGTCGTGACAGCGTCGTTGTGGCTGAGAATCGAAGGGGAAGAATTCACCGGTGGAGGAAAATGAAACCCAGAACAAACAATAGAAAAGGGGAAAGAGGGATTTCTGAATTAGAGTACGAATCAAAGATTTAAGGGCATCAAATTGAAGAACAAGGAAGGAGGAAGAGAAACCTACCCTTCAAAGTCGCCGTCGCTGCCCGAATGCCGAAAAACGGCGAACACAGTCGAGTTTCTCCTCGGTCGATCTCCGTCGACGATTGATGAATGTCGAATTGAGTGACTGGGCTTTGTAGAGGAGAGTGAGAGGAGTATTTTGAAGGTGGTGCACCGGTGTGGGGTGGCGGAGCGGCCGAGAACTCACCGGAGAAAACTGAGGCAGGGAGAGCGGAGAGGAAGCTCGGGTGTGTCCCTAGTTGGGGTTTGACGAAAGTCAACCCATCTCTGCTCATTTTAAACACAAATCGACGGCCCAGATCAAATCTCCAATTGATCTGACGGCCTAGATTTAAATAAGGTAAAAAGTAAAAAGGTTAAATGGTAAAAACTATTTACCGGAATAGTAATTGGAAATTACCATAAACTTCAGAAATTCACAGAAAATAGCCGGAAGCTCTGAAAAATATTCTGAAAATACCGGGAGACTCGTGTCGACACGTACTAAAACATCGAGTCATTAAATGAGGAATTTGGAGAGCTTAGAAAAACTCGAAAATAAACTCGAACGATAACTTATCTAATTACCGGTCGCAATTAAAAGCCCTCGGTAACTCGTAAACCTCTGTGAAAATGTAACTTTTAGGTACGGGATGTTGCAAACAAACTCGCATACAACAATGCGATCTCAAAACTGCTCATTCGGGCTAATGAATCCGCTAAGCGCCTTCGCGCCAAACATGGATGTTATCTTCACATACTCAGTCACAAATGAATTTCCTCATCCTACTCCACTCTCTTAGGAAATAGTCTACAGTAGGGCATTTCACAACAATAAAAGCTAACAAGCTCGCACACTAACTCATGTGTGCTCAAGTCCTGCCTAAATGACAAAAGTTCAACTCAAAATCCTGCATGCATCTCATGGTGCTTCCATAATTAATTTCAACATCACAATCCAATATTGCACCAATCAGCTCAACATATCTCAAGTGTCATGTCTATATATATATATATTTATTAACCGTCAACCCAAAATTCAACCACCACTCATGCAAGCGATCACAAGCAAACCAAACCGTCTCCAACTATACCCTTAGAAATTTAGAGTACCTCACTCTTAAATTTTATATACTATTCATAACTAGCGTGGACATGTCAGCTTCCCAGGCTAGGACTGGAACTTCTCAGACATGGAAAACTTTAGAGTGAGTGGACCAAAAATCAATGTCAAAAGTAATGGTTCAAAAACACAAATTCAAATTTCATTTTCCCCTGAAAAAATCTAGGCCTTACGCCAAAAATAAATAAATTCATGGTCTTCGGCCAAATATAAATCCAATCCTGGCCTGCAGCCAATATAAAACAAATCGTGGCCTGCAACCAAATATAAATCAAATGATGTCCTGCAGCCAAATATAAATAAAATCACGGTCTGCAACCGAATATAAATCAAATCACGGTCTGCAGCCGAATATAAATCAAATCATGGCCTGCAGCCGTATATAAATGTATATAAATCAAATCATGGCCTGCAAGCGAATATAAATTAAATCATGGTCTGCAGCCGTATATAAATCAAATCGGGAAAAGAATTTCACAAATGATTGATCACACATACCAGGGTCAGAGCTAAGAGATCTAGCGTACCTCTCAGTGAGGATGTAATCCCGCGCTAATACTACCATCTCCCTCTTAGGAAGAGGAGTGTAACGAGTGACGCGCTTCCACTCCGCCGCCTGCTAGCTAGTAACAACAATACATATAACGACCCTTCACGACAGTGAGCCTCACAGGCTAGGGTCGGAACTAAGAGCTCTAGCTTCTCACCCACTGTCTAGTGAGAATGCAAATTCCGCATATCAACCACACTTCGTGAGAACACATATCCCGCACTTCCACTCCACCGAACGAGGAGTGCTGGGTAGGCGCGCTTCCACACCACTGAATGAGGAGCGCTGCCCAGCGCGCTTCCACTCCGCCGAATGAGAAGCGCCACCTGCTAGCTAGCTATAAACATCCGACAACCCTTTATGGTAAAATTAAAACAAATCCCTAATTTATAAATCTAAGCCCGAAACCTATATATAAAAAATCCAGGCAAATGACAAAAATTTAACCAAAATCCCGGCAACATGCCAAAAACAATTCAAACCCGACAAATGCCAAACATAGAAATCCCAGTAAAACATCGGGTCTGATTCTCATCTGTACGACGGGTCTATCCTGTCGAAAACCATTCAAAACTCAAATGAAGATAAGCGAGCTGAAATCCATAAATCAAATGGAAATAACAAATAAAAACTCTCCACTGAGGTGCTCGCAAAACCAAAGGAATCGAAAATGTATAGAAACCCAAAAAATCATCCGTAATGGGACCATTTTAAAACCATTTAAATAATAATCCATGACATGCATTTTTTTAAAAATAATTCAAAGGTCCACTCATCATGCTGGCAACATATCTCATGCGCTAGGTATGGTACTCTAACCGTCCTCAATTAATTACCTCATATTCAACAACATTTCTTATGGCCCTATACGGTTCCCCGACCGTAATAAAATATTCCTCCTTGAGCTTACTCTTGGGCTCTGAAAAATTACGTAATCCATTTCTCTTACCCTCAACCAGCATCTCAATCACCTGAATATCCTGGAACCTCTTCCAATATAATTGCACAACACCAATGTGTCGACAAAAGTGATCCTACATACTCCCTTAACCCATTGATCAAAATGTATGATGCGAAACAACTATCTGGTGGTCTAACACCCCGATTTTCTTGGTTTGACCTAGAAAAGTCAATGATTGACTTTAGGGTTGACCAAGTGTTCCCTTGGTTGCATGGAAAATCGACTAAGACTTTTTGACTAATCGACATGGATCAAACCCTAAAAAGCTTGATAATTGTCGATTTAAAATTTTGAATAACATTAGACGCATTTTTAAGCCATTTGCGTCTAATACTGAAATTTTGAATTTACTTTTCCTAATCTGGCTCGATACTAAACTTATGAACCTCTAGACTTTTCGATCCAACAAAAAGTCAATATTAACATCTAATTACAACAGATGTCGTAAAATTTATTGTTACATATAACATTACTAATTTGACTCAGGTTGCAACCCTCGCCACAAAACATATTAATAAGTATAAACGACTAGTCCCACTTGAAAAATAAATAACACAATTAAACATTTCCAAGGACTTTAATTACCCAAACCTTTGGTTCAAAATTTGAACCTAGGCTCTGATACCATTTGTCACACCCGGCCTGAGTTTACCTCCCTAAACCCGGGATAGAACGTGCGGGACCCATCCCAAGAAAGATTACCCTAGTAATTCCCCTTGAGAAGGGATAACTCTTACCCAAACCATTTTTAACAGTCCAAACGACACCAAAATAGACCTCACAAAATCTGAGGTTATCCCGATTACAGAATTGGAATTCATACTAATTACTTTAGAGGACCTACGATCTAAATATTATTTGTGAGTGCACCCGTATCCCGGACAGGCTGCCTCTACGCAGGGATCAAGCCACACGCAGGCATTTTAAATAATGCCCTAACCGGGCAAATCCCGCTTTTCTATTTATCGGTCGATATATTATTATGGATAGCATACGCTTATCGTATATCCGGAGTTTAACCTCTCCGCTGAGGTATCCACCAACCAATTATCTATCGGGATTATCTTGAACATACCATCATACTTATATATAATAATCATACACATATAAACAGAATATAATGGTAACCACATAATTATATAAATCCACAAAGGATATAATAGTCAATTTATCCCTAATGACACTCTTGTAAATACCTACAACTTCTAGGGGCAGTATTGTCAATTCAGCCTCAATACAGCTTCGTAAATATGCTAAGCTGCTAGGGGTATTTCTAGAATTTCAGCAACATGGGCAGTCCTGTAATTAACTAAATCTGTCGAGGGTAGTATTGTCTTTTTGGCCTCAATGGAGCCTTGTTAATATGCAAACTACCAAGGGCATTTATGGGATTTCAACTTTAATGACATCCCTGTAATTATGCAAAACAGTCATGGGCATTTATGAGATTTCAGTCTTAATGGCTTCCTTGTAATTATACAAAACAGTCAGGGGCATTTATGGGATTTCAGCCTCAATGACATCCTTGTAATTAACCTAAACTACCAGGGAGAGTTCTGACATTTCACACCCACAATAAATAGTAAAAATACCAGATCTACCACGGTAAAAACCTAGGGTTTTACCCTTTTCACCCTAATCACACCGATCAGCCCTCCGACTGAGTTCCAGGCCTATTCCAGCCACCCCTCCTTCCTCTCCGATCAACAACAGCTTAAACAACACCAACAAGGACTAGAAAGGAAAAGAGTAAATTTCAGTTAACACTCTTGAACTTTAGGTCTAAAGTCAGTTTCATACCTAAATTTTTTTAATCAGTTTCATACCTAAACTTTAGTCTAAAATCTGTTTCATATCTCATTTTTATTTTTAATCAGTTTCATACCTAAACTTTCAAAATAACATCAATTTTGACAAAAATATGACATCATGTTTGGTCAAAATGCTGATGTGGACCAAATTAAAAATAAAGTTTAGGTATGAAACTGATTTTAGATAAAATTTTAGATGTGAAACTGATTAAATAAAAAGTTTAGGTATGAGACTGATTTTAGATCTAAAGTTCAGAAGTGTAAACTAATATTTTTTTCCAAAGGAAAAAGAAGGTTACCTCTCGACGACGGCGTCCTGGAGTCACACCTCCTCCGATCGGCCCCCACACTGCTCACCGGCCTCCAACCTCCACCGTGGCTTCGCCTCCACAACTGGAACCTTTGCCAAGCTCAACGAAGCCCAGTTCATCCTCTCCAACTCTCGGTCGAGCTACTGCCCCAGATCGATCTGTGCTCCGCTGGCGACGAATATTAATTTTTGAATAAATAAAATTAATGGTCGAGCTACTGTCCTATTAATATATATATATATATATATATATATATATATTAATAGGACAGTAGCTCGACCATTGATTTTATTCGATCCTAAATAAAATCTCTTGATATTTTACTCGAATATTAATTCGAGGAAAGCTAAAAATGCAGTTAAAACCCTCTGTAACCCGCTTGGTCTCGGTAAAAGGGTAAATTTTGGGGTGGGGTGTTACAGTTTTTTGTTTGATTTTACTCATTTTACATAGGCTCTTATGTATTTCATAATTTTTTTAAAAAAAACTAATCGGGCAGCCTAGGTGCCACCCAACCCGCATAGGCGGCTGATTTTCACGCCATTGCCCACCTAGGGCGCCTTTTTTTAGAATTCTAACCTCTACCACCAAGCATAAGTAACACAATTTTTGTGGGCCCACAAGCTATATCGAGACTTAATCACGTATATCACGAAGGCTGTCACACATGCTACTTAACTACACCTGGAAGTCGCCGATTCAACATCGGGAAGTCTTACCGCCGGTCTCACCAACATGCCCTCACGAAACACGTGTTGGATAGTTGTCCCACATCAGAAATGTAGAAAAGGTGGGATTCTCATATTTCTATAAATAGAAGACTCCTTCCTCCTTATAGCTTTTTCTTCCTGTTGTTATTAATTAGAATAGCTCTTGATGCTAGATAACTAGTAATTCGTCATTAAGGCAACCAAGACTAATACATGTTAAGTGGATGTAGCCTTGCCCTCCGTAGGTAAAGTGAACCACTACAGATCTCGTGCCGTCCACAATTCGTTATCAAATCCACCATATATCACCATAACATACACATTGCACACACGTATCACCGAGTGGTACAAAATCTATTCCAACACTGTTTAAGTCTGAAGTCGATCACGATGCAGAGTTGACGGGGAGAGCTTTGCTGGCCGCGAGCATCATGGATGCATCCCAGTTTTGGGTTGTGGTTGGAAAGCCAATATCTTGGCAAAGGTAAGGTCGGTGTGGGTCTTCTTTCCTTTGGATTTGATCCCGACGTTATCCAGAAGTCGGAGTGAAGAGTGGCGGTGGTGTGAGGCAGAGTGGTGTTGGGTGTCGTCAGGGTGATTCGACAGATGACTAGGGAGTCGGCGGCACAGAGGGTTTGTGGGGAGTTGGGCCGGACCTTTTGCTTTGGGCTCTATTATTGGGCTCTTGGGTCTATTTGGCTAGTCATTTATTTCTTTAAAGTTATTTGTTTGCAGTTCAGTTTAGTTTTTGGATGTGATTTTCAGATCTCAAATAAGTCCATATTTTTTCGAGTTTGTTGGATAGATGTTACAGACTGATAGGTACTTGAATTATTAGCCTATGTTGAGCCGGTTGTTGGCAGCGTATTATTAGCCTATGTTGAGCGTGCCGGGAGATCTTGGGATGACCCACCCGATAGTTTTCCATTGTGGTCAGATCTTGTTCTAATAAATGCTACTTATGTTGGTCAAGTTAACTCGGACGGTTGCCCAATTCGGTTTCCGTTAGATCCATTAACATTTCAGTCTTTCCTCAGAGTGAGGACAAGTAGATTAAGGTTAGAGTTATTTGCTTTTAGTTATAATCTATTTGTTGGGTGCTGTGATTGTTTGTAATTACAGTTTATTAAATATTTTAATTACTGAAATTATTTTTAAATAAAAACAATATAGAAGATATGTTTCTCTCTAACCACTTTTTCTATTACAGATGATGCTTTACATGAGCTATTGAAGCCAAAAATTATGTTTTTTCTCTAAAATAGATGTAATACTAGTTCTATATGATTTGTTGAAGATGCTCTAACTATCTCGAGTAAGTTTATGGTAAATCTGTGATATTCAATTACCAAGAATCCCTAACAATTTCCGAGAGAAGAATATTTGGTGTAGTCGTATTACTTTAGTACTTTGATTTCTTTTGCCACAGAACAAAGGAAAATTCACTCGACGTGAAGAATGACCGAAATAAATTGTTATGGTAAGAGCCTGGTAATTCAAATTGGCAAGGTCATTTTCGTAGGGTTCGGTTTCACAAATTCAATGGTAGAAACGAGGTCTGCTGTCTCCCAGGCTTTTTTGTATGTATGTAGTACAAACATCATATCGCAGAAAGGTGTCACAGACCAATGTCAAACTCAAAATGACGATAAAGAACCATCAAAACCAGTAAGTCCAAAAAAAGAAAAAAAACAATTAAATGTCCTAATTCAAGAGTAGTCATACAGTGAGATGCTCTTGTCATCAGAGACACTAGCTAGTCTACCAGGCATTCCTCCAGGTCGAAAGGCCACTCCCCAGACTTGGTCATTATGGTTGCTCATTGTCTGCACAGCTGCCTTCATGCCAATATCCCACAGCTTCACAGTCCTATCACTTGAGCCAGTTGCGAGGGCAGCCCCATCTGTGCTTGCATCCACACTCAAGACCCAACCGTTATGCCCTGACATGGACCCAACCTGAGTTTTCCCCTCAGCATCATACATGTGCACATGTTGATCGTCCGAGCCAGTGAAGAGTAACCGTGGTTCAACAGGGGAAAACACAAGAGACCTTACGGGCATGCAGTGGCCTTCCAGGTGGTGCAGGAACTTGCCACGATCTGTGTCCAAAACAGAAACAGTTCCATCCATGGAGCCACAAGCTACGCGTCTCCCATCAGGACTCCATGCAACTGATAGCACAAACTTCTTGCTGCTGCTTTTGTCAGCAGGCTTGGTTCCTTCTGGACGAGGAATTGACAATGTGGCAACCAGGTTCCATGTGCTGGTGTCCCAGATCTTGACTGATGCACTACCACCACCGGCCGCAGCTAGCATGGTACCCTGCTCAAGAAGCACAAGATAGAATCACTTGAACCTTTTGATTTTAAACAAAAGGGTATGCCATACTGCTTCAAATGTAAAAACACATCCTTACTAATCTTATCCATTGCTCAACTTAACCTAGGCATAATCTTAACTTTAGTTAGGCAACCTTCACCAATGCTTATCTGTTCAACATTGAAAAGCTTACCAATTTGTCATTGTCTATTACTCTATCATCATCAGTTAGAGTATATTTCTTAATTTTTGTCAGTCAACCTTACCAAATTGGTCCACGGAGATGCTACTTGACTCAAACAACTGGTAGACTAGAGTTTATTATGCTTGTCACCAAGCATATGGTTAAGAGTGTAAGGCTAGTTTAGTAATTTTCTATTAATCCCTACACTATATATGCTATGAGATGCAACTGTTCTCAATCTATGAATCATAGTACTCCATCAAGTTTCTCTCGTTTGCCTTTACGTTTCTGTTCTTTAGATTCAATAAATCCATGATTCTTAGATTTCTATCATGGTATCAGAGCCCATGGCCATGATATGTGATCTTGTGGTTTATGTTAGTTTATCCTAGCTTTAGCTTCCACAATTTCATTCAATTTCGTTTTTCCCCAAAATCAGAAACTCTTGCCTCAGCCTCTCAATTTCAAACCTCGGAAGTTCTTAGATCAGAAGTCAGTCATCGATGAAGTCCATCTCAGTCGTTTTCTGGCCTAGACTCTCCAACTCATATCTCGCGACGGCGACTTCGCCAATCTGGTATCGTATGTATCTCTGCATCTCTTTTTCCTTACTACATGATTTGATTTGAGAAATTTGGAACTATATGAGGATTTGTAAGAGGCAGAGGGAATAGAAATTGGTGTTGGAGAATTAGTGGTCATAAATTATGTTTGTATAGTTGATTATTGTCCCTACACATATGAAGTGTTTAGAGATTTTGCTTGTGCAAGTGATGATATGGTGCTTATGCTTTGTAGAAGGGAACTAGAGTGCTTATTATGTGAGAGCAGAGTAGGCTAATATAGAAGATGGAGATTGAGCTGAATATACTGAGATGGGTGGATAGTAGTTTGAGTGCTAAATGATGTGAAATTCTTTTACCATGCTTCACTTTAATTTCATAGACATTGGAGAGCTCCTTTCTGATTTAGTTAGCTCTCTTGCTCGACTCATGAAATTTGTCGATGATCTGGGTTGTGCTACAATTCGTTAGTTTTCCAGTTTTATTTTACATATCAGAGTTCATTGTCTCTGCCGCCAACGAAAGAGAAGGTGATGAAGCAGTCTGCTGTCAACCTAAAGAAAAAGGGGACGATGTAGTTTATTTTTTTCTTTTGTTTTGGACTGGTGAGTGTGGCTTAGCTATTTGGATTATCGACTGGTTACATGGTTTGAGTGTGCAGTGTATGCCTGAATTTGATGAAGATATTTCTGGTTTCTCTGTCATTTGCTGTTAGTTACTTTTTTGGTTGCATCAGAGAACTTTGCAGCAGTTTTGTTCAAGACTTATGTGATTACACTGCCAACGGTTGATTCAGATTACTTCCGTTGATTCTAGTTCTGGTTCTCTATTGCAAGAAGAGCACTTATGACAATATTGTTTCCTCAATATTGATTCAGTTTGCTGGATATATGTTTCGATGGTTGCTGGTAGTATAAAGATGATTCGTAGAAGTTTCAGTTTGCGAATATGCAGAAGATAGTTATGGATATACAGAGTGGCAGCTTTCAGTTTTTACTTTTCAAATATATTCACAAATTTCAGAATGATCAGTATCTTCATTGGTTTGTTTACTGCCCCTACATTCATGTAGTTTCTCAAATATGTTGCCTCATTGCTATGCCGCAACCAAAGCACTCTTGTTGCTATGGTTGCTGGTAGTATAAAGATGATTCATAGAAGTTTCAGTTTGCGGATATGCAGAAGATAGTTATGGATATACAGAGTGGCAGCTTTCAGTTTTTACTTTTCAAATATATTCACAAATGTCAGAATGAACAGTATCTTCATTGGTTTGTTTACTGCCCCCTGCATTCATGTAGTTTCTCAAATATGTTGCCTCATTGCTATGCCGCAACCAAAGCACTCTTGTCATTAGTTGCTCTAAGATCACCTCCTTTTCAGGGAGACCTCTTTTCTGATTCACACCCAAGTGCACTCATTTTTCTATTCGGATATGGGGTTTTATTTGGGATGTTTGTTCTACATCACGTAATCTGGGTTATTGATTGTGGCTTTGTAGTTTGTACCAACCAACCATTATGCTTGTCACCAAGCATATGGTTGAAAGAGGGTATTATGAAAGTCAACAAGCACATGGTTAAGAGTGTAAGACTAGTTTAGTAATTTTCTATTAATCCCTACCCTATATATGCTATGAGATGCAACTGTTCTCACAACAATCTATGAATCACAAGATGTAGTCCATCAAGTTTCTCTAGTTTTCCCTTACGTTTCTGCTCTTTAGATTCAATAAATCCATGATTCTTAGATTTCTATCACCAAACAATACAATCTCCAAATTACCAAGTGTAAATTTTTCAAATTCACACAAAAAATTACTACTCAGGCAATGACCAGTGAATAAAGCAAACAAAACCCTAACTCGAAATGTACCTGGGGATTGAATCGCAACTGCCAGACTTCCGACGGCGGCGCCTCGAAGCTGGCGATGGTGGAGTTGGAATCAACGTCGAAGATCCTGACGAAGCTATCGAGCGAAGCAGAGGCGGCCATGTAACCGGAAGGGTGAGCGGCGACGGAAGCGACGCCGAGGCAGTGACCGGTGATCTTTCCACGGTTGACGAGCTCGTCGGGTTGCCAGAGGCGAACGGACTCGTCGAGTGACCCGGTTAAAAGCAAAGCGGGTCGGGCATCGGTGCCGGGGACCCAGGTGACCGCCCATACCGACTCGTCGTGAGCGTCCTCGATTGATTTCAGGCCTGCGAGCTTCATGGATTCGATGCCTCTACTACACTTCTCTCTCTCGGTAAATGTTGGAGACTTATAAATTGTAAGGTTCAAGGCACGCCCGGCCCATTTTACTAGAAGGCTCTCTTTTCCACGTTTAACGAAGGAGTCCACTCAATTCGATTTGTTTTTTGGTACATAAAATTTTAGGTAAGGTTATTGGTTAGTAAAGGGGATTAAATCAGTGTGTGTTTACACCTTAAGTCTATCATTTGTCAACTGAACTAACTTTTATTGGCACTCAATTCAATTTGTTGAGTAGACATCTGTTTAATTTTTAAATATTTATTTTTTAAATTATCTTTTAACTAGACTTGTAAATGAATCGGATTTGAACCGAATCGACCTATATCCGGATCCAGATCCGTAATAGAAACTTTAGATACGGATCCAACTTATTACCCGTCGGATCTTTAATAGCTCGATCCAAATCCGGATCCGACGGATTAACGGATACCTGACCCGTTAATCTGATCTGTTTATAATAATAAATATTTCAAAATTTAATAATAATTTCATAGTTTTATAAAAAAAACATTGATGAAATTTTATAAGAAAATAAATATTTACATCAAAAGTTGAATTACATGCCTAAAATACTCTTTAACAGTACACTAATATAATTAAAATATTTGATCTCTAATGTTTTAATTTTAGCATAGATACATAGGCATTAACAACCTTTAACTTCATCAAATCATACTTTAGAGGAAATTTAGATTTGAATATTTATATTATCTAGATAAATATCATATTATTGTAGAATAATATGGAGATGAATGAGATCAATATCAAATCTATCTTATTATGAATAGGGAACAACTCTTTATATAAAGACTCACTCTAATATAATGGGTCAATCCTTAAAAGATTAGGTTAACTCTATAATGTAAACCTATTACAACTAGGGCACATGCATAAGGTCCATGGGCTAAGCCCATATACACGGCATAAGACCAAGTGCACACATACACATGTCATATTTCCTACAACACTCCCCCTTATGGCGCACGTCGATATGTCGGATAGTGCTTACAATGTTGCCTCATTAAAACCTTGCCAAGTAACAAAAACCTTGTGGGAAAAAACAACTTTGGTCGAAGGAAAAAGAGTACAACACAACATGCTTCTCGATCGAGAGCATGGCTCCCCTGATGAGTAGCTCAATTGGAGAGGCTCGATAGTCTTCGCATTCCAATGCTCTTCACATACTTCTTGAGAGTAGACTTAGGCAGAGGTTTAGTAAACAAGTATGCTACGTTTGCTTCAGAACTCACTTGATTAACTTAGATGTTGAAGAGAGCTTGTTGTTGCTGATTATAGAAGAACTTTGGTGAGATGTGTTTGTATGATCACCCTTGATGTAGGAAAACAAAACTCTTTTCAGTCTTTCTGTTAAGTATGTATGTATCATCATTTTGCAAACTTGTCTTCCGCGTACTAGATACACATCACATTAATCATCAATTATCTATCATCTAACCAAATTACTCATAGATTCTAAGAATCGTATACAGAATTTTGGTTTCTCTACCAACAACTTCATTGGGTTAAGATTCATGTTGTCGACATCAAACATGATTGTTCTATTATGAACTATGTCTTTAGATTGTTGGGAAAGAATCATATATGTGATCATAAATATAATATAAAATTTAATAAAGAATATAGAAAACATAACAACTTACATCTAAGATTAGAAGTAGTGAATCAATCCTAATATTTAAGTGTAATAGCCTTTGAATCCTATAAATAGAGAATAAAAATTGAAAGAACTGATTTGACATTTCGATTGAGGCATGCATAAATGCACTTGACTAAAAGACAGATTTCGTCTCCATCCTTGTGCTTGTAGTTCGATGGGCGTCCGCCTTGTAGAATACAACAATCGATGATCTAAAATAGAAGCACCGCAAATTTTAGATTCTAACGAACCAAATGTATTTTGTACTCTTTTGACACGAACAAGACTACTAGAAAAATTTAAGAATCATGATCCAACATCTAACTCTTAATCATCAAGAAGATATGATAAGATATACAGAACCCCAAGTGAACCAACATATCCGTTCACTTATCTCCTAGAAGAGGCACACTATTTCTTAAAGATACATATTGAAACGGCACATCCTTTCATATGAAAATGTTATGAGTACTTTTATTTTCATTCCTATTGGATATTATGACATAATTATCTTTTTAGATGTAGTTTTGAGGTTGTTTTTTTTTCAATTCTTAGATGTTAATGTTATATGTGAGTCGTCCTAGTGTTACTCATGTATTGATCGTTTATGATCGTGATTGGCTATAAGCCTCATGGATTTGTTCCATTTCCTTAAAAAAGCAATCAAGTCAATTCGTATATGTTGAGCAAAAATAGTAAATTAATATACTCAACATAATCTCATTCTATCTCATTGAGGGAGCTAGAACTTTTATTATGTTAAGTTCGAACTATTCAAGATAAGAATATCTCTTAATTACATCCCCTTATTTCAAGAGGAAAACCCTTTGATTCCGAATGAAAATACCAACTAGAGAGGGGTGTTTGGGTTTGTTTGTTTTTGTGGCTGCACCCGAAATTTTGAATGGGTTGCCTACGTACCCTCGGGGAAGGGATCAAGCCATTCGTAGTTCAAGATCCCCAACAAGTGAATGACTCGTTGGAGGGCTTTGATTTTGAGATGAGAGTAGTGTTTGGATTTGTCTCTGAAAGCATATGAGCTATGGAGCGAGGCTTCAGAAAATCCGAGAATTTATTTGGAGTTGTGGTTGCATCTAGATTTAAATCTAGACTGCCTACATACCCTGTGAAGGGATCAAACCGATGTAGTTCAAATTTGATTTTTCTGGTGATTTGAGAATTTGACTAAAGTCATTTGGACTGGCCGTATTTGACTGGTGATGTCAGAGATTCTGTTTAGAATGGTGGTTGTATCTAGTGGGTCGCTAGATTGCCTACGTACCCCTTTTGAGGGGATCAAACCGACCGTAGTTCATTTTTGGTTTAAAGCCCAAGAATTTTGTATGGACTTTAACTGTATGATTTGGGAATGAATTTGATTTTTTTTGGTAGAATTTGACGAAGTCAGTGATTCATTGGGACTGGCCGAATTTGACTGGTGGAGTCAGGGATTCTGTTTGGAATGATGAATTTGACTGAAGTCATTTGGACTGGTCAACTTTTGACTGGTGGTCAGGGATTCGATCATGTGTTTAGAAAATTGGCTTGAAAAGAACCAGGATTTGGTTTTAGCCATGGTTGTATCTAGACTTAAATCCAGACTGCCTACATACCCCGTGAGGGGATCAAACCATTGTAGTTCGTATTTGAGATTTTCGGTTTTGTACCGACTTTTGAGATTGACAGATATACATATTTTGAATCCATCAACTGTATTTCCTGTTGACACCAAATTTGGTAGGGTGTCTGCTGATTTGATTTGGGCACCCGTCGTGCCGAATTTTACAGTGGGCCTTAACATTTTGAGATTGGCTTTTGCACTGTTGTATTTTAGCTTGTACTCAACGGGTAATTTGATGGAACCTCAACTTGTATCGACAAAGGGTATTTGTTGAGTGGGCTTGTTTCCATTTGATTTGTAGGAGGCCCGAAACTTTCCTTTGAGACATTTTATTTGATTTGGGCACCCGTCGTGCCTAGCTTTATAGTGAGCCTTGAGATTTGGGAAGGGCTTTTGCACTGCTGCATTTTGGCTTATAATCGACAGGTAATTTGGTGTGACCAAACTTGTATTGACAATAAATTTTGTGGGCTTGTTTCCGTTTCATTTGCAGAGGCCCAATGTCAGTGTCCAGTTTAGGTCCAATTGCTTTAAGTGGAGTGGGCTTTTGGTTGCCAGACCCGATCTGCCAGGCCTATTTTTTTGCAGGCCCATTTTTTCTTCGGCAGGCCCAAGATCTTTGAGAGGCAAGCTTTTTAATTGGGCACCCGGTATAGGCCCAGTTTGAAGGCCCATAATGCTTCAAGTGAGATAGACTTAGTTGCTAGGCCTATGTGGCAAGCCTTTGATTGCCAGGCCCAATTAATTCAGAGGCCCAATTAATTCGGAGGCCCAGTTAATTCGGAGGCCCAATTTTGGAGGCCCATAGCTTCAAGAGGAATTTTTTGTTGCCAGGCCCAGTCGGGGGCCCAATTTGGAGACCCGGTCCAGTTGGAGATCCGGCCTTTTCTTCTCTTTCTATTCTTTCTTCCTCATTTCTTTCGATCTCCATTTCTTTTCGTTCCTTCTGCTCCCTCTTCAGTTTCTTCTGCTTTCTTCTCGGTGTCTTCTTCTTCCCGGTGCCCAGACGAGAGTGAGAGAGAGCAAGAGAGGTCAAACCCAGTAACTACTTTTCTTCTCCATTCTCGTCTTCTCCATTTCTTCCTTTTCTTCTGCGTTTACTCCTCTCCTTTTCGCTTTTCTCTGCTCCCCAGATCTAGCGTGTAAACCGGATCGGAGACAGAGTTGGCGTTCGGGCTTCCCTCCTCTTCACCTCTTCACCTTCTGTTTGCTTTATCCCTCTGCTGCTGTGGCGATTGAAGCCCGGGTGTTCGATTGGGAGAAGGGGTCCGGATCGGAGCTTGCAAATCGAGTGAGGATAGCAATTTCTCTCCTTTATCTAGTGTGCGGACGAAACGACTGAAAGCTTCATTGGCGATTCAAAGTCGAAACTTTAGTACTGCATTTGGCACCTCTGGTTCGCGTCTTTCAGTGAGTGACTACTGACTGCTATTTGAAATTTGTTGGCCAGCAATTGTCATAACTCTCATATGTTTAATTGAGAGAACTCTTTTGTCGAACTGGACGTGTATAGTTCGATTTAGTCCTTTGTGCAGGAAGCACGAATCTGGACGTGTCATCTCAAGTGGTTATTTGCCACCATATAATGCAGTTCTGCCGATTTGATTATTGTTTTAACAATTCCGCCGCTTGGTCCTTTGATTAAGGAAAGAGCCACATAATTATACATTTGTTTTTAGCTCCTGGAAGTAGTCCTTTTTGCTCCTTGTCATTCAGTTTCAAAAGTTCTGTATCACACCGTTTCATTTTGGGATGAATTTGAAAGCACCTTGAGACTTGTCTTTGCTCGGTCATTCCGTGCCTTCGAATTTGAATGCTCCTGGACGTGTGCAATATATGTACTCGGATTATTTCTTCAATGTTGAATGTCATATTCTCAGCTATGAATCCTCTGACTCTTTGTCTTCACGCCACTTTGCAGGTGGAGTAATATTGGAGACATGAGTGTCAATTTGCTACTTGTGACGTCTGGTGAGTTTTGCCACGTATATTTTTGCTCCTCCAGACTTCATGTTTCAGTTTCTTTCACCGGACATACTCCTGCTTTTCGTTGAGCTCCCAATTCTGACATACTCCTCTAGTTTGCAGGTAGAAGACATTCTTCATCATCTCTTGTGAGATTCCTCCAAGACATTGAGATTAGCTTCCGAGTGACTCCCTCCTCTTGTATGCAGATATAAGCCAACCTTTAATTTTTGACTTCCTCCTCGCTTGCAATATAGAGAATACTCACTCCATCGCTCGAGACCAGCCTCAAATTTCATCTTCCTCCTCACTTGCAATATAGAGAACACTCCACTCCATTGCTCGAGACCAGCCTCAAATTTCAACTTCCTCCTCTTGCTTGAACATAGAGAATACTCCTCATTGCTTGTGGGAATCCTCCAAACATCAAGGGTAAGTTCCTGCTCTCCATTGTTGGCATGCTAGCTTGTAATTTGTCTTGTTTGAAATGTTTATCCTCCGTGCCTTTTTGTGGTCTGTTCTGCAAGTGGTGCAAGGCTGTGTGCTTCACCACTCGCAGCTGCTGCCTGACTTCCTTTTGCTGGTGACCTGAACCGGATGCCAGAGCATCATCTGAGAGATGGAAGTGGACATGGAGGCTTTTGCAACTTTGAGGGTGTCACAGAACTCCACAGGGCTTGTGGTGTCGAGAGTTTTGATGATGACGACAGAAGAAAGGTATGGATCTGCAAAAGAAAGAAAGAGAAAAGAAAGAAAGAGAGCTCCACCTTTCTGATCTTCTTGCTGGTGTTGAAGAAGGAAGCAGTACAGCCTTCACGTCTCCTACTCTTCTCTTCTGCTCTCCTCCGTTTCCTGCTCTTCCTTATCACTTTCTCTGTGTGTTTTCTCCCTCACAATATGTCTGCTTTTATAGAGTCTCAAAGGGATTAGATTGTAACAGAAATTTGAAACTTTCCAAACCTTCTAATCACATGTATTTCGGCAGCTGTTGATGATCAAGTTGTAACCACTTATTTGACCATCTTTTGAAATTTAAAAAGATGGAATGGCTAATGTTGATCTCTTTTTTTTGCTGCGTCTCTTTTTTTTTGTTTAAACAGTGCCCCCTCAAACGTCGTGCGTGTAATAGCTTTGCGTGTACGAGGTTTGACAACTTTCTTTTCACCTGTCGTAGTTTATACTCGTACATGAGTTCTTCAAAGGTGTAAGGCTTTGTGCCGTCTGATTGCAACCTGTTCATATAGAGTATATGATTTTGATGATTTTGTGGCTGCATCTAGAATTTGGTACTAGACTGCCTACGTACCCATTTAAGGGATCAAGCCAACGTAGTTCCCCTGACTGAATCAGGAAAGTGGTTTGTTTTCAAATTTTGCGGCTGCGCCTAATTTAAATTAAGCTGCCTACGTACCCTGTGAAAGGATCAAGCCACACGTAGTTCACCTGATTTGATTCAGGAATGATGATTTTTGGGTTGGGTGGCTGCATCTAGTTATTTTAAAACTAGACTACCTACGTATCCCTTTTGGGGAATCAAGCCGTCGTAGTTCGGGAAGATTTGTGCTCTAACTTTTGCCTGGGCCGCCTTCCCGGCTTTTCAACCCAGCGAGCTTTTTTTTTTTTTCGGCTCTGACTTTTGCCTGGACCGCCCTTTCAGGTTTTCAGCCCAGCGAGCCCCTTCATGCGTGGAACTTCTTAACGAACTTTCCATTTACACATGAGTAGATATGATCTCCGTCGGCATTTGATAGCTCGTATGCCCCCTTGCTAAAGACCTTGGTGATGACATAAGGTCCTTCCCATTTTGGCTCGAACTTTCCTTTTGACTTTCTGGTGACGATGATGGGCCTCCGTAAAGTTAGGACCAAGTCTCCGACTTTGAATGATCTGAACTTCACCTTTTTGTTAAAGGCTCCTGCCACCTGTGCTTGATAAATCTCGAGCCTTTGTTGGACAGCAAGTCGTTTTTCATCAAGTGCCTCAAGTTCCGCAAGCCTCACCCTTGCATTTTCATCTGGATCTGTTATATGGGTGGCTATTCTTAGCGATGGTAACTGAATCTCAAGTGGTAACACTGTTTCGGATCCATAAACCAAACTATATGGAGTACACCCTGTCGTCGTTCGGACTGTAGTTCTGTAGGCCCATAATGCCTCGGGTAAGCGTTCATGCCAATCTCTCTTGTTTCTTGAGACCATTTTCTTTAAGATACCGCCGAGAACTTTGTTGAAAGCTTCAGCTTGTCCGTTTGCTGTGGGGTTATAACTTGACGAAAATGCATGTTGTATGTTGTATTTTTCACACAATTGAACCATGGCCTTACATCTGAAGTAAGTGGCATTGTCAGATATAATCTTTGAGGGGACACCGAAGCGGTAGATGATATGTCTTCGGATAAAGTTGGCGACATCTTCAGCCTTGACCGATTTGAGAGGGACAACTTCTGACCATTTGGAGAAACTATCCGTTCCAGCCAGTATGTATTGGTCCTGCTTTGACGATTTTGGGCTTATGGGACCCATGACGTCAAATACCCAAGTATCAAAAGGATATGACAGCACAGAGGGATGGAGAGGCAGGGGAGGTTGGTGTATGAAATCCCCATGTATCTGGCACGCTTTACAGGCGCGAGCAAATTTTATTGTGTCTTGTACCATGGTGGGCCAATAATATCCTATCCTTCTTAATTGAGCTGCGAGTTTTGGACCTGCTTGATGAGCTCCGCAGATGCCCGGGTGAGTGTCCCTAAGAGCATGTGCTGCTTCTTCTTTTGATAGACACCTTAAAAGTACCCCATCAAAGGACCTTCTATATAAGGTATCATTTATATAAGTAAAACGAAGAGCTGTTCGTCTTACGTACACTCTTTTCTTCAAATCACTAGGCAACTTCCCATTCCGGCAGTACTCAATCATATGCTCTCTCCAATCTGATTCCTCGTCAATAATACGGAGACCGCACATGTTTCTTGAAGTTCTTCTATCCGTTCGAGAGCGGGTGGTAATAACCGTCGTTCACCAACAGTAACCCGTATGTCTCTTTCATTGGGAAGAGTTAACGATGCTGCCAGTTTAGCCAATGCGTCTGCTTTGTCATTCTCAGATCTGGGAATGTGGCTTACATATACTTCGTGAAACTGTGCCATAAGGTACTTGACTCTTTGATGGTATGGCACGAGGTTTTCATTCTTGACAGCAACTCGTCGTTCACTTGCCTTACAATGAGTTGAGAATCCCCATACGCTTGCAAAGTGTCGATCTTCATCTCTAGTGCTATCTCAAGCCCAATGTTCAAAGCTTCATATTCCGCAACATTATTTGAACATATGGTCATGAGGGAGAATGAGTATGGGATCAAGCCTCCAGATGGCGTAATGAATATGATCCCTGCCCCTGCACCTCTTGTTCTAGCAGCTCCATCGAAATACAGCTGCCATGTGGCTGCTTCTGTAGAGAATACATTCTCATCTGGCAGGTCTTCGGACAGTTCCATATAGTCGGGCACCGGATGTGCTGCTAGGAAGTCAGCGAGTGCTTGTCCTTTGACTGCTTTTTGAGACACGAATTTGATGTCGAACTCTGACAGGAATAAAGACCATTTTGCAAGACGTCCGGATAACACTGGTTTTGACATTAAGTATCTAAGCGGGTCTGCTTTGGAAATCAATGTAATGCTATGGGCAAGCATGTAGTGTCGCAGTTTCTGGGTAGCGAATACCAAAGCTAAACACACCTTCTCGATGGGGGTGTAATTGTGTTCTGCCCCCACAAGTGTTCTGCTTAGATAATATAGGGCATTCTCTTTCTCCTCATCGTTATTTTGTGCAAGCATTGCCCCTAAAGACCGCTCAAGCGCTGCAATGTAGAGGATTAAAGGTTTTCCTTTGATGGGTGCCATTAACACTGGTGGGTTAAGTAGGTACTCTTTGATACTGTCGAGAGCATTTTGACAAGCTTGATCCCATTCAAATGGAACATCCTTCTTCATTAGTCTTGCGAAGGGTTGACACCTTCCAGAAAGGTTAGAAATAAACCTTCTTATGTATGCTAGTCTTCCTTGTAAGCCTCTTAGTTCGCGTAAATTTTGAGGGGGTGGCATTTCTCTAATTGCCTTTATTTTTGTGGGATCAATTTCAATTCCTCGATATCTGACGACGAAGCCAAGGAACGTTCCCGATGTTACCCCAAATGCACATTTAAACGGGTTCATCTTCAGCTGATATTTTCGAAGCCTTTCAAGAACTATTCTCAAATCAGCCAGGTGGTGTTGTCTTTTTCTTGTTTTGACCACCAAATCATCGACGTAACACTCAACGGTATTATGCGACAAATCATAGAAAACGAATGTCATTCCTCTTTGATAAGTTGCCCCCGCATTTTTCAAGCCGAATGTCATCACTGTATAGCAGTATACCCCTCTTGGCGTACGGAAGGCTGTGAGTTCCTCGTCCTCGGGTGCCATCTTTATTTGGTTGTAACCCGAGAACCCATCCATAAAGGATAGGGCACCATACCCTGTCGTAGCGTCGACCAATAATTCTGTTATCGGAAGTGGGAACTCATCTTTTGGGCAAGCGTCATTGAGATCCCTATAGTCAACACATATGCGGATTTGTCCATTCTTCTTTTGGACATGAACGATACTAGCCAACCATGTAGGGTACTTTACTTCTCGAATGAAACCGACATCGATAAGTTTGTCAATCTCAGACTCAATTTGAACAGCGAGTTCCGAGCGAAAGCGTCGTGGAGCTTGTTTCACCCAAGGTTTTTCTTTTGAGACAGCTAACTTGTGAACCGCAACCTTAGGGTCCAAACCAGGCATGTCTTGATACCCCCAGGCGAAAACATCTTTATATTCATGGAGTAGGGATTTGTAGTCCTCCAATTCTTCAGGGGTCAATAAAGCACTCACAAATATCGGTTTTGGCTTTTTCGTTGTCCCGAGATTGATTTCTTGAAGGTCATCAATAGTTGCTTGGCCTCCATCTTCTATTTGTGGTGGAGCGGGTTCGGCCGTATCAATAAACTCTTCATCTTGATCTTCACTTGGTTGTTCTCCATCGACTGAAACACAATTTACTGAGAATGAAGAACTTATCTCGTTATTTGTGCTATCTCCCATGGTCTTTTTGAAGATCACCTTCACAAGTCGCTTCTTTTGCCACTTTTGAGTTGATTGTGACCTTTTGGAGTGCGACGGGGAATTCTTACTCAAACGACTAAGAGCTGAGACTCGTGGTTGGTCGTTGACCGCCATGCGTTGAAAAAAACGACACCCTTGGTGGAAATTTGGTTCCAAGACGTTGAAAGACAGAAACACGTGATGACTCGTTTGCAAAGATTGCTTTCTCATAATCTGTAAAGATATCAGAGTCAGGCTCTAGAACTCGTACTTTAAGCATCCCATCCATATGTTGAACCGTGAATTTAAGTGGCTTGTTTTTCAGATTCCTCTTAAGCCTTTTGGGATTGACTTTCAACGGGATAGATGGTGGACTTTTGAATGATACAATTCGACTATACTGGCCTTTATTCCTTCCAAACACGGTGGAAATCACCAAATTATCTTCAGGAATGGACTGGTCAACTTTCCGAAGTGGCTTAGTATAGCTAATCATGAGTGCATCCATTGTATCCTTGACTTGGGTGAGCGCTTTTTGTCCAGGCTCACGTTGGTCTTTCTTTACGTATTTGAAAATCACATTTGGCTTCGGTGCTTTTGAAACTGAAGACTCTTCACTTTTTGGGGTTGACACGGATTGACTTGCTACTTTAACTTGGACTGGCCTTGTTGGCTTGGTAGCCTCAAGTTTCTGTGAGATCACTCCATCTTTTTGCGACTTCCTTGTCTTTGATGGCTGTGAAACAGTTGCGGCCGGGGATATATAAAATTTGGCATCTGAGTAGTTAACCTCCTCTCCTTTGAAAGGATCCACGTCTGCCAAAACCTTCTTTACCACTCCATTTGCCCTAAATTTAAAACATTGGTGCAGTGTTGAAGGAACAACTCCATATGTGTGAAGCCATGGACGTCCCAATAGGACGTTAAAAGATGTGGGAGCGTCAATCACATGAAATAGCACATCCGAGTATAGTTCTCCGATCACACCCACAAAATATATTAGTAACTTCAAAAGGAGATGAAAGGGAAAATAGTTCCCACAGACGGCGCCAAAAACTATGTTGAGCAAAAATAGTAAATTAATATACTCAACATAATCTCATTCTATCTCATTGAGGGAGCTAGAACTTTTATTATGTTAAGTTCGAACTATTCAAGATAAGAATATCTCTTAATTACATCCCCTTATTTCAAGAGGAAAACCCTTTGATTCCGAATGAAAATACCAACTAGAGAGGGGTGTTTGGGTTTGTTTGTTTTTGTGGCTGCACCCGAAATTTTGAATGGGTTGCCTACGTACCCTCGGGGAAGGGATCAAGCCATTCGTAGTTCAAGATCCCCAACAAGTGAATGACTCGTTGGAGGGCTTTGATTTTGAGATGAGAGTAGTGTTTGGATTTGTCTCTGAAAGCATATGAGCTATGGAGCGAGGCTTCAGAAAATCCGAGAATTTATTTGGAGTTGTGGTTGCATCTAGATTTAAATCTAGACTGCCTACATACCCTGTGAAGGGATCAAACCGATGTAGTTCAAATTTGATTTTTCTGGTGATTTGAGAATTTGACTAAAGTCATTTGGACTGGCCGTATTTGACTGGTGATGTCAGAGATTCTGTTTAGAATGGTGGTTGTATCTAGTGGGTCGCTAGATTGCCTACGTACCCCTTTTGAGGGGATCAAACCGACCGTAGTTCATTTTTGGTTTAAAGCCCAAGAATTTTGTATGGACTTTAACTGTATGATTTGGGAATGAATTTGATTTTTTTTGGTAGAATTTGACGAAGTCAGTGATTCATTGGGACTGGCCGAATTTGACTGGTGGAGTCAGGGATTCTGTTTGGAATGATGAATTTGACTGAAGTCATTTGGACTGGTCAACTTTTGACTGGTGGTCAGGGATTCGATCATGTGTTTAGAAAATTGGCTTGAAAAGAACCAGGATTTGGTTTTAGCCATGGTTGTATCTAGACTTAAATCCAGACTGCCTACATACCCCGTGAGGGGATCAAACCATTGTAGTTCGTATTTGAGATTTTCGGTTTTGTACCGACTTTTGAGATTGACAGATATACATATTTTGAATCCATCAACTGTATTTCCTGTTGACACCAAATTTGGTAGGGTGTCTGCTGATTTGATTTGGGCACCCGTCGTGCCGAATTTTACAGTGGGCCTTAACATTTTGAGATTGGCTTTTGCACTGTTGTATTTTAGCTTGTACTCAACGGGTAATTTGATGGAACCTCAACTTGTATCGACAAAGGGTATTTGTTGAGTGGGCTTGTTTCCATTTGATTTGTAGGAGGCCCGAAACTTTCCTTTGAGACATTTTATTTGATTTGGGCACCCGTCGTGCCTAGCTTTATAGTGAGCCTTGAGATTTGGGAAGGGCTTTTGCACTGCTGCATTTTGGCTTATAATCGACAGGTAATTTGGTGTGACCAAACTTGTATTGACAATAAATTTTGTGGGCTTGTTTCCGTTTCATTTGCAGAGGCCCAATGTCAGTGTCCAGTTTAGGTCCAATTGCTTTAAGTGGAGTGGGCTTTTGGTTGCCAGACCCGATCTGCCAGGCCTATTTTTTTGCAGGCCCATTTTTTCTTCGGCAGGCCCAAGATCTTTGAGAGGCAAGCTTTTTAATTGGGCACCCGGTATAGGCCCAGTTTGAAGGCCCATAATGCTTCAAGTGAGATAGACTTAGTTGCTAGGCCTATGTGGCAAGCCTTTGATTGCCAGGCCCAATTAATTCAGAGGCCCAATTAATTCGGAGGCCCAGTTAATTCGGAGGCCCAATTTTGGAGGCCCATAGCTTCAAGAGGAATTTTTTGTTGCCAGGCCCAGTCGGGGGCCCAATTTGGAGACCCGGTCCAGTTGGAGATCCGGCCTTTTCTTCTCTTTCTATTCTTTCTTCCTCATTTCTTTCGATCTCCATTTCTTTTCGTTCCTTCTGCTCCCTCTTCAGTTTCTTCTGCTTTCTTCTCGGTGTCTTCTTCTTCCCGGTGCCCAGACGAGAGTGAGAGAGAGCAAGAGAGGTCAAACCCAGTAACTACTTTTCTTCTCCATTCTCGTCTTCTCCATTTCTTCCTTTTCTTCTGCGTTTACTCCTCTCCTTTTCGCTTTTCTCTGCTCCCCAGATCTAGCGTGTAAACCGGATCGGAGACAGAGTTGGCGTTCGGGCTTCCCTCCTCTTCACCTCTTCACCTTCTGTTTGCTTTATCCCTCTGCTGCTGTGGCGATTGAAGCCCGGGTGTTCGATTGGGAGAAGGGGTCCGGATCGGAGCTTGCAAATCGAGTGAGGATAGCAATTTCTCTCCTTTATCTAGTGTGCGGACGAAACGACTGAAAGCTTCATTGGCGATTCAAAGTCGAAACTTTAGTACTGCATTTGGCACCTCTGGTTCGCGTCTTTCAGTGAGTGACTACTGACTGCTATTTGAAATTTGTTGGCCAGCAATTGTCATAACTCTCATATGTTTAATTGAGAGAACTCTTTTGTCGAACTGGACGTGTATAGTTCGATTTAGTCCTTTGTGCAGGAAGCACGAATCTGGACGTGTCATCTCAAGTGGTTATTTGCCACCATATAATGCAGTTCTGCCGATTTGATTATTGTTTTAACAATTCCGCCGCTTGGTCCTTTGATTAAGGAAAGAGCCACATAATTATACATTTGTTTTTAGCTCCTGGAAGTAGTCCTTTTTGCTCCTTGTCATTCAGTTTCAAAAGTTCTGTATCACACCGTTTCATTTTGGGATGAATTTGAAAGCACCTTGAGACTTGTCTTTGCTCGGTCATTCCGTGCCTTCGAATTTGAATGCTCCTGGACGTGTGCAATATATGTACTCGGATTATTTCTTCAATGTTGAATGTCATATTCTCAGCTATGAATCCTCTGACTCTTTGTCTTCACGCCACTTTGCAGGTGGAGTAATATTGGAGACATGAGTGTCAATTTGCTACTTGTGACGTCTGGTGAGTTTTGCCACGTATATTTTTGCTCCTCCAGACTTCATGTTTCAGTTTCTTTCACCGGACATACTCCTGCTTTTCGTTGAGCTCCCAATTCTGACATACTCCTCTAGTTTGCAGGTAGAAGACATTCTTCATCATCTCTTGTGAGATTCCTCCAAGACATTGAGATTAGCTTCCGAGTGACTCCCTCCTCTTGTATGCAGATATAAGCCAACCTTTAATTTTTGACTTCCTCCTCGCTTGCAATATAGAGAATACTCACTCCATCGCTCGAGACCAGCCTCAAATTTCATCTTCCTCCTCACTTGCAATATAGAGAACACTCCACTCCATTGCTCGAGACCAGCCTCAAATTTCAACTTCCTCCTCTTGCTTGAACATAGAGAATACTCCTCATTGCTTGTGGGAATCCTCCAAACATCAAGGGTAAGTTCCTGCTCTCCATTGTTGGCATGCTAGCTTGTAATTTGTCTTGTTTGAAATGTTTATCCTCCGTGCCTTTTTGTGGTCTGTTCTGCAAGTGGTGCAAGGCTGTGTGCTTCACCACTCGCAGCTGCTGCCTGACTTCCTTTTGCTGGTGACCTGAACCGGATGCCAGAGCATCATCTGAGAGATGGAAGTGGACATGGAGGCTTTTGCAACTTTGAGGGTGTCACAGAACTCCACAGGGCTTGTGGTGTCGAGAGTTTTGATGATGACGACAGAAGAAAGGTATGGATCTGCAAAAGAAAGAAAGAGAAAAGAAAGAAAGAGAGCTCCACCTTTCTGATCTTCTTGCTGGTGTTGAAGAAGGAAGCAGTACAGCCTTCACGTCTCCTACTCTTCTCTTCTGCTCTCCTCCGTTTCCTGCTCTTCCTTATCACTTTCTCTGTGTGTTTTCTCCCTCACAATATGTCTGCTTTTATAGAGTCTCAAAGGGATTAGATTGTAACAGAAATTTGAAACTTTCCAAACCTTCTAATCACATGTATTTCGGCAGCTGTTGATGATCAAGTTGTAACCACTTATTTGACCATCTTTTGAAATTTAAAAAGATGGAATGGCTAATGTTGATCTCTTTTTTTTTGCTGCGTCTCTTTTTTTTTTGTTTAAACAGTATATATACTTCCGAGCAAACCCTAATAGCCAATCCAAATTTTATTTACATTTTCTTATTTTGTAATGGGATGTGGATTTACGGTTTGATATCATCAACTCAAATTTGGTGATTTATTTGAAGTTCTATCAAAATAATTTGGCTCTAAAGCACGAATATGAGAATTTATTTTTCATGTTGAAGAACACCAGCCATATCCTTATAAGGTTCTTATGGAGTTCTTTCTTTTAATTTCGATTTTTTAAGTTTAACTAAATTTATTCATTTATTTTTGTTGAAAATTAATTTTTTCCATGTCACTTGCCTAACCATAAGCACATTTAATTACAACCATTAGATCAACTAAGATCTAAGAGATAAAAACTAGTGAAAAAAATAATGTCAAATTTTGTCTCTTGAATTGAACTCTGTACAGGATAATTGGACATGTATGTGTGTCTTGGTCCATGCTATGTATGTGGGCTTTATGGGCCCTAGTAGAGATATGATTCATGTACTAGTTTCCTAGTATGACTATGTAAAGTCCCTATATAAAGGGCTCCTATCATATGAATGAATAACAACAAGGAGCTGATTCTCTATTCCTAATCATTATAGAGTTTCTCCTAGAACACGTTATCAGCACGTAGCTCTAAACCCCAAAAAGAGCAAGTAGGCCACCGAAAAAAAAAAAAATTATGTCGTGCGCCCGCCTGTGCACTGCGCGCGCACTGCCGCGCACCACTACTGCGCACCGCTGCGCACACCACCGTGCACCTGGGCACCGCTGCGCACCCACCTGGGCACCGCGCGCACCCCCTGTGCACCCCCCTGGGAACCGCGCGCACCCCTGTGTACCCCCTTGGGCACTGTGCGCACCCCCTGTGCACCCCCAGTGCACCTGCGCACCAATAAACCCTAAAATCTGCCTCAGGTTTCAAACACCAATATCGACAGAAAAATTTCCGAATTGGCTTTCGTCACCAACAGAGAAGTTGAAGATATTGATCATACGCTTCCAACGCCGCCTATCTCACCCCAAGAACCGGCCGGAAAGGAACCGAACCGGCCGCCGGAATCCACAGACCGGCCGAAATATTCAAGCAACCGGTTCGGGAACTTTCGGAACTCCGATTTCAGCAAAATTTGAAGAGGTTATGCACAAGGATGTCAGGATCTTTCAGACAAAAGGAAATCCCCAGAACCAGAGTAAAAGTGGGTAAACCGGTCCTCGCAATGGCTTCAACGCGTATAGGAATCACTTTTCCTTGAGGAAAACGGGTTGTATTCCTAAATTCTCTTTGAATCCTTCATATGGTTGATGTTTTTCAATGATTTGCTACTGTTTTATTGCAAGATTAACTAACCATGTGATTTTCATGTGTTTCATGGCCTTCACCTGCGACAATTCATGATGGAATTGCGCGAACGATCGCCGAACGCGTATGGACTTAAGCATGGAAGCTTGGAGCAGCTTATATAAATGCAGTCTATTTGACAGACTAGCAAGTGAGCTTTATGTTTTCTGTAATTTCAAGTTCAATAACCTCGGGGAGGATAAAATCGGTTCCTCCCTTTCTCCCATCTCCTTCTATGTTTGGTATTTGGTGAGTGCAGGTTTTGAAAATCCTGGAACTAAGAGTGTTCCTGGGTCCGCGTTGTCTGGTATCCAACGCCGGGTTTATTTTGATTAAAATGGCCGCTTGTTAGCACCCGCGTTGTTGGGCAACGTTCAAATGGGTTATTAGTATCAATCCGTAGGACAAACCAATAAAGCATTGTTTTGTGACCTCTATCGAGTCTCATCACAGCTTGGTTTTGTATGCAAGAGCAAGGTAACATTCTGCTCATTTGAGTTTTGACATACTTAATGCCAAGATTTCACATCTCACGCGCTCTCATTTGAGGTTTGAGACGTCATTGACATGTGCCAACGGGTATAAAGTCCTGTTGTGCAATTAGTCCCGTGGCTTGATTACCACTGGTTTGACTACGTTGTCAATGATACACTTTGTGGCATTTTCTAGAAGAGAGGGGGAGGCACAGCCAACCATAGTGGTGGTGTTCCCGGCCTAGAACCCTAGACACCAAACTTGTCAAAACAAATCACGCCAGCTTAGAACAATAAAACGGTTGTGGATCTCAAGATCACCGGTTTCAAGGATTGTCGAGCTAATTCTTAAATCGTGAATGCATACAAAGAATGTACAAAGAGTGTACGGGAAATCAAATATGAATGTCATCCTAATGATCGTGAACTTCACCGTTTTCGGATCTAACTCTGGAAGCCTCTGACATTGACGTCATTGAAGAACTACGTTTGATCTTCTTTCCAAGCAATATGTAATTTGAGACATCGATGAAATCGTTGGCACAATGTCGAAGAATTTTTCATGTTGGATTGAAAGTATTCTTCCATTGTCTACTATGGTTCGACACCACGCTTTAAAGCTTGACATGACTACGCCGCTCTATGTCTTTCACAAAGACATGAGACGTCGGCATGGCATCCTCACGTAGGAGTGCGCGTGTTTGTGGCTCATATTCCCCCCCTATGTCGTCTTCCCATGGACGTTTAGACATATGATGCCCTCTCACTGCTACCTCCATACGTTGCCTTTGGCCTGAGAGTAGTACTACAGTGTCATATTGAAGTTTGAAGCTTCGTCATGTCAAAATCTGCGAACACAGCAAATCTGTCCCTTTCTGGGCAGTAACTTCGTCTGAGCATTGTGCATAGATCCGGATGAACTAGAACACAAACCGTATATCACTGGAAAGCTCTCTGAGTCTAGTTTCGAACAGTTTTCGCGGTTTGTTCATATCCATCCTGACGTGAGAGTTATGGTTGTTCCAGTGCGCAAAGGTCATGCTACATGAAAATTGAATTGCACTCGGGATTGCATCTAGTTTTGCATCTTCCAAAATAGATTATTGGTGACTCTTTGATTGTGTATCTACTTTGTTAAGGTGGATACATCTCATAGAGACACTGAGTGCAACCCAGATAGTGGACTTATTCATGAGATTAGAAACCAACACCTTATTACCAACACCTTATTCGGCCGGCCCTAATTCGAATTTTGTGTCTTGGGATCTCTTGTGAATAAGATGATTGGATCATCACCGGTGACACGGGTGAACTTAATTGTTGATGCCTTATGGCACCATGATCCAAGTCACATATGCCCTCCATGTGTTGAGAGGCAAACGAACCTTGATATGTTTAAGAACATACACGCCAACGTGGTAAGAATGGTGTGAACTTTTGTGTATACTTCTCATGAATGCTAATGAGAGGGCATCATGAAGAGAAGCATGAGTTAATCTAGTGGACTATATGTCACTATGATTCAATGATCGAATCCTATGATGGATTTTGGAACATTGACTCAAACAAGCTAGGCTATGACACAAAAGATGACATTTCATCCTTACAACCAATCCAAAGAGGGATTGTGTAGACAGACACAACCAACGTACGGACACCGCTTATGCTTTTATGGTGTTGGTTGAAGTGTTAACACACAGGTCACGTGTTACACCGTCGTCTACTAAATACTGTTTATACTTTTCTGGGCTCACTACTCATTGAGAAGTTTTATAACCTATTTGGTCTAACGGAACTCGACTACGGTAATAGTTTTGAGGTCGGTAGATGTGAACCAATACATTCATAAAGGTTATACCGTATGCAGCATTACTCATTCGTCCATGACTTATCATCATTGAGTTATTGCACGACAACTTGTAACTGTGTGCAAGGATTGACATGGAGTTGTAATCCTTGAGCTCGGAAGGATTGAAACGGATCTCCAAGCCTTGAGCTTCACAATATGCCAAATAGCACCGCCATAGTGCCTAATGATGAGTTGTGTGGGATGAATAAATTCTTAGGTTGGATATGAGTCTCCACCTAAAGTTCGGTTATGTTTAGTCCTTGACATACAATCTCTTTGTCACTTTGAGACTGTCTTCCCGCTGTTAGGGGGAGATATGAACACCAGTGTTCAAGTGGAACGACGTGAATTGTCGTGGTTTGTCACCACTAAGTCTCATCTTGATTGCTTAGAGGAAAGTGACGAGATCAATGCTGCATATATGTCTGTAAGGAATGATGTCCTATCAAGAGGACATGGCGCGACCAAATGAGGTGGTCTTGACGCCATCACCATGCCAAGTGTTGGGACTGATTCCGAGTACTGCTTCGGATGCCGAGTATCAGTTTTTCGAGCACTGTGGTGGGGTGATGTGACGCCATAATATGGAAACATGGTGTCACATGCCTTGTGGCTCCCCAGTGGTTAGGGTGAGGCCCTTAGGTTCGATAACTACTCGCACTAGAGAGAAAACGAGATTAGCACGACTTGATCCATTGATCAATGATACTCAAATCCGTCTCATGGAGTCTAAACTCTACAAAGTATTACACTAGTGTACATAGTGTACATGAGGACGTGGAATGATGAGTCTATCGAACCGCACTTTGTTGATGAACATAGTTGATTGGCCTAATGGAAAGATTCGATCCAGAACAATGAGATAGGTCCTTGGGCAGGTGATGCCGACACCGCAAGTGTAAACCCTGTCACGCACTGAGATCGACTACGATGAGATACGCTCTCGTAATAGATGTCATTGTACTCCACTACTTTATCAGTTTAGTAGTTTCCGAAAAACTGAGCATGCAGCCTATGAATGTGGTCATAGTAACATCTCTATGGGATTAGAGATATGTATGAAGGTCTTGAAGAGACTTCATTCACCCAAATCAAGTGGAGCATGCATTTGCAAGAGATTGAGACGCTTACTATATAACTCCTTGATTTGGAAGGGATATGATGAATAATGCCCTTGCGTGTGGACTCCGGATTTGCATGGTCTTGATGCAAATGAGATGCCAACATGTATTGAACATCCGATGTTAGAATAAAAATTATTTTGGGAAAGACACAATATCGTAATGAGTCGATGATTGTGTATTGATGATGTTTTTCCATCAATCGGCATAGGTGCTCTATGAGGCCTACATATACTCCCATGATTAGTCAAGATCTTTACTCTAAAAAGAGAGTAATCTGTGTTGTCTAAAGATAGATGATAAAGAAAGACTTGACCTCTCATTCATTGAAAAGCTAAGTGTCACTTTGCGCCCACACAGTGCCAATGGAATGGCTTAAGGACATCCCTTGAATAGTTAAATGTATTTGGCTTATTCAGTCCCTGAGTAGCATACGGCATGATAGAATGATTCTATCGATGCGTTTGCTTGCCATGCATGAGTAAAAGATGCATTGAGAGCGAAATCAGAATCTGCCAAGTTTCTTAGGTCGACTTCGACAGGACCTACATGAATGCTCACTCCCTGGAAAATGGTGAAATTGGTACCATTGGAAAGGTCTATGTGTCTAGTTTCCAGAGACACCAACCATGTCATCATATCTATCATATTGAGTGAGTTATGGCCATTCTCGTGAAGGATGACGGATCTGTCCGAGAATCTGATTTTTGTCAAACAGTTAGCTAACTTTGATAGAGTTTTTTGGATAGCTCCAGACTAACCAGAGGGTGAGTGACCCAAAGTTGGAAAGCTATGATTGTCTACTTTCCAGAGCCGTTTGCGGATTGTCCGTATCTATTTTCTACATGAAGTTAGAGCTGATTTTGTACTCGAAGGTCATGCTGCGCGAGAATCTGAATCTCTGCGTGAACTTGTGTTTTAAGTTCTTGAGCATCCTTCTCCTCCAGGTCTAAGTGAGAGATCATGTTGAGGACAATACGGCATGATATAGTCATTGCCTAAGGCCACATTTGGAGACATGTTAAAGAGCATTGATATGTCAAGTTATCAATACTTCCGTGGTTACTAAGAATCAGGAAGCTCCCTATGATTGGTGTTAGAATCAGGGGGACATGCAGACTTGAGAGAGAGTCTAACATATACATATCATGATCAAATGTGAAGGGTGTGGTTGTTTGTGTCAACCATGTTGCACTCTTTTTCCCTTAGTCAAAGTTTTTTTTGTCCCACTGGGTTTTTGCTTGACAAGGTTTTTAACGAGACAACATTGCATACACCGCTTGAGGTTTAAGAAGGGTCGCAAATGAGTGCGATGTCCCTAAGGATCTCGGCACTAGATGGTCACGGGACCAGGCTTCTATCACCACCATCGTCGACACCGCATCTGAGCACCCATCTCTGCTCACGGCACCACCGCTATCTCCTATGCTGAAACTCCAAGACATTCTCAAGAAGCATGTGAAGAGAATTGGAATGCGGAAATTGTCAAGTCTCACCGACTAAGTCATTCGTCAGGGGGAGCCTCACATGGTGGAATTCTCAAAGAAGCAGTTGGTGCGTTACTTGGCAAGGTTTAGTTTTTCGACCAAGGTTTTGTTTTTCCCATAGGGTTTTTGTCCTTCGACCAAGGTTTAGTTTTTCCCATAGGGTTTTTGTTACTTGGCAAGGTTTTGATGAGGCAACACCGGATGCACCATTTAGCATGAAGACGCGCGGCACAAGGGGGAGTGTTCAAGGATAATTGGACATGCATGTGTGCCTTGGTCCATGCTATGTATGTGGGCTTTATGGGCCCTAGTAGAGATATGATTTATGTACTAGTTTCCTAGTATGACTATGTAAAGTCCCTATATAAAGGGCTCCCATCATATGAATGAATAACAATAAGGAGCTGATTCTCTATTCCTAATCATTATAGAGTTTCTCCTAGAACAAACTCAACATGAATAATATATTTACCGGACAATCATTATTATATTTTCAACTATTTAATCATTGACTAATTGGTTTTTGTAATATTATAATACATGATATGTCAAATATCTTACTGTAGAGATTTGTTGATAGATAATTAAGGTACGTGGAAGGTGCTTGCTAAACCAGTACAGTGGCCAATCTGTGGAAACTAGTATCATGATGGAATAAAGTTCAAGAACAATAGCTTCAAGAAACAAGTCATTTTTTGTTCTTTGTCATTGCACTGCACTATAAAGGAGATATGAAAAAGGCTCTGCGCCCCAATGGTTCGTTTAATCCACCAGTCCTTTGCTTGCTTTGCTTCGGCACACACGTGCCACACCTTATTTGTTCTTTTCTAGATTTTGAATCGAAGAACCTTGAACCAGAGTCCAAGTAGTTCTCTTTCACATGGACTCTTGGAACTTGATTTACCGAACACTCGACCAAACTTACCCTTGTACCATTATCAACTGCCATTTTAGATTAAAACACATAAGCTAACATTATGTCTCGTTTGAAATTCATACTAGAGGAAAAATTTGCGAAGATAGAAGTCCTTTAAGCATTTCAAACAATTGCCATTCATCTGATGGCACAAAGGTAAGTATCATCTTTCTCAAGGGATTTTGGTTTTTCATCCACTCATCGATCACCATACAAGTAAAAGGGAGGGCTTCCATATAAATCTGATCTTAGTACCATAACCCGCAATGTGTTCATCCCTCTCTACCAAAACTGCAGCTGCGGATTTCTATTAACTGTGTTAATTCAAATGAGCATTTACATTCTAAAACATAGGCGGAGACCAGAAAGTGTGGTCCAAGTTACAATATCATCTTCATGCCAACCACTCAACATTCCAGAAAGTGATCACCTTCCATTAAAGACTTCAGAGGATATCCCCTGCAAGTTCCCAACTTAAACATAACTTGCACATGATCTCCCTTAAATCATTTTACCGCCCAACTTCAGCCAAATATTGTCTACAATTAGTCAAACCTATGACAAGTCATAATTTATATATATCAGGACTGATCAACTGGCCAGCCAGTCAAGATTTAAGTCATTATCAGGAAAAAGAAATCAACGTCAATTGATAGAATTAAAAAACTTACTTCTACATGGTAATCTTCAATTTCTGAAAACTAGGACGTAGCAAATGTTTCAGGGAAACTTAGACACTCCCATCTTCATGTAGCTAATTCCAATTTTCTGTCGCGTGGCACAAGATTTCCTTTTGGTCTTGTTGTAGCTCTCCCTGTGAACATATGATGTAGAGCCCTTTAAATTGATCTTGGCATCCAAACATTAATAAGATGGAAAATTGTACCCAAGACAAGATAATCCAGAGGTTTAAGAGAAAATTAACGATCACCATAATTAGGAAACACTAAAGTGATACAAACTAGTTTGCATACACAGCAAAACATAACATGAGAATGAGAGTTGGTCATAAGAATGGAAGATGCTTTGAAGAAATAGAAAAAGGCTGTTCAAATATTGTTATAGACAACATTGCTTCGAAGTTGGTAACACTGGCAGCTGTTTAAATACTTAATATGTTAAAGAGGATGACTTTATCTGCACACATATAACAGAGCATCACTCAATCAGAGACTGGGGTGGTCCACCCTTGCTCTGGGTTGACTAGGTACCTAAAGCTACCAGTGTTTGCTTTGAGTTCAAACTAATGCAAACATGAAAATAAATTTGCAAACTATGGCACACATGATAACAGATAGACCATACGAAGCCCCAAACATCTCTCCAATAGAAATACTGAATGGTTTTATGAGCTCATGAATGCAGGTAATATGTTTAATAGACAAGATGAGAACTGACCTTCATCTCTTTCTGTCTTCCTCCTGTTACTCCACAAAAGGCGAATTGGAGTACCCACAAACCCAGCATCTGAACGCAGTTGCTTCTCCATATAGCGACGGTAAGTCTCAGGGAAAAGTTTTGCATCATTAACAAAGAACACAAATGTCGGTGGCCTAATAGCAGCCTGCAAATGTATATCTTGGTTATTTGATCACATGCAAGTTTAGATGCTTGTTTACTGCCAAAAAACAAAGCTAGTGATCCCCTCTTCATTTTCTTTGGTCTAAGAACTGAATTGTCTAAATTTTCATAGAAAAGTCTGGAAAAATTATGATTCCGTCCATTAAAGAACAAATCCTAAAAGCATATTGGTATATTTAGAATTCGAGACGATAGCGCATTTGGTCAAGAATCTCAAAATAATCACATGATAATCCCAAGCTTATACAAATACACCACAACTGATAACATGATTGCAGTTTGCAGTGTACAGCACGTACCTGGGTGCTGTAATAGATACGTCCTCTTTTGCCACCTCGTGTCCTAGGTGGTGATTTAAAAGCTACTGCCTCCTGTACCACTTGATTTACTACAGCAGTAGTAAGCCTTCTTGACCGTTCTTTCTCAACAGTGCTAGCAGCCATGATAATTCTAAACCAAGAAGAAAGTAATGCCATTAATTGGTAACCTCTGACCAACAAAATTGTAACTATAAAGAGCACCTATTGGAGTTTACAAAAGCTTAAAATAAAATTATTGATAAATTACTTGTACATCTCAGGAAGACATTTTCAGATAGGGTGCGGATGACGAAATTAAAAAGAAAATTGATAGATATATACGTTATGTATGTATAGGTGTATGTCCAAGTGTATGTATGGTATGCCCTTATATAGCATACATAAACGTTACACAACCACTGCATTAATTTTCACTCCATATTATTGTAGAAAACATGCCCATGCATCAGTATCCTGCGAGACAATTCAAAAAAATTTAAGAGATTCAACATATAGATGTCCAATTCATTTTCCAGGATAAAGCAACGATCACTAAAAACCTATAATTTTTCAACTGGATGCCAAATATCAGCCACCAATGAATTGCTAACTAAAACAAAATATACTCTTTAGGCCTTCATTTTTTTAAAACTGTTGGATAAAATTCCAATTAGTGTGTATATGTGTGCAGTACACATACATGATGTTGGCCTGTTGGGTAAAGAATTCAAATATGCTGCAAATTAAGCTATACAGAGATTAGTAAAGAACATACTTATCAACACTACGACCAGCTAGTGCAGTTGAATATACAACCGGAGCCCAATCAAGAATACGAAGCTTTTCCCTAACATCTTGCTCGTAGTATGTCGCAGTCTGCTGGTTTTTATTCGGTATAGTATCCCATTTATTTACAACTATCAAGCAACCTTTCCCCTCTTTTTCTATCCGTTCAGCAATCTTGCAATCCTGGGAGATGTATGAAGGTAAAATTTAGTTAGAATAAATCTACTTGTGACCGCCAAGATGACATTTTTTTAAACAGGTCATTTAATAAATAACCTCTGAGGAAATCATTTAACATAAAAAGGCTCAAGATTCTTTATTCACTATGGCTCACTCTCGAATGAGTTAATTCTTGTAATAAACTGAAACTATATGGTTGGAATTTGCAGCTCTTTGCCATCAAGAGCTTTCATGAAAATTGGACTTCAGTAAATTTACTTGTAAAGAAAAATATTAACAGCATTAACAGCCGGTTAATAGATTGTATTATAACAAATTACAACCTTCAAATGCGTTTTCTTTTATTGAAGTATAACACACGTCATTATTATATTTTCACTACAAAAAACAGATCTACCTTATGATATACTGCATACTTGACAGCAAACAAGCAAGGTTTGCAAATTATACACCCAAATTCAATATCCCAACTTAGTTTGTCTCCCCCTTGCACCTAGTTCAAGCAGAAAGTATTTGCATGTTCTTGTCCTTCATATCACTATCGAAATACTAAGGCAGAACAGACAATAACCCGTGTACCTGTTCTGTGATACAAGCCATGGCTTCAATAACAAGAGCCACAACATCCGAGCGGCGTATAACACACGTCATTATTATATTTTCACTACAAAAAGCAGATCTACCTTATCATATACTGCATACTTGACAGCAAACAAGCAAGGTTTGCAAATTATACACCCAAATTCAATATCCCAACTTAGTTTGTCTCCCCTTGCACCTAGTTCAAGCAGAAAGTATTTGCATGTTCTTGTCCTTCATATCACTATCAAAATACTAAGGCAGAACAGACAATAACCCGTGTACCTGTTCTGTGATACAAGCCATGGCTTCAATAACAAGAGCCACAACATCCGAACGGCGAATGGCACGAAATGCTCGATTTACAGATAAAGCCTCTGTCACACTACCTGATGAAGCAACAACAGCTTTTCTTCTGATTCCAGCAGTGTCTATAAGCCGAAACTTCTACAAAAACAAATCATTGCAATTGTAACGTTCCAACTGGACATAATGCAAAGGAAATATAAAAAAATTAAGAAAACAAAACAGAAGAATATAAACACATTTCTGATTGACAGTGTCCAACAATACTTCAAGAATCTAAACCAACAACAGGCTTAGTCCATTTTTGGGCTACAAATGAGTTAACACATAAAACTGTTTATTGTTTATGATCGTCATGGTTTGTAAAAACTAGATGCTAATACTTTCCTGCTTCCAACCTTGATGATGCAGGACAAATCGGGAGAGGCGATAAGAGGACGAAACAGGACAACGAAGCAATAGGATTTTCGTATAATGTTCAAGTGTATCTTGAGTTGCATTCTTACACTACATAAATTACTAAAAGAAAAAAAAGTCAGGTCTTTATAAAACAGTAGAATGAAGTTGAAAAACAATCAATATTCAAACCTGTCCATCTGGTCCAGTGAATTCAATATCAATTGCATCTCGAGTGGTTCCACTGACTGGGCTAACAATTGTCCTGTCCTCTCCAACCAAAGCATTCAAAATGCTACTTTTACCAACATTTGGTCGACCAACAATTGCAATTGCTGGAACATACTCTTCTTCTTCAGCAAATTTATCAGGATCCTGCATATAAAGGAATCATAATAAATTTTATCACTTTCAAAATCAGAATTAAGATAGCACCAAGTCAAGTAAATGACGAGAAGCACCAAGTCAAGTAAAAAGCAGGAATTTATGGTAGCGACTGAAAGATTAACTATCAACTACACTGAAAACAAATACCTAGCCAAATTACTACTTATAAATGGAATATAGGATGATAACGTTATGTTAACTGCCAAAGTTCAGCACTCACAAAAGCCAGTAAAAATTTGATGATTAATATACCTCAATCTTTTTTAGGCCTGAACACACAAGATCTAGAAGCTCTCCAGTTCCAGTTCCAGATATAGCAGATATAGGAAGCGGTGAAAACCTAGCCATCAACCAAAAGCAGACGTTTCGTACATTAATATATTATGTGCTACAAAGTACATCTACCTTATAACAATAGCTACTTTTTGTTTCATTTATACTTCGTTTTGTTTGGAAAGACAGCAATATACAAGTACCAGCTAAATAATGGAAATGGATAAAAAAAACTTAACCTCAACAATACATCACAGATACCACAATTAAACAACTATTATCACTATATTAAAACAGAGGAAATGACAAAACTAAATGACAGCTTCCCCACACTCTACAATATTATATAACAAGGAAACTAGTTAGCCCCGATACAAAATTTTATACACCTCTACCTGCAGCTTTATAATCTTCAAAAGTTCAAGGAGTTCCCCACCCACAAACAAGCCTTTTGCAATTTTTAGTATCCATCACTTCATACACCAGTGACTTATTAATATTGAATGCAATACTCTAAATTGACAGATAGGCATAGCTATGAATGGAAGACCAGAATTCCTTGAGTAGATTGCTAGCTCACCCCAAGGACCAAAATTCTGAGGCTTGCATGACTCCCTTGCGTGGAGATTCACATTTGTTGACTGCAAGAATGATGTACTTATCTGAGTAGTTCCTACGTAGCCAATCTGAAATTTCTTCATCAGCTGCAGTTAGACCAGCCTGTTTCACCATTGTAAATCTTACACCAGCATTATCTTTAACTTGTAAACAAAACTCTTTTACAGGTCACAAACTTCAGTAAACACAATTAAACAGAATATGAACTCATTAATGAGAACTAGTAATCATTACAATGAGAAGTGTTAAGCTAAAATGGTTATTTCAACTGAAAACAAAACTACGATCAGAGAGGATTTAGTTGAATGCTCAGGCTCATTGTTTACTTCCATGTGCCCTTAAGATTGTAGGATTCGACATGAGGCCCTGGATTCCATGCCAGGACAGCAAAGCGGGTTTGAGGGAGTTATGGGTATCAACAGATTTGGAAACAAACTTTGCTCAGTTTCTAGAATCATGCCATTTCTTTTATATGCAGTGTTATTACAAACAAAAAAAATTGGAAAACAAAAGTAGCAGGCAGAGAAGTCCATCATAATCAGATGTACGCTATCAAAGACAAACAAATTGCATTCAATTCAGCGTCTACCAGACGAGATGAATCACACTACAGCATATAAGAAAAATCCCAAAATAGTTTGACAAAGACACAAATGGAGAGGTAAGTAGGTCTGTAAATATGACTTCAAGTCACAAAGGGGGGGACATGCATTTTGCAAGAAATGTTGTTTAATATATACTAATGTAGAAATGTTTTCCCTATGTAATGTAATTTTTAAATGTGCATGTGCCTGTATGTCATATGTTCTTGTCATTTCATATTGACGTAATATCAGGCTTTAAGTTGTGCAGCATCGGTCTGATGTTTCTACAAACATGCATCATCAAAAGCTACAGGTAGGCCTCCTTTTCACTAACCTGGGATGTACCCTACTCTAACCTCTACAAAGTGATAAAAGATTCTTCAAGAAGGTTATATTCACTTTGGGTCAAAGAACTTCTATTTAAATCTGTCTTATCATGTTGGAAGAACAAAACACCTACACTGTGCGGACCAAGTTTACTGATGGAAATTTTCATCTAACCAAAGCATATTGCAGAGACAAGAAGCACACTGCACATGGTCCAACAGTATTTATCAAAGACTTTACCTGGCCATCAACAAGAAAAAGAATGACAGATGACTCGTCAACAGCTGCAGTAGCTTGTTTCTCAATCATTGAAGGCATCCTAGCAACAGCTGCCTCTCTGGAGGCAAGAGGAATTCCATCCATGCCAATGGTAGTTGAAATGGCCAATTCTTCCATAACATTGGCCTGTGACTTTGAAACTGTAAGAACACCACCAGTATCCACCACCATAAATTCAAAGTCCCCCCAAAAGGACCTACCATACAACCGATCCCTAGTAACCCCTGGCTCATCAACTACAATTGCCTTGTTTCCCTGCAATACATTACAATACAAGTAAAGTTACAGAACTAAAGCCATAGCCAGGAATACATGTACAAGATCAAACTGCATTCTGATTTTAAGTACCGAGACAAGTCGATTGAATAACGCTGATTTACCAACATTGGGTCTTCCGACAATTGCAACTCTCGGAAGAAGATGGTCAGGAATCTGCAATGAAAGTTGCATGGTTTAGAGACCAGGAGTCTGGTCTGGTTATTCTTGATTTCATCGAAAACAGTCCCCAACTTGGCATTTGAAAAATTAACAGTCCAATATGTTTCCCAGAAAGATTATTATTTATTTTGTAGGACATCCAAAGAATCATTACGGTTTTAATTGGAGTTGTAGCTATACTTGTGCGCCTCCTCTGCTTTCGGTCGGTCTCCGTCGTCTCATCTTCTGAAATAGAGACCACCGACACACTTGGTCACAAATTCTACCACCAAAAACACAATTGAAAAATTTGAGTCTCACCGAGTGTGAGCTGCTTGGAGAGAGATGAAGAGAACTTTTCGACGGTGAGAACGGCCTCTTCTTCGAGGGCGGCCAAGTCGAAATCCACGTCGGACTCATCTCCGTCTGGCTCTGGTTCGTCGTCGTCGTCGTCTTCGTCTTCGGTTGCTGAAACGTGGAGATGATCAGCGGCGGAGAGGCGGGAGAGAAAGCGGCGGCGGTGGTGGAAGGAAAGGGAGGAGGGAGTGGCGCGAAGAAGACTGAGAGTCGATTTGGGAAATGGGGAAGAAACGAGAGATAGGGTTTTGGAGAGACACAAGAGCTCAGATGACATTTTGGATAGGGAGTTCATGCTTCCTCCCTCGCTCAGGTTTATCACTCGTTACTATTTTATTATGGGTCCCGTTCATGTGCATTAGTTTTGACGGATTTTATAACACCCGCTCTAAAATTTACGGGTTGCAGAGGGTTCTAACCGTGCTGTTAGTCTTCTCTGAATTAATATTCGAGTTTAATATTGAGATATTCTCGATTCTAGGGGAATATAGAATTAATGTCCCGATATGATAGATTATGTTAATACGAGTCATCCGGTATGTCCGAAATATTTTTCGAAGCTTCCGTCTACTTTCTACGAATTTCGGAAGTTTTGGTAATAAGAAAATTACCTTTAGTAAATCAGTAAGAGATAAGTGGTAAAAAGGGAATTCATTCTGGGCTATTGGATCAAGGCTCATTGATTTTGGGTCGTCCATTTCTCTATTTAAAGAGAGAAGAAGCTTTGACTTCGGTCAAAACTCTCCCTTCTCTCTCTCGACTTCTCTCGGCCGAACCGGCGTGTCACGCCCCAACCCAAGATTACCTCTCTAACCCTGGGTTAAGACGTGCGGGACCCAACACAAGAGAGATTTACTCGAAATCCCCCTTGAGCCAGGATAACCCTTTTCTTCATAACCCAATTCAAACCGTCCAAACGGTGCCGGAATAAACCTCAAACCGGAGATTATCCTGTTTCCCACATATGAATCTCAAATGTGCCAATTAAAGAACCTAGGGGTTCTAATAGTATTTGTGACTGCACTTGAATCCTGGTCAGGCTGCCTACGTACCCTGTCCTCAGGGATCAAGCCACACGTAGCTCTTGTATTAACTAACACCCTAACCGGGTGAATCCCGCTATTCTAATTATCGGTTGCTTTCTAAATGTGGATAGCATACACCTAACGTATATCCTGAGTTAACCTCTCAAACGAGGCATCCACCGACCAACTAAAATCCTCGGAATTAAACCGACATTCTACCATCCATAACAATAGCATCCATACCCGGCAAGACAGATAATAAAGGCAATCACACGATTACAAACCACCATCACACATAACTATAAACATAAAACATAGTGGCATCCACGTAAATAAACCAAACCACGGGCATTTAAGATATTTCCTCCTACTTGGCATCCTTGAAAATAACTATAATTACCAGGGGTATTTATGGAATTACCATCTCAATGGCATTCCTGTAGTTAGCCCAAAACTGTCAGGGGCAACATGGACAATCTAGCCTTAATGGCAGTTTCGTAATTATACATATCTGTCAGGGTATTTCTGTCATTTTGGTCACAGTGGCTGCTTTGTAAATAAACAAAACTACCAGGGGTATTTCCGGGATTCCAACCCAGGTGGCACCCCTGTAATTACCCTAACTTGCCAAGGGCAGTTCTGTCATTTTGCCAACACAGTAAATCGGTAAAAAAAATACAGATCTACCACGGTAAAACCAGGGTTTTTACCCTTGATTTATCCGATCGGCTGGTTCGCCGGAAAACGAAGCTTTTCCGGCCAAACCAGCCTCCAGCGCCTGCCTAATCAGTTTCCACACCTACCCAACAACATAACAAGCTACAAGTTTAGGGAAAAGAGAAGGTTTTCTTTATACCTCCAAGGTGCAGAACACAGCGCTCCGGTTCCCCTCTCCGGCGGAGCTTCACTCGTCGCCTCCTCCCTCCCCCATGCCCATGGCAGCTCCAGGAAGCTCCCCAGACCACCCTACCCCCTCATCTCGCCTGGATTTGCTTCGAGACCGAGTGAACAGTCCTCGAGCTTACTCCCTCTTCTGCCAGACGAGGCTCACGGCAACGTTGGCACGGCTGAGGGTCAGAACATGGTTGCCGGAGCAGGGCGAGTCCTCCTGTGGGGGCGGTGAGACGCGACGCGCGCGCCAGTGGCTCCGGTGAGGAAGAGACAGCGAGTAGAGAGAGAGAGAGAGTGAGGAATCGAGAGGGAGGAGAGAGAGAGCTCCCTTCACTGTTCGGTCAACCCCCTATTTAAACGAAAAGTCAACGGCCCAGATTTGATCTCATGAATCTGACGGCCCAGATCTGTCAAAGATTAGTTACTATGAACAGTAAATAGGCATTTTACTATTTACTCTTACCGCACGGTAACAACACTTTATTCCGCATAACTTTCACATACGAACTCCGATTAATTCATAGGTCATACCCACGAGTTCGTATTAACGTCCTCTACATCTTTCCCGAAGAAAAGTTCCACGAATTCCCGACTTATCGCAAAGTTATCTTTTTCTACGGTAAAGTAACTTAAGATTTGTTACTTCCGTAAATTGAATAAATTCGTAACTAACAACTCGTAACTCCGGAAAATCTTCCGGACATACCGGGAAACTCATAATAACATAATCTACTCCTCGGAACATTAATTCTATTTTCCCCCAGAACCGAGAATATCTCGATATTAATTCAGGGAAAATTAACAATGCGGTTACCATTCTCTGTAACTCGCCTAATCCCGGTAAAAATGTTAATTTCGGGACGGGGTGTTACACGGCGACCTCAACAGCGCTCTGCCATCTGGCCACCACTGACCGGCGGACGACCACCGTTCACTTCCTCTCCTGCTCCTCTAACCCGCCCTGCCTTTAGCTCAACGAAACAGCCACCATGGAGGGAGATCGACCGAGAAGAGGAGAGGCGGTCAACGGGCATTTTCCGGTGATCCAGGCAGCGGAAAGGCACGTGACCGGTATCATTCTTCTCCCCTCTTCTTCTTCTTCTTCTACTCCCCTTCCTTGCCATTTGCTTGTTCGATTCGAGTCTAATTCGAAAATCCCCATTTCTCCGTTTTTCTGCAATTTCTAGGTTCTCGGGTTCTTGACTCTAGCGAGGAGTTTTTGGTCTTCTGATGAGCTCCTTGTGCCTGGGCGAGGATGGTAGCGTTTGCTGGGAGCTTAGGCACGTCTTAGGGGGGGCAGTGGTGGAAGTTGCAGAGGTTATCTCGGTAGAGATAAGAGGAGGAGGTGATAGACAGATTTTTGGTTTTAGTTTCGAATTGTTGTTGTATGGTGACTGAATTTGGTGTTCTGTTTGCAGGTTTGTTGTAACTTGGTGATTCGGATAAAACGGGGAAACTAAGGCAAAATTCCGGCAAGTTGACCAGAATCTGGCAGATGATTCTTGCAAGTCGCTGGAATCCGGTGACAGTTCCAAAGAGGTAGTGAATCCGACGAAAATGCCGAGGAGGTAGTCTTCGACTCTTTTTCTTAAAAATGTGTCGTTTCCGTTTAATCGAGTTAACGGTCGTAATCAGAAGGTTAAATTTACGGAAACTAACCGTAATTGGAATCTTTTCCATTTTAGGAACTTTCTATTTTTGAAAACCTAATAATTTGGGAAACTTTCTACTTTAGGAAAGTTTCCATTAAAGGAAGGTTTCTATTATGAGAAAGTAATATTTTTGGAAAAATGGTTTAGTAAAGGAGTTGAGTTCGACGAAGTTTGGTAAAGTGTTAAATTGTTATCAGAAAATGGTAAATGAAATTTTGGAAGTGTCAAGTTGACCGTTTTAAGAAAATAAGGTGATTCACTTATCGATGTATCGACTCTTGGTAAATAAATTGGTTAATGTGATGCATTGGGTATCCATAGTAATTCAACAAATTATTATGTGACAACCTAACGTCAATTAAAAATAGTTAAGGGAAGTTTAAGGTTAAGTCAAACTCCCGACATATGAGCAAAGAGTCGATAATCAGAATCGAGTTAAATAGGTTAAAGAGTCATGAAAGGAATTGATTGGTCAACTTGGTCAATGTGGTCATTCCTGGTCAAACTAGGAATGTTTGGTCAACTAGACTGTTATTGTTTCTTCGTTGCTAAGCTACTCTATTATGCAGTGATACATTAGACGAGATAGCTTACGCGGTGACCTCGGATTACTGAGGCGGTTCCTGACAGTTTGGAGCTTACGTAAGAAACAACAATTTTAGGTAGGGAAAGCTAATCCCCCTTTAATAGTGGTTTTACCTATATATGAAAGTGATTATTTTTGTATGCTCATGGTCGATGACTCAGGAAAGTTTTCTTTATATATATGAGATAAATGAGTTTATATTTGGGATAATCCCGATAGATAGCCGGTTTATGGATACCTCAGCGGAGAGGTTAAACCTTGGGTTTGCAATAGGCGTATGCTATCCGGAATAGTTTATCAACTATTAATTAGAAAAGCGGGATTCGCCCGGTTATGACATTAATTAAATTAAGAGCTACGTATGGCTTGATCCCTGAGTACAGGGTACGTAGGCAGCCTAACCAGGTTTCGGGTGCAGTCACAAATAATATTTAGACTCTAGGTCTTCTAAAGTAATTAGTATGAAATCCAATTCGGTAACCGGGATAAGCCTTAGGTTTCCTGATGTCTATTTCGGTATCGTCTGGACGGTTAAAAATGGTTTTCGGTTTAGGTATTTGTAAGGGTTATCCCTTCTCAAAGGGGATTACGAGAAAATCTCTTTTGGGTTGGGTCCCGCAAGTCCTATCTCGGGTTTAAGGAGATAAACTCAGGCCGGAGCGTGACCAAGGTTCTAAAAGTCGCTAGTCGCTAGTCGGTCGGCCGGCCGGGGACTAACGAGTAGAGGAGTAGTCGGGGAGTACTTGGTTTTTAATTTTTTTCATTTATTTTAATTTTTAAAACATATAATTAAATATAATTTTTTAAAAGGTAATAAAATGTCTAAAATAATAAAAATAGTCAATAAAATGCCGAGTTTGGCCGATTTTTTTACCGAGTTTGGCCGATTTTTTACCGAGTTGAGCCGATTTTTTCCTAGTTGGGCCGATTTTTTCCGAGTTGGGCCGACTACTCGGCCGATTTTTTTTCCGGCCGACTTTGTACTCCGATTTTCTTAAAATGGCCTCGGGAGAACGCCGACTAGCGAGTACTCGGCCGACTAGGCCGAGTTTTAGAACACTGAGCGTGACACATTTAGTTTTGACATTGTGGCTTGATCATTAGATTTTAAAAAAAAATGAATGGTCTAAATCAATTATAGGTAGAACTGTAAATAAACTGGATTTTATTCGGATCGATCAGCTTCAGATTCGTGGTTTGTAAACAAGTTTGGATCAAAAATTTGACTTGTTGATCCGTTAAGGACCCGGATCTGTTAACCTGTTTACTAAACTGATCGGATCCGGATCTTAGTTAATCCAATCCGTTAAGGACCCAGATCTGTTTATAAATAATTAAATAATATTTTTATAAATATAATATTATTAATAAATATTAACAGATATGATAATTATTTAGATAATTTAAACATTCATATCAAAATTGCCAAAGTATGATTTGATGAAGTTTAAGGTTGTTAATGTCTATGTTATTTATGCTAAAAACATTGGAGGTCAATTATTTTAATTATAATACTTTACCGTTACTAAGTATTTTAGACATGTAATTCAACTTTTGAGGTAAACTGTCACACCCCGAATCTTGTCAAGTTAATAAAAGTTACCTTTCACAGAAATTCACGAGTTACCGAGGATTTTAATTGCGATCGGTAATTCGATAAGTTATCGCTCGAGTTAATTTTCGAGTTTTTAAAAGTATACCAAATACCTGAATTGATGACTCGATGTTGTAGTACGTGTCAACACGAGTCTCCTGGTATTTTCGGAATATTTTTCGGAGCTTCGGTTTATTTTCTATGAATTTTCGAAGCTTCCGGTAACTTTTAATTATAATCCGGTAAATCAGTTTTACCATTTAACCTTTTCACTTTTCACCTTCTTTGAATCTTGACCGTTGGATCTTTCTCAGATCAGATCTTGGCCGTCCATTTCCGTTTAAAAAGAGGTGAGAAGGTTGACCTCGGGTCAACCCTTCTCTTTTCTTCTCTCTCCCCTCTCTCGGTCTCGCGTCTGCTCCGGCGTGGCTCAGTGGTGCTCCGCCGTCTGCCCACCACTGGCCGGCGCTCCACCACCATCCTCTTCCCCTCTTTCTCCTTGTTCTAACCATGCCCTTAGTTTGCACCGACGTCCGCCGAGGGAAGAGATCAAGCAACACTGTCTCGGTGGTCAACGCCGGATTTCCGGCGATCCGGGCGGCGCTAGGGCGCGTGACCGGTGTGGTTAGTCTTCTCTTCTCTTCCTCTTCCTTCCCTTGTCTCCTGATGTGTGATTTGAGCCTTGATCAAAACCTCCAATTTCACTGTGTTACTGTTTTCTGGGTTGCGAGTCTAACAACTCCGGCGACCTAACTCTAGGTGTTCTGGCGAGTTGGAGACACCGGTGTAATGCTTGGGAAGAGCTTAGAGGCAGATGGTGAGGTTATGGAGGAATCTGCAGGGAGTTTGAGCAAGGAGCTGCTACTGTGCTCGAGGCAGTGGAGCAGAGATTTAGAGGGAGGTGGCAGGGCTGCATGGCGAGGCAGCTGAGCAGAGTTGGAGTTTTGGTGAAGATCAGAGGTGAGGCAGAATCCTGGTTTTTAGCTACTGTGAGTTTGTGTTGCTGTGTTGGATTAGTTGCTGTATTTGGTTGTTGATTTGCTACTGATGTTGTGGTTTTCCTGCATGTTGTCGTAACTTGGTAAACGAGGAAAACGAGGAGGTTATGGCGAAATTCCGGCAAGTTACCGGAATCCGGCGAAGATCCCGGTGATACCGTAAACCGGCAGAATGCCGAAGAGGTAGAAACCGAATCCCTATTAAGCTTTGGGTCGAAAAGTGTCAGTTGAATCGTAATCGGGTTATTTACGGAGAAAATGGACGTAATTAGGAAGTTTCCATTTTGGGAAACCTTCCAAGTTTGGAAACCTGTTAATTTGGGAAACTTTCCACTTTTGGAAAGTTTCCATTAAGGGAAAGTTTCCACTTTGGGAAAGTTGCATTTTCAGGAAAATGGTTAAAGGATTGAAGTCCAATGAATGTGACACCTTTTGGTTAAATGGGTAAAGTGTTAAACTGTTATCGGAAATAGATAACTGGAATGTATGAGAAAATGTTAAATCGGTATATCGACTCGAGGTTATATATTGATTAATACGTGACACCCTAATGTAAGGTTAAAGTGATAATGAAAGTTCGGAAACTGAGTCAGACTTCCGGTAAGTTGAGTTAAGAGTCGATAACCGGGAAAGAAAGTCAAAAAGGGTAAAATGTCATAAAAAGGAACTCAGTCAACTTGTGGTCAAATAAGAATTTCCTGGTCAAACTAGGGAAAAGACCAAGTCAACTGTGATTGACTAATTTGATGATTTGTTGTACAGTCTCTGGTCGGACGTGAGACGGGCTCGACTACGCGGGTAGCTCGAGGGTTTCGCTCGAGGAGCTTTCCGAGCGGGAAGGTCTCAATAGTACTGTGAGTGGACATATTATTTTAAATAAATGCATGCCTTAATTATTTGAGTTAATTGCATGATGTTTATGATTGTTTTCGAGAATTATATATCTCTCGGGTTCTTGAACGTATTTACGTTATTACTCGATTTTCTATTTCTTCCGAAAATGGTTATAGACGGTGAGGGCCGTCCTACGAATGGAATTGAACCCGAGACTTCGTTGGAGATTGGGTCTATGCATATATGTTAAGGAATTGTTTACTTATTTATTTTGGGAAGAGAATTTGATTAAAGTATTGTTGTGAATTATATTTTAAGGGTTGACCAATGATTATGCTAGCTAGAGTAGCGTGAGGGCGCTACTAGAGCTCTTAGCTCCGACCCTAGCCTGAGAGGTCAGGCAAATTACGTAGTGCACTATGAGGGTTGACCATTTCCACTTTATCCAGAGCTCTTAGCTCCGACCCTGGTCTGAGAGGTCAGACAAGCCTGAGAGGTCAGGTTGATATTATAAGGGTTGACCGTTATCACATATTCTAGAGCTCTTAGCTCCGACCCTGGTCTGAGAGGACAGACAAGCCTGAGAGGTCAGGTTGATATCATAAGGGTTGACCGTATTATTTTATCTAGCTAGCATAGCATGGCGTGAGGGCGCCACTAGAGCTCTTAGCTCCGACCCTAGTCTGAGAGGTCAGACTTATTATGTTTGTGAACATTTCTCTTCCCATATTCCTTGTTGGTTTATCTTATTATGCACTTGTGGAAATTTAGTAATTGTGGGCATGCATAATTGATTTTTAAATTGATATACTTTTGGGAGAACATTACAGGAAATGAAGTTTTTATCTGTGATTTTCGTCCACTCACTCTAACAGTTTTTAAATGTTTCTCCCCTGGGCCTTTCGTTTTTAAATGCCCAGTGATGCAGGGTTCTTGAGAGGAGGTCGAGCGCGTACGAGAGTCGAGGCATAGTCGATCATTCCGTTGCTGCGAAAAATTCTTTGGGGTAACTATCTCTGTAGACTGCTCTGACTAACCCGGTTTAGTTAGTTTAGTAGGAAGGGTTGGCCATTTCAAGGGGGATTCGGTAAGAAGTTCCCTTGAGGTGGTCCCCGCAGGATTTACTTCGGGTTAAAAGGGTTTAACCTGGGGTGGGTCCTGTCAATGGTATCAGAGCATTAGGTTATCGTTTCCTGTTACTACCTCATATACTTAGTATCACTTAGTGTCTATAGAGTGATGGACCGACCGCGGCGGATCCATCGGCATTTTATGCTTGGACGCTTAGTGTTTATTGAGGATATGAGTTAGTACTTCCTGATTGAGATATGGACCGAGTGGTCCTATAAACGATCGAATCTTCAAGACTATGCCTCAGTACGCCGACCTCACTATGAACTCCTGTAAGGAACAAGGTAAGCTCGTTACGTATATATGTTTATGTGTTCCCCATTGATTTATTGAGATTTGAGCTGGGGATCGAGCGGAAACTCACGCTATTTAACGAGCTTGAACATTTGTGTGAGTATTCGGTGGTGAAACAGTTAATTCACACCTGGAAGGCTGTCATGGTTGTTGACAGGGATGCTGTAGAAGCCTAAGACAAGGCTTGAGTGTTCGTGTTATGAGGCTCTTAGCAGTAAAGAGTCGTACGAGTTACTGGAAGATGTTGCATCCTGTGATGGAAAAAGAAGCCGAAGTCGCTTAGCGCGATTATTCAGTGAGGATGAATATTAAGATTTGACGATTGCCACGATTTTGTTGAGGTTCGTCATTAGTGTGGTTTCAGAGAAACCAACTGACACTTGGAAGTGGAATGACTCAAGGAAGTTGAGTGTTGTTATTTTTGTGGTTTGGATCTAGTGACTAGTCCATGATGTGGCACTATTGGAGAATGTTAAGGAAGTAAAGGCTGTTTGGTCACTGGATGTTTATGGGGCAGCCACTGAAACTAATGGCTTGGGTCAGCTTTGGTGCTGACACTGTTGTCGTCAGTTACGACTAGATCCTCTTCGTTCCAGCCACCCATGATTGGGGTACTAGAAAGATTTGATTTGTTAGTGAGTCCAAGCATGATTTGAATTGTTGGTGACAATGGTCATTGGGCCATTTATCGTGAAGGTAAAAAAAAAAAAAAAAAAAAAAAAAAAAAATCGTGTCACCAGATCTTGGGGTTCATGTCAACCATAAGGTGAGTTATCCACCTGCGGTCAAAGTGTTGTAATTAGTACACCAGTGGAGGAGTCTCCAGGTTGGCTGTATTGGAGATCGATTTTCAGATCGAGAAAGCGTTACTTGTGGTAATTAAAGTTAAGTGGTCCCGGAATTTTAAGGAACATGTTGGAAGTGGCACAAGCCACCGGGTCTCGGACCAAGGGTGCTTGGGGTACCGGAGATAGTGATACGAGCCTTGATGGACTTGGTATTATTGTGGTGTAGGAACCGGTAGTTGTGCAAACGGCACTGTTTGACGGCTGAAGATGTACATGGGTATACCCCACATGAGCACGTGTACCCTCCTGTGTAGGGAAGTGGTAAAGTTGAAATTTGGGTAGCACATGCTGGTAAGGCATAATTATTGTGTGCAGTTGTGTGTGGTCAAAATGACACCAGGTAGGTGATTAAGACTAGTGATGACCTCATCTTAAGAATTTCTCATGAGAGTTCCATTTAGTGAGAACGGAGATTAGCGACGTTTGGTTGGAAGTTTCTGTACAAAACGTCCAGAAGATGGCCTAACCATTTAAGTATACGTCGGAAGTGGGTTATTGTTAGTCGCTCCGACTTTTATGATGGTTAGCAAGATCATTAATATCGTTAGTAGGTGGTCGGATGTTTTCCGAGATAAGTACACGGAAGTGGTGAAGTGACAGCAGTGGGGCAAGGTTTACTGAATCTTTGAATTTGAGTGAGAATGTTTGTAGATGGTCAAGCTTCAACCTGCAACCAAAGTCGTCCGTTATGACACTTGGTTTCATCGAAGGTGATTAACTGAGCTTGATAGCATGAGAATTTGTGCACTCACCGGCTGTGGTTTAATCAAGTATTGTAAACGAAGGTGAACCTAGTCATGTTTGGGGTTCACAAATTACACCCACTGCAGTGACAGGAAATATTCTCAATGTGATCTGTGGAGTGAGGATTTGATCTGGGAAATTGAATTATGGTGTACATAATGAAATCCTATGAGGATTAAGGAATTGTTGGCATTGCTATGGTCATTGGTCATTTGAGTAGTGACCCTACTTGTTCGGAATTATTGACCTAACGACAGTTCTTGGCGCCACGAGTGTGGAGTGGTAGCAAGAAAGATCATTGGAGGTGACTTGCGAAATTGTCAACATTTCGGCGAGTATGAAATGCAGTGAAACTGAGGAAAGAGTTTCTTTGATGACTCAAAGGTATTACGAGTCAAGGTTTTGGAAACCAATTTGTTACAAGAGTAGTAAAGTATGTTGCTAAGTTGTGCAACACTTCATCGAAAACCGTGGAGTGATTAAGCCACGTCCAGATTAAGTTATGATCTGAGAGGAGGTTAATGTGTGATAGTGGATCTTGTAATCGAGGATCCGAAGTGGTATTGTGAATTTTGAATTTTTACCAAATAGATGATGCGATGGATGCTTGACTGGCAGAGCAAGGGGGACAGTTTTGTTAGGAACTATCTAGTTGTACGAGTTGACCTTGTGATGTTCACGCGCCCAGTGCGGTGATGACATTTGTTAATTTGCGCCTTGATAACTGGAGGCTCGGTGATCAACATGGTTGAGCCTGGTGAAATTAATTCCTGATGCTTTGATCAGGGGTTTCGTTGGGTGTGCACCAGTGGCACTAAAGTTTATGTAGATGTCCGATCTGGTTAAATGTCCAAAGTTGTCGGTTATTGCCAGACGGTTTGGTAATGGAGACATCTGTGAATGAACCATCCTTGTTGAGCGGGTAAGGCTCTGAATCTCTTTTAATGGTAAGTCTATTTCAGTACTGTTGCGGACAATGTTTAATAGACGCAAGGTGGTTGAAGTGCAAGTTCTGCACTATGCGCCGTTCCAGGCTAAGGTAAGAGATAGGGAGGTCAGTGGCACCTCACCTATGAGTGGTACGGGTATGTATTACCAGTTGCAAAGTATGCTGTAACCCCACCAAGTGATATTTGAGCTAGCGACTCTAATGTTTGGCTTGTGAATAAAAAGGTCCGGATGTGTGTTGTCAGAATAGTTACGTGAGCAGTGTGTAGCCTGACATTTTGTCTTCATGCGAGCAGTAAATATTGTTGGATCTCGGTGTCTGGAGACTGGTATCTCCCTGATATAAAGGCTATGGTTTTGGATTTACGCTAAAATTCATGGCAACTCGTGTCCTGGGTGTACTATGGTTTGAGTAATGATAGAGTAAGGGAAGACAATTACTCTACAACATGACAGAATAGTTTCTAGAAAGCGTAAACCAAATCAGGGAGCCCGGTTCAAATGAGGTGATGGTTGTGTAACACAATGTGATCATGGTTTTCTCGTGGACTTGTTGTCAGTAGATTTGGCTCCACGTGGTATTGTGTTACCAGAGGATTTAAATCCATTAGTGACATCGGACCCTACTCCTCGGGCGTGATAGTCATTTCCTGCAGAGGGAATGTGTTGAGTTGATATCTAAATTCAACGAAAGAATACGAGTGTTCTTGAAGAAATTTTACTCGCGACAAGCGAGGTGTTATTGGATCAGACGAGTATTAGTAGTATTGTGACGACGTCACTTGTGGTTAGTAAGAATATTGGGTGGTGTTTAGTTGGCTAAACCAGAAGGGATAGGAGGTTGGTTACTGGTCGAAGTTATTATGTTGAGCGTAAAGGGCATGTGTTTAGAGTTTTGACAATGCTATTCGTGAGACGTTTCAAATGAGTTCTCAGAAGGAAGTGATATTGGAGAACAATATTATTATTTTAAGTGGTACTATCCCCCACAGTATTGGACTTTGAGTATAGAAATTTCGAGGACGAAATTTTTATAAGGTGGGGAGAATTGTCACACCCCGAATCTTGTCAAGTTAATAAAAGTTACCTTTCACAGAAATTCACGAGTTACCGAGGATTTTAATTGCGATCGGTAATTCGATAAGTTATCGCTCGAGTTAATTTTCGAGTTTTTAAAAGTATACCAAATACCTGAATTGATGACTCGATGTTGTAGTACGTGTCAACACGAGTCTCCTGGTATTTTCGGAATATTTTTCGGAGCTTCGGTTTATTTTCTATGAATTTTCGAAGCTTCCGGTAACTTTTAATTATAATCCGGTAAATCAGTTTTACCATTTAACCTTTTCACTTTTCACCTTCTTTGAATCTTGACCGTTGGATCTTTCTCAGATCAGATCTTGGCCGTCCATTTCCGTTTAAAAAGAGGTGAGAAGGTTGACCTCGGGTCAACCCTTCTCTTTTCTTCTCTCTCCCCTCTCTCGGTCTCGCGTCTGCTCCGGCGTGGCTCAGTGGTGCTCCGCCGTCTGCCCACCACTGGCCGGCGCTCCACCACCATCCTCTTCCCCTCTTTCTCCTTGTTCTAACCATGCCCTTAGTTTGCACCGACGTCCGCCGAGGGAAGAGATCAAGCAACACTGTCTCGGTGGTCAACGCCGGATTTCCGGCGATCCGGGCGGCGCTAGGGCGCGTGACCGGTGTGGTTAGTCTTCTCTTCTCTTCCTCTTCCTTCCCTTGTCTCCTGATGTGTGATTTGAGCCTTGATCAAAACCTCCAATTTCACTGTGTTACTGTTTTCTGGGTTGCGAGTCTAACAACTCCGGCGACCTAACTCTAGGTGTTCTGGCGAGTTGGAGACACCGGTGTAATGCTTGGGAAGAGCTTAGAGGCAGATGGTGAGGTTATGGAGGAATCTGCAGGGAGTTTGAGCAAGGAGCTGCTACTGTGCTCGAGGCAGTGGAGCAGAGATTTAGAGGGAGGTGGCAGGGCTGCATGGCGAGGCAGCTGAGCAGAGTTGGAGTTTTGGTGAAGATCAGAGGTGAGGCAGAATCCTGGTTTTTAGCTACTGTGAGTTTGTGTTGCTGTGTTGGATTAGTTGCTGTATTTGGTTGTTGATTTGCTACTGATGTTGTGGTTTTCCTGCATGTTGTCGTAACTTGGTAAACGAGGAAAACGAGGAGGTTATGGCGAAATTCCGGCAAGTTACCGGAATCCGGCGAAGATCCCGGTGATACCGTAAACCGGCAGAATGCCGAAGAGGTAGAAACCGAATCCCTATTAAGCTTTGGGTCGAAAAGTGTCAGTTGAATCGTAATCGGGTTATTTACGGAGAAAATGGACGTAATTAGGAAGTTTCCATTTTGGGAAACCTTCCAAGTTTGGAAACCTGTTAATTTGGGAAACTTTCCACTTTTGGAAAGTTTCCATTAAGGGAAAGTTTCCACTTTGGGAAAGTTGCATTTTCAGGAAAATGGTTAAAGGATTGAAGTCCAATGAATGTGACACCTTTTGGTTAAATGGGTAAAGTGTTAAACTGTTATCGGAAATAGATAACTGGAATGTATGAGAAAATGTTAAATCGGTATATCGACTCGAGGTTATATATTGATTAATACGTGACACCCTAATGTAAGGTTAAAGTGATAATGAAAGTTCGGAAACTGAGTCAGACTTCCGGTAAGTTGAGTTAAGAGTCGATAACCGGGAAAGAAAGTCAAAAAGGGTAAAATGTCATAAAAAGGAACTCAGTCAACTTGTGGTCAAATAAGAATTTCCTGGTCAAACTAGGGAAAAGACCAAGTCAACTGTGATTGACTAATTTGATGATTTGTTGTACAGTCTCTGGTCGGACGTGAGACGGGCTCGACTACGCGGGTAGCTCGAGGGTTTCGCTCGAGGAGCTTTCCGAGCGGGAAGGTCTCAATAGTACTGTGAGTGGACATATTATTTTAAATAAATGCATGCCTTAATTATTTGAGTTAATTGCATGATGTTTATGATTGTTTTCGAGAATTATATATCTCTCGGGTTCTTGAACGTATTTACGTTATTACTCGATTTTCTATTTCTTCCGAAAATGGTTATAGACGGTGAGGGCCGTCCTACGAATGGAATTGAACCCGAGACTTCGTTGGAGATTGGGTCTATGCATATATGTCAAGGAATTGTTTACTTATTTATTTTGGGAAGAGAATTTGATTAAAGTATTGTTGTGAATTATATTTTAAGGGTTGACCAATGATTATGCTAGCTAGAGTAGCGTGAGGGCGCTACTAGAGCTCTTAGCTCCGACCCTAGCCTGAGAGGTCAGGCAAATTACGTAGTGCACTATGAGGGTTGACCATTTCCACTTTATCCAGAGCTCTTAGCTCCGACCCTGGTCTGAGAGGTCAGACAAGCCTGAGAGGTCAGGTTGATATTATAAGGGTTGACCGTTATCACATATTCTAGAGCTCTTAGCTCCGACCCTGGTCTGAGAGGACAGACAAGCCTGAGAGGTCAGGTTGATATCATAAGGGTTGACCGTATTATTTTATCTAGCTAGCATAGCATGGCGTGAGGGCGCCACTAGAGCTCTTAGCTCCGACCCTAGTCTGAGAGGTCAGACTTATTATGTTTGTGAACATTTCTCTTCCCATATTCCTTGTTGGTTTATCTTATTATGCACTTGTGGAAATTTAGTAATTGTGGGCATGCATAATTGATTTTTAAATTGATATACTTTTGGGAGAACATTACAGGAAATGAAGTTTTTATCTGTGATTTTCGTCCACTCACTCTAACAGTTTTTAAATGTTTCTCCCCTGGGCCTTTCGTTTTTAAATGCCCAGTGATGCAGGGTTCTTGAGAGGAGGTCGAGCGCGTACGAGAGTCGAGGCATAGTCGATCATTCCGTTGCTGCGAAAAATTCTTTGGGGTAACTATCTCTGTAGACTGCTCTGACTAACCCGGTTTAGTTAGTTTAGTAGGAAGGGTTGGCCATTTCAAGGGGGATTCGGTAAGAAGTTCCCTTGAGGTGGTCCCCGCAGGATTTACTTCGGGTTAAAAGGGTTTAACCTGGGGTGGGTCCTGTCATAAACCTTTATTTTCTTATAAAGTTTCATCAATGTTATATGATAAAACTATGAAATTATTATTATTAAAATTTAAAATATTTATTATTATAAACAGATCGGATTAACGGGTCGAGTATCCTTAACCAGTCAAAACTGGATTTGGATCGAGCTATTAAAGATCCAGCTGGTAACGGGTCGAATCCGGATCTAAAGTTTTTATTATGGATCCAAATATAGGTCGATCTGGTCTAGATCCGATCCAATCCAATCCATTTAGAGGTCTAATTATAGATATGATGTTAATACAACATTTGAGGTGGCATGTGACATGAAATTATTTAATTTCATAATAAATTAAATGAAAGAAGAAAAAATATCCGAATCTAAAATTTAAAAAATAAAATAGATTCCAAAAAAAACACCACGACAAAATCAGAAGTAGAAGACCAAAACACAGAACTGAAGAGTACAAACTAATAGATAGAAGAATATATGAGCAAACAAACCAATCTGTAAAATAACATACCACTCGAATTGTCTGCTGAGCTATGGTTGACATAGTTTTTATGTTGTCTTCTCATGTTCAATTACGATTGATGTTGTTTACTTATCATATGAAATCGAAATAAAAAACTATTTGATTACTAAAATACCTCTGCAAGAAAGGAATTTAAAATACTCTTGAAATACAATATATATATATAAGTAATTTAGAAATATCCTCAATTTAAAGTACCCCTAAAATATAATATATATTTTTAGGGTTGGGTAATTTAGAAATATGATAAATTGTGTGAGAATATTTTAAGGATAAAAAGTTGATTTTATTACCTTGATTTTGATACTCTTCTTCCCCTTGAGTATCCAATAAGGGGTTTCATCAGGAATTGATTCCTGATAAACAAGTAGGACTCACACTCATTCAAACACGTACCTTAACATGTTAGTAAACACCAAAATTCTTCAATTTCGAAATCAATTACACCATTTTCAATTCTATTAACATGGAGAATTCAAAAATTTGATGAAGCATTTGACTTCAAGTCACGCGACACACTTTGCGTTATATGGGTGGAGATTTGCTAAACCCTAATCACCACTCATCCAAACAGAGCATCAACCATCTATCTAGCACCATAATATTTGAACCAAACCAATAAAGAAGAGACCAACGAGTCACCGCCGGCAGTGGTGGAGCCAGAATTTTCATTTAAGGGGGGTTCGAGTTTGACAATAGAAGATTCGATTTAATTTAATTTAGCTGGTATGTGAAATGTAGCAATATTTGAAACGACACTCGTACAAAAAGAAATGATTAAAATGCTGATTGAAAGAAATTGAAATTAATTTTCCTAACACATGTACATTGTTATACATATTTTCTTTTTAATGTAACCAATTTAAGAGAAACTAACCGTTAATCATGTGTGGTTTGCAGTTTGTCTAATAAAATAAGTCATGTTTGATCTCAAAACTGTTTATTTTTTTTATTTTCCTACTCTAAGTGGGACACATAGTAGTTTGGAATTGTCTTGGGGGTTTAACATTCTACAATCAGTTGATATTTAATGAGCTTGATCCCTGCTGTTTGGTCTAGAATTTGCAGTCCTTCAAACAACCGGCTTGTAAATTTGTGCTAGGCGTGCCAGTACCTTTGGGTCAGGTACAACCTTGAAGTTGGATGCTACTTGCGTCCCTCTTCTGACTTCTTCTCACAGCGACTGTGACAGACGCCGATCTTCTTCCTCTGTGCTAGGTTCTCTTCTTAGACCTACAAGGGAAAAGTCCCTCTAGGATTTTTCTCCAACCTTTGAGGATGGCCGAATCTTACTTAGTATGCAAAGAAACTAAGCAGCGGGTATCAAGATATAAACTGGCGAACGGATTCTCCAGAACTGATTGCGGGAGTAAAACTGCTCAACGGATCGAACAGGGGAGTAGAGAGATTTCAACGGATTGAAACCTGTCAGACTTAACGGATTAAGTCCCTTTTGCAGCTTGACGGATCAGGCTACAGTTGCTGACGGATCAGGCTTGAGTTGCTGACGGATCAGGCTTGGTTGCTCCGGAGAGGCTTGAAGACTTTCGCGTGGCGAAGTTGTTGTCTGTTTGTTGATAGATGTAGTTGTATTTTTCTCTTGCACCTCAACCCTTTATATAGTGAATACTAGGGTAGATGTTTCCTTGCGAATCAAGGTATAGCCTCAAATAATCCTTCTTGTAGTGCAAGACTAATTCTTAAAGCCCAATCATGTAAGCCCAAAACCATTCTAGTGGTAACTTAACCTCCTGCAACCACGTGTCTAATTTCTTATAATACCCTCGCGAACGCTTTTCCAACCGCGAACGTATTCTGTTAACACACGTCCCGCTTCGCGAGCGCGTTTCCCCCTGCGAACAAATTATCTCCTTTCGCGAGCGTACTTTGTTACTGTGCTCCTTGCGAGCGCTTTTGACTTTCCAAACGTCCTCTGACCCTCTTGACCGCAGGCATCGGTCCACTTGCCTTTCTATAAATGGGCTTTTTACTTCTGGATCCAACATTGCCCCCCAGTTCTTGAGATTAAGCCCGTTTGCGAAAATCGAAAAGAGCTATACCTTAGCATTGATTTAACCAAAAGCAAACGTCTTTTCATTGTCAAACTCCTCAGAACACTCAACCATCATTTCCCTCTGCAACTCTTTTCAAACCTTCCTGAGATAATCCGCCGCCGTTCCTACTTCCAAATCAATGGCACCCAAACACACCTTCTCTGCTGTGAAAACCACACCCAGAACCCCTTCTGAGCATGAAGCCCTAAACTTTGTCCAAGCCATGGTTGGCCTCCGACCTGCTCCAAAACCCAAGGGTTCTTGGTTGAGAGTTAAGATTGATCAAACCTGCGACCTAGGTCCCTGGGTTGATGTCTTCCCAAACCCACTTGAACTGCCTTACCGTCAACATGCATCTCGAATTCCCCCTTTAATCTTTCGCAAGGAAGAAGTTTCATTCGTCGACTGGCAGAAGTCAGACGCCCAGACCAGATTTGGGCAGTGGCCGAATACTAATGACGCCGAGATCCAGTGGTACCAACAACGCCGTAGTAAGGACCTTGAACGATGGCAAGCCGTTGGAATCGCCGATCCTATCGACCTCTGCTTCTCCTTGAAGTCTGGTTGTAACAGAGCTCCCCTGGCAGCAGCAATTTGCTTCTGGGACACTTCATCAAACACCTTTCATCTCCCCGCAGGCCCAATGGGTATCACCCTCCTAGATGTGTATACAATTACCGGATTTCCATTCGCCAACGCACCGAGTCCTCTCAACGACCTTGCTCTGGAACATCAAATCCCCTCTGATCAGCCTCGCCCCAACTCATACGCCGCGTGGGTCAATCACTATGGGAGCACTGACGACGATCTGAGTGGCCTAGCATTTCTGGAATTCTGGCTACTCAAATATGTTGAATGTAGCGCCACCAACAAACCCACTTTCGCCTGGGCCAGAACGGCTGAGCTACTTTACAACGGTATTCCTCTCAATCTTTTGGAGTTAGCCACTGGATTACTATATAGGTCACTACACTTTCTATCCTTAGAGCCCTTTAAACACAGATCTGTTAGCGGTCCTCTTTGGATTTTGGACTTGTGGCTTCAAACCTATTTCCCTGCTTTCCGCTCTTCCTCTGTCACCAGCTTCCTAAAAGATAAGGTTTTAGGCCAAACCATCGTATCCGCTCCACATCCTCCAGCCCTTAGCTATTCGCGTTGTTTCCACCATCTGTATAGTATGGAAAGCCTACCTTCAGATTCTATTCTCGTTATCTGCAGACGCACATACCCTTCTCTCGTTAAAGAAGGTTTTATTTTCAGCAACAAACACAACGTCCTGCAGCTCCTTTTCTTTCTACGCCTCCTTTCCAATCGCGACCTCAAACTACCAGGGAGAGCCGGAGTAGAAATCTATGCCCCCAACTTCTTCACGAGGCAATTTGGAATGTGCCAAAAAATTCCATATCCCCCATTGGCTAGTCGCAACCATTTCACTTCGTGGCGAGAAACCTATAACGCTGGGATTGATCCTGATTCCATCCCCTCCAGTTTTAAAGACATCGCTCAGCCTGTCAACACCTATCCCCTCGGCGGAGTACGTCTGAGCTTCGAGGCCACTAATGAGTTTACTAAGTGGTGGACATCAATCAACGAAGGCAAATGGAAACCAAACCACCTATCTGTGTTTAGACAGATCTTCCAGCCATATCAGACACAATTCTGTCATGCCGAAGACCTGGCTGTTTTTGCCATTGACGGCCCTCGCCAAAGCGTTGAATCTTCTTTGGTTCCTGAGGAGCGAACAGAAGTGCTTCCTGCCCCCCAGGTATTTAAAACTCTTTAACTATGTTTATCAATTTTCTGATCTGTATCCCTTTTTCCGACCATCTTCCTTCCTTGCAGCGTCCTCAAAGAACCAAGAAGCGCGCGAACAAGAATGCAGATCATCCACTCAAGAGGCTCAAACCAAATCTTCTTACAGAAGGAAATGCTCTCCAACCCCAGGTATGGGTTCATTTAATTTGAAAACTCGTATGCTCATGTAGCCAAGTCAATTAATCATATAATTGCCTTCTAGGTGGATCAGCTTATGCAGTCTAACTCTGAAGACGTACAATCCCTCGAAGAATGCAATCAACATCCTGCTGTTTCTGGTGCCCCCAACCTAACTGTTCTAGCTGAAGTAACCTCTGCCGTGGCCCAAGAGGCGATTCCTCCCAGAGCTAACCTGGACACTGGGACTCCTGCTGAAACAGATCAAGAGGTATTATTTTGATAAACCATTCAATTGGCGATGTTTCAATGATCTTGAGCTCAATTGTGCTTCTGTCGTTTCAGGGACCAACTCCTGTATTTGAAGTTAGCTCTTCCTCCGAGTCAGTTGCTTCTCCGATCCTGGATACTATGATGGGAGAGATCTTTAGTGAAAGCGCCAAGCTCGTTCCACTTCAAACTGTTGCTGCGAATGAGCCTTTTCCCCGCGAGGCAACTTCCTGTTCGCCTCAGAGAAAAATGACTGATACTCGCGCGAATGAAATTCCTCCCGCGAACACAGTCTCTCCGGCGAACGAAACTGCTGTCGCGAATGCCGATCGCGCGACTGATATTGTTCAACCAGTGCTTCAACCGGTAATCCCAACTGAAACTGACCCAAAGGTAACAATTTTTATTTTGCAGCTTCTGTTTGTACTCTCACAAACACTTATTATTTCTTTATTTGCCAGATTCCGGAGAACCTTCCAATGACCTCCCCATCTGATCATGCTACGCCTTCCCTCATCGAGCAAGTTCAATTAATGCTGGATCCTTTTCAAGCAAACCAATCCATCGCTGATGCGACACTATTCCTCCGCAACCTAGAGCATGAAGATCTTCTCCACCCACACACTAGGGTCCAAATTGAAGATGCTGTTCGTCTCCTTCGAGTTCAAGCTGATGAAAGACTCTTGAAGAAATTGCAGCGTCTGTGGGAATTCACGTGGCGAAGCTGCGACTTTGTCTGAGCGTGCCAGAGCCACGCGATTGGAGGCTCCTCAGTATCATCAACAGAAAGAGAAGTTCCAAGCCGAACGGGTTGCCAAAGCCACCAATCTTGCCAAACTTGTCCATAACGCGACCCAGTTGTTTCCTAACCGACTTGCTGAGCTTAAACGTCAAAAAGCTGAGATTGAGGCCCAGCTAGCAATTGTCGAAGAGGAAACCCAGAACAACTTAAACGTCTTGGAGCAAGAGAAGAACTCCTATCAGACTCTTCAACAAATGATCAACCAGGTGGACGACAGGATCGAAGATTCCCTGATCAACGAAGAAAATATCCAAAACGCCCTTGATACTGCTTTAGCGAACATTAAGCACATTAGTAAATTTATTTAACTGTTTATCTGTTCTGACTTTGTTCGCGCATATTATTCTGAATGCAGAAGATCTTTTCAAATTAATTCCATATCCTTGACCACTCGAAAACTGTTCCCAACTTTAACTGCAACGTCGCACCATTAACTTGCGCATTTACCGTATTCAACTAACACAGCACGCGTGATAAATGCTTGACCAATGAACGAATAGCAAACCATTCAGTTCCCTTTGGTGAAAACCTAGCGTTTCGCCTATAAATATCGATTAATTCCTTTCATCACCTTCAACAACCAAGAACATGTATTCTCCTTTCAGTCTCAAAGCAGTTCCACCAGACCTCTTTCTTCAACCTTTCTGTCCTCTAGGCTTCACAACCAAACCTCAAATCCTGGGTAGGCTTCACAACCTAACCTCAGGAATAAGATCTGATGCGCCCAGCCCTGAAGTCGCATCGAAGTGCATCACTGGAACCAAATTCCACTTGATGAGGGGATTGACTTCTGGTATTGGACCGAAGAAGGCTTCTGTGCCGACAGGATTCCTCTTGCCGAGCCTCTTCCGCGCCAGGTCAGACCAAGTTGCTTCTACTCCCATCACCGTCGACTTGCTTTCAACAAGCTGGCCGCGCAAGGTGGAAGATGAAGCAAAACCTGCAACAGTTTGAAGAGAGACTTTATGAAAGGAGTCGTAATAGCTCTTTCTTTAAGCAGCTTTGTTCTTGTTCAACACTGTATTTGTTATCCATGAATACTATGCAATAAACACACATTGTTTATGTTCTATGTATAAACCACAGGCGTTGGTTCAAACTAAATTAGGGCTTGAAAAACACAATTTGTTCTTCCCAAAAATTGTCAAAAAATTCGAAAAAAGTCGAAAAACCACATTAATTGGTTTGTATATCTATGGTGCCCCCCAGTTTTATCATGTGCATAAAAAGCCGAAAACCTCAAACAGGTTAGGCGTTAAGCAACATGAATGAAACTGACAAGATCCCAATTCTGCAAACAAGATCCTAAGGCTCTAAACTCTGCCCCCCTTGCTGGCAAACAGGCTGTTCTGTCATCTGTGGCGACGAAGGATCGTCAGAAGCCCAAACACTTGGAAAGTACTGTTTCAGATGCCTCCCATTAATAGGGTTATTATGGACTTCTCCATCCAAATCTCGCAAATAATAAGCACCTTTACCCACGATCTGGTCAATCACAAAAGGCCCCTGCCACGTAGGCGACCACTTACCCCTGCCGCGAACGTGTTCGCCAAAGGGAAGTACTGCTTTCCAAACCAAATCGCCAACTCCAAAACTTCTGCCACGTGTCCTGGCGTCATATGCGCGAGCGACTCGTTGTTTTTCAACCATTATATGATCTAAGGCTTCCACACGAGTAGTATCCAACTGTTCATGCTCCTGAAACATGGCCTGAACATAATCCTCTCCTACTAACTGATGTTGTTCGCGAACCCTTAAAGAATTAACACTTATCTCCATGGGTAAAACTGCATCATGCCCAAACATCAAGGCATAGGGTGTGGTTCCTGTAGGCGACCGCTTAGATGTTCGATATGCCCACAGAGTATGATCAAGCTCGTTATGCCAATCTCTAGGATTATCAATCAGCATCTTTCGCAGGATATTGATTATGACTTTGTTACTAGCCTCAGCTTGTCCATTCGCCTGAGCATAATATGGTGTGGAATGCAGAAACTTAATCCCATAGTCAGTAATGAAGTCTTCGGTTTCTTTCGCTAGAAATGCTGCCCCCCTGTCTGCAACTAAACACTCTGGGATACCATACCTGCTAATGATGTTGCTGAAGATGAAGCTGCAAACTGTTCGAGCAGATGCATCTTTTAAGGGTACAGCCTCCACCCATTTTGTGAAATAATCGGTCGCTAATAGGATGAACTTATGCTGCTGAGACGAAGCTGGATGAATAATTCCTATAAAATCCAACGCCCATCCTCTTGCTGGCCAAGGCTTAATAATGGGTTGCATGGGCACATCTGGAACATGCCGCACCGGTCCATGCGCTTGACACTCCTGACAACCTTGAGCAAAGGTGATGCAATCTTTCAAGATTGAAGGCCAAAAGTAACCATAACGACGGATAAGCCACCTCATCTTTGGTCCAGCCTGGTGCGAACCACACACTCCTAAGTGTACCTCTCTCATTACTCGCTTAGCTTCTTTTCCAAAGATACACCTAAGATAAACTCCATCCTCTCCTCTGCGTAAGAGTTCGCCACCTCGTATCACATAGTTAGTGGCAAAGTATCTGACTTGTCTATCAACTGGAGTAGATGGATTATCCAAGTAATCAATGAGTGGTTGACGCCAATCTGTATCGATAGCCTCTATCGTAGCGACGTACCATTCATCCGCGTCTACCCTTCGAGCCATGAAAGAAAGTAACGTCCTTCTTTCCACCTTCAAAATCCGCTCGCAGACTCCATCAGCCAAAGTTATGCCAGTGGCGATTTGGGCTAATTCATTCGCCGCGACGTTGTGTGCTCTTGGGATATAATCCAGAGTGACATCACTGAATTGCTCCAACAACTCTGTAGCCCTTTCCCAAAAAGGAACCAAAGTAAAGGTGGTACATTTGTATAACCCCTTAAGCTGATTGATCACCAACAAGGAGTCACCAAACACACTTACCACTGTTGCCCCCATTGCGAGCAACATTTCCAATCCAATTATGAGTGCTTCATATTCAGCCTGATTGTTGGTGCATTTCCACTCTAGTTGGAAAGAATATGCATGACGAACCCCGAGCGGACTTACTAGAGATATCCCTGCGCCAGATAAACTCTCAGTACTGCTCCCATCAAAGTATAATTCCCAAGGCTGCATCAGAATGGCCACCACATCTAACTCCCTGTATTGTAAATCTTGTTCCACAGGATGATGAAGCAAAAAATCTGAAACCGCTTGTCCGGTTTGTGCCTTCAAAGGTGTATATTGTAGTGAGAACTCCGACAAAGCTAACACCCATTTACCAATTCGACCCCTAAGAATGGGTCTAGTTAACATGTATTTCACCAAGTCCGTCTGTGCCACCACTACCGTTGTGAAAGATAACATGTAATGGCGTAATTTGCAACCGGCGAAATACAACGCAAGGCACAACCGTTCCATGTCACTGTACCTGGTTTCTGCATCTATCAACGTCCTGCTAAGGTAATACACAGCATGCTCAACCACTTTATCATCCTCTTGGTGTTCATCTTGTGCTAAAAGTGCAGCAATGGATGTCTCGCATGCTGAAACGTAGAGCTTCAAAGGGTGACCCGGCCGTGGAGGCATCAGAACTGGCGGTGAAACTAGGTACTGCTTTATTCTGTCGAACGCTTCCTGGTGACTTGTCTCCCAACGAAACTCCGTATCTGCCCTCAATTTTAACAAAGATGTAAAGGGTTGAATCTTTCCTGCTGAATTCGAGATGAACCTACGCAAGAAGTTAATCTTTCCTAGTAACTGCTGCAACTCCTTCTTGTTAGTTGGGGCAGGAGCTTCTATGACTGACTTGACCTTGTCCGCTGGAATCTCGATCCCCCGCTGATGGACCACAAACCCTAGGAAATCGCCTGACTGAACCCCAAAGACGCATTTAGCTGGGTTCATTCTGAGTTTATGTTTTCGCATCCTTATGAAGACTTTTCGTAGATCCTCTATGTGGTCTGCCTTAATCTTGGACTTTACTACCACATCGTCAATATAAACCTCCAATATCTTCCCTAATATGTCATGGAAGATAAGGTTCATCGCCCTTTGATATGTGGCACCAGCATTCTTAAGCCCAAAAGGCATGACTTGGTATTCGAATGCTCCTGTAAATCCCGGACATCTGAAAGCCGTCTTGTGCTTGTCTTCCTCCTCCACAGGAATCTGGTGATATCCTGCGGTTCCATCCATGAACGATAACAACTCATGCCCTGCCACTGCATCTACCAGCATGTCCGCCATGGGCATAGGATACACGTCCTTTGGTGTGGCAGTATTTAGATTCCTGTAATCCACGCACACCCTCATCTTACCATTCTTTTTCCTGACTGGTACTATGTTAGACAACCACTTGGCATACTTTGTAGGTCGAATAATTCCTGACTTAAGCATCTTTTCCACCTCTTCCTTAACTGAAGCCGCTGTGTCGGCATGCATTCGCCTAGGTTCTTGTCTGACTGGCCTGTAACCATCCATGATTGGTAGCTTATGACAAACTAACTCTGGTGCTAAACCAGGCATGTCCTCGTATTTCTCTGCGAAGCAATCCTTGTACTCCTGAAGTAGCTCAATGAGCTTCTGTTTTTGTTCAGGCTCCAAATACACACTTATTCCAACCTCTATTGGTTCCTCTAGGGTCCCCAGGTTGACTTTCTCTACTGGATCCTTGACCTTAGGTGGAGTATCATCCAAGGCTGCCGGAGCTGCCTGGATAATCTCCTCCTCTTCCTCGTAATACTCCAACACATCATCGTTAACGCACTCTACTGCCACCACCTGTTGGAAAGCCTCTTGCTCCTGCCTAAAAATAGATAATCTCTGATGCAGGGAAGCGTAGGCTTCCAACTCCTCCTTGCTGAGTTGTGGCTTCATTGATTGTTTCGGGGTAAAACCATGGAGATTGGTCTACTGGCGTCTGCTTGAAGTTGCGCCAATCCCCATTGCGTAAGCTCAGTGGAGGTCACCCCATATGGATGTCCTTTCTTTGTGATGCCACTGACTCTTAAAGGCCTCATGTCTTCACTGTAATAACTTGCATCAACAAAGCAAGCTGCTACTGAGAACGGTCTAGGATCGGCCTTGATTATTTCAGATTCATCAGTTTCTGGGTTCCAGATAGCGAGCTCTTGATGGAGCGATGATGGAACACAACCGGCCTGATGAAGCCAATCTCTGCCCAGAATCATAGTATAAGGAGCAGTGCACTCAGCTACGAAGAAAGTTTGATACATCTCTGATGGGCCAACCCTAATTTTTAGTATCACTACACCGAGTGTCTGAGCTATGTTTCCAGCAAAACTTTTCACCTTCATCTTGCTATCTAGAATTTTCTCCTTCGGAACCTGAAGGAAATTCATGGTCTGTACGGTAAGGACACTTACAGCAGCCCCTGTATCCACCAATATCCTACTGACCCTTTTGTCCATCATATCAGCAGATACGTATAATGGACGCAAATGCTGCCTCATGACGAATGTGGGCTTGGAGAACAAAACGTACTTCCTTCTCAAATCAGGGTCCATGTCCTCTTTATCCTTCTTTACAGCCAACTCCTCTCTGCGAACGGATGACTCCACTCCAGTCTCATCTTCTGACATGTTGAGGAAGACTTCAGACGAAATTGGCTCATCCAATGCATACATAGAAGGTAAGACATACACCATATTGCAATAAGTGTTTGTCTCTGGAACTGGTATCACAGCTTCGGTCGTCACGTACACCTGAGCAGATTCAGATTGGTCTGAAATCATCTCACCATGCTCGTTTTCCACATAAAGCACGCTACACGGCAAACTTTCGTCCATACCCCCGGTTTCATCTTCCTCAGTTTCCTCCATATCATCTTCTATGACTCGAGGTATATCGACTTCTGACTCTTCTTCTACGCGGGCAAATGCTTCAGCCATCTGCTTTACTAAAGAAACCTCTGGAACAGGTCTCTGTTGCTCAACCTCAATCATAGGTCCAACCTTATCTGTTTCTTGGGACCCCGGATCCTGACGCTGAACTACTTTTGGTCTCCATTCGACCTTTGTTTTCGACGTCTTGATATTGTCTCCGCTCTCAGGGACTTCTGATATCCTAACCCTTTTCGCCGGAGACGTCTCAGGTGTCTTACTAAAGGTGGAAATAGATATTTCACCCACCACCTTTTTACCTACCCGTGACCAGACTGGTTCTCGCGTATGTTGACTTTTGTCAATGCTCACCCTTGACCATACAGACTTTCGTTCGCCGCTATTTCCTTCTCGCGAGACTCTCTTCTGTCCGCTATGTTTCGTGGTAGAAGTCTCGGTGGTATCGCGAACGTTTCTGATAGGGCAATAAGGTCTAGCTGACAATAAATCCAGCTTCCGCCTTAACTGTTCCGGAGTCTCCCTGATCTGGTCTGGGCTGACTAGGCCTTTATCCAATGCCTCCAAAAGCCTCTTGGTTTTGCCATATCTTCGCTGCACGTTCCTAGTCTGAGTAGGTGTGGCTTCTACCACCTTTCCTCTCTCTCTGACCATCCAGACGTTGTCTTTGAGGATATTCCGTGAAGCTGGTGGTATATAAGGCTTAGTTATTACGTCCTGCGGGTAGACCACTGGCTTCTTCTGCTCCATTCTTGCCTGGCGTAAACGCAAGTAGAGGTTGGAATCCCTCTGACTAGGGCTTGCTGATCTCCTCATCTGCTTCGGGCTGTGTGGCTGATATGCTTCAGGGGGTGTAGCAACCGCACTCTTCTGCTTGTGTTGTGGCTCTTTAGCAATGCCACATTCAGTTTTGCACCTATCACACAACATGACTGCTGATGTACCTGCCATTGGTTCTTTCCGTTTGACAACTTCTGTTTCTCCAGCTATAGTGCTTAGGTCAAGCGTCAGTTTTCTGCTACCCCGAGCCAAATCAACCACAGCCACATCTGCTACCGCTGGATCACAAAAGGTGATTGACCCCTCATTGACCCATTGTTGTATCTGATCTTTGAGCTGCATGCACTGAGAAGTCTTGTGAGTCCACAAGTTATGAAACTTACAATAGGTCTTACCAGCTATTGCCTCTTCTGGGGGAAAGACTCCCCAAGGGATGGCCACCTCGTTGGCCATGATCAGCTTGTTCAGGATAATATGAGCCCTACTGGCATCATAAGTGTATTCTTTGAACTTCGGCCTTGTTGGCAGTGGCTTTTCCTTCTTCCCTTCGCAGGGCGCTAAATCAATCATATTGATGGTGGGAAAAGGATCGATGTCCACCCAAGCCGCAGTCTTTTCTTCATTCGCTCCGAGCTTTCCCTCGTTGATCCAAGTCTGGATAGTGTCCTTCAAGCGAATGCACTCCGATGTGTTATGGTTCCAAAGATTATGGAACCTGCAGTACTTCTTTCCTTTGAGCTGTTCCTGTGTAGGGGGAGGTCCAAAGTCATTCCTTACCTTCCCTAATGCCGTCAGATCTTCCAAAATTTCCGGTGCCTTGTGTGCATTATATGTATAGGATTCGTACTCCGGCTTAGCGAACGCGGCGAACGAGATCTTTACTGGCTCTTTAGACATTTTCAACACCTGGGACTTGATAGGCTGTCTGCCTGCTAACTCTACTGCTGCGACTTCTTCCTCATAACCCATCATGTATGGGTCTGCACAGGGCATAGCTTGTGGGGCCGAATAGTAGGGATCCATATGGGAATATATTGCCCCCACAGTCTTGTGCCTTGCTGGAGGCATTCTGGGCCTCAGCGTTCCTGGGATGAGAGCTAAGTTGTTCCTGGAATTGTTAGCGTCTTCGTCCAGCTCATTCAGGAAGTACTGGTAACTGCCAACCCTGTTCATTAAGTCAGCCATGCTAGAGAACACTCCATCGTGGTGTTTTGCTCTCTGTCTCTTCTCCAACCCACGAATTGCAATTTTGATCAAGTCAGGCTCCGGGATTGGAGTTTTGCACTTGGCCTGTTGAATCTTGAACCGCTTGAGGAATTCTACAGATGACTCCATAGGTTGCTGATACATCGCTGTCAAAGAAGACAAGTCAACCTCTGGTTCCACAGTTCCAAATGTGGTTCTAAACATGGTCTCCATCACGTTCCAGTCAGGGACCGATCTTGGTATCAACTTGGTATACCATGTCAGTGCTGACCCTGACAATGAGGCACCGAATGTGCGTAACTTGAAAACATTGTCCGCACCATATGGTCCACACTCGCCTGTGAATCTTGCGATGTGGGTGGCTGCGTCTTCAGATCCTTCTCCTGAAAACGAAGTGAATCTTATCTGCCGATAATGTTCAGGCCATGGGCTTTCAGCCACCCATTCTGGATACGGGTGCGCGTATGCAGTGTTCACAGCAACAACGGGAGTTGCCCTTATTGCCTCCTGTATCATATTCTGGACTGCATCCCAGTCCAGCTGAGGTCTCCTTTGATTAGGTGTTGGCGAACGACGTGGTTGCTGCCTTGGAGCCCTCTGTCGTCCTCTAGCCCCTACAGGGTTCTGATTATTGTGCACCGCTAATTGGTCATCACCCACACGAAGTGGACCAAATCCCTCCCGGTGCACGGTTCTTCTATCCACCTGGTGATCGACCTCTTCTAGCAACTCTTCTTCTGGAGGCTGTTGGCGGATAAGCTGCTCAGTTCTCATGGCATTTAAAGCCTCCATGAACATATCCATCCTCTTATTCAGCGCTTGCTGATTTTCATTCATCTTAGTTGCTAGGTCTGCATACCTTAGGTCCTGAATCTCGGCCTTTTTGTCTTGTTGCCGGGCTCGGTCGCGGACCTCCTGGAAACCTTTAGTCAGGTTATCCAATGATGAGCTTAATGCTCCTACGTGTTCAGCAAGGTTCTGTGACTGTCCTTCGTTAGTCATGGCACCAAACTTGCTAATAGCTTGTTCTGCAGATAGCTTCCTACAGTAAGCCGAATTATGTGGTCTTGCGACTACGTGTTCTGGTTTGGAACACGAAGGATATTCCTTTTGATATTCGCCGAAGCCTGTAATCTTGACACGGTCCCACCGGGCGTGCCAGATGTTTGGTCTAGAATTTGCAGTCCTTCAAACAACCGGCTTGTAAATTTGTGCTAGGCGTGCCAGTACCTTTGGGTCAGGTACAACCTTGAAGTTGGATGCTACTTGCGTCCCTCTTCTGACTTCTTCTCACAGCGACTGTGACAGACGCCGATCTTCTTCCTCTGTGCTAGGTTCTCTTCTTAGACCTACAAGGGAAAAGTCCCTCTAGGATTTTTCTCCAACCTTTGAGGATGGCCGAATCTTACTTAGTATGCAAAGAAACTAAGCAGCGGGTATCAAGATATAAACTGGCGAACGGATTCTCCAGAACTGATTGCGGGAGTAAAACTGCTCAACGGATCGAACAGGGGAGTAGAGAGATTTCAACGGATTGAAACCTGTCAGACTTAACGGATTAAGTCCCTTTTGCAGCTTGACGGATCAGGCTACGGTTGCTGACGGATCAGGCTTGAGTTGCTGACGGATCAGGCTTGGTTGCTCCGGAGAGGCTTGAAGACTTTCGCGTGGCGAAGTTGTTGTCTGTTTGTTGATAGATGTAGTTGTATTTTTCTCTTGCACCTCAACCCTTTATATAGTGAATACTAGGGTAGATGTTTCCTTGCGAATCAAGGTATAGCCTCAAATAATCCTTCTTGTAGTGCAAGACTAATTCTTAAAGCCCAATCATGTAAGCCCAAAACCATTCTAGTGGTAACTTAACCTCCTGCAACCACGTGTCTAATTTCTTATAATACCCTCGCGAACGCTTTTCCAACCGCGAACGTATTCTGTTAACACACGTCCCGCTTCGCGAGCGCGTTTCCCCCTGCGAACAAATTATCTCCTTTCGCGAGCGTACTTTGTTACTGTGCTCCTTGCGAGCGCTTTTGACTTTCCAAACGTCCTCTGACCCTCTTGACCGCAGGCATCGGTCCACTTGCCTTTCTATAAATGGGCTTTTTACTTCTGGATCCAACACCTGCAACACGTCAAATTACCAAATTTGTTAGAAACCTAAGGGAGGCCCTGACCCGTCGGGGCTGGACGTAGCTCCGCCCATGAGTCAGCGTCCGGCTGGGCTGAGTTGACCTACGATTGCCTCATCAACATCATCTCCCAGCTAACCATTGTTGTACCGATGAAGTGTGATGCTCATCTACAAGTCATGACTGCTCGCCTATAAGGACACACATCACAACATTGGCTTCATCCACAAGCCTAAGTAATTGCCGGAGTCGACTCGGTGGTGGGAACCCGATATCGGGAGAAGGTCGACTCCATTCTCCGGTATGTTGCTAACTAGAGCGAGGGGTCGCTCAGGGAGATTCACACCCAAAGTTGCTCAAATGCGTCACTCTCTTATGTCGCTGTTGTGGAATATCTCACGAGTTTTTGTTTGTTGGAACTGGTTTTGTACTACTCGGTGATATGTTTGTGCAATGTGTGTGTTATGACGATATGTGATGGCGAAGTGTAGACGACACGAGATTTATAGTGGTTCACCTTACATTCGGTGGGCAAGACTACGTCCACTTAACATATGTACTAGTCTTGGGCGCCTTAATAGCGAATTACAAGAGTAGCAGTAGTTAACCACATAATCATAATAATGTCTATACTAAGAGAGTGGAGTCTCATATATATAGAGGAATGAGACTCCACTCTTTACATTTCCTTCGATGTGGCACAAGAGGTTCAGAACGTGTTCCGTGAGGGCATGTTGGTGAGGCCGGTAATGTGGCTTTTCGATGTCAGATCAGAGACTTCTGGGTGTCGTTGCGTAGCTTGTGTAACAGGCTTTATGATGTATGTCATAGTCGAGTCTTGTTATGGCTTGTGAGCTCACATAAATTGTGTTACTTATGTTTGACGGTAAAGACACATAGTGGCTACTCCAACATTATTGTTGATCGGAAGGAGTTACCCTAATCTAACAATCCTTAAACGGAATGCGTCGAACTTTCTACCTTGTTCTAGAGAAACAGAGGAAGTTTCTTATGAGTATTTAAATACTAACGAGCCTCAAGGTAGAGATTCAGAAGCTGATGCAATTGGGAAATCCATGCCGAATCTGAAGAACCTTGAACTAAGGTCATGGTTTGATATCTGCTGGGTGTCGGAAACTTGAGTACTTGGATGCGTTTGGGTGTGTATACTTGACTAGTCGTGATATCGGCAATGCAACATCTGAGCTCTACAACTTGGAGATTAAGAAACCAACATATGAACATATGTCTACACCTCTACCACTGGATATACTAGCTATTAGGGATATTATATTGCTAGTATCAATTATTAATCTGCTACCTATGCTTGGAAATAAAACATCTATATGTATTCCCTTGTTGTATCTAAATTTGCTTCATACTAGCAATAATTCAGTGTTGTTGTTGTGAACCGGTAAAGAAACCTTAAATCATGTTATTCAACAAAAAAGAGGGATAATTACGTAGTAATGCATGACTAAATTTAATTAAAAACACAAAAAAAAACCACATTTCGTAATTTGTAAACATATTAGGACATGAACAAGAAGGCCACGTCCCACAATAGCTGACCTGACCCGAATTGTAATGTAAAATGATCAAAATCTTTAGTTTCACAACAAAATTTACCAATTCTGTCATTATGCCTTCTTCATCCTCTCACCCACCCATCGATCCCATCCTCTCTCTCAAATCAAATCATGGATGCTGAAGTCTCCGACGACGCCTTGAAGTGGCCTCGACCGCAACTGTGTTATCATATTTGGTCAATTAGTCATGTGTTTGGCACGTGCTTAGTTAAATTGGCTTATATGTAGTTACAGAACCTTCATTGTTGGATATGAATAAAAATCTGAGTTCATTTCCTTTCTTTCATTTTATTTCCTTAGCTGTAGTTTTTTCCCAGTTAGGGGTAAAACCTTAACAATTGGTATCCAGAGCCATGATTCTGGGAGCTGGGCAACCAGTGAATCTGCCGCTCAGCGTCGAACCTCTTGTGTCCGACGAGAGGAAACCGTTGGCCTTGGGTTCATGAGGACCGGAGGAGCTGGTAACAATTGCTGATCATGGGACTATTCATAAAACCTTTGTGGATAGTTGCTTGAATAAGGGTAATTCTACTGTTGATTCTGTGTCCATTGCTAAATTCATAGAAACTGATGAGAATTTAGATAATCGAAAGGTACAGAGTTCTATGAGTGATATATGGAATACGAAGACGGCAATTTGGAACAGTGAGTGTTATTACTCATTTGTCTGTTCCATCGGCATTTGTTCCTTCATCTACTATAGAAAATATTAATACGAGCATTCCAAACTCTGAATTTAGATTGCCAAACAAGAATGGAAATTATAAGAGTGATGGTACTCAAAAGCTTGTGGGAGTTAGAGCTAAGCATGATGATCAAAAAACAAGTTTGTGTGGGAAAAATGCTCTCCACCTGTTTGATAAGTTGTCGGAATCAGATGGGGTATGTACTATAGGAAGAAAGGTTGCTGTCAATATAAGCATTCGGGACAAAGGTGGGGGGTTTGCTACTCAGTGTGTAATTGTTGATGCTCTTGACATGTCAACTTCACTTTTGCCTTCTGCTACTTTGGCCCCTATAGAAATTGAGGGAGAACTTATGCTTGCTGTAGTGTACCACCCATCAGACTTTAGAAGTAAGCTTATGAAAACAGAAGAAATTTATGGTTCTGTAGCGTTATTTGGTGCTAATGATGACACTGGAGATAAGGGAGTGATATTTGGGGTGATTAGTGAAGTGGGTATTGCTCTTGTTGTCTGCTCTTTCAAAGATACCTACTGCTGCTTTCAATAGTAGTGATCAAGTGACATCAAAACATAGAGAATCGTCTTTGGATGGTTTTTGGGATGATAGGAGAAGCTTAACCACAATGAAGATTACATTGAAGAGTTTCTGCAAGCCTAGCTTGGTATTTGAAGACTCTGAGCTTATTCCTGATGCAGACCACATGTTCAATGATCATAAGAAAAGTGCAACTGTGATTGACTTGTCTCAGTTATTGTTGGATGGGAAAGACTTTTCTCAGCATACAAGCACTCACAGGGATATTGGCTATGAATTTACTTACGAGAACACTGATGTGAGTATGCATAAGAAGGGGTTTTCTTATTTTGGCGTATTTTCTGTCATCATTAAAGTAGGATTTTGCTTCTGCACAGAACCTTATCATCTCACTACTGCAAATGTCAGTGTTGGTATTGAGACTACTAGCTGTGAATGGGGGTTTCAAATACACCAACTTCGACAACTCTTAATGTTAGTGAGCATTTTAGAGTCATCTTTTGTAAGGTGCTCTGATGATCCACTTCTTTCAATAGATCATGACCTCTTGTACATGAGAATTATTAAAGCTCTAGAACAGATTATGGAAGCATTATTATCATTAGCGAATGGTAAAGTTGTGAAGGAGTATACAGAAATTAGAATGCATGTTGTACTAGACCCCAGAGTCTAATACTTGGATTCAAGTTGCTGTTTGCAAGTATGAGTTTCAGAAAAGTAGCTTGCATGGAAATGCTCGGCAATGTTCTGAACCAAGGAGGAATTATAGGGATATAATTGTTTCAGCAGCTATGAATCAAGGCCATCACCAGGGGTTTAAATTTTACTTCCAGCTCAACCATGCTAATACTTGTGCAATGTCAAGTAATAATTATGGTAATGGGGAGATACAAAGGCTTGTGCAAGGGACTAATGAAACATTTGTTTCTCATACACATGTGACCATTTGAATGGGAAAGGCATATTTTTCATTAGAAGAAAATGAACAACTTTTGCTTCTCTGTGACAGTTCTCATATACTTGATTCCTTTACTTATTTTGATGATAGTCCCAACATCTTAGTACCTAATCTTGGTGATGATAGTGTCACCGTTGAAGTGCATATTATTGGCATGTTGGATATCACTGCTATCGGAACAATTTTTAGTATCTACTTATCAACTAATGGTGAATCAAAGTTCATTGAGGTTATCGGGGGACATCAAAGCTAAAGGGTGACTCTATATGCATAACTGTTGCTACTGATCAACTACTTGTTATGAGGATTCAGTTATTGATGATAACATGTGAGGATAGGTCAGCTTGCAAATGGTTGTCTGAAATGGCACTTGTACACATAATTGCTGTCATAGTTTGTCAAGACTTGATTCTGAAAATGAAACTTGAGGACAAGTTTCTGCTGAAGGAAGTTAGTGAAATTGTTGATAATTGTAACACTATTGAGATCATATTGTGGAAGTTGGAGTCCACCAAGTACCACACTGAAATTGTTTCTCCCAGACATGAGACATCCTGATTTCATTGAGGACATGATTACTGGTACTTCCAAGGCTGATAATGCCATCCTTATATTTGACTCCACCATTGAGGGTTCAGAAGCTGGTATCTCCAAGGATGGGCTAGGCTGTGAGCTTACCTTGTTTTCTTTCACTCTTGGTGACGAGATGATATATTATTGTAACAAGATCTCATGGGATGCCATACTCTCAAGCAGGGTACTTCTCATCTGCTCTTATGATTATCATCAAATCAGTACACACTATGTTGTTGCTGCATCATTCTTCAGTTTTTTGTTGATATTCTATGTTCTTGGGTACTTCATATTTAGTCTAGACTATAGTGGTTTACCTGCAATGTCTCTTTTGTAATTGAAACTTGAGGTCAAGTTTCCCAATGGGGGATGGATTGTTATGATATTTGGTCAATTATGTGTTTGGCACGTGCTTAGCTAAATTGTCCTATATGTAGCTACAAAACTTTCATTGTTGGATATGAATAAAAATCTGAGTTATTTCCTTTATTTCATCTTCTTTCCTTGGCTGTAGTTTTTTTTCCAGTTATGGGTAAAACGTTAACAAGCGGTATCGATAATTGATTTGAACCCATTCGTCTATGAAGACACGATCTGACCTCAAACCTAATTGTCTCAAATCTCAGCCCGGCTTCATCAGATCAACGGCTTCGACACCTTGTCGGTCACGATTCAATGTCATCTAAGGTAATTTTGGTATATCTGCAATTGGATCTGATTTTTGGGATTTGGGGAATTTAATTATTTGAGTTTCTTGTGTGTATTCATGAACATGTACTTGTTTAATTGTTTTGCATATAAATCAACCTGCAAAGCCAAAAGACAAGATTCTGGTCTCCTCCGAGTTCAGAGTTGGATAGAATTAGGTGTGGTAATGGTGCTGCTACTGTGTATATTCAACAATAACAGTGAGTATTCAATTGGAAGTAGCAGTAGAATGTGGTGTGGTAATGGTGTTGCTACTGTGTATATTCAGCAGTAACAGTGGGTATTTAGTTGGCAGTAGTAGTAGGTTTCCAGCAACGTCTTAGTTAGTAGCAACGATACCAGCAGTGGCTACAACGCCTTAATAGGCAATAGCAGCGATATTAGTAGATTTCAAGTCGAAAGTTGCAGGCAGTAGCAGATTCCAAATGGGTAGTAGCATGTATAAAGTCAGCAGTAGCAGCAACTGGGAGTGAATGGGCGTTTATAAATCATAAATTGACACAGCTTTGGTAGTAACCGTGCTTTAGCATTAGAATTGACAATAGCGGCATACTAGCAGAGAATTGCTGGGAAAAATTACTTTAGCACTTTTCTATCAGGGCAGTAGCAGATCTCGTCAACACTCGATAGTAGCACTAAAATATACAGTGAAGGGTATTCTGATAAACTTATAGTGACAGATGACATGAGGACATCAATTTGTCTTAATTTGTTAATATTTGTTCTTCATTGTATGAGATAATGTATAAATGATATATTTATAAACTGAAATTTGATTAGAAACTAAAATGTAGTTTACTTAGATAAAAAAGGAAATGTTAAACCATGTTAAAAAAATAAAAATAAATATATTGGCAGTCATGTAAAACATTTTGAGACAACAGTAATATATACACTAAAAATTAGTTTGAGAAACTTCTATGCGACCCTACAGATCAAAATGTTGGTTCTCTGCATGTTTTGACACAGACAAAGCACACATGTACATTCCTTTCAAACCAAGTGATGACATGGTGACAAAACATGGTAAAATGGTTCAAGCATCATCCCCTTTCCTGGTTTTCTTTAAATTAGAGCATCATTACAACAAATATTTGCTTTACCCAAGTGTCTTCTACTGGTCACAAAGTCGAGGCAGGAGCTGGTGTTGGCACTCGAAGAACTTGTTGCAACAACCGAGCCGCAAGTCGCTGTGTGATCCCACCAATAACTTGCCCCCCAAGGCTGCGCGCTTCAGGTTGTTGAAGGACCTGGTGATATATGATACTTTACTTAATAAATGATTAAAAAGAATCCGAGTCTTTTAGCTAGTTCAATAACAAAGCCCGACGTTCAATCAATTCAAAACAGCACAAACTGATAACTGATAAAAACAAAAGAATAACATGGTGTGCAGAGTGCCGGGACGGATACAGTCAATTATCAAGCACATAATGTGCCCTTTATTTTTTGGTCGTATAATGTGACCTAAAAAAATGTTGCTAAAAAGGTGTAGATAAAATATAAAAACCAATAATTGTTTTTGTTTGAAACAAACCGAGTCTTTTAGCTAGTTCAATAACAAAGTCCGACGTTTAATCAATTCAATTCAGTGCAAACAGATAACTGATAAAAACAAAAGAATGACATGGTGTGCAGAGCGCCAGAAAGGACAGTCAATTATCAAGCACATAATGTGATCTTAATTTTTTTTGGTCGTATAATGTGACCTAAAAAATGTTGCTAAAAAGGTGAAGATAAAATATAAAAACCAATAATTTTTTTCGTTTGAAAGATATAAGGGAAGTTAAATTCATCAAGATGTAAGCAAAAAAGATGATAACATGATTGAACAGCTGTAAAAACAGAAGGAAAAACAAGAAAGAAAAATTGTACAATATCATCTTAAGTTGTCTGAAACATGTTCATGATTTAATATTTAATGCAATTATAAGAAATTAGGTTGAGCTAATAGCAGGCTTAAAACATGACAGCTTCTCTCCCAGAATTAGAAACACATTTGCCAAAAGGTAAACCATGAAACAGTTATAGTTCCTCAATTCATGCACTATATGAATTATGACAGACTAAGCTCTGGTCTCCACTAAAGCTAGACAACATAAAAAATTTTCCAACCAGAATTACAGCGAACATAGAAAAAGATGCAAACAAGCTCTTACTTGCAAAATAGGCTGCAAAATGGCAGGGTCAAAGCTTTCAGAGGTTCTTAGAAGTCCCCAAATCCTGATTACTTGGTCTCGGAGTGCTATCATGCTTTCTTGTTCAGCGACGCTCATAGCCAGAGGTACAGTAGTGTTGCCATTAACAATCAAACCCTTCATAAGATCAGGCAAAGAATTGTATGTGTCCATAGCCGTTCCCCAAATAAAGGATTCAGTGACACGCACAGCCTCCTTTACAACTAAAGTCCGAAGTTCTTCACCATCCGGGCCCAATAATAACTTCAAAACAGGCTGTAAAGCATCTTCTGCAGAGAAATCTCTATCTTTGCTTCCTTGAACCAGCAAACTTTCTAGCCGGTTCCACCTGCAGTGAACCACAAAAGAAGATTATCAGGTAGTTCAATAAACCAAGTGAGAACTATCACCATTAAAATAGAAGTAGAAAGGGAGAAACAGTGTCCTTGCCTAAACTTCCCATCCTGGAAAAGCAACTCAATAAGAGCATCTCTGAGATACGGATTTGGATCAGTCAGAAGCCTTTTGGCAAAATACGGGTATGAAGCAGCCAGCACCTTGAAATTAGGATCAGCATAAAGGGCTAGACCTTCTAATACTGTGAGTGACCTTAATATCAATGCGTAATAAGCTGGGACTGCAAGAGATACAAATCAAATGTCATACCATTGGACTCTAATCACAAAAAAGTTTAGAATACCACATCATTATTAAAGTTGTATGACAACACCATTTAATCGATTTTCAGAAATCTAAAGGAGTCAATTGTTTTTCTTCGCCATTAATAGTTCAACAGTTCAATGACCAAAAACAAAAGAGAAAAACAAAGAAAGACGATGACTACTCTATGAATAAATCACTAATAAGGTACACCTCACGCTTTGAACAGAACTACTCAAGACAGGTAAGAATGAGTAATTGTACAGAGACATTGCAGAGTAGAACAGAATTGTAGTATCAACTCACCATTGAATGGATATTCATACAGAACAGCACCTAGACCATCCACCAGTGTTTTAAAATTAAGTTCACTAACAGTAGAATTCAGTGCATCATCAAAGAAGTTCCGAAGTGCTGGTACAATTGGAGAAACATCCACATCAGGAGATAAGAAATCTAGAGCATAGTAATCATTAGCCATAGCTTCATAATCCCGATTAACCATGTGAACAACATGACCGATGATAGCAAATCTAGCTTCTTCTGGTGTTTCACTCATCATTCCAAAATCAAGAAAGGCAAGCTTTCCTTCAGGTGTTGCCAAGAGATTCCCAGGATGAGGATCTGCATGAAAATATCCATACTCAAGTAGCTGTCTGAGGCTGCATTGTATGCCAGTGTTCACCAGATCCAATACTTTCAACCCTTGACTCTCAATGGCAGCTTGCTCATTTAATTTGACTCCATTTACCCAGTCCATCGTCAACACTTTGGCGCTGGTATAATCCCAGAAAATGTCTGGGACGAGAACATCTTTCTTGTCAGCATACAATTTCTTAAATCTCCTCGCATTTTGTCCCTCCTGCAGGCACCTGTAAAAATTAACATTCAAACCCAAAAGACTCTTATACAAGTTATGAAGTTGCAGCTTCTATATTTAGCACTTTTCATTTTTATTAGCAGAGGATAAAATTATGCACCTTATTATGATAGCATGTTTTTGAATACAGAAAACCGCTGTTGCAAAATTTTGTCTTACCAAGAGCTAGGTATACATAAAAGAAAATGTCTAGTGATGATGGAGCATGCCAGAAATTTGTCATTGATGTGGATAAGAACACTAATTTACCTGCACATAGTTGAGCTCTTGATAAACTCTGCGTGCAAATTCGTCAATAAGGGCCACAATATCCGTGGTTACAACGTCAACATATTTGTTTATGAAAAATCCTAAATTCCGTATGAGAAAGAAGTCAAGCCCTATAGCCTCTTCAATGCCAGGGCGTTGCACCTTAACAGCAACAACCTGCCCAGTTGACTTCAGTCTAGCTTTGTACACTTGACCTAAACTAGCTGCTGCAATCGGAGACGGAGATATGGTGGAGTAAATCGAGTCAAGTGGTACTCCCAACTCCCTCTCAATACACGCAAATGCTTCTGCATCCGGAAATGTAGGCAAAGCATCCTGTTCAGTTACGAACCAAGTAAAAATTCTTTCAACATCATAGCACTACAAAATACACATAGCGAAAAACTGTAACAAAAAGATGGCCAATTCCTGTCTATTGTTTTCCATTGTCAACGTTACAAAACAGCAACTAAATTGGAATACCTGAAGCTCAGAGAGCTCCTCCAGATACTCGGACGGACACACGTCAGGCCTTGTTGACAATCCCTGACCCAATTTGACAAAAGTAGGTCCCAAACGAGTGAAAATTTGCCGGAGCTCCACAGCTCGCCGTCTTTTATTCTGATCAAGCACGCCTTTCCTTTGATCAATAAACAAATTCAACCCAAACGTACCTAGCGCTGTCAAAATCTTGACCGTCCTCCGAATTACCTGCACACAAATTGCACCGCAAAATTTCAAAACCAACTCAATTTCATAATCAATCACAAAACAAACTGAGGAGGAGGAGTCACCTTGACTGGGCTAGACCCGTACTTTTCGACCAGAAGTTCGGGCGTGTAAACGGAGGCATTCGCGGCACGTGCGAGAGCCCTCGCCTCCGCCTGAATATCCTCCGCACGATCGGCGGCGGTGCCGGCTCGATAGATCTGCACCTTCACTGACTTATCTTCGCCATCATTGCTAACTCTTATGGCCGCCGGTCTCGCCTCCACTAGAGCTGCCCTCGCCGGCTTCACTCTCACGCCGCTATTTCTCTTACCATCACAACTCTTTAGCCTCGTCGGAGCCGGAGTCCAACCGCGCGGCCGGCACAGCGTGAAAGGCTGGACAACGGCGACGCCTCCCATGAGCTAGCAATTCTTGCTACTGTGTGGAGCCCACTCTGGAATGTAGGAAGTTTCTTCGAACAGAAATTGGCTTGCTGCAACGAACTTTGAAAAAAATTGAAGTATTGGGTGGCTCAATAGTGATAACGTGTCGGGTCGGGTTTTGAATTAGGCGGGTAAAATAGGAGCCACATCCTCTGGTTTTGGTGGCGTGGCGTGCTACTCAACTCGCGATCCACCTGACCACACAAATGGGAGAGGCGCGTCAGTTGTATCGTTGTCGTTCATTCAAGTCTGTTTGGTTCGTTTCGGGTGATAATTGGATAGGATTTATAGGTTTGTCGAGTTTCTTTTCCAGTGTTTGGTGTGACATGGGAACTAGCAAAAGACTGCTGCCAAAGTTTGGTTAGAGACGATGAAAGGCAATTCTATCTTGGCGAATAATTTAGGTCTCTACGGCGTGTTAATGTCATGAGCTTTAAAAGTGTGTGCAAGTCTTCGAGTTGCCTTAATTAAATCTAGCCTTTTACCATTTATCCTATCCGTATAATCGATGGTTAAATTTGTCAAGACGACATACAATCACAAATCAGTGGTTAAATTTGTCATCGCTAATGCTCTTGCGACATCACAAGAAGATGCGACGATGTAATTGTTGTAACAAACAATATTGGCGAGCGATGTTTTACGACGGTAACAACGTCATAACAAAAAAGTTGTTTATGAATAAAAAACAGGCATACAAAAATACATTTCAAATTTGTATTTTTATTGCATAAAACCACATACAAGAAGGAATAAGTCTAATGCTGGAAATAACAAGTTTTAATCATTTCTCAATAATGTTACTCAAGGAATGAAGCTTCTATAGAAATTTAAAAGAAAATTAAGCAGTTTAGTTTTGATAGTAAGTTTTGATACCCCAACTTTAAATCCCTCCTCTTACATTTGAGTGAAGGTATTAGTCTCAAGTGAAGTTTTGATATCTCAACTTTAAATCCCTCCTCTTATACATTATTCAAATGAGAGCTGTTTTAGTGAGGACTTTTAAGTCGTGGGTTAATTGAGGATTTTTTGTATATCTCGCTGTTCGATTTTATATTCACATATTAACCGTTCATTTTATATATATATTTATGCAAATTTTCAACTAAATTGAAAATCGTTAAGACATTTATTAGTGTGATTTCTCAATTATAAACTTGAACGATTTATATTTGACATATTTAGTTCTTCCATTGATTTGATCTGGTTCTAGTTCTTAACGATCACTAATTTAGTTGAAATTTTGTTTGATTGATCTACTTATATAAATTTATAATTTGAACGGTTAAGATGTCAAAATTTGATTAAAAAGTTGGTCTAATAAGCAATTAATTCAAAAGTTTTCAACTAGTTCTCAATTTAGAAGCCCTCATTAGAAGACCTCCTCCATTCCAATATCATATTAGTGCTCTTATACATTATTCCAATATCATAATGTTTCACTAATGCTTTTGTGAAGGGAAATGAATAAGAGTCGAATAATCAGAAAATGTATACATCGGAAGGCTAGTGGAAACAATCAGAAAAAAAATGATCGAATTCTTCAGGCATCTTAATATGCAACTTTAACATTATTCGACTTTTGGACACGAGGGATATTTAGCCATCATAAGGGCCAAATTTAATACAAAGATTACAATATGTATTCTATATAGGAATTAGGACACTGAAACATCAACTTACGTAGGACTGGGAGAATTGGAGAGCCGGTCTTAACTGAAAATCACCGTGGTCTGCTCTCACCAACCTTTAAGATTAGCCGGCCAATACCTTCACTTCATAACCCTCTAACGTTCAGGTTGTTTTTGTTTAGCTACAAGTAAATGGCTATTAAAGCTACGCAAGTACTGAGAAAGCAAGCCAAAGATACTGATATGAGATGTTCAAGCTCAAGCTCCATAGGACACTTGAACGACCCACATCAAACTCACTTGCTATCTGCAAACCAATTCTGCCAGAGGGAATCTCTGTCATTGTGTAGTAAGCTGGCATATAATCCTACTCCATTGAGTTCAATAGCTCCAACCCAGCAGCATTTGGGGCATCTGAAGCATTCATTTCTTGCTTCATCATCCACAAATCCGCAGAGTTCAAGAATGAAGGTGAAATCCCAACACAACGAGGGGATTGTGTCTTGGCAGTCATCCAAAATGCACAGAGCCGCTAGACCAATAAAGGTAAACAGTTATTCAAAAAGTTGAATAATGGAACAAAGAAAAGCAGCGCTCTGAGGGGAAATTGTAAAGACAGTCGAGTCACTCAAGTGAACAAAATGATCATACCAGCCAGGACAAAGTATTTCACTTCGGCGTAAATTCTGTTGAATTTAACAGAACTCAATGGAGCCTCACTACAGATAATTGCCACTTGAACCAAACTCTCAGCAACAAGTACCAACCAAGGCTTCTCAAGGACATTGCAGGCCATGAAATGGTTGTTAAGGCCATAACTAACGCAATTCACCAGAAAAAGATAGCACCACTTTATCTTTTCTATGGTGCAAGAGGCTCTGGGAAAACATCTACTGCTAGAATTTTAGCCTTGGCACTGAACTGTGAATCCAGCTCAAATATCAAACCGTGCTGGAAATGCCAAGGATGCAACATAAGCCTTTCTATTATGGAATTGTGTTCCGGAAGCAGAGTCACTGGATTCAAAAGGACAAGGGAGCTCCGATGAAGTATGTTATCTTTGCAAGCAACACCAGGATTCAAGGTATTTGTCCTTGAAGAGTGTGAATCAATTAGTACAGAAGCGTGGGACGAACTGTCAGGGATAGCAAGTGGAGCTTACAATGCTGGTGTGGTATTCATTCTCATTACTACAAATGCAGACATGGTCCCTAGAACCTTATCATCGAGATGTCAGAAGTTCTTTCCCAAACTCAGAGACACCGATATCATGCTCAAGTTGTGACTAGAATTGCAGCCCAGGAGGGAATAACTATTGAAAAAGAAGCAACGAAATTAGTTGCTACCAAAGCACACGGATCTTTGCGAGAAGCTGAAAACATAATAGACCAGTTGATATTACTGGGGCCAAAGATAACAAGTTCCATGGCACAACAGCTTGTAGGTGGTCCTTTGAAATTTCTACTTTCTGTTGGGGTTCAATGTACTAATGGGATCAACTGACTTGCTCCAAAGCTTCTGGTATGAAATTACTTTTTAACAGTAAATTCTGTTCTATTTGAAGGTAGGTCTTGTTCCACATGATAAGACTGAACTGCTCACAATGGCACTTTCTGGAGACACTATGCAAACCCTGAGATGTGCATGGCAGCTGATTGGAACTGGTGTTGAACCACAAATGTTTGTATCCCAATTGGTTTCTCACATCACCACCATGCTTTTCAGTGTGGCAGATGCTGTTCCTGAATCCTCTTCTTCTAGTCACTTATCAACAGGTAAACTAAACCTCTTCAGGGAGTCACAACTCAATAAGCTGCATTCAATATTTTTCATTACAATTATACATAAACACACACAATTTGACAACTATATTAGAGAACAAATTTAAAACAATGGATTCATTTAATTAATTTTGCAGAAAGTACTCAATCAGTGGGACTATGTGGGGCCTTACACATATTAGCTGCAGTAGTGAAGCAACCCAGGTCCTCAACCGACAAAACCTTGCAAATATATAGTGCTCTTTTACAAATTGCTTCTAGAGATGCTTCCAGCAAAATATCCACTGGACCTGTCCTATTACCAGGTATGTTTAAGAGCATCCTCAGACATGCAAATTCTATCTGTGAACAAAAAGCAGCTTTATTAATTGAGCTGAAGGTGGTACAACTTATACCAGTTTTTTCTGCAGTAGCCGATTACAAGTCCAATGCAGAAGTGCAGTTCCATAGCCTAACCCACAGCAAATACTCGGTGAACCACATTGCCATTGGCAAACAGTGCTGAGCAACAAGAGATGGACAATACTAAACAGAAGTCTACCATCAAGAGCACTCCGAAAACAGATAAATTGCAGAGACAAGGCAATTGATGGAGAAACCCACTTTACTTGCATCAGTGAAATGGAAGAAATTTGGCTAAATATGTTGGCCAGGATGCAAAGTTCATATTTGAAAGACTTTACGCCACAAAGTGAAGGTTGCATTCGTTAACTATAACTAGTGGTAAAAGCACTTTTACCACACTCTAGCATATAAATAATACCCAGCTTGACATTGACACAATTCCTTGGCTATTTAAACTTCAACAGGCAATGCAATTTTGACATGAAAATCTTAGAAGAAAACCTGAAGACAAGCAGATTGCTCAGAATATCTGAAGAACACCTATCAG